>OY728159.1:665995631-667375205 GCA_963277665.1 Viscum album | reverse complement strand
GCCTAAAATGATGCATGCCAAAAAATAATCATGAGTGTCTAGAATGATGCATGGATACTCAAATATTATTCTGTTATCATCCATGAGTCAATTTAAAAAAAATATTAATAATAATAATCACATCACACAACAAGTTCATCACCCAAGGTGAAATAATGTCCAAATGTAATATAAAATACCAACAACAATAATCCCACCCTACGTACTTGGTTATTCCCCATTACATGGGTGGCTACTCCCATGAAAGAGCTCATAACAAAGGTCTGACACTTTCTAGTATCTTTTCTGCCTTTCCCAAATAGTAAGATAAAATAAAAGAAGAGAAAACTACGCTCTAATACCTCTTTGTAACATCCTGACTAGGGTGACACACACTAGTACCCTAAGTCGGTTGGTTACATGACCTAAGGCACACCTCCCTGTATGCCAAAGGTTGTCCACTAGCTATGGGGATCTAATATCAATCATAGGGGGACTACACCCCAATTATCAAATTAATAAACTAGCATAAATAAATATGATAACCAAATGATATAACCACAATCATAATAATACCCATATCATATTCTTACCAAAACAATAAACAAAAAGTCAAAAATAAATAGTAGATATGTCATGACAAAGTACATGCCATGTGTAAAAATGAAAACCCCAAAGTAATGAAACTCACAACTCCGAAGTGTGTCTGAAACCATGTATGGTTCCCTCATCCATTCTCCATCTTGACTGAGACATTTAATACAGGGCCTTTTCTATTAACTTTTCATGCAATAATGAAATCTATTCAGGTACCGATCAGGCAGCCCAAGTAGGGTGTGAGTACAAATCAGTAGGCCACCACCAACGGAATCTAAAATTATATCCAGTCAATAATAGTGTATGTATTTATAAAAATAAAAATGTACAAGAAATAAATTAAACTATCTACATTTATTAAATTACCCATTATTTAACCATAAAACCCTTCAGGTTCCCAAGGACACCAGATCTCTTAATACGTACTTTGGTCCGTACCATATTCTAAACTATCACCCAGGGATATCATACATCTAAATCCCATTGTTATCATTTACCATCTCAATTCGTATTTGAATTTCATTATTACCATTCATCATTTCAATTCACATATAAATGAAATTGTTAACAATCATCATCTCAATTCACATCTGAATGTCATTATTACGATTCATCATCTCAATTCTCACTATGGTATTTTGATGCAGTAGACCATGTCCCACACATGATTATCACATATATCATAATATCACATATATCAAAATATCACATATATCACAACAACCCATAAATTATTCCACCAATTAATTAATCCAATATAACAATTACATATTCACGTTATTTCATTAAGTAATGCAATAATAAATTAATAACATATATACCATTAATTTATTCAACAATTAATTAATCACATCTATCCCATTAGTGAAAATCAACAATTAATTAATCAAATCTATCTGATTAAGTAATTAAATAATTAATTTATCGCATATATCCCATTAATTAATTCAATAATTAATTAATCACATCTATACCATTAATTAATTCAATAATTAATTATCTAAATTTCTCAATTACGATATATCCAAAATTAATTCAACAATTAATTATAACAATTCAATAATTTCATAATCCCCAATTCCATAATCCCTTATTTAATTAATTTACCAAATTAATTAATTCAATTTAATAAACTCAATTGAAAATTATCCCACAGAAATTATAAAATTACATGTAAAAAATTAAAATCAAGACTTTTGGATGTGAATAATAAACCACCTACCTCAATTAATTTAAAAGAAAATGATCAATGTAAATCCCCAATTTGAAATAGATAGGTCAAATCCATGATGAAGAACATGAACTAGATCTGAAACCTAAATCCAAAACCAAAAGAATCAAGATCCAATGATCCTATATCTAGATAAAAAAACTTCTAGATCTAGATCCTACAAAACTAGATCTAGATCCATCAAAATAGAGGATAACATCCCTAAAAATATGAGGGAGAGATAGGAGATAAAAAAGGAAGCCACATGGAATTAAGATATGTTACTAAGAGGGGTACAGATCTTCAATCTAGACATTGAATCACGAATAATGGAGGTTGGGAACCCTATAAATTTGTCTGGGATCCTTAAAAATGAGAGAAAATGTTAGGCATTGAGTGGGGGTCAATTTTGGGTAAATACGGGGGTTTGGAAAATTTTAAAATAAATTTTCAGGTTAATTAAAAATTCATGTGTGGTTTCCTATGAAGCGGAACAAGATTTTATAAAATGTGCTCCTTAACCATGTGCCTATTCTGGAGGGTGCACAGTTTCTTCTAAGAGGTAACATGGTTTGACAACCCATGTGCCAGCCATATGAATCCCCTATATTTGGGATCACCCTAATTGTTGTCCTGGAGTACACATTTAGGGAAAATCATGCGCCAGTCATGTACATACCTTCATCCTTCAAAAATTATCAATTTCCACCCAAACACACCCCAAGTTACAATCTAAAACATGATTTATAAGAAATAGATACAAGATTACAAATAAAAAATCCTGAGATGTCTCTATAAAAGGTTGGGATCTTACATAACTCCTTCTTCATTAACATTGACCTCTAAGGATTCCCCCTTTCTTATAGCTTCCACTGTCTTCTAAATTCTCACTTCAACTCTTTGATCACATTTTATCTTATCCAGAAGGGATGGTTGAGAAATCATCTGTGAAATGATTGATGATATTCCTACCTTTATGATTCCCAAGTACATCTTTTTTAAATCTAAGAATATAAGATCCCTCACTATTCTCATCAACGATAGAATTACTAGATCCTTTCTACTTAGAGAGGTTGCCACTTTATTAGCATTCCCATTATGGTAATGAATTTAGCATTCATAGTCATTGATCTTCTCTAACCATCTTAATTAGTATATATTCATCTCCTTTTATGTGAATATACACCTTAGTATTTTGTGGTCCGTATATATTTAATACTTCTCCCCAAATAGATAATGCCTCCAAATTTTCAAAGAGAAGATCACTACACCCAATTCCATATCATGTCTTGGGTAGTTTTGTTCATGAACTTTCAACTACCTTGAAGCATAATTTATGATTTATTCATTCCATATTAACACTCATCCCAAGCCTTTCATTGAATCATTGATGAATACCACAAAGTTCTCAACTTGTGGGTAGTGTGAGTATATGTGTAGTGATAAGCCTCTTTTTCAACTCCATGAATCTTTATTCACATTCATCATTCTAAAAAATCTGACTCCCTTCTAAGATAGCTTATTTATATGGTTTGAAAATAATGATAAATTTCTCACAAATCTATAATAGTACCTAGCTAATCCAAGGAAACTACATATATCTATCACAAATTTTGGCCTTATACATCCTTCAATTTCTCCTATTTTTGATGGATCCATAAATATCCCATTGATTGTGATGATATTCCCCAATAATGAGCCTTCCTTTAACCAGAACTCACTTTTTTGTACTTGGAATAAATATTCTCCTTTTGTAAGATCTTTATCACAGTGTTCGTATGCTTCTGATACTCCACTTTTATTTTAGATTATATTAGAATATCATCTATAAATACTATAAAAAATTTGTCAAGGTGATCTATAAAGACTCTACTCATTAAGTACATGAATATTTTTGGTGCATTAGTGTGTCTGAATGGCATTAATATGAGCTCATAGGACTTGTACCTTGAAAGAAAATAATTCTTGGGGATATCCTCTTTCCTCACCCTAACTTGCTAATATCTCAACCACATATCCACCTTGGAGATGTATTTTTTTACATGTATTTGATCAAAAAAGTCATCAATATTTGGAAAAGGATACTTTTTCCTTTTTGTGATCTTGTTTAACTCATGATAATCAAATCAAAGGCGCATTGAACAATCCTTCTTCTTGAAAAAGAGGACTAGTGCACCCCAAGGTGAAGCACTTGGGAGTATAAACCCTTTATCTAGATTATCATGTAGTTGTTTCATAATCTCCTTAAGTTCCATATTAGCCACCATATATAGAGTCTTGGATAATTTTAAAACCCAGGTATAAACTCAATTGAAAATTTATCCTCCCGGTTAGGAGGAAGAATAAGAGATTATTTTGGAAACATATCATCATATTACCTCACAATGTGCATGTCTTCATGGATGATTCTTTCATTAAACTAAATCATTTTAGATAGATAAGCTTTCTCATGTAAAAATAATATTCATTATTGATATGTTTCTGATAAAGAAGATACATCCGCCTCCTTGCAATTATACAGAATCAGGGGTCAATTCGTGATACATAAAGTGATTCCCTTCTAGTGGAAATTTATATTGGATCTATATAGGTAAATCCAATCTATCATGATAATTGCATCAAATTCCACCAAAAGTCGTATCACAAGTTTTTTAGAGAAGTTCAGCCCAAAACTTTTGACAGGGGGGATTATATACTTGGGATGAAATAATTTCCCTATTTTTTCACTGATATCTCGACTTCTAGGATTTTTTGTGGTGTTTGAATAGTTATAAAATACATTCATGGTTGAAGGAATGTGTAGAACCAGAATCAAAAAGTATTCTATTTATTATTGAATGACTAACTAACATACCTATCACCACTTTGTTTTTGGGATCCAACTTAGCAATTTTGATGGAAATAGTTTACCCTTTCTACCTTGGAGGTTTTTTTTTCTCTGAAAACCCTTGGCCAAATTAATTGGTTTGAAAAACTCCCTGGTTCCCTGTATTTGAAGTAATAAACAATGCATTGAGGTTTAATCAGATCATTTCTTTCCTCCATCACATTGGTGGGTTTCTCATATCATTAATCACTAGCTTGGTGTCCTTCCTTCCCCCACCTAAAGAATTTTCCCATCACCTTTAGAAAATTATTGTGGTACTTCTTTCCATGCACTTTATATGTGGGATGTTCAAATTTCTGGGAACCATTAGATTTATCCATCGAACTACCAGAATTAAAATCCACCTTCGGCTTCTTATCCTTATGATACCACTGAGATTCACAAATCTCCATTTCGACTTTGAGGTAACATCATACAATTTCCTTATATCTATCAAAGTCTCAAATTGGAAAGGATTTTTGTAGACTGGGTTTTACCCACCAAAGAAGTGGTCAACCATGAATTCTGGGGTAACAACAAAGCTAGAGGTGTATCGTGCTGGTATTGTAAAGTTTACTTCATATGCCTTAATATATTCTCCCTCTTTTTACTTGAGGGAAGTGAAATACATTTCCATTTTAAGTTGGAGAGTAAGAGGAAGATATTTGTCAAAAAAACTCTATAATTCATTCCACCTCATCGCTTCTATCTCTTCATAAGGCTTAGTATTCTTGATCAATGTCCACAAATAATCAAATTATACCTCCATACAATTAATTTCGAGTAGAACCTTATCCTTCCCTGAACATTTAAGGATAGAGAATATGTTCTCAATGGAGTTGATCCACTGTTCAAAGATTAAGTGATCGGATGATACATTGGACCTTGGATTCCTTAGTCGCTTAAAGCTCCTAATTATAGATTGTTATTTCTTTGGTGGATTTGGGTTATCCACTTAATCAAGGTTTCTATTCTGAACCTGAGTTAGTTGTGAGATTATCATCACAAAGTTTTCAATTAACACTCTCATCATGTTTGGCATCTTATAGAGGGAATTCATCACACTGCCCATCGCATTGATTGTTTAAATGATTACTCCTATTTTCAACCATTGGATAGAATAGTGGTAAAATTAGGGATGGTTATTTTTAATCTATTAAATACATAGATGGGAATCTAAATGAAATAAATAGATAACTTATAAATTAAATGTATTTCCTTAACTTATGAATTTCAAGGCTTAATATATGTTATTCATGATATAATTCATAACAGACATTCTTATGGTCATTTTTTGTTCCATTAATTATGGATCATAATGAGATTATAAATTAACCAAAGAATATCCCATGGTATTTTTAGACTAAGTGTACATCAAAGGTCTGTTGTTTTGCACGAGTTCTCAGACGAGTCTAGCTCGATGTGGTGTTTTAGGGTTTTACCCCTATGTATATCTATGCCAGAGTAACATCCACTTATACTATACATACATGGATGTATTTTATTGATAAATCAATTACTCTATATTTACCAAAATTTAGGGATTATTTGTTATACTTATTATTATCCCTAAGGCTTTCACTTGAGTTTTTTAATCCAAATCACAAAAATAATTAAACTTTTCCTTTGATATCAACTATAACAACTTTTCTCTTTATTACACATTAATTTATTATTTATAACATAAAATTACACATAATACAGCCTGAAAGATCATTAAGAATAGTGTATTTCGGAATTAGGTACATTACACAACAACTTAAAATAAGAAATACATCATATTTATTGAAAAACTCTTTAACATGTTCATAATATACCTTCATACTTAAAACTGCATGGGATAACCTAGGGATATACATAAGAAAGGGGTGAAATATAAAGCCTAGTAAGGGAATAAATAGGGAAGAAAATGAAGAAATTTATACGTATTAGAAAATAGGCATATAAAGGGGGAATAAAATGAGTTATAATCATAAACATGAACAATGAGGCCTCATATTGCATGATAACATAAAAGAAACACAGAAAATGTGACAACACCTTAAAACATTGCATCATAAGCATAGGTCAGGGATAACTACCAAGACATAATGATGGAAAACGTACCATAAAGGAATAAGGTTTAATACATATACCAACATGATTTCTTATGAGACTAAACATTACCTAATGTATTGGAGTGCTATATAATTTTGAGCACACTCTTCACTTTCATTTCATACTCATGGTTAAGTGTACCACAAATATCATCCAAAATGGATTAATTCATAGTTATATTTTATCCCAAGATTAAGGAGTATGTAATAAATACATGTAATTCCCAAGTAAAATAATTATAAGTGTATAAAGGTGAACACCCTTGATAGGAAATTGGTATGGTATCCACCCCACAATTGTTTTGGAATGGAAAAATCGCAGTGAAATTTCAGTAGCATAACGGTGTCACATAAAAATTCATAAAATGGGATAATGAGAGAGAAATGGGTATCTCATCAATTTCAAATCAAATGTTTAGTAATAGGGACATGAAAATATATATCTCAGTAATAGTAATTTTAAATATAAAACATAATATAATATAGAATCTTGAATAAAGTCGAGAATATGAGGATCCCTTACCTTGATTGTTTGACTCCAAATGCTTGGGAGGGGAATCTTGAGATATTGGGGTCACTTTGGGAGGATTTTAGGGAGGGGAGGGTTGAATAATGATGTGATACAAGGATTTTTAGTAAATATTATTAAGTTATTGGGAGGGTTTATATTGAAAGTGAGTGGGGAATTCTTTAGTATTTCTAACAACTTAGGTTTTAGACTCTACATAATAAAATAATCAAATCCAAAAAAATTCATGGTTTTCCCATGGTTTCTAAAAAATAGGGGTGTTTTTAATTATTTTTTAAATCCAAATTTTGAAATTATTAAAATTTTACCCTTGGTGATGTGTAGGTGATTCATACTCTTCAAAAATTATTTGAAAACATTGAAATATATTATGGTTTTTGAGGATTCAAAATGACTTCATAAAATTTAAAAAATAAACATAAAATTGAATTATTTTAAATTGAAAATATATATTTGGTTATGGATTTCCTTTATAGTATTTACTACATCACTTTTGGGTTATTATGATGTCATAATACTCACCATATATTTATATGGTATTTAATTTTTACTAGAAAATTCAACTGTCTCAGAAAAATATGGAAAATTAACCTTTGGATAATTTTAATGTTCTGATTCTAAAAATAATATTCATTTAATCAAAATATTTTTTAAAATATTTGAATATTTAATTTTATAATAATAATTGTCATTTATTGAGAAATGCTGGGTTTTTTAAGAATAACAGTTTTTAAACCCGCATAAAAATTAAATTTGACTTCATAAAAACTATATAATAGTTTATATTTAATAAAAAATATTTACTAATAATATTTTATTAAAATATTATTTATTTCAAAAATATATTTATTCATCAAAAAAATAACTTAGTTTAAATTCAATACTAATTGAAAAATACAATTTTTGTTTTATTGTATAAAAATCAAAATCATTTATAAAGAAATGATAAGGAAAAAATAAGAACACTATTTTATTGAAAATATAATATAAATATTCATATTATTACGTTCTAGATATATATCCCTTTAATACAATAGTAAATTCCATATCTATAAGGTGTGTGATGGTGATACTTTTATTGGGTGGTTCAGCATACATGGTTTTGGTCGTGATCTCGATGATCTTGAACTTCTCCCATAAACGGTTTCAATCTTTCTTAAGTTATCATATCCCAACAAGGGTTTAGTCAAGGTTAAATCTCAATGATGTTATCTAACTTTAAATCTCCAATAAATGGGCTTCATATGGTATAATACTACTGGTTGAGACCATCACTTACTTTTTTATATTATTTTGATTTGTTAAAACCCTATATTTAAACTAATCATCTGATCACTATTCATGGGTTATATTACCAATTATATTGATGCTTAATGGTCTTTTAAATTTGTTAGGATATAGTAAAACCAAAGTAGTGAATTTTTTTTCTAAATCTATAATAATCCATTCAATTAAATCATAATGGGGATTTTATTTATAATAGTTCGGGTAGGTATAGTTAGGTAATGTCATTTCATAGAGATCAGTTCATGGCATGACCACAATTAAAGTTTATCGTGTTTAAGTGTATGATTAGTCTTTGAATGTGTGAGATTTGGGTGATTCAAAACATAAATTTTTAGACTTCCAACAATTATTGATCTACCATGGAATGTTAATGGTTTTCATTCCACAACTTGATATTTTAAAGAGAAACCATAGCATGGAGATGTAATGTCATGTTGTGACCTTGTTTTTTTAGACAATGTATAATTCTTCCAATCCTATTGATTTATCTCATATTGAATAACCCTAATGGGTTGAACTATTAGGTCACAATTATTATGATGAAGACAAGGGAGTGGGGGATTATGATCCTTTAAAAACTTCATGAGATTCAAAAAAAATCTTGATATGCATTGATTATTTTCTTATGACTTAAAAATAAGTAAAATATGGAAATAAATAAAGAAAATAACACTATAATTTATAGTGGTTCAATGCAAAAAGATCCCCTTGTCTACTCCACCAATGCTCTATTCATGAGCTTGGTGATTCTCACTAGTAATTCTTTTTATCAGGGACTTCTCTAACTAAGTAAAGGTAGTTGGTACCATTACAATAAGGATTTTAAAAGGCCTTCTAGTTCTTTTACGAGGAACTGAAAAATCCAAACCTTAGCCTAAAAATCTAGTACTCAGTTACCATTATGACTGATTCTAAGAATTCGATAATCCAACAAATAAATGGTGATTTATTTGATTGAGAACAAATATTTTTCTTACAGTTATAGATATAACAGAAAGATGTATTTTATCTTTAATGATGCACAGAAGTATAAAAATAATCTTCAATGTCTCATTGGATTACTTTAAACCATGATAGTTAAAAAACCAAATAGATGAATAAACATGTATGTATCTAAAGTGTAACTTGAAAAAATGCTTTGTCAAATTGAAGAAGAAGATTTAATAATAAAATATAATACTTTTAGTAGCAGCAACAGTAGTGATCCAATCAACTACTCCAAACCATGTATGTCTCCAATGATTAGACCTAAAGGAAATTACATGATGTTATTTTCAATCACATAGATCTTTTTATTATAATAATTATTATTTGTTTAGAAGATAAAGATCTCAGTATTTATCATGTCGGTCAAATAGATCTAGGTCAAAACATCTCCATAAATACCATATAATAAATCGAAAATATTTTAATTCAAATCATTCAAAGTGCGTCTCAAGATCACTTGGAAATTGTAATGCTTTAATCTATTTAGTATGAACATTTTAATTGGTCGTAAAATAGGATTAAATAGAATTTTACATTTGGTGATACCATTACAGAAAATGCAGATAATATGTTGAATTTAAAACTCTGTCATTGTCCAAGTAAAATGTAGGGTCGCTTCACATAGTGAAAAACTTTAAAACTAGGGATAAACAGATATTTTTTATTAAAAAAGTAGGTTCAATGAACTATACATTTATTCTACAAATGTAGTGTTTCTTCCAAACATAGGGTTTTTTATCCAAACTTCTCCAATATCATAGGGTTTATGATCTATACATGATGCTTACAAATGTAGAATATGAACAGTGTTTCTATATTACTTTTAAACATTTTAAAAATACTCAATAAAATATCTTCAAATGAATTAATGACTTATTAATGCTTCTAGAGTAAAAAAATATTTCAATTAATATAATCTTCATGAAATTCACTAAAACACAACTTTATTAGTAACATAAATGTGGATTTTTTTAGCATTAAAATCAAAAGGATATTAATTATATTATTGAATCAATACATGCTCAACAATATTCATCATTTTATGATTAAAAAATCTATATAATAAGTATTAAAATTAAAAATAATTAAATATAAAAATTAAGAAAATAAAGAAAACTTTTATCCCCTTTAAAAAATATAAATTTGAGATAGATTTCTCTTCCTTTAAAAACTATTTCCCCCTAAAAAGACATAAATTTATCAGGAATTTATCATTAATTTCTCAAAAATTTCTCAAATATTTCTCTATGTTTCCCGTAAATTTCTCATAAATTTATCATAAATTTCTCTAAATTTCTCATAATTTTCCCCTTTTATGATATCAAAAAAAATTAATAAATATTTTTTCTAATTGTGAAAATAAAAAACAATATTAAAAAATATATATACTGTAATATTTACTATAAATAAACTACATATATTAAGAAAATTTAGAGTGTTATGAAGGGTTAGACGGATCATCTGAACTTTCTAAACATCGAACTTTTTCACTTAAATCAGCTAAAACTCTTTAAAACTATTATATTATTATTTTAACACCTATATATCATTGATATAATGAAGATGGTAAAATTTATTTGACAAAAAACCTATTTCACTCATCAAAATACAACTTAGTAATAGCTTCTCTTGTGAGTCACTCCATCTGACCTATCATCTCTATTTTAAACACAACAAAGTCTTATTTATAAATTGAACTTTCTTTCACATTCAAATACTCTATTTGAAGTTTATCAAATACTATTATTGAAATAGAAACTGTTTTATTTCTTCAAATGACTTCTTAGACGCATTTAGATTACCATATAGCTTTACTATTTATTCCTATAAAGAATTAATTTGAACTAAAGTTATTCAAAATACATTCCACCTTTTACCATTTGTGATGATGAAACTTGTAGTTTTTCAAAACCACAAACTTACTTATCTTTATCAGATAATTATTTCCAATTGATCCTTAATAAAAGAGACATACTCTTCTCTAAATAGATCATAAGAAGGATTACCTTTCATTTTATTTTGAGAAAGAATTTTCTTGAAACTTGAAGTTATTTATCGCTTCATTTTTCTCACATTGATTTCCTCGAAGAACAATGAAATTGATATTTCAAAGATAAGGACAAAACAATTAAAATGTTTTAAGAAGAAGATTTTAGGGTTCCAAAGAGTATGATAGTACATTTAATTCTAAAAATTTTCATATGGATCTTCATATTATTGATCCAAAAATACATATTAATCATTTCATATTTCAATGTTGAAAATTCATTTTTTCAGAAAACTATTCTAAATAAAATGTCTTGTAAAATTAATAAAATTTCTAAGAACATAAAATTTAATGAAATTGATAGGTTTAATGATTAAATAAAAAATAAAATTCATCATAAAATTATTCTTATAATTAAAACATGTATTGTATATTCTAAAATAAATTTAAGAAAAATATAAATAAAACAATGTTTACAGAAATTTGAATATTTAGTAATTTAGTTATATACTATAATATAAAATTATAAACTAAATTTCAATAGCTGAATTCAAAGAGTGGGAAAATATTTAATAATAAATCATAAAATATTTCTCTCCTCCTATATTAAACAATTAATGTAATTAAAACAAAGATGGTAATCAAATACATCCTATATTATTAGATCACATTATAAGGATTATTTATAATGAACTATATTAGAGTTGATCACTCCTATTTTTAAATATAAATTTACATATACTTTTCATAAGGCCATTAAATTATTTGACAAGGTATTTTAGTGGTGTATTCCTTCAAAACATCAAATACAAGTGTTTTCTTTGTATTTATATGTTTTTGGGTCTGGAAGTGTTAATAATAAATGTTTTAGATAACAAAATCTATTTATTTTGTGTAGATACTATACTATTAATGTTATATAATTATTTTGGAAAATTAATATATTTAACACACACAAAATGAGGTTTTATAATGTAATAGTTGTTTTCATAATTTCTATTAATACCATAATAAAAACATTTAATAGTGGACATGATTTTCATATTTAAGACAAGAAAAAAATATTATATGATTTTAGTCATTCACCCATACTACCAATTCCAAATTTTCCTTGGTGAATTTTATTTGTACCAATAATTTTATTTTAGGAATTTTACTATTTAATAAGAAAACTAAAGGCAAGTTTTAAAATATTTAATTCATCTAATAATTCATTAATTTTTGTTTCATGTAAATCATAAGAAATTTTGGAAGAATTAGATTTTGAATATAAAATTTGTTTTTACAAATTTTATTCATCCAAAAAATATCATCATAATAATTTTTATGTTATCTATGATATTTATTTATGGATTCAAATTTATCTTGAACAAAAAAATCAATACGTATTAAGTACACCATAAAAATATTTTCAAAAATAGATTTTTGATAGTAACAATATTGTACCCCATTAGTATGCATCATAAGATGTACTATTTGATTTTTATGATCAGCCTCGTATTTTTTAGTAGATTCACCAGAAGAATCACTTCAATTAGCCTTCATAATTTTCTTTCATTTTCTTTTATAATTGGAATTCCTTTGAGCTTTGAGAAAATGAAAGTTAAACATTGTGTGTAATTTCTCTTTACATTCACAGCTTTAATCCTCTTTAATACCTTTCATTCTTTTGTACTATTTTTCAAACCATTTAGAAAGATCTAAAAATATTTACCAAAATATGTATAACATCAATTTGATGATTCATCCATAGTAGTTTTAGGAGTAGATTCTTTACATTTGATATGATATTAAGCTTCACCCTAAATCTCATCTTAATACATAATCAAAGATCCAATCAGTTACTATATTGAGAATATTTTAACTTGTGTGGAGTATAATATTAGATCAGATATTTCATTCCAATTAGAAGGTAAAACTCTAAGTATATTTAATTCTTTGTCTGATTTATAAATTAGATCTCCCAAGGCAGCAATATTATTGATAACTTCAATCAAACTCCCATTCATCTAAGTGATGTTATCATCATCACACATTATAAAAATATCAAACTTTGACTTTACATTATTTTATAGTAGTTGTATGATATTATCAGTTACTTAATAGGAGAAACAATAGTCTTCCACATCTCATATGTTATATCACATTGAGAAACTTGATTAAACCCATCAGTCCCTAAACCGCAAACAATAGCAATCATTTATTTTGAATTATGATCATATTATTTCTATTGATCATCATCCTATTTTTTCAGATATTCTTTAGGAATTTCATAAGGATTTATAACTTCTAAATAAACATGCATTCTATGATTTTTCAAATAAATAATCATACAATCTTTCTAGCATTCATAATTATCACCATTAATGTAAGAAGCATAGATCATCGACATTCCTTCTCTAAGATAATCCATTTAGACATTTCATCATCTGAATCTTTAACTTAGGCTTGTTAGAGACAAAATAAAGCTTTTATATTGCACAAGATTCCAAAATTTTTGATGCACTTGATAGTATCATTCCACCAATGCTCTCTCAATGAGCTTGATTATTCCCACTAGTGTGTCATTTTATCAAGGTCTTCTACAATTGTGTATATGTCGTTGATAGCTTTATAATAAGTATTATACAATACCTTCTGTTTAATTCAAAATGAACCAAAATCCATATTTTATATTGAAAAGATGATAGTCCTTCACCACCGTGACTAAATCTAAGTATCTAATACTCCAAAAAAATAATAGAGATTGCTTTTACTGATAAAATATATTTTTTTATAGTTTCAGTAAAAACTGATAGATGTATTTGATCTTCAATAATGTACAGTATTAGAAAAAAATTATTCAATATTGCATAGTCTTCTTATAATATGTGATAGATAAAACTCTTGATAGATGAATAAATATGTATGTATCTAAAGTGTAACTCTGATTAATGATTTTTGGAACTACATTAAAAGATTTAATAATAAGATACAGTAGTAGTAATAGCAATAGTAGTTAGTAGATCAATAATATTAAAACATGTTCACCTCCAAAGTGTATCTTTGAAGGAAAAGACGCACTATTATTCTCTAAAACACAAAACATTATTTTTTAAGAATATCTATATGTTAAGAAGATGAATATATCAGTATTTATCATTTTAGTTGAATAAATCTAGGTCAAAACATATCTATAAATACTAGACAATAAATTGAAAATATTTCAATTCAAATCAATAAAATATAATTTTAACTTACCTTAGAAAATAGGAATTTTTTAATCCCCTGAGTATGAGCCTTTTAATTGCTCATAAAGTAATTTTTAAGAGATATTTACTTCTAGTGAGACTATTATAGAAAACATAGATAATATATTGAAATTAAAACCCTATCACTGACCAAGTCAAATGTAGGATTCCTTCGCATAGAGATAAACATCAAAAATAGGGTTGAAAATTTACAATTGATTAAAAAATTAGGGTTAATGATCCATATATTTGTTTCTAGAACATTGGTTTTCTTCTAAATATAGGGTTGTTGATCCATACCTTTCCAAAATCATTGGGTTCATGATCCATGTATTCCACTTACAAATGTAGGGTATGAACAATGTTTCTATATTACATTTAAACACATTAAAAATAATTAAACAAATAACTCTCCATGGATTGATGTCTTGTGAATGCATCGAGGATAAAAATAAATATTCTAATGAATATCATATTCTTGAAATTAACTTAAAATTTACTTTATGGGTAAAATAAATGTGGGTGTTTGTGAGAATCAAAATCAAAAATAAATTAATGAAATAGTTGAATAAAACATGATCAATAGAAATTAGTTTCATTTTAATTATTACCAATGTGTATGTATATTGGAAATTTAATGTGATATTTGGCGTTTTTGTAATTTAATTATTCTCGATAATTTTTCATATCTTTGAAAGGATGTTTTAATTTGAAGAGGTGTTTCATTAAAAAAAGAAATAATAACTATGATGATTATTTATTTTTTAATGTTCAAATATATGTGCTGCTGGTGTTAAAAAAAAGACACAATGTTAATGACATAAGGAATTATGAATAATTAATTGAATTATACTAAAAATATAAGATTCATGAAGAATTAATAAATAACTGAATAGATAAAGTTTTCATGAGGAATATCACTTGAGATGGATTTTATATGTCATAATTTTCTAAGTTCCTTTGACGTAGACTTTATTTAAAATATGTAAACCAAGCACAAGATGAGGAACCAAATTGATCCCACACATATGGGAGGAGACCACTACCATGCGAGAGAGTTTGATCATATAGTCTGCATATGGTGGAAGGTGGTTATGTATAAGGATAATCATGGAGTAGGTATATATTGAATGGTGTGGATGTAGTGAGGAGCATGCAAGAACATGTCAGCTCCAATAAAAACTGTGAGTGGACCCCAGTACTCTCTTTTCTCTAGTCGAGGGAGCATGTTATGTTATTAAGTGGTGCTCGATTAAGAAAATAGACGATGCGGGACTTATCTTTGATAGACACTATAGCTCTATTTAAAAACTGATTTAAATAATTCCATCCTTTTGATGAGATATATCTTATCTTTTTTATCAATCTGAGTGTTTATCTCTAAACTTGACACATCATAGATCTATTGAATTTCAGTATTTCTTCATGTCATTTCATCTATTGGTAGATCCATGTATTATATTTCTAAGAAATCAACATAGAAATATGAACCTAATCATTTCATGCATGATAACACATTTTTAAAATGACATCGTGGAATAATGGTGCATGTATCTGTAAATTTGTGAAGAAAGTTTAGTGTTTCAAAGATGTTTTTTTCTGATGTCATGTATATAGTTGAGTTTTTGCATGAAGAAATGAGGTGATGCACATATAATTTGAGTATTTAAGTGGATTGACTATGTGTTTCTCTCTATAAATACCATTTATCCTCTCCATTTTCTATTTAATTTGTTTTCACACCATGTAAGGGATTTGATAATTCAAAAAGTGTCTTGAGAATATATGTATTCACAGTTCCAAACCATTATGTTCTGTTTTTTTCCTTCACACCCACGTGAATTTTGATTGATTTTGGGATCCATTAACAATGTTTCATGAATATTTGATATTATTCTATGAGCTTAAGAGATTCTTGAATAATTGTTTTCATGTCTCTTCAAACATGAAGTAAAGTGAGACAGTAAAGTAACCCATTTATTGTGAGTTGCACATTCTATAGGTTATGTGAGGGTGAAATAGTGTGTTGAGAGACCAGAAGGAGGAGGGGTAGTGGGAGTAGTTAAGTTGCATGAATTTTCTATTCATGAATCATTATACCTTAAATGTATATTTTTATATTAATAGTGAAGGCACTTTTTTATATTAACTTTTCACAAATTATCAGGGACAACAAGTTTAAAAAGAACATAATTACTAAATTCATTTGTATAGTGAGCTGTGTTTGAGATTCCAATACACAAAATTTTATTTTAATTAATTTACATAAAATAGTTTATAATTTAATGCAATATTATTTTCATGTAATCAAAAAAAGTGATTTTCACTTGTTTGAGTTGTGAAAAGTTAAAAATACATAATTCTATGCATGTGACATATAAAAATAAAAAAAATGTGATCAAATTAGGTATTAAAAAAATAGGAATATATAGTGTAGTTCTGTGTGATCCTAATTGTGAATTTAGTTTCTCAGTGAAGATAAAAGATGACATATTTCGTTTCTTTTATGGGATACCATTAATTGAGTGTACTTTAAATTTTTATAAGATATTAGAATCTAAAAAATTATTATTGTTTAAGGTTAGCAAGGAAAAAATATATTCTGTAAAAGACTTCTATTTGTGTACTTAATAAATAACAAGTTGAATGTTCACATTGAATCGATATGCCAAATCATTTGAAGGCCTGTTCATAGAATTTTGGGAATACCATTGAATAATTCGTGGGATTTTAGAATAAATAACTAGAATTTTTTGGAAGATAGGTTAATTGGTGGGATTGTATTATAAAGAAATCATTGGAATATATACCATTGTAATCATTAGTGATTAGGTATAATAAGAGTTTATCTACCAAGAATTTTATAAGGATATCTGTATTTGTAATCACTTTTTTTATAATGAATAATATGTATCTTTGATCATCCTGAACATATCAATGACATAGTCAACCATCTTGCGGGAGATCATTGTAAAAAAACCATTTGTTGTGCTTCACATACTTCATGTCTTACAAGTTGTGTGATTGTGTTTTTTAAGAGGGAATATCTATTCACCTCAATAATTGTAGTGGTTTGAATTTTTAAATCAAATGAAAATTGAATGAAAATAAATTGGAAATCTTTTGTACACTAATTTACCCCCACCCCCTCCTAATGTATCTTCATGATCCACTAGGCGTGTCAACTGGAATTAATAAAAAGGTTTTTTCTATGATTGGATCTACCTTAATCTCATAGTTTTTGAATGAGAACAATATTAATTCGAGATTTGAATATTAATAATAATTATATTTGCCTCATATAGAAAATTTAGTTCATATTTATATCAATTACTATGAGGTGGCTTTGGAAAAAATCATGAATAATAGATAAAATAAAGAGGCAAGTAAGATAAGAAAGATTTTTTAAAATAAAGTGGATAACTAAAAACTAAATTCAAATATAGTGGTTTTATATTAGTTATATTTGTTAAGATATATTAATGTTAACCTTTGGATGATTTTGGTTCAAGATTTGATAAGGAATAGTTTCTTAAATAACTCAGTGATTTTTATGCATTAATCAAGTATTTTCTGAATAAAGTTCCTATCATGGTTTTCACTTATATACTTTCATTTATCAAGGGACTATATGATGAAAAAACATAGATGGAATAGGAATATGAGGATGTGGATGTGGAGAAATATTTGTATAAGATATTAAAAATATGAAAAAATCCCACACATCTGGTTGAAACCAAAGAAAAAACTATTAATTTTCAGTGAAAATCTATACCTTTTTGAAGAAGTTCTCCAAATAAATGTTTGTAAGAAAGAAGTGATTGAGAAATTACTTATTGAGATAATCCATTCCCTTAAATAATATCATAAATCAATAATTAATTTTAATAATTCTGAGTTTGAAATAAAATTTTAGTAAGAGATATTATTGGTATATGATAAAACAATTACTCTCACTGAAGAATAATGCAATGAGATAATTGTGAGAAGGATATGATTGAGAAAGTTTTTACAGAAGTTATACATTAATTGGATAAACTACACAAAACATAAATGAATGTTAAAGTATCTCAATAATAGTTTAAATAAAATAGATTTAAAGACCTAGTAAATTATCTATTAGAGGAAAATAAAATTTTTAGAGATCGGATTCAGAAGATAAAAATTATATGGGAAGATAGACTAAATGTTTTGAGGATGGAAAAAATTCCCTTAACATGAGTTGTCATAAATTGGAAGTCAAATTAAAAAAAAAGATTAAGACAAGATAAGACTTCCCAATAAATATATATTAGAAAACCTTCCCAGAGTAATTATAAAAAGAATCTTAATTTTAATAATATTCATTCCAGTGGAAAGAACAACTCGAAATTATATAAAGATAATTTAAATCAAGCTCATTTAAATAGGTAACACTTTTCCATAAGTTTTCATTTGTAAAAATACTATTTTATCTCCTAGTATAGGTTCAGAAAGGAATTTTGGTCAAACATAGGTTAATAAGATCAATAAAAAATCCATCATATCATCAAATGAGGATATTAAAAAGAGTATAAATTCATGTTCACCAAATAAATATCAAATGAAGAACCATATTATCTAAAAACAACAATAATTAAAACCATTTCAAATTATACCATAGAAGAAAAAATCATGATTTGTTATCTATTGTAGGATCTGTTGTAAGTTTGGGCATCAAGTCATTACCTATTGGCAGAAATTTTCAATGCATGATATTTATAGAAGGCCACAATTAAGTGGGAGAATATCAATTGTGAAGATAAATCCTACATTACTGAATCATAATTCACATACGAATAAGAATTTTTCTATCAAGAATATAATTGTGTGTCTTAAAGATATATGTGATTATTTCAATTGAATTTTTCCTAATTATGGTAATTTATGGTATGTACCAACCATACACCATGAATATTCTAATATGAAATAATTACTAATACAAATAAAGAAGAAAATAAAATTAGTAAATTCATTCATGGAGTATAATCATAATAGAAATAACAAGAAATCTATTAAACAATCTATATCTAATAAGAATAATGAAATAAGTGTTTTTCCAAATATATTTTCTAATACTATTGAAGGATAGGTCATATTATAGACCTTTTAAAATATGGCATAAGCCTTAGTGTTAGTTGAATAATACTAAATCGGATATAGAAATTGATCTCTGAAAAAAAGAGTTAATTTTTGTGCATAAATTTCAAGACAAAATTTTTTAATTTCATGGGAGTTTTTCTAAAAAGGATATACCTATAACTGGTCGATATCTATGTAGAAGGTGCATAATTTCTATTAATGTTGCTAATAAATAAAAGACATGGTTTCTCAAAAAAATAGTGAATAAAATTGGGAAAGAAAAATGGAATTATTTTTCTAAAAACACTACTCTCAAGAAGAATTTTACACACAATAAGAATACTAAGAATGTACCAAAAGAATGGTTAGTCATATATAGAGAGATTTGAATTAGTTAAGTAGTTGGAGAAAACACAATAGAATGAAATTAATTTTCTTAATAATAATAAATAAGCACATTCCCTCTAAGAATAATGGTAAAGTGCTAAAAAGTCTATTCCACCAAGGGAAATTTATTTATATGGTATTAAGTGTGAAATAATGAGGACTTTTTGGAAATATTAATATAGTTTGAAAGTAATTTCTTAAATGAGATCTAAATCTCACCCTTGATTCTATAAATAAGTATATAATAAAGAACCACCATATTCTCATGTATATTTTTTGTTGGTTTTTCTACAAATGGAATTAAAGGTGATGCATATATTTAGGTGGATACCTAAAGTAAGGAATTTTGTGAAAAAATATACAGAATATAAGAATGTATCCATCATAGAGTACCTTATATCAATTGGTATCAAAATTCCTCATGGATTATATTCTTGAAGAAATAAAACTGTGATTAAGAAGATGGATGGACTTCATCCTTCTAGGGGGAGTGAAGCAGAATAACTAGAAGATTTTAATATCTCGATTGGTATCAAATGTAATGTTTAATAAGGGTGATATCAGATGATTTCAAATGTTGAAATTATTAAAATTGAATCTTTTTCATTGAGAGGAATGTAATACATCATTTATTTTGCAAATTAATTATGAAATTAAAATTCCGAAAAAAAAATATATAATGATAAAACTAAAATGGATTTAAAAGGGGTGATACAATATTATACTAGAATGTTTTTAATCTATTTTTTCATATTAATTAAGGAATTTAGTTGAAAAAAATTTTGAGTTACCCCTATAATAAGGCATTATTGTTTTTATCACATTCTAAAAATTTACTAATATATTTTTTATCCTGATTAATCACCCTTTTTTCTACACCACGTTAACCCATATAAACTAAGAGTTAACTAATTTATGACCCATTTTTATAAGAAAATTGATTCTTTCCTTCCTTCAAGAATATCAATTTGAATTTATCATATACGGAATATCTTATGGAATGGGGATATTAAAGGATCTGAGACAAAAATATTATTTCTTAAAGAATGAAGTCAGTAGAATTATTTTATTATTATACATCTGGATTTATTTTCAATAAGGGGTAGAAAAAGAACATTGAATTTAGTAATTAATTCATAACTGACGACAAATACAAAAGGGGGATATTGAATAACAAAAATGGATTGAGGTAATTGTGTTGTATTTGTGTTCAATGTGTTTATATGTTAGAAACTCAATGTGATAGTGATTGAATTACGGAGTTTCTATAATTAAATTATTCTTGATAATTATTCATATTTAGTCAATTCTATTTATACTTAAAGTGGTGTTTATTTAAATAATAATAATTAATGGAAGTGATTATTATTGAAATTTTTTAATATTAAGAGGCATGTTTCAATAGTGTTTGAGAACCAACACATTGTTTACAACATGAGTAATTATGATGACTCTTTTTAAGGCCATGAAAAATATATTTTACATGAGGAATTGATGAATAAATATAGAGATTATTTTTTTAATGAGGAATATCGCCTCGGATAGAAATTATATATTGTCATTTACTTAGTTTGTATTAAGTAAATGTAATGTAGAATTTATTAAAAAACAATCCAACCAAGAACAAGATGATTAATTAGCCCAATATCACACATATAGAAGGATCCCTCAACCATACTAGAAAGAATCCTCATAGATGTCATGCATGGAGGAAAGTGGGTTCACACATGGATCCGCACAGGGGAGGTAGATACCTTACTGTGGGGAGGCAATGTGGAGGAGAAAGTCGGTGTGAGATTCTTCTAGGGGATTGAGAGCAGACCCCAATACTCACTTTTAACTAGTTAAGGGACTGTGTTCCTTTATAAATTTTCACTTAAATAAGTGAATAATAGATGTGGAACTCAGCTTCCATAAACACTATAACTCTATTTAAAAAGGTACATAATGAATTATATCCATCCAATGAGATCTATCAGAGCTATTTGATCAATCCAATGGTTCATCTTATACATTTATCCATCATAGATCTACTATACACTAGGATCTCTTTATACTGTGTGGTCATTGTATCGAGTTGTGTATTCAAATTCCATGAGGCTGACTTTAAGAACTTTACGTGATCAATCCATGCATGCAACTTTGTTTTATTGCATGAGAAACCATTGTTATAAAGACACCATGGAATAGAGACATGAATACATGTGAGTTCATAAAGAATGTTTAGTTATTCAAAGATTGTGTTTTTTTAATGTCACATATGTAGCTGATTCGGTGTGTGCAGAAATGAGGTGGTGCATGTATATAAGGAGTATATAGGTAGAGAGAGTTAGTGTTACTCTCTATAAATACATTTGAATATCTCTATTTGTAGTATACATTTTATGAACATCAAGATAAAGATTTGATAGGCCAAAAAAACTCTGTAGAATCTTTGTATTCACAAAGAGGGTTTCATATCTTCGTGTTGGGATTTTCCCTTCATGTCCACATGATGGTTGATTGACTTAGTGGGCCATTGATTGTGTTATAAATAAAAGATTTATTATTTCACAATCTTAAGTGACTCGTGAAGAATAGTTTCTATTCTTGTTTAAATATAAATAATAGTGATATGGTACCATGAACAATTTTTTGTGTGTTACACCTTTGATGTGGTACATGAAAGTGGAGTAGTGACTTGAGAAACAGACCTGAAGGAGGAGTATCATGAGTAGTTTAGTTTTGTAAAATTTTTTCATGAAATATTTTACATGCATAAAGGCAGTTTTGTATGCGAATAGTGGAGGTGTTTCTTGAGATTAAACTCTCACTAAGAATTAGTGACACCAATTTTTTGAAGAACCTGAGTATTTAAATCATTTTTACAATGACTTTTACTTGAACATCCCATGAAAAACATTCTTCTTCATAAAGTTTCATAAAAATGATTAGAACCATATAAAATATTATTTTCATGTAATAAAAAATTATATTTGCTTATTTAAGTTGTGGAATGATGAAAATTTAGAATTTTATACATTTGAAATATAAAATACAAGCATGAGATATGGGTTAGTTAGTTGAAAAAATTGGAATCTATAGTGTAGTTGTGTGTGAACAAATTATGCAGTTATTTGTTTCGGGTAGATCAGAGAATAAATATTTCATTGTTTCTTGAAAGCAAGACTATAAATTTAGTGTAATTGAAAATTAAATGGTATATCATTAGTTGAAAAGTTTTGATTATTGAACATGACCATGGCCAGTAGTTATTTAGATTAATATTTGACTACATGGACTTGAAAAATAAAAATGACAACATGAACATTACATCAATGGGGAGAATAAGTTGGAGACCAGTTCACATAAGGTAGGGAATACCATTGAATAATTAATGGGATGCTAATATAAACAACTATAGATTTTAGGGTGATAGATCAACTAATGGAAAGCTGGTATAAAGAATCCATTGAGAGATATCCCCATTATAATCATTGGTGATTAGGAATTATGATAGTTTTTCTTTCAACCATTTTAATAGATTTTCTGTATTTTTAATCACATTTCTTTACAAGTGGATAATATCTATCTTGGATCATGCCTAACACAAAAAGGATGTAGTCACCCATCTTGGGAATGATCTATGTAAAAATACTATGTGATATGGTTCATTTAATTTATATCTTTCATGTGGTGTGATTGTGTTTGTTAATAGGGAATATCTATTAAACCTAGCAGGTTATGTTTTAATTTTAAATGGTTGAAAATGTGAAGAGAAACAAATTTTCAAAACTTATGTTCACTAATTCACCCCCTAGTGTACCTGAATATTTCACTAGTCACTTAATAAATCCCTAAATTTTCTCCCAGAATAAAATCCGTCCAAGGTGTGTTTTCTAAAACTTTTGATCCCCCTTTAATGAATTTTATTCCATGTATTTATGATATAAGTAATCAACCCATCCAAGGTGAGTTATTTCAAATTTTCCTTTCTCATTTCTTTTAAATCATTTCCTTGATAAGGTTTTGGTAGTGGGATTAGTTTTTTCAGGTGATGTTTTGGTTAGAATATAATGGATATGGCTGTGATCTGTATTCTTGGGGATCATTTTGTGTGATTTGAGCCTCATAGTAATCTCTATGCATGTTTTACTTGTACAGAGGCCACCAAAGCATCAGTTGAGGTTGGCATTTCATGAATTCTCATTATTTTAGGTCTATGTGTGTGATTAACATGCTTCAGATTCTATGGGTAATGTTTATATTGAACCTAAGGGAGATAATATCCAGAATAATAATGAATAAAAAGGGTATTGTGATTACATGTGGTAATGATATATTGATGATGCCTCTTGATATTTTATAGATTATTTTATATCTATTTTCGATGATTTTTTTGTCTTATAGCATATATTATGTGATGGTATTTTTTTAGAAAATGTAAATATGGTATGTTAAAGTCAATAGTGAATGAGGCTTATTAAATTAATTATCATTATTCCTTGAAAACGTTGAATGTGAATATATTTTTGATGTATTATTATTGTGGATCATTATCTATTTTTACCTATTAATGATATTATTTTTATTTAATCCTATATCTACTGTATGAGTTAATTCAAGATGAAAATGATAAAAAAATTGAAAGTAAATTAATTTAGAATATTTTGACCCCAAAATTATTATTATTCCATGTTTTCTAAGCTTTTTTGCATGATGTTATGGAATTTTTTTCTCCTCAGAGTCGTTTGTGTTAAAAAAATTATGTAAATAGTCTCTGTGATGGTAGACCCTTTTAATTATATAATCTATGGTATTTTGTATGGAGCTAGAGTATACAAAACATGTTGTGAGTGGGGATTTTTAATTTACAGTATGTTTCTGTTGGGATTGTTGGTTTGTATTTAGAGTGGGGTTTGCCTGATTTTTTAGTCTATTTCTATATGTTTAATTGATGTCTGGTTTTTGAGACCTCTAACCTTCTATTAAAATTTTACATATGAACTATAAATCCATATTTACTTATGGTAGCTCAAATCAATTTTTAAAGGATTGGTTTATGGAAAGGTAACTGAATTTATAATGAACTCATGAGATGGTTGTTTGTGTTAGTAATTTTGGATAAAGGAATCTATATGATGGTTGTAAATAATGCTTGAAGATTAAGGGATGGTAATATGGAAAATGAAATGTGAATTTTAAAAGTATGTTAGTCCAAGATGGGATGAATGATTAAACCAAAATTTATAATTAGGGTAATAAATTATTATTATTTTATATATAAAAAATAAAGATTAAAGATGTTGAATTTTGATGATTGTGTTCCTATAGGAGATATAGTTCCTAGGCCTTAGTGATGGTAGCTAGGTGTCATGTGATATTATAACTACAGTTTAAGTCTAAGTCTAGGTGGTTTCCCTTAGTGTAGTTTTTCATGATACATCCTTAAATTTTATGATTTTATGCACTCCACCACCTAATTCATGTGGGTATATTATACCTAAATTATTTAGGATTTAGGTTTTTTCCCCAACATCCTGGTTGGTGAGGGAATGAATGGATGACTTCTTGATCTTCCCTACTCTCCCTTGATACATAGAAAAATGTTTAGGCATATGAAAGATGTTATGTCTTGTTGGAAAAAATGTTTCAACACATCCAACTTGAAATTTTATTAACCTATTAACTACAATAGAACCAACGAGTAGGGTCGCACCACATATAGAATGTGTGTAGACACTTTGAGTATCCTTTTCCAAAAAAATGTTTAGGTAGATGCGGTTTTAATGATATTAAAAACAAAAAATTATAAAAACAAAATAACTATTTAAAAATATTAATTTAAATTAAACAAAACTAGCTATGTTAACTAAACTAATCTATAGAGAAAATAGGTAGAGGTAGAAGTTACATAGTTGTGACATATGTTCTGGTGTGTGCAATGCTAATTATTTAATTTCCATATCCGATTATTTAACCATTCAATTATCACTGAATCCAAATTTAATCAAAATACTATCAAGTATCATTCTCTTATATAAGACAATATTCTAATTTTACACAAATCATCCATCATTTTTTTCTCTGATTTGATGATTAATTTTAATGACATTTAAGCATTTAATTAATTAGTGAAATGAAATAACTTGTTTATCACAAAGTCAAATTATCTATTTTTACTAGGTTCAATCACATGAGATCACTTGTTAGTTATCACTCATGAAAGTTTTATAGTGAATACATAAATATATGAATTTTTCAATTAATATAATTATTTATTCAGAATTCACTCGTGTGATTTTTTTATTCTCTTACATGCACGATTAACTTCCAGACAAAGAAATTTTTTGATGATCCCCCATCAGTTATTACTTATTAGGTATTGCATGAATGGGAGCCAAAGAAAGTGTGCAGAGATCAAATGAAAATTAATTCAAACGCATATATAATTAAATAATTAATCATCTGATTGATAAATTAATATCAAAAGTAAATCAAATATGGTTCAAAAATAATTTCACACAATAATATTCACATTCATCATAAGTATAACACATGAAAATTATCCACTAATCAAGAAAACATAATAAGAAAATAAATAATAGAAGCCACCATATTCATTTTGAAGTGAATATCACCACAATACACATTTGATAATCGCTAAATAATAAACATGGCCTTATTAAACTCTGAAATGTCAAAGTAAATCACCATGCATGATGACAATTCACAGGATCCACCACCTACTGAGAACATAAGATGAAATACTTCTCGAAACAATACAAAAGATCATTTAATGTCAATGAAAACCATAGAGTGACTCATTTAACCCCACTGGTGTTGCAGTAGTATAACAATGAATGATACATTGTCGGCTGTGTCTTGGTGGGTGTGGCTATAACACCCCTAGATTTTGTGAATTTTGTTTTCAAATTAATTTAATATTTTTGATATTTTTCAATTCACACAACACTGAAAATGGTTTATATTAAAGAAATATGTTCGGCATTCTTTATATGCCACACCAAGTTAATTTTACTCTACATGAAAAATAAATTTTATCTTCATAAACATAGAAAATCAAAGTTAGTTTGTGTTACACGCACGAATGACTTTCCTCGATGGCTTTCGTAACATGCAAGACTGAGTTTTATCGAACAATAATATATCATTAAAATATTATTACTTAGTATAATTAGATATAACCTAGCTATTAAATTAGATTTTATGAATAGTATTAAATCATTTATGAAAATATATGGTATACACAAATATAATATGAATTCTTGTGTTACCAATTAATTAGAAATAAATATACAAAATGATATTATTGTTTTCATGGTCACAAAATTGTTTTACACTGATAAGTTAAATTAATTAAAATTATTGAGTGATATTAAGGTAATATATATTTTATATATTCAATAAAATAATTGTTAAATACATCCAATAGATTTTATAGACAAAATATAACAAGAAACCCAATTTTATGCATAAAAACCAATATTTCTATTAAGAAATTTTTACCACATTTTAATGGAGAAACCATTTTAAATATAGTTTTTGGAAATTTTATATATTTAATATGTCAAAATAAAATTTATATTTGAAATTTTAACATAAAAATTATGGTATCGTAAATTTTTGATATTTTTCTATGAAGTATTATTTTTAAATGAATATTGAAAATTACTGAATTTTAGTTCAGATTTGTTTTTTCATCTAATTCATTTATAAGGTAAAATTATATTTTAAGTTCGTTTAAAAGTTTAATTAGATAATATTTTTATAAATTCATACAATTTATGTCATTGATATCAATTTCACTTTGATATTAGTTATAAAAACATAGCAATCTTTTAAATGTTTTTACATTAAAAACTTACATTGCCGACCCGACGGCGGGATTAATTTTAGATTGATTTCTAACACTTATATGATTGGAATTTGAAAAACTGAATTCCATATTTGGAATAAAAATAATTTCTAATTTCTAATAAGTTCAACTTATTTTTTTACCAAAAGGATTAGTGAAAGTAATTAAAATTAATTACATTGATTAAGGTAAAATTAAGCATAACTGAGGACTAAAACTTAAATTTAATACCCAAAATGAATTATAAAATTTTCAAAAAACACTATAATCCATTTTATATAATTTTTTCTACTATTTTATCCCCATTAAATATTAAAAACGTTTATCTAATTCTATTTTCAAAATATTACAAGAGTTCCACTCCACTATAAAAGGCATACACACCTTCCACTTCTTCAAACCTCTCAAACCACTTAGGTTTAGAAAATCTCTTCTCAAATATCCTCCATTAAATCCCACCTTCCTCCATGAATCCTCCCTTTGGTAATAAAGTCTTTCAAAGAATCCCTTTGGATCAAACCAAAAGGAGTTACCCGATTAAGAGGTAACACCCTCCCTCAAACTCCTTTCTTTTATTTTCTTTCTCTACTCCCTAAAATATTATTATTACAAGATTGTATAAAAACACCAGTATATTTAAAATACTATTATTTTTTTATGATAATGTTTATACCTACACTTATACACACCCCCATCTAATTGGTAATTAACATATCGTTCATGTATGGCGAACTACTACCTCATGAAACGATGATTATTCGTTTTTCCATTCCCACCTTTCAAGGTTGGAAATTATGGTGGAAAATATATTTATATATGATATAATATATATATATATATATAATTTATTTATTCTTCTTTATTTCTATTATAAAAAAATCCTTTATTCTTTCCATTGTCTGTAAACATGATAACATCACTTGTGGAAGTGTGGACTACCGACTCCTCAAAGTGATGTGATTTGTTCACATGATACATGGAATGTATAAAGTAAGGTTTAAATTATAAATATGTGACATAAAAACATCTATATTATATTCCTGAAATAATTAACTTTCTGTGAATATATTATACACCATTTTCTTTATTACCCTTTCACACGCTTAAAAAGTGATAACATCGTTCGTGGATGTGTGGACTACTGCCTCCTCAACATGATGTTATTCCTTTCAAATAATAATAATTATATATATAAGTATATATAATTAAATAATATTTTATTTATGATATATTTATTATTATTTAAATATTAATTTTACTTATCTTCTTTCCATAATGATCATTAATAAAAAAAATGTTACTGATGCGTACATAAGGCCTACCGTCTCCATGATATTAACGTTGATTCATTTTTCACTACCATATTTAATGACTTGTTTTAAAATTATAATTGATGTATAAATATTATAATTATTTCATGATTATTATTCTTTATATGTTTATATAATGACCCCTCTGAAAATATTTAACCAACCTAATTAATTTTTAACACATGAACTGAATTTAGTCAAAACACCTAACATAAACATAATTGTTTAAGTAGTTGTATAAAAAATGGTAATAAGTGAAGTAAAAGTCATAATAAACTTGAAAAAGGTTCTGAATAAAGTAATTATTTAAATAATTTTATTATTTATGAATATAAATACTCACGAGACATGTCAGACTCAAGGTAAAAGGATTTCATCTCACTTTTTATTTCTATAAGAAACATGATTTATTCACCACCTGTTCCTTTTGTGTGCTATGTATAATGATGATGGGTGTATTAAATTATTATTATACTTAAATTTATGGGTATTTATATATCAATTCTATTATCTTTATTTTATGGGTTTTATGTTTCAAAATTTACCAAATCGGTAAAATAGTTTTGTATCAATTTCCCGTCTTGGATATTCATGTTTAGTTATGCACGTAAATTCTTTTTCAAGGTGTATATACTTCCATTTTAAATGTCATATCAAGAATATAATTATTTTTGTTATATTTTATGCTTCATTTAATTTTCTTTTATAACATGGATATTATGATCCCGAGTAACCAAGTAATATGTTTTTATTTAAACAACCTCATCAATTTTCAAGATTGTTAATGATTATAATTATTTGATGAAATATTATAATAAATATCTCAAGAAAACTCATGAGTTTCCTTATCCTCTGTTTAATATAATTTGGAAATTTTTTTTAAGAAAATCTAATTGTATTTCTCTCTTTGGTTGGGAATCTATTTTATTTCAAAAAAACATATTTTAAATAAAATTTTCAATGATTATCAATGATTACTTTAAAATTTTAAAAATATATTTTTAAATAAAATGGTTTTAAAAAAATGTTATAATTTTTAAAAAGTATTTTAAATGTTTTTAATCTTTATTTATAATTTTTCGTGGAAAAATGTTTTCAAAATGTTTTCAAGATTATTTTATAAGATTTTAAGTAAAATGGTTTCCAAAAACCCTAGAATATCCTTTTATAGTTTTTCGAGTAAAATGGTTTTTAAAAAAATTATTTTATAAGATTTCAAAGAAATGTTTTTAAAAATATTTTCAAGCTTATGTTATATGTTATCAAGGAAAATGGTTTACAAATTGTTTTCAAGTTCCTTTTATAATTTTTGAAGGAAAATTGTTTTGAAAATGTTTTCAAGATTATTTTATATGTTTTCAAAGAATATTTTTTTCAAAATGTTTTAAAACTTCTTTTATAAGTTTTAAAGAAATTTTTTTAATAAAATGTTTTTAAGCTCTCTTTATATGTTTTCAATGAAAACATTTTCCAAAATGATTTAAAATGTTTTTTATAAGTAGTAAATTTTAATTTCAAGAAAATGGTGTTTAAAGGGTTTTATGTTTTAAAGATAATTTTTTCAAGAATAAAGGATATTTACCTTAAGAAATGCTTTCAAAATATCCTCCCAAGTTATTTTCCATTAAACATAGCATTCGTTGGTATTACTCATTACCTCCTAGTAAATGATTAAAATTTTCCATGCATATTCTTTATTTAATGGTTTATGATTTTATGGAATGATTATTATGAAATACATTTATCTTACATGGGTTATATTCTTTTTAAACCCACTTCTTTTCAAGGATCGTGTTTATGATGAAATGATTATGAAACTTTTTTTCTTCCATAGGTTATGATATGATTACATGTTTATAATACCCATTTAATTTCATGGGTTATGATATGATTTTTTATTATTTTGTGTAACATGTATGTATGATTTCATTATGAGATTTTTGGGACCTATATCTATTTCTAATGTATTGGGTAATGATTTATAGTTCATGAGATAGACTAATATGTTCTCAGGAGTGAACCTTGACTACTAAGTTGGCCATTGAAGTGAACCATGACTACAAAGAAGTTATGAGGACTAAACTCATGCTCCTAAGATAGAAATGGGAGTGAACCATAACTACCAAGATGGTATGGGGAGTTAACTTGTACTACTAATATGATCTTGTCAGTGATACCTTGGATACTATATAAATCATATTATACATTTATATGTTTTCCACAATTCTTCGATTTATTCCAATGTTATCATTTCATGACTTATGTTCTTTATTTACTTATGATTCATGTCTTATGAACTTTCAATCATTATGCCATGATTCATTTTTATGATATTTTATATACAGGGTATTATCTCTAAATATTTTGATCACATTCTCATACTTCTATGATCATTTTTATGCTTACATGTCGCCCTTGATTACCATTACTAAGAATTTGAGCTCACCCATTTTTATGTTTATTTCCCCCATGTTATGAAGATACATACTATTTTTTATTTTTATAATATGCGTTCTAGTCAAGAAGAAACTAGTGGTAGATGATGTAGCTCATTTATGTACCAGGTTTTATGATTCCATGTTTCCAAAGGAAATATACTAGTATGGAATTTGGGCATCTATTTTTGTAATGGTTTCGGTATTTAGAAAAGGTTATGTAATTTTAATGTATGTCAAGACAGGGTCATTATAGTTGACATTAGAACAATGTTTTAGTTATCCTTAAGAAACTAGGATGATAAAAACATTAGTGATATCCATAGGTATATTTCTAATGATATGTCTAGGGATGTCTCCAAGGATAATTATAAAGATGAGTCAATATTTAGGAACATTTCCTGGAATATTTGTAAAATATAGAGTGAGTGGTTTCCTATAAATACATCTATTTTTGGATACTACAAGTGGATAAGGCTGTGGCATAGATTTACCTTGGTGTAACAACTAGAACAAGATGTCCCAGGCCTAAATCGGGGTAATCTAGTACATGAAAATGGCCCTGGTTGCATGCCTAGTTTGACACTCCTAGGAGATATACTTTTAGAATTCACAAACTCTTTACAATCTATCATAAAATATTTAAATAGAATTTTTCTTTGAATAACCTAGGATAAACATGAGGTTTCATAATTTAAGTAAGGTATCATAATTTAGATATCCTATAAGTAATTATTTTTCAGGATTACATGGTTTTCCACTATAATAAGTGTTTCTAACACTATGATTTTTGGTTTTAGCCAATGGAGAGAATTATAAGAAGCATGGTTAACAGTTAATGATTCATATGAGAAAATTATGGGAATTATATGAATCAATTTCCCAAGTGGAAATATCATAAAGATAATTAGGAAGGTAGTACAATTATTGGTTATACTTCTGAGGTTAAAGAGAATACAAACAACATGTGAAAGTTATGTGATGTTCTTTTACTATTTTTTACATTAAAAATAATTATCATGATTACATTGAGGTTTAGGAACCTTGATACATGGTTCGTATTTTATATTCTAGGAAATAGGTATTAAGGAATAAGTTTATTAAGCCTAAGTATTTGTTTAAGAATATTTTTGGATGAATGAAGTATTTATGTTTTGTAATTCATAGATTATGTTATATGAATCATGAAATATATAAGTATTTTCAGTATAGGTTTTCTTTAAGGATTTAGAAGAACATATTGAATGGTGATGAAGATATAGAAAAATGATTTCATGGAATGGTGTAATTTTTATTAGGGGAAGGTAACCCTTATTTAATTCCTATTTATGAGATAATGATGTCTGAATAAATATATACTAGATATGAATAAGTAAATTAGACTATACAGATTACCCTAGAACTGATTTTTGACAAATTGTTATATGTCATAAAGGATGAAGTTTACAACTTCTTGGATTTAAATAATATATCCAATAATCATTGGAATAAGTAAGCATTAATGTTTTCCAAAAGGATTTATATTAATTAAGGTTATTACCATTATTCAAGGGAATATACGATAAGGGTATTCACATGTTTGGAATGTGAAAAACCAGGTGTTCCATATGGGTCAATGATAATTCATTTTCATGTATTTTTTTCTAAATATATTAATTTTAATCTTTTAGAAGGGTTATAAAGTTAACCATTTATGGAAAGTTTAAGTTAAAATTCATATGAAGTTGGTAAGATGAAAGTGTTATCTCTCTATATGGGGATTTATGAATATTGGGTAGCCTATTCAAACTACTTTGTGTTGATGTTAACTGGTGACAAATTGGCTGGAATATCATGAATCTCATAATCTATTAGTACTTTAAAAGTGAAAAAGTCACCTTCTTTTTTAGAGAAATAGGTTAATTGGATTAATGAACAACAAATGGTGATGTTGTCTTGAAATCATGAAATTATATCTTTCTATGAAAATTATTCAACTTTAAGAAAAAGAGACTTCAATCCAAAATTGGTTTTCTAAAACCTTCATTTCTGATGAATCAAATGACCCCTTATATAATCACAAATTTATGGCTTTGTGATTATTAACTTTCTCATGAATAAGTTCTCTATCACCCTCCATAAGAAAATAATAGTTAAATTTCTCTTCCATATCCAATTTCGCAATTCCCACCTATAGTATCTTATGTGTAATCCTATTTATATGATTCATTGGGTAACCATTATGGTTCCAAATTTCCCTTTTTAAGGGAAATTTTAGTAAGAATTTTTACAATGTGGGTTTCTCTGAATGAAACTTTCAAGTATTAAACTTGTGATAACCTAGATGAATTTTGATGTCAAATTTCATTTTAAGGGGGGTATAATGTGACACCCCTATATTTTGTGAATTTTTTTCAAATTAATTACACCTTTTTGATATTTTTCATTTCACACAACACTGAAAATAGTATATATTAAAGAAATATGTTTAGATTATGTTATATATAGCACCAAGTTATTCATGCACAACACGTAACATAAATTTTACCATTCTAAACATGTAACATCGAGGTTATCATGAATTACATGAAATAATGACATTTCTTGATAGATTTTGTAACATGAAAGACTGAGTTTTACAAAACAATAGTATATTAGTAAAAAGTTATTACATAATATAATAAGATGTAAAATAGATGTTAAATTAGTGTTTATGAATGTTATTATCTAATTAATGAAAATATATGGTTTACAAAAATATAAGATGAATTCATAGGATACTAATTAATTAGAAATGAATATGAAAACATATATTATTATTTTTATGGTTATAAAACTATTTTACTCTAATAAATTCATTTAATTACAATTATTGATTGATATTAATTTAAAATATATGTTATATATTCAATAAAATAATTTCTATATTCATCTAATATTTTTGATAGATATAAAATAAGAACAATCCTAATTTTATGGTTAAACCCAATATATTTATTAAGGCATTTTACCGCATTTTAATGGAGAACCCATTTTAAATCGAATTTGTGAAACTTTTAAATATTAAATATTTCAATATAAAATTCATATTTAAAGGAGTAATATAATAATTAGGTTATGGTAAATTTTTCATATCTTTCTATGTGGTTTTATTTTTGAAAATGAATAGTGAAAGATACTGAATTTTAGTTCAAAGCTTCTTTTTCATCTAATTTGTTTATAAGGTTAAATTATATTTTAAATTAGTTTAAAATTTTAATTAGATAATATTTTTATAAATTAATAAAATTTAGTTCATTTATATAAATTTCACTTTGAATTTGGGTTTAAAAAAGTAGAAAAATTTTGAATGTTTTACTTTAAAACCCTGCATTATCGACTCAACTATGGGATTAATATGAAATTAATTTCTGCCACTTCTATGATTTGAATATGGAAAAATGGATTTCATATTTTGAATTAGAATAATTTATAATTTCTAATAATTTAAACTTAGATTTTTACCAAAAATGTTAGTGAAGGTAATTAAAATTAATTATATCGATTAAGGTAAAATTAAGCTTAACTAAAGACTAAACCTTAAATTTAAGACCGAAAAAACATAGAAACTATTTCAACACCCATTATCTAGAAATATTTAGATCCTATCCTACATTGGATATACTTTTTTTATTATTGGATCCACTTGGCATGTGAAAAACATATATGGAATTCCTTTGTCAAAATATTACAAGAGTGTCACTCCTCCTCCACTATAAAAGACCTCCTCTCCTTCCACTTCTTTACACATCTCAAACCACTTAATCTCAGATAATTTAGACTCAAATATCCTCCCAAAATTCATACCTTCATATTTGAATCCACCCTTTGGGAATAAATTCTTCCATGGAAGCCCTTTGGTGCAAACTAAAATGAGTTAATCGATTAAGAGGTAACACCCTCCCTCAAACTCTTTTATTTTATTTTCTTTCTCCACTCCCTAAAATATTATTATTCCAGAATTATATAACAACACTATAATCCTCAATATACTATTATTTAATTATTATAATTTTTCTACCTACACATACACACACCACCATCTAATGGGTAACAAACCTGTCATTTGTGTATGGTGAACTATCAGCTCGCAAAATAACGATTTTTCATTTTTCATTTTCCCACCTTTCATGTTTAGAAATTATGAGGGACACTCTATTTATTTTTGATATATATATATATAATAAATTTATCCATCTATATTTGTTTTATAAAAATTCCTTTATTATTTCCATTATGTGTAAACATGATAACATCCCTTGTGGAAGTGTGGACTAGTTCCCATCAAAATGATGTGATTTGTTTGCACGATACATGGAATGTATAAAAGAAGGTTTTAATTAAAAATATGTGAAATAAAAAACATATATATGATATTAATTACATAATTACATTTCTAGAAATATTATATATACCATCTTCTTTATTACCCTTTCACACACTTAAAAAGTGATAATGTTATTCATAGACGTGTAGACTACCGCCTCCTCAACACGATGTGATTCATTTTACATCATAATAATTATATATATATATATGTATAAATGATTAGATAGTATTTTATTAATTATATAATTATCCTTATAGATATATCAATTTTTATTACCTTCTTTCCATAATGATCATTGATAAATGGGAACGTTACTCTTGCGTGCGTACGGCCTACCGTCTCCATGATTGTAACATTGATTCATTTTTCAAAACAATATTTAATAATTGGGTTAAAAAGAATAATTTATATACAAATATTATAACAATGTTATGATAATTAATATTTATATGTTTATATAAATACCCCTTTGACCATAGTCCCCCGACCAAAGTTTTTTTTAACACATGAACCAAATTTGGTCAAAACACCCAACTTAAACATAATTGTTTAAGTAGTTGTTTATAACATAGTAATAAGTGAAGTAAAATGAATAATAAACTTGAAAAGGATATGAATAAAGTAACTAATTAACATAAGGTTATTATTCATCAATATAAATACACGCGATACAAGTTGGACTCAAGGCAAGGGGATTTCATCTCACTTTTTATTTTAGGGAGATACATGCTTTATTCACCACCCATTCCTTTTGTGTGGTGTGTATACTGACCGTGGATGTATTCAATGATTAATATACATAAATTTAAGGGTATTTACATATCCATTATATGTTATTTATTTCATGTGGTTTAAGTTTTAAAATTTACCAAATTGGTATAATATTTTTGTCTCAATTTTTCATCTTTCAGACTCAAGTTTGGTTATGCACCTAAATTATTTTTGAGGTGTATATACATACATTTGACATGTTATATCATGAATCTATTTATTTTAATGATATTTTAATATTCCTTTAATTTTATTTTCTTACATGTATAGTATGATCCCAAGTTACTAAGTGATAATAGTTTTTTAAAACAATCTCATCATTTTTCAAGATTGTTAATGACTATGCTTTTTGGATTAAATATTATGATATATATCTCAAGAACACTCATAAGTTTTATTATACTATATTTATTAAAGATATATCCATGTATTTATATCATTTTTCCACTCTATGTCTCTTGATATAATTAATAAAAATTTTTTAAGAAAATGTTCCTTTGAAAATCTGACAATATTTCTCTCTTCGATCGAAAATCTATTTTCATTAAAAATCAATGTTTTCAAAAAGATGTTATATGTATATCAATGACTAATTTAAAATTTTTCAAATATATATTTAAAGAAAAAGTTTTTCAAAATAATTATTATTTTGAAAAGTAGTTTAAACATTTTTAATCTTTATTTTTAATTCTTCAAGGAAAATGATTTTCAAAATGTTTTTAATCTTATTTTATAATATTTCATTGAAAATAGCTTTCAAAACATTTTTAATCCCCTTTTATAGTTTTTTAATGAAAATGGTTTTCAAAAAGTTTTCAATCTTATTTTATAAGTTTTCATATAAAATGTTTTTCAAAATATTTTCAAGCTTATTTTATATGTTTTCAAGGAAAATGGTTTTCAAAAATTTTAAAATATTATTTTATATGTTTTCAGAGGAAATGGTTATCAAAATGTTTTCAAGATTCTTTTATAATTTTTAAAGGAAAAAATTTTTTCAAAATATTTTCATGATATTGTTATATGTTTTGAAAAGAAAATGTTTCTCAAAAATTCAAAGATTTATTTATAGGTTTTCAAGTTTATTTTCAAGAAAATTATATTGAACTTTTTTTAGGATATAAAGATACTTTTTCAAAGAAAGAATATTTTTACCTCAAGAAATGTTTTCGAAATATCATTCTAAGTTATTTTCCATCTAAGATAAAATCTGTTAATGTTACTCATTCCCTCCTAGTAAATAGTTCAAATGTTCCATTCATATTATTTCTTGGATAGATTATATTTTTATGGAATGATGCTTATGAAATCTGTTTCTTTTCCATGGGTTACATTCTTTTGAAACCCACTTCTTTTCAATGGTTATGTTTATAATGAAATGATTATGAAACCTGTATTTTTTCATAGTTTTTGATATAATTAATTATTTATAATACCCTTCTCATTTTATGGTTTATGATATGATTGTCTCTGATTTTGTGTCACATGTATGTTTTATTTCATTATGAGATGAGTGGGACATATATATACCTCCAATTCATTAGGTAAAGATTTATATCTCTTGAGATAGACTAAGATGGTCATGGGAGTGAACCTTGACTACTATGATGGCCATTAGAGTGAATCACGGCTAAAAAGATGGTATGATGATAGAACCCATGATACTAATATGGTCATGGGAGTGAACCATTTCGACCAAGATGGTATGGGTAGTAAACCTATACTACTAAGATTATCTTGGAAGTTATTCATTGGATATTATGGAAATCATATTATATTCTTATGTGTTTTCCACAATAACATGTTTTCTTATTATGTTATGATTTTATGTATTATTTTATTGAATCCATTATGACAAATGTCTTATAAACTGTTAAAATTTATTCCATGATTCATGTTTATAATCTTTGATAAGCAGGGCATGATTTTAAAATGTTTTTCAAATTCTCATACTTCTATGATCATGTTTATTCTTACATGTCTCAATTATTTACCCGTTCTGGGCATCTGATCTCACCCCTTTTTATTTAACCTTCAATAGTTTTGGAAGATACGTACTATGTTTTATGTGCTTAATTAGGGTGATATTCAAGAATAACCTAATGGTAGATGATATATCTCATTTATGTACCTGTGTTTATATTTCCATGTTTCCAAAGTCACTAGACTAGTATGGTACTTGGGCATCTATTTTTGGTATGTTTTAAGTATTTTTCAAAAGTGATTTAATGTTAATGTACATCAAGACTGGGTCGTTATAGTGATGGAGTCATAGATTAACTCCAAACAACTGGTAGGAGGTCATTTGGCAATGTGGGAAGTGCTGAAATAGAGGCCCATACACCTATAGATAAGGTAAAAAGGCATGGACATGGGTTTCAAGGAGAAGAGGATGAAGTTTTTCTGGATATATGGAGAGAGGGTAGAGGTTTATTTGTGGTGTCTCACAAGGGAGTAGTTCCTATTTGTGTTTTGCAGCACAGTAGGAATGTGATGTAAGTGAGTGGCTTGCTTGGGATGTTGTGCTCTGAGTGAATTGAAGTCGTTGTTAGTGGATATGGGTGAGGTGGACGAGAAGGAGGTGTCATCATCTTCTACTAGTGATGCACCCCCTACTAGAGCTTCAAGAACCAACACCACATAGAAGAAGAAGACGTGGTTGTATGAAAAACATCGAAAAAATACTTTTCAAATTCAAAAATTAAAATTAAATAAAAATAAATACATTAAATAATAATAATAAGAGTAATATATAATTATTAGATATAAATATATAAAAATGTGTGTGTGTGTGCTTAAGGTTATATTTATTAATATAATACATAAAATATAATAATTCTTTAGATAAAACTATAATTTATAATAAAAATAACATTATTACTATTAAATTTTTATATATTTTAATAATAATGCATACTAATAAAATTTATAACACTAACATTTTAAATAATAAAAAATATTAAATAAAATATAACAATAATATAAAAAATTAATATAATTACTAAAAAAATAATAAATTAATACCAAAACAAATAATAATTAAACTACAGAAATAATAAAAGTCTTAGACATTAAATGCCAACAAGCTATAAAATTAATCTAAAAAATAAATTAACAAATAATTGATATTAATATATAACTAACTAGAAATTAAAAAAATAAAAAAATATATTAAAAAACTGTGGAAATAAACTATAAAACTAAAAATGGTTAAATTAATTAATTAAAATCAGGTTATAAAACTATAAAAATGTTAGTCAAATCCATTCACATAAAATACCCCACACTTAAACATTTTCACTCCTAGGAAAAATAGTCATAAAAAATACACAACTGGACCCATAGACAAGTAAAAACCTAAAAATTACAAGTTCAAAAAAAATTAATCCCTTTTACCCAAAAAATATCATGCTTCATTCAAAATTCTAATTTTAAAATACAATTTTTCATCCGCTGACATTCTTTTCAAAATAAGTACCTTCACTCATGAATTAATGTGACATAACTCACCATCATTCTCATTGATAAAAATAATTTGATAAAATCCATGTTAAATTATCATAAATGTGCATTCTAACCATAATATTTCCATGAAGTTCACATATTCACTAGTGTAAATCAAAATAATTCATTGATATTGATGACTTCACACTAGGTTCAAATGTCTCTCGAGCCATGGGATGGTGGGTCATAATTTTTTTTGACAATTTATGTAAAAATGATATTTAAATCTTGAAATAAATTTACGATAAGTTTCAATCCATATGTATCCAAAAAATATCACCCACCCCCACACATAAAATTTTTTTCCCCAAACATATTGTAATTCAATGCCTCTCAAAAATTTAATGTTTTTTTTTTATTTTTTTTCTTTTTATTATTTTTTTAGGGACACAACATAGCTAAACATAATGGATAGTTAAGAATATGAGTATAGACTCTCAGCCCCCATGAAATTCAAATAATACAATATCCCAAGAAAAGGTACAATATTAGCTCATAGTCAATGTAATATTAGTCAAAGTAGGTATGATAAAAACTCTTTATCTCCTTGAGTAATAGATCATTAATTTTATAGTTATCCCTAAAAGTGAGGTTTACCATGCAATGATCATATATATACTCATTCTTAGAACCAAAAAAATCAATATTCATGTATAAAAATAAATGTAATAAATGTGTGTACCATAAAGTATAACACATATGATCATGATGAGATAATTTCAAGACATGTAAATCAAATGTGATATTATCCCTCAAACAATATTCTCCATAAATAAATCTATACCCTACACATATATTGAAATTCATCATGAAAAAATATTCAATAAATGTGGAGGAAATAGTATCAATTTTGGGATCATCCTAAAAATAATTATTTATGGATTTCAAGGGCGACATGATCAAAAAAATGTATAGGTGTCTTAGTGGGTCGAAGGGTCAGAATAAATCAGAAAAATGCCTCAATAATTTTAGTAAATATTTCAAAATTCATATATATTTCCTGGGAAAACAGTGAAATATCTAGAAAACATAACATTCCTAAGATTCTGTCAAAAAAAGTAAAATAGGAAAAGATGCAAAAAAGCATCAGAATCTCCAGTGGTATGGAAATAAAATATAGAACAATACAAATGAGAATCAGTAAAACCAATGATCTAAAAATTATACGAGTTTCTAAAACACATTTTTCAATAATGAAATAATACTATAAATCATATAATTCATGTGATCGAGGATAAAATAATTTTGAATAGGAATCATGTGCTCAAACTGACTCAGTTCACAAGTGGTATGCCTCTTACCATGTAAAGAAAAAAATAAAATAGCTTTCACAAGGGTTTAACAATGAAAATAATTCTAATTTATTTTAGTTAGTTTACATGGTTCTTTTGTAAGAATAAAATATGACAGAAAATAAAACACTTCCCTGAGTAAATGCTAATAGACATGGGAATGCTTCTTATATCAGATGAGTCTTCAAAAATAATATATCCTATAAAATCTACACAAATAAAAAATATACGCACATCATATAAAAGTGATAAAAATAAAATAAAATTAACATGTGGATAGTAAAAATATATATAATAAATTAAAATCCATTGTAGTGCTAAGAGAAAACAGATTAGGGTAATTGCATGAAATTTTATTACATAAAAATAAAATGAATTAAATATAAATATAGTGAAATGAATAAAAAATAATGATGGGTTGCCTCTAATTGAGTTCAAATTTTACTTCATCTTTAGCTAGACATTGATAACACTCTATTGGGATAAAATGAAAATGTATACCATGAATTTTCTTCATCATCAGTGGGATTATTGCATGTATCAATCGAGAAAAATCTTATCTTCCCAGAATTGAAACATCTTAATAGAAACAAGTCAGAAAAATGTATATTTGGGATAAAATGAAAGTAGACCAACTCTCAAGGGAAAGAATACACCTCTTCGAAAAAAAAATCACAAAATACTTCAGTTTTTTCAAATTTAATCATCATGAAGATCATAAACATTACATTTTTTAAATTTTCACAAGATGAGAAACTACATTACCAAACTATTTAAATGGTCGGATGATATTGAATGTTGTATTTGGTTTAATGATGTATCCCTTTCTTCACCACCAACCACTAGCATAAGAAAATCCTAAGGTTTCTAAATCAATTCATTCTACATAGTTTCACTGATTATTATAAGGTCAAAAGTATTGCTAGTATCTAGGGGTCTTTTAGATGAAGAATTTTTATCCTTGTGCACATAGAAAGTGGGGAGGGATCAATTGGATTAGATGACTCTATTTTGTCAAGAATTAAATCCTTTTCAAAATTATCTTCTATACTTCACTCATTATATTTCTTTATTGGAACATGTGGCAACATGAAATCGGGATCCTCTAGAGAATACCATTTTTCTGTTGTTTGTAAAAAATTATGAGTGATCCTTATCACCAACATAAACTGATTTTATAACTCCTAAAATTTTTAAAATTCATCCATTTTGGATAAAGTTTCATACTCAAAACTATTTCAAAAAAAATGTGTTTCGATATCATTTGAAGTTATTTTCTCTTAAACAAGGAAATCCATGGTGTCTTGGTTCAATTTTGACTCTATTTTAGTAAATAGGGGTCCAAATTTAGGGTCCTATTCATTCTCAAAATGTGTAATTTGATAGGCATTGAATTCATTCATTTTCACTTTGGAATGGATTAGTTGTAAACTCAATGAATAAGGATATGAAATTACATTTTCTAAGGGGCCATTATTTTCAGCAGAGTGGAAGACTGAGCTCTTGTATTTTTGAAATGTGATTAGATTATAAAAAATTAAACTTTTATAGAGAGGGGTCATCAATGGTATGATAATAATGTGGATCAATAAATTTAATATCACTGCCAGAATCTAGAAATGTATATTTTTCAAACAGAACCTCTACTGTACTTTATTCAATGTAATTATTCTGAATCAGATCATAAAGTGGTAGTGAGGTGGTTATTTATGAAAAATGAGTCATTTTATTTTCTAAATTATTTAATTGATTTTATAAATCTTTCATTTTATTTTATAAATATTTCATTAAGGAAAGTAAATTTTCATCCTGTTCATCTTGAATTTCAAACCACTTATTTGTCTCAGTGATATTAGAAAGAAACATATTCCCAATTATTGAATCTTTTATTTCAATATTTTTAGGAATACCTTGAACTTGAAAATTTTTTAAAGATATATAAGGACATGTATCATAACATGGTGAATAATTTTAATAAGGATCATAACACGTACTTGAATAAAAATAATTATGAAAAAAAATAATTACTTGGAGAACTCATGAATAGGGAATAATTATAAATCATACCATGAGTTGTGGGCATATAGGGAGGGTGTTGATTATAGTCATATAGTTTTTACCATGCCATTCATAACTACTTGGTGTCTTGAAATTCCTACAATGAAAAATTCCCATAGTTAAAAAATGATATATATTTTTGTTTTTTTTTAACATAACTCAACCTCTTTGACAACTTCCTAATGCAACTATTCTCCCTAAAAATGGAACTAAAATTTTTTCACCAATTTATTAGTGTGTCCAATTTAAAAAATTATTAACCTACAAACTACTGTAGAAAAAATGATCATGGCCAAACCAAATAGAGAATGTGCATCGACTCTAGGAATATCATTTTGGGAAAAAAAAATCAGTCAAGTAAGGTTTTAATTTAAATAAAAACTAAAAATTATAAAAAATAATAACTATTTAAAAAGATTATTTAAATTGACTAAAACTATCCAAGTGAACTAAATTAATCTATAGAGAAAACATACGAAGATGGATGTTTCAGATTTGTGACGTTCATTAATGTGTATGTAAAGTCAATTATTAAATTTCCACATATGAATATTTATTCATTCAATTATCACTGATTCCAAATTTAATAAAAATACTATTAGTTATCATTCTATAATATTAGATAGTATTCTAATTTTCACAAAAATCATTCATCGTTTTTTTTCTCTAATTTTATGATTAATTTGAATGTCATTAAATCACTGAATCACTTGGTGAAATGAAGTGACCCATTTCTCAAAAATTCAAAGTCTATATTTTTTCTAGGTTCACTCACATAGAATAACTTATTAGGTATCACTCATGAATTTTTGAAGGTGAATGCAAACAAAATATTAATTTTTCAACTAATATATTTTTTTATTCATAATTCGATCTCATGTGATTTACAGTTCTCTCAGGCACATGATCGACTTCTGGAAAAATAAATTATTTGATAATCTCTCATCTATGATGATTTATTAGGTATCACAAGAACTGGCACCAATGTAGGTGTTCATATCTAAGATATAAATCAATTCAAATGTATATATAATTAAATAATTAAATATCCAATTAAAAAATTGATTTCAAAGGGGAATAAAACATGGTTAAAAAATAGTGGCATGAAATAACCATCACGTTCAATGCAACTCTAACACATGAAAATTATCCACCCACATTCACGTAATTACAACACAAAAAATAAAGAATATAATTCACTATGTTTATAAGGATGTAAATATCACCAAAATCCACTATTCACAATCATTGAATAATACACATCACCCCACCGAACTCTAGAATGTCAAAGCGTATAACCATGTGTGGTGAAAACATTCATGATCCACCACCAACTAAGAACACTATATGAAACCCCTCTCAAAATAATACTAAAGATAACTACAAAACTGATGAAAACCATTGAGATATTCATTTAGACTCACTAGTGTAGTGGTGGTGTAGCGATGAAGGAGGCAGTGTTGGTTGTGTCTAGGTGGGTGTGAGATTATTATTGAAAAATTTTGGCAAATATGGAGGAGGTCCACTAATGGTGTGGGATTTTCTCTAAATGGAGTCCCATGATTTTTTGGATGAGGAAATTGGGGCATGGTTGTGGGTTGCAGGGAAGAGATAAGGTGGATCATTTTGTATGATGGAGAGATGAGAGAAGTATGTTAGTGGTGACACACATGGGAGTAGCGCCTAGTGGTGTTGTTCAACGTAAGTGGCAGGTGTTTTAAGGGGGTGCCTCACCCGGTTTGCTCTGATCCTAGTGAATGGAGGTCATCAATGGTGTAGATAGGGGAGATTGATGAGAGGGACGAATCCTTGGCTCCTACTAGTTACCCCCCCACCCCCCACCCATCGTAAGGGTTTCAGGAACACCCACCACCTAGAAGAAGATGTGTCTTGATGAAAAACACAGAAAAAATACTTTTCAAATTTAAATATTAAAATTAAAATTTATCATAATGTGTTAAATAATAATATTAGTATTATTATAACTAACAAAAATAAGTATAGATAATTAGTAGATATAGATATATAAAAATGTGTGTGTTCATGTGTGCCTAAAGTAATATTTATTAATATAATACATAAAATATAATTAAGATTTAGATAAAATTAAAATATTCTCTAAAAATATTTATATTAATATTAAATGTTAATCTAATTTAATAATAATACAAAAAAATAATAATACTAATACTAATATTTTAAATATTATACAATGTTAAACAATATATAATACTAATATAACAAATTAATATAATTTCCAATAAACTAATAAAAAACTAATAATAATTAAGCTACAAAAATAATTAAAGACTTAGATATTAAATGCAAATAAATAATGAAATTAAAATAAACTAATAAATAATAAATAATATTAATATATATTTAAGTAAAAAATTACAAAAAATAACAAAAACACTATAAAAATATGGAAATAAACTAAAAATATTAAAAATGGTCAATCTAATTAATTAAAATCAAGTTAGAAAACTATAAAAATGTTAGTAAAATTTATTTTTATCACTTTTGACCTAGGTTACATGTCTATATATGCTATAATGGATCTCATTTTTTTATGAATTCATGTGTGGGAAGTAGTGTCATGAGGATATATAGCATACATGTTTTTTTCTTGTAGTGACTATTGATTCTTACAAGTGTACATGTGCGGATTATAGTGGCTTAAGTTATAGTGTACTATACAAGGTCTATTATGGATATTAGACCTACTACTTGATTATGGACATGAAAATTTTAAAAAGGACCAAACATGAGTGGTAATCAATTAGAGGGGGTGAATCAGTGCTTATACATGTTTCATAGAAATATGAATTCCCTTCTGCTTATTCATTGGGGATCTCATCAAAAAAAATAATGAAAAATAAAATGAGGATCCCAACATGTTTTTGAACATGGTTCACCTCCCTAAGGATGACTATGCGATCAATGTATGTTGGTTTTTATCACACACCCACAACTATTATTTTATTATTAAGAAAGATTTATGAAAGGGTGACTCCTTGTACCTTTTATAAAATGCTGCAACCAACTTGTGAAATACAAATTCTTTGATTTTCAAGTAGAACCAGTAGCAGATCTATGAAGATAGATCAGCAATAGAGATCATGATATTTAGGATTCTCAAATAAATGATATATTATTATTCTACTCATTACAACCATTCACAACATTTCTTGACAATCAGTAAACTTTTCTCACAAGAATACATCCATTTTCAAACACCTTTTTTCTCTTTTACATTTGAAATATTAAAGAAACCATGTGAATGTTTTTTTCATAAATTCTCTAAACAATGTGTCTTGGAAACTCATCCTTGTCACTTCCACATGATATCATAATAATTCTCAAAGTATGGTTTTTCTCATTTATTTTTCTTCCATAAATATATCTTTTGAAACTAAATGAGAATATATAGTGACTCTACTATAATCATAGAGTTGTATATTATAGTGAAAACATTCCACAAATTTCTTCTTATTAACCTATGGTGAAGTTTCAATCTCCTTGTGGAATAAATACATTACAAAACACATTTGTTATCTTCATATTGAATTTCTCCTTAGATAGCTTCAGGATGCAGTATTCATCTTCATGATGTAAATCTTGTTTGACTTTCATAACATTCAAAAAGTTTGATTAAATAATAATTATAGACATAATTATGATTTTTATAGGTTTTGATAATATCATATCACGAATTCAAATTTTTATCCATTTATTTAGAATATTAAAAAATAAATATTTCTTATAATTTCCATTGAAATTCATTTTTATGATATTTTCTCTAGATCTTCATTTTTTTCATAATCCATCTGATAACATCATGCTCACACTGATTATGGTTACACATCACGATACCTACAAGGATGATTCTTATGTGACTCTCATTTATTCTTATGGACATGTAGATGATGTATATACAGAATAAATATGACCCTTATAGACCTTCGCTCTTCTATGTGATTATGCTTATATATATAGAATGTGAATATTCTGAATTTTGAAATATTGATTATTCATCCTAAGATGATGTTTTGATAGATTATATAAACATAGATGATGGTTAAATATAATTCAGTTCATGTTTATTGAGAGTCTATGACTTATCCTTTTCTAGATTTTACTTCAACAATATTGATCTCCTTCATCCCATCACCAAGCCTTTTTCAATTGCTCAAACAATAAATATTTTGAAGTTATCAATAAATAGTAGATATAAAAATATTTGTATGAAACTGATGATCACTATCACCACCTATTTCATTTGAAAAACTTTTATTAAAAACTTTTCATGAAACTGATGGTCAATGTCACGAATGATCGCACAACATGATTTCCCCTTTTACACTTACAATATTCTTACAAACATATATATAGTAGTATTCCCACAATCATAAACACGTGTTTTTACATAAAGACTGGTTCAAAAATATTCACATTTAAACTAGATTAAATAATAAATAAAATATCAAAACAAAAGGGATTCAAAAATATCCCCCTATGGATTTGTTGGTAGTACTACTCATTTCTCTCAACCTTATTACCAATAAAACCAAAGTGAAACAAAATCTTGAATCCTCTACAAAAATTAAAAGTAATGAGACATGAAATAATCACTTCTAATTCTATATGAGATATATATATATATATATATTTAGAAAACATGAGTTATTAAATCATAATAAAATTATTTCCTTAAAACAATTCATATCAAACCATTGAATAAACCTAATCATTCAAAGATCTAAAATATATTTGACAAATTTTATCTTTAACTACTTAATAAACACATTAAAATAGTTCATAAATAGGGAGGAAATGTTTATCCCCTATAAAAAACACCTCATATAGAAATTAAGCAAGATAAAATATAGGTTGGGATATAAGAAATTCAAACCTTAGTGTTGAATATTGGGTTTCACACCCATTTGTGTCCTTAACATCTCAAATAATGTTTTCATGACATGATTTATTAAGATATCAGTAACTTTTCACTTATATGGAACAAACCCCATCTTCAATATTCCATCTTCCTCCTTCTCTATCTAGAAATGATATTTAATGTCAATATGTTTTTGACTTGTAATAATACCCAAAATTATTAGATAAATTGATGGAATTTTTATTATCATAGTTAATAATCAGTGGGTATTCTATTTGGATATTCATATCCTTGAACTGAGTCTTCATCCAAAAAACTTGAGTAGCTGCCTATGATGAAACCACATATTTTTTCTTAGTTTTACTTAGTGTGAATAAATTTCATTTTATTGAGTGATAAGAAACAACTTTTTCACCAACAAATAATATTCCACCTTGAGTGGACTTTATACCATCTATATCTCTAACTGAATGAGCATTTAAGGAAAGCCTATTTTTTCTTGATATGTAGTAAAACTGTGATTTTTCATATTCAGTAAGTATATACCCTTCCATATCAACAAGAATCCACATTTTTTCCTTTCAACCACTCCATTTTTCAGGGTTCTATGTTTCACAAAAATCATGTTTGATACCATGTCTATCTAAATATTCTAATAAATTTCTATTAGAATAATATTTATCATTGAATTTTCTAAATCATTTCAAATAAAGCCTATTTTTTACTAGAACTTTTAAATCTTCTAAATCTTTTCATAACCTGAGATTTTTTATCCATGAACATAAACTATTTAATTAGAGTAAAATCATCAATTAAAGTGATGAAATATGTATATCCACTTTGTGAAATCTTTTTTATAGGACCACACATGTTAGAGTGTAAAAGATATAATGGTTTATTTTTCTTAATATCAACTCCTTATGGGTTTTATTCATCATTTTTCCTCCATTTCATGTTTTATAGATAGTGTTGGTATATTATTTTATTATAAGAATATTTATCAATGCATCATCTTTGATCAGATTCCTCATTTTCTTTTTACCAGGGTTTCCATGCCTTCTATTTAATAAGTTATTTCTAATCTACATGGTTACAATATAGTTTTATATTACTTCTACTACTTGGAACAAGTTCCCATGAGTTCCTTCCCCATTTTAGACAATAAATACACCTTTCAGTATCTTTATAAGAAGTCTTTCTTGGGAAGATCACATCATTTACATTGTCACAAAGTTGTGAGAAACTCAGTACTTTTTCCTTCATTTCATTAATAAATAACACATTATTGGGACATATTTAATTCATCCCTAATTTTTTTATTCCAATGGATTTGATTTTTAGATATATTTCCTTTATAAATGTAACATACCATTCTTCGTACTTCTATATTTTTTTTATTTCTTAGGTTTGCAGTCATGTGGGAATGAAATCCATTATCCCTTATCCATACAATATCAATATTGGAATATTTTAATGAAACTTCCACCACATTGTAAGGGTTACATGTCACTATGCATCATTTATTAGGTGATGGTGGTTGACCATAATTTATCTAACTCAATTCATAAAATTTTTCTTTAGTAATGTCTTTGTGAATATATTTATATCTTTTCATTTCATAAGAACATACTCAATATTCTCTATAACATATATAAATTATTACATAACAAAATTATGTCTAATATTTATGTGTTTTAATATTTAGTGTTTCTAGGAATGTTAGTGTTGATAACCTCCTTATTTTAACGATCACAAATCTTGTTTTTATGTTTCAAATAAGTTTAATATTTTATGTTAGTAAATTATATTCTAATAAAAATATGAAAAAAATTTCTAAGTCCTGCGCTACGAGTTTTCATACTATTAGTTACACCATCATACCACTCCAAGATATCATTAGTTGAACTATACAACCACTCCATGCCACTATCTGTTCAACAATTTACTACTAGTCCACATGGAGCTACCACTAGTTAGTACTACCATCACCTGATGCTACCGCTAGATAATAATAACATCAGTTCATCTATCCTACCACCAATATAATAGATCTACCTTCAAGAAATAATATTGTAATGTCCCCGACCTAGAAGCCACTAAACTGGTGCTTCGAGCCGGGTGGTTACATGACCTTAAGCGTGCCTCCCCATACGCCAAAGGCTGCCGACTAGCAGCGGGGGCCTATGTGGTAAAGTGGGGAGACTATACCCCCTTTTAATGAGAGTAAGCCACAACAGAAATAAATCAATAGTAGAAACAATAATCAACAAACAAGGAAGATTTATAAAAACCATTTCCAACAATCAAATATGTCATGTCATACTACAAGTGAAAAAGTGGAAAAAACCCAAAAATAAAGACAATGGCCAAAATCCCCACAATGGTCCCGACTCCAAGTCTGAATCCTCCACCAAGTGCTACCCATGTCCAATCAACTATCTATCAAGGACCCTTGCCCTTCTCCTGACCTGCAAACATGAAGTTTTCTTGGGTACCCAACGGCGGCCTGAGCAGGGTGTGAGTACAACTCAGTAGGCCACCACCAATGGTGTCTACAAAATATCCAGTCTAAATAGATAGTGAATGCAAAGGAATATGAATGATAATTGCCAAGTAATTATTTAAGGTACCATTAACTAGTTTAGATCAAAGCCATTGCCACTTCCATTACCATTCATTACACACCCATTATCATCATTTACAAATTCATTACATTTCCATGGGTTAATCACATACACTATGTTTCATGGGTCTAAGGCCAAAAACCACATGCAATAGGGTAAACACATCGTTATCCTATCTCACTAGGACTAACCCCCTTATAGAAACCATAACCTCACCTCGAAGCCTCAGTCTGGGTGGATGCAACCATTAGGACAATAGACCCTCAATCCCTTTTCTTAACCCGTGCATTTAGGGTGGAGATTAGAACCTCAGTCTTCACTAGACTCATGGGCGTAGATCCTCATGTCATACCCCACTCTACAAATCCATGTGCACTTGCTTATATATAAGTAATCATCAACCATCCAATCCATTGCCCTTCGCAAACACTATTCACCACAACCCACATGGGAAACCACATCATGCCTTAACCCATTAACACAATACCATTTCACATCATTTTAACCATTCACCCAATTCCCTTATGTTATGCCTATGTCACTAAGAATTCAACATTAAACCCATAATCTATCCCATTATGGTCTTTAATCAGTTTACACATTAACCAATTTAACTCATTCATCATTCCCATGAATCAATCATTTAACCCATTCCACTTTAACCCTTAGGTTATTTCCAAGTCTAGGTGCATCACCAAACTTCTATTCCAAGTTCAATTGATCATGACAACATATTTATCAAGGGCTCTACAATTCATTACAAAAAGGTCACTTGTTTAATATCAATCCCTAAATCTGGGAAAAGCCGACACATCCCATGGATGCCCCAATTAGGTCAAGTCTATCCCAACACATCTCACAAGGATCGTGAGGGTTCCCATTTTCCATTTTAAACACCATTATTACCAAAAATTCCAAGGTTAACCAAAACATAACCATAGGAAATCAAGAACACAACTAAACATGCACAAATACCCAAATAACTATGGGATATCACTTGTAGACCACCTACCTCGAAACTGTGGTTGAATGCACTCTCAATCAAGTCCTTAGACCTCAATCCAACCAACCTTTAGAGCTTCAACCTAAAACTCACCCAAAAGTTAGGGTTTTAGAGCTTCAGAACGAGAGGGAGAGAAGATACAAACCCTAAACCAAAAAGAGAAGCAAGGGTGGGATTAGCATTACCCGGAGCTTCGATCTGCAACCAATGACACCAAAAACACCTTATAATTGAAGGAGATCAGTCTCTTGGAGCCTTTGGGTGATTTGGTTCGTGCCTAGGGTAGAGAGGGAGGAAATTAGAGGAAATCCCGAGTGGGGTTTTAAAGCCCGGAGTGGAAAACTTGTAATTTTTCCCAACTTTAATTGGCTTCACGGTTTGTCCGCACGGTTTGGAAAACCATGTGCAAACCGTGCACATGCCACTATCCGGAGGAGGGGTTGCATGATTTAACCGCATGGTTTGGAAAACCGTGCACAAACCGTGCGCATGCTTCTGTCCAGAGGAGGAAGGGTCGCACGGTTTATCCTGAGCAGGCCATACGGTTTGCATGGTCGTGTGTAGGTTGTGCGCCCTGGCCTGTCTTGCCCAGATTTTCATTCTTCTATACCCTGAGCCCCCGGAACACACCAAGGCCTCTCACACATTCAGGAAACATCCCTTGAATCCCAAAACAAGGGATTCAACCAAAACATAACGAAAACATTCCTTTCCAAAAACTGGGATATTACAACCTCTCCACCTTATAACGGCTCATCCTTGAGCTGAGTTTCCAAGCCTCATTGATCCACCGAATAAAATAGTTAGGGCCACTGAGCCCACATATCTGATTCCTGCTCCAATGTTTCTTCTTGAACATTCCCATGCTTCCATAGTACTCGCACTAATGTCACAACCTTGCCTCGCAAGACCTTTTCACTACGATCCACCACACAAACCGGATGCTCCTCAAAGGATGCATCAGCCTCAAGCTCCACATCCTCAATATCAACCACGTGAGATGGGTTAGGTTGACACCGTCAAAGCTGCGACACGTGAAACACATCATGCATCCCACTATAACATTGTGGAAGATCCAATCGGTGTGCCACTAGTCTGATCCTCTCCACAATTTCAAAAGGTCCCACAAACCTGGGAGCCAACGTACCCTGCTTTTGAATCCGTCGGTGACCCAACCTTGGCAACACCCGAAGGAACAATTTATCACCCACCCCAAACTGAAGAGGTATATGCCTCTAATATGCATACTACTTATGCCTACTCGGAGCCATAGCCATCCGCTTCCTGATCAACATAACTCTCTTTGATGTCTCCTACATGAGACTTTGCCCCAACAATTCGAATTCACCGGTCTCTAGCCAACACAAAGGAGATCTACATCGCCTCTCATATAGTACCTCAAATGATTCCATCTGAATCGTAGCCTGAAAACTGTTGTTGTGGGAAAACTTAACTAATGATAGGTGTCTCTACCAAGAACCACCAAAGTCCAATACACAAGCTCTTAACATGTCTTCCAACACTTGGATCGTACGCTCCAACTGCCCGTCCATCTGCGGGTGGAAAGCCATACTCAAAAACACCTGCTTACTATGCGCCTTCAACAACCCTTTCCAGAAACACGATGTAAAATGCGGATCTCAATCAGAAACTACGGTTCGCAGAACACCATGCAACCGCACCATTTCCCAAACATACAGCTCACCCAACTAGTCGACTGTATGGGTCTCCTGAATTGGTAAGAAATGAGCCACTTTCGTTAACCAATCCACAACCACCCATATTGAATCATTATTTTGTGGCATCCTCGGAAGACCCGCGACAAAATCCATTGTCACGTCATCCCATTTCCATTCCGGGATGGGAAATGGATGCAACAAACCACCTAGGTGTTGATGCTCTGCCTTCACCTGCTGATAGGTAAGACACTGTGCCACAAAGCCTGCACATTCCTTCTTCATTCCAGGCCACCAAAACTGCCTTCGGAGATCACGATATATCTTGGTCATACCAGGATGAACTGCCCACTTTGATGCATGGAACTCTCGAATCAACTCTTCTCGCACACCATTTGGTACAACTACACGATCATGAACACGAACAACACTGTCCACGCCGACGGCCCCGCCCGAAGGTAGCTCCCCACCTTTAAGATTTTCCTTCATAATCAGACACGCAAGATAATCAAGATGACCTTTCTTAACTTGACTCACAAGCATTGACTCCATTTTTAAGGAAGTAAGAGTGACCTGACCATTCTCCTCCTGCATCTCCTGGTGCATCTCTACAAACAAAGCCATCACCTTCCACTCGGTACCGAATTCCTGAACCACCTGATTCTGAACCTTCCTTCTCATAGAATCAGCAACATTGTTTCCCTTTCCCAGCGTGTACACCAACTCAAAGTCAAAAGACTGGAGATATTAAACCCATATTCACTACCGAAGATTCAGATCCCACTGTGAGAAGATGTACTTTAAACTCCTATGGTCGGTAAACACGGTAAACTGTTCTCCCAACAGATAGTGCCTCCAACACTTCAAGGTGTACACTACTGCAGCCAACTCAAGGTCATGAGTGGGATAATTCCACTCATGGAGTCTCAACTGCCTTGACCCATAAGCCACAACCCACTCATCTTGCATCAACAGAGCCCCATGTCTGATTCTGGACGCATCACAAAACACAATGTACTTCTTACCCGGCTCAGGTAAGATCAAGATAAGTGCGGTTGTCAGCCGCTTCTTCAACTCTTGGAAGGAATTCTCACAAGCCTCAGACCATTCGAACCTGATTCATTTCTTGGTCAATCCCAAGAGTGGTGCTGCCAAGAGAGATAAATCTTGAATGAACCTTCAGTAATACCCAGCCAAACCCATAAAACTCTGAACATCAGAAGCACTCTTGGGCTGCTCCCAAGATAAAACTACATGCACTTTCTCTAGATCCACTAACAAACCTACCTCCAAGATTATGTGGCCCAGAAAATGCACCTCACTTATCTTGAATTGGAATTTTGATAGCTTGGATTATATCTGATGCTCTCTTAGCGTACCCAAGACGATGTCCAGATGTTGGGCATGGTCTTCATGAGTTTTTGAGTACACTAAGATATTGTCTACAAAGACAACCACAAACTGATCTAGGTAGGGATGAAAGAACTGGTTCATCAAATCCATAAACACCATTGTTGCATTGGTCAAGCCGAAAGGTATTACCACAAACTCAAACAACCCATACCGACTCCAGAAAGCTGTTCGCGGTATGTCGGAAGGCCTCACCCTTAACTGGTGATAGCCCGACCTCATATCAATCTTAGAAAACACTGATGCACCCCTCAACTGATCAAACAGGTCATCAATTCTAGGAAGAGGGTACCAATTTTTCACCATCATATGATTCAACTTTCAATAGTCAACACACATCCTTAACAACCCATCGGCCTTCTTCACGAAAAGAACGGGAGATCTCCAAGGAGATGTAATAGGATGGATAAACCCTTTACGCTCCAACTCCTCAATCTGAACCTTCAGTTCTTGTAGTTCTACCAGTTCCATTTGGTATGGCGGAATAGAAACTGGCTTCGCTCCCTGAAGCAACTCAATCGTGACCTCAACATCCCTTTTAGGGGGTAACCCTGAGAAATCCTCAGGAAACACGTCCTGAAACTGATCCACCACAGGAGGGAAAACAGACTAATCCCCTCTTGCATTCTCAACAAGCATGAGAAATACCACTCAAGACGTGAGTCCTCTCATCTGTTGAAAAAATGGACCCACGCGCCCTACTTGAACATCCCATTATCCATGGTGGTCATAAACGTCACCCTCAAGCGGCCTGAATGATACTCTGTGATGGTAACAGTCTATGTGTGCCTGATACAACACCAACCAATCCATTCCCAGGATTATGTCAAATCCTGACATCTCGAGAACGAATAAATCCCATAGAAAATGATACCCACCAACTTTCAAAGAACACCCCTTGAATTTCTTGATATCCTCAACCCACACCCCCAACGGAGTGTCAATTGACATAACTCCACACACCCTCTCCAAAGGTAAACCCAGCGCTACCACAAGTTGAGTAGAGACAAAAGAGTGTGTGGAACCTGTGTCAAACAACACACTAGCAAGAGTAGAAGCTACAAGGATCATACTTCGAACAGTTGATGGTCAAGCCTTGCCACCACTAGGTGCAAACTGAACTGCCTGAAGCTGACCTGCCCCTCTACTTGGGCCCCATCCTGAATGCCCTGCGCTGCACTGCCCTGCTGGCAGGAGAGATCCTACCCTAGAGTTCCATGTCCACCGCCCCTGCCAGTACGGCCCGTGGAGCTCCAATTGCCTACCTGATACGGGGCAACTGATCCCCTTCCCATACCTGGAACCTTCTTTTCACCATTATGCTCACCCACCTACTGAGGGTTCCTACAGAATCTCTATACATTCCCCATCCTGCCGCATTAATGTCACTCAACTGAAGGTCGAGGACACTGACCACGCATATGACCCGGCATGCCGCACTGATAACAAAACACTTGGTTCCCACTCTGAGAGGCTGAACTCCTCTTACATCCACTTTGCATACTTCCACCACGTTGTGAGCTCTCATGGCGTCGCTTTCGACCTTCGGTGGCTGCACCGCTCGTTTGTCCCACTGACACCACAAGTCCACTACCCGAATCTCCCTTAAGGTTTCCTTCCATGATCAGTGCCTGATATACTACCTCTATGAACCTCTTCAAGCGGAAGATGTTTACTTGAGACCTGATCTCATGTCTCATCCCATCCTGGAAATTCCTTGCTACTGCTACCTCATTCCCTGCTAACATTGGGACAAAGCGTCTCAAATCAGTGAAGCGACTATCATAGTCCATCACCAATAGAAATATCTGATTCAAGCTCATAAACTCTGCAGCCTGCTCCTGTCTCAAGGTCTCTAGGTAGAAATGATCATGGCACATTTCCTAAAACACCTTCCATGACATTCCTTCAGCCTGGTCGATTTGAGCCAGAATGTCCCACCAACGCCTTGCCTGGCCTTGCAACATATAAGCGGCCAGTTTCACACGCTTTTCAACAGGGGTCTCCAGATGTTCCAGTATCATCTGGACAGACTCTAACCAGAACTCCGTTGCTTCTTTCCCACCCTCTCCGATGAAGGTCGGAGGGTGATGCAGCTATAACTCCCTGGTCAGCTCAAACATAATCGGTGCAACCTGCCCTGGGTCCCGATCCATCATCTGCATAAGGCGAAAAGTTCTCTCAGAACTGGTCTTCTCTACATTCATTGATCGCCACATTTTCTTCCTCCTCTACTGGAGGAGGGTTCTCAGCAACACCCTCCCATTTCCCAACTGGTAACCAACGTCATCGTGGAATTTCTCTACAATGCCAAGCACAAGATTTAACACGCATACCATAAAATTTCATGACTCCATAAAAAGATCTTTACTCGCTACAACAACCCATTTAATATACTAACCCAACGACATTTTCCAACTTGTTTCAAATCCTATTACTCCATTAAACATCATTTACCCTTCATTCTTCTCATTATTTCTTGGTTTAATGAAATGCATGATGCACCCTACTTTCCTGCCTCACACACCCACCCCGTGCATGTGCATAACACAATGCATGTCACCTGTCTCCCTAGGTGAGTACAATGATGCATGAATGAAAATCTTCGTGCCATTAAGGCCATGAGCCAAACGTCATAAAACAATCACATCAAACCACATTTCCATCACCCAACGATTAAATATCATCAACTATAACATCACACAACCATGAACATCATTTCCCAACCAGGGTGACTTGGGTTTCCCCCGTACCTAGGTAAGTTACTCCCAATCACAAGCTCATTACCAAGGCTCGACACGTCTTAACCCTTGGATACCAATCCCAAATAACAAGACCTCGGAGAACGAGAAGAAATACCTCCTCTGATACCACTTTGTAACGTCCCTGACCCGGAAGCCACTAAATCGGTGCTCCAAGTCGGGTGGTTACATGACCTTAAGCACGCCTCCCTATACGCCAAAGGCTGCCGACTAGCAGTGGGGGTCTATGTGGTCAAGTGGGGAGACTATACCCCCTTTTTATCAGAGTAAGCCACAATAGAAATAAACCAATAGCAGAAACAATAATCAACAAACAAGGAACATGTATAACAACCATTTCCAATAATCAAATATTTCATGTCATACTACAAGTGAAAAAGTGGACAAAACCCCAAAATAACGACAATGGCCCAAATCCCCAAAATGATCTCGACTCCAAGTCTGAATCCTCCACAAAGTGATACCAATGTCCACTCAACTATCTAGCAAGGACCCTTTCCCTTCTCCTGACCTACAAACACGAAGTCTGCTCGGGTACCCAATGGCGGCTCGAGCAGGGTGTGACTATAACTCAGTAGGCCACCACCAACGGTGTCTACAAAATATCCAGTCTAAACAAATAGTTCATGCAAAGTAATATGAATGATAATTTCCATGTAATTATTTAAGGTACCATTAACCAGTTTGGAGCCAATCCATTGCCGCTTCCATTACCATTCATTACACACCCATTATCACCATTTACCAATTCATCACATTTCCATGGGTTAATCACATACACTATGTTACATGGGTCTAAGGCCAACAACCAAATGCAAGAGGGAAAACACATCGTTATACTATCTCACTAGAACTAACCCCCTCATAGCAACCATAACCACACCTAGAAGCCTCAGTCCGGGTGGATACAACCGTTAGGAGAATAAACCCTCAATCCCCTTTCCTAACCCATGTATTTAGGGTGGATATTAGAACCTTAGTCTTTACTTGAACCATGGGTGTAGATCCTCATCTCATACCACACTCTAAGAATCCATGTGCACATGCTTATATTTATGTAACCATCAACCATCCAAACCATTTCCCTTCGACAAAAACTATTCACCACAACCCACATGGGAAACCACGTCATGCCTTAACCAATTAAAACATTACCATTTCACATCATTTTAACCATTCACCCAATTCCCATGTGTTATTCCTATATCATTAATCATTCAACAATAAATCCATAATCTATCCCATTATGGTCTTTAATTAGTTTACACATTAACCCATTTAACCCGTTCATCATTCTCATGAATCAATCATTTAACCCATTCCACTTTAACCCTTAGGTTATTTCCAAGTCTATGTGCATCAAATAAATTCTATTCCAAGTTCAACCAATCATGCTAACATATTTATCAAGGGCTCTAAAATTCATTACAACAAGGTCACTTGTTTAATATCAATCCATAAATCCGGGAAAAGCTAGCACATCCCATAGATGGCTCCAATTAGGTCAAGTCTATCCCAACACATCCCACAGGGATCGTGAGGGTTCTCATTTGTCATTTTAAACACCATTATTACCAAACATGCCAAGGTTATCCAAAACATAACCATAGGAAAGAAAGAACACAACTAAACAAGCACAAATACCCAAATAACTATGGGATATCACTTGTAGACCACCTACCACGAAACCACGGTTGAACACACTCTCAATCAAGTCCTTAGACCTCGATCCAACAAACCATTGGATCTTTAACCTAAAACTCACCCAAAAGTTAGGGTTTTAGAGCTTCGGAACGAGAGGGAGAGAAGATACAAAACCTAAAACAAAAAGAGTAGTAAGGATGGGATTAGCCTTACCTGGAGCTTCGATCCGCAACCAACGGCACCAGAAATACCTTAGAATCGAAGGAGATCATTCTCTTGGGGCCTTTGAGTGATTTGGTTTGTGCCTAGGGTGGAGAGGGAGGAAATGAGAGGAAATCTCGAGTGGGGTTTTAAAGCCTGGAGTGGAAAACTTGTAATTTTCCCCAACTTTTAGTGGTTGCACGGTCTATCTGAACGATTTGGAAAACCATGAAAAAACCATGTTCACACCACTGTCTGGAGGATGATGAGTCGCACAATTTAGCTGAATGTTTTGGAAAACCGTGCGCAAACCGTGTGCATGCTTCTGTCCGGAGGAGGAAGGGTCGCACAGTTTATCCTGGGAAAACTGCACGGTTTGCCTGGTCGTGCGCAGGCTGTGCGCCCTGGCATGTCTTGCTTGGATTTCCTTTCTTCTGTGCCCCGAGCCCCCGGAACACCCCTAAGGCCTCTCACCCTTTCAGGAAACATCCCTTGAAGCCCGAAACAAGGGATTTAACCAAAACATAATGAAAACATACCTTTCCAAAAACTGGGATCTTACAAATATCATCACATGGAACTTCCACCAAACTAATCTAACATCGAATAGATCTACTGCCAGTTAAATGGTTCTACCGTCAGTTGAAGATACTACTATAATTAGTTGGATATACCTCCAAGTGTTACTATCGTTCAGAAGAGATACCATCAGTGAAGCTACCATCGGTGAAGCTGCCCTCAGTGAGGTTACCACTAGTGAAGATACCACCTTGGAGCTACCATAACTATCAAGAATTAAATTGAAAATTAATTCTCTAATGGATATTTTAATAATTTAATGCTGGAGAGAATCACTTCGATTTAAGAATGATTATTCTTAAACAACTCCATGGATTTCTTTAAAATAGAGTTATAATTTTTTGAACTATTACTCAGTATAAGGATCAGGTTTTTTCTAATATTATCCTATAGTGGATAGTTCGACCTGAATTGCTATAAATTTGGTAGAATATTCCTCAAAAACGAATTGGAGTTTGGATCATGCATGGACATAGAATCGAAGACCCTTATACACTAGAACAAATAGAAATTATGAATCACATGTGATTGTTAGAACTTAGAAATTGTACACACTGAAAATAGGAGGATTTTGCAGACTTCCATGACCCCCTATTTTTCTGAAATTTCTATGTAACTTGTTCAAGATCCTTCCAAAGAAAAATTCAAGGACTTAATCAAAATATAAGTTATTATAATTCAGTATCACTACTTTTTATCAACTCTAATTTCTTTCTTTTTTTGTTTATGCTTAAAATTAGAGTTGTGTTTTTATTTTACCTTGTTTATTTTTTTTAAAAGTCTCTTATTTTAAACTGAAGAGTGTATAACACTGTCATTCTATTTTCCTCATTTTTATTCCCAAGAAAAATTGTAGAAGATGTCATGTGTTACCTATGATTTTTTATCCTATATATAACTATTAAAGAGGGTTTTCTTCAAGATAGACTTGTATTATGATATTTTTAAAACATAAAATGGTTTATTGATTAGTTTATTTAATAATAAATTTATTGGAAGTAGATGATTTTCTAGTAAAGGGATTAATTCTTGAATTTAGACTGAAACCCTTGTTAAATTATGTTGTGCCTTGTGCTTTATTTACTACTTTATTTGTTTTGTTTTTTAATTATAAATTAAATCAATTTCCATTTTATAATTTATTAAACAAAACTTTACTATGATATTTAACTTAAATTATTATTTTATATACAGTATTTGATATGATTAGACAAGTTTCAAAAGTTAAATTTTTTTCCAAATAATTTTAACTCAATTGTTATCGAGCTATTGAGAAGATTTAAAATATATAAAATTATATAATCATACTATTTTTGTTAACTGGGTGAATTTATGAAATTAGGGGACATAACTTTTAAATTATTTTAGACAAAACATTTCATTGTAAACTCAATTCACCCACCTCTTGAGTTATCCACCTCGACTAATATTTAGAATCTGAGAAATTTCAAAATTAATTTTTACTATTATCTAGTTTTATCAAAAGATCATAAATTTCAGTTTTATCAAAATTTATATATATATATAGACAATATAAAACTTGAAGAAACTACCACTAATCGGCCTCCTTATTTTAATGGAACAAAATGCGTACAATGGAAGATTAAAATGAAAATTAATATAAATAATATGTGGTTTTATATCTTGAAAGTTATTGAATATAATTATGAAATACCTAAACCTCCTAGAAAATATTGGAGTAATGACACTAAGGTAGCCTATGACTATAACTACAAAGTTGTGAATTCTTTGTACTATGCTATAGGTGAGGATAAATTTAACAAAATATCTACTTGAAGTACTAATTTTGAAATATGGGATAAACTGGTTGTTTATCGTGAATGAACATATAATGTAAAATAAATGTTCTTAAATAATTATACTATTAAATATTATACATTTAAGATGAAGCCTGATAAATCTATTTCTGACATGTATGTCAGGTTTAATAAAATATTAAACATAATTCATGCACAAGGGAAGATAATTACTTACATTGATTAAGTAATGAGAATTTTGATATGCTTACTAGATAGGTCGAGAGGAACCTACATTCCATAAGGGAATCATATGACATTATTAAGTTACTAGTGAAGGAAATCACTGGAAAAAACATGATTTATGAAGTGAAATTTCACGTGAACAAAGATGAATACGATAAACCTAAAAGGAAGTCTATAGCCTTTAAGACTTAAAAATTAAAATAAAAAGAGAAGATTAAATCGGAAATATTAAGTGATGAGGAATCACCATCAAAAAGTGATGAAGAAATATCTCACCTATCATTACATTTCTAGAATATTTATAATAAGAATAATTACTTTATGAAATCAAACTATGGGTATAAGTATGATAGAAAAGGAAATCAGAGAAAGTTATCTAAAAAATTTGATTACTCAAATGAAATAACCTGTTATGAGAATAAAAGGAAAGGAGATATCAAAGAAGACTATCCCAAGATCAAATATAAAAATAAGTATGAGGAAAAATAAAAAATATTTACAAAGGCTATAGAGCCACATGCTCTGCTTATGAGGGAAGTTTAAGAGATTCAAACTCGAGTATAAAAGATATAAATAATCAAGATAATATGTTTTAAATGAAAAAGATAGTTGAAGTATAAATGTTTTTCCAGAATCTTTTACTCAACTTTAAAAACATTCTGAAAATTAAAATAATGAATAAAATATGTCCATTTAGAAATTATTTGAACACTGTAACATGTTCGAAGATATATACAATGAATTGAATCATAAATATAAAAGTTTATAGAATCAGCATGTTATGTTTTCTCACTTTAAAACTTGTCTTACAATGAATAAAGATAAGAATTATCAATTTCTAATAGAAAATAATGATTTCAAACTATCTAATGAGTAATTAAAGAAATATATGGAGAGAATAACTAATAGATTGTATACTCTAACTCAAATTCTTGATAAAAAAACTAATCCTAAGTATACTATAGGAATTGGATACCAACTTGGACAAAGAAAAATATTCAAGAAAAAATTTGTCCCAAGTTATAGTTTAGCCATTTCTGTTAATATTTATTATTTTACTATACTATATAATGTTTTTATTTATAAAAGTTAAAGGTCTTTTAATAGGAAACTAGTAAAAAAATTATGTATTCCTAAATATTTTATTACTAATATATCTAGAACCAAGAAAATATGGGTACCCAAAACAAATTTATTTAGATCTCTTTTGTAGGAAACCATCCTAGAAATTTCCAATAATCAATTATGGTATATGTATAGTGTATGTACCAAGCATATGACTGTTAACTACTCAATATTCAAGAATATAGTTAATTTGGATGGTGGATATGTCACTATTGGTGACAATGCTAAAGGAAAAAAAATAACACTCGACCAAATCAGTAACTCTACTACTATTTTTATTTTTTATTTTTTATTTGTGGATGGATTACAATATAACCTGCTGATAATTTCATAATTTTGTGATGATGGTTACAATATCAAGTTTGAAAAAAATTCTTTTAAATTATTTGATTCTGAACATGATTTAGTACTATGAGAAATGATAATGTTTATGCTATTTATTTGAATTATTTATTTTCTCATAATCTTTCATGTTTAAGCTCCTTCCACAATAAATATTGGATTTGGAATAGGAGACTTGGTCATTTCAATATGAACTCCCCTAGAAATATGACAAAGAAATGTCAAGTCAAGGATCTACCCAAACTATAATTCTCAACAGGCAAAGTGTTTAATCCCTGTCAAAATGGTAAGAAGAACAAAATATCATTCAAAACAAAGAAATAATATTCAACTTCTCAATTTTTATAATTGGGTTACATAGATATATTTTGACCTTCTATGGTTTTTAGTTCATAATAAACATTATTGTTATTTTATAGTGGATGATTATTCAATATATTCATGGTTTTTTTACTTATTCATAAAAGTGAAGATCCTTACTATTTTTCTAAATTTTCTAGATCTCTAAAAAATATTAGTGGACTTAGGATAAAGAATTTGAGAAGTGATCATGGTTGTGACTTTGAATCATTATTATCACAACATGGATATAGTCTCAACTTTTATGTACTTAGGACTCCACAACATAATGGTGTAGTTATGAGGAGAAATAGAACCCTTCAAGAGATTTCCAAAACCATGATAAATGATTATGATATAACTATTTATTTTTTGGGTATAAGTTTTGAATATAGATCTCTATATAATTAATATAATGATAATTAGACTGATTTTAAAAAAAACTCATATGAATTATAGAATGGTGGAAAGCCAAAGGTTAATTACATTATATTTTTTTTTATAAATTATTTATACTTAACACGAAAGAGAACTTATTCATGTTTTATTCCAAAATAAATGAAGTAATTTACATTGGATATTATACAATTAGTAAATTGTATAAGGTATTTAACAAAAGGACTATGATTACGGAGGAATTTTTTTATGTCAAGTTTGATGAGGTCGATCCACATGAATCTAAGACCCCTTTATAAAATCTAGAGGGTGATATTTCTATTGTGAACATAAATTCTAAACCTAGTGAGAATTCTTCTAGACTTTCAGTAAAGAATTCTCCAAATTCTATTGAACTGGTAGAACCTAAACCTATAAATGAAACACAAGTGTCAAACAATTCTATTACTAGACCTGTTAGGACACATAGATATCATCCCATAGATGTTTTTTTTGGTGATCAAGATAATGGAACTCAAACTATGGCTTCCCTTAAAAATAAAGCTAAACAACAATCCTTCTTGTCGCAGTATAGACATAATAACATAAATGAGAAAATTAATGATGAATTGTGGGTAATGGAAATTAAAGAAGAGTTAAATAATTTTAAAAGAAATAGATTCTAGGAACTAGTTGAAAGACCCAAAGACTACCGAAATCTTGGCATTAAATGGGTGTTTAGAAACAAGGTTGATGAGATAGGAATAATAATTAGGAATAAATAAAGACTAGTTTTATAAGGATATAGTCAATATGATTATATCAACTTTGAGGAAACCTTTTCACCAGTAGATAGAATTGAATCCATCTGAATTTGGCTTGCCTATGTAGCACATTTAAATTTCAAAATATTTCAAATGGATGTCATGAGTGAATTCTTAAATTGTTATATAGTTGATTATGTTTTTTTTGAAAAACCCCCTTTATTTCAAAACCCTTAAATTTCAAATCAATCTTTTAAATTAAAAAATTGTTTATATGGTCTGAAACAAACCCTAAATCTTTGTATGATAGGGTCAAATCATTTTTTATTTCAAAATTTTTTACTAAAGGAATAACTAAACCTACTTTATTTATTAAAATAATTTCAAAACAAGTTTAAGTTGTAAAAATATATATTAATGATATAATTTTTAGATCACTAAGAAATTATTTATGTACTAAATTTTCAAAAAATATGAAAAGTTTGTTTGAAATAAGTTTGTTGAGAAAACATAAATTCTTCCTTGGTTCTCGGATTTTCGAAAATAAATTTTTGAATGTTTTAAATCAAATACACTAAATATCTTTAAAAACATTTGTTCACGGGTAGTACTAAATGTAGTGATACTCCTGTAAGTACTAACTTTATGATAGATCTTAATGAAAATGGTAAATTAGTTGGTCAAACCGTTTATAGAGTTATGATTGGAAGTTTACTATACTTAACTACTAGGTGGTCTGATATAATGTTTAGTGTGTGTATGTGAGCCCAATTTCAAGAAAATACAAAATAACCACATTTACTTATTGTTAAAATAACTTCTAAATACCTCAAAAGTACAACCAATTACGGTTGTTCTATTATAGAGGAAAATAATATGATATATTTAGTTATTTATATGATGATTTTCATGGTTATAAGTTAGATAGAAAAAACATCTAAAACATGTCACTTTTTAGGTAAGTTTATAGTTTCAGGGTGTAGTAAGAAAAATAACTGCATTTCATTATCCACTGCTGAAGCTGAGTACATGGCTACAGGAAGTTATTTTGCACATATTTTTTGGATGAAACGCACTTTACTAGAATATGGATATCAATTTCAACATGTCCATATAAATTATTATTACACAAGTGCTATTAACATTTCTATTAACCCTTTATCTCATTCTAGAATCAAACACGTTGATATAAGACATTAATTTTTGAGAGATCATTTTTAAAAGGGAGATATAACTATTGAATTCATATGAACTGAACATCAACTTTCTAAAATATTTACAAAGCCTTTGAATTTTGAATGACTAAATTATATCAATCATAAACATGTAATGATAAGTTTTGGTTAATATTTTATTTATTTTTGTGCTAGATAAGAAAAATTATATGATTGATACTACCATTGGTATCTACCATTAGTGTATACCATTGGAATATTTCATTGGTATCTAATATTGGTATCGACCATTAGTCAGGCTATCATGGTGATTTTCCATTTCATATTATCGTTTCATTCTATCAAAATGTGATATCATCTAGATGTGACCATGAAAAACTACTATTAGACATGTTACCATGAGGACGTACCATTAGGATTTACCCTTCCTCCTAACATATCTATTTTTGGTAATTAAAATTTTTTTATTGATATTATTTATTTTTATTATTCATATTATATCTATTTTCTTATTTCAAATTCTTATGTGATAAGATTCACTTATAATCAGAGCTTGAGAAACTCTTTATCTTGTGTGCCTCATTTGAACCCCTTTATTCTTCTCTTCTTGACCCAAGACCTTCCACATTCCTCTTTACTCCCTCAAACTGGTACAGCTATGGTGTGTGTGAATTTCCTCTATGGATGTCATTATGAGATGCATCCCTAAAACAAATCTATAGGTGAATCAATAAAAAAACATTATAACTAAATAACCCTCAACTCGCACATCGATATGTTGTTTTTGAGAAATAAATATACATTGTATGGTTAGTTTCAAGCAATTCACTTGTATAGAATGTTATCTAGGACCATGGATGAGTCGGATGGTTATCAAGTAATGATCAACCATTATACCTTAAGTTGGTTCATGAGTTTTATCAGTTTGTAGAGTGAGATTTTTGGTAAAAGGAATGACATTATTAAGATTATGATAGATTTCAATGAGATCATATTTTATTCAAAGTAGCAGGAAAGGTGTTAATTGTTCCACACACAAGGGAATTTATAAAAACTATCAAGTTTCATTATTCATTAATATTGAGAAATTTATGTTTGAGGATGATTTATTGGAGAAGAATAGGAATGATACTATGTGAAGGCCTTTATAAGTAGAGTTTGATGGTGAATTTAAGTTTCTTTTGAAATTTATACAGCACATGGTTTGTCATAGGAAATGGGATTTTAGAATCATGAGGTATCGATATGTATTTTTCTTATCTCTTATGAAAATATAATATAAGATAAAGTTTGTAGATATTTTATGGTCCATAAGATATATTTTAGAAATCCTTAGTCTATGTAAAATTATTTTTCCTACACCAAGTTGATCTTAGTAATATTACAAACTAAAGATTTAGTGCTTGAAGGTGATAATAAAGTGAAAAAATTTGGTCATTTCTGTTTAAATAAGGTAACCTTCAAGAGGATGAGGGTAAACTGGAACTCTTGGTTAAATAATTGGGTAGATAATAATGATAAAATCTATGATAATTTTAACCCAATGCTACATCCTACCAAAACTAGAGACATGGTTAACTCTATATTTGATCCAGACAAGGTTTTGGTATATTCCTCTGATGAGGATGTTGAACCTGAGGTAGAAGAAGTGGTTGGAGTTGAAGAAGAATCTTCAATGGATATTTTATTAGAAGAGTGTGGTGACCCTGATGTGGCTAAGAGTCCTATTATGTATTATGGATCTGATAGTCCACCTATTTCTCGTATAACTAGAGATATCTTATTGAGGGAAGATGATGAATCCAAATATATAGAGGTATTTAATTTTGTTCAGGATGATAGATCTTCTTCTGAGACTTTTAACGATGTGGTGTTTCTTTTATATGACTCAGTGTTTGATGTTGATGGAGGTGATGAGTATGAATAGTCACAGCCTTATCAGAATGTTATTGGGTCCAATAGATCTGCTAGTGGCGAGTGGCAGCGTATATCTCATTCTCCTTTTTCTATACATGATTCCATTGGTAGAGATGATCCAACTACTTCAGTAGCATGATTTTCTAGAAGCCATACTAATCTAGTTACCTTTGATGTAGATAAAGAAAGAGAACTAGCTAAGGGGGAGAAATCTATGGGATCTACTAGTCTTTTTTTAGAGTATTCAGAGTCAAATGATGATGTTGATCAAGGAATTCAACTTGTTAATAGTGGACCTACAATTTCTATTGACCAGAGGGTTCCTAAGGGATATTGTTTAGAGAGTAGTGATATAGAATATCTTATGGAACCTTTTGATTATAGGTTTTTATTAGAGAGACTGGATATGAGGATGTTGATGTGCCTTGTCAGGAGAGGAATCATCCTCCAATGCCATATTATCCTCCTCATTCCTGGTATTTTTTTAGAGATAATTTTGTAGATTTGTTATCTAATCTTAGTAGAATGCTTATACCTCCTACAGTTTCAGAGAATAATCTTAGTGAATAGGGCATCTTAATGATAGTCACCTTTTTTATTTATCACATTCATCCTACAATGTTCTTGAAGATAGAAAAGCTTGATATTGAGAATAAAAGTCTAGTGGAGTAGATGGATTCCATCTAGATCACTATAAAGGATATGAGATCCATATTTACTAGGAGGGAGATATCTATTTTGGAGAGTTTGGAGTATCTTTCTATACTTGGAGCTTCATATTCTAGAGTTACACCACCTCCTGGTCCTTGTTCAAGGGATGCTAATTTATTACGATCTATATTTAGAGAGAAGTTTCATTTTGTGATGGATGGTTTTTCTTATTTTCACCCTGATGACCTTTTCTAGATAGAAATAAAATGGTGAGGATATTTATAAAGCAGTTATAGAATGTTTAAATGTGGTAAGAAGTGATAGAGAGACAATTATTAAATCTAATAATTATTACCTCTCAATGATTTATATTGATAATGATCTTAATATTCATTTTAAGTTCCTAAATGAAAATTTGATAATACATCCTATGACTAGGTCCTTCATGTAATAAGTGAACAATCTAAAAAACATGGTTCCCCCACTCAATATTTTCATGGAATATATAATTGAATTATTAAAAGAAATAGAGCACAGTGTTCATGCGATTATTTAGTTTATATATTTGTTGAAACCTTTTTTTACACTCCAGAAGGAGAAGTTGGAGCACCCAATGACATTCCCCTACTAGCCTTCACTTCTATACTGTTTACAGCACCTCTTCTAGCAACATCATTTTCCCTTACTCCTTTTATATTCACTCATATTAATGATATCAAGCACTACAACCAATCGTGTTATAAGAATATGCACCTCCATCTCCTCCTACATTATCTTATGTTCCTACTATTGAGGGAAAAGTAAATGATTCATGGATTTTTCTTATAGTAAATTTGAGGGTGATTTAGACTCTAATTATTTTTTTATAAGAATTTTTTTCCTTGTAATCCCTCTTTTTAATCTACTGATATTGATATGTATAATGGAAATCCTTTTTCTATTCACATTTATATCTTTTACTTAGTTTTCTATTACTTTTAATTTTTTAATAATACCAATAGGGGGAGTCATTGAATGGAACATTTATATCATATGTGTAATTGATTGGAAATTAATAGTATGGATTGAATGGATAAATAGGCGCATCACATGTGGGATTCAAATATAAAGAAATATATTCATCTGTAAATATTATTTATCTGTTAAATTTTTAGAAATATAGTTTTAAATGTAATGATTTTTTATTATCAAAAGGGGGAAAATTATTAAGAATATCATTATTTTAATGATCACAAATAATGTTTTTTATGTTTCTAATATGATTAATGTTTTATGATAGTAAATGTTTTCTGACCAAAATATGAAAAACTACCTAATTCTTGAGATACCAATAATCATACATTTAGTTATAGAATTATACTAGTACAAGATACTGTTATTTGAACTTTGATACTGCTCAATGCTACCACAAATTCAACAATATGCCACTAGTTCACCTGAAGCTAATATCATGTTGTGATACTATCACTCGATGCAATCACCAGATGAGGCTAACATTAGTTCATTTGTCCTACCATAAATAACATAGATATATCATTGAGCAATTTTATCATCACACAGTATATTCGCCAGATTTATCTACATTTGGATGGATCTACCACCAATTAAATGTGGCTATCACCAGTTAAAATAACAACTACCATTAGTAAGATCTACCAAAAGTTTTGTTACCATTCAAAAGAGATACCACCAGTGAAACTGTCATTTATAAAGATACTACCTTAGCAGCTACTACTAGGGAGATACTGTAGCTATCCAGAATTAAATTCAAAATTAATTATCCAATGGATAGTTTATGTATTTAATGAAACACATAAGTACAAGGATTTAAGAATTTTTATTATTAAATAACTCCAAAACTATCTTAAAAACAAGGCCATAATTTTCTGAATTTGTTCATCAGTATGAGTATCATGGTTTTTATAATATTATCCGAAAATGGATAATTGGACCAGGGGCGTTATAAATTTAGTAGAATATTCATCATGTGTATACTAGGGTGTGGAAAATTCATGTACATAGAATAAAAAAACCTTATAACTAGAACAAATATAAATTTTTAGACAAGTATGATTGGGAGAACCTAAACCTTTTACACACTAAGAATACAAGACTTTACTAGACTTCCGGGACCCCATACTTTTCCAGATTTCTATGTAACATGTCTGAGGTCCTTCCAAAAACAAATTTAAAGACCCTAGAGTAACTGAAGCTATTTATATTGTGTAACAAGTCTTTTTCTAAACTCAAATATCTTCCACTTTTTTTATTCTTTAAATTTGAGTAATTTTTTTACCCTAATTATTTGTAAAACATGGTATCATGTGATAAACTGGAGATTTATTAACACTATATCTCTATTTTACTCATTTTTATTCCCATTAACAACTATGTAAGAGTTTATCTATTACTGTTTCTTGTTTTATCCTATGTGTAACTATGGAAGAGGATTTAGGCCTAGATGGCCTTATGTTCTTTTATTTGAAAAACCCGATCCAGGTTATGGATCATTTTATTAAATAATAAACTTTTTGGAAGTAGGTGATTTGCAAGTAGAGGGGATTAATTTTTGTTTTGATATTTAACCCCTTATTAAATTATATAGTGTTTTGTGCTTTATTTACTACTTTATTTTTTTAAAAATTTTTTAAATAAAAATAAATATTTGTTTTATAATCTGTTAGAAAATATTAATATTATAGATAAATTAAATTAGTTTTGTATATACAGAATTTTATATAGGTATACTAGTTTCAAAAGATAAATTATTTTCCAAAGTATTTTAACTGAGTTGTGATCAGGCTATTGATAATTTTTTTCAAAAATTAAAATTATATAATCCTACTATTTTTTTAACTGGGAGACTTTATAAATTTGGGGGATTTAATTTTTTAAATTATTTTAAATATAAATTCTAATTGGAAACTCAATTCACCCCCACTTGAGTTATCCACTATGACCTATAATTATATTAAATTATGACACTTTTTATATTGCAAAAAATTATCTTTCTAAAATTTATGTTCTTATTTATGTTATCAAGTTTTTTTATTTCTATAATTATTTTTTGGATACTTATATGAATTTTACATAAATATACTATATTTTAGATAGATTCACTAATTTATTAATTTTTCAATGTAAATTCAGACATTTTCTTCTAAAAAATAATATTCTTCCTAAGGTGGACTTACAATCTTCCATATTTCTTACCCAAACATAATTAGTGTGTTTAAACAATTAATTATCATATTTTATTCAATATAATATCTCTTATTCATTTATTACTTGATGTATCGGAAAATTATTTTAGTAGGTTACATGTGTGGATCTATGAGATCATTTTAAAATATTTTAGAAAGTGTTACTACAAATACAATATCAATTATCAATTATTTAATATATAATAGGAATCCAATAATATTATTTACTTTATTTTGATTCATAATTCATATATACTAATCCTTTCTCAATTTTATATCCATAATGATAGGTATAGAAAAACATTTTGATTCTTTCATGACAAATGATTTTGAAACTAATGAAAACCCATTGGAATTATCAAGAATATATTGGAGAGATAAACAGTACCCATAGAATTTTTTTGTTAAATTTTTTTAAAAAATATAAAGAATGAAATATGATATGATTTAAAGAATTGCTTATTTTATTTAAGGATTTCTATGATGTATTAAATAAACAAAATTATATATTATTAATTTTATTAAGGAAATATGAAGAGGATGCTGTATTTTTATCAATACATTTTAGGATTTTAACATGTGTTAAAGAAGGTAAAAATACACTTAATTTGAGAAAACAGGTTTATATATAGTGATAAACTCATGTTGATTATTTAAATATTATTTAATTAAAAATAAACTTCTTGAAATATGGATTATATAGTTGTTACTATTTATTCTTAAAGATTTCAGTTTAAGATAAAAATTTAAAATCACTTAATGAGGTTGAACATATGTTTCTAGTAATTAAATAATATTCGAGTTGAATTATTAATAGCTATATAAAATTGAATTAATAAATATATATATTTTGTAGTAATATAAATTTTTTCAAAGAGTAAACTAAAATACTTGGTAACAATGAACCATTTTTTAAATAATCTTCCTATGAGTTGAATGATATTTTCATAATTTAAAAATAAATTCACTATAAAACATGGTAGGAAAATGTTTCAATGATAATAATATTTTTTTACTTCTATTAAATCTCTTATGAGTAATTTCTTGATGAAATTCATATAAATTAATTATTTTTGAAGTTTGAAAAGTCAAATTTGATGTTTATGAACATAAAAATAAACCACTTGATGATTTCGGTATGATTTAAAAAAATATGAAGAAAATGTTAATGGTAATGGTTCAATAGATAATATTATTCCATAAAAAATGATATTTTTACAAACATTGTTTGGAATTCTATTCAAAACTCATTCTAAAAATGTGTTCATTTAGGTTAGTACCCCTATACTGTGTTTCTCATTTTAGATTGATGTTAAAAAATTTTGTTCAATTTATTGAAATAGAGGTTGTGCCAACCGATATATTTTTAATAATATTTTAATTTAATTTTTCTATTATGAATTTCTATATATTCAAGAAATACTTATATCAAAATATATATATGTTAATTTTTATTTCAAAAAAATATTATATAATCAATTATATACACATAATTTTTCTATGTTATTATGGTTACCTCAATGAATAAAATATGTTTTAAATAAAGGATAAACTTATTTTCCTAACATGATTTCTTATTTTGACATATTTAAAATATTATTCAATTATTATATACTTTATAAATAGATATGTATGTTAAAAAAATTATTTATATTGATATTTATTATTATGATTGTTATATAAAAAATTATGGAATGTTATGAAACAGGAATGAGGTTATTTGTTTCAAAATAAATATTTTTTCTTCTAAAAATAAATGTATTATTTGTAGTGATTTATTATTTTTTATTCAAAAAGATATACTTTAATAATTATAGATGTATTTGAAAAATTGAATAGCATATTTTGAATCACCATATCAAAAACATATTTAAATTATTTTTAAAAAAAATAAAAAAAAATATACAAGAGTGAGTTATAAATGTGATTCAAAATAATTTTTTTGATAAAAACTTGTGGAAAAAGATTTGAAATGATACTTTTATTTAAATTAAAAAAAATTAAATTTCTAAGGGTTTAATATTTTATAATGAACCACATCTAATGAAACCCCTCTCAGGTCAGCAGAGAAGATAGGGGGTCAAACTCGATGTCCACCCATAGTCCTTGAGTTAGCGACTAACATCAAGTAGATCTATCATAAAATAGAAGGCATTACCCTATTCAATCGCAAGATAAGTGATTGAGACCACTAGTAAACACCCATGATTTCCTGTTAAAATATATATTAGTACCCATAACCTAACTCCATCTACATGTCACATATCATCCTCAAAAATGAATACATGCAACAACAGCACTAAACTCTAATTCAACCTCCAACTCCATCCAATCAACCCGAAAAAAAGTTCCAACACACCTAGTCTATCTCACAAGAACTTAACAAACTGTGGTGGGGTGAGCACTAGAAATTAATCAGTAGGATCATCTTTCTATGAAGTTTTATATCCATAAGAAATATAATATCAAAATAGGAATTCATGAAAATATCTAATAAAGAAAAGGGTGTGTATAAACCTGATAATTAAAGTAATGCTCAATTAATATTAATTTTAATAGAATCTAAGGTAGTTAACGTATCAGATCATACCAACTTCTTATTGCAAGTGAGCATAGTAAATCAAAAATTTTAAGTATAAATAAAAAAACAAATCCTGTAATATAACATCATCAATAAATAAACATTCTATATCGCTAATATTGTTAAAATGACATAACCTTAAAAAAATTTAGGTAAGTAGCTATACCCCGTTCTCAAACTGTATCGATTATTTCTATCATCACATCAATGCACCTTGTGCAGCCATATCATCATATTCATGCACCTCATGTAGTCTCATCACTACATCTCTATATCCTAACTAGCCACATCACCATATCCCCACACCCCATGAAACCACATCATCACATTTTTGTATCCAATGTAGTCACATCTCCACATTCGTTCACCCCATGTAGCCATATCATAACATCCCTACATCCAATGTTGTCATATTACCACAACCATACACCAAATGTATCCATATCACCTATGAAATCATGTTGAACCTAGGACCAATAAATTTCAATATATAACAAAAACCATTAATCCATCATAACCATATGTTATGTGCACATGTAAAATTTAGTCCATTATAGCCTGTAATTAAATGAATATATCATAACCTTGATCCATTATAGCATATATATATATTAATATATGTCATCCAAAAACTATAACCTATTACATCCTAAAGATTAAAAACAACACAAGAATGCATGAGGGTATATGATAATTGTACAATAATTTCATCAAGTAATCATACTGATGAAATTAAGAAGATAAACCACAATAACTAATCATATAATAAATCCTCTATATAAATCAAACATATAAGAACAGTCCAAAAAGTAACCATTAATGCATTGAAAGTAAAACACCACATATAATTTAATAAATTCATTATCACAATACATAATAATAGAAATATGTGTATTGTGATATCTTAGTGAATTCAAAATCCATAATAAATTTTATCAAGTATAAAATATTCATTATATATTGCTACAAAACCTAATGCACAATAAACCTTGAGTGAAGTTTTCAAATTATCTATTATAAAAAGATTCTACATTCTAATTAATTCATTATCCTCTTCTACATAATAATTTTGACAATGTCATATTACTTATTATCTTACATTTATTATTTAGTTCACTAATTATTTTAATAATCCAGTTAATTTAACAAAAATTATAAGGCACAACCTAAGATTAAAATTATCTTGTATATATTAACATTAATATTACTCAACTCTAATAATGACCTGCATCAAATTACTATTAATTCTATATTTTTCCATGTTTATAATTTATTTTAAAATACCTTTAATTATTTAATTTGGAATTTTGGTTTAATATGTCAAATATTTACCCATATAATTTACTCTTACATTTATAATCTTATCACTAACATCCCAACATAATGTCTTAAACTCATACTTAGATAAATCATCTTAAGAATATTAATCTACATCAATATATAATATAATTTAACATCAAAATCAACATATAAAAATAACCATAATTATTTAATCATTTAAGGTTGCTTCGTATATGTGTAATATATATATTCATCATCATTATTCCATGATCCCCTTCACATAAAAATTTCCATGAATAACCAAATATTTAAGTTGTATACAACCAATTCCAATAAAAACACATAACAATGATACGCATGCATGGACATTACATCTATAAATTAAATAGAATAAGAATGACCAGAACAATGAGATAGAATTTAACCATATATCATATAAATAAAATAATGTGAATCATTTGAGAACCCCTTTCCCATACCAAAATAGGTCTCAAGATAAGAGTATAAATCTAAAATACATTAAGTAATTTAAACCCCTCCTCCATGACTAAATAAAAACCTCCTAGATTGAGAAGATAGAATAATATTACCTCACTCTCTAAGTTTCAACTAGGGTAGATAAACAAAATGTTATAGATTTTTAGGAAGACTTTACTTAAATACTTAATGGGAGAGTATCAATCAAGAAAAAAGATGAGGTGTCCCAACACTCATTTCAAAATGCTATCAAGAAATATGAATGGAAATGGTTTCCAACATTCGGTACCAGGGGATGATAATTGATAGGATTAAGTATTTTATTAAAGTTTCTAGAAATTTTCTTATAATATCAAGAATAACATATTCAAAATGATAAGAATATAGAAATCACCATTCATATTATATGAATCTTGACAGTTTATGATGTTATTCTTATGCTTGTTTCATGCTACCAACAACACCCCATAGTACCCCTAGGATATGCCTATAATCATCTATATTCACAACAAATGATGAACTAATGGGATAAGAAGGCATATATTTGAAAAGAAAAAAATCATTTCCATGGTTCATATTTATAATCTGATATTTATTTCACTAAAAATAATGGTTTTGTAAAATATAATAGAATCCATCCTTAATAAGACAAATAATTTCTAAAAATTAAAAAATCCATGAATATTTTATTAATTATTATATTATAATAACACATAAAATTTCAAGTAAAAATTCATGCCAAAATAGTTTAATAAATTTATAATAAAAACAATATATATATAACTAATTTTTTTTAAATAATTAAATGATATATAAAAATTTAAATTTTTATAATCATTAAACATTTAAAATTAAAATTTATTTAGTAAAAATTATTTACACCTTTTGATGTTTACAGTTTAAATTTATTTTTAAAAATTTTGGAAAATTGTTTTCTAAAAAAAATTAAATAACATTTTCTATTAAGAATTTTCTACAAAAATATTTTGTATAACCATTTTTTTAGATGTTATATATTATATCTAAAAATATAATTTTCACTTTGTTTGAAATGTTTTTTAAAACATTTATATGGAAACATTTTATATTTAAATGTATTTTAAAAGGCTATTTATACATTTTTTCAACCCATGTTTTTTCCTCTTTATTTAAGATTCCCCCTTCTCTCCTATGTGAATCCATTATCCAATTTCTAGAATTAATTTAGTTTATATCCTATCATTTGAAATTTAATTTATTAAGTGAAAAAAACATATTTATTATCATAATAATTTAATGACCTCACTTCACTCATAAATTCATCTCATGTTAGTTAAATATCATAATTAACATTTAAATTCATCAAAATTTCCCACAAATAAAACATTAATAATTATAAATTAATCTAATTATATTTGAGAAATAAAATGAAACCCACACTTCATATTCATTAAAATTTAATTTTTTTATTACTTTAATAAAATGAATATGAAATTTCTCAAGGTACTTTAGAAAAAACACTATAGGAATCATCAATACAACCAGCAGTATTAAAGATATTAGATGCATGGCATATTTTTATAAAGATAAAATTATATTTTTTTTAATATGAGGTATTTAATCAATATGTAATATTTTTTTATAAAAAAATTTCCTTTAACAAATTATTATACATAGTATATAATAAAGTAATATATATATATCACATTTACTAACATAAAAATTTCTCAACATCTTAGAACAACATAACATACATCAGTGTAGCATATTTTTTTTTGCATAAAATAGTTAAAATCAATCCAAAAAAATATCATACTTAATAAAAAAATAAAAAGAATATTTAAACCCAAAAAATATAAAATTAATTAAAAACAATATAAACCTTTCAAACCCTCCAAAATTAATTAGAAACATACCAGGACTCACTCAATATCTAAGAAATGAAAAAAGAGTTTAGGAAAATATGGACCCTTATATAAGATACCTCTTCTTGAGAATGAAAACCAAATAATAGAATCTTAACTGTAATAATCATTAAAATATACCTCTCAAATAAGATATTGCCTACTAATGGAAGATAAGATACATCATTGACAACATGTTTTAAAATGGTTACACCTTTGAATAAACCCGAAATAATAAATTGGTTAAAAACTCAATGAAAATTCCCTGAAAAAAAATATTTTTAAAACATTTTAGGGTACAACCAACCAATTATAGTGGGTAATAAATCCATTTCATTAATATAAATCCATACACATACTTATATTTTAAATCATAACATTGCGATCAATTCAAAAAATTATTTATTCAGTTTAAAATGTTTTAGGATTAATATGATAAATCATTTAAAACTTTTAAGTTGTTGGAATCATTTTCAATAGGAATAACATTTCAAATTTTAATCACACCATTTTCCTTAAAATTCAAGCCTTAGGATTCGTTCTTAAGAATTTGATAAGAAAAATTTCCCATTTAAATTTATAAATATTATCACACACCTAGCTCTATGAAACATATTTTTAATTTGATTCCAAAACCCATTTTGTATTTTTGCAAATAAGAAGTATAGTATTTAATACATAACACACCTCAAACCCAAATAAAATCCATTGAAGACTAAGAGACCCACCAAGCATAAGATACTCACACTGATGATTCCCAAATGAAAAAAAATAATGGTCCAGAATATAATTCCTGACTCAAAACCTTATGAATCAATTATAATTGGCTAACCACATCATGTCCTCTATCATTTCAATTCCATTTTGGAGGCAAACAGATATTTTTAGAATATTTTTGTACCTCCCTCTCTCTCAAAGTGCTTTTATGGTAAAACACAATAATTTATGTATCTAATCATTTAATTAGAGTTTATTTCAATTTATATAATGAGATTCTAAGTTTTAAATTTTATGACACAAATAACGGAATAATTTTTAACTTATTGAGTAAAATTATAGCATTAAAGGACATTAAAGGACCATAAATGTTCTCTGTTGAAGTTTTAAAGGATGTATTGATCTCATGTACCTAAGTTACTAGACTTATTGAAGGCATTAAATAGAGTGAATATTTCATTAACATTTTCTAACTTCAAAAGGAATCATTGGTTACCGTGAGGTAAAGGAAAAAACCTCAAACACGCTACTATGTCCACTAACCATTTGGTGGATGGAAATTAGCCGGCTGATTGATCATTTTAGGTTCATTACTTCTTTAAAGAGGTAGTCGTCCAAATTCAAGCCATTAGCAGCTCCCCAGTTGGGTTATTTGGTTAATTATGTTCTCGGGGTGTACCACCAGCTACCCAGTAGTTTATATTGGCAAACTAGTGGTGCCAAGATAGGGAATTTAGGAAACCATTTATTATTGTAAAAATATCTATAAATCCATCTTCTGTGACTTCCATAAGCCTAAATGAATTTCAGAATGTTCGATTAACTTTTAGAGGCTATAAAAAGGTGACCATTGAGGATTTAAGATCACTAGTGGAATGAACAAAGAATTTTAATATGTGAAAATAAAATCAAAATGATCATCTCCGTCAAACTAAAAGCCATATTTCAAGAGCCAATTTCAATTCTCAGTCTCTAAGATCTCATCTATATTACCTCCATATCTCTCCTATAAAATTGTAAATTCCATCTTGAGAGATAAGGGAGAATATTTTTAAAGGATTTATACCAAGAAAATATCTCTTTTATCATCTATCTTCATTAACGGGTTCTTAAAACCACAAAGTGATAATAGGTGCTTATTACCACTGAAGTAATGGATAATAAGTGATTACAACTGGAAAATTGAGAGAGATTGGTTTCTTTATAATTTCTATAAAAAGAAATTATATTTTGTATCTTAATCTTCATTAAACTCAAGGGAGTAACATAAAAACCTCTCAACCTAAGGGGAGGAGATTTTGGGGCTCACACCGAGCTATTGTCGAACTCCTTTATAAAAATTTTTCTTTCTATCTTCTTTATTTGTTTTCTCATTTAATATTCATTTATAATTTCGTAATCAAATAATTTCAATATACCTTATTCGACCATTTTTATTTCATAATTAACTTTTTAATTATCATTTTTTAATCATATCAAAATTATCAAGATATCATATCATGTGTAATCTCTTTAATTGATTAGCATGCACTCACGCTCATCATAATATCAAATTAATTATTGAACACATTATTAAACTAAATTCCATCACCACTTTATCTTTTCTTAATATTATATTTCCATTGAACATAATCTATATATCATTGGTTAATGAATTATTTTGTAATTTCCACCACCATCCTCATTTTAATTTTTTTAAAGGAAATTCACCACCCCCCCCCCCCTCTAACCATTTCAACCTACTCTATCCCCACCTTCATTAAACCAACTAACCTAAAATTGTGTCATAAACATGATTCACATAAAAGTTTCTATATTCCATATATAAGGCCCAGAAAACAATGATCAAAAACATCATTTCAATCAATTCATGCATGCGTTAAATAATCGTGGGTTGGTCACAACCAACCTCCATCATCAATTCTAAAACAATATTCTTTTAGTTTCATTTTAATTCATTTGTAACTAATACAAAAATGTTTATAAAGCATTAAATCAATTGATAGTGGTTCATATATTTTTTTATATAAAAATTCACATTCCCAACTATCATTCCACCATCCCATGAAATATATAAAATAATGGTTGGTGAACAAATAAATATCATCTAGAAAAAAATTAATCAGTAGCTAGAAAGTAATAGAAATAGAGGATATCAAAAAATACCATTTATTAACAACTATAACTTTTCCCCACATCAATACAACCATTACTTTATCTCCATATATCTAGGAAAACCAGGAATTTTCACATAATTTTATATCAAGTCCTCTCAAGGATGTTGAAAATATTTCATAATGCTTGATTTCACAATGCAGAATCTAAGGATGATAAACCAAAAACCACAAATTTAAGATTATGGATTTTAGGAAATTATCTCAATATTTCTTTCCAATATTCATCTTTTTAACACAATATAAACAATTCTTGGTAGGAAAAAATTTCATATAAATTTTAAATTTCTATATAATTATCACATATATGAAGCACTATAAAGTCAACATCATATTTATTCATTCATTTAACATTTTATTAAGATTTTCATATTCCACTTAACAAAAATATAGTTTCCTTTTGTACTTAATAATTAATATAGCATAACATGATAAATCTTATATAATATTCAAGTCATGTATAATAAAAAATTCAGCTAACAGTAAACCATGAAATGATGTTTTGTCTTATCATACTTAACATGGAATGGAAACAACCATCATGTCACATATTTTTTTATGATCCCATAACAATAACACTGAATAATTTATGAAATATTATTCATAATAAAGAGTATATTAACCAAAAATTTCCTTATAATTTAATCCATGTATAATTAGAACCTTTTACAAAAAAAATATAATAGGCATGCTACACCTCATTTGATTAATTTAATCATGATATGCAGCAACAATTTATAATTATATTATAAAAAATAATTAAATAAACTCATGATTACAGATTATATTCAATTCTAACACCTTCACAATTTACTTATCCTATAAAATAAAATAAAATTTCAATTTTAAGAAATAATAGAATTTCAGACATATTGTAAAAAAAATCCAAATTTTTCAATTGAATCAATAGTTAAAAAAATTATTATATAATAAATTTTTCTGAATATTTCTCATTTCAAAAATAATTCTTTATACTTGAAAACATATAATAATTATATTTTATAATCAATCCTTCAAATTATAACATTCATAAAGGTTTACAAGTCAATATGTATCAATCCTCCAAAAATAAATCTTAACATGGAATATACAACTTCAATAAAAATTTTTCTAATAATAAATTCATTATATCATACAACAACATCAATTTAAAATAGTGATTTTAATTTCTAACATTACTTTACTGGTTTATTAATTATCATCCATCTATCTTTAAAGCATTAATTATCATGGTATTTTTAAGATAACATGTTTTACCAGTATGAATCAATTTATTATATTTAAATGAAACATAATTATCAACGGTGAATCACATAAATATAAATTAGAAAGAAAATAATACATAAAAAATAATCATAAAGAAAAAATAAACAAAAATTCAACCTATTAAAATGATTAATGCAGTCTTCCTAAATTTTTTACCCCGTAATTAGTGAATTTTCCACCTAAACAAGTTTTTTTGGATTTCATGGTCATTACTTAAGACCATAGGGGGCCACGACACCATGATCTTATTTGGTCTCCATGACATTGTGGTTATGGCCTAATATAAAAGGGGTCCTAAATATTTATGTATCATCCATTCCCCCTCCTTCCATAGTGCTTAAGTTTAAATAAAATTGTCCCCTACCCATAATTTTAGGTCTCACATATTACTAACTCCAAAATCCATCATATATTTCAACCAAAACCTTTTATGCCACTTTTTCAAAAAACACCCCCACTAAAATCATTCATGGGTTATTATAGGAGATAATGTTTATTCTCAATGTCTGCCTCTAATAGGCCATGTATTGGAGACTAGCACTAATAGATTCTGTTATAATATGGGAGGAATTACCCACTTAAATACCACGACAAGTGAATGAAACCACCAATAAACACCCAATAATTCAAATGAAAATATATATTTATACCCATAATTGAGGTTCCTAGAACCCAAACTCCCAAATATGGTGTTAAAACACATACTTCAAACTCTGGATTTGATATTAACTGAGGCGACTCGAGCTAAAATTGTAACATCCCAGGTAAATAAAGAATAAATTATTTTCATTTTTATTAATATTTATTAATTAAATATTAATTTTACTTTAAAGGGGTTGCTATGTTCGATAGCGTACCTGATACGCAACAAAGAGTTTCTTTGAAATCTTACCTTGCAAACTAGTAATAAAACAATATTATTTTAAATGGTAGTTAACACGTAGCCGTTGTATTAGAGATAATGAATAAAAATAACTAAAATATGATTATATATGTTTGTTAAATGTTTTTACATTTATCCAATAAAGGATTAAGGCTTAAAATATGAAAAGAATTCAATTTTAGGCATATATACTCTAATTTTCACTAAAGGTCCACTTATCGCCTTTTGATGGAGAACCGTCATTAAATATAGTTTTGTTCACTCTTATACATTCTATTGGACCAAATAAAATTCTTCTTTAGAATCGGGACATAAAAAATTTACTTTGTGTTAATTTTTGGTATTTTTCTGATAAAGATCATTTTTTAATGAATGGTGAAAAATGTTGTATTTTAATTCAAAACCTCTTTTTAATATAATTTATTTATATTATTAGATTATCTTTTGAATTGGTTTTAAAGTGAAATTAGAATATATTTTTACCATTTAATCCAATTGTGGTTGTTGGAATTAATTTCACTTTGAAATCGGACTTAAACTAGTGTCAATCCTTTGATACTTAATGTTTCATAAAAACACGCTATTTGCTCTGACAGTGGGAATTAATTATTAAATTAATTAATGAAAATTATATGTTTTTAATTTTTTAAAATGGACTTCATTTTTTAATTCAGAATATAAAATATATCTTAGGGTGATGTTTTGGTATTTTTCTGAAAAACTTCAATTTTTGATGAATAGTGAAACTACTAAGTGGTACTTAAAAAACTGATTTTCGTTTAAATGAAATTTTGCCACCTCTGTGTTTTGAATTTGAAAAATCCGACATACATGGTTGTCATTAAGAAGTAAAACATGGTTCAATTGGATTAATATAATTTTTTTCTGAATAGTAGCTTTTAATTTTATTAATCGCGATTAGAAGTAATTAGTGTAGTTTAAGGTAAAAATAATGTTTTAATAATATGAAATAAACTTGACACATATCCTACCCTTATTGTATGTGTCATGGCCGACCAAGACAATCCATGGGTCAACTTGGGGACCCCATGGAGCCACTTTGATAGGAAAATGACATTAAAAACGTTTTATTTAATGTTAAAATTAAAATGTCAGAAACATGAATTGTTTTACTAAAACAATTTTTAAATGAGGTTATACAAGTCATATTTTTGACTATAAATATTAATTAGAAATATAAAAAGATTTCATACATCATGATATTTTTTTTATAATTTTTAGAAATTAAATAAATTAAATTATTTATGACACCATGATGATGCAGTGATTACCTCATTATTTAACGATTTAAATAAAATGAAAAGATAATGTAAAATATATGACCTACACATGTCAAAAACCTATTGGATGGGTGTATTTATAACTCTTATCACCTTATCCTCTAAATATATAATTTTGGGACCCTTTTTATCCGAAAATCATTTTATAATAAAGTATTTTTTCTTAACTTTCCAAGAGTGCCCATCCTCTCCTCTTATAAAAGGCCCCCACCTATACCTCCTTAACCACACCTCTCAAGCCTTTGGTTCGGCCAAGATCTACCCATTTTGTCTCTCCACATCCCCCTCTTACTCCTAGAAGCCTCACTTTGGGCAGAAGTCTTCCCAAGAAATCCTTTGAGCTCAAATCTAAGAGAGTTACCCGATTTTAAGGTAACGTCTTCACTTGTGTTCTTTTGTTTTATTTTGCTTCTCCAACCCCCTAAACTCTTTTTATTAATTTATTTTGTAAGAACTACAGTATATTCAATATACTAGTATGTTGTTATAAGAATAATTCTAGCTACACTTACACACACCTACATCTAATGGTTAAAGAACATACCGTTTCTGTGGATGGTGAATTTCTGCCTCATGAAATGATGATTGTTCAATATTCTTCTAACACCTTCAAAGGTGGCCATTAAGATGTCACTATATTTATATATGATATATAATATGTTTATGTTTTCCTTAAGATTCTGTATTTTTCATTTATGGCATACCTTTATGGCTTCCATTATGGGTATACGTGATATCTTCATTTTAGGAAGTGTGGACTACCGCCCCCTCAAAGTGATTTGATTCGTTAATTCCATATGTGGTACGTATAAAGGATGGATTTAAAGTTATTATATATGATGTTATACTGGAATTATAATATACCTTTATATCATTAATATTTCACTCCATTAAAGTATAAGATAGAAATGAAAGTAGCGTTCATGCGTACGTACGGCTTACCGTCTCCATGAATGGGGTATTTCATTTCTTATCCCCAAATGTAATGTACTATTATAAGTACATATATATAATAGATATATATGATGTATGTTACATATAAGTGATGAATATAATTATGGAATTAAAATATGAATACCTCTCAATTAGCTTTAATTCCATTAATATGACATAGAAATGAAAGTAGCGTTCATGCGTACGTACGGCTTACCGTCTCCATGAATGGTGCGTTTCATTTCTTACCTCTAAATGATTATGTAATATTATAAATGAATGTATATACTATATATATATGATATATATATCTACATCATGAATATAATTCTTGATATAATGGATATTTTACCACATCAACAACTTGTAATTAAAAAGAGTTTATTTTTGACTCAAGTACCAATGATCATTAAAACGACCGTTATTAACTTAAATAATTACATAGTGGTAATGACATGGTAATAAGTGATATAAAAGTAATAATTAACTTGAAAAAGGTTCTTAAGCAAGTATAAATTAACTCAAGTTTATTATTCAGGTCATTAATGAACGATCGAGTCAAGTCAGACCTGAGGTAAGGGACTTCGTCTCAATCTAATTTCATTGAGGCATATTTTGTTTTATACATAAGTTTCCTTTATATGGTGTATAAACCCCTTTGAATTTTACTTTTACACAAAAGGAATATTTTTCTACAAAGCATTTTACTAAATGACAAAAAGGAATGTTTCTTTTAATGTACGCAGTGACAACGACCTTTTCTGCCGCCGTGAGTATTATTTGGTCTTTGGCTTCCTCAACAAGCCGTAATGTTTTTAAAATAAAATAATTACCATATACTCTTTTATGTATTTTGGTATTGAAAATTGTTTTTATAATGGATTTGTTATGTAAATATATTTATGTGATATATTGTGATCAAAGTGTGGAAATGTTTTCTTTCCATTATATTTGTTTTATGTCTTATGATTTTATAATGGTACTTGGACATTTCATGGGTGGTTACGTGATAAACCATATGACGGGTGGTGTCGTGAATACCAGGATGGGTGGTTACGTTATAACCTCCAATTCATTGGGTATGGAAGTCGGCCTTATGGCTATTCCATTAAGTGATATGTGTGGAAGTCGACCGTATGGTTATTCCATTTAAGTATGTTTATGTCCCAAGTTACCTTTATATGTTATGTGACCTTTATATGGGTTTTATGGTAATCTTTTGGTTACAAAAGGGTAAGTAATGATCTTTTATTCAGTGAAGAGTTTTTACTTCTCCATAAAGGTGAAAAGTATTACTTTGATAAAGTATACATGGTTTACTTGTTGTTTTGATAAACTAACAGTTTTCATTCATTGTGTATCCCTTACTGAGATTTTTATTCTCACCCCAAGTTTTTTTGAAATGTTTTTCACAGGACTTAATGTGGAATAGGGTCAAGGATGGGATCAAGAGAAAGTCATGCTATCTAAAACATGGAACTAGACATGTTTCTTTTTAAGAGTTTTTATTCTATGGAATCTTAGTAGAAGTGTCTACTTTGTAATCTTTTGAGATGTAATAGTTATGTCCTAATTCTCTAAAACTCTAAACCTGAAAATATCCTCAATGTGAATTATTCATTTAATTCAATATTAAGGAAGGTTTAAGGCTGGGGCCTTATAGTTGGTATCAAAGGTCGGTTTAGACAACTTTAGGAGTTTGAAAATTGTTAAATTATAAATTAATTTATGGTATGACTGAAATAATATAGCATTTAAAGATTACCATGTTGCTTCGCCTAAGATATTTCTGTGTTCAGAATGGTTTTCCACAGAGGAAACAAGGCAGTTATGTTGGGACGACATCAGGAGGAAGACAAACTTCTAAATCAGCAACCTGAGATGGTCGGAATTGGAACTGAACAGTTTGTTGCAGTGATGGCACAGTTGACTCAGGCTATAAATGGTGGTGGTATCCATGCACGAGATCAGCCAGATTAACCGCAGAGGAACATGTCAGTGGTGGAACATTTCATGAGGCAACATCCCCCATCATTTAGAGGATTATCTGACCCTGTGCTAGCTGAAGGGTGGATTAAAGTGCTGGAGAAGATTTTTGATGTCATGGGGTGTTCAGAACATCAAAAGGTTAGTCTTGTTGTTTACCGTTTTGAAGGAGAAGCTGATCAGTGGTGGTCGATGGTTAAAAATATCAGGGATAGTGATGAGATTGATGATCTTCACTAGGACTAATTCAAAGGTATGTTTCGTGAGAAATATTTTCCTAAGGTGGTTCATATTAGGATGGAAAAACAGTTCCTAGAATTGATGCAGGAGGATGACTCAGTGGCTACTTATGAAGAAAAGTTCACTCGATTGGCAAGGTATGCTCCAAACTTCATATGAGATCTTGATAGTAAAATAAACCATTTTTTACTCAGGGTTAAAGCCAAAGTATCGAAGGTCTTTAGCTTCCCGTGAGTTCAAAAGTTATGAAAAACTTGTTCGATGTGCGGAGAAGGTGGAAATGGATTTTGCTGATGATTAGGTGTTCTTTGACAAACAACAGAATAAGAGGTCCAGTTGGAAGGAAAAGGGGAAGAATTCATCAAAGAAGCAAGGAGTTAAGAAAACCAAATATTCATCATGTGAGAAGTGTGGTAAAATTCATCCTGTAGAATGTTTATCCAAGTATCGTAAGTGCTTTTGGTGTGGTAAGTTTGTTCATATTGCTAGTAACTGTAAGGAAGATGATCAAGCAGGCAATGAAAAGCCAGTGGTAAGATGTTTTAAGTGTAATTAAATGGGTCATTATGCAAATGAGTGTCTAATGACGAACTCAACTGGGGAAAAGCAGCCAGAATAGAAGAAGAGAGGGGTGGTGAAATCCTTTGCAACTACTTCAGCAGATGTTGGTTCATCGAATGAAGTAGTATCAAGTACATTGTTTGTTTGTTCATATTATGCCAATGTGTTGTATGATTCGGGGTCTACACATTCTTTGATTTCTGAGAAGTTTTCTAGTAAATTGGAAATTCCATCTCAAGATATGAATCCTGAACTTATGGTAAAAACACCTGGAGGAAGCGTTGAGACAAAAAGAAATTATAAGAATCTTCATATCCTTGTGTGTAGAAGGAATATACCAGCAAACCTTATTATTTTTCCTCTAGTAGAGTTTGATTTTATTTTGGTCATGGATTGGCTTTCTGTTTATCATGCTAAGATTGACTGTAGAGCTAAAACGGTTTCTTTTTAGAAAGATTTTTAGTTTCTGTACAAGAATGAACCCTTGATTTTGATAAAATATCAGCAAGTTGAGAAACTAGTAAAAGATGGAAGTGAATGTTACCTTGCACATATTGTTGAAAATAAAGGAACTGTTCAGATTAATGATGTGCCAGTGGTAAATGAGTATCTTGATGTGTTTCCTGATGAGTTGCCTGGTATTATTCATGATCGGGAAGTTGAGTTTACTGTTGACTTAGTTCCTGATTCTAAGACAATTTCAAAACCCCCTTATCGAATGGCTCAAGTTGAACTTTTAGAGTTAAAGAAGCAATTGCAGGAGTTATTAGATAAAGGTTTCATTCGACCTAGCACATCACCATGGGGTGCTCCTGTCTTGTTTGTTAAAAAGAAAGATGGCTCAATGAGACTTTGCATTGATTATAGATCCTTGAATAATATTACTGTTAAGAACAAGTATCCTTTGCCTCATATCGATGATTTGTTTGATCAGCGCCAGGGAGCTCAGTATTTTTCGAAGATTGACTTGATTTCGGGGTACCATCAGTTGAAAGTAAAAGAAGCAGACGTTCCAAAGACTGCGTTTCGTACTAGATATGGCCATTATGAATTTTTAGTGATGCCTTTTGGGTTAACCAATGCACCTACTATATTCATGGACCTTATGAATAGAATTTTCCATGAGTTCTTGGATAAGTTTGTGGTTGTTTTCATCGATGATATTTTGGTGTTTTCTAAAAGTAAAGAGGAGCATGAAATTCATTTAAGGGTTATCTTGCAAACCTTAAAAGAAAATAAACTGTATGGAAAATTTATCAAGTGTGAGTTTTGGTTACAAAAAATTTCTTTCCTTGGTCACATTGTTTCAAAAGAATGCATAACTATTGATCCTACTAAAACAAAAGTTGTTGAGGAATGGCCAAGACCCACAAATGTAACCGAGATCTGTAGTTTTCATGGTTTGGCAGGTTACTACTAAAGGTTTTTTGAAAAAATTTCACGGTTATCTAGTCCAATGACTAAGCTAACTCGGAAGGGTGTTAAGTTTATATGGACAAGAGAATGTGATGATTTTTTTCAGGAGTTGAAAAGAAGATTGGTGAATGCTCCAGTTTTGGAACTTCCTTCCAGAAATGGTGAGTTTTTTATCTACAGTGATGCTTCATTGAAAGGACTTGGTTGTGTCCTTATGCATAATGATCAGGTAATTGCATATGCTTCACATCAGTTAAAAAATCATGAGGTAAATTACCCTACACATGATTTGGAATTAGCTGTTGTTGTTTTTTCTCAAAAAATTTGGAGGCATCATTTGTATGGAGTAAAGTGTGAAATATATATTGATCACAAAAGTTTAAAGTATATATTCACTCAGAAAGAATTGAACATGAGGCAGAGGAGATGGCTGGAATTAATCAAGGATTATGATTGTACAATTCATTACCATCCAGGAAAAGCAAATAAAGTGGCTGATGCTTTGAGTCAAAAAAGTAATGCTTCATTAACAATGTTGCATTTGGAACGTGACCCTTTGGTTAAGGATTTTATGAGCTTTGGCATAGAAGTTGTTTGTGTAGGAAGTCCTTATGTTTTTTTTCAGGTATCAGTGAAATCTTCTTTATCAAACATAATCAAGCAAGCATAGAAGCAAGACAGTGTGTTGCAGAAAAAGGTAGAGCTGGTTCAGAAGGGTAAGTTACCTGAATTTAACATTGATAATGATTGTGTTTTGAGGCTTGGGAAGAGATTATGTGTGCCTAGTGATTCATAGTTGAAAAATGAGTTGTTATGTGAGGCTCATAGTTCCCCGTTTTCAGTTCATCCTGGCAGTACTAAGATGTACAGAGATCTGCGGGAGTATTACTGGTGGGATGGAATGAAAAGAGATATTGCTGATTTTACTGTGAAGTTTTTGACTTGTCAGTAGGTTAAAGCAGAGCGACAGTTACCGAAAGGGATTCTTCAGCCATTACCAGTGCCAGTGTGGAAATGGGAAAACATATCCGTGGACTTTTTTGTGGGATTACCGAGGACATCTCGAGGTAATAATGCAATCTGGGTTATTGTTGATCAATTGACTAAATCTGCACATTTACTTCCTATTCGAGATACATTCTCTCTAGATCAACTTTCTAGATTATATCTTAAAGAGATAGTCAGGATGCATGGAGTTCCCCTCTACATTGTATCTGATCATGATCCCATGTTTACTTTTAACTTTTGGAAAGGCCTTCAGAAGTCATTGGGTACTGAATTAAATTTTAGTACAGCTTTTCATCCGCAATCAGATGGGCAGTTAGAACGAACAATTTAGACCTTGGAGGATATGTTACGAGCTTGCTCTATGGATTATCAGGTAATTTGGGACCAATATCTTTCTTTGGTTGAGTTTTCTCATAATAACAATTTTCATTCCAGTATACAGATGGCACCATTTGAGGCATTATATGGGAAGCGGTGTCGAACTCTAGCTTTTTGGGATGAAGTGGGTGAAAGGAAGCTGATGGGACCAGAATTGGTAGAAGAGATGGCAGAAAAAGTTCAGTTGATTTAGAAACACATGAGAACAGCTCAGAGCAGGTAGAAGAGTTATGCGGATAACCAGAGGAAGGATCTATCTTTCGAGGTAGATGATCATGTTTTTCTCAAAGTTTCATCGTGGAAAAGTGTGATGCAATTTGGTAAGAAAGGAAAGTTGAGTCCAAGGTTCAATGGACCATTTGAAATTATGGAGAGAGTTGGATCAGTTGCATACAGAGTGGCTTTACCTCCAAGTTTATCTCAGGTGCACAATGTTTTTCATGTTTCGATGTTGATAAAGTATATGCCAGATCCATTTCATGTTTTGAGCCCAGAGGTAGTTCAGTTGGAAGAGAATCTCTCTTATGAAGAACAACCAGTCCAGATTCTTGACCGAAGAGAGCAAGTGTTGCAAAATAAGGTAATTCACCAGGTAAAGGTTTTGTGGAAAAACCATATGGTTGAAGAGGCAACATGGGAATCCGAAAATGCAATGAGGGATAAATACCCCCACTTATTTTGATAAGTGAATAAAATTGCGAGGACGCAATTCCCAAAAGGGGGAAGGATGTAACATACCAGGTAAATAAAGAATAAAGTATGTTCATTTTTATTAATATTTATGTATTAAATATTAATTTTACTTTAAAGGGGTTTCTATGTTTGATAGCATACCTGATACACAACAAAGAGTTTCTTTGAAATCTTACCTTGCACACTAGTAATAAAACAACATTATTTTAAATGGTAGTTAACACGTAGCCATTGTATTGGCGGGAATGAATATAAATAACTAAAATATGATTATATATGTTTTTTAAATGTTTTTACATTTATCCAATAAAGGATTAAGGCTTAAAAATGAAAAGAATTCAATTTTAGGCATATATACTCTAATTTTCACTAGAGGACCACTTATCGGCTTTTGATGGCAAACCGTCATTAAATATAGTTTTGGTAACTCTTATACATTCTATTGGACCAAATAAAATTCTTCTTTAGAATCAGGACATAAAAATTTACTTTGTGTAAATTTTTGGTATTTTTCCGATAATGATCATTTTTTAATGAATAGTGAAAAATGTTGTATTTTAATTCAAAACCTCTTTTTAATATAATTTATTTATATGATTATATTATCTTTTGAATTTGTTTTAAAGGGAAATTATAATATCTTTTTACCATTTAATCCAATTTTGGTCGTTGGAATTAATTTCACTTTGAAATCGGACTTAAACTAGTGCCAATCTTTTAATACTTATTGTTTCATAAAAACACGCTATTTGCTCTGACAGTGGGAATTAATTGTTAAATTAATTAATGCAACTTATATGTTTTGAATTTTGTAAAATTGAATTCATTTTTGAATTCAGAATACCAAATATAGCTTAGAGTGACGTTTTGGTATTTTTCTGAAAAACTTCAATTTTTGATGAATAGTGAAACCACTAAGTGGTACTTAAAAAACTGATTTTTCGTTTAAATGAAATTTTACCACCTCTGTGTTTTGAATTTAGAAAATCCTACATACATGGTTGTCATTAAGAATTAAAATTTGGTTCAATGGGATTAAAATAATTTTTTGGTGAATAGTAACTTTTAAGTTTATTAATCACGATTAGAGGTAATTAGTGTAGTTTAAGATAAAAATAATGTTTTAATAATATTAAATAAACTTGACACAAGTACTACTCTTATTTTATGTGTCATGGCCGACCAATAAAATCCATGGGTCAACTTGGGGACCCCATGGAGCCACTTTGATAGGAAAATTGACATTAAAAACTTTTTATTTAATGTTACAATTAAAATGTCACAAACATGAGTTGTTTTACTAAAAAAACAGTTAAATGGAGTTATACAAGTCATATTTTTGACTATAAATATTCATTATAAAGATAAAACGATTTCCTACATCATGATATTTTTTTTATAATTTTTAGACATTAAATAAATTAAATTATTTATGACACCATGATGATGCAGCGATTACCTCATTATTTAACGATTTAAATAAAATGAAAAGATAATGTAAAATATAAGACCTAAACATGTAAAAACCCTATTGGATGGGTGTATTTCAAACTAGTATTACCTTATACTCTAAATATATAATTTGGGGACCCTTTTTATCCGAAAATAATTTTATAATAAAGTATCTTTTCTTAACTTTCCAAGAGTGCCCCTCCTCTCCTCTTATAAAAGGCCCCCACCTATACCTCCTTACCCACACCTCTCAAGCCTTTGGTTCGGCCAATATCTGCCCATTTTGTCCCTCCACATCCCTTTATTACTCCTAGAAGCCTCACTTTGGGCATAAGTCTTCCCAAGGAAGCCTTTGAGCTCAAATCTAAGAGAGTTGCCCAATTTTAAGGTAATGTCTTCACTTGTTTTCTTTTGTTTTATTTTGCTTCTCCAACCCCCTAAACTCTTTTTATTCATTTATTTTGTAACAAATACAGTATCATCAATATACTATGATTTCTTTATAAGAATAATTCGAGCTACACTTACACACACCTACATCTAATGGTAAAAGAACATATTGTTTCTGTGGATGGTGAATTTCTGCCTCATGAAACGATGATTGTTCAATATTCTTCTTACACCTTCAAAGGTGGCCATTAATATGTCACTATATTTATATATGATATATAATATTTTTATGTTTTCCTTAAGCTTCTGTATTTTTCATTTATGGCATACCTTTATGGCTTCCATTATGGTTATACGCGATATCTTCATTTTTGGAAGTGCGGACTACCGCCCCCACAAAGTGATTTGATTCGTTAATGCCATATGTGGGACGTATAAAGGATGGATTTAAAGTTATTATATAGGATGTTATACTGGAATTATAATATACCTTTATATCATTAATATTTCACTCCATTGAAGTATGAGATAGAAATGAAAGTAGCGTTCATGCATACGTACGGCTTACTGTCTCCATGAACGGTGCATTTCATTTCTTATCCCCAAATGTAATGTACTATTATAAGTACATATATATAATGGATATATATGATGTATGTTACATATAAGTGATGAATATAATTCTGGAATTAAAATATGCATACCTATCATTTAGTATTAATTCCATTAATATGACATAGAAATTAAAGTAGCGTTCATGCGTACGTACGGCTTACCGTCTCCATGAACGGTGTGTTTCATTTCTTACCTCTAAATGATTATGTAATATTATAAATGAATGTATATACTGGATATATATGATATATATATCTACATCATGAATATAATTCTTGATATAATGGATATTTTACCACATGAACAACTTTAAATTATAAAGAGTTTGTTTTTGACTCAAGTACCAATGATCGTTAAAACGACCGTTATTAACATAAATAATTACATAGTGTTCATGACATGGTAATAAGTGATATAAAAGGAATAATTAACTTGAAAAAGGTTCTTAAGAAAGTATAAATTAACTCAAGTTTATTATTCAGGACATTAAATAACGATTGAGTCAAGTCGGACCCGAGGTAAGGGACTTCGTCTCAATCTCCTTTCATTGAGGAATATTTTGTTTTATACACAACTTTCCTTTATACGGTGTATAAACCCCTTTGACTTTTACTTTTACACAAAAGGAATCTTTTTATACAAAGCGTTTTACTAAACGACAAAAAGGAATGTTTCTTTTAATGTACGTGGTGACAACGACTTTTTCTGCCGCCGCGAGTATTATTTGGTCTTTGGCTTCCTCAACAAGCCGTAATGTTTTTAAAATGAAATAAATACCATATACTCTTTTATGAATTTTGGTATTGAAAATGGTTTTTATAATGGAGTTTTTATGTCAATATATTTATGTGATATATTGTGATCAAAGTGTGGAAATGTTTTCTTTCCATTATATTTGTTTTATGTCTCATGATTTTATAATGGTACTTGGACATTTGACGGGTGGTTACGTGATAAACCATATGATGGGTGGTGTCATGAATACAAGGATGGGTGGTTACATAATAACCTCCAATGGATTGGGTATGGAAGTCGGCTGTATGGGTATTCCATTAAGTGATATGTGTGGAAGTCGACCGTATGGTTATTCCATTTAAGTATGTTTATGTCCCATGTTACCTTTATATGTTATGTGATCTTTATATGATTTTTATGGTAATCTTTTGGTTACAAAATGGTAAGTAATGATCTTTTATTCAGTGAAGAGTTTTTACTTCTTCATAAAGGTGAAAATTATTACTTTGATAAAGTATACATGGTTTACTTGTTGTTTTGATAAACTAACAGTTTTCATTCATTGTGTATCCCTTACTGGGCTTTTCATGCTCACCCCAGGTTTTTTTAAAAAGTTTTTCACAGGACTTAATGTGGAATAGGGTCAAGGATGGGATCAAGGGAAAGTCATGATATCTAAAACATGGAACTAGACATGTTTCTTTTTAAGAGTTTTTATTCTATGGAAACTTTGTAGAAGTGTCTACTTTGTAATCTTTTGAGATGTAACAGTTATGTCCTAATTCTCTAAAACTCTAAACCTGAAAAGATACTCAATGTGAATTATTCATTTAATTCGATATTAAGGAATGTTTAAGGCTGGGGCCTTATAAAAATTGTCCTTATTTTTATAATCTCTATAAATTAAACCTTAAAGTCAAAGGGGTTTATACACCGTATAAAGGAACAAAGGAATTAGAATTAAATGGCTCATAAACCCAGAGATATAAATCCCTTACAAGTTATTTGGTCCCAACTACACTGAAATTACCCCACCCCAACACCATATTCAAGTTTGTACCTTGATCACTACTTGATGTTGTCATTAACTTGTAATTACCTATTTAGAGTTTCATGGGCTGATGGAATAACCATTATATCCCCTATTAATCCTATGTCTATTTAACTCCACCTAGTGATTATTTCTTCTCTAATCTATTATCCTAGTTCTCCATTGGTATAGTAAAACCTGATATGCTTCATGTCTCGGAGGCCCTATGGCATAAAATATTATGACGGTTCCAAGGCCCTATGGCCCATAGGCCCGTTTTTATTACCCAAAGTTCCATTTGGTATAAATAGTACTTCTATAGTACCCTATTATAGTACTTTCTATCATACCCACACTACACCAGCACTACAATGCTACTATTGTGTTTTGGGAAATTTTTCACGCCTGGTTCTGAACTAGTGTTTTATGTAGGATAACGGGGTGATGTTACTACTGATAAAATCCCATAAATGCATAAAACCACTCTAGTCCCCCTTATAGATTTCCCCTATAATATACTCAAATTCATAACCTAGGTAATGGAAATATAAGAAAATGGTTATCTCAAATTATATATAAAAGAAAACATATCAATGAAACATAAAATTTAGATCATATACAGGTGAGAAAACATGTATAAGGTAAAAATATATAATTAAAAGGTATTGGAATCATGTGTTATAATCATAAAACAATATTTAACATAATGGATCATAAAATAGAAGTATAAGACCAAACAAATGTCATCGAGATATTAAAACAATAATAAAATTGTTTAAAAGCCTATAAAAATAGTATTGAATCATGGTATCATATTGTAAGAAGGAATAATATCATAGAAATGTGGAATAAACATAATTGTAGGATATAAAAAATAGACAAAGAATAACTACAATTAGTGCCACACATAGTCTTTTTAATATATCTTAACAATAATTAGGCCCACGCATAGTTTTGTGGGCATAGCTTAAGAACAATTAGGCCCACACATAGTCTTTTAGACATATCCTAACATCAATTTGGCCGACAAAAATTCTTTTGGACATATATTAACAATAATTAATCCCACACATAGTCTTTTTGACATATCCTAATAGTAATTTATACCATACATAACATCATCATCTCATCAAATATTAATACTAAACTTATTCCTTGGATAGAGACATAGGACCCCACCATCCAATAATCCATACATATATGTTACACATGAAATCATTCATTCCTCATACCATAAATAAAATATGGAAATAAAATGGGTTTCAAAACATTTATAGAAGTTATCATCAAAATTGAACTCATGAATGTAACAGGTTGATAACAAAATTCAATCACCCTAAAATAGTATTTCAAAAGATAATATAGAGGGTTATTCAGGGAAAATAATTTCCCTAGAAACAAAAACTTTTGAGATAAAGAGTAAAATAGAATTGAAACCAAAAAATAGTCTTTAGAAATCATTTGTAACCTTGTCTTAAAAGATAAAGTTACAATTCATTTTCAAAAGTCAATTTCAAAAAGGTAATGAGAAAACTATTGAAAAATATTAATTTTAAAAAGAAACTTCTATGGTGGTACCTTGAGAAGTACAAAAAGGTCATCACAAGGAAATGTGGGGTGGAATATAAAACATAATATTGTGAAAGGAAAAACCCTTTTAATATTTCAAAATACCTTTATTGAAACTCACATTGTAAAAACATATAACAAAAATAACTTTTAAAAATAGAAAAAGGAAAATATGAAGTATATATAAGGTAACACAAAAATTAGTTTTTATAAATAAATTAAAATATTGGTGGAAAGGGAAAATATAAACATTGAATATAATACATCATTAGGGAGGATGGAAATTATTCTTAATAATTATATACTTTTATGTGAAATAAATACATCAATGTAAAATAATTGAATTAAAAATAACATTTTCCCTAGAGATATAAGAGTGGTAATATCATTTTAAATTGTAAATATGAGAATATAAAAAAAATTGGAAGCATTATGTTCAAGAATTAATGTTATAAACCAAATAAGCAATGTTTGAGTAATTAAAATACCTTAAGACTTCGAAATATTTTAAAATAGAAATAGATTAGAGAATATAAAATAGATTTGTAATCCTCTATAATTTTAGGAATATAATGATAAAGGTTATATATATGTCAGTAAATTTACCATAAAAATGAAAAAAAAACTTTATAAAATGGATGTGTCTCTAATAAAGAAAATTAAGACCAGAAAATCTCTTACATTCTTTATAATTCATGAAGAAATAGTTGAAAATGGGTTTATGTGATAAAAATATAAATCCATATAAATTAAAGAGTAAATATAAAATTATACACTCCTATGGTAGAATTTGTACATATTATAAAAATTAATTTCAATAAGAAATAGTATAACTCAATGAAAAGATATTGAGTTAAGAAACACCCATACCTTATATTTTTGTTTAACAGAATTTACTCTAACAATGTTGAGAATTTGAACAGTCTCTAGAAATACTTCTTATAAATGGAGTAGTTAGTCAAATTATTAATACTAGAGTATTTATTACATAGATGAGGATTCTAGGGGTTGTAATATGGAATAATTTTCAAGGTAACTTAAAATTTTTAGAGTGTATTTAAAGGGGTGGTGGGAATCCATTTTTATAAGTTGAGGGGATGGAATTTTTGTAAATATAACTTCTTAAAATAAAAATTAAAAATGTTTCACATGTTAAGTAAATGAGAATTGGAAAATAATGGAGGGGATATAATTTTTTCTCAATCCACACATCAACCATTCATTTTAAGACATTTTTTTTTTACCTTTAAATTATACACTTTTAATATTTTTTGATTTTAGCGTGGAAACTAATTATTTACCTAAGCAATTTATTTTTTTATGCCTAAAAATAAAATATACCTAATAAAATAATATATACCTAATTATTTCAAATAAGAAATCTATTTAATCAAATAAAAGTTTTACAGGTGAGAAAAATTAATTTCAATATAAGTGCACAAAACATATAGAAACAATTTTCAAGAAAAAAATTGTATTTTTAAGAATAAAAATTTTATTTATGATTAAATTATCAATTTTGATGATTTATATGACATTAATTGTATTTTTTTAACAAAATAATATTTTTTTGGCTTTCAAAAAACTAAAACCCAATTTCATCTTGTGGATATTTAACTGAAAGGATGATATCAAAAATAATTTTTATTAAAGTAGATATTATTTAAGATTCAAAATGTTAAACATGGGTTTTATAAATTCAACAAATTAAATGAATAATTTTACTCCTAAAACAAAATTTTATTAATGAAAATTATTTTATAAGTTTTAGATTCATTCTTATTTTATCATAAGGTCATAAAAGCTATTGTATATGTATAAATTGTAATATTAACTATTCTTCCAAAAATTAACAATTTCAAATAAAACCACAAAAAATTATCCTAAAATAATATTTTCACGGCGAATCCAAAAATGAAATTAATTTTATCAAATTCAAATAAAATTTTGAAATTTATATTTTAATTAAAAATAAAAACTACTTTTAGATAAAAATAATGTTTTTTAAACTTTAATTATTCTTAGTCTTATTTTACATCCATTAATAATAAAATGATTGATAATATATTATTTTATATATTTAATACTTTAAAACCCATATTTTAAATATTATTAATCTAATTATTATGATATAATAAATAATTTTTTTAGAAATAGTTATTTCAAAAAATCCCTTTTAACATTAAATATTTTTTAATCAATTCCCCTTATTTATTTATCTTCTAACCTTAAAAAGTGTTATTAGAACACATAAATAATTATTTATAAAAAAATATGTATGAAATTTAAATATATGTTTTAATAATAAATCATTTTATTATCTATTTATTTACATGATGATTTATTGTTATTGTAATTTTCTTATTGATGTTTCACATCATATTTTATTATTTTAATAAATTATGTTGTAGTTTGTTTTAGTTTGGTGTTGTTTGCATCACAAGGTATCCAAAATAACATTTATTTAAAGGGAAATTAAAACTTAAATCTCAAGGTATTATAGTAACCTAATGTTATCTACATGTTATCCATTATTATGTAAAATGAATATATCCAAAATTAGCACTAAAACTCTAATCCATCCTATGAATCCATCCAAACAACCTGAGCAGTAGCTCTAACCTCTCCAGGTCTATCATATAAACACATAACAAATGGTGTTGGGGTGATCACTTGGAAGTACTTAGTAGGATCATATTTCTATGAAATTATAGATCCATCAGAAATATGATATCAGGATGGATAAAAATAAAAAATTATAAGTAATAAAATAGTTTGTATAAAGATAATAAGAAAATTAATACTCACATACAATTTATTCCAACAGTATATCCTACAGTTAACTTATCAGATCATAACAATGATGTATCATAAGTGAGTATAGGAAATCCAAAATTTAAGAGATAAAAAAAATGAATCATTCCATCTAATAACATAAATCAATAAACTTGGAATATCAATAATACTACCATAAAATCACAACCTTCAAATTATTCAAATAAGATACAAGTTCTCAACCTACACTAATCATTTATGTCATTCCATCTCTACACCTCATGTAGCCATATCATCATATCCTTACACCCTATGTAGTCACATCATCAAATCCATGTATCCCATGTATCCATGTCAGTAAATATATTCACCCCATGTAGCCACATAATCACACCAATGCATTACATGAAATCATATAACCATGACCCTAAACCTCATCCAACCACATCAGCGCATCGCTACATCTCATGAATTCACATCACCACAATATTGCACCACTTCCAGCCACATCATGTATGAATTTTTTTTGAACCTCAATACATTAGAGTACAATACATGACATAAACCATTAATCCAACACAACTATATGATATTTTTATATGTTAAATTTAATCCACTATATCATATGACTAAATACATGTTTCATAACTGTGAACTATAACAACCTGCATATGTAAATATATTCTAGTTAAAAAATAAGATCCATTTTATCCTTAATAATAATAACAATATAAGGAGGGAAAAGGGTATAAGATAATTTTACAAGTAAAAAAACTTATACAAATAATCAAATAAACAAAAATAAATAATCATACATGTAATCTTATATAAAAATTGAACATGTAAGAATAATACAGTAAGAATCTATTCATATATAAAAAGTAAACAGTCATATATTATTCAATAAATAAAACATAATAAGACTAATAGAGGTAGTGAGATAGATCAAATAATTAAAAACCCATAACTAATTTTATTGAGCATGATATCTTTGTTAGATATTGCTATAAAACTTCATGTATAATGAACACTATGTTAAGTTATTGGCCTGTCTATTTTTATAAGTTACTTCATTCTAATTAATTATTTATCCTACTCTACTTAATACATTTTTTAAGGTAAATTTAATTATTATATTTCATTTTTTATTCCATTATATAATTTTTTAATCATCCAATAAATGATAATAATATTTTAATACATAACCTAATCCTAAAATCCTCTTTCATAAATTAGTATTAATATTGAAAAACTATAAGCATGACCTACCTCGAATAATGATTAATTATATATTTTTCCTTTTTTATAATTCCATTAACCAACTAGGGGAACCTCTGAAATGGGAACCCTATCCAGTCGATGGAAAGTCCTTATGGCAATTCTGAATCCCCAAGAAGTGGTGACAAGTTCCTAGCCATTAACAAAAACTACAAGAGGAATTACTTTCCTTGATAAAATAAAACATCAATAAATAAGTAGTAAAATAAAAAAATGGGAAATAAAAAAGTAACTCTAATATATTAAATAAATAAATATGATAGAAGATCCTATAATATGAGACTGATGTCAGATACAACTGACAATAAATAAAGGTAAAATAGAATATGAGAACTACCCAAACTTCAAGTGAAAATGAATAAACTCCACTTACACATCCATCAAACGGAAACAAGGGATCCAAGATCATCCATTATAGTATACCATTATGTAAAACCTATAATGATATAGGTGTTATAAAAATAGCCTAGGATGCCACCTCTCATTAACCCAATGCGTAAACCTTTAAAATAAAATATATGACATGTGAGTCTCAAAATAATAATACAAAGTTTTTTTTAGGTTTTCTCGTCTAAAAAAACTATAATATATTTTCCACTGAAAAATTTATACTTTCATAAATCCATGATTCCTTCTAATTAAAACAAAAAATAATAATTTAACACAACCATTCATAAATTAAAATTAAAATAGTTTTAAAGAAATCCTTAAAATAAATCAGAATACAATTTCAAAAACTAAAAATATCTATAATTTTTAAATTATATTATTTTCATGGTATTATAAGTGCTTGAGGATTAATTTCTAGTATATATCTAACATGGTCATAAATGTAGTAAATTTTATCCATTATTAAGGAACTAAACACTAACTGACTCGCTTCAACATTTGATATTAGCCAACTAGGCCTAATAGAGGGAAAACATCCCATATGTTGGCCTTAGTCCCACTAGGGGACACTACCTAGAGAATAACTATAAACTAATATGAATGTACACCTATATATCACACTTAGACAAGAAGGTATTCTCATGACATATAAATGGAGTTGAGAATTCCAAGTAATAATAAAACCATATAATCATATCAAAATATAATCATTTATCTCACTCACACCTTCAAACACCTACAAAGGAACATCTCCTTTATCCCAGAATAAAAAAACAATTGAACTCCCCTTAAAAGGGACAATTATTACAAGCATTCAAACCTCCATAATTTCCATCACATTTTAAGGGGAATGTCTTATGTGTTTTTATTTTGAATAAATCTTTAAAACTGCTAAATGGTTTAAAGGATCATTCTTAAAGGATAAAATTAATGAAACTACCTTTAGAAAACCAACCAAATAATCATAATTTAATCACTTTGATAAATATGAGTTTTCAAAGAAATTATCAAAAAGGTCAAAAACGTTTTAGACTTAGAAAAAATAACTTTTCAAATAATTTTAGAAGACCAATATCATATGAAATTTAATGATGAAACAACCAAAGAGACAACTTGTCATTTCAATTTCCCAAATAATTCTTGAACCTTTAAAATATATTTAAAATCAATTCACATGAAAAATCCCATTTTTTAATTTTTTTTTAAAACATCAGAAAGAAAGAATAATTTTTTATATATAACAAAATATGAGTGGTAACATTACTTATGAATTTGTAAACTATAATAAAGGAACAAGAAATCAATGAATTAATCATAAGAAGAGATTCATGGGACACCTAACTAAAATACCATTAATTATAATGATAATAGAGGTAATTCACCACAAAATTACTCAATAATACTTTACAAAACTAAGAGGGATCCAAACAAATTCTAAGATATCATAATCCACTAATTAAGAACAGCCCTAGATCTCAGATTTAGCCACCGTGGAATTTAGGATTACAGAGGATATAAGAAAAGTAAAAAAGAAAAGAGGAGATCTTATAATTAATAACTTTCCTTAAGACTTTAAGAGACTCAAAGTATTCACCATGGATGAGGAGAGAAACCAATGAGGCACTATAGGGTGTCATAAGCATTAAATGAGGGAGATAAGGACCACTAGAATCATTTAACTCAATTGTGGACAAAGTGGTAAAACCACAATATTAAAAATGGACTGACCACATTAATGGTGTGAATATACTTTAACCTCAAATAATCATAATTTAAAATCCACTTTCATGGCATAAATAGATTTTACTTTTAAATAAAAATGGCTTTAAAAGGGACTAAATAGATTTGTGTAAAACTAGTTCATAGTGTGAAACCATCCTTAACAGTGTGAAATATCGTAGTCTATAGTTTCTAACACTGTATCTATAGTGATACAAACTTTTTATACATAAATATTAAATCTTATTAGATTTATATTCAATACATAACATTATAATTTGTTCTATAATCCTATAGGATTAGTTTATTTGTAAAATTTGATACATAAACAACTTGTTCAAAAAAGATCTACATCATTTCCCACTAAGTTATTAATAACTAAAACCCTTCTTATACATATCAGACTTCAAACCTTTCTTCATAACCTAGGTAAAGAAAACATAAGAAAGGGTGATATTAAATGCTTAGTAAGGGTTAATAAGGTAGATATAAATAATCATTTAAACATAACATGAGCATAAAGGGTATGAGAACCTGAGATTAACCTTTGAAAATTATACGCATAAATTCTTAGATAATAAACATGAGTCATAGAATATATTTTGGTAGTTCATAATACATGAATCATAATGGAATAAAATAATAATATCCATGAGAATATAACATTGGCCTAAGATTGTGTCATAAGTTTATATCATAAGTGTGGAAAAATCATAATCATATAAATATTATGTCAAATATACTCACTAATACATTCATAACATGTTAGGCTTGGCCTAAATTTCCATTTACCTACTATATTCTTGTAATAATTTCTCATGCACCCTCTTTCAGGCTTGGGATAACTTCTGTTGTACCCTCTTTTAGACTTGGGATAACCTCCCATGTACCTTCTTTGGAATTGATATAACCTCCCATGTACCCTTTGATCTTATAGAACATTAATCATTACCCAATAAAATAAAGATCTATATAATTACATTTTCACCCAATATATAATTATAAATCCATTCATATGTACTCCACAAGAGCATAGAAACATTCATCATAACTTAACCCTTGTAAATGAAAATATGTTTCATCAATATTTCATAATCATAACTATAAACCATCCAAAGATACAATAAATGTGGTATCATTGTATCATATCCCAATTAAAGTCTTAGTAACATCAAAGGATTTCATCATCAATTAAAAATTCATTTCAAATTTCACTCAAATATTTCTTTAGAAAAATACCCTTTTATTTTTAAATAGCATATTAAAATAAAAAACACTACCAAATAATAAAAAATATCATTAGAAAAAAACCTTGGAAACATTTAAAGTACTATTCAAATCATTTACTTGTCCTGAGGGTAGAAAAAAATCATGCCATGTACACTAAAACAAATGTTTCTTTCACATTTTCGGTAAAAAATCAAAAGTACCTCATTTATAGAATATAAATAAAATTATTTTTAAAACATTTTTTTAAAAGTAAAACATGGGTAAAATGATATTAAATAATCATATAATAATAGTATAAATATTCCTGAAACCATTTTTAGAAAACATGGACATGTAAGAAAATGGATTTTCAACAGAAGAGAAATAAATTCAAGTTTCCTTAAAAACATTATTTTTTCCTATTGAGTTATTAATTTGGATAAATTTAAAGGAAAATGTATAATATATATAAATAAACATTGTATAAGAAAAATCATGGGTTTATTGAGAGGTAAATTATAAAAAAAATCATCTGTAGAAAATTCATCATAAATAATCCCAATACATAATGAGATTGTAAGATAAATCTTCTACCACTTTGGTAACATTCAAATAAAACCCTCATAAAATATATAACCTTGGATGGATACATAAATACACATAATTTTAATGATAAAAATCATAAAATAGATTCTTATTAAGTATATAAACCACATAGAATAAACAATAGGTGAATATGCCATGTGCCTCATAAAAATAAAAGTGAGAAAAAAAATTATTACCTCGAGTTTAAATTGCTTAGAAAGCATTTTAACCTCTTTTATAATAAATTTAAATTTTTTAAACTACTAAACCTGAGTAATTTAAATAGTTATAATATATATGACACAATTATATCATTTTAACTCCCATTTATTAATAAATATTTATTAAAATCATCATTTTTGATTGTTAATTATTTTGATATTTTAAGAAAACTTTGGTTTTTTAGTTTTGGTACTTGTACATTACTCATGGTTCCATCATATCTAAAATTTTAATAATTATATAAATATAATAAATTTTTATTATATATGTGTTTATATTTATCTATTAAAGGTATATATAGAAAATTGAATTACACCATTCCTGTAGACAGTTGGTCATGTGTACGCATGAATGTTGTTTCCACTTTTCAACGAAGAGAATGAAATAAAGGTAAAGAAAAATTCACATTTAAATAATAATAATTATATTGTATATATTATATATATTCATTAAATATACCCTTTTAACCATCTATCTAAATTGAAATTCAAAAAAAATCACATTGCTTCCTTGAGGTGGTAGTCCGCATGTACGCATGAACAACATTATCATTTTCCTAATTATAGGAAGATAATATGGTAGATATGATATTATAATTAATGAAGAAAAATTATATCATATATAAAAATTAAACCCATCATAATAACCATCCATTAATAATGGTGGGGGGAATGAACTGTATCGTCGCGTGGAGGCGGTAGTCCAGATGTAGTCACGAGCGAAAATTTCACTTTTCATTTGATGGGATAGAGGGTGGATATTGGTTGTTACATAATAATATTAACATTTAATTATATTTATTATAACAAATCTATTATTTTATGATTAATTCCAAAGACATAGATAAGGTTTAAGAAGGAAAAATTGAAGGAGTTCAGGTAAGATGATTACCTATTTTTTGGTAGTCCTTTATTATATCCCATCTTAAGAACCCTTTGATTGGTCTTTTATGAATACAATAACTTATAATTTGTATCCAGGGATGTTTATAATAAAATATTTTAGGGTTTTGTTGAGATATATGGCTCAGGGAGGTGTAAATAAAATACATAAGGGGTTTCCTTTCATAAGAGTGGTAAAGAACACACATGGAATTACAAAAATGATTATAAAATAAGTCATGTATTTCTCAAGTATATTTATTCCAGATATCCATGAATTCAAATAAAAATAGGATATGGTATAAATATCATAATAAAATGAAATTTAGATAGGTTTTGGTGTTGTTTTAGACCTTATATTTTGGTTTAACCCCTTCGTTAATTGGTTTTAACTTTAACTGGTTTTATCTTTAACTACAATAATGATTTTTTCATTATTAAAGGGTTATAATTTTACATATAAGTCAAAAATTAGATCATAAATTCACAAGGTATGACATTTTATATCATTTATCATCATAATTTTATTATTTAAAAATTTTTATTATTTTAAAATATTTTTATAAAATATTTTTTTAACATAAAATATCATTAATGTCATTTTTTACACGGTTCATTTAATTTGGCGTTAATGACATGAACATAGTAATTTAATTTATGTAAAAACCTTTAAAACATCCATATATATTATATTCATCTATGAAATTATGTTTTCACTGTAAATCACCCAAAAAATTTACTTTTATAGTTTTTATGAACATTTACTTGATTTTTCTACATCTTGCACAAGCATTGTGTCAGCATTCTATAAGAATTTAAGGTAATTATTTCATTACTAAAATTTAAAAATAAATTTACATTATAAAAATATTAATTAATATTCCAAATAAACATTTATAATTCAATTTATTCACTTTTTATCCTTATGTAAAAATTTTAGAGTTATTAAATTTAAGAGATTGGCATCATAGAATTTTTATTATATAAAGTAATATAAATTTTATAATCAAGGAAAAATGGAACCAAAATTAACTATATTATAATTTGTTATGTATATGGTCTAATTTAATAAATAAAACTAAAATAATTCATGTTTTGGGTTGATTTTGGGACATTATCACAAGGTTTAAATCATGTTTTACCCATTTATAGGTGACAAATATTTACCACAATTACTATTTATAATGAATAGAAAAAAAAGATAACTATATAAAAATTTTGAAACTCATGATTCCAAATATGGTATAAATTTTTTTATTTTATATTTATAAAATTATAGAATGTACATTTTAAAACAAGCATGTAAAATGCAGCAAAAACTGTTTTTTGACAAATGCTTTTTGAAGTATAAAACTGGATTTATTCTAATTAGTTGCATAGTAAAAAATATCAAATGATTATAGAATAATTTTATTGAATATATAGTTTATAAATTTTTTTAACATAATTATTAATTAGTGATTTGTTTAATTTATTAAGATAAAAACACATTTCACATATAAAATGGTTTTTAGAAAAAAAATGTGTCTTTAAGCCCAAAAATGAACTTATGCCAAAATCAAGTTAAATGATAATTCCTTTATAATTATTTCTATTATATAAAATTGAATTATACCTATTTTAATTTATAACAAAATTAAAATTACAATTGTACCTTTCAATTAATGAAAATAAAATTTTTACAAAAATCGAAAATTTTCACTATTCACTCAAAAATCAATGTTTTCAGAAAAATATATATAATTCACCCTAAGATAATTTTGATATTATTATTTCAAAATTTATATCCTTTTTCTCAAATTAAAATTTTAAAATTGATATAAATTAATCATAATATATTCAAAAAATCAATTTTTGAAGAAAATATATTTTTGGAACATAAAATGACTTTATAGAAAAATGAGTATTTATATATTATACATTAACTAATAAATTTGAATTAAGTAAAACAATTATATATATAATACATAATTTGTTTAATAGTTTTTATACCCATCAATTTAATATGAATTTTATAAAATATTGTGGTTCGTTTTAAGCTTGGTGTTGCGTGCCAAGAAAATTGTTAAACACTTTAAATTTATTTAAAGAGAAACAGGTTATAAAATCTCAGGGTGATACATTTTACAGCCTTACCAATTAAATAAAGTGTTTCCTTTCAATTTTTATCCAAGTACACAAATATCAAAATTTTAAATTAAATTTTTTGATAACCCACATCATACAAAGGGATAATAAAACTTCATCTAAGAAGGGGAAGTGGAAAACGTAAAGGTTACCCAAAATAACACATAATCAGGTTCTCAAATAATAATAAAATTAGTGGGGGGGATAAAATATTGACATAGAGATGAAAAATAACATCCATGGACTAATATAAGTTGATATATAATATGATCATGAGAAAGATAATGACCCCAAAACCATAAATATGTGATGGATGAAAAGAGAACCAATTTATCTGAAATAAAGGTAAAGTATATTATTTTTATTTCAAGATACTTTACCTAAATTTGAGGTATTATTTTAATATCAAGATATTACATTATAAAATATACTTTATTTCATTCCATTTTACAATCCCAATTCCATCCTTTGGTTGCACTTCGATCTGTTACACTTTTATCTCATCTCTTACTCCATGAAATATGGATTTAGTGTGAATTTTTCATGCCTCAAGTACTAAAATTATCTTTTAATAGATCATAATATCTATAAAATAATGAATATTAATTCCAACAATCTCTATATATTGACCAAAACCAAAATGGTTAGCATAATTTATCCAATATAAATAAATATAATACATTAATCTCTAAAACCTCAATAATAACACAAAACGTTAAACTTAATCCATTATATAAATAGTTATCCTTAAGACTCATCTAAAATATGTATGAACAAATTCAAAACCCAAAAAAATAGTTACTTGATAACATTTTTTTTTCAAGATCAACTTTAATATTTATCCCCCAACAAACTTGAAGTATCTTATAATGTCACATAACAAGCATATGAATATGATGATTTAATTAAGACATCCAAATAAATTGAATCACCATAAGACCTTAATGAAAACATATATGCTTAAAAAAATAAAACTATCCTTATTCCTCAAATAAAATAACATACTATTGAATATATATCAAAAAATGCAATAAATTTCATCAAAGATGACCTAAATCATATTTCTATCAAATCAATAACCAATTTCAAGGTTGTTAAAACTATCTCATCAATGTAATTTATCTATTTATCTTAAATAATAATTATTATCACAACATCAGATATATATTAAGGGTTATATTTCCTGCAATCTTATAATTTTTATTAAATATCACCTTACAATTAAATCATGTTTCTATATTATTAGTACAATTCAACATATGATTCTAAATAATTATATAAATTTTAATGAAAAGAAATCCTTATATGTTTCATGATTATTATAACTATAATATCACTAATAAAACACTTATACAGTATAAATCATGAATCCCAAAACATAAACACTTTAATAATTCCATTTCAATTATCTATACAACATAGGCACTTCCTTGGTCTAGTTGTTAACCCTTGGATTAGGGAATTGACTCGAATAATTCCAAAGTTCCCCACATAAAATATAAAGAATTATTTACTCTATAACCTTCATTTACACATATAAAACATCTTCCCCTCCCTTTGTGAAATTCCATGGGTGCCCATTCCCACATTCTTGACATAAATAAAATTTAACATCCTTTCTTCTAAAGTCATTACCACTTTAAATTTAATAAAATTATATAATCGTATTGTTTTACAAGTTAGAAAACACATCGATGTTTAAATTGATAATAATATATTACACTATCAAATAATGAATTTTCACAAGGCTTCACCTTCTATTTCCCATTTCATTTAGTTTTTAATGAGAATAATCAATCCATTTTCCATCACATTCAGCATTAACATGATTCCTCCTTGTTCTAACCATTGTCTAAAACCAAAAAAACTATAGTGTGAGAAACAATAATCATGGTGAGAGATCATGAAAAATCATTTATAGAATGTCTAAATCATGACATCGTGTTTCCAATCAATAACACCTAAGGTTTAACCTAGGTCATCCTTGGTTATGATCTATAAAAATACATTATAACTGTTCATAAAGAAAATGTGAATAAACCCAAGCATATCCTAGGAGTGAAAATTGGGTGCATAGTATGGTCACATTCACTCTACGCTAGAATGATGGCCCGGATATACTTGAACCAACTCATTTCAAGGTTGTTATCCCTAGATGTATCTATTCCAAAACTACATCCAATTGTAGTATCCATACAGGGATGTATTTCTTAGAAAACCACATAATCTCTATCTTTCCACAACTTTATGATGTTATCCTATACTTAGGTTTATCCCTAGGGTTTTCACTAAATTTCTCTAATACTAATCTATAAATATTAACTAAACTCTATCATGATACCTACTATAATAGTCTACACATATCGCCAGTGGTCTATAATTGATACTTGTTAGATCACTCCATGGGTGGATACACCTCCTATATAGGACTCTTACTACAATCCTTAGTGGCATTCATTTCTTCATGAATCCATTGGGATGAGAGTCATGCTTCACCCAATGTTCACATACGAGAGTTCCCAAGGTTTAGATTCCTTTTCACTAATATTAATTATAGTGAACCATATTATTTGTACATAAATATTAAATATTATTATATGTATATTCAATAAAAAATATCACAATTCATTCCATAATCATATAGGTTTAGTTTCTTGGTAACTTGGATACAAAAACAACTTGTTCATAAGAGATATACATCATTTTTTCACTAACTTCATCATAAATAGCACCCTTATTAGAAATTTCATACTTAAACCATTCTTCATAACTTGGGTAAATGAAACATAATAAAGGGTGGGCTCAGATTCCCAGTTAGGGTAAAAAATGGAGATATCAATTATCATTTAAACATAAAATTATCAAAAGTGGTATGATAACATGAGCTTAACCTTTGAAAATTATACCCATTAATTATAAGATCTTAAACATGAGTCATGGAATAAATCTTGGAAGTTAATAAGACATGAATCATAAATGAATCAAATAAAATTATCCATTAGAACATAATATTGGAATAATATCATTCTATAAGTTTTTGGCATAAGTGTGGCATAATCATAGTCATAGAAATACTATGTCAAGGGTACTCTCCAAGACATTCAAAACATGTTAGGATTAGGATAACCACCCAAGTTCCAACTTCAAGCTAGGGATAACCTCTCATTTAATCTCTTTATTCATGGGATATCCTCCCATTTATCCTCCTTCAGTTTTGGGATAAACTCCCATGAACTTGCTTCAGGTTTGGGATAACCTCCTGTGTACCCTCTTTTGGGGTTGGGATAACCTCTCGTGTACCCTTTTTGGTATTGGGATAAGTTATCATGTACTCTTTGAGATCATCGGACATTATTTGTACCCAATTAATTTCAGGGATATATAATCCTTGGACCACCCAACACATAACCATAAATCCATTCATATGTATCCCACAGGATCATAAAATGATTCATCAAAACTTAACTTGTGGAAATGAAAATCATTTTTAGAAAAATTTCATTATCATAACCATAAACCATTCATATAAATGATAAAAATTATATCATTTGATAAAATCTCTAGTAAATCCAATGTAATATCAAATGATATTAGCATAGATTAAAATGTCCTTTAAAAAATAACTATAATATTTCTTGAGGAAAATAACCATCTTATTTTTAAACCATATATTTAAATAAAAAAATCAAAATATTAATGAAATAATTTCATTTAAAATAACCCTAAGAACTATAATTTAATATTCAAATAATTTATTGGTTATGTTGGTATAAAATTCTATTTATGTCATGAACATTAAATAAAATATTTCTTTCACATTTTCAATAAACAGTCAAAAGAACCTTGTTTGGAAAACAAAAAGAAGATTCCATTTAAACCATTTTTAAAAAAATAAAATATCAGTAAAATTAAATTAAAAATAATAACATATTATTAATTAAATTCTTGAAAAAAAATTTTGAAAATAAAGATATGGAAGAAAAAATACTTTCAACTGAAGAGAAAAATAAAATCAATTTTCTTTAATAACATTCTTTTGTTCTCTTGAGTTATTAAAGTGTGGTAAATTAATGGAAAATATATAATATCCAAAAATAAACATAGTATTAGAAAATAAATGATTTTACTTAGAGGAAAATCAGAAAAAAATCATCATCAGAAACCTATTCATAAATAATCCCATAAACAATGAGATTATAACATAAATCCCTTACCACTTTGGTATCTTTCAAATCAAAACATCAAGAAAGAGAGAACCTTATATGGATATTTAAGTCTCAATAATTTTCATGAGAATCATCATAAAATACATTAATGTTAATTATATACAACCCATAAAATAAATAAATGTAGAATGTGGCATTTGTCTCACATAAATAAAAAGTGAGACCAAAGTCCCTTACCTTGAGTTTGACTTGATTCAAAAGTCATTTAACCTCCAATATAGTAAATTTAAATTTATTATAATTTTATAATAGGTAAATTTAAATACTTATAATAGCATATATTATCCACTTATAAAATTTTAACACCAATTTATTAATAACTCGTTAAAATTTTTATTTTTGAGTGGTAATTGTTTCAGTTTTTACTGAGAATTTTGGCTTGGCGGTTCCACTCGTTGTTTTTTATCGTGGTTACATAATATGAACATTTTTAATAATGAGATAAATAACATATATAATAATTAAATGTATATTTACATTCATCCAATATATATATATATATATATATTAATTATATCGTTTATGGAGACGGTATGTCGTACGGATGCATGAATGTTGTTCTCACATTTTATTGAATGGAATGAAAGAATGGTAAATATAAAATAACTTTTAAATATTAATTATTATATCATATATATCATAAATATTTTTTAAATCTATCATTATTACAATCAATGTAAATTAAAATCAAAAAATTAATCACATCACTTCATAGAAGTGGTAGTCCACATGTACTCATGAGCGACGTCGTCGTTTTCCAACAGATATGAATATAAGATATTAGATCTGATATTATAAATAAATAAGTATAATTATATCATAAATATAATATATAAACATTAAAACCATTATAATAATCATCCATGAAATTTGGTGATGGAAAATGAATTGCATCGCTATGTAGAGATTGTGGTCCACATATAAGGATGAGTGATATTTTCACTTCCCATTTGATGTAATAGTGGGTGGATATTGGTGGTTAAATAATCAAAATAAAAATTAATTATATTTAGGATAAATAATTTATTATTTTATTATTAATTATATAGATATAGAGAAGTTAGAAGAATAAATAAATTGAAAGAGGTTGGGTAAGAAAATTACCTCTTCTTTAATATGCCTTCTTTCGATCCCTTCTTAAGGATCCTTTGATTAGAATTTTAAGAATACAATAACTTATAAATCATTTAAAGAAATTTTTATATGATAATTGGGTAGGTTTTTGTCGATCTAAAATACTATATTATGTGTAAATAATAAGGAGTGTCCTTTTATAAAGGAGGGAAGGGATACACTTGGAATTACCAAAAAAACATAAAATATAATTAATGTATTTCTCAAGTATAATGTTTCAAAAACCAATGAATTATAATAAAATATTATATGATTTAAATATCATTATAAAATTAAATTTATATAGTTTATGGTGTCATTTAAAACCTTATTTATTATTTTAACCCCTTCGTTAATCGATTTTAACCTTAACATATGTAACTAATTTTTCAATATTAACAGGTTATAATTTTACTAATATGTTAACAAATTCCTCATAAATGGAAACGGTATAAAATTTTATATCATTTATAATCCAAATATTTATATTTCAATTTTTTATGACTTTTAAGAAAAATTATAAAATATTATTTAACATAAAATATTATTTTTGTCATTTTTGACATTATTCAATTAATTTGACTTTAAAGAAAAAAATATGGAAACTTAATTAGATTTTAAGCCTTTAAAACATCCCAATATATATTATATTAATATATAAAAAAATTTAGCAACTATAAGTTACCCAAATAATATTACTTTATAGTTTTTAAAAACATTTACAAGATTTCTCTATAGCTTGCATAAGCGTTGTGTTGGCATTATGTAATCATTTAATGTGATTATTTCATCAATAAAAATAATAATAATTTAGCATGATAAAAAATAATTAAAATTTAAAAAAAAATTATAAATGGAATAATATTCTTTTTATCGATATTTATAAATTTTTGAGATATTAAATTTAAGAGAGTGACATTTTAGAATTTTCTTTACATAAATTAATATAAATTTCATTATCATGAAAAAATGGAAAAAAATCCCAAATATTATAATTTGGGATGTATATGGTATAATTTAATCCATACAATGAAATAAATAAAATATTTTAGTTGATTTTGGGACTTTATCTCATGGTTTTAACCTGATTTTACCCATTTTACCCTTTCTGTGGTGACAAATATTTACCACCAATACTATTAATAATGACCAAAAATAAATGGGAAATATTTGAAAATTTTGAACCAATTGATTCCAAATATGGTATCCATTTTTTAATATTATATTTATATAATTATAATACATCCATTTGAAAATAATCATGAAAAATGCAACAAAGACCATTTTTAGAAAAATGTGTTTTAACATAAAACTAGATTTATTCTTATTCCATGACTAGTAAAAACTATAAAATGAATGTAAATTAATTTTATTAAATAAATAATATATATTTTTTAATAAAATTATTATTCAAAAAGTATTATTTTAATTAATTTAATAAAAATACATCATGTGCATAAAAATAATTATAAAAAAAATTAGCCCAAAAATGAACTTATACAAAAATAAATATTAATGAAAATTGTTATGTAATTAATTAGATTAAATAAAATTAAAGGATTTTCATGTTAATATATGATCAAATTGAAATCATAATGGGACCTTTCAATGGAAATAAGTTATAGCTTTACAAAAATAGGTATTGTTTAACTATTCACCAAAAATTCAATCTTTTAAGAAAAAAATAAAATTTCACCCTAATAAATTTTTTTTATTATGATTTAAAAAATTATATCCTTATATTAAAATTTAATTATTAAAAGTGGTATAAATTAAGTATAATATTCTCTCACAAAAACCATTTTTGAAGAAAATATCTTTTTGAAACATAAAATTACTTTACTAAAAATTGAGTAATTATATATTATGCATGAACAAATAGAATTAAATTAATTAAAACATTTATTTATATAATTAAAAAAATTCAATCCTATTCATACATGTAAATTTAACGACTATGTTATAATATATCTCTTTTCTTGTTAAGCTTAGTGTTTCGTGTCAAGCAAGCTATCTAAAACTTACAATTTATTTAAAGATAAATATATCGTAAAATCTTGGGGTATTATAGAAGCAAATATTAGGCCCTATTAAATCCTAGAAATCATATACCAGGGTAGTTTTAAAGTGAAAAAATCAAAAATAAATAGATAAAAATGAAATAAAAATTCTATACATGATGAATCTCCCCACCATAGTACTTTCTGTCCCCAGAAAGTCTCAAGGATAATGATCATTCAAGAGGAAAAATAAAGTCACATATCAAGAGAAAAGGCATCCCATACCAAGATTTCAAACACAAACACCAAACCAAAACCTAATAAACTCAAACTTATTCAAATTTTAAAGATGGTATTTGAAAGATATTTGAAACTAGATCATTTAGAAACTGATATCAGCTAATGAAAACTCTAAGGTAATGAAGTAAACAAGTTTTAATACAAAAAGTTAGGCCCTAAAAACAATTAACACTCTAAAATGTGGACTAAACCCAATAAATAATTCATTCAATGATATCCTTACATGATTACTAAGAAAAAATTAATGTGCAATGATGACAAAAAACCATGATTCAGTTCGATTTCCACCAATACATAAATACTAATTGTCAATAAAGAGAATGTGGTAAGTATTCGACATGAGAGACTAACTAATTATTGTATCCCCATAACATTAAAATTCCATAATAAATTTATTTCCTAAAAAACCACTAGCCTCTCCCAAGGAACAAAAAATAGAGTGAAACTCAATAAGGATTAAAAGGATTCAAAGAGGTTTCACTAACTCATCATCCTTTATATCTAGATGATGGTTCCTTACTCACTTCATCAGAACACAAACCTCAATGACCTGTTGAATCTATAAGCATCATAACTAATAATCCTCTAACATCACACTAGAATAATAGACCCAAAAATATTACCACCTTAAGCAAAGAAACCTAGATAGATCCCAAAAGAGAGATAAACACAGAGGAATTTCAAATACCACACAATAATCATGCCTTAATAAGAACTAATAAGCTTACACTTAGCTCGTGTGAGGATAATATGGGACCATGCTTCTATAATACCGGCACCAAGTGAATCCAAAAAAAAATCATAGCATAACCAACACTGGAACATGGTCTCCTTGACACTTACTTGAGATTTTATATATACAACCATTCAAAAGTAATAGTCTAATGAAATTATCATATCACACCATTCAAAGAAAAGAACAATAAATCATAAAGGTAAAATCATTCCCAATGAAACCAATTTCCCCCGTGGGATAATCAAGGGATAAAATCAAATATTAATCATCTTAATGGTTTTAGCATATTAAGGACTCCATATCTTTCTTCCAAACTAATAATGTAACCTAATATATGAATAATAATAATAAAAATAAATTCATAAAAACCTAGAAACTAAAAACAAGGTAAATATCACCCAAATTAAATATAAATTATATCGTTAGATAACCAATATAGAATCCATCAAAAATATGATTTAATATTATTTAATATGATTATATTACATAATTTTAAGAAGGGAATTTCTATTTATAAAACATTGGTTTGTTACATTAGAACATAGAATTAGCACTTTTCACTATTGTATGAAATGTTCCCCTTGATGTCCTTGAACTTATGTTCAATTTTGAGAATCATTAGGCTTGGATCTTGGAATCTATAGTGCATTTATTGGGATGTTGTCCAGTTTACTTTTCCTAGAATGTGTTGGCATAAAATCCAACTTTGGTAATCTTCCAATGTTAATTTATAACTGATCTAAAATAATGAATTATTCCTTATAGCATGGGAGACCTGAAAATAAAATATGAAAATAAAATCATAACCACTTTTTTTAGGAGGTGTTCAAATATGTACCAAGTAATAGTAAACTTTAACAAATAATTGCAATCATAATGTGAAATAATGTTTAAATTGTAAAATGCAATAAAATTTGTGTTTATGAATAATGAATAACATGAATATTATAATATTAACAATGAATATTAGCCTCTTTCATCGGATAATATGTTCCTATTTAGAGGCACATGAACGGGAATTATATTGGTAGTTTAGTTGGAGGATTTTGATCACTGAGGTATGAGGTTCATAGGGTTCCACTTGTTCTAGTTACCTAGAGGTATTTTCCCATGGTGTTCTCTTGTGACATGAAGCTTATGTGATGTGGTGATGGCCATTGTTACATGGTAGACCTTTTGTAAATTTTTATTTCAAGAAAACTTATTTGTGAAAAAGGGTTTTCTTAAAGTCTTTCTTGTGAAATGTTTCCTTAAATTTTTTTCTTATAAATGTTTCAAATATTCTTATTGAAATATGCGTGTTGACTTGTCTTTAAATTTTATATCATGGAATATTTCTATTGGGTGGCATTGTATTGGTATTTTTCTCACACCCAACATACACATTTGGGTGTATGTAGACTTTGTTATGTATGACCTAGGTAAAGGAAATATGTATTGTCGTGGTGGTGGTGGATTAGGTTGCTAGTGTTCCACATATTTTAGGTTTTAATGGTGGTGTCTTGTGGGTGATGTCCCTATTATTTCATAAAGGTTTTTAGGATATTTTATTTGTTCTAATTTTTTTGTAGAACTTTTGATTTTGGTTGAAGTTTTAAAACATTGAATCTTTAAAATTGATGTACCTCGCTTGGTTGTGGTTATTAGTTATTGTTATGTTTATCATTTTTTGTTGTTTATGATTATGTAAATGGGTGAAATAATTCCCAAAGTACATTTTTTATACCCAAGAAATAGTTTCCAACCCATGGGTATTGCAAAGACCCTTTAGTCCATGCCACGAATTGGGTTAGATGTTGGGTTGGATGGAACTCTGGCTTGGTTCATGACATCAAATTTCATTTCCTACAATGAACTCTAAGGTAATCCACCATGACACAACCCAATAATCCTTTATAAAACCTATAGGGATCCAAAAAAATCTTAATAAATCAAAATTCACTAATCAAGAAAAATCCTAGATCTCAAATTAAGCTAGACTTGTAGGATTATGGAAGATATAATAACAAGGGAGAAGACAATCGGATATCTTACCTTGAAAAACCAGCCTCATGAAATGAAGAGACTCTAAGGATCCTCTATGGAAGGGGAGAGAAACCAAATAGTTTTTAATGGTATTTATATATAAGTACCTCTAAAAGTGTTAAACTCGAGTAGAGACAATGTGGTAAAAAACTTTTATTAAAATTGGGTTGACCACATTCATAATGTGAATGGAGTTTCACCCAGAATAATTGTGACATGAAATCTTTTTTCACGGATTGAATAGATTCTACCCAAAATCAAAAAAGGATTTGAGATGGGAAAAATAGATCTATGTAAAAGTGGTTCACATTATAAAAACATCCTTTATAGTGTGAACTAATATATTCTATGGACTCCATCATTTTACCCTCTCTCAAGCCATCCAAAATTCCAAAAATACAAGGACTAATAAGGATCCAAGGTAAAAATCAATAAATAAATAAATAAAAATTAAATTAAAGGTTGATATGTAACATGTAAAATCTATTGAAATGTACCCTATTATTTAATGTTCAATTCTAGTTTAATTTTTCTAACCTATACGCATCTAATTTCTCCTAACATTTATAATTTCATTACTATCATCCCAGCCTAAGGTAGTATCTCGTACTTAGATAAATTATCTTAAGAATATTATCCTATATAGCAACATGTATTCATGTAAATAGATAATCCAATTTAACATAAAAATCACTGTGTAATAATAACCACAAATAATTCATAGTTTAACACCACACCATATATGTGTAATATAAATATCTATCAGTTTTTAAGCAGCAGTGCAAGCACAAATATTATTAATGGAATATTATAAGTCATGTCACTTTCCATGTTTGTTTCCATTATTCTTGATTTCCTTCTTTATTTTCATTTCAAGAATTTCCCCATTTAATGAGGGTGACTGCATAAAGTTGGTATTACATATAATCATGAATAAACAATATATAATGGCATAAAAAGAGTTCAACCTATAATTATCTCCCTTTCATATTTATACCCATTATTCTTGATTACCTTTTACTTAATAACTTCCATGAATGACCTCATATTAAAGTAGTATTGAACCAATGTCACTCATATCACGTAACAATCAGGCACATGCATGAACATTTTAGGCAGCATTTCAAAGGTGGAAGAATAACTAGATCAATGAGACATAATTTAATCATACATCAAATAAATAAATAAAATTATAGAATTTAATAATCTATTTTTCTATACAAAACAGTGGATTAAGGTGTGTTTGGGGTTTTTCACCAACTTCCAGAGGTTTCCAAGTGTGAGGTTGGTGGTTCCATGCTTTTACATTATTATATGAGTTTGGATTTCTTGATTAATTGTTTAAATGTGTTATATAGATTATTTTTGTGGTGTGAAATATTATCTGGAAAGTTTTTGAGATGAACATGTGATGAAAATGAGTTTTATAAATAAAATTGGTTATGTTTCATGTGTTATTTGTTGTGTTGGTTCTTAAATGTGTTTTATGCCTTGTTTTAAAGGTGTGAAAAAAATTCAAAGAGATTTAAAGGTGAAAATGTGTAGAAATTGGATTTTCAAGAGAAATGGGTTTTGTTTCAAGTTTCATTATTTGTTGTGCACCTTAAATGTGTCTTTGAATTGTGAAAGTGATGTGAATCATGTTGTAAAAATGTTTTTGGTATGATTATGAATTTGAAAAGGACTTTTGCCATGGAAATGGTAGGATTCCATATCTGTTATTATTTTTGTGTTTCCAAATGGTTTTCATAAATTGTTTAAGTTGTGTGAAATGTGTTTCCAAATGTTTTTGGTGAGTTGAAAATGGAAAGTGGTTTTGTTTATGGAAAATATTGGTTTCCATGTAAATTTTGGTCGTTGAATTAATGAGAAAATGTGAAAGTGGTGATTTCCTTGTGTGTTTATGATGGTTGGAATGTGTATGTGAAAATCATTATTTATATGATATGTGAAATTAAATTTGGGCACAAAAAGAATTTTGGGTATCTAGGTGGGTGAACTAGAACTACTATGCTTTTTTATTCAGAAGTGGTTGAGACCTAGATTCATCTAGCGAGATTTACACTACAAAACTAATTCAACATATGATATAATAAAGGACCACTAAAATTTTGGGATGGGATCCCCTCTAGTGGCTCATGCACGGGAATGTTGTCAGTATTGTCTTATGATTTGGATACCACTGTAATCATTGGATGTATTCAACTCTAATGACTCATGAAAGGTAACATTGTTGGTAGTTTATTTGGATGATTTTGATCACCAAGGTATGAGGTTCATAGGGTCCCACTTATGTTAGTTACCTATAGTTATTTTCCCATGGTGATCTCCTATGAAAATATGATTATGGGATGTGGTGCTAGCAGTTTATGCATGGTAGAACTTGCGTACATTTTTATTTCAATCAATATTATTTTTGAGAAATGGTTTTCCTAAAAAGTGTTTCTTGAGAAAGTTTTCATTAAATTTTTTTCTTATAAATGTTTCAAATATTATTATGGAAATATGCATGTTGATTTTTATTATTATATTATATAATGGAATCTTTCTTTTTAGTTGCATCCTTGTGGGGTTTGAATCACACCCTACATACACCTTTGGTTGTATGTAGACTTTGTTATGTATAACCGAGGTAATGGAAAAATGTATCATTATGGTGATGGTGGATCTAGTTTCTAGTGTTCCACTTTTTGAAGGTGATGGTGGTGGTGTCCTGAGGGTGATGTCCCTCTTGTTTCATGGAGGTTTTTGGGATAGTTTTTGGGTTTTCATTCCATTATAGTACTTTTGGTTTTGGTTAAAGATTAAAAACTTTGAATCTGAAAAAATGGTGTACCATGCTTGGTTGTGGTTATTAGTTACTGTGATGTTTAATATTGTTTCCGGTTTATGATTATGTAAAAGGGTGAAATCGCTCACAAAGTGTATTCTTGATACCAAGGCATATGTTTCCAATCCATGGGGGTCGATAAAGCCCTTTGTAACATGAAATGGATCGGGTCAGATGTCAGTTCAGACGGCCCTCCATCATGGTTGGTGACAAAATGGTATCCGAGCCAAGTTATGCTCTATTTGGGTCAAATTATTTGGGGTGATTTTGGATAGATCAAAGCTAGGATTGTCTGGTCTTGAGGTTCTGATTGTGAGTGGGGTGTCTGTCCGACAAACCTCATGATAGATATTGAGTCTTTGTGATATGTTGGGAAATTTGGTTTGACTTCTCCTCCATGTGAGATGTACATGAAGTGGAATTTATATAGATATTGGGTGGGGGTATAGTGGCTTGATTGGTCATGTTATTGTAATGGATTTGGTTATGTTTTGATTTATGGATGTGTTGGTTTTTTTGTTGCTTTAAATTTTCATAATTGTTGTATTGATGGTTTTCCTTGTATATATTGCTTTTGTAGCAAGATGCCTCCCTAGAGACTTCTTGTGTGACCGCTAGAAGATTTCTGATAGAGTTATCCCTCACCAATCGATCAGAGATTAGTGGAAGTAGCGGTTTGGGATATCCAAGATTTGGGTCAGGGATCGGGATCTGGTCCTACTCGGGTTAAGGAAGCTGAACCATGTCCTAAAAAGGATAAAGATTAGGAGTTCCTCAATAAAAATCCTCCTTTTTATGGTTTAGTAGGGAACCCTAGCAAGTAGAGGAGTGGCTTGAGAAAATATAGATGATATTAGAGTTTCTTCCTACTCCTAAGGTAGTTAGAGTGAAATGTGCTTCTTTCATATTAGAAGGTCTCAGTATAAAGTGGTGGGACTCAGTGGTTCAAGATAAAAAGAATAAGCAGATGTGTGGGAAGGATTTTAATGTCATATTCAATGAGTAATATTGTCATGAGATTTTGGACTTATCCAAGTCTAGAGAGTTTTTGGATATTATCCAGGGATATACTGGACCATGATGGAGTATTCTAACCACTTTGTTGATCAGGTTTGGTACATTTTTTATATTTTTTCCAATTAGTAGTTGAAGGATCAAAAGTTTGAGATGGGGTTGTGGCCAGAGATCCAATATCAGGTCTTCTTGTTCAAGATGAAAACTTATACAGAGGTTTTTGATGAAGACATGGTGGTATAAATTGATCATAGAGGAAATCCTAGTTTCTATGGTGTAGTGCCAGTAGTGGGAAGTGGCATTTCATCTGAAAATAATAGGAGGTGAGATCAGTAGGGGAAGAATGGAGGTGGTAGTTTAGTCTATCCTTCCTGGTTCTCTTCGTCTGTGGATTCTGATGTTGGGTCAGTTATGTTCCATAAGTGTGGGAAGTTATGGAATATGTGATATTCATGCTCATATCCACCCATAACTTATCACTAGTGTAGATATATGGGGAACTTACAGCTATTTTATAGTGTGGCACGCCCATATCAGAGTTGTGCAGGATTTGTGGCTTTGAGAGAGATGAAATCTCCATCAGAACCGTCAAGGATAGAGAGTTCTTGGTTTTTAGGTTGTACCGGTAGGGCTACATCATCTTTTAGTCAGAGTCAGTTCAAGGAATATCTTCAAGATAGTGGTTGTTCTCAGGATCAAGAATATATGAGGCAACTTCATGTTGTGTAATGAGAACCAGTGTAATTGGCTCAGCGCCTGTGATAGTTCGAGGTACCATTCTTTTTGTATCATCTTTATCAATTGTAATATTTGATATTGGTGCTTCATTTTCTTTTATTTCTTCCTACCATATGTATTTGTAAAATTTTCCAACTGATCTTATGTTGTATGTGATAAAGTTAGTAATGCTTCTTGGTAAGAAGAGAGGGAAGGGTTTTAGGTGTCTGTCTTGTGCACTCATCATGTCAGGGGTCAAGTTAGAATGGGATTTCTTAGTTTTAGAGATGGACCTCTTTGACATGATCCATGGTAAGGATTGGAAGGTTAGTTTTTAGGCACACATTTATTGTTATAGGTGGTGAGTGAGTTTTGGGGAACCTGATGGAAGTATACAAATTTTTTAAGGTGAATGGGGTACTCAGTCGGGATGTGATGGACCTCCGCTTCTAGAATTTTGAAATCTTGTTTATCAGATATCATTTCTTGCATTAGAGGATAATTATGGTGCTTTGGAGGGTGGATTACCTCTTATGGTGGATGAGTTACTAAAGGCTTTTTGAGAAGATTTCACGTGCATTCCTTCGGATCAGGATTTATAGTTAACCATCAATTTGGTGGCAAGAACAGAGTTGATATCTCTTATCTCATATCATATAACCCCCATCAAGGTAAGAGAATTAGAGGTACCACTATATTACTTTGAATCCAAAGGATTCATTTTCCCGAGCATCTCACCTTGGGCATCCATAGTTCTGTTTGTGAAAAAGGTATATGGATCTCTCTGGTTTTGCATATATTTCCAGAAGCTAAATAAGGTGATGTTCGAGAACAAGTATTTTTTGCCCTATATTAATGATCTTTTCAATAAAATTAAAGGGTAAAGGTGGTTTTATAATATTTATTTGAATTTTGGGTATCACTAAGTCATATTTAGAGAGGTGGATGTAACGAAGACAGCATTCCGAAGCAGGTATGACCATTGTGAGTACTTGTTCAGGCCTTTCGGGTTGATGAATGCTCCAGAAGTCTTTATGACACTCATGAATAGGGTGTTCCACTAGAATCCCAATTCCATTTTAGTGGTATTTGTGGATAACATATTAGTATATTCTAAGACCAAGAATGAGCATGGCATATATTTTAGAATTGGGATAGGCACCCTTCATAATCATTGTCTCTATGGGAATATTTCTAAGTGAATCATTTGGATCCGGAAGGTGAAGTTTATAGGTCATGTGATCTTGGAACAACGGGTTTTTGTGGATCTTGAGAAGATTTTTTAATTTATTTCATAGGAATATCCGAAGAACATTTTTGATATCAAAATATTTTTGGGTCTGGTAGGGTATTACAGGCAGTTTGTTCAGGATTTCTCTTGGCTTGCTTCATCCATGACAGCGCTTACCCAGAAAGGGTTAAAGTTTGAATTTATCCTAGGGTGTCAGGATTACTTTGAGGATCTAAAGCATAGGTTTACCAAAACCCCAGTTTTGATATTACTTGCATTTGGAAGGGGATATTTGGTCTATTGTGATTCTTTTAGTATGGTTCTTGGGTTTGTGCTGATGGAGGATGACAATTTGGGAGCTTATGGTTTTTTTCAACTCTAATCACATGAAAAGAATTAACCAACACATGACCTAAAGTTAGTGGCAGCGATGCATGCCTGGAATACATTGTGCCATTATCTATTTGGGGAGAAAATTGTGGTTTATTTTGATCATAAGAGATTAGACTATAGTTTCTCCTAGACTGATTTGAATTTGAGGTATAATCATTGGTTTAGTTCCTCCAGGGGTTTGATTTTGATATATTATATACCCCAAGAAAAGGTAATATTGGTGAATATTACTTGAGAATAAAATTTCTAGTTAAATAATAGAAATATTCCAATGATGAGTGGACTTTGATGGGGATTTTTTCTCAGATACACCGAGAGACCAAGGGATATAGTGGAGGTGTCTTCTTTCCTAGTGTTCAGAATACAACTTCTCTCTTGAAGTAGATTCGGAAAGAGAAGTTGAGTGATGAGTTTTTCCATCATTATATGTAGGATATCAGTGGTTTGTTCATCCTAGTGCAACCAAGATATACTGTGATGTGTGTCGAGAGTTCAGGTGGCCTGTTATGATGCATGATGTAGATGACTTCGTATCACGGTGTTACACATGTCAGCAGGTCAAAGTAGAGTACCAAAGGCCCTATGGTTTTCTTTATCCACTAACCATTCCTACCTGAAAGTGGTATGAGATCACCATGAACTTTATCATCATCTTACCTCATACACCTTGAGGATGGAATTACATTTAGGTTGTGATTGACCATTTGACCAAATAAACCCATTTCATCCCAACCAAGGATTCCGTTGGAGTTGATGAGTTGGATCAGTTGTATGTTCATGAGATAGTGAGGCTTCATATTACGTCGTCCGAAATTTTTTCAGACAGGGACCCCCATTTTACATAACAATTTTGGAAATCACTTCATAAGATAATTGGGTTTTTGGTCAAGTTGAGCATAGCATACCACCCTCAAATGGATGGTTATATAAAAAAGTAGAATCAAATTTTGTAAGACATGCTCTGGGCATGTGTGTTTTATTTTTTAGGTTTGTGGGATAACCTTTTGGTATTAGTTGAGTTTTCACATAAAAATAGTTATCAATCCTCAATTATAATTGATTCTTTTTGTGGCACTTTATAATCATTCATGTCGGTCTCCTCTGTGTTGGACTAATGTGGGTTAGAACTCTTTCTTGAGATCGGGCCTTGTGTAGGAAATGTGATAAAAAGTTAAGTTGATCAGAAAAAAAAAATTGATGGTGTAGAGTCGCTACAAATATCATGTCGATCAAAGGTGTTGAGGTTTGTAGTTCTCTATGGGAGACTGGGTGTTCTTAAAAGTGGCACCTCACTTGGGTCAACATCAATTGGGTAATCAAGGTAAGCTAACATCGAGGTATTTCAAACCTTTTTAGATTACTGAGAGAATTGGTAAGGTGGCATACAGGTTAGATTTACCCTCTTAGTTGATGTCAATTCATGAAATGTTCCATTTCTCTCAACTGAAAACGTATAATCTAGATCCATCCCATGTGTTGAGATGGGAGGAGTTTGAGTTAGAGTCTGACCTATCTATGTTCGAGAATCCAGTGTGGATTGTGGATTATCAGGAGAAAGTGATTTTTGGAAAATCTATTCTGTTGGTTCGAGTTCTTTGGAATCATGGTATTTATAAGCATGAGACAAGGGAGCAGATGTCTTGGGTGGAGTATGAGTATCCATTTTTGTTCTCTAATCAGGCTTCGAGATGAATTTTTGAGGGTGGAAAGTTTTTATGGTGGTGGTAATTATCACATACATGATTTTATTTTAAGGTATTATTTTTTTTATTTTTGGTCTGGAATTTATCTTTGGTTTTCTACTTGAGTTTTTGGTGAAAATGGAGATTTTGGGCTTGACAGTAGGTGGTACATGGTAGTGCAAGTTTAGGGTAAACTGTCTTCCCTCGCCTAGAAAACCATGCAGCCAATTTAATTTTTGGACAATGGATACTTCATGGTTGTCACATGATTTTCAAACCATTTGAACTATGAGTATTGTTCCTTTTGGATAGTGAGGGATGCACGGTTGATGAACAGTTTGGAAAATCATGTGGGATAACCATGTGACTTGTCTAAGTAATTAAAAAGTGTAAATTTATCGTTGTACCCACTTTATATTTAACCCTAAAACACCTCCCATCCACCTCATTTGTTATTCTCATCCATGGGGAGATCACTTCAAGCCTTCTTGGACCTCTTGAACTCCAATATTTTAGTGTTTTTGCTGTGGGAACTTTAAGGAATCATCATGTAAGTCTCTTTTCTCATGATTTCTCCCTTCTTCTAGGGTTTTTCTTCCCTCTTTCTATAGTTCTTATTCACTTGGGGGATTTTTTACCTAAATAGGATTCGGTATTGTGTTTTTCGGTGAAATAAAAATGGCTATTATCATATCTTTCCTTTATAGGGTCTTTTTGAGGTGTGGTTGTCGTTTGTCATTGATTTCTAGAATTTCCAAGTGTGAGGTAGGTGGTTCCTTGTTTTTAGATTATTAAATGAGTTTGGATTTCTTTCTTTATTGTTTAAATTTGTTATATGGATTATTTTAGTGGTGAGAAATATGTTTTGGAAAGGTTCTAAGATGCACATGTGATGAAAATGAGTTTTCTAAAGTAAATTGGTTATGTTTCATGTGTGATTTGTTGTGGTATTTCTTAAATTTTATTTATTCTTTATGTGAAAGGTAAAAAATATTTTTTTCAAAGATATTTAAAGGTATGAATGTGTTGAAATTTTATTTTCAAGATAAATGGGTTCTTTTGAATGTTCTATTTTTTTGTTCACCTTAAATGTGTCTCTGAAATGTGAAAGTGATGTGAACCATGTTGTAAAAATGGTTTTAATATTATTATGAATTTGAAAGGGGTTTTTCTCATGGAAATGGTTAAATTCCATTTTTGTTCTTCTTTTTTGTTTCTAAATGGGTTTCATAAATTTTTCAAGTGGTTTGAATTTTTTTTGAAATGTTTTTGGTTTGTGTAAATTGGAAATTGGTATTTTATGTAAAATGGTTTTTTCCATGTGTATTTTGATCAATGGATCAATTTGAAAATGTGAAATTGGTGATTTACTTGTGTACATATTATTATTGGAATATCTATGTGAAAATGATGATTTATTTGATATGTGAAATGAAATTTGACCATAAAGGGAAGCCTAAGTGTCTAGGTGGGTGAACTAGAACTAATACACTTGTTGATTATGAATAATCCGAGGCCCATATTCATCTAGTAGGATTGAAACTACAACACTAACTAAACATGTGATGTGATGGGAGGCCACTAGAATTTTGGGATGGGATCCCCTCTAGTGGATCATGCATGGGAACTTTTTTGGTATTGGGTTATTATTTGGAGACCACTAGAATATAGGGATGTGTTCCTGGTCTTGCCCAAATTTACCAAAGTTTTTAGGGTTAATCAGCCTCTTGTAGTTTATCTTGGGTTGTCGAATCCTCAGAGACCTAAGAAGAAACCTATAGGCATTTATATTATATGGACTGTTTTTGGCTATAAAGTGGAAAACATTGGGTTAATTTTAGATAGGTTTCATTGAAAACTAAGATAATTAAGTGAATTCAATTTAAAATAATTAGTTGATCCTAGTTTATCAGTTGGGGTGGATTGGATACATTTCATTTTCAAATATTTAAATTTCTTATATTTGAGATGGGTTCATTTAAAAAGATCAAAAAACATAATCACTTACTTGTTTAATACCTACACAGCCTAATAATAATCACCTATACACTTGGAGGATCAAATTTTTTAGCACTCCAAGGTAAAGTTTTGTATTATCACTTAAAGTGTGTGGCCTTAAATTAAACAAGGACGAAGGATTTTAAAGATTGTAAAACAAAATTCTAAATTAAAAAAGTGATTATTAATTAATGGAGGGAGAGATAACATCCAATATATCCCATTGATACTCCTTTGGATCAACCCATAAGTGGGTTATCCCTCCACTGATGTTATAGTTTCAATGGAAGTGTAAAGTAGACTCATGAGGGGGGAATTTAAGAAGATAAAAATAATAAAACAAAATAATCACTCCACCATTGTGTGAATAATTTCACAAGGCTTGGTATGAATAAATTCACACCTTGAGGAAACATTATTAACATGATATGAATAAAAATATTATAAGAGGATAAGAATAACTTTTATTAAGAAACTAATTTGAATTCAACAACTTACATGAGAAATAAATGAAATTGCAAGCACAAAGCAGTAGAATAACAATACAATTAAACCAAGCACCAAATATGATCAACTCCTTCACCAAAACTTCCTTAAATAAGAATTTTTCAATCCTTGGGTTGATCCTACAATAGTGGAAGTCACTTCAATTAATGGTGGTGGGCCTAGGTGGGTGGAAAGTTAAGGGAGAGTGGAATTTTCCACCCTTGACAAACAATCTGAGCCAATTTGCATCCACTAAATAGAGGTGAAGAAATGAGATTCTAGATGGACGAATTTTGGTGGTCTTTAGGAAACAAAAATGAATATATATATTTCCCCTGATAGTCTATAAAATTTCATCCCAAATGGGTTTTTTTCAATATATGTGTAAAATGGTGGGATGTATTTCTAGGCCGTATAATGAGGACCACAATTTTATCTCCAAATTGGGATAAATATAACTCACTTTAACTATAGTGACCCTGGCCTTTTTCACATAACATTACATGATTTTAAGCATAATAAAACATTATATTACAATCCAAGGATCTTGAATTCTAGTGTCTTGGTAGACTAGGTACATAAAACTGAAAACATGGGACTAGATAAAACACTTCTTTTTTTAATCTTATTAAAAATCCCCTAACTTATATTGTTCTCATAAATCTACATAGGGTAACTAGGGGATAACATGAGCAAAGGGATGAGCTAAAATCCCATTAAGGGAAAATCATAGTAATAAATCTTTATCACATGGGTTAGAAGGAATGGAATAATGATATAAAAAGGCATGAAACATGTGAAATAATAACATATAAACATGAGATCATATAAAAATGGAGTCACAATAATGTGGCAGCAACATAAAACATGACTTTATCATGATTCAAAACTCATTACACATAGAGTATCACAAGTCAAGGTTAACCACCAAGATCGTTTCACATGGTAGTATGAGTCAAGCCTAACCGCCAAAGACAGTTGCACATAATGTCTCATGAGACTCAAATTTACCCAATGAATTGAATATATATCTAGAAACACCAATATTAACATTTTCATTAATATGCTTTCCTCATAAATAATCATGCATAATCAATCATCCATAAACAAAAGGGTACCCATGTAATGAAATGGGTATCGTAATCAAGACATAAAGCATAATTTAATGGGTGTATCATACAAGTGTCCATGAAAAAAAATAATTAGATCAATAGTGGACATTCATAAGGTATAATAGGAATATATAATAATAATTTATTCTAAAAATAAGTGACAATATGTAAAAAGAGTATTTAATAATTTTTAGCATTAAAACATTTTAGTGGAGTTTTAAGGAAAACACTAACAAGCATTTAAAATAAAAATGGAAATAATATTTTGTACAAAACCATAAGTGAACCAAAAAAGTTTTGATAATATAAATAATGATTTTATAAAAACAATTTTGGCTTAAAATAGATGGTATAGTTCACCTGAAATTGGGTAAAATTTTTGGAAGTTCCCTTAAAACGGGTTTGCTTATCGGGAAGTATTGAGGAGGGAATCACTTAAAAGCATGTATATCACAAAAAGAGAATGGATATTGGATCATGATATAAGATTTTGGAAATGTAAAAATAAATTATAAGATTTTAAAAAAAATAATATAGTATTTCATTTGGGTAAAAAGAGAGTAAGAGTAACCCGAAGGAATATTGGAGGTTCGGGTAGAATCCCTTACTGTATATCAGCAAGGTACTATGTGTACTTAGGAGGGATTAATGAGAGAGAAATGGGTTTATCTTATTTTATAAATAATAAGGTAAGTATTTTTGAGGTTAAAATCATACCCCATCATTAGGAATTACACATTAAAGGACATAACATGGAGGAGATTCTTGAATAAATGTGAGAAAGAGAGGATCTCTTAAGTCTGAGGGCATTCTTCACTTGATCTTAATGACCTGAATAATCAAATTAGGTTGATTAATTAATAATTAAATAAAATTAAATACATTTTATTTATTTATTATAACCTTATTAAGTTCATCCATATCCTTTTTGATGAGTTAAGAGGTTCAATTTCAATGTTTGGGAGTGTTTGTTTCCTTGGTTTTAATAATCGGTTCACTTATATTCATGTCCAGATAAACATGTATGATGACAATGGTTGTCCATAATTGAAGTTATATGATATTATTAAAAATCCAGAAGATTACATAGTTATAAAATTCATTTGTTTATTTTGATTTAAGGTGAATCATTATTTAAAACATTGATGATAAATACTTGGATTAATTTGGGGATTTTGCTCAAAATTAACTTTTTTTGTATAATTATTTTAAATAATTTGTGAAAGAGGATTATAGAACATAAAATAAGATAAAATAAATATTTAATAGTTTTTTTCAAGATTAAAATGTTTTCATGACCATAATTGAAGACGGTAATAGAAATTCATAACCTGTCGTCCTTGAATGTGGTAAATTAACACATCTCGGACGATGTTTTTGTTTCTTTAGTATAAAATAAGGGGAAAGGAGAGATGATAATGAATTGTTCAATTAGCACAAAAACATTCCATTACATTTATGTTACTGTATTTTTCATACCATTTGGATGAGGAGAGGTTAGGAAAGTAAATAGAACAAAGTAACATGAAAGAAAATGAAAGAAAATAAAAGAGGAATTTACCACTTGATTTAATCTTCCTTGAGAGCCTCTTAAGGGGAAAGTATTTGTTATTTTGAGGAGACAAAGTGATATTGGACATGGGGTAGGATAATTTAGATAGATTTGGGAAAAATTTAGGTAAGTAAAAAAGGCTTGAGAGAGGTGAAGAGAAGAGGGAAGTCTGGGTGGTTTTTATAGTGGAGGGGAGAGGGGTTTCCTTAATATTTTAATCATTAGTTTATTATTTTTCCATAAGATAAGAAATAGTAATTATTATTGCAACCAAAAATAGTAATATGATCATGTGAGTTTGAACGAATGTCCATTTACATCATCTATGACTCGAGCATGATTCAGAAATTAATTTATTTAGCATTTATTGTAAATTATAATATTTTATTATTCATAAAAAATATAAGTATTTTAGAAAAATCCCAAAAATTAACCCTAACCGTTTTTCAATGTATATAATCCAAAAATTTAATCCATTTTTCAAAAACAATTTTATAAATATTATTAATTTAATTTTTAATTAAAAAAATATGGATTTTAAAACTATAACTGGTATTATAATGCTTTCAAAAATTACATAAGGTCTTATAAAATTATCTTAAATCCAAAAGACATAAAATTGTTAATTTATGAACACCTTTTAGGAAAATAAATTTTCTTTTAAATTAATTAATTAATTGTAATTAATTATTTATGAGTTACAAAAATATCAATACTTTTTCTATGGTCATATTATCACTTATAAGATGCCTAAATTTTATTTATATATTCATGGGTGAGTTTAATATTCTTTTATATGATTTAATATTAATAAATTTCAAATTACTATTCATAAGGTTATGTTACTATTCATAAGGGTAGGTTACTATTCATTAAAAAATATGTTTGTTCCATCAGACCCCAAAAATCATCTTAAACGCAATCATGTATGTAGGATTTTTGAAATTAAAATCATAGAAGTGATAATATTATGTTTAAAGGTCACATAGTACTTATTAGTTCATTATTTTATGATTTCATGTGATTATATGACATAATTATAAGAAGGGAATTTCCATTTATAAAACATTGGGTTATTAATTATTCCTCCATTAAGAAATATCACCCTAGAAATTTTTTCCCTTATAATTCATAAACAGGTGCGAGTACATTTCCTTCATTGCCTCCTTCAGTTCCCAGGTTGTCTCTTCATACTTATGCTTCTGCTATAGTACTTTGACCAGGTGAGTAGTCTTGTTATGTATAACTTTTTCTCTATGATACAATATCTTTATTGGTTTCTCATTATAAGAAATATAATTCTCCAACTGTACCACCAATGAAGAGAGTACATGTGAAGGATCTGGAATGTATTTCCTTAAAAGTGATACATGGAAGACATCATGTACATTAGACATGGTAGGTAGAAGTTCCAGTCAATATGCCACAGCCCCGACATGATCAAGAATCTTGAAGGGGATGATGTACCTGGGACTTAACATTCCTTTCTCTGCAAGCCTCTTGACCTTCTACCATAAAGATATGCATAGAAATACCATGTCTCCAACTTTGAACTCAAGGTCTCTTCGACGATTGTCAGCATAACTCTTTTTTCGACTTTGGGAAGTTTAGATGTGCTTATGAATGTTTTTTACCTTATCCACCATTTCTTCGACCATTTTATGTTCTAGCAGCTTACGCTCATTGACTTCATCCCAACACACCAGTGTTCTTCACCTTTTCCCATAAAGGTCTTCATATGGTGCCATTCGGATGCCCAACTGGAAACTATTTTTGTGAGAGAATTCAACCAATGGAAGATGTTAGTCCCATCCTCCTTTGAAGTCCATAGAACATGCTCTCAACATATATTCCAGTGTCTGAATAGTTCTCTCAGATTGGACATCATTTTGAGGATGATAGTCCGTACTAAAGTTCACTTTAGTGCTTAGAGCATGTCGGACACTTTTACAGAACATCAAGGTGAATCTCATATCTCTATCAGATACAATAGATAATGGTATTCCATGAAGCCTTACAACTTCTTTAATATATATCCAAGAAATTTGATCCAATGATAGGTCCTCTTCAATCATGATAAAGTGAGTTGTCTTTGTAAGACAATCCACAATGACCCATATAAAATTGTTTCCTTTGGATTCCCTTGGAAGTCCAATCACATTGTCCATGGTGATGTTCTCTAACTTTCATGTTGGTATGGGTAGTGGTTGCATCATCCCCTTAGACTTCTTTATTTTAGCCTTCACCTGTTTACATTTCGGGAACTTTGATGTATACACAGTAATCTTCTTCTTCATATTGTCCCACCAAAAGTTCTCACAGAGATCTCGATACATCTTAATGCTCCCTGGGTGAATAGAGAAGGTTGAGCTATGTGTGTCATTCAAAAGCTCCATCTTTATCTCTAGATCATATGGTACACATAATTATGTCCCAAATATTACAACTCTTTCCTCATCAATCTTGAACTCATAGGATTTACCATTTCTAATAGCTCCCACCCTTTTTTGAATTTCCACATCTTTTCTTTGAGCATCCTTTATTTTATCCATGATGGATGGTTGAGAAATCATTTGAGAAAGGATTTATGATGTTCCTACCTTAATGATTCCCATGTCTATCCTCTAAAAATATAATAATATTGGATCCTTTTCAATTATCATCATTAATAGAGATGTCGGATCATTTCTACTTAGGGCATTTGCCACCTTGTTTGCCTTACTGGGATAATAGTAGATTGAGTAGTCATAATCCTTGATGAGATCTATCCATATTTATTGAAACATATGAATCTATTTTTGTGTGAATATATATTTTAGACTCTTGTGATCATTATATATCTCACACTTCTCCCCGTATAGATAATTACGCCAGATTTTGAATGCAAAGATCACAGCTACGAACTCCAGATCTTGTGTAGGATAGTTTTTATCATGGATTTTTAGCTTCCTTGAGGCATAGTCTATCACTTTATCATTTTTCATCAGCGCATAGCCTAATCAATTTTTCAATCATCACTGTACACCAAAAAGAGTTCTCCACTTTTTGGGAGTGTGAGTATTGGTGCATTAGTAAGCCTCTTTTTTGACTCCTTAAAGCAGTGTTCACATTCTTGAGTCCAGAAAAACTTTACTCCCTTCCATGTCATCTTATTCAATGGGTTTTACAGTCATGAAAAGTTATTCAAAAATCATAGATAATACCAGTCTAGACCCAAAAATCTTTGGATCTCCATTATATATGTGGGCCTGTGACACTCTTCAATTGCCTTTATCATAGAAGGGTCCAAAGATATCCCCTTCCTGGTGATAACATGCCCCAAGAATGATAATCCCTCCATAAATAACTCACATTTACTGTACTTTGTATATAGATTCTTCCTTCGCAAATTATTTAGAAAATTATTCAAATACTCTTTTTATTCCTCCTTACTCTTGCAGTATATCAGAATATCATGAATAAAGACTACCACAAATTTTTTGAGGTAATCTCTAAAGACTCTATTCATTAAATCCATGAAAATTTGTGGAGAATTAGTGATTCTGAATGGAATCAATATGAACTCATAGTATCCATATCTTATTAGAAATACATTCTTGGGAATATCTTGCTTCCTCACCATTAATTGGTGATATACCAATTGAAGGTCCACCTTATAGAAATAACTATCCCCACAAAGATGGTCGAAAAAGTCATATATCTATGGTAGGGGATACTTGTTATTTATCGTGATTTTATTGAGCTCAAGATAATAAATACATAGGTGCATTGATCTATCCTTATTCTTGACAAAGGTGACTAGAAGACCCCATGGTGAAGCACTCGGGCATATAAAACCTTTCTCCAGATTCTCCTATAACTGCTTCATTAGATCTTCCAGCTATACAGTGGACATTCTATAAAGATTCTTTGATATAGGTAGGGATCTTGGAATAAGTTCAATTGAGAACTCAACATCTCAGTCAAGAGGAAGACCAGGAAACTCTTTAGGGAATACATCATTTTAATTCCTCATGATGGGCATGTCTTTAAGCATGATTATCTCCTTTGTATCAATCATTTGAGATAGACATGGTTTCTCAGAAGGAACTAATATCCAAACTTAATACAATGATTATAAAGGATATTAATCTTCCTCATTACACTTTTAAATAAATAAAGGATGCTTTAGTATGTGAAGAGTGATCTCCCTTTACTAACAGTTGATGTTGGCTTTGTATAATTATATCCAATCTATGCCCATTATAACATCGAACTCCACTAAAGAAAGTATGACAAGATTTTCTGGGAGTCTTGTCCCACAAAAATTTATCGAGGAGTTATAAACCTTGGACATAATAATTTCCCCTATTAGTTGTTCTCACAGATAACATATCCTCCAAATTTTGAGGTGGTGTTTGAATAGTTCTAATAAACTTAAAAGATATGAAAGAATGTTTAGAACTAGAATCAAATATTAGGTTTGATATTCTTGAATGAATAAATAGATTACCTTTCACCACATCGTTTTCCAACTCTACCTCAACATAAGTGGTATAATAATCCCTTCCTTGTTGCATTAGTGGTTTTTGTTTATTCCCTCTAACAATCCTTTTCTTAGGTCAATTCTTCGCATAATTCCCATGCTCCTTGCAGATATAACACTACACCACTAGCTGATATTTTATTTGAAACTTCCTTTCTTCTTCCTCATTAGTGGGATTCTTCATATCTCTTTAGTATTTTTTAGCTATATGTCACATCTTTCCACATTTAAAGAAATTCATGGTTCCCTTTAGACAGTTCCTAGGATTATTCTTCCCAAAATTTTTACACGTGGGATGGTCGAGCTTCTTTTCATCATGGAATTTATTTTAATAACCACCCACATTAGATTATATCTTCCTCTTTTTAACCCTGGTCCCACGATACCACTGAGAGTCTTTGATCCCCATTTTAAACTTAAGGGCACAACAGACAATCTCCTCATAGTTTTCGGATTCTTGAATCTTCAATGCTTTTCATAGACTCAGCTTTAGTCCTCTATAGAACTGATCCACCTTGCTTTCAATGTTAATGAAAAAGGCATAGGTGTACCTTGAAAGCCTTATAAATTTTTCTTCATACACCCCGATTGACTCATCTTACTTCTTCTTGAGTTTGAGGAATTCACTTTCCATATTGAGAAAGAGGGTCTGGGGAAAATATTTATTGAAAACATTCTCTTAAATTCCTCCCAATACATGGAATCCATTTCCTCCTAGGGATTCATATTCTTGAACATTTTTCACCACTGATCAGCTTTCCCATCAAAATGATGGACCGCCAGCACAACTTTCTCTTCTTTTTAGCACTAGAGGATAGAGAATATATTTTCAATGGAGTTAATCCACTATTCTGTGAGGAGGGTTTCATAAGACCCACTAAACATGGGTGGCCTTTTCCACATAAAGGCTTCTACGGAAAATTTCTCTTTACTTTGGGGATGAGGACATTCCACATGATTCAAGTTATTATTCATAACATAAGCTAGCTGAGAAAGTACTTTCATGAAGTTTTAAGCACCCATACCTATCATATTTGGCATATCATTAGGGAAATCTTCACATTCCCAATCACATTGATTGTTGGAATTTGTTCTTCTTTTTACCTCCATTAACTTAGAAAAATAACATACAATAAGAGGGCTTTAATACTTAGCTATTAATCATAAAAAGAAAACTTTAAACATAAAAGGATAAAGTTTTAAAGGAGAAGTATATCCTAACTTTTTATTCCCTAGGTTTAAATCTAGGTTATCCTTGATATATTTCTTAACTCATATTCTTATGGGATCTTTTTTTATTCCCTTGATAATTGTTTGTACCAAGATCATGAATTTACCAAAGCATATCCTCTGAGAGTTTAAAACCAAGAGGGTATCAAGTCTCGTTGTTGTGGACCAGTTACCCTTCAAGTCTAGATCAAAGTGGTGTTTTTAGGTTTTACCTTTAGATACATCTGTTCCAGAGCCACCTCTACCTGTTTGTATCTATACAGGGATGTATTTTCTTGATAAACCACTTTCTCTATACTTACCAAAATTTAGGGATGTTTTCTTATACTTAGTCTCGTCAATAAGGTTATTACTAAAGTTCTATATTCCTAATATCCAAAAATAACTAGACCATCCTCTGATACCAACTATAGAGACCCTATCCTTTTCTACATAACATTATATGATTTTAAGAATAATAAAACATCATATTACAAGTCAATGATCATGAAGTATAGTGTCTTGGAATACTAGTTACATAAAACTGAAAAAATGGGATTAGATAAAAAACATCTTTAATTAATATTCATAAAGAGATCCTAACTTCCATTGTGCTCATATATTTTTATAGGGTAACTTGGGGATAACATGAACAAAGGGATGAGCTAAAATCCCAGTAAGGGAAAAATCATAGTAATAAATCTTTATAACATGGGTTAGAAAGAATGGCATAATGATATAAAAAGGCATGGAACATGTGAAATCATAAAATATAAACATGATATCATATAAACATAGAGTCATAATAATGTGAAAGTAACATAAAACATGAATTTAGTATGATTCAAGGCTGGTTGCACATAGATGATCACAATTCAAGATTAACCACCAAGACTATTGTATATTGTATTAAGAGTCACGGATCACCGTCAAGACCATTGCACATAACACCTCATGAGACTCAAATTTACCCAATGAATTGGAGAATTATCTATTCACTCCCATCTTAACATGTTAATGAATATTATTTCCACAAAAATAATCATACATAAACACAAAGGTACCCATGGAAAGAAATGGTTATCGTAATCAAGACATAAAGCATAATTTAATGGGTGTATCATAAAAGTGTCCATGAAAAACAATTAGATCAAGCATGGACATTAATAAGGTATAATAGTAATATATCATAATAAGTGATGCCAAAAATAAGTGATAATATGTTAAAATAGTATTAAATAATATTTTGCATTAAAACATTTTAGTGCGGTTTTAAGGAAAACACTAACAAGCATTTAAAAAAGAAAAGTGAATAATCTTTTGTACGTAACCAGAATTTAACCAAGAATTTTTTCATAATATAAAGAATGATTTTATAAAAACAGTTGTGTCTTAAAATAGACGGATAGTGCACTTGTAATTGGATAAAAATTTGGGAAGTTACCTTAAAATGAGTTTGCTTATCGGGAAGTATTTATGAGGGAATCACTTAAAAACATGTATATCCCAAAAAGAGAATGGACAATAGATCTTGATACATGATTTTGGACATATAAACAAAAATTATAAGATGTACATAAACATAATATAAGATTTCATTTGGGTAAAAAGTGAGTAAGAGTAACCCGAAAGGAATATTGGAGGTTCAGGTAGAATCTCTTACGGAATATCGGCATGGTACCATGTGTAATTAGGAGGGATTAATGAGAAAGAAAGGATTTTATTATATTTTATACATAATTATTGAAGTATGGGGTGGTTCTAAATCAAACCCCGTCATTAGGAACTATATATAAAATGACATAACATATAGAAGATTCTTGAATAAATGTGAGAAAAATAGGATCCCTTACCTGAAGTCCGATGGTGTTATTCATTTGATCTTAATGACATGAATAATGAAATTTGTTTAATAAAATTAATAATTCCATAACCTCCACAACATGTAATTGATTTAGTTTCATCTTATTAAGTCCATGATGAACGTTGTCACACACGCTCTCAAAAAAAGTATTTGTGATTTTATTGGCATAGTGGCTAACCTAGGTCATTCTCTCAAGAGGAAGTGAATTAAAAGACTATTAATAGGATTGAATTAAGTAAGAAAATAGTTTAAAACAAATGAAAATAAATATGGGGGGTCTGTTTGGTGACTTTTTGAATAGTAAACTAAACAAGGAAATGAAAAGTTACAATCAAGAGACAATTTCTTTAAAAACACTTATATGAGAAGACATAATTGATCTAATTTTCCCCCTTAATTATTAATTTATCCTTATACCATATGATTATAATTCATTCAATTGTAATCCCATAACCTTTTCAACACCCGAACCCTATGGAAATTAACCCAACCAAAAAATATTGGAAAAATGAGCCTTCAGTCAACTTTGGGACTTCCAATCGCATCACCCTGCCTTGATTGTGATCCAAAATCCAAATTATGGTAATGGTAAATTATTAAAGTATATCCTCCCTATATTTTATAATTAATTGATTTGGGTATGAGACTTGAACCCTAAAATTCTATCCCAAGTTGATTAGATTTTGAGATTGCGGTTTTACTCACACGGCTTACACAAGCTCGACCACGCGGTCAAGTGCAAGTCGATAGAGTAAATTAGAAATTAAAACTCAATTAATTGATCACAATTTTTGAATTAAATTATTATTATGGATTAAAAATAAATAAATTAAGGGATTAGGTATTAGATCAACTATGAAAGAAATCACTCTTCCATGGGCGGAGTTTTCATCGTGGAGACGTTCTGCATAACCAATGGATTGAAAGGGGAACACCCAATATCTTCTATACTCTTAGATTCCATCCCAAGAAGAAAAATAAAAAGATGAAAAGATAAGAACATAGAATATTTGTTGGAGAAAACTCATGTTACAAGCATAAAAACAAAACAAAGTGGAGATGGGAGGGGAGATCCTTTTTTGGAAGAGATGTTCACACAAGGAATTACTTCTTCCAAGTGTTGTGAGGGGTTCCCAAGAGCCACCCTTTCGTAAAAACCTTCCCAAAAACTCGACCAGCCATAAAAATGAGTTAAAATATCTTTTAAATAGATTTTTAGAGGTATAGGGTTACAAATTGTTTTTTTAAATGTGAAAGATAAATTCGTCAACTTATTTTACTCCAATTTGAACCACATATTTGACCTCCAAAACGCATGAATTGGTTGGACTTATAGAAGGATCATTTGTTCGTAATAATGTCCCTGATCTTTCCTCAAAATATGGGAGAACTTCAAGTCCGGATGAAGACGATACGGCCCAAATGGTGAAGTAATGTCCAATCTGGATAATTCAGTCCAACTTTGTCTTCATGGTCAACTTACTCCACTCAAATGCATGATCCAGCTCACATGTCCTAAATAGAATTTTTATCTCATTGATTTAGGAACATTGTTAAAAAAAATTAAGTCAAAATAATTTACAGAAAAATATTTATTCCTGAAATACTATAGTGAATTTTCAAATGGTAAAACTATAATTTCAATAAAATTTTCAAATAAATGATCTAATCCCACTTATTCTATAAATTAACATTTTTAGGAAAAAGTGAGGAAATTATTTAATTTATTATCAATAAAATATTCAATAAAATTTTGTTTTATCAACTCCCTCATACTTACCCTTTTTCAATCCTAGGAAAAACCTCATATCATGTATTCGAGAAAATTGTCACAAGATATGCATGTTCATATTTCTCAATTCACAGTAGAAAATTAGGCAAAGTAAGGATCTCTTAAAGAGTAAATTTCAATAAATCTTAATTTCATTGTCTCGTAAATTGTGTCAGAACAAAATCCAGTGAGATTCATAACACTGATTATAGTAAAATAAGTCAGGGGTCTACCATGCCACTAATTCCATACATGTGTGTCTACCAACCAATCCAAGCTCATAAATCCACCCTTTATTCAGTATATTCAGGTAATGTAAAATAATTATTCTTACTTGGTTTAATTACCCAAACCTTTTCTACATTATTTTTAAATCTAATTTCAAGACTCACTCGCTTAAGCATTCCCGAAAGTCAAACCATAAGCTCCTTGCCTAGATATCCCCATATGTTGTACATTTCCTCACTCCCCTCATTTATTTATTTTATTTTTTTTGAAGTTTCAATTTAAACAAATATCACACTCAACTCTAAACCCATGTTTTATCTCCTCAAAACACTAATTGTAATAGTTATAACAAGATCAAAGGTCGGGGAAAAGTGGTTTTTGACCTGTCCAGGACATAACCCTTTTTTAGGGCGTACAACAGTCGGATAATAGGTACACACACATAGTTCAATTCGATACTGTAATGAAACCTATCGGAAGAGAAACAAACGTATGGATAAACCAATGAATTTTTTTTACCTAACTTGACTATACCTTCAATTGAGTAGGTAAAATTTCACAAGTCATGGTTGAGTGAAAAATTTCATGGAGAAATCAATGACACAATTTATCATGGACAAATATCACAAATAATGATGTCAAAATCTAAAAAGTTTTATAATGACATAACCATTCATATCATCGATGACTTCAATTTTTAGAAAAATAATCCCTTGATGATGAAATCTTACTCATGACTATCATTCTACCAATGAATTTTAAAAAAACATGCATTTTCCATATGTTCCACATGAGAATGTTACATGATATATATATATATATATATGTATTAATATTTTTGTTTTGTTTTTTTGTTTTGTTTTTGTTTTGTTTTTTTTAATTTAACCAAAAACTTAATAGAAAATACACACAAAACACACAAATTAAAATCCTAAATATCTATCCCAAAATTTTTTCCCCTCCCCCACACTTAAAATGTTGCATTTCCCTCAATGTGAATATATGAGATGATATGTGCACATGAAAAGTAAAATTTTAAATATGACAAATAATATAAAAGTGAAAGGTTTAGGAACATCCTGAGATGCTCAAGTGATAATGGGGTCATGCAGTGTGATGAAATCCATTACATCAGTAGAAAGTACCTCAATGTATTTCTTCAAGCGTTTCCCATTGACTATGAAGCTCCTTCTAGTGTCCTATAGTGTGATCTCTACTTCACCGTAAGGAAAAACATAAGATACAATACAAGGACCCAGCCATCTGGAATGCAACTTACAAGGCATTAGCTTGAGTCGTGAACTGTATATAAGGACTTTCTCTACAACATGAAACTCCCTTTGTTGGATCAGTCTGTCATGATCTACCTTTGATCTTTGCTTATAGAGACTTGAGTTCTTATATGAGGACAATTGAATCTCCTCAAGCTCTTGAATTTGCAGCTTCCTTTGAATTTTAGCTTGGGCAAAATCCATGTTGCATTTATTTATATCCCAATAATCCCGATGCTCAGCTTCCACAGGGAGATGAAAGGTTTTCCCAAAAACAATCCGGAATAGGGACATACTGATGGGTGTCTTGTATGCAGTCCTATAAGCCTAAAGTGCATCATCCAAGAACTTTCTCTAATCTTTCCTACTCGGCTACACAGTTTTCTCCAAAATTTGTTTCAACTAATGATTTGAAACCTCATCCTATCCATTTTTTTGGGGGTGGCATGGTGTTGATGTTTTGTGTGTCACCCCATACTTCTGAAGAAGGGAAGCAAGATTCTAATTGCAGAAGTGTGTCCCTTGGTCACTAATGATAGCCTTTGGTACTCCAAACATGCAAAAAATCTGCACTTTGACAAAGTCCACAACAACATGATAATAATTAGTCCCGATGGCCTTAACCTCCACCCATTTACTCACATAATAAACAGTAACCAAAGTATACAAAAAAACAAAGGAACTAAGAAAAGTACAAATAAAATCAATGCCCCATACATAAAAAATCTCATTGAATAGTATGGGTTGTTGGGGCATCTCATGTCTCCTAGAAATGTTCCCAGTGTATTGGAAAAGGGATCATGACTTAAAAAACACATGGGCATCAGGGAATAAGCTAGTCCAATATAATCCAAAGTCCAAAACTTTCCTATCTATCTGTTGGGGTCCAAAGTGTCCACCACAAGCAAGTGTATGAAAAAAATGTAAAACAGACTCCAACTCATGATCAGGAACACACCTCCTAAAAACTTGGTCACTACACATGCGCCAAAGGTATGGATCATCCCAAACATAAAATCTTGACTCACTCTTTAACTTTTTCAATTGATGTTTCTTTAAATTTTTAGGGATTTCAGAGGCAAAAAGGTTGTTAACTAAATCAGCATACCAAGGATGAATACTTGAGATAGAATAAATATTCTCATCAAGGAAAGTGTCTCGAAGTGGTACCTGGTCCAAGGTGTCATCCTCTAGTGTGTGATTAATCCTACTCATGTGGTCCACCACTAAGTTTTCTGACCCCTTCTTTTCCTTTATCTCAATATCAAATTCCTGAATAAGGATCATCAATCAGATAAGTTTGGGCTTTGCATCTGGATTCTTCAAGAGGTACCTCAGAGCTGAATGGTCAGAAAAAACAACTACTTTAGAGCCCAATAAATATGAACGGAATTTATCTAAAGAAAATATGATAGCAAGAAACTCATTTTCTATGGTTGTGTAGTTTGATTGGGCTGAATCCAGTATCCTCGATGCATAGGCAATCACATGTGAACATGCCTCCACCCACTGAGATAAGACAGCTCCAACTGTGAAGTTGGATGAGTCACACATAAAATTAAAATGAATCTCCCATTGTGGGGGTTGTATGATTAGTGGAGTGGTCAGACACTTCTTTAGATCATCAAAGTAAGTCCTACAATAATCATCAAACACAAAATCATAATCCTTTTGAAGTAATCGTGATATAGGAAGTGCAATCTTACTAAAATCTTTGATGAAGTGCCAATAAAATCCTGTATTCCCTAGGAAAGATCTAAAATCACGCACACATAAAGAATATGGTAAGGATGAAATAATATCTACCTTAGATCTATCAGCCTCTATCCCTTGTTTCGACACTACATTCTCTAATACAATGTCATGCTCTACCATGAAATGACACTTTTTAATGTTCAAGACCAGATTCTTCTCAATAAAATGATTCAATGCCTTTCCCAAACAACATATACATTCATCAGATGAGAATCCATTCATAGTAAAATCATCCATAAATACCTCCATGCAAGTCTCAATAAAATCAAAAAAAATACTCACCATACATCTCTATAAGGTACATAGGGTATTGCAAAGTCCAAATGGAATCCTCCGGTAGGAAAATGTACTAAAGGTACAAGTGAATGTTGTCTTATCTTGATCCTCTAGAGCTATAGTAAATAGAAAATATTCGTAAAATCCATCCAAGAAACAATAATGTGTCCTACCAGCTAGTCTCTCAAGAATTTGATCAATAAATGGGAGGGGGAAGTGGTCCTTGCAAATGGACTGATTTAGTTTCCTATAATTAATACACACATACCAATTGTCTTGTACCCTCATTGGAACTAACTCATATTTATCATTTTTAACAACAATAACATAACTTTTCTTAGGAACGACCTGAATAGGACTCACCCACTGGGAATCTGAAATGGGAGAGATTATACCTTCCTCGAGCAATTTTTCAACCTCTTTTTTGACAACCTCCAAAATTGTTGGATTGCGTCTCCTTTGTGGCTGCCTAACCAGTTTAGTCCCATCCTCCAAAATAATTTTATGAATGAAAATGGAGGGGCTAATACCTGATATGTCATCCAAGGTCCACCCGATTACCCTGATGTTCTCCATCAAAATATTCAAAAGTTTTTATTCATGTTCAAAAGAGATATTGTTAGAAATGATAACAAGTAATTTCTCACCACTTAACAAGTATGAGTATTTGAGATTAGGTGGAAATGTCTTGAGTTCCAATGTAGGGGGTGATGTATGGATGGAGAAATTGAATGAACTGAAATATGTGCACAATTAATATCAGTATCAGAATATACATCATCAAAATCAGAGAATAAAGCATCAAATCCATCAGCATACTCCACATACATGTCATAATCAGATTGAACATGATCAAAATCAAAATATGAATCCATTTAAAAATCAAATCTATGAGATTTTTGTGCATTATAAACAGGTGTGGAAGTACTCTTAGACATCAAACTAGAACCTATATTCATAATCTCCCTAATCATAAGACAATATAATTCCATGGGGTTTTTATTTGGTGGTTAAAATGGGAGATAAAAATGTAGAATGGTCATATGATGGGTACTTCATGGAGTCCATAACATTAAATATCACAACTTCATCCCCAAACTCCATGGAAAGTGTACCCTCATTGATATTTATAATAGTTTTTGAAATTTTGAGGAAGGGTCTACCTAAGATAATCGGAGCATGTGAACTTACCTGATCATACTCCATGTTAAGAACATAGAAATATTCTGGGAAGATCATATCACTTAGACAGACAAGTACATCCTCAAGGACTCCCGCTAGATATGTCGTAGCTCTATTTTCCTACTACACCACTACTCTCGTCGGCTTCAACTCACCAACCTGTAAAGAAGAGAATAAAGGATGAGGCATTAAATTTATGGAAGCTCCCAAATCACAAATATCATCAAAAAATTGAAACTCCCCTATGGTTCATGGTATAGTGAATGTCCCCGAATCCTTGAACTTTGTTGGCATTGATAGAGTTGGTGTAATGTGTGCTGAAACATTCTTTCCAAGATTGATCTTCTCATTTCCCTTGATCCCTATTTGATTGTTACAAAGTTTTTTTAATAATTTCATATACCTTTGGATTTTTTTAATGGCCTTAATAGGGGGATGTTTATCTCCACATGCTTGAATGTTTCCAAAACCTCCTTTTTCATTACCTCTTCAACCATCTTCTTGGTTTGAACAACCCTGTTTGGAAAAGTAAGGGGTTTAGGAGGAACCTAATTAATCTTTTTCTTACCTTTATCTTTCTCCTTGGGTTTCTCATTAGCTCATTTTGAATGGGGATTCTCTGGAGTTGAGGTGAATCCTGGTGGAACGATAGGTGCAGATGTGTCATTTGTTTTCTTCCCACTTCTCAATGTGATGTCACTAACATTACCCTTGGGATTTGGAGTAGGTTGGGAAGGTAGATTCCAGAGTTATTACTTACCAATTCATGGAAGGTAGTAGCAATATGGCTCATTTGAGTCTTCAACTCCCTCAGCTCCAAACCATGACTCTTCAAATCATTCTGTTGATTAAGAACAATTTTCTTAAAAAGATCATCAGTGTTAGAATCTACCTTTGTTTGAGAATTTCCTTGTTGAATTTTTGATTCTTGAGCTTCAAATCGCCTTTAGGGTTGTTGGAAACCCTATTGGAAAGGTGGAGGCTCCTGGAAGTTTTGTTGAAAAGGGGGCCTTTGTTGTTGTCCAGCGACATACCTCATGTCTGATTGATCCTTCCACCCTTGGTTGTATTTTGTAGCAAAAGAATCAATCTTATTTTAGGGATATGATTGTTGTTGCTACTGATATTGTCTCCCAGGAAACACTACTACACAATATTTGGTTTCTTGTAGTTGGGGGAAATAGTCAGTAGGGTGGCTTGTCTTAGTGAAAATGACACAAGGCCTTGAAGGAGGGGGTTGGGATGTATTTTGTGCCAAATTAATCTACCTCACCATACTGGTAAATTCTTCCAACTTGGTATGAAATTAATGATTCTCAAGATAAGTACTTACCTTATGTACTCTCCTGACATGTGGTGTACCTCAATCGCCAAATTGTTAGGATCTTTGGTCCATCTTGTCAATTAATGAACATGAATCCACTGGTTCCTTGTCCACCAATGCTCCCCCAGTTGAGGCATCAACCATTCTCCTCTCCATAGGTGTGATTCCTTCGTAGAAGTATTAGATGAGTAGTTTCTCACTATTTTTGTGATGTGGTCATCTTGCACACAACTTCTGGAATCGCTCCCAGCACTTATACATTGACTCCTCTTATGCTTGCTTGATCCCATAGATATCCTTACAAATGGAAGTGGTCCTTGATGCTAGAAAAAATCTCTGTAAGAAAAGATGTTTCAAATCGTTCCAACATGTTACATCTTCATGTTGTAAATAATACATCCAATATTTTTTAGCTCTATCAAGTGAGAATGGGAATGAACTTAGTTTTATTTGAACTTCAGAAACATTTCTTGGTTTTAAGGTCGATCAAACCACATTAAATTCTTTTAAATGATTATTTTGATCCTCACCAAATAATCTATGAAACTTTGGAAGAAGATGAATTAACCCAGATTTCAGTTCAAAGTCTGATTCGAGATTCAGGTACGTAATAAAATTTGGTTAATAGTTAATATAAAGTGCATCCAATTCTTGAATGGTTCTATTAAGTTCATTTCCATTATTTTCATCTATTGTTTCTTGTTTTAATTTTGAATTTGAATTGCTTCCAATTTCAATGTTCTGAGAGTGGAGGAATTCTCCAATTGGTTGAACGTTAAAACTTCCTATAGACTGAGAATGTCTGATTCGAGCCCTAAGGCTTCGTTCAATCTCAGGATCAAGATCTAAGAGATCTTTGGGATTAGTTAGTGTCATAAATCATAAAAAATAAAAATAATAAAATTGGTCTATAATAAAAATTAAAATGAGAAGTTTGAGTTGATGGTCCAAAAATAAGAAGAATAAGAAAACCAAAGAAGAAGAAAAATTCATATTTGGTAAAGAAGGAAGAAAGAAGATAAGAAGATAATAAAATGTAAAATAAAATAATTACCTCTAAATGGTTGAAATAATTACTTGCCTCCCCGACAATAGTGCCAATTTGATGAATGTTGTCGCACAGGCTCTCAGAAATATTTATTTGTGATTTTAATAAGTGCAACACAGTGGCTGACCTAGGTCATTATCTCAAGGAAAAATTGAATTAAACAACTATTAATAGACTTGAAGTAAGTAATAAAATAGTTCAAAACAAATGAAAATAAATATGGGGGGTTTCTTTTGTGACTTTTCAAATAGTAAACTAAATAAGAAAATGAGAAGTAACAATCAAGAGACAATTTCTTGAAAAACACTTATATGAGAAGACGTAGTTGATATAATCATACCCCTTAATCATTAATTTATCCTTATCCCATATGATTATAATTAATTCAATTTTAATCTCCTAACTTTTTTAACCCTCAAACCCTACGAAAATTAACACAACCAAAATATATTAGAAAAATGATCCTTCAGTCAATTTCGGGATGTAAGAACCCGGTTCATGTTTTAGAGGTACGGGATTCTTCTTTTCCTTTTCCTTAAGTGATTTTGAGAAAATATGGAAAAAATGGTAAATCCTAAATTTTGAAACTACACGCCATGTACCTTGTCCACACGCCGTGTACTTTTGGCCGTGTTGGAATAAGTACACAGGGCGTGTAGCCTCACCGGTGACAAAGGGGGTAGGAATCGATTACATGTCGTATAGTGGTCCTTTACATGCCGTGTAGTCAGTCAGTAGATTAAAAAGTAAGGCGGTGGAGTCACCGCCAGCTAGGTGGCAGTACACGCCGTTTACTCAGGAGTACATGTCGTGTACTCTTGTCGGCAGGTGAACAGTGTTGGTGTCGCCAAATGAACAGTTAAATGAAAGAAGTACACACCGTGTACTCATAAGTACACGCCGTGTACTTTGTTTTTTTTGGCTTAAAATAGGCAGTAGACTCCTCATTTGGTAGAGGAGGCATTTGAGCCATTTTGGAGCCAAAGGAGGAGGCCGGACCTTTGACGATCCGTTGGGAGTTCGTCTGGAATCTGATTCGGCTTCAGACGATCTCGTTGGAACCGCACGGGTAAGCCCTTCCTCCTCTTGGTATCGTTCTTTCCAATTCTTCTCCCAACGTAAGTTATTTACATTTGAATGGGTTTTGTTCTTCATCAGATCTATTCCATTCTTGGGCTTTTTAGGAGCCGGCGTTCGGGTATAACGTTCGTTGGCATATAAGGTAGGTGGATTGGTGTTAATTTTCCAAATGTCGTGCGTTTTTGTGCATTTACGTGCCATGAACCCATGTTGGGGTGTCGTGTGGCTGAGGTCGTTGCTATATTTAATGCCTATAATTGCATAGGTGATTAAATTGTGATAATAAAATGCTGTTTGGGATCGGTGCTTGGATCTAAGACCATCCCGAGGGGTGTGTTCCTCTGTTTAGCCGTTTGGCCAGGATACTCGAGGGTATGCCTTAAATGTAGTAACTGTAGAATTTCCTTAAGAGTAATTGCTTGTTTAATGCATTTTGATATGTTGGGCATGGCCCGGTTACCTGTTTAACCTGAGGGCGTGACTATTTTAGCCAGAGGGCATGACTATATTAGCCTGAGGGTGTGACTGTTTTAGCCTGAGGGCTGTCATTATTCCGCCTGAGGGAAACCTTTCGTGCCTGAGGGCTTGACTTCTGTGCCTGAGGGCGACACTTCCTATTCCTGAGGGAAAGAATTCTGTTACAATGCCTGAGGGTGAGATTTTGTATATCCTGAGGGCGTGGTTCACTATATTATCCTGAGGGAGAGATGCTGGTTGGCCTGAGGGCGTGGTGCTGTTGAGCACAGAATGATACTAAATTAAATAATTTAAGTGAATAATGAAATGGAAATTTAACTGTTAAGTTAGTTACTTTTGAGTACTGCTTAGTTATTGCATTTTACTACTGCACACTTGTTGCATGTTTTACACACAGTTGAGAACGGGCCTTTGGTGGGTGCCTACTGAGATATATTTCTCACACCCTGTTTGGGTCACGCTTTTTGGCCCAAACAGATTATGTTGCTGCAGGTGTAGATAGGGGCAAGAGTCCTTATACAGGTACTTGACTGTTGCTGAGGAGTAGGAGGGCATGGGATCGAGCCTAGGCTCGCGATGCCGCTGCCAGCTGTTACTTGTTTTGCTGTACTTTGCTTTTGGTTGTATCACAGTGATGTATAACATGTTCTAGCTGTTTTCTTAGAAATTGAATCATGTCGTATCATCACTTATATACTATTGGTTATATCCACTGCTGTAGTTATTTCAGTTGTGTATGTTTACTTCTTCTGTTGTTGTTGTATGTTTATTTTGGTATTTCGCTGCGCTACACTTTGACAAATGAGGGCATAGCTTCCCCACTATCAGACATGAGCCCTCGCTGCTAGTCGGCAGCCTCTGGCGTTTGGGAAAATGCACTTGAGGTCACGTGGCGAACCGGGCTCAGGGCACCCGTTGCGTGGCACCTGGGGTCGGGACGTTACAAAGTGGTATCAGAGGAGTTTCTTTTCTTTGACTTACTATTTGGAGTCGTAGTTAGGGATAGGATAGAACGGTAGTTGGTAATAAGCTATTTCCGGGCGTAGCTAACCCGTGTATAGGGAAAAGCCAGTCTACCTCGTATTTTGAATTCTTTGGATTTTGCAATTTTGCGGTTGATATGTTTTCACCGTTGGGTGACGCACTTGGATTGTGCTGTTTATATTTTATCTGTGGGTTTTATTTAGTTGCAACCCGATGAGATGAGGGTATTCCATCTCATGCATCATATAGGCACATGTTAGATATCACATGCCATGCATAGTTTCCATGCCATGTAGGTGCATTAGAAATTCACATGTTGTTGTGATAGTTGATGTGCTAGAAAAGCATGCCGTTGTGATAGCTTCTTGATAAATAAATGCCTTGTGATATGGTATTTTTGTTTGAGCTTGTTTATAGAATGGACACCAAACTTTGGTCTTTGGAGAGTATGGGCCCCCATTGACCGGAATTTGGTGGATCATTGACTGGTTGTTGGTTATAACACAAATAAGATGTCAAACTTTGATTCGTGGGGTGTATGGGCCCCCACGGGTTGGAATTTGACACTTAGGTGTTTCTTTTCAATATTTTTTAGGTTTCGGAGAAGTTTCTGAGGCATACTGTCTGGAAACCCAGTATAAACGCCATGTAGTATTTTTATAAATGCCATGTATGTTCTTCTGTTCAGGAAGAAAAATGAACTTTTTGAGTACATGTCGTGTACCAGGAGTACACACCGTGTAGTCTCTTCCCGTGTCACAAACAGTGTGGGCGGCGACACGGGGTAGGGGAAGGGTTTTGGGTAAAATTCATCGTGTATTTTTGTACACGCCATGTAGTGTTGACCCAGAGTCGGACCGTGTAACTAACAACACGGGTCGGTGAACTCCTTGACAGAAAATGTCGTGTCAGTTATAGACACGCCGTGTAGTGTGACCTGGGGACTCGGTCGTGTAACTAACAACACGGGCCAGTGTCACCTCTTCCAGAACACGTTGTGTACCTTTGGGACATGCTGTGTAGTCTTGTTCGAGGACAGAACGTGTGGTGATTAGCCGTGTGGCTAGGAAACGTGATGGTGTACACGCCATGTGCGGCTGTAACACGCCATGTAGAGTAAAGCCGAGTAGTCGTCCGTGTCACAGACGACATAGACAGTTGGAAAATAACATCGTACACGCCGTGTCGATATTATACATGCCATGTAGCTTTGTTAAAATGGAAGTCGTGTGGCTTATCCATGTAGAAGGACTCGGGCAGGGGAAGGGAATTCAAGTACACACCGTGTAGTCAATGTACACGCCGTGTAGTCTTGTTTTGAAAATTTTGAAACGCCTTCCTTCTCTTGTTCCTTTGTGGTTCCTTCGTTTCAGTCTTAATAATCTTGAATCTGAGGCGTGCTTTTGACCTTGTAGAGACGTTCCGCCTAGACAACTGTGAGTTGTTCTCCAAGAGAGCGGCGACGATTATACTCCGGAGATGGTGGGCCATGGGCTACCAGTTGATCCAACAGCAGAGCCAGATGCGGCACCAGCTGTTATACCGGACATGGGCATGGATGCACAGTTCCGTGAAGGCTTATTACAGTTCATGCAGACCTTTCAGGGAACACCGCAGGCTGCCACATCTATGGCCAAGCTGACGCGTATCTTTCAGCTGCAACATCCGCCTACGTTTTCAGAGGATGGCAGACCACAGGCTGCAGAGTCTTGGCTAGGATCGATGCAGACTATTTTCGAGCATCTTGATATGCCTCCAGGGCGGAGGGACAAGCTCGCGATTGACATGCTGCGTGATTCCGCCAAGAGGTGGTGGGATGTTACCACCCAGTCAGAGCATCACAGGGACATGGAGTGGGAGGATTTTCAGACAGTCTTTTATGACTTCTTCTTTCGCGAGACACTAAGAGCAGATAGATCTATAGAGTTCATGAATCTGCAGCAGGGTGCTATGTTGGTGATGGACTACTCTGCTCGTTTTACAGAGCTTCAGTGGTTTTCACCTGTGCTGGTGGGTGATGAGACGCTGAGAGCCAGACGTTTTGAGGATGGTCTTCGGTATGACATCCGAGCGCTGGTGAATGTTTTCAGGTTGCCTACTATACACGCGATTGTGAATCAGGCGTTGATTACAGAGAGGAACCTGCGATAATCTGGTGGTGTGTTCCAAGGTGGTTCAGCACTAGTTACTGGTACTATTTCTGCTGGCAGGGGGAAGAGACAGATGGACTTCTCTCAAGGCGGCAGTACCAGCCAGGAAGCTTCTACAGGTGGTCCGATCAGGTGCTACCAGTGTGGCAGAGATGGGCACAAGAGGTCGTAGTGTCCACGAGACCTAGTGGAGTGCCGAGCTTGCGGAAAGATGGGTCATCTGCAGCGCTTTTGCAGGGCGGTTCTATGCAGACTCCGCATGCGGGATCAGGACCAGTGGCTTTTTACCAGTCCAGGAACTGGAATACGTCAGGGCATGCAGGCAGAGATAGTGGTCGTGGCGGTGGTAGCTAGACACCAGGATCTCAGAGGAAACAGGGTGGGACAGCTCAGGGTAGCTAGGCTGTGTCACAGGGCCGCGGCACTGGTCAGGCATATGCAGTGCAATAGACCCAACAGGAGCAGGATCCCGGACCTTCGACAGTTAGAGGTACTATTCTAGTAGCTTCTGTCTTGTCTTCAGTACTTTTTGATATGGGTGTTACACATAGTTTTATATCTGTACTCACTTTGGAGAGCCTTGGGCTCGGTGTTTCTACTTCTTCTGATATCTTGACACTAGACACTCCATTGGGGACTAGGACGGTTGGTGTGCGTCAGTGCAAGGAGTGCCCCCTTGAGGTTGGTGGGTGTCACTTCATTTGGGACCTCTATGTCCTGGAGATGACGAGCTATGAAGTCATTCTCAGGATGGACTGGTTGGTTCCCTTTCGAGCCTTTGCAGACTGCTATCGTCACAGGGTGCATTTCACATCACCAAAGGGCGGTTAGTTCCTATACAAGGGCGAGTGGGATGTTCAGGTGAGTTGAGCTGGACCAGAGCATCATGGGCGAGGTGGAGTCACAGCCCAGATTGCGAGCTTATATCTGGATGACCAGGGGACTTGTTAGATGGTTTTCCCTCCAGTTGTCAATCATTTCAGGGATGTCTTCCCAGACGACTTTTTAGGTCTACCTCCGGTGCGTGAGGTGTATTTCTCTATCGATCTTGTGCCAGGAGCAGCACCGGTGTCCATTCCTCCTTATAGGATGACCACGCCTGAGTTTAAGGAGCTCAAGAGGCAGTTAGAGTAGCTACAGGCAAAGGGTTTTATCCGACCCAGTACTTCTCCTTGGGGTTCTCCAGTCCTCTTTGCGAAGAAGGCGGATGGTACCCTTAGGCTTTGTGTGGATTATCGGAAGCTGAACCAGTTGACGGTTAAGAACCAATATCCCATGACGAGGATAGATGATATGTTTGATTAGCTTCGGGAAGCAAGAGTGTTCTTGAAGACTGACTTGAGATTCGGATATCATCAGCTACGCGTTAGACCATCTGATATACCTCTCACAGCTTTCAGGAGCAGGTATGGTCTATATGAGTATACGGTTATGCCGTTAGGACTCACGAACATGCCATCAGTTTTCATGGCTCTGATTAATCGTGTGTTCCATCTGTATCTTGATTCATTTGTGGTAGTATTCATGGACGACATCTTGGTGTACTCTCACACTCGACATGACCATGCCACCCATCTTGAGATCGTATTGAGTACACTGAGAGAGAATCACCTATATGCTAAGCTCTCGAAGTGCCACTTTTGGATGGACCATATTCACTTCCTGTGTCATATCATCTCAGAGTCAGGAGTTGCAGTGGACCTAGAGAAGGTGAGAGCATTAGTTTCCTGGGATCAGCCCAAGAACGTGTTTGAGATACGGAGTTTCTTAGGGCTGTTTAGTTACTACAGACGCTTCATACAGGACTTCTCCCGCTTAGCAGCACCATTGACAGGTCTGACTAAGAAGGATGTGAAGTTCGTTTGGTCAGAAGCTTGCGAGACAGCTTTTCAGGACCTAAAGGGAAGGATGACATCAGCACCGATCCTGATACTCCCAGAGCAGGGGAAGAGCTATACAGTTTACTGTGATGCATCAGGGATTGGGTTGGGAGATGTTTTGATGAAGGGTGACTGAGTTGTGGCGTACGGGTCTCGGCAGTTGAGGCCACATGAGAGGAATTACCCGACGCACGATCTCGAGTTGGCTGCAGTTGTGCATGCATTGCGCTGTTGGAGACATTACCTGTTGGGAGAGCATTTTGTGGTTTTCACCGACCATAAAAGCCTCAAGTATATCTTTACTCGACATGACCTAAATCTGAGGCAGAGAAGGTGGGTTGAGTACCTACAGTCCTCTGATTTTGAGCTTGCCTATACACCTGGTAAAGGTAATGCAGTAGCCGATGCACTGAGCAGGAAGACTCAGATACAGGCAGTGCAGGAGGCCAGTGGTGAATGGAAGCTTATGGCCTTGTTCTCTGAGATGCATCTGGAGGTGCATGGAAGTCAGGGACAGACTTATCTTTCCTCGTTAGCTGTAACTTCTACCTTCCTGGAGAGAGTGAGGATGAGGCAGCTATCGGTTTCAGAAGGCCTAGTTCTATGGGAGTCGGTGGCAAGTGAGGACCCTCCTTCTGGTTGGACGATAGGCGATGATGAGGTTTTGTGTTTCCATGGATGTGTATGGGTTCTAGGGGATATACGTGAGGAACTGATGAGGGAGTTTCATGCTTCAGCTTGGGCAGTTCATCCCGGGGTTACCAAGATGTACCGAGACTTGAGACGTCAGTACTGGTGGCCGGTTATGAAGAGAGAGATAGCTGGTTTTGTTACGAGGTGTTCCACCTGTCAGCAGGTGAAGGCAGAGCATCAAAGACCAGCTGGGATGTTACAGCAGTTACCCATTCCATAGTAGAAATGGGATGATGTCGTGATGGATTTCGTGACGGGTTTTCCGAGGTCACCTCATGGCAATGACGTTGTGTGGGTTGTTGTGGACAGACTTATGAAGATAGCTCACTTCTTGTCGATCAAGGAGACCTTCGGTGTGAACGAGCTCGGAAGGCTGTATATCCAAGAGATCATACGTCTTCATGGGGTCCCTTGTTCTATAGTTTTAGATAGGGATGCCCGCTTCACATCTCGTTTCTGGCAGAGTTTTTAGAGGGCGTTGGGTACACAGGTTCTTTTGAGCACAGCATACCACCCTCAGACAGATGGCCAGTCAGAGCGGACGATACAGGTGCTAGAGGACATGCTGCGCGCATGCGTCCTAGACTTTGGGGGCTCTTGGGAGAAACATATACCCTTAGTTGAGTTTTCCTATAACAATAGTTTTCAGGAAACTATTGAGATGGCACCATATGAGGTTTTATATGGTAGGCCATGTCGATCACCTTTGTGCTGGTTAGAGGTAGGTGAGGCAGCTTTACTGGGATCACAGCTCATGCAAGAGACATCGGAGCAGGTCCGGTTAATTCAGAAGCGGATGGCTACCGCGCAGTCTCGTCAGAAGTCTTATGCTGATCGCTGTATACGACCTTTGGAGTTCGTGGTCAAGGATTATGTTTTCTTGCATGTTTCGCCGAGGCTGGGACACAAACGGATCAGGAGACAAGGTAAGATTTCGCCGAGGTATGTGGGACCATTTGAGATTCAGGAGAGAGTCGGTCTGGTTTCCTATTAGTTGCAGTTACCGCAGTGGTACCGAGCCATGCACGACGTCTTCCACGTGTCTCAGTTGCGTCGCTACCATTCAGACCTGTCTCACACCTTTCAGCCTGAGGAGGTTGAGCTTTAGCATGATGCGTCCTTTGAGGAGCATCTGATCCGCATCATTGACAGGAGCACAAAGGTTCTCCGAGGCCGGTCAATTCCTCTCGTACGGGTGATATGGCAACATGGCCGAGTGCAGGACGAGACCTGGGAGCGGGAGGCTGATGTACGTGCTCAGTGGCCAGAGCTATTCTGAGCTTTATCTTTGCCACCCTTGGAAGGGCAATTCAGGGACGAATTTCTATAAGGGGGGAAGTTTGTAAGAACCCGGTTCTTGTTTTAGAGGTATGGGCTTCTTCTTTTCCTTTTCCTTAAGTTATTTTGAGAAAATATAGAAAAAATGGAAAATCATAAATTTTGAAACTACACGCCGTGTACCTTGTCCACAAGCCGTTTACTTTTGGCCGTGTTGGAATAAGTACACAGGGCGTGTAGCCTCACCGGCGACAAAGGGGGTAGGAACCGACTACATGCCGTGTAGTGGTCCTTTACACGCCGTGTAGTCAGTCGGTAGGTTGAAAAGTAAGGCGGTGGAGTCGCCGCCAGCTAGGCGGCAGTACACGCCGTGTACTCAGGAGTACATGTCGTGTACTCTTGTCAGCAGGTGAACAGTACTGGTGCCGCCAAATGAATAGTTAAATGAAATAAGTACATGTTGTGTACTCAGAAGTACACACCGTGTACTTTGTTTTTTCAGCTTAAAACAGGCAGTAGCCTCCTCATTTGGTAGAGGAGGCGTTTGAGCCATTTTGGAGCCAAAGGAGGAGGTCGGACCTTTGAAGATCCGTCGGGAGTTCGTCTGGAATCCGATTCAGCTTTGGACGATCTCATTGGAACCGCACGGGTAATCCCTTCCTTCTCCTGGTACCGTTCTTTCCAATTCTTCTCCCAACGTAAGTTATTTATGTTTGAATGGGTTTTGTTCCTCGTTAGATCTACGCCGTTCTTGGGCGTTTTTGGAGCCGGCATTCGGGTATAGCGTTCGTTGGCATATAAGGTAGGTGGATTGGTGTTTATTTTCCAACTGTCGTGCATTTTTGTGCGTTTACGTTCCACAAACCCATGTTGGGGTGTCGTGTGGCTGAGGCCGTTGCTATATTTAATGCCTAGAATTGCATAGGTGATTAAATTGTGATAATAAAATGCTGTTTGGGATCGGTGCTTGGATCCAAGACCATCCCGAGGGGTGTGTTCCTCTGTTTAGCCGTTTGGCCAAGATACTCGAGGGTATGCCTTAAATGTAGTAACTGTAGAATTTCCTTGAGATGAATTGCTTGTTTACTGCATTTTTATATGTTGGGCATGGCCCGGTTACCTGTTTAGCCTGAGGGCGTGACTATTTTAGCCTGAGGGGTGACTATATTAGCCTGAGGGCGTGATTGTTTTAGCCCGAGGGCTGTCGTTATTCCGCCTGAGGGCAACCTCTCGTGCCTGAGGGATTGACTTCTGTGCCTGAGGGCGACACTTCCTATGCCTGAGGGCGAGAATTCTGTTACAATGCCTGAGGGCGAGATTCTATATAGCCTGAGGGCATGGTTCACTATATTAGCCTGAGGGCGAGATACTGGTTAGCCTGAGGGCGTGGTGCTGTTGAGCACAGAACAATACTAAATTAAATAATTTAAGTGAATAATGAAATGGAAATTTAACTATTAAGTTAGTTACTTTTGATTACTTCTTAGTTATTGCATTTTACTACTGCACACTTGTTGCATGTTTTACACACAGTTGAGCACGGTCCTTTGGTGGGTGCCTACTGAGATATATTTCTCACACCCTGTTTGGGTCACGCTTTTCGGACCAAACAGATTACGTTGCTGCAGGTGTAGATAGGGGTAAGAGTCCTTATATAGGTACTTGACTGTTACTGAGGAGTAGGAGGGCATGGGACCGAGCCTAGCCTCGCGATGCCGCTGCCAGCTGTTACTTGTTTTGTTGTACTTTGATTTTGGTTGTATCATAGTGATGTATAACATGTTCTGGCTGTTTTCTTAGAACTTGAATCATGTAGTATCATCACTTATATATTGTTGGTTATATCCACTGCTGTAGTTATTTCAGTTGTGTATGTTTACTGCTTCCGCTGTTGTTGTATGTTTATTTTGGTATTCTGCTGCGCTACACTTTGACAAATGAGGGCATAGTTTCCCCACTATCAGACCTGGGCCCTCACTGCTAGTCGGTAGCCTCTGGCGTTTAGGGAAATGCACTTGAGGTCACATGGAAAACCGGGCTCGGGGCACCCGTTGCGTGGCACCTGGGGTCGGGACGTTACAGGGGACTTCTAATCACATCACCCTTCATTGATTGTGATCCAAAAGCCAATTTATGGTAAATGTTCAATTAGGGAAATATCTCCTCCCTATATTTGAGAATTAATTGAGTTGGGGATGAGACTTGAACCCTACAATTCTATCCCAAGTTGATTAGATTTTTTTATTGCAGTTTCACTCACACGGTTTATATAAGCTCGACCATGCGGTCAAGTGCAAGTTGATCGAATAAATTAGAAATTAAAACTCAATTAATTAATCACAATTTTAGAATTATATTTTGACTAAGTATTAAAAATAAATAAATTAAGGGAGTAGGTATTAGATAAACTATGAAAGAAATCACTCTTCTATGGGCGGAGTTTTCATCATGGAGACGTTCTGCATAAGTAATAGATTGAACGGGGAACACCCAATCTCATCTCTAATCTTAGATTCCAGACCAAGAAGAAAAATAAGAAGATGAAAAGAGAATAAAAGAGAATATATATTGGATAAAACTCATGTTACAAGCATAAAAACAAAGATAAACAAAGTGGAGGTAGGAGAGGAGAGCCTTTATTTGGAAGAGATGTTTCCACAAGTAAATAGTTCTTCCAAGAGTTGTGAAGGGTTCCTAAGAGCAACCCTTTCATAAACACCTTCCCAAATACTCAACTGGCCCTCCCAAAGAGTGAAAATATCATTTAAATAGAGTTTGGGAGGGATAGGGTAACAAATCTTTTTTTTAAATGTGAAAGGGAAATTTGGCCAAATATTTTACTCCAAGTTTCACAGCATAGTTGACCTCCAAAACGCATGAATTGGTTATAATTATAGAAATATCATTTATTTGGAATCATATCCCCAATCTTAACTCAAAATTTGGTCCTCATAAAAGTTTTGGTGAAGAAGATACTGCCCAAATGGTGAAGTGATATCCAATCTGGATAATTCAGTCCAACTTTGTCTTCATGGATAACTTACTCCACTCAAATGCACGATCCAGCTCCCATTTCCTAAATGTAATTTGTATCTCATTAAGTCAGAAACATATTTATAAAATTTTATGTCAAAATAATTTACATAAAAATATTTATGCCCAAAATACTACAGTAAATTTTCAAAGGGTAAAACTAGAATTTCCATCAAATTTTCAAATGAATGATCTAATCCCAATTATTCTATAAATTAACATTTTTAGAAAAATGTGAGTAAATTATTTCATTTATTATCAAAACAAATATTCAATAAAATTGTGTTTTATCAGTCCATCCATATCCTTTTTGATGAGTTAAGAGGTTCAATTTAATTGTTTGGGAGTGTTTGTTTCATTTTAATAATTGGTTCACTTATATTCATGTTTGGATAAATATGTATGATGATAATGGTTATCCAGAATTGAAGTTATATGATATTATTAAACATACAGAATATTAAATGTTCATAAACTTCATTTGTTTATTTAGAGTGATTTTGAATCATTATATAGAACATTAATGATAAATGCTTGGATTAATTTGGAAATTTTGCTCAAAATTAACTTGTTTTGTATTATTATTTTACCTCATGTGTGAAAAATGATTCAATAACATCACATAATATAAAATAAATATTTAATAGTCTGGTTCAACCTTAAAATGATTTTATGACCAGAATTAAATATGGTAATAGAAATTGATAACTCATCATCCTTGAATGTGGTAAATTAACATATCTCGAACGGTGTTTTTGTTTCTTTCATATACAAGAAGGGGAAAGAATAGATTATAATGAATTATTCCATTATCATAAAAACATTCCAGTATATTTATGGTACTATATTAGTCATACCATTTTTATGAGGAGAGTCTAGGAAAGGAACGAGAACAAAGGAACATGAAAGAAAATGAAAGAAAAGAAAAGAGGAATCTACCTCTTCATTTAATCTTCCTTGAGAGCCTCTTAAGGGGAAAGGATTTGATCTTTTGAGGATACCAAGGGATATTTGACATGGTTAAGTATCTTGGAGAGATATTTGGGTAGAATTTAGGTAAGTAACAAGGTTTTAGAGGATAAAAGATAAGAGGGAAGTGTGGGTGGTTTTATAGTGGAGGGGAGAGGATTTTTCTTTATATTTTAAACATTAGTTTATTATTTTTCCATAAGACAAGAAATAATAATGATTCTTGTGAACAAGAATAGTAATATGTGCATGTGAGTTCAAACCAATGTCCATTTACATCATATATGACTCAAGTATGATGCAGAAATTAATTTATTTAGCATTTATAATAAATTATAATATTTTACTATTCACAAAAATTATCAAGTATTTTAGAAAAATTACAAAAAATCACCCTAACCATTTTTTGATGTATAGAATCCAAAAATGAAATCCATTTTTCAAAAATAATTTTTACATATTATTAATTTAATTTTTAATTAAAAAATATAGATTTTAAAACTATAACTGGTTTTATTATGCTTTCAGAAATTACATGAGGTCTTATAAAATTATGTTAAATCCAAAAGACAGAAAATTGTTAATTTATAAACACCTTTTAGGAAAATACATTTTATTTTAAATTAATTATTTAATTGTAATTATTTATTTATGAATTACAGAAATACTAATACTTTTAATATGGTCATATTATCACTTATAAGATACCTAAATTTTATTTATATATTCATGGGTGAGGTTACTATTCTTTTGGATGATTTAATATTCATAAAGGTTATATTACTATTCATAAGGGTATGTTACTATTCATAAGGTTTGGTTATTATTCACTAAAAATTTATGTTTGTTCCATCAGACCCAAAAAATCAACTTGAACACAACTGTGTATGTTAGATTTTCAAAATTCAAATCACATAAGTGATAATATTATGTTTAAAGGTCACATAGTACTTAGTAGTTCATTATGTTATGATTTAATATGATTATATTACATAATTATAAGAAGGTAATTTCTATTGATAAAACATTAGGTCATTACATTAGAACTTAGAATTAGATCTTTCTACTATTGGATGAAATGTTCCCCTTGATTTCCTTGATCTTTTGTTAAATTTTGAGAATCATTGTGCTTGGATCTTGGAATCTATAGTCTCTTTATTGGGATGTTGTCCAGTTTACTTTTCCCAGAATGTTTTGGAATGAAATCCCACTTTGTTCATCTTCCAATGTGAATTTATAAGTGATCTAAAATAATGAATTATTCCTTATAGCATGGGAGACCTGAAAATAAAATATCAAAATAAAATCATAACCACTTTTTGTCTTAGTAGGTGTTCAAATATGTACCAAGTAATAGTGAACTTTAACAAATAATTTCAATCATAATGTGAAATAATGTTCAAATTGGGAAATTCACTAAAAATTGTGTTTATGAATAATGAATTACATGAATTTTATAATATTAAAAATTAATATTAGCCTCTTTCAGCAGATAAATTGTTTCTATTTAGAGGCTCATGAATGGGAATTATATTGGTAGTTTAGTTGGAGGATTTTGATCACTGAGGTATGGGGTTCTTAGGGTCCCACTTTTTCTAGTTACCTATAGGTATTTTCTCATGGTGTTCTCTTGTTACATGAAGCTTATGTGATGTGGTGATGGTCATTGTTACATGGTAGACCTTGTGTAAATTTTTATTTCAAGAAAACTTATTTGTGAAAAAAGGGTTTTCTTAAAGTCTTTCTTGTGAAACGTTTCCTTAAAAAAATTCTTATAAATGTTTCAAATATTCTTATGGAAATATGCATGTTGATTTGTCTTCTAATTTTATAGCATGGAATATTTATATTCGGTGGAATCGTATTGGTCTTTTTCTCACTCCCAAAATACACTTTTGGGTGTATGTAGACTTTGTTGTGTATGACCTAGTTAAAGGAAATATGTATTGTGGTGGTGGTGGTGGATAAGGTTGCTAGTGTTCCACTTATTTTAGTTGTTAATGGTGGTGGATTGTGGGTGATGTCCCTATTATTTCATAAAGGTTTTTAGGATATTTTTTTATTCCAATTTTGTTGTATAAATTTTGGTTTTGGTTAAAGTTGTAAAACATTGAATCTATAAAATTGGTGTACCTCGCTTGGTTGTGGTTATTATTTATTATGATGTTTATCATTTTTTGTTGTTTATGATTATGTAAATAGGTTAAATCATTCCCAAAGTATATTTTTTATACCCAAGAAATAGTTTCCAACCCATGGGTATTAGAAACACCGTTCATTCCATGCCACGAATCGGGTTAGATTTTTGGTTGGATGGAACTCTGGCTTGGTTCATGACATCAAATCTCATTTCCTATAACGAACTCTAAGGTAATCCACCATGAAACAACCCAATAATCCTTTATAAAAACCATAAGGATCCAAACAAATCTTAATAAATCAAAATCCACTAATCAAGAAAAATCGTAGATCTCAAATTAAGCTACCATGACTTGTAGGATTATACAAGATAGAATATCAAGAGAGAAGACAATCGGATATCTTACCTTGAAAAACCAGCCTCATGAATTTAAGAGACTCTAAGGATACACCATGGAAGGGGAGAGAAACCAAATAGTTTTTAATGGTATTCATATACATAAAATGAGGGAAAGAAGTACCTCTAAAAGGTTTAAACTCAAGTAGGGACAATGTGGAAAATAACTTCTATTAAAATTGGGTTGACCACATTCATGATGTGAACGGAGTTTCACCCAGAATAATTGTGACATGAAATCTCCTTTCATGGATTGAATAGATTCTACCCAGAAACAAAAAAGGATTTGAGATGGGAAAAATATATCTATGTAAAAGTGGTTCACATTATAAAAACATCCTTCATATTGTGAACTAATACAGTCTATGGTATCCATCATTGTACCCTACCTCGAGCCATCCAAAATTCCCAAAATACAAGGACTAGTAAGGATCCAAGGTAAAAACCAATAAATAAATAAATAAAAAAGAAATTAAAGGTTGATATGTGACATGTAAAATCTCTTGAAATGTCTCCTATTATTTAATTTTCAATTCCAGTTTAATATTTCTAACCTATACTCATATAATTTCTCCTAATATTTAAAATTTCATCACAATCATCCCAACCTAATGTAGTATCTCATACTTAGATAAATCATCTTAAGAATATTAGCCTATATAGCAACATGTATTAATGTAAATATATAATCCAATTTAACATAAAATCACCGTGTAATAATAACCATAAATAATTCATTGTTTAACACCACACCATATATGTGTAATATAAAGGTCTATTAGTTTTTAAGTAGAAGTGCAAGAACAAATATTATTAATGGAATATTAGAAGTCATGTCACTTTCAATGTTTGTTTCCATTATTATTGATTTCTTTCTTTATTTTCATTTCAATAATTTCCCCATTTAATGAGGGTGATTGCATAAAGTTGGTAGTACATATAATCATGCATAAACAATATATAATGGCATAAAAAGAGTTCAACTGATCATTATCTTCCTTCCATATTTTTACCCATTATTCTAGATTACCTTTTACTTAATAACTTCTATGAATGACCTCATATTGACGTAGTATAGAACCAATGTCACTCATCTCACTTAACAATCAGACACATGCATAAACATTTTAGGTACCATTTCAAAGGTGTAAGAATAACTAGATCAATGAGACATAATTTAATCATACATCAAATAAATAAAAGAAATTATAGAATTTAATAATCTATTTTCCTATATAAAACAGGGGATCGAGATAAAACTGCAATGGTAAAATACATTTAGTAAATTAAACCCCTCCCCCACTTTGGTAATGTTGCTCTATTTTCATAATTATATTTATTGAGGATTAAAAAACATGAATACTAAATTTTTATTATATATAATATTAAATTAAGTTATTATGTTTTTTTGAATGGTATAAATCGATTTAATGTTCATTATAACTTATCTTTTTATTTTTTTAAATATTACCCAAAATAAGAAAGGTATAGATTTCTTTCTAATGAATCATACTCATAACTCAAATTGAATGTATATATGATTTTATAAATTATTATAACATTATTATTATATTTCCATGTCCATTATAGAGAATATATACATAGTAATAAGGAATGATGAATAAGGTCATTATATTGAACCTATTTTATAATTATGAATAGAATAACCTCAAATCAATCAACACACAAAAAAATACAATAAATGAATATTAAATTATAATAAAATAATAAAAGTTTATAATAATAATGAATTAAACATGAAAAATTTACTGAATAAGTTAATAATTAATTTAATTTGATTATGCATGATGTTTGAGGATGTACAAAGCTCATCAGGACTTGAGGTAATGGGTTTCTTAACACAAATTCCTTTTAATGAGTTATGATGTTTCTTAATTTATTTTATTATTATATGAATATTCATATTATATACTTTGATTACATTATATTTTATTTCTTCATGTTTTTTATGGATTTATCGATCCTTCTCATAATCTATATTTTCAGGAATTCTTATTTCCATTGTTAAGATCTTTTCATGGGGGATTTTCTCTCATTTTTTTATTATATATTTTCATTAATGTATTTTTTGTTATGTAAAAATTTAAACATTATATTTATTTTCCCCAAATTTAATTAATCTATCCATATTCATTTAAAAATTTTATGTAATCCATATTCCTTTATTTTAGAATTATTTAGGTTATTATCTTTCATTTTCCTCACAATTAGGAATTTGTTATACCATTTGTTTCCAAACATAATCAATCTAGGTATTTTTAGAAATTACACTTTTAATTTAAATGAATCAAACATTTATAGATGAAATTATCTTTTGAATGAATAAATTCCTTATCACGTAATGTGGTCATAGAAAACACATGCACTATTTTGGTTATTTTGGAAAATTATAGTCTACCGGATTTAGAAGACCATTAATCATCTTAAACATTCATAATATAGAGATGGTACAATTACCGTTAGGATTATAATATATTAAGGGTTATAATAAAGACTAATTTACAAAGATGGAAGGATCTATGTCCTCAACATGTAGGATCATACACAATGAAGCCCATTTATTAGAGCTTCCGAGAGAGATGGTGTCACTAGGATTTACCCTTAACCAATCCCAAATTAAGATTCAACAACTAAATCACAATAAAGACCATTTATGGGAGAAGTTAAAGTTTATCTATATCATTTCACAAACCATATTCGTCAAACCACCCTAAGAAAGTGTCAGCATTACACACCTTACCATTAGAGAATATACCGATGTAATAAGGGGTTATTATCTAGACCCTAAGAATATGAATTTTTTATTTTTTTATTTTTAGTAAAATAATGAATATATTTATCTTTTATTATTATTAATTTATAATTATAAAAAAATTATAAAAAAATTAAATTTTTATATTATAAAACACAGATTGTATTTCAGAAAAATATATAGTTTCAATCAAGATATTCATTTTTATTAAATCAATAATTTTTGAAATAAATATTATTTTAATAAATTTTTCTAATTAAAATAATATTTATTTAAATATAAATGATAATATAATTTTATGAAGTCAAATGTAATTTTTGTAAGGGTCAGAAACTGTTATCGCTGTAAAAACCCATATTTTCAGTAAATGGGGATTTTTAATTTAAAAGTTTAAATTTCATATTTAAATAATTATTTTGATAAAATAAATATTATTTTTGAAATTATCATATTGAAAGTTTATAAAAATTAATTTTTTATATTTTTATGAGATAATCATATTTTTGGGTAAAAATTAAGTACAGTATAAATATACGGTATGTATTATGACATCATAAAAGATCAAAAGTGATTTAATAAATACTATAAGGAGTATAAAAGAATAAAATATTTCCTCTATAAAATAATTTTTTTGAAGTTATTTTATCAAATTTATAAACTCTTCAATGAATCCTCCAAAATCTATATTAAATTTAATTTTTTTATAATCATTTCTTTATAAACATGACTCACTTCCACATCACCATGGGTATTATTTTTCATGAGTTTGGTTTTTGTAATTATAAATTAATAAAACCCAATCCAATTTGGTAGAATCCATGTGATGGTTTTTGGTTTGGATTAATTTATCATATAGATTCAAAAATCTATGTTTTGAAATTAATAAAGAATTCCCCTCTCTTTAGCTATGAAAACCCACCTAGTCTCCCATTTCTATTCACTCAAAAACCTTTGAGTATAAATTTACTCTATATTTACCTATAAAATTCTCTCCCAAGGTGTTCCCTAGATCTTAATAATATTCTACCAATATTTTACAATCACCCTCTCAAGCTAATAGATCCTCTCCTTCTCAACTTTATTCAAGCACCTTCTTTATATTGTGCCTTTTTATTTCCAATTGTTCATGTTGGGAAATTTTTCTACATATCCCTTTTACTATACTTATATTTTAAAAATGATTATAGATCCATTACACTCTCATTAAACCCTTACTTTAATCTTTATGTATCCTCATTATGAGGTTGAAATTATCCTATGATTTTCCATGCCAGACACTGTGTATTTAATACCCATCCTAATTTCTAATCAAGGGTATTCACCTAGATATACCTATACTTTATTTATTGGTTACTTACATGTATTTGAACAATAGTCCTTAATCATGGGATTAAAATTTATGAAATAAATAATTATATTTTATGATCTATGTGGCATACTTATGCATGTACATGATATTAATGTGACGGGTGGACCCAAAATTATATAGTCCTCCAATGTACTGGGTAATGTTTTTATCTCATGAGATACCATGTATAGTACACAAAAGGTTATACTAATAAAACTATGTTATAATTTATTGGCAGTTATCCTTGACTTATGTTTATGATGTCATGTTTTATATTGTTTCTATATTCATATGCTTCCTTTATGTTATCATATTTTATCATGTTTTGATGTTCAAGTTTATTATTATTAGACCTATTAAGTTACCTTAATATAAATATTCAATTGCATGTATTAATTTCATAAATTAATGTTTTATTATTCCCTTATATGTATTTATATCTCAAAACTTTCTTATGTACATCACCAGGTTATCCAATGTAGTTTTAAAATATCAATGGAATTTAGGGTCATGTTATGAAGTTTTAGTTTATGCCTTTTTATTTTTATTGCAAGTCGTTATGCTATAAACCTAATTACCCAAAGAAACTAGGCCTTGTGATTTTTTGGGATTGTATTAATTGTATCCTTATGTAATAAATCATTAAATAAAGTGTATTAAAATACATGGTTCATCATATTAAGCGTTGAGTGTGAAATCACTAAAATGATCTCCTTTGGGTGGCCCAACCGAAACTACAAACACAAATAAATCAAAATCCACCAACACAAAAGATATCCCAGAACCACCAAAACACAATCCATCCTAAAGAATCCTAAAAATCATTTCCAAAAAAAACATCAATCATTATGAAATGAAACTGAAACCCACTACCATCCAAACCTAAATCATCATGCCCACTCAACCACTATTTCAAACAAGAATCGTCCAGTGCATCCTCAATAATCATATCTCCAATCAAACTTTCACTATTAACTACTGAAAAAAGATACCTTGAAAAGATATTGATAACTCCCTTTTTCATATCCATCCACAAAAGAATACTAAAATCCACCAGACCATAACAGAAGAGGCATCACTGAGTTGGTAATTGCTGAGAGACCACTAACCAACCTATATGCAAAGCACTAAAAAATGTTAACACTTTTCATTTGAGTCATTAGGAATTAACTATAATGAGTATGTTTATGCATGGAAATGAAATATATTTTATGTTTTATTAATTTTATGGTTCTTGGACATTATAGATAATGAAATTTGGGCACAATATATATACCCTTAAGGCATTGGGTAATGATTCATTCTTCATAAAATTTATGTTTGGACTAACCAGTTTGTTTAATATATTATGGTTGATTTTGAGTGGTTACAAGTGATTTTAATATGATGTACAAATAAATCTTCATATTTATTATATTCATTTTATGATTTATTATGATATTTCTTATGTAAATTTAGGGTTTCTCAATATATAAAAAAAATAAGTTTATTTCATGATTTAATATTATAAAACTCTAAAATTTGAGAATATTTTTATTTTAAATAATACTATAAATGATAGATTATGTTACATTCCATACCGAACTAAAATGAATCACAATATGTTTTTTTACAATACATTGTGATAATATAATGTGAAATGTCATTATGAAGTTTACAATAAGTATAAAATCTCAAGTAAATACAAACGTGATAATTAATTTATTCTTTAATAATTTTTATAATTTTTTAAAATAAGGTTTTATAAAAATAATTTTTTTAAATTTAATGATTAAGAGATAAATAATTAATGTGATATGAATAAAATTATTTAATAATGAAAAGGTATTTTTTTCAAAGAACTTTTTTTAAGTGTTGTGTATTTTATCTTGATAAAATAAATTTATTTATTTTAAAATATTATTATGATAATAAGTAATATTTAAATGTGTTAACTAATATATTAACACTCAATTTATTTGAAATTGATATGAGATGAGATTAAGAACACTAAAAGTTTAAAAAATCTTAGTTTTCTATAAAAACAGTTTTTCTATATATTTTGTTTTATAATATAAAGATAAATTTATGGAATTTATAATCTCAAATGGATAAAAATAAATTCATTTTTTAGTTTTAACATTTCAAAAATGGATTAGAGTTAATTTTTTAGATTTTTCAGAAATAGTTGATTTTTTAGGTGAATAGTGAACAATATCATTTTTACAAATATTGTCACTTTTATAACATTATTATGATATAATAATGGATTAAATGTTCAAAAAACATTTTTAATAGAAAAAATATATATTTTATAAGTAAAATAAATCATTTCAAAATATTATGTTCAATTTTTTAAATCTATGTTTGACAATATTTTTAACCTAAGTAAGGTTTTATTATTATAAAATAAATGTTTTTATCCTTCTCAGTAAATAAGTATTTACATGATTGGTAATTAAGTCAAATTACTATACATGTTTTAATAATAAACAAATAAATTTCATAGGGATAAATTATATACCTTATTTTAGTGTAAAGTCATTTTATACTTAAAAATACATTTGTCTAAAAATAGTTTTTCATTGTGTTTTTCATACTTATATTAAAAGTAATTTTTTCCGCATAAAAATTTAATATTTAGAAATATATTGAATATTAAGAAACATAAAATTAAATGTAATTAATTAGGAAAATTTTATTTTTGGTTATAAGAAATATGTATCATGGTAAAACTCAGTGACCAAAGTAAAGGGTTAAAAGGTTAAAGGGGGGTTAAACTAAGGGATAAGGCAAAAAATATAAAAAAAACAAGTCTAAATTTAATTGGATGTGTGGATTTATACCCTAACTTATATTATATTCTAATATTTGGTTATTTTGTTCCACTTTATATTAACAATGAATTTATACTATTTTAAATTTAAGAGTAATTACAATATTTCCACTCCCCTCACTTAAAAAAGGATCACATCACCCAATCACATATCCACCCACTTTTAGCACTTCATATTGACCATTTCATACCCTAATACCTTATAAACACCTTTATCAATGACCTATATCATATTTTATCACTAGAAGACTAATTTAAGAAGGTTTAAGGTGTTCCCTAAACGTGGACACTTAAGGAGTTAATTGTATTAACTGAGTTCATTCAAGTTTCGTTCTTCTTCAACCTAATATTCATATTTTATAACCATATTAACATAATAACATCAATGTAATTATTTTAATAAAATTTTATTACTTTTTTATAACAACCATCATCTACCTCGGTTTCATCCATTGGAAAATTAAAATTTCGCTCATACATACATGCGGACATCCACCTCCATAAATAGCATATTTTATTTTTCACCAGCACCTCATATGATAGGTTATAAATATGTATTTAATGAATAAATATGATATAAATAAAATAATTATTATTTTGGAAAGATAAGCCATTGTTGACCTTCTTTCATTTCCATCCATTGAAGAATGAAAACATCTCTCATGTGTACGTGCATACTACGACCTCCATGAATGACACATTGAAATTTTCATCAAATCCTCAGAAGGGAGGTAATGAATATGGATTAAAGGAGTAAATATGATATTTATAACATTATTAAGCTTATATAAAAGTGTCGATATCACTTAAAATAATATATTCTTACGTGTTTTGTCTTTACAACATGCTCATGTTTGGGTCGGTTTTTCCACCAACATGAATGTTGTTATAATTTTTATATCACATATGATAAAATAAAATTAAATATTGGTAATATTATGTATTAATAATGAATTTATTATTTTTTTATAATTCTGTAATAATGAAACATCCATCATAATAATGGAATTAAAAGTAAACAATGATGGTTATTTTAAACTGTAGGAAATAATCATATTGGGGAAGATTCATGAAAAAGTCTCTATTTCATAACATATTAAATTATTATTTTATATAATTATATATATTATATAATTTTAAAAATATTAAACTTATGGAACAATTGAACCAATACTTTTCAGTGTTATAAAGATGACAATATTTTTTTAATATTATGAAATAAACAATAAAAAACCAAAAATCATGAACTTTAAAAACCTATGTAATGATATAATAAATCACTTTCATGTTTATTAACATGAATTATATAGTCATATTCATTATAAAACTATTAAGTAATTTTTAAATCAAAAAGGAAATAGCTTTAATTAAAATCATCTGGTATAGCATTTTATTTAAAAGTTTAGTTTATAAATTATATAATTTGAATTTGAAAAAAATGAATTTTATTTTTTAAATTTTCATATCAAAATTACAATTGGGTGAAATTTTTGGATTTTTTAAAAAATATTGATTTTTTTGTGAATAGTGAAAATTGCCAATTTTTGTAAAAATGTCATTTATTTTCAAAAAATTAAAAATTTAAAAGTACCATTTTATTTTGAATATGATTTTATATAACATAAGTATTCATTAGTAAAATTTAATTAACTAAATTAATTTTTAATCATCTATATATTTTATTTTATTATAAGCCTTTTTTTAAGTTTAAAACGGGTTTTTATGAAAACTCTTTTAAAGTGAATAATGTTTTTATATTTTAATTATTTAAAAAACACATAATGAGTAATTATTTAAATTTAATTTATATAATATATATAAATAAATATTAATTTAAATTCATAAAATTATTATTACTAGTCATAGAGTTAATATTAAATTAATTTATGCTTGAAAAATACATTTCTTGAAAACCCGTTTTTCATCGCATCTACGAGTTTAATTTTTAATAAAATTATACCACTTATTTGAATTTAATTTGATACAATGGATTCCAAATTTTTAATCATTATATTTTATATTATCTATTATGGTAAAAATAATTTTTTTCATAATGAATAGTGAAAATAATAGAAATATTTTATCGTGATTAAGGTAAAAATAGATTTACCAGGGTTTAAAATAAAGGATGGGGGTTAAAATGACCAAAAACTTTTCTAAAATATATTTTATGGAAATATTTTGACCTTATAATGTATAATTATTAATAATAGTTTATTTTGGATCATTTTTTCATATGAACAATGTGGATACACTTTTTTCTTTTTAAAAATTACAAGTTTTCCACTCACCTCACTTATAAAAGGATACCCACTCTCATATCCTCTTCACACCTTAAAATCCCTTTGTATCAAAAAATAACTAAAAAATACCTTCCTTAATTATTTAACTATGACATAGATCTATTATTTTGGTCATAAATCCATTCAAATAAGACTTTTGGTGCTTACCTAGGGAGGTTGTATAGAGAAAAGGTATCACGCTTAACCAAATGTCTTTATACTATTTATTCTCCCAACTCCTTTAAATTTTCTTAAAATGATATAATAACACCATAATATAACATATACTGAGATTCTATTTGGTTAATTTTAAAACCTAAATCCATCGACTATTCCATCAAATGGGGAACGAAATCATCATTCATGTGTATAGTGGACCACCGCCTCATGAACTGATGTCATTCATTTTTCATAATCACCTATCACGACTTGTTATAATGATGGATTTAAAGTATATATATGATATTTTTAAAATAATTATACCTATATAATAATTATATCACATATATATTCTTACTTTCTATTCTATGGGGAAAATGATAATGTAGCTCGTGTGTACGGAAGACTACCGCCTCACGAAGCGATGTGATTCATTTTTCACTAACACTTTTCATGGAATGTAATAAGAATAAATTTAATGAATATATGTGACATAATTATGATATTAATTACATATTTATAATTCTTAAAATATAATATATATTTTTCTTACCTTTCCTCTCACTGAAAAATGACAATGTCGTCCGTACGTACATGTGGACTACCACCTCCACGAAGCGAAGTGATTCTTTTTTAATAAACACATCACATGGATGATATATATAAGTATATTCAATGAAATAATATGGTTTTTATGATATTATGATCATTATATAAATATGAAATAATACTGACCTTATTTCCATAATGATCATTGAAAATGGAAATGTTACTCAAGCGTACATATGCCCTACTATCTCCATGATTGTAGCGTAATTAATTTTTCATAAACATATTTCATGATTGTTTTTAAAAATATAAATAATATATGAAAATTAAAATTATTAGATGATTATTATTATATAGATATTTTAATAATTAACCCTTTGACTACATTTAACCCGTGGAAATCATTTTTGATACATAATACAAATATCCTCAAAACATCTGTTGTAAACTTAATTTATCAAGTAATTGTATATAACATGGTAATAATTGAAATAAAATTAATAATAAACTTGAAAAAGTTCCTTAATAAAGTAAATAATTCATATAATTTTATTATTTAGGAATATAAATAGTGAACGTGATGAATCAAACTCGTGGTAGGGGACTTCATCTCAATTTCCTTTCATTGAAGCGTATATTGATGGTATGAACCTATATTATTTTATGATTTGTATATACAACCCATTTTATGTTTTATATCATGAATTTATCTATTATAATGATATTTAAAGTTTTTTTAAATTTTATTCTTTCATGGGGATTAAGATTTTAATGTTTTCAAACTGGTAAGGTACTTTATTTTTAAAAATAATCTTTCAAAGTTCCCTTAAAACACTTTTTCTTACATGTATATATTTTTGTTAAAATGATTTTTTGAATTTAATTATATAAAAATTAAATTTTTATAAAGGTTATATTTTTATTTCTTTCAAAAAAAATCAAAATGAATCTGTTTATGTGTTTTTTTAAGAAACATTTTGACAAAAATATAAAATCAATATTTTATTTTAACGTATATGGTGAAAAAAAAATTCTCACCATTGTAACTGTTAATTTATTTTTGGATTCCAATAAAATATTTCATGTTTCATTTAAAGAAAATAGCACTTTCTCTTTTTATGGGTATTTTTTATTTAAATATTTTTTAAATGAAGTGGATATTTCAATAAATCAAAATGTTTTCTTATGGGTGTAAAGAATATTTTATGAGTTTAATGTTAAAAATTGAAATATTTTATGTGTTATAATTATGTTATGGTTCTTGGAAATTATTTATGATGATGGTTGGTTCTATTATAAACCAACTATGGGTGGTTCCTTTATAAACCAAGGATGTATGGTTATGTTATAAACCAGGGATGGGTGGTTACAGTATAAACCAAGGATGGTTGGGTCTATGATAAACCTCTAATGCATTAGGTGTGTAAGTCTACCATATGGTTATTACATTTATAAGAGTGATATATAAATTAATTTCCTAAGATACCATTATTTTTTATCTATTCTTTCTATGAGCTTTTATGGAAATATTATGATTTCCAAAGAGATAAGAAATGAGTTTATTTTTCAATATAAAGTATTTACTACTTATTAAGGGTGAAAACTATAAATTTGTGGAAAAAATCATGATGTTTTCATGTTTTCAAAGAAACTTTTATTATTATTATTTTTCCTTTAAGTTTTCATATGAATTTTTTTATGAAAATATTTGGAAAAATAATGTGATTTTTTGGGTAATAAAATGTTTATTTTGAGCCCAAAGCTTACTTTGAAAAGGAAACTTTTTAGAAGTTATCATGGACTAACAAGTTTATTTATTTTCATTTATGTCCCTTACTATACTTTTTGTTCCCATCCCACATTTTAAAAAAAATAAAAGGTTTTAAGGATTTATAAGATCAAGTAATAATTTAAGTTGAAATCCCTAAAGATTTTTCATGAAAAAAAAATATGTTTTATTTTAAATGATTTATATTTTGGGAAAAATGAATACTGATTAGAAGTATCCACTTTTTATATATAGATATTTTTTATATAATATTCATGAACTATATCTCTAAAAATATATACCTAAAAGATCATTGGGGATGTAATAAAGTTAATTCTAGTTTAAATTCACTGGAATGTGTAATGTTTAAGGTCAGGTCCTTATAGTTGGTATCAAAGTAGGGTTTAGATAATTTTATAGTTTAGGATTATTTAATATATTTCCCCTGAAATATTTTCCTTAATGGATAAGTTGAAATTATATAAAATTTTAATATTACTATATCTCTTTGACTAAACTATGTTTGTTCATAATGATTTTCCATAGAGGAAACAGGGATGCTATAGTGGGAAGGCACTGAGAGGAAAATATCCTTCCAAATCATCATCTCGAGATGGTTAGAATTGGAATATAATAGTTTGTTGTGGTGATGGATTAGTTGATTTAAGATATAAATAGTATTGTAATCCATTCTTGAGATCATTCATATCTTCTATAGAGGAACATGTCGAGAGTAAATCATTTTATGAGACTGCATCCTCCATCATTCAGTGGATTATTTTACCCTGTAGTTTTTAAAGGATGGACTAATTCCATGGAGAATATATTTAAAGGCATGGGGTGTTCAGGACTTCAAAAGGTAACCCTTTACATTTATCTTTTTGAAAGTGGAGTTGATTAATGGTTGTATTTGGTTAAGAATACCAAAGAAAGATGTGATCTTGATTCCATGGAATGGGACACATTTAAGAATCACTTCCTTGAGAAATATTTCCCTAATTTTGTTCGGCATATGATGGAGAAAAAATTCTTGGAATTGAGGAAAAAGTATGATGATTTTATGGCTGTGTATAAATAAAATTTTACAATATTGGCTAGGTATCTACTATTTTTTTGAGATCTTGATAGTAATATTAATTGGTTTTACTTTAGATTGAAGCCTATATATCATAAGTAATTGTATTCCTATGAATTCAACATCTATGAGAAACATATTCAATGTTCCTAGAAGGTATAAATATAATTTTATGGTGATCAGTTATTCTATAATAAAAACTAAAAAAATAGATCTAGGTGGTAAGAAAACTAGAGGAATGGATCAATGAAGTTTGAAGGTAATAAAATCAAGTTCTCATATTGTGATAAGTTTGGTAAAAATCACCCTAAGTAATGTCTTATGAAGTATAATAAGTGCTTTTTATGTGGTAATTTTGGTCATATGGCGCATGACTACAAGAAATATTATCATAAAAGAAATCAAAATCCAATGGTAAAACGTTTTAATTATAATTAGTTGTGGTATTATGAAAATTTATTCTCTAAGTTGGTTAATTAGGGATGAAATAAACAAGATAAAAAGTAAAAGGGTAAGGTAAAATCTTTTTCTACTTGTATGGATGATGTAAGGCCATTAACAAAATTGGTGAAACGTATGTTACTAGTTTATTGGAATTATACCAATACCCTTTTTGAGTTTGGATCTTCACATTATTTTATTTCTGAGAAATTTTTGACTAAAATGGGAATATCACCACATGAAAAGAGGATATAACTTTTAGTGAAAAATTCATATGTAAATATTAAAGAAACTAAGACCTATAATAATCTTATTATTGTTATTAGTGGAATGAAATTTCCAATAAATCTTGTTGAACTACCTATAATAGAGTTTGATATCATTTTTTTATGAATTAGATTTTAGTGTATCATTATAAGATATATTAAAGAGCCAATAAAGTTTTATTAACTTATTTCACACCTTTGATAACATATGAAGAAGCTGAGAAATTGATTAGAGATGTTAGTGAAAGTTATTTAGCTTATATTGTTGAAAAGAAATAAACTATTCAAATTATTGATGAGTCTGTAGGAAACGAATATATGGATGTATTTACCTATGATTTTCCTAGAGTTATTCATGATAAGGAGGTTGAATTTATCATTTACTTAGTTTATTATTCTAATCCTATTTACAAACACCCTTATCAATTAGATCAAGTGGAAATTTTATAATTTAAAAATCAATTTTAAGAGTTTTATATAAAGGTTTTGGTCACCCTAGCACTTCACTATGGGGTGTTTCTATTTTTTCTGTTAAAAATAAAGATGGTTCTATGAGGCTTTGAATTTATTATAGAGACTTGAATAATATCATTATTAAGAAAAAAATATCCTTTACCTTATATCAATTGTCATGACCCGACCCTACCCGGGCTCGAGCAGCAACTACCCCAAGCCCGCCTCCATAGGCTAGGGGCTGGTGACAAGCGCTAAAGGCTAAACAACTCGGGGAGGCCTTTCCCTGAGTACCTGTACACACACAAGCAACCCACTCAATGCAGAAGTGCAGAGTAAAAAATAAAATAAAATTAAATTCAAGTACCAACTGTTATAAACAACCACAAAAAGTGTATCCACCTCTAAACAGTACAAAGCAAGTGCTGAAGATAAACTGGAAAGAGAAAGGAAAAACACGCGCCCAACCAGAAAAGTGCCACAACCCGGAAACAGGTGAACAAAAGTAAAAATATGGGGGAGTCCCACACCTGGAACCCGACTACAACCACCGCACGTGGTCCAAGATCTCGAACTTCTAAGCTTTGCTGAAGTCACGACAAACCCATCTGTTGACTGCAAGGGCACACCAAGTGCGGGAAAATCCCAAGCAGGGGTGAGTATAAAAATACTCAATAGGATACCCCGAAGGCTCGAGGGAGCAAAAAAGTAGGTACTGAAGAGGTGAGAAGTAGATCGAACATGTAAAAGTAAAGTAGTATAACTGAGAGTGCAGTAAATAGTACAGCTCAACCCAACAAGAGGAAGGAAGAAGACTCATCCAATCACAAGGATCCAGAAATGGTGAGAAGATGAACTTATCGTTGAGTCTTTACTACCTATAGTAGGAGAGTAGACTCGTCCAACCATGAGAAGCTAGACATGGGAATCACGTGGCATACCCCGCACGTCTTCACCTTTCCTGGAAGGAGAGTAGCCAAAACCCAAGGAGTGAGTACTGGAACAAGGTATACATATATATATGCTCTGTCAATAAACCCGAACAAGATCATAAGGGGATCTTCATCCTGTAGATCATCCCAAGAAAGTGAGTATCCAACAGTCCTAGAAGTAAACACCATCAATGCTCAGCATCCCGCACGTCTGCCCTAAACTGCAAGTCAAGGGGATCAAGTCACCGCACCTCGACACTATCTGCTTTGGGTGGCTATGACTTGACCGCACGGTTTTAGGACGCGTCACAAGGACGTGTCTCGGTGGGGAAATTTACCCTCGTTCTTGAGAGTTCTGGGGAAATTCAAACCACACCTCTTCATTGTCACACAGTCGAGAGGTCATCTCAAAGTAAAAGTTGTCACATCACTGACCTGTAAAACCAAGGTTCCTACTCCGGTAGTCACGGAGAAAAGTCACCGACTGGTCTCATAAGAAGGCCTGAGTCTAAAATTCCAATAGATGACACACTGAACAGCCTTACTGGAGGGTAAATCATAATAAGATATCAGGTGACCCACTGTCAAGCCCTGTTGGAGGGTAAACCCTAATACATCATCAGGCGACCCACGCCCAGCCCTGCTGGAGGGTAAACCTGGAAGAGGTCGACAGGTGACCCACTGCCCAGCCCTGCTGGAGGGTAAACCTGGAACAAGACGACAGGAGACCCACTGTCCAACCCTACTAGAGGTTAGACCTAGAAGAAGTCGACAAGCGACCCACTGCCCAGCCTTGGTGGAGGGTAGACCTTGAACAAGATGACAGGCGACCCACTCTCTAGCCCTGCTGGAGGGTAGAACTGGAAAAATTCAACAGGCAACCCACTGCCCAGCCTTGCAGGAGGGTAGACCTGGAACAAGACTACAGGCGACCCACTACCTAGCCCTGCTGGAGGGTAGACCTGGAAGAAGTCGACAGGAGACCCACTGCCTAGCCCTGCTGGAGGGTAAACCTGGAACTGCTCTGGCCATCCCTACTGGAAACAACCTCTTGAGTAGAGGATTGGTGCCCGCGTGATGTATTTTCCACACCGTTGATAACAGAACCAGGGGAAACCACTCAACCATGCTGGTCTAAACCATCGTGAACAGGAGGACCCTCTACGTCATGAGAGGTCAAAGGTACGTAACGTAGAACACAAAATGCACAAGGGGCCCACACAACATATGGCCCTATCTCATCTCCAAACCACAAACACAAACGTTCCTAGGTACAACTACAAAATGTACCTCCCAGCATTCTCGTATACTCCTAGAGTATATCACATCTCTAGCTCAAAGGCTATCGAATTCATGGCACCCAAAGTTAGTGCGAAGGGAGAAAATTTAATTTCGCTAACCTGCTTCCTCCACAGCCCCAGCACGGCCAACCATGCTCTTTAAACACTAACTTTACTCTCACAGAAGTGAAAGCGATCACACGCCAAGGGTTCCCTACAAACACCGCAGGAAGAACCAGCTCTGGTACACCTTTCATGATTCCACATTTAATGAGATATATAATTAGACTCTGCACGTCCAAACGGATCACACAGTTGTAATCCTCGCAGAAAAACACTCGAGATAGACTATCTACCCGCCTCCAATGGATATCTGCCATAAAAGTTTTCTGACACCGCTTTATGCCCGAACGGCATCCTGTGGTCCCGAGCCTCAGCCCTAAAAATAGTCGATCGCAACGCACCATTAAGATCACCTCGAGAAAACATGTCAACTTGACTGCTTGCTTGAGTGCAACAGATATCCGGAGAAAAAGATGAATATTGTCATACCGCACACTAGCGGTGCTACGTGGGCCCTTCATCTCAGTCCCGAAGCGCTACGAACAGATCGCACCATTGTGATCCTCCTGAAAAATTACACAAGATTGACTATCCACTTATCTGAAACAGACACCCACTGATAAAGATAGAAATCCTTACCAACTCTCAAAACGGACCTTGTGGGGCTACACCATCATGCAGATTTAAAGTAGGAGGATTGCACCATTGCTATGCCCTCGTAAAAACACTCAAAATCAACTGCTCTCACACCCTGAACGGACGTCCGATAAGAAAGTTGTGAAACGCTGATCGCAGCTTAAAAGACGGGGCATGGGTCCCATGCCTCAACTTCAGTTTCGATGCCCAAAAACCCTCTATAAAACTCCGCCTTGACGCCAGGGTTGCAACGCCACTAACGGCGCTCAAAACGGACTTTGAATGTGTCTGCGCCGCCCAAAACAAGAAATCTCGGAAAAACACCAAACCACTTAACGTATGTGTTGCCCCACCGAGCCCCTTGTCTCAGAAGTTAAAAACCCCAAAATTATCTTAAAAGGTTCCTCTTGACTCAAGTAACGTGTGTCCATAGACGTTACGTGAATCTAACACCCGGTTTAGGAGTTACGCCAGATTAAACGTCATCGGACGCAAGTGGGGGTGAACCGGACCGGTTCGACCGGTCTACACCCCATGGACCTACCCAAGCCGGTAGGCCAGCGGCTCAGCCGGCTGAGCCACCGTAGACCGCGGCTCGCCCGTAAGGACCGCGGTCCACCGAACTGGACCGGCCCGGAGGCCGATCTTCCTTCCACATGGGGAACCGCAAAGGCGGGTCCACTGTCCATCGGCCGGGGTCTGCGACCCCGGTCTTCCACACCTCAGGCCCCAACTGGCGCCCCCGTTGCCCGGTCCACCTCTAGCAGCTCGCTCGGACCACCTCTTGCACGCCCGCCACACCAACGCCACCCTGCGCCGACCTCCACTGCCGAGGAGAGCCGTCACTGCCGCCGAGAAGAGCCACCGCCGCCGACCTCGCCAGACCACCCCTGCGCTCGGCGGAAACCTCCCTACTCACTGGAAAAACATGGTTTTGGCCGGGAAACTTCCTCGGGTCACCCCGAACTCCCCGGGACTTGGATTTCCAATCCGAAAGGTGCGTTGGGAAGCTCAGATCCGTTCCTACGCATATAGTACCCTCACTCAGAAAATTGAAGACATAATCACACTATAATTCAACTTTAAAAAAGGATTTATAATTTAAAACGCAAAATGAAATCTCCTACCTGTAGGGGCGTAGCCTGATGCTTCACGGTCAATATGCACCTTGTCGTTGTCACCCTAGTCTTGATCGGAGGAAGAGGAGGAGGAGGTTGAGGTGAAGAGGGAAGGGTTGAGGGAGGTGGGTTTCGTCAGGGGGTGGAATGAGGATGGGAGGGAGAGTAGAGTTTAAGTATTTAAACTCTTTTTAATTAAAAACTCGACCCCTGAAAACACCCACGTCCAAAACCCTCGACGCGGTTAAAGTTAGGCCGCGCCCAGGGTAAACACCACCTCCCGAGCACAACGGTGGTCTCAGAATTTTAATTTGATTCCCCATTCAAACGTTATAAAACTTAACGTCTAAGGCTGCTAAATTACGAAAACGCCCCTGGTGGAATTTTTCACAGAAGGGATGCGCCCGTGAAATTTACACCCCTCCTAGGGTAAAAGGCATGATCCGGACACAATGGTGTCATCGGTTTTCCGATACGAACAACTGTTTAAGATATACATTAGTTTACCCATTAAACGAATAAGTTAATTATGTTATTTATACGTTTAATGTTCCGTTAACGAGCGAGGGGTCCCAACGTCCCGTGCTGACATGTTCTATATCGTTCCTGGGGTAAAAACCTCATTTCAGACCCATCCGTACTCTCGGTTTTATGATCTAAATTACCGTTTCGGAGTTAATTCATTTATTTGGTGTTCCCAGTGTGAACGCACTGAAAATTTAATTCTAGCCACACTGGGGCTCGAAATCGCACGCCGTCTGAAGGCACTGCTCTGGAATAGCATCAAGAATATTCCAAAGAATTTTATAGAAAAAACCAAGTTCTTAATGATTACCTCCTTCAATATTTTTTCCCCTAAAAAGAAAAACTAAGGAACAACTCAGGGTACTAATCCCGCAGCTGGCTCTTCCGTACCCAGAAGAACGCATGGACAGTTCTGCGTCACCACACACAGACCAAAGGATTTGATCGATTCACAGGAGGTATGTCCTTGTTGAGGAAGTGCATAGGAGCACGCACACATCTCCTCAGGTAATCCATGTGGGAGATGTCGTGCATCCACTCCCAACCTTAGGGGGTTAGGGCAAGGCGGTAGACAACCTCGCCATCACTTCGCACGGTCTCAAACGGCCCGAAGGACCTCGGGGGTAGCTCGCCTCCCTGGTCAAACCTCTATATCGTACGATGCAACTAGAAATCACTATTTGAACTTGGGACAAGGCCTGGTGATTCCCACCTTCAGAATATCTATATGGTGAAACACCCAAGGATATCTGGTCACGCAATATTTCACAGTCGATGTCTCACAACCAAGACTCTCTTACATGCTCTAAAGGCAAAGGATTTTCTACCATAGACTAAAGAGAGAGGTTTCATGCCTTCTATTCCACTAACACAGGGTTACACCGACGCCCCATGTCACCCTGGTAACAACTTAAGAAAGGAGTAGGGAGAAAAGAATTTCACACACATAGTCTAACAATTCTACTGAAAAAATTAGAAGATCCGTAAAGCATACCTCTTATCATCTCATGCTCTGTAGGATCATAGACATCCAAAGCTTTCGGTTGTTCGTGGTCCAAACTGTCAGCTCCCAGAGCCTGACGTGGACCACCTAGTGGTGATGGGAAGACCTCGTAAAGTTTTCCCCCATTACCAGCCACTCTCGCTCCTCTATTAGAACCACCTCTCTATGTACCAATCTGATCACAGCGCTGCCTCTGTCATGGTGGTGCACCTGTTTCCTACCTGATATTCTCAGTGTGCCTGGTCTGGTAGTTTCATGCCAAGTGACCTCGCTCATTACAAGCATAGTACCGGCGCTCTCTGGGCTTCTCTGGTTCCCTCCGGCGCCACTATGGTGTACGACCACGGCCCGTAGTCCACTCACAGAAGGGTCTCCTCGGTTGAGGCCCTGTGTTCTTCCGCCACAATGGTGCACGACCACATCTCCGAAACTGGAAGCGGGAAGGCTGCCTATGTTGGGGTTCCGTCTGCTGATGCCTGCTAGCTGCGGCAGACGTCTCGGCTTTGTCGCGCCTACTACCACCACCAACCGTAAAGCGTGACAGGAATATCTCTGTCACCAGTTCCTACTCTATCACCTCGGCATAAGTGGGAATTCCCAAGGGTACTATGACATTACGAATCTCCATGCAAAGACCCTGCTCGAACATTTGCTCTTGGAATTTTTCTCTATGGAATAATCCGGGTAAAAACATGCACGGCCTGCGAAACTAGTCGCATACTCAGTCACCATCATCCCTCCCTACTGAAACTACAAGAGCTCCTGGATCTGAAAAGAGCATAAACATGAGGGGTAAAACTCCTCACAAAACAGTTGTTGAAATTATTCCCACGAAAGTGACGACTCATCAAGTAATTGAGTCACCAGACTCTACCAATGCTCAGTTTCTCTGTGGAAAAGGCTAGTGGCCAAAGACACCATAAGATCTATCATTGTCTGCACAAGCCTAAAAAGACAAACCACTATCCCAAGCCAAACCTCTGCTACCTGAGGGTCTAGCTCACCACTAAACCTCAGCAGTCTCTATCACTGGAACTCACGGAGCACGCTCAACCTACGCTCAAGCTCGGTCTTCTCTACTAAAGCTTTCTACTTCTCACCATGTGGGGGTGCTACTACCGGCCCACCTAGAGAAAGGGTCTCGCATGATGGATTCTGGACAGAGGCCTCGTCGCTCACAGGGTCGTTGTCACGAACCAAAGTTGGTATCATGTTTGTCTATCTCTGTGGAAACATACTGAATATTATCAAGGAGTGTTTCGGTCATATGATCATATGTGTATATAACAATAATGACAATGGGGAGCAGACTCAAAAAGAACAGTCAAGACTCAATCCTATGTGATTCACAAACCAATTCCCTGCAATGAGTGTCTCAGCATGCCGAGTCGACACGCCAGTTATCAGGGTCCTGTTGAATGGATACGTCGGTCGTTGTACCATCACTGGACTCCCTGGCCTGAGAGCTTCTCTCGAGACACGTTGACATAGTTGCCCTAAACCCCAACCAATTACTTTTTAGGGACGTCCAAACAACATCCCAAGGAATGAACCACCAATGATACCACTTTGTCACAACCTGACCCTACCTGGGCTCGAGCCACAACTACCCCAAGCCCGCCTCCATAGGCCAGGGGCTAGCGACAAGTGCGGAAGGATAAAAAACTCGGGGAGGCCTTTCCCTGAGTACCTGTACACACACGCAGCCCACTCAATGAAAAAGTGCAGAGTAAAAAAGAAAAAAAAATTAAAGTAAAGTACCAACTTCTATAAACAACCACAAAAGGTACATCCACCTCTAAATAGTACAAAGCAAGTGCTGAAGGTAAATTGGAAAGAAAAGGGAAAAACACGCACCCAACCAGAAAAGTGCCACAACTCGGCAACAGGTGAACAAAAGTATACAGCTAGGAGAGTCCAACACCTGGAACCCGACTACAACCACTGCATGCGGTCCAAGATACCAAACTCCTAAGCTCCGCTGAAGTCACAACCAACCTGTCTGTCGCCTGCAAGGGCACACCAAGTGTGGGAAAATCCCAAGCAGGGGTGAGTATAAAAATACTCTGTAGGATGCCCTGAAGGATCGAGGGAGAAACAAAGGATGTACTGAAGTGGTGACCAATAGATCGAACAAGGAAAAGTAAATGAGTATAATCGAGAGTGCAGTAAAGAGTACAGCTCAACCCAACAAGAGGAAGGAAGAAGACTCGTCCAATCACAAGGAGCTAGAAACGGTGAGAAGATGAACTTCCCGTCGAGTCTTCACTACCTATAATAGGAGAGTAGACTCGTCCAACCACGAGAAGCTAGACACGGAAAGCACATGGCATACCCCGTGCGTCTTCACCTCTACCGGAAGGAGAGTAGCCAAAACTTAAGGAGTGGGTACTGGAATAAGGTATACATATATATATGCTCTGTCAAGAAACCCGAACAAGATCATAAGGGGGGCTCTGTCCCGTACCTCAGCCCAAGAAATTGAGTAGCCAACAGTCCCATAAGTAAACACCATTGATGCCCAGCATCCCGCACGTCTTCCCCAAACTACAAGTCAAGGGGCTCAAGTCACCGCACCTCGATACTATTCTCTTTGGGTGGCACTGACCCTCCTGCATGGTTTTAGGTCGCGTCTCAAGGAAGCGTCTCAGTGGGGAAAGCGGCCCTCGTTCTTGAGAGTTCTGGGGGAAGTCAAACCACACCTCGTCACTATCACATAGTCGAGAGGTATTCTCAAAGTCAAAGATGTCACACCACTGACCTGTACAACCACGGGTCCCACTCCGATAGTCACGGAGAAAAGTCACCAACTAGCCTCATAAGAAGGCCTGAGTCTGAAATGCCAACAGATGACCCACTTCCCGGCCCTTCTGGAGGGTAAATCATAATAATATATCGGGTGACCCACTGTCGACCCCTGCTAGAGGGTAAACCCTAATACATTATCAGGAGACCCACTGCCCAGCCCTGCTGGAGGGTAAACCTTGAAGAAGTTGACAGGTGACCCACTGCCCAGCCCTACTGGAGGGTAGATCTGGAAGAAGTCGATAGGAAAAAGTTCCCGGGTACAACTACAAAATGTACCTCCCAACATTCTCGTATACTCCCAGAGTATATCGCATCTCTAGCGCAAAGGCTATCGAACCCATGGCACCCAAAGTTAGCGCAAAGGGAGAAAATGTAATTTCGCCAACCTGCTTTCTCCATGGCCCCAGCACAGCCAAACATACCTCTTTAAAGACTAACTTTACTCTCATAGGAGTGAACCCGATCACACGCCAAGGGTTCCCTACAAACACTACAGGAAGAACCACCTCTGGTACACCTTTCATGCTTCCACATTTAATGAGATCCCGAATGAGACTTTCCACGTCCAAACGGATCACACCATTTTAATCCTTGCATAAAAACACACAAGATAGAATATCTATCCACCTCCAATGAATATCCGATGTAAAATTTTTCTGACACCGCTTTACGCCTGAACGGCGTCCCATGGTCCCGAGCCTCGACCTCGAAAATAGTCGGTCACATCGCACCATTGCGATCCCCTCAGGAAAACACATAAAATTGACTGCTCACTTGAGTGGAATGGATATCTGGAGAAACAGATGCATATTACCATACCGCACATGAGTGGTGCTACGTGGGACCCACATCCCGGTTCCGAAGCGCTACGAACGGATCGCACTGTTGTGATCCTCTCGAAAAAGTACACAAGATTGACTATCCACTTATCTGAAAAGGACACCCGGTGATAAAGATGGAAATCACCGCCAACTTCCAAAACGACCCTCATGGGACCTGCACCATCATGCAGAGTTAAAGCGGGAGGATTGCACCATTGCAATGCCCTTGTAAAAACACTCATAATCGACTGCTCTCACGGCCCAAATGGACATCCGATGAGAAAGTTGTGAAATACTGCTCGCAGCTTAAAAGATAGGTCATGGGGCCCACACCTCAACTCCAGTTCCGATGCCCAAAAACCCAATATAAAACTTCGCCTCAATTCCAGGGTTGTAACGCCGTTTACGGCGCTCGAAATGGACTCTGGAAGTGTCAGCGCCGCCCAAAATAAGAACTCTCGAAAAAACGCCAAACCGCTTAACGTACGTGTTGAACCACTGAGCCCCTCGTCTCGGAAGTTAAAACCCCTAAAACCATCTTAAAAGGTTCATCTCGACTCAAGGAACGTGTCGCCGTAGACGGTAAGAAAATCTGACACCTGGTTTAAGAGTTACGCCAGTTTAAACGTCATCAAACGCAAGCGGGGGTGGACCGGACCGGTCTGGCCGGTCCACACCCCCTGGACTGGCCCTAGCCGGCCGGCCCGCGGCTCAGCCGGCTGAGCCGCCACGGACTGCGGATCGCCCGCGTGGACCGTGGTCCACTGAACTGGACTGGCCCAGAGGCCGGTCTTTCTTCCACGCGGGGACCCACAAAGGCGGGTCCGCTGTCCGCCGACCGGGGTCAGTGACCCCGGTCTTCCACGTCGTTGTGCCCCAGCTGGCGCTCCCACTGCCCTGTCCACCTCCAGCAGCTTTCCCATACTGCCTCTCACATACCCGCCACACCGACGCCTCCCTATTCCAACATCCGCTGTTGAGGAGAGTCGTCGCCGCCGCCAAGAAGATCCACCGCCGCCGACCTCTCTAGACCGCCCCTGCACTCGCTAGAAACCTCCCTACTCACTGAAAAAACACGGTTTTGGCCGGGAAACTTTCCTGGGTCACCCCTAACTCCCCAAGACTCGGATTTCCAATCTGAAAGGTGATTTGGGAAGCTCATACCAGTCCCTATTCATCTACTACCCTCGCTCGGAAAATTGATGACATAACCACTCTATAATTCAACTTGAAATAAGGATTCTGAATTTAAAATGAAAAACGAAATCTCCTACCTGCAGGGGTGTATCCCGGCGCTTCACGGTCAATCCGCACCTCACCGTTGCTGCCCCCGTCTTGATTGGAAGAAGAGGAGGAGGAGGTTGAGTTTAAGAGGGAAGGTTTGAGGGAGGTGGGTTTCGTCAGGCGGTGGAATGATGATGGGAGAGAGGGAGAGGAGAGTTTAAGTATTTAAACTCTTTTTAATTAAAAACTCGACCCCTGAAAACACCCACGTCCAAAACCCCCAATGCGGTTAAAGTTAGGATGCGCATAAGGTAAACACAGCCTCCCGAGCACAACGGTGGTCTCAGAATTTTAATCCAAGTCCACATTCAAAATTTATAAAACTTAAGGTCCGAGACCGCTAAATTATGAAAATGCCCCTGGTGGCATTTTTCACAGAAGGGTCGCGCCCGTGAAAGTTACACCCCTCCTAGGGAAAACGGCATGCTACAAACTCAACGATGTAGTCATTTTTCTAATATGACCAACCGCTTAATAGATACTTGAGTTTACCAATTAAACGAATAAGTTAATTATGTTATTTATCCTTTTAATGTTTCGTTAACGGGTGAGGGGTCCCAACGTCCCGCGCCGACATGTTCTATGTCGTTCCTGGGGTAAACACCCCATTTTGGACCCATCCGTACCCTCAATTTTATGATCCAAATTACTGTTTAGGATTTATTTCATTTATTTGGCGTTCCTAGTGTGAACGCACTGAAAATTTATTTTCGGTCACATCGGGGCTCGGAATCGCACGCCGTCTGAAGGCGCTGATCTGGAATAACATCAAGAATATTCCAAAGTCTTTTATAGAAAAAATTGGGTTCTTACATCAATGATTTATTTGATTATCTATAGGGTTCAATATTTTTTGAAGTTTAATTTATGTTTAGGGTCCCATAAACTGAATTTTAAGATGAATGACATTTTGAGGATAGTGTTTCAGACTAGATATGGGAATTATGAGTTGGTAGTTATGAAATTTAGGTTAACTAAGACACGTTATTTATTTATAGACCTTATGAATATATTTTTCTATGAGTTCTTGGATAAGTTTTTGGTTTTTTTTATTGATTATATTTTGGTATACTCTAAGAGTTAGTAAAAACATGAAATAAACCTAAGGTTTTTTTTTCAAACTTTAAAAGAAAATAAATTGTATGGAAAATTTAGTAAGTGTGAATTTTGGTTGTAATAAAATTATTTTCTTGGACACATTATCTTTAAAGATAACATAATTATTGAACCTATGAAAACTAAAGTTTTTAATGTATAGAAAATTTCTTAAAATTTCAAAAAGATTTGTAGTTTTATTAGTTTAGTGGGTTACTACTGGTGGTTTGTTGAAAACTTTGCTCAGTTGTTTAGCACATTGACTAAGTTAAATTGAAATAGAGTTAAAATAATCTAGAAGAAATAATATGATGATTTTTTTAGGAAATAAAAAGATTATTGATTAATTATCAAGTTTTGGACCTTATTTACAAAAATAGTGAATTTTTCATCTATAGATATTATTAATTAAAGGGAATTGGTTTTATCCTGATGCATAATGATCAGTTAATTTCTTATTCTTTACGTTATTTGAAACCTCATGAGTTAAATTAACCTACACATGATCTAGAATTATATTATATGGTTTTTTCTTTAAAAAATGGGATGCATCATTAGTATGGATTAAAGTGTGAAATATATACTGATCACAAAAGTTTGAAGAATATATTCACTCAGAAATAATTGAACATGAGATGGAGAAGATAACTGGAACTGATCAAGGATTATGATTTCACAATTCATTATAATCATAAAAAGGAAAACAAAGTAGATGATTTATTAAGTTAGAAAAATAATGTTACATTAACCATGTTACAATTGTAAAATAACCCTTTGGTTAAAGATTTTCTGAATTTTGTCTTAGAAGTTGTGGATGAAGGGACATCCTATATTTTGTCTTAGGTTTTAGTGTAGTTAAGTTTTTTAGAAATAATTAACCAAACTCAAAAGGAGGATCATGTTCTATAGAAAAAGGTAGAATCCATTAAAAAGGGAAAGTTTCCTGAGTTTAATTTTAATGAAGAAGTTGTTATCATATCTGTAAAAAGATTATGTGTGCCTCATGATTTATAGCTAAAGATAAAGTTTTTGAGTGAATCTTTTAGTTCTCTATTTTCCATTCATCATGGAAACACTAAGATGTACCAAGACCATCAGGAGTATTATTATTGGGATGGTATGAAAAGAGATATTTTTGAATTTACCATGAAATGTTTGACTTTTTAGTAAGTTAAAGTAGAATAACTATTATCAAATTTAATGTTTCAACCTTTACTAGTTTCGAAGTGGATATGGGAAAATAAATCAACAGATTTCATGGTGGGATTTCCAAACATATCTCGGGTTAATAATTCCATTTGGGTTATCATTGATCAATTAACTAAATATTTACATTTCCTTCCAATTAAGGATATTATGTCTTTAGAACAAATTTTTTGACTATATCTAAAAGAGATAGTGAAGTCACGTGGAGTTACTCCCTCTATTGTGTTGTACCGTGATCCTAGGTTTAAATATAATTTTTGGAAAGGATGTTAGAAGTTTTTGGGTACTAAATTAAATTTCAAAAATAGTTTTTCATCATCAATATGATGGATAGTTAGAGCAAACAATTCAGATTTTAGAAGATATGCTTTGTTCTTATTCAATGAATTATTAGGGAATTTGGTATTAACATCTTTCTCTAGTTGTGTTTTCTTATAACAAAAATATTTGATTCCAGTATACAAATGGGACCGTCTAAGAAAATATATGGAAAGCATTTTTAGATGCCAGCTTTAGGGGATGAAGTAAAAGAAAGGAAGTTAATGAGACCAAAGTTAGTAGATTAAATGTACTGAGAAAGTGCAGTTTGTTCATCAATATATGAGGATGGCTTAGATCAGGAAAAAAATTTGTGTGGATGAACAAAGAGAAGATATTTCTTTTGAGGTAGGTGATCATGTTTTTCTCAAAGAATCTCTATGTAAAAGTGTGATGTGTTTTGGTAAAAACAGAAATTTAAGTTCCTAATTCATTATACGTTATAAAATACTATATAAATTTGGATCAATTGTATAAAAAGTGTCTTTGTCTCTAATTTTATCCTAGGTATATAATGTTTTTCATGTTTCAATATTAAGGAAGTGTGGTTCAGATTCATCCCAAGTTTTAAGCCCTAAAGTAGTTTAGATGGAAGAGAATATAACTTATGAGGAATATCCTATTCATATTCATTAAATTATAGATAAAGTGTTATGAAATAAGGTGATTCATTTAGTTAAGGATTTATGTAAAAACCATATGGTTAAAGAAGAAACATGGGAATCAAAAAATTCAATGATTGAAAGATATCCCAGCTTGTTTAATAAGTGAATAAAATTTTGGGGATGGAATTTACAAAAGTGGTAAGAATTTAAAAAGCTAGTTGATGGTATAATAAATAAATTTCATGTTTATAAATATGAATTATATAGTTATATTCATTACAAAAATATTAAGTAATTTCTAAATCAAAAAAGGAAATAGCTTCAATTAAAATCTTTTATTAAATAGTTTTATTTAAAACTTTAATTTATAAATTATATAATTTTAATTTAATAAAAAATTAATTTCATTTTTTAAATAATAATACCAAAATTAAATTATGGTTAAATTTTTTGATTTTTCAGAAAATATTGATTTTTTGGTGAATAGTGAAAATATCGATTTTTGTATAGAAATCATTTATTTTCAATAAATTAAGTAATTTAAAAGCACCATTGTGTTTTGAATATGATTTAAAGTAACATAAGTATTAAATATTTATATTTAATTCACTAAATTTCTTTTTAATCACCTTTATATTGGAGTTTAGTGTAAGTTAATTTTTGGTTTAAAATGGGTTTTCCTGAAAAATGTTTTAAAGTGCATAGTGTTTCTCTATTTTAATTAATTTAAAAACCCTATTGATGAATTATTTAAATTAAATTTGTTATTTTATAAATATTAATATTAATTTAAATTCATACAATGATTATTACTAGTCATAGAGTTAATATAAAATTATATTATGCTTGAAAATTACGTTTCTTGAAAAAATGCTTTTTCGTCACGTTTGCAAGTTTAATTTTAAATTAAATTATTAAAATTATATAAATTTAATTTAATAAAATATATTTTATATTTGGGATAATAATAATTTATATTATATAATAAGTTCAATTTAATTTTTATCATAATGAATAGTGAAGATAGTAAAAATCAGTTACCACGGTTCAGGTAAAAATGAATTTACCGGTGGCTAAACTAAAAGGATAAGGGTTTAAATGACCTAAAAACTTGTCTAAAATAAGTTTTATAGAGATTTATAGATCTTATAATGTTTAATTCTTTATAATTTTTAATTTTTGCTCCTTTTGGAATTTGAAAAACATGGTTACACCTTTTTCTTTTAAAAAATTACAAGTGTGACACTAACCTCACTTATAAAAGGCCACCTCATCTCCTCTCTTATTAACATATTAAAATCCATTTTTATAAAAAACTACATTACAAAATAACATCTTTAATTCCTTACCCATGAACTATAGTATTTATATTGATCATAAATCCATCCTATGAATCCTTTTGGTGCTTACCCATGGATGTTGTTCGTGGAAGAGGTATTGTGCTTAACCGAGCATCTTTATATTATTTCGTATTCCACCTCATTCAAATTTTTTTAAATTATTATGATATAATAATAAAAATATATCCCATATACTAATATGTTATTATGTTAATTGAATAATTTAAATCCATCTCCTCTTTCATCAAATTGGGAATGAAATCATCATTTGTGTGTAAGGCGGACTACCACCTCGTGAATCGATGTCATTCGTTTTTTATAATTTCCTCTCAAAACTTGTTATACTGATATATTTAAAGAATATATATTTTATTTCTAACATAATTTTACTTTTTAAAATATTATATCTCATATACCTTCTTAATTTTCATTCAATGGCGGATGTGATAACATTGGTCGTGTCTATGGAGGACTATTGTCTCGTGAAGCAATGTGATTCATTCTTCAATAATGCTTTTTGCTGAAGGTAATAAGGGTAAATTTAATGAATATTTTTGAAATAATTATGATATTAATGACATATTTATCATTAATAAAATATAATATATCAATTAATTTATTACATTTCCACTCACTGAAAAAATGATAACATTTTTTAAGCATATGTGTGGACCACCGCCTCCATGAATCAATGTGATTCTTTTTTCATCACCATATAAAATGTATGATATATATAAGTATATTTAATTAAATAATATATTTTTTATTTTATTATTATAATTATGGAAATATAAAATAATACTTACCTTATTTCAATAATGATCATTGAAAAATGAAAATGTTACTCATGTGTATGCATGGCTTCCCGTCTCCATGATTAAAACATAGTTCATTTTTTATAACCATATTTTATAATTGGTTTTAAAAGTATAAATTATGTATAAAAATTATAACTATTTCATTATTATTATTCTATATATTTTTAAATAATGACCACTTTTACTATAATCAACCTATCGAAGTCATTTTTGACACTAAGCCAAATATCATCGAAACATCTCATGTAAATTTAATTGATTAAGTAATTGTATATAACATGGTAATAAATGAAATAAAAGGAATTATAAAAATGGAAAATATTCTTAATCAAGTAAATAATTAAAATAAGGTTATTATTTAGGATGATAAAGAACAAACATGACAAATCAAACATGAGGTAAGGGACTTCGTCTCAATTCCCTTTCATTGAGGAAAATTCGGATGTTATGCACTGATATTATTTTATGAAGTGTATATACAACCCATTTCACATGTTATATCATGAATTTATCTATTATCATTATATTTAAAGATTTGTTTAATGTTATTCATTCATGGGGATTATGATTGAAATGTTTCCAAAGTATAAAGGGGCTTTCTTTTTAAAAAACCTCTTTTAAAGTTCCCTCAAAACTATTTTTATTCCATATACATGTTTTTAAAGGATTTAATGAATGTGATTATATAGAAATGAAAGTTTTATAAAGTACATTTTTTTCCTTTATTTAAAAGTTTTTCAAAAGGAATATTTTTACATGTTTTGTACAGAACGTTTTGAAAAAAGGATAAAAGAACTGTTTTATTTTATAGTATACGACGACAATGAATTTTCTTTATTTCGTAACCATTATTTTATTTTTAGATTCCTTTATAAGATTTTATGTTTCCTTAAAAAACCTATTTCCTTTTTTATATGTATTTTGGTATTAAAAATTGGTTTTTAAATGGAGTGTATATTTCAATATCCTAAAATGTATTTTTATGGGTGTATACTTGGTTTTTAAAATGTATTTTATATATTATAATTATTTTATCATTTTGGAAAATTATTTATGATGATGGGTGGTTCTGTTGTAAACCAAGTATGGGTGGTTCCATGATAAACCAAGGATGGGTGGTTACGTTATGAACCAAGGATGGTTGGTTACATTATAAACCAAATGCGGGTGGATCCATGTTAGCTCTCCAATGTATTGGGTATGGAAGTTGAACATATGGTTATTCCATTTGTAATAGTGATATAGAAATTAATGCCCCATGATTCCATTTTTTTATTAATACTTTCTTTGAGTTTTTATAGATATCTTATTATTTCCAAAAAGGAAAGTAATGAACTTATTTTTTTAATAAAGTATTTAATACTACTTAAGGGCGAAAATTATGACATTTTAAAAAAGTTTTCAAGATTTTTCACATTTTTAAATAAAACTTTATGAGTATTAGTTTTTATTTTTATTTTCTTGTGATTTGTTTTATGAAAATATTTGGGGAAAGAATGTGATTTATTGGGTATGAAAATGATTATTTTGAGCCTAAATCTTACTTTGAAAATGAAAATTTTTATAAGTGATCATGGACTAATGGGTTACTTTCTTTTCTTTTATGTACCCTACTAAGAATTTTGTGCTCATACAATGTTTTAAAAAAATAGTGTTTAAGTATGTATAATAACATAGAATAAGTCAATTCGAAATTTGTGAATATATTTCATGAAAAGAAAACATGTTTTGTTTTAAATGTTTTATATTGTGAGAAAAATGGATACTGATTAGAAGTGTCCACTTCATATATATATAGGTTTATTATGTAATATTTATAACTTATCTCTCTAAAAATATAAACCTATAAGATATTTGGGAATTTAATAAATTTAATTTTAGTATAAACTCACTAGAAAATGTAATGTCTAAGGACAGGTCTTATATGAACTATACTAACTTGGTAATTAAATAAAACAAAATAAAAATTGAAATAAAAAGTATAATAATATAGTTATGAAGATGATAAAGGCTCTAAATAATGTAAATAATTAATATATTTGTATTTATTCAGAAGGTTAAAATTCATACCAAGAGAGTTGGGACTCGAGTTAAGGCCTAGAATCCTTTTTTTTATATTTTCAAATGACACTTTAGGATAAGTGTGAACCCTAAAAACTTCCCAAATAGAAACCATTAAAAGGAAATACATTCCAAAACATGACTACAAGAAACTCCCCTCCCCACCAACTACATCATTATGTCATGCCTCCACCATCACATGACCGCTTTGCTAGCTGTCACATGCAGGGTTGCACGAGCCTGGTACCACTGGAAAAAATCTATACCCTCTTATTCATCCAAATCCAGATTGCTAAGATTTGGTGAATTATTCTTGCTCTAAAACCTCATATGAAGTTATTCCACATAGACTGTCTAGAAGCTTCCACATTCCAGAATCAAAAATCACCAAAGACCAATCATGTTATCACAATCCATGCATAGACAGTCTAAAAATTAAAATTCAAAAGCAGAAGGGTTGCCATTACTGGGAGCCAACAGAGATGAATCTACCACAAGATGTTAGTGGTCACTTTCCCTCACATCCAAAAATCACCATTCAGACCACCACTCAGATCCTCCTCAGAGATAGTGGTGGAATCCTGGGGTGAGAGAATAGAATTCACAGCCAAATCCCTCAATGGAGCTCACCTCCATAGCCACCCAATACCAACGTCCAAATAGAACTACCATTGTCGAAGCACAACCCTATAGTTATCCGAAACATGATATCTGAAGAAAGGAAAACACCAAAAGAAAACCCCTCATGAGCTTGAATCCATCCTCAAACACAAATCCAAATTTGGAACAGAAAATCTCATATTATGAACTGAAGGTGATGCAGCTAGATCAGGGAAGATAACTCGACATCGTGGGGTTGGGGGAAGCCTCATTGTTGAGCTGATGTAGAACAATTCATCCACCAGAGATGAACAACACCACCGTGAAAAGTGAACTATGGCTGAAATCCAATATGAATGCAGACAACCCAAGAACATTGTCACATAAAGAAACCACCCACCGAGAATCATTGTCTCCCTCCGCCAAGCATCATCTTTTCCCAAAGAAATTGCCCTCCGAGAATTAGAGCACTGCTAACTAAAACAAAAATACCATTAATGGTAAGGGTTTTTTCTTTAAAACCATGGTTTCAATTTTTTAATGTTTTTATTTCACCTCATTTTTTCAATGTTTGTATTTTTATATTGATTCATGAATTTAATTAATTATAATAAAATTATTATTAAAATTTATTTTTAACTATATTTTAATTTCTTTATAAAGTTTTTAAAAGGAAAAGTTTCAACATTTTTCCATACAAATCATTTTTGACATTCTTTATAAAGGTGTGAAAATAATACTTTTAAAAAATTTACCACATAACTTTCTTATTTCACCTTCATGGCTATTATTCATTATAAAACTTTTTATTTAACTTTTCATGGTTTTCTATATTAAATTCAACTCTTATTTTTTTATGAATTTTACATTTTTAAAGAGTTATTGAATAAAATGGTTATTTTATCTTATTTTTAATGAGATGTTTGAAATTGATTTTTTTATTGGTTTAAATGAGTGTTATGATAATAAGTGAAATATTATATATAATTTTCATGTAATAGTTCTTGGAAATTATATATGATGATTTTTGGTCCCAGGATATAGCCCTCGAATGCATTGGTTAATAATTTATTCTTTCGAGAAATGATGAGTGGAATTAACTGATTATAATTTTTTCTATTATTAGTGAAATTCACATGAAAACATGTGAAAAATATGATATCCCAAGATATCTTCATGGTTTTTCTAAATATTCCATGAGTTTTACTAGTTTTATTAATTAATAGTTGATTTCACAAGTTATTAGTTTTATTATGAACTCAAATATTATTTTGTGGAAAGGTGAACTTTCTTATGGTTTTTCGTGTTTTTCAATGGACTATTGGGTTTCCTTTCTTTTTTATCACTTAATGATAATTATTTTATCATCCCAAATTTTCAAATGTTTTTTGTAGGGCATATGGATATATAGGAACTATATCATGGTCAATCTTTATATCATCACGAATCATCTTAAATTAAGAATAAAGTGTCAGGAATAAAACAGTGGTATTCCCTTAAGAACTGTTTTTGTAAAAAAAGAACATTGTGTGGATTTTTACACCTTGTTGTGTAATGGTTTTACTAATTATTTAAAAAAATAAACCTAAAATATCATGGGAATATAAAGTAAAATCCCTACTGTTAAACTCATAATTATGGTTTGGTTATGTATTGGCAATAATAGTTAGTATTGAATCTATGTATGTAATGAATATGTTTTTTACACCAAATATGGGTATACGAGTCTAGGGTGTTATAATAATAGTAATCACATAAAGTATAAAATAATATAAGAGATTAAGATACTCAATATATAAATTCCACCTATGTTAATTCATTTCTTTTTAAATTGCCCAATATTTGTTTGACCTCTAATGATATAACTAATACCCATATCAACCATAAACAATCATAAATCAACCATTATATCATTTGAATAAAAATAAAAATTTTCTAATAATCAATATAAAACACATTCAGTGAAGCTTTAATGATGAAACTATGTACAATGGGATGTGGTACACTCCTTACAAGCACCTGATCATAATACAAAAAAATGACTCAAACCATAAATAGATATTATTCTTCCATTTAATAAAATTTATTGAAACACAAAGATAAAAATCATGTACTAACTTACCTCTTTCCACACTATATGCAACCACATGATATAATCCTCTTTTAGACTAATCTCACATCAATATATAAATGACCTAAGAAAATTAAATTATTCAACAATGTCACAAAGGAATTATGTTGAAATAAATAACTCCAACATAGTAAAATAAGAGGAAGATGAATAAGAAGATAAGAGTAATAAGTAATATAATACAACTCACCTTAATGGATGAGGAAACCCAATATCAAATATCTTAGATCCAATATATAAATGGAAATAAAGGAGAAATACAAATGGAGGCATTTACCTTTTATTTACTCCATTAGAGGAGAAAAATCCTAATGAGGACATAAGATAAAGGCCCCAAAATTACCTTATCACCCTGATATATAAGTGAGGGTTAGTAAAATGATTAAAACACATAAATAAAGGATGAAATTAATCCTAGGGAATGGAAATAATTCTATTAAATATTTTTTTATAATACATTCTATCTTAATGATATAATATTTCCATGAACTCAAGAAAAATGAGGATAAATCTATTGAGTTTTAGGGTGAAAACGTCACAAAATATTCAAATTATGCCTTTAGAAACTCATTTACATGTATGAACATTATTATCACTACTAAAAAATAGGCCTTTAAAGGAACTAGCCTTTATCAGCACTAAAAAATGCTCATAAATGGTACCTTTTATCAGCACTTTTTTTAGAGTATAAAAAGGGTATCCTTTATCAGTGCTTTTTTTAGCACTAATAAGGTTTACCCTTTATCAGCGATTTATATTTAGCATTGATAAAGGTAACCCTTTATCAAAACTTTAATTTTAGCACTCATAAAGGGATCCTTTATCATTGATTTTTTAGCACTGATAAAGGTACGAATAAAATTAAATAGTCAAATAAATAAAAAATAAAAATTTATTTTATTAAAAAAAATATTAAAATTTTGATTAATTAAATAATTATTGATAAAAATGAATAAATTGATTATACTATATATAAATTATAAATACTAATAAAGAGTATATATTAAATATATAGATGTGTATGCAAAATGAAAATTAAAAAACTAAAATAAAAAATAAGTAAATTGAGAAAAATATTAAATATTTTATTAAGTAAATAATTATTGATAATTTTAATAAATATTATATATTAAATATATAGATATACATGAATGTAGGTAAATATGATTTATATAATACAAAATATTTATTCTTTTACATTAAATAGTCATATTTTTAGGGAATAATGGTTTATAATTAAAAATTAATATGAATTAAAAATACTAACTAATTACATAGAGTAATGGACAAAATTGAATGTCATTTAATTCTTCAATTTAACATAGATCGAATGTGTTTTATAATGATTTCACATATATGTAATCAATTCATTTTTATATACAATACACACAAACAAAACTTATCCATTTTTTCAATATTGTTAAAGTGAACTTTTTTTATTTTATTCAATTTCACTTATTTTTAACATGCATGTACTTAAGATTAAATATTCATTAATAATGTTAAAAAAATTGTAAAAAAATTATAAATAAATAAATTTTTAAATGTACATTTACAATATTTATACACTTATATATTTATAATTATAAATAAATAAAAATTATTATTTTTAAAGTATTTATATAATTATAAATAATTAATTATATATATATATAATTATTAAATTTATAATAAATTTACTTAAATAATGAATATATTTACTATATTTATATTTATATACATTTATTATATATATATAATTATATAAATACATATAATGATATAAATATTTTAAAAAAAATATTTATATAATTATAACTAAATAATTATATATTTAAATAATTAAAAAATTATAATAAATATATTTAAATAAAGAAAATATTTACGATATTTATATTTATATTTATTTATTAAAAATATATAATTATATTTATATATTTATATATTTCTATTTATAAAAAAGATATTTATAATTATAATTATAAATACTTTATCATCGCTTTTTTAGAAGAACTGATAAAAGTGTCCCGGTATATTTTAAGAACTCTAACCATCGTCAACTAGTTCGTGATATCTAAAGCTCTCTATGGAAGACATCTGTTATCGGTGCTCCTCCTCACTGAATCAAAGCTCAAATCAAGGATCAAATCAAGGATCAAATAATTCCAAGGCTCGAATGATTCAAGGGTCGAACAAATCCAAGGCTAGAACATAAGTCTTTCTCCACTTTCTCTCAAACTTAAACCTTTCTCTACTTTCTCTTGGGGAACTTGGGGTGTAAAACATCAATGGTTCTGGCCATGATGGAAGTTGTTTTGCAACTATCAGTGTGGTGAGTTAGACATTTTGGATATTTCGTTGTGGAGATCATCCATTTTGATGCTTGGAATTTTTAGAGTGTGAAACACCTATATGTGAGCCTTCCAAACTTTTCTCCCAGTCCATATGAGCATCTCCTTCCTTCTCAATTGTAGCTATGAATTAATTTAAGGGATTTTTGAGATAATATTTTATTTATATGAAATTTTGGATGAATCAAGATTTATTTTCATTGGATAGATAGTGGAATTAACGATATTATAGAAGTATCATCCCATTTTACATTGTCTGTATAATTTTTTATGTATAAATTTCCATGATGGTGGTTGGGTAGCCTATGAGACTTCTTTTTTATGTATTAAACTAACTAGTTATTTTTGTATTTGAATAGTAGAGACTTTAGATTTAGAGTGGTGTTTTATAGATCTGTTAATTTTGTGATTCCACTTATATTTATGAGTGAAGTAAGGGTATTCCACTTATAAAATGTGACCTCACGGGAGTTGTTCATCTTGATAGAGGATACTGTGTATGGGAAAGATGTTACAAGGGTTGGTTTGTTTTTCTCCCTTTTTTGTGATATATCTTGTTAATGTGTATTATTTGTTTATTCCAACTTCTTTATGAACCTCCCTAGAATCTTAAGGATGGGTAAATGTGCATTAGATAGCCTCCTTAGAATCCTTCAATTGGGTAGATCTAATGTGATGAACACTCTATAATCCTTGGGATGGTCGGTGTGGCGATATGACATACTAAGAGTCTTGATATGTTTTCAAATATTTTATATACCATTAATATTAAATGTAATAATTTATTAGGTTGTTACAAAACTTGTTCTAAAAAATATAATAGAGGTTATAAAATTCTATATATTAGAAATTATTTTTAGGTATTCATCATTTAAAGTCTATATTTATTGGATCCTCTCCTAGGAATCTCTAATTACCATCCATATATATGAAATAACTCTTTATTTATTAAAATTTTTTATCAATATATTTTTATATCTTCTAGTTTATTGAATGAGAGTTTATTATTCTTGTTTATCATATTTGGGTTTCTTATTACTCCTTAATTACCTATACTATATTTTCATTTGTTTAGGGGATTTAAAAAAGACTTTATGTGTGTCAAAAAATAGTTATTATTATAATTTTCTACTAAATACTCATCCCCCATCTCTTTTATAGACAACCATCATCCTAATCAGTTTTATCTCTCGAATAATTATTTCATTATTTTTCTTGAGACTCATCCACCATATCTTTTATGTTTCTTTTACTACTTTGAGAAGTAACCATCCCAAGGATGACTACCGCTTAGATTATTTCAAGAAACATAGGTGCATGTCCACAATAGATGGAGGATGTGTGTCAAACAACAAAATACAATGATAGATGTTTGGGAGATGAGATGATGATCATGAAAGTTGTCTATAACTTTCACCTATGAATGAATACAAAGTATAACACCTACCATAGTGGAGTAATTTTTTTCTTAAAGTCAATTACCCATTTTCTTAAAAGCATACTAAAATTATTTGAAACAATAAAATGTTGGGTTTCCCTAATTATAATTGTCTATGAATTTCACCTTTGATAATGAATATCATATGTGTATTTGTTTATTTACTATAAACAACTAATATTTTATAAACCCAATAGGATGGATATGAATCTAAAATGGTTTCATGCTAATCTTTTGAAAAAATATTATGAATATGGAGTTAAATAGTTCATCATGTTTGCAAGAGATCATGCATATGACCCTTCTCAAATCATTTGTCCATGTTTAAATTGTTGTTATTCAAGAAAAATTAGTCTTGAATAGTTTAAAGAGTTTTTTATTTTTTAAAGAATATATGAGGGATATAAATGTTGGACTAAAAATGATGAAAAACTGAATATACACACCAATTGGTATGATATTCTAGTTTATAGATCATTTGATATGAATACCAGTGTATATAGTAATAAAGATAACACGGAAGAAATTACAATGGAAATTAAAAATGACCTTCATTATTGACCAAGGTTGTTTTAGAAGTTAAATAGTTGTGCCAAGAGACCATAGTATACCAGTAAATACAAAACATTGTCAGTTTTATTGTTGCTATATAATTTAAAATATGGCAGCGGATGGAGTGACACCAACTCTATAGAACTTCTTGGTCTCCTGAATGATATGCTACCAAAATAAAATAAACTAACATTTCAAATATATAAAGCTAAAATAATGCTATGTTCAAGGGTTATGATCTCTAAATAATACATGATTTTTCAAATAATTGCATATTGTTTCTCAAGGACCATGAATTACTCGTAAAATTCTCTAAGTGTGGAGTAGATTGATAAAAGAAAATTGAATCAAGTACTTTCAAATTTGTATGGTACTTTCATAACATTCTGTACTCTAAAAGATTATATGGATGTCAGGAAATTGGGAGAAAAATGTCATGGAGTGAAAATCAAAGAATTATAGATAGGAACCTATGTCATCCAGTAGATTCTTCTTTGTGGAAGAAAATTGATGACGAGTATCCTAAATTTAGAAATGAGCCAAGAAACTTTTTTCTTTAATTATCTACAAAAATTCAATAAATACTTTTGGTGTATAAGGAATTACTCAAAATACATGGCCCATCATGTTTTGTAAATTATTACTTGCCTTCATGGTTATTCATGAACCAAAAATACATTATGTTGTATCTACTTATATCTGGACCAAAGCAACTTGGTAATAATATTTATGTCTATTTGTCTCCATTGATCAAAGATATGAAATTGATATGGGATACAGGTGTTACAATGTATGGTTTTCATATAAGTAAAGAATTTACATTGAGGGACATATTGTATGGGACGATAAATGAATTCCCCGCTTATGGAAATTTATCAAGATATAACATTAAAGAACTTTTGTGGTGTCCCATTTGTGAAAAGCACACATACTCAGTTCGGTTGAAACACTCCTTGAAGACTCTTTTTTTATGAAATAATAAATTTTTACCTTGATGACATAAATACCGAACCTAGACGATAGCATTTGATGGGAATATAGAACAAGGTAAAACACCATCTCCAGTAATGGTTTATCAACTATATAATAAATTAAAATATATTTACATTGTTTTCTGTAAACCATTTTCAAAAAAAACATACAAAATCATGTTTAAAGAAGAGATAAATTTTCTTTCAATTACAATATTGTAATTGTTTGTATGTAATATATTTTCTTGATGTCATTTATATAGAAAAAATGAATTTTATAGTATTATGGGAATGTTACTAAATGTTTTTGTAAAATTGAAAGATGGCATCAAGGCTTGGTTGGACTTGATTGAAATGGGGATATGGGAAGATTTGGCACCAGTGAAGGTTAAAAGGCAGTCTTTTCTTCCTCCAGCATCTTAAACTCTATCCATATTGAAAAAATTATAATTTTTCCTTTTCTTTAATAGTTTATAAGATTCACAAAGGTATTCTTCAAATATCAATAATGTCATGTCAATGACTAATTTGAAGTTACAAAGACTAAAATCACATGACTGTCATGTTTTGATGCAAGATTATGTATGTTGTTTTCCATTGTATTCTAACTCAAGATGTATGACAAAAATTAACCATACTTTGCTTATTTTTCAAAAATATATTCATTAAAGTTATAGAACCATTTTAGTTTTAAATCATGAATAAGGAGGTTGCAGTGATATTATGTGAATTTGAGACATTCTTCCCACCATTATTCTTTGACACAATTTTCCACCTAATGGTTCACTTGGTTATTGAGGTTCAACTATGTGGTCTTATCCATTATAAATGGATATACCCCATTGAATGGTATATTAATATTTTGAAATGGTATGTCAAGAATCAAAGTTCTTCAAAAGGTTGTATCGTAGAATGATATAATATTGAATAAGCTATTGAATTTTGTACCGATTACCTATCATATATTGACATCATCACTCTCCCAAATTCTCATCACATAGGATTCCTTATGAGAGAAGGGATTTTTGGAAGAAATTTTCTTAAAATAACCTTGATAGAGTGGGATCAAGAGAACCTTTACATTTTACATAATAATGAAGATGTTAATCCATACATTGAATCCCACAAAGAAATTATTATAGATTTCAATACATCAAGGGATAAAGGATGGATATCAAATACATATAATAAATAGTTTATAGGATGGTTCCAAGATCAAATTTATAAGGATTTATTTGAAAATATGAATTCAATTACCAAACGACTTCAATGGCTATCCAGGGTACCGAATAAAAATTTTATATCTTACACTGGTTTTGTAATCAATTGTTATATGTTCTATACAAATGAACATGATGACTGCAGTACAATGAAAAATAGTGGTGTTACATTTATGGTACAAGTAATGTACATATCTGGTTCTAATGAGAGAAATCCAATTTATGAAAATATTTCATATTTTGGAATTATTGAATAGATATACAAATTGGATTATACAGCATTTCAAGTGATGATTTTCCATTAAAAATGGGTTAACAATATGAGTGAAGTGGAAGTTTATTAAATGGACTTCATGAAGGTGAATGTTAGTATGGAATGGGAAAAATACAAGTCATTCATAATGTAATCACAAGCATTGCAAGTATTTTATGTCTCAAATCCAACAAAAAAGAATTGGTTGATTGCCTTGCTGGAGACTAAAACAAATGTTAGGTCAGATGAAAATCCAATCAAAGATGACCTTTTCATTGGGATACCACAATTATTTCATGATAATACCAATGTAGATAATGTATTGTATGTTATAGGGGTCCATAAAGAGGGAATTTGGATTCTCGATAGAGGAACTAAATCCCAGAAACCCTTAAAAAAATAAAGAGCATTCAATGAGAAAATAAAGTGTTTTTTAATAAACTATGTTTTTCCTAAAATATAATATGTTATCTACTGTGTTAACATAATCTAAATTAAATGTTTTAATACTTGTGAAAAAAAATTCTTCTTCACATGATGATGTTACCAATCCCTCGAAAGAACAAATTATAATGAAGGAAACCCATTGGGAAGATACAAAGGTGATGTTATGCTATACTTCAAATATTTTATCAAAAAATTATATAATGGAACATTGATTTAATTTTCATTATTCCTTAAAAATTTCATTTATTTTAGTATATTTTTTCCATCATTCATGACTTTATAAGAGGAGTAATGATATTGTCTCTTCTCAATCATAGAGGTAATATTGATGTTTGCACAGTAAAATAATTTTCCATAGAATTAATGTATTTTTTCATATTTATGATAATTTATTTATTTTTAGTATTAATAACATAATAATTGTTTTCATATATAGGTGGGTTATTTTTTGAGTTAGGGTGGTCTATCCATCTTTCACTCCTTTCTGCACCAAAATTTCCACAGACTTCTTCTCCCACAAAACCTTTTCACCAATACAGTGTTTTATTTATCACTTTCCTTCAAGTTCTCTCCACACCCTTTGTAGGAAGAGAAACGAAACTATCCATGCTCAATCACAAAGGTAATCTTGATGTTAACATACAAAAATCATTTTCCATAGAATTAATGTGTTGTTTCATATTTATGTTTAATTTATTCTTTTTTAGTATTACTCACATAATAACTATTTTATTATATAGGTAGATTATTTTTTTAGATTTGGGGTGGTATGTCCATCTTTCATGCATTTCTACACCAAAAATTCCATATACTTATTCTCCCTCAAAAACTTTTCACCCATGTAGTGTTTTTATTTATCATTATCCTTCAAGTTCCACCCACTGCTCAATCATAGAGGTAATCTTAATGTTTTCATAGTAAAATTATTTTCCATATAATTAATGTGACGCCCCAGGTTTTATGAACTGGTTCAAGTAAGAAATGTTATGCCTTTAATAATGTCTCGTGTTTTATTTGTTATGCTAAGAAGAAATTTGAAATAAAATAAAACATGGAGAATAAGGTAAACTGATATATATTAAAACATTACTTTACAACGAGACCCAACAAGTTGAAAATACCATGCACAAGACCCAACACAGCCACAGCAAGACTACTAAGAACCACAACTCGAGTAATCAGATAATCCTCATCTTCAGAGTCCATCAGCGTGAAAAATATAACAGCCAGGGCCACAGCACACATGCTCAATATCAATCGTATGAGGAGAGCCATCCTTTCTGGTTCAAGTGTTTTGTTCTTGTAAAATACCCCTACTTTTATAATGATCCTGTGAATTATGAGCGTTGGAAAATATATCTGTTAGGTTTTCAAAAACAACTTTTGGGTTTCGGTTGATAAAGTTTATCTTTATATTAAAACTTGTTTTTAACGTTCTTATAATTTTATAATAATATGTCTAAAGTATGTTTCACAAAAGAATCATAGTTTTAAAATAAAAAGAGTATTCTCAGAAATAAATCCTCTTGTTTTCACAAAATTCCGATGGATACTTATATTTTGAAAACTTAGTATTCTTTTTATAAAATATATATTTAAAAGGGTATCAATAATAATATCTTTTGAGCTCTAAAATTATGAATTGGGAAAACTTTTGATCTTTTAAATTTTATGAAAACAGTTAGGTGCGTATTTTAAAGATCCAAGTAGTTAAACTAGTTTTGTATGAAAAATATGAGAGGTATATCCATTAAAAGATTTATAGAAAAGGGATTTAAAATCTATGTTAAAACTATTTTGTTGTTATAGTATGTTGACTCATTTTGTGAAAGTATTTATATTTTGAACTAAGCATACTTAAACTTGTTATTTCAAAAGTCTAAATAAATTTTCTTAAATAAATTATGTTAATATGAAATATATTACATAAACTAGAAAAAGGAATTTAGATTTTAAAGCTAATTGTCTTTGTTGAATGAACCCTCTTTTGTATAAATATTTATACTTTATTTTGAAATAAGTATACTTATACTGGTTGTTTTATAAATTTAAATGAGTTTTTAATAAAAAAATTAGTTTGGGGCCCGGCCAAGCTGAGGGCATCCCTTAAGGGACAAGCCCTCTAGGCCGAGACCAAGCCCCAAGGGACCCGAGGGGGTCCCCAAGCGTTCAGTGGGTGTCCAAACCGTGTCCCGAGCCGTGCATAGGTGCACTAGGTCGCGCACAGGCCCGTGTGTAAGGCCGCGGCACGCTGCGTAGGGTTGGGCCGAACTCGCATGGGGCCCGTGTATAAGGCCCCGGTGTGTGTGTGGGTGTTTTGAACCAAAGGCAGCAGGCTTTGATTTATAATTCGCGCCTCAACCGCGCTGTGTTTCGATGTGGGATGCGCTCCGTGTAACCGCGACCCTCTGATTGACTCCCGTGTCGATCTCGACCATCCGCCCCCTCTTAGCCGCTCGATCACCCCGCGTTTCACCACGTCCGTATGATCTCACTCGAGATCTAATCTTGACCATTGGTTTCTTTAAACCGAACTCTTTTTTTTCTTCCCGCGCCCTCTCCAGCCGTTCGATCTCCCCAAGATCTAATCCTGGTCATCCCTTCCTCTTTCACGTCGACCTCGTCATCTTCTTCCTCGAGTCGGAACCCGACCAGTAGGCCTGCAACCGAGGACGCCTCGGCCTCCCACCCCCCCCCCCCCCACACTGCTCCTTTGACTACCGAACACCCCCTTCTAGGGCTCTGTTCCTTCGTCTTCCCACGTCGGTCTAGCCTCTTGGGTTGAGTCACCCCACGGGTTACCGATTCCTTTTTAAACACCTCTGGCCTCTTGAAACCGCGGCAGGTTCTTCTTCCTCCTTCATCTACCTCGAACTCCCAGCAACCCAGCACGGTGCACCTGTCCAAGCTTCCTCCTCAAGCACTGTAAGGGTCCTTTCATACATGATTTCTTTTAAAAACCTCTGTTTTATACACTCAGTATACATACAGTTTATTATATATATATACTTAATATAAAACCTTCGGTTTTGTATAGCCTTCAAGGAGTTTGACCTTTATGTTTCCAGCGGGGTGCATATGTAGGGGTCCCTGCATGCTTGTCTTTTTTAAGGAACCTTAGGTATATACATAGTTTATGTTTATATACATATACTTGATATATATATACCCCTCGGATGGTGCCTCCTTCAAGGAACCGGCCTTCGTGTATACATCAAGGTGCATGTGTAAGCATGGTTCCTTGTTTTGTGTTCCTTTGGAGAAACCCATATCTTTTCTCTCGGTATATATATATATAGTTTTTACATATGCATATTTGAATATAAACCACTCGGGTGGTGATGTTTTCAAAAAGGATTACCTTTCCTAAAGGTTTAATACAATGGTTAAAAAAGAATTATCTTACTTTGTTTTAAAACAATCCTTAAAAATATATTTTTTATGTATATATACGGGTTACCTATTATATATATATATACGCATGGATGGTATATTCTTTTTTTTGGATTGATCTATGCTGAGCATGGAATCTGGATGTTAAGTTTGATCGTTTCTTTCGGTTATATTTCATAAGACCTTTATAGATAAAAAAAATACAGTTTTCTATATATATATACGAATATTTATAACCAAAACTCTATCTATTTTTTTGGATTTCAAAATGACCCCAACATGTAATATTATGCACCATATGTTAATGAGGGTTGTTTGAAATTATTTTACCCTGAAGGGTGTAATTTGGTTTGATTTAAGATGTATTAAAGGATTTAAGATTTGATGGATCATGATATCATGTTGTATTCATGTATTACCTTAAGACATAATGAACCTACCTTGTTGAATGTATTAATTAATCAAGTCATGATTTAATTCATTTACACGATCAAGGGCCTATTTATCACCATAACTAATTTCAAGTTTTTTCCTTAAGAACTCCTTTTCCATGGATTTAAAATGACAAAGATTCATCATTTAGTATATCATTAATCATATGCTTTAGTGTAAAGGATGTTTTACTAAGCTATGTATGCCTTTGATTAGTTACTGATACATTTTTCAAGATTAACCATCATACCCTGTATTAGCACGATTTGTGGTGGTTAATTATTTATTGTTGTACATAATTCATGCTTATGACATATCACTAAATGAACTAAGAAATTTGGATTACCCAAAGTGGTATGGGACACCTTGGGTAAAAATGAAGATGAATGAGATATTCAAGGTAGTATGGGACATCTTGAATATACATAACCATTTAAGTAAATCATGAACGATGTGTCTCACATGATGATAAAGACAAATTTAAGTGTGCGCCCTGATAGCGCTCTAATGCATTGGGTAAGGACTTAATCTCTAGAGATGACTTTTTAGACTGATACCCTGGTGAATAACTTTGGTAATTTTTAATGACACCTTAGGGATGGACCTTGGTGATATGTTCATGATTATCTAAGTTAAATGTTTATGCCACATAATTCAAGTTATGTAACAAGTTCTTTCCAAGATAAAGTTCTTTCACGACTGATGCCTTTAAGGTTTTCATAAAGTTCTTATTTCCCTAACTTAAAGCTTGAAGCATGACTAGTGTTATCACTTAATAGAATGGTAACCAGTATATGAAAATTTAGTTTTTTCCTTGTGTATAACTCTGATTATGTATTAATTTAACTGTTTAAATTTATGATTAAGTAAATCATACATGTTACTTGTTCATAATAATCATTATCAGTCCTTCAAGAATTCACATAATTTTTTCATGTTCTTCTTGAAAACCTTGTTTGAGCATTTGTATGTCACATGTTGTGATTTTCCTTTAATTAGTGTTCAATATCTTTAAAAAGGAATGTTTCCAAATGTTACAATGTTTTAATTTCTTTTTAAAAACCCCTTACTGAGTATTTTAATGCTCACCCTATGTTTTGATTTAAAATTTTCAGGTATCAGCTTTTGAAAGATGAAATGTTTCAGAAGTTTCCGGTTTCCCAGAACCTGAACCACACACGATCCTTTGTATGGGACATGATGTTTTGTTAAAAAAGTGTATTTTATTTTAAGATAACACATCATGTTCAGAAGGCACTGACTCCAGGGTTTCTGGGGTCGGGGTCTCTACAGTTGGTATCAGAGGTTCGGTTTGGATAACTCTGGAAAGCCAGAAACTGAAACAAAAATATATATATGTATATGTATTTTAGTTTTATTAAAAATTGTGTTTTCTTAAATTTTATATGGAAAACAAAGTCACAAATCTCTTATCTCTCCCCATAGAGGCCCTAGAGACCATTGTGTCTTTAGCTAGCCGTGAGGACTTTCTAAACTATGCCCATATCTGCATGACATGCAAACACCTTTACGATGTATCCAATTCACCACGGGTGCTTCGGCTACACCAAGGGGTAGGAATAGATCACCTCCTTATGATAATAACCCAGTTTCCCTCCTATGTACGTCGAGGAAGGTACTATGAGGGACTTTTCTGGATTTTCACGGTGGGTGAGAGCTTTGGCACTATGCTTGATAACCCTTTTCAAGAAGCTTCTGCTGACGGAGACCTTCGAGCGGGCTACCTTTGTCAGATTTTAAACTATGGCTTCTGGGGTCAGTTGTTGGACTTCGGGAGGTTAGAAGACGAGTCCACCTGATTGTCTTACAGACGACAAGTGTATGAAGATGTCTCTCAACTTCATACCCCCCATGCTAGACTCATAAGACGTCATAGGTTCCCTCATGAGTTTTTCCATGAATGCTCGGCCTGTGTTTTGTTCGAGGAGTTTGGGAGTTTTACTTCTCTGTGTGGAGTTCGTTTAGTCAATGAGTAAGGGAAACTCAAGCACTAATAATAATAAACATCTGTTTATTGAAATATTGTCTTTCCCCTTTCCTTGTCCTTACTTTGTATTTGTCCTTGAATGATTTTCAAGTGATTGAACTCCTGTCTTAAAACTTTCATATGGAAGGACAAACCCACCTGTTATCTCTTCCCACTGAGATTTTGGAAATCATTGCTATCAAAACGTGTGAGGAAGAGTATGACCCCTTCGCAAATTTTTGAAGAATGTGCAAGCAATGGTTTGAGATAACAAACGGTCCGGAGATTCTCCGCACCTACTAGGGGAATGCCTCCATTTATTACCGCATTGGCTCTGCACAACTAGCCGGATGTAAACGACGAGGAAGTTACCACGAAGGGCTCTTTCTTTGTTTCACCCTAGGCCGAAACTACATGGCCAGAGTGAAATTTCAGGAGGCTGCGTTAGAGGGAAATCTTTATACAACTTATATGCTCCAACTTCTCAGCTTTAGCCTGTTTGACCGTATCTATGGCTTCGATGTCTTTGACCGAGACATAATCTGGCAAGTCCTTCGTACTTTGGTCTGCAAAGACATTTCAGAACTTTGTATTGTTCGAGCTTCCCTCTGGAGGCCTGAAGGCCCGGAACATAAGTGTAACCCCTCCTGTCTTAGGTGTGTTTGGATTAGGGAGCTGGAGGAGTTGAGCATCGCTACAAGGATTCCGCTGAATGCACCTATTGACCCTATACATTGGTGTAGGTGGTAAGAACATTGCAGAACCATGTAGTGTTGTGAAATAAATTGCGAGGACGCAATTTTCTAAAGGGGGGGATAATGTGACGCCCCGGGTTTTATGAACTGGTTCAAGTAAGAAATGTTATGCCTTTAATGATGTCTCTTGTTTTATTTGTTGTGCTAAGAAGGAATTTCAAATAAAATAAAACATGGAGAATAAGGTAAACTGATATATATTAAAACATTACTTTACAACAAGACCCAACTAGTTGAAAATACCATGCACAGGACCCAACATAGCCACAGCAATACTACTAAGAACCACAACTCGAGTAATCGGATAATCCTCATCTTCAGAGTCCATCAACATGAAAAATATAATATCCAGGGTCACAGCACACATTCTCAACGTCAATGGTATGAGTAGAGTCATCCTTTCTTGTTCAACTGTTTTGTTCTTGTAAAATACCCCTACTTTTATAATGATCCCGTGAATTATGACCGTTGGAAAATATATTCGTTAGGTTTTCAAAAACAACCTTTGGGTTTCGGTTGATAAAGTTTATCTTTATATTAAAACTTTTTTTTAACGTTCTTATAATTTTATAATAATATGTCTAAAGTATGTTTCATAAAAGAATCATAGTTTTAAAATAAAAAGATTATTCTCATAAATAAATCCTCTTGTTTTCACAAAATTCAGATGGATACTTATATTTTGAAAACTTAGTATTCTTTTTATAAAAGATATATTTAAAATGGTATCAATAATAATATCTTTTGAGATCTAAAATTATGAATTGGGAAATCTTTTGATCTTTTAAATTTTATGAAAACAGTTAGGTGCTTATTTTAAAGATCCACGTAGTTATACTAGTTTTGTATGAAAAATATGAGAGGTATATCTTTTAAAAGATTTATAGAAAAGGGATTTAAATTCTAAGTTAAAACTTTTTTGTTGTTATAGTATGTTGACTCATTTTGTGCAAGTATTTATATTTTGAACTAAGAATACTTAAACTTGTTATTTCAAAAGTCTAAATAAATTTTCTTAAATAAATTATGTTAATATGAAATATATTACATAAACTAGTAAAAGGAATTTAGATTTTAAAACTAATTGTCTTTGTTGAATGAACCCTCTTTTGTATAAATATTTATACTTTATTTTGAAATAAGTATACTTATACTGGATGTTTTATAAATTTAAATGATTTTTTAATAAAAAAAATTAGTTTGGGGCCCGGCCAAGCCGAGGGCATCCCTTAAGGGACAAGCCCTCTAGGCCGAGACCAAGCCCCAAGGGACCCGAGGGGGTCCCCAAGTGTTCAGTGGGTGTCCAAACCGTGTCCCAAGCCGTGCATAGGTGCTCTAGGTCACGCACAAGCCCATGTGTAAGCCCGCGGCACGCGCTGCGTAGCATTGGGCCGAAGCCCGCATGGGGCCCGTGTATAAGGCCCCGGTGTGTCTGTGTGTTTGTGTTTTGAACCGGAGGCGGCAGGCTTTGATTTATAATCTACGCCTCAACCGCGCTGTGTTTCGATGTGGGATGCGCTCCGTGTAACCGCGACCGTCCGATCGACTCCCGTGTCGATCTCGACCATCTGCCCCCTCTTAGCTGCTTGATCACCCCGCGTTTCACCGCGTCCGTCCGATCTCACTCGAGATCTAATCTTGACCATTGGTTTCTTTAAACCGATCTCTTTTTTTCTTCCCTCGCCCTCTCCAGCCGTTCGATCTCCCCGATATCTAATCCCGGCCGTCCCTTCCTCTTTCGCATCGACCCCGTCATCTTCTTCCTCGAGTCGGCACCCGACCAGTAGGCCTGCAACCGAGGACGCCTCGGCCTTCCCCCCCCCCCCCCCCCCGCACTGCTCCTTTGACTACCGAACACCCCCTTCTAGGGCTCTGTTCCTTCGTCTTCCCACGTCGGTCTAGCCACTTGGGTTGAGTCACCCCACGGGTTACCAAGGCCTTTTTAAACACCTCTGGCCTCTTGAAACCGCGGCGGGTTCTTATTCCTCCTTCATCTACCTTAAACTCCCAACAACCCAGCACGGTGCACCTGTCCAAGCTTCCTCCTCAAGCACCGTAAGGGTATTTTCATACATGCTTTCTTTTAAAAACCTCCGTTTTATACACTCGGTATACATACAGTTTATTATATATATATACTTAATATAAAAACTTCGATTTTGTATAGCCTTCAAGGAGTTTGACCTTCATGTTTCCAGCAGGGAGCATATGTAGGGGTCCCTGCATGCTTTTCTTTTTTAAGGAACCTTCAGTATATACATAGTTTATGTTTATATACATATACTTGATATATATATACCCCTCGGATGGTGCCTCCTTCAACGAACTGGCCTTCGTGTATACAGCAGGGTGCATGTGTAAGCATGGTTCCTTGTTTTGTGTTCCTTTGGAGAAACCCATATCTTTTATCTCGGTACATATATATATATATATATATATATAGTTTTTACATATGCATATTTGAAGATAAACCCCTCAGGTGGTGATGTTTTAAAAAAGGATTACCTTTCCTAAAGGTTTAATACAATGGTTACAAAAGAATTATCTTACTTCGTTTTAAAACAATCCTTAAAAATATGTTTTGTATGTATATATACAGGTTACCTATTTTATATATATATATATATGCATGGATAGTATATTCTTTTTTTTGGATTGATCTATGTTGAGCATGGTATCTGGATGTTATGTTTGATCGTTTCTTTCGGTTATATTTCATAAGACCTTTATAGATAAAAAAATACAGTTTTCTATATGTATATATGAATATTTATAACCAAAACTCTATCTATTTTTTTGGATTTCAAAATGACCCAACATGTAATATTATGCACCATATGTTATTGAGGGCTGTTTGAAATTGTTTTACCATGAGGGGTGTAATTTGGTTTGATTTAAGATGTATTAAAGGATTTAAGATTTGATGGATCATGATATCATGTTGTATTCATGTATTACCTTAAGACATAATGAACCTACCTTGTTGAATGTATTAATTAATCAAGTCATGATTTAATTCATTTACACAATCAAGGGCCTATTTATCACCATAACTAATTTCAAGTGTTTTCCTTAAGCACTCCTTTTCCATGGATTTAAAATGACAAAGATTCATCATTTAGTATATCATTAATCATATGCTTTAGTGTAAAGGATGTTTTACTAAGCTATGTATGCCTTTGATTAGTTACTGATACATTTTTCAAGATTAACCATCATACCCTGTATTAGCACGATTTGTGGTGGTTCATTATTTATTATTATACATAATGCATGCTTATGACATATCACTAAATGAACTAAGAAATTTGGATTACCCAAAGTGGTATGGGACACCTTGGGTAAAAATGAAGATGAATGAGATATTAAAGGTAGTATAGGACATCTTGAATATACATAACCATTTAAGTAAAGCATGAACAATGTGGATCACATGATGATAAAGACAAATTTAAGGGTGCGCCCTGAGAGCGCTCCAATGCATTGGGTAACGAATTAATCTCTAGAGATGAATTTTTAGACTGATACCCTGGTGAATAACCTTGGTAATTTTTAATGACACCTTGGGGATGGACCTTGGTGATATGTTCATGATTTTATAAGTGAAATATTGATTCCACATAATTCAAGTGATGTAACAAGTTCTTTCCAAGATAAAGTTCTTTCACGAATGATGCCTTTAAGGTTTTCATAAAGTTCTTATTTCCCAAACTTAAAGCTTGAAGCATGACTAGTGTTATCACTGAATAGAATGGTAACCAGCATATGAAAATTTAGTTGTTTCCTTGTGCACAACTCTGATTATGTATTACTTTAACTGTTTAAATTTATGCTTAAGTAAATCATACTTGGTACTTGTTCATAATAACCATTATCACTCCTTCAAGAATTGACATAATTGTTTCATGTTCTTCTTGAAAACCTTGTTTGAGCATTTTTATTTCACATGTTGTGATTTTCCTTTAATAAGTGTTCAATATCTTTAAAAAGGAATGTTTTCAAATGTTACAACGTTTTAATTGCTTTTTAAATACCCCTTACTGAGTATTTTAATGCTCACCCTACGTTTTGATTTAAAATTTTCAGGTATCAGCTTTTGAAAGATGAAATGTTTCAGAAGTTTCCGGTTTCCCAGAACCCGAACCGCACACGATCCTCTGTATGGGACATGATGTGTTGTTAACAAAGTGTATTTTATTTTAAATAACACATCATGTTCAGAAGGCACCAACTCCTGGGTTTCTGGGGTCAGGGTCTCTACAATTAATGTATTGTTTCATATTTATGTTTCATTTATTTCTTTTTAGTATTACTAATATAATAAGTTTTTCCTTATACAGGTGGATTCTTTTATTCGAGTTGGGGTGGTTTTTTTGAATCTTCTCATGATTGCAAGAGGTTGGACTTCGAGCCTACAACTAATATTATGACAACAAGGAAATGCATCAAGAAAGCATACAAGCATTATGAAAATTTTAATCCCTAGTATTTCTTTAATTAATTTTATCATCATTTTATCTACTATTTTTAAGTTAATTTCCTTATCATTTTTATCCAATAATTATTTAGTTTTTTTTTTACAAATATTTTGGAAAGTAATATTGACTTTATGTTCTTAGCTGAAAAACCTTTCTCATTAAAATAAATAAGAGTAGAGGAAGAGAATTTGGTCATTATGGTGAATTCTCATGATATAATGGGCACATGATCTTCATCTACACTTCTTGATTTCAACAACGAGAAAGGTTTTTCAATAAAGAAAATCAATTCAATATATAATGTTAGTAGTTTGATAAAGAAAGGTAATAAAAATCATTGTAACATTGGAATTAAGGTTTTTTTGAGACTTGGGGACATGTATAAATCATCTTCACCTCAATCTAACACATAGCGTGACCGGTATGACTCCAAGTGCTTATTTTTATTTAAAATTGACAGTGATTTTAGTAAAAAAGACAACTAATATACTCAAAATTGATAAAACATATTCATATTATTTTTATACTTTAAGAAAATTATCTATAAGTCATTTATGACTTGTATTAATCATCTATACCGCAATCTGATACATGATGTTCCTGGTATAACTCAATGTGTCCATTATCAGTTTAAAATTGCCATTTTAGTTCAAAAAGTGTCACTCGCTAAAAATTTATCAATGTGCTCATATTTTCTTAATAATTTAGGAAAATAATTCATAACTCTTTTTTGATGTGTAGGAATCAGTATCATGTCAAACCGATACACGATGTGATCAGTATGAGTAAAATTGATTGTTTCTAGTTTAAAATGGAATTTTAGTAAAAAAGACAAGTGACATACTCAAAACTAATAAAATGCATTCATATTGTTTGGATAATTTATTAAAATTATCCATAATTCATTTTACATATATAGTAATCAGCCTCACTTCAATCTAACACACAGTGTGATCGGTATGACTTCAAGTGTGTCTTTTTATTTAAAATTGACATCAATTTTAGTAAAATGGACAACTGAACTACTCAATACCAATAAAATGCATTTATATTATTTTAATAAATTATATAAAAGATACATAAGTCATTTTTGATGTGTAGGAATCAGATGGACCTCAATCTGATACATGATGTGCCCGGTATGACTCAAAGTGTCTGTTACCAGTTTAAAATCAATATTTTAGTTCAAAAAGTTTCACTCATTGAAAACTGATCAAACATGCTCATATTTTCTTGATAATTTATAAAAATTATTTATAAGCCATTTTTTATGTGTATGAATTGGTCTCATGTCAAACTAATACATTATGTGATTGTTATGATTCAAAGTGCGAGTTTCCAATTTAAAATGACATTTTAGTAAAAAAGTAGTGACATACTCAAAACTAATAAAATGCATTAATAATGTTTTAATACTTTATTAAAATGATACATAATTAATTTGAGACGTGTATGAATCATCTGCACTTCAATTTGATCCACTGTGTGACCGGTATGACTCATAGTGCATCTTTTTATTTAAAATTGACATCAATTTTAGAAAAATGAACAACTGACCTACTCAAAAATGAGAAAAATCATTTCAATAGTTTTTATACTTTATATAAATGATACATAAGTCATTTTTTATATGTAGGAATCATCCGTGCCTCAATATGAAACATGATGTGCCCGGTATGACTCAAAGTATCCATTATCAGTTTAAAATTGTTCTTTTAGTTCAAAAAGTGTCACTCGCTAAAAACTAATCAAACACACTCAAAATTTATTCATAATTTATTAAAACTATTCATAATTCATTTTTGAAATTTAGGAATCAGTCTCATATAAAACCAATACATGATATGATTGGTATGATTCAAAGTTCATGTTTCTAGTTTAAAATGACATTTTAGTAAAAAAAGAAAAGTGACATACTCAAAACAATGAAAATACATTAGGATTGTTTTAATAATTAAGTAAAATTATACATAAATCATTTGAGATTTTTATAAATTATACTCACAACAATATTACTCATGGTGTGACCATTATGACTCCAAGTGCATGTTTTTATTTAAAATTAACATCAATTTTAGTAAAATGGGCAAGTGACCTACTCAAAATAGAGAAAATGCATTAGTATTGTTTTTATTATTTACATAAACAATAGATAAGTAATTTTTTATGTATAGTAATCAGATACACCTCAATATGATACATGATGTTCCCAGTATGACTCTAAGTGTTCGTTATAAGTTTAAAATTGACATTTTCGTTCAAAAACTATCACTCACTGAAAACTGATCAAATGAACTTATCTTTTCTTAATAACTTAGGAAAACTATTAATAATTCATTTATGCCATATTATAATTGTTCTCACATCAAAATGATATATTACTTTATCAATGTGACTCAAATTGTGTGTTTCCAGTATAAAATGACATTTTAGTAAAAAAGACAAGTGGTGTACTCAAAACCAAGAAAACATGTTTAGATTATTTTCATAATTTTGGAAAACTATACTTAATCCTTTTTATGCGTTTAATAATCATTCTCACCTCAATTTAATGCATTATTTAACCATTATGACTCCAAGTGCATCTTTTTATTCAAAATTGACAACAATTTTAGTAAAATGGACAATTGACCTAATCAAAATTGAGCAAACACATTTGGATTGTTTTGATACTTTACATAAATGATCCATAAGTCATTTGTGATGTTTAGGAATCATACAGACATAAATCTGATACATTATGTGCCTGGTATGAAGAAAAGTGTCCCTTATCAGTTTAAAATTGACATGTTAGTTCAAAAAGTTTCACTCATGAAACCACTAGGATGTGCCCGTGCAGATTTTTCTTATGATTATTTAATTAATTTTTACAATGATAATTCTTAAATATGAAAAATAAATGGTGTGATGTGTAAGAATCAACCACAAATTAATCTGATACACAGTGTTCCTAGTATGACTCAAAGTTTAGTTTAAAATTAACACTTTCTATTAATTTATTTCTTTATATTATTACTAAAATTAGAATTGTTTTCTTATACTAGTGAGTTATTTTTCTTGATCAGGGGTGTTTTTTTAGAAATAGCATGATTCAAGGTCAGGATCAAAATAAAAAATGAACATTGATGTTTTTGAGTGTATGTAATAATTTGTACTTAAGTAATTATATAAATCGATGTTTGAAATGTCTACAATATAGTTTTTTATTATATTTGTGTTGTAAATTTAATTTTATTTAAATTTTGTATTGGTACTTGATTTTTTTGATATCTGGTGGTGTTTCTAGTGCTTCAGTGTGTTTTTACATCATATTGCACTGGTGCTGCAGTGTGCTATCATAGCACACTATAGTATGCCCCATTATCAGTGCTTTTGAAAATGCTGACAAATGTGTCATTTATTAGTGCTTTGAAAAATACTAATAAACTTAACCTTTATTAGTGATAAATAAAAGTTTTGATGAAGTGATCCTTTATCATCACTTTTTTTGTGCTGATAAAAGACAAGGTTTTTTAATCTCACTCTAGTAGTCAGCGATTCTCTAGAGATGATAAAGGTCATTTTTAGTGTTGTTAAAGGCCTATTTTATATTAGTGTGTGTTTTAAATAAATATACATGGTTTAATATTTATGATTAATAAAAATATAAACATAATCCAATTATGATATAAATGACTAGTTTTTTTTTCTTAGCATGGATATTGTAGAAGAGTTTTTAATGAAATCAATATATGTTGTTATTCCTACTTCAAGAAACACTAATTTTATTTTTCTTTTATGGGATCAAATTAAAATTGTAAAGACACAATTAATTTAAGGGGGTATATGTGACAGCCCTGGTATTTTTAATAATATATATGTTTTATGTCTATGTTAAGATTTTATATTTATTAAAGAAATGTCTCTTTAAAAATTCATATATGTTTATTTAATGTCAAAATATATAGTATATAATAAATTAGGTATAACTTATACATTTATGTTATTATTCTTTCCTTATGAAAAAAACATGTTATATTTATTGTTTAAATATATTTTCATAAGATATTTTCCTATTTTGATCTATTTAAAGAATTATTTAATTATTATATATTTTATAAATGGATATTTATTTAAAATATATGTATTTATATTTATATTTATAATCATGATAGTCTTAGAAATAATTATGGCATGGTAAAAAAATGATGTTTTTTGATTAGAAAGAAATATATGATCCTCTAAAAACAATTATTTTTTTAATATATTGTGAGTTTATATTTAAAAAGTTAACCTTTAGTCATTATATATTTATTTTATAAAATGATTAGCATATTTTGAATCATAATACCAAAAACACATGTAATGTATTTTTTTTAATTTATAAAAACAATATACTTTAGTAAATAATAAACGTTATGTCTAATCATTTTTTTATAAAAGATATGGTAAATGGTTAGAAATGGTATTTTTATTTTTATTCAAATTGTTTAAAGCTTTAAGGGATTAATTTTTAAAGTCTTTGTCTAAATTTAATGTGGTTATATGTTAAGTGATTTATTTTTATTAGAATTCCTTTAATTCAAATTGAATTATATTACTTATTAATTTATAGATATTTTGAATGTTTTATAAAAAATGAGAAATGTATATAATATATCATAATATTATAAATATAAAACATTATTATTTAAAATATAAATATTTCAATTCCATTTTATTAGTGGTTGAGTAATAATGTTAAATTCATTTTAAAAATTAATAGTTCAATTTTGAATTGAACTTTACAGCCCATTATCAAATATATATCTAGAATATTATGGAACACTTCTGAAATTTATGTAATGTTTTAAAATGATATAAATACATAAAAAATCATTTATATAGTTAAAACTTTAATTCAAAATTATTATATGTTGAGTAACAAATTTGAACTTCTTTTTAATCTAAGAGTTTGAGTTCAAGTGAAATTACTCTTATTATTAATATTTTTGTCTAGAATTATATGGAATATTTTTCAAACATATGGAAATATTTAAAATACTTAAGATACCAAAATTATAAATTTTTAGTTTCAAAAGGTGTATTTTAATTTGTTATGGACTCAGTAGATCTTTTGAACCCATTTTTAAAACAAGAGTTTCCGTTCAAATGGGATTTTACTTCCTATTATTGTATGTTTATATAAAATGATATAGAATATTATTTAATATTATATAATTTGTATTAAATTATATGATACTTAAAATATCAAATAAATATTATCCAATTAAATTAAAATAATTTTTATATCCTGATAAAAATTAAAATACTTATGAAATGATGATGTAATGTTTGCACAACATAAGAAATGTAAAAAATGGTGATGTAAAAAAATATTGATAAGTGATAAGATTAATATAAACTTTAATAGATGACTATGATAATTAATAAATTATTTTTATGTATAATTATGTGTTTTAAAAATTTATAACATGATAATTATACAAATTTTTACCTAGTGCTTGCAAAATGTAAGAAAATAAAAAATTATTATCTTAAACATTTATCATGATATGAATGGTAATAATTTATTTTATTAATGTTGTTATAAGATAATAATAATTACTAATAAATTTTATTTATATTAATAATTTATTTTTAAAATTAAATAATTGGATAGTTATACAAAATGCTTATATAGTGTCAACAATGTGTTTATGTAAGGAGGACAAAAGTTAAATGGAGACTTTAAAATGTGTAAAGTACTAAGGTTTAGAATAATTATAATATTTTATTATTTTTAGGATAAATATGATAATTTTTTAATGTTTTAAATATTAAAACTTAAATTCCATAATTATCTAACTATTTTTAAACTCAAATTACAAAAAATCACTAAAATAATTATATGTGGTATTTTTTTTAATTTGATTTAAAAATTAACAAAAAAAAAAACTTATCTTTAGTTATATTTTGATTATTATGGATCTACCATATCTTTTGTGTTCAATTTATGTTCCATTTTCCTATTAAAAAGTTACATTATTAGCCCTTGACCAATTAATATTAGAAAAATTACATCAAATCTTATCTACCAAGGTGGACTCATTCTAACCATTATAAAACACATAACAAGTTTGGTTTTCCCTATATATTATGTTCATATTATTTTCCCTTCCTTACTAACATTATATAGGCTTTTTTCATAATAAGGAGTCCCGAAGGTTTCATTACACATTAGATCATTAAGGGACGATTCGACTCTTCAAAATATGTATCATATTCTCTATTGTTTATTTTTTTAATATTCATTCTCTACATATTCATAAATTTCAATTAAAAATATATTAAAATTTAATTAAAATAAATTTTATTCTATAATTATATTATAATAATAAAACATATATGGTTTTATAATCAATCATCCTTTGTAATATGTTCATGTTTAGGTTGGTTAAACCACCAACTTGAATTATGGTACATTTTTTATTAATTAGTGTTATAAAGGAATAATAAAATATGAAAAGTTAATATTTATGATATATGATTTTTAAATTATTTTTTTACTATGTTTCAATAATGGTATAACTCAAATGAATAATCATGATAAAACTTTTCTTTATTATTGGTAATGTTACCTAAAATGAGAAAGATATAGATTACTTTCTTATGAATCATATTTGTAACTCAAATTGACTGAATATATGATTTTATAAATCATTTTAAAATTATAATTATAGTTCCAAGGATAATTTAAAGATTGTGAACTTATGAATATGGAATAATGAAGAAGGTCATTATATGAAAGTTGTTTTGGAATTATTAATTAAGCAACCTCAAAATGACCAATATAAGAAAAAATAATCTAATAAGTGAATAATAAAAGATTATAAAACAATTAAAAGGAATAATAATGATTAAATAATCATTAAATAATCTCTAAATCATGTAAATAAATAATATAATTTGATTACTTGTGACATTAGAGGACATACAATGTGATATAAGACCTGAGGTTTGGAATTTCTTCACTTAATTTACTTTATTTAATTATGATATTCCTTTATTGATTATAATATTATATTACTATGCATATTTTTTACACTTATTTCCTTATATTATGTGTGCACTTATTTTTTGGTGATTTTCTGTTCCTTCTCAAAATCTCAATTTTGATTGATTTTTACTTTTAAAGTTATGGTCTTTTCATGAGGAATTTTCCCTATTTCTATTTTCATGTATTTAATATAATTTATTTACAATTATTTTAAAATTCCATAATTATATTTATATGTACCCTATTGAATTAAACATTCCATATTATTTATGAAATTTTTAACTAATCTAAAATCTCTTCATCAGGGATTAATGATGTTATTCTCTTTCATTTCTCACTCAATAGGGAATTGGTTAACCCATTTCATTTGATTCATTTGGGTTATATTTAATAGTTAAGATTATGCTTTTAAATGTAATAATATGTGTATTTTATTAATTTTATGATTCTTATACATTATATATTATTATGGGTGGTCCCAGAATATACCCCCCTAATGAAATGAAAAACAATTTATTATTTGGAGGATATATATTGGAACTAATAGGTTTGGTTATTATTATTGGAAATTATGAGTTATTAAAATTTATTTGAATATGTTATCTCATGGATCCTTCATGAATATTATATTTATTGTATGATTTATTATAATTTTGTTATATAAATGTATTGTTTTTTAAATATATTTTGAAGGAGGCTAATTTCATGATTGAATATAAATTATAATTATAGCATTTTATAATATTCTTCATGAGTTTTCTTGTGTTCCATATCCTAACTTATTTTCCCTTTTTACAACTTACAGATCTTAATATGCTTATCCCAATTTTTTAAATTATTTTAACAAGTTTTAAGGGTCAATAGGAAAAATAACATATACAAAAATTCAATTTAAGATGATTAGTCTAAAATAAAGAAACTTGGTAGAATATTCCATATATAAGAAATAAATTCTTAATAGTTTTAAAAGGTATTGTTTTTTATTTATTATTATGATTTATTTTTCTTAATTATCTAAAATTATAATTCTAAAGTTCTTGGGAATGTGAGTGTTTTAATATTTATTATCAGGCCACATAATTATGGGATAAATATTTTCTGTTCATTAAAAGTTTCATCAAAAAAAGGTTTATATAACTTTAGAGGTTATGATATAAGATGATGATAATTTATGAGTTTTAGACAATATCAATGGTTATTATGATTGATAATTGATCATAATATAAAAGTCCCAAATAGCCTTTGGGGTTAGTATGTGATTGGATGTCCTAGTAATTTTCATTATTTGGGAAAAAATGTTAATATGTTTTTAGAATATGAGTTGAAAGGAATAGATAACCTTAGGGTTTGAAAACTGAATTTTGTTTAAGGTGATTATGGTTATTTGGGAAATATTTATTATATTTTTTAAATCATATATGATTAAGGTGTCGATAAAATTATTGTTTTTTATATGATTTTATGTCAAGATGATAATTAATACATTATAAAATTTTATAAAGGGGTTTTTTGGAGTTTTGTGAATACAATTTAGAAATAGTTTGGGTTTAGAATATAGTAAGAATGATTTCAATCATTGTTGTAGTTTACTAAATTTTATAGATAAGGTTAATATAACACTTAAGGATGTCAAGGTTGAACATAAATATTCATAATTTGATCTAAAATGTGTCATATTTTGAACTAATGGTGTCATAGTTTGAATTGAAACTATCTTTGTTTAAGAAATTTTGAATTAATAATTCATATTCATATGATTTCTTATTCTAGTTTTATAGAATATTAATCAAACTAACGATTTTAATTTTATTAAATAAATATAAATATGGGGAATAGCTCCTTAAATAATCCATTATACAATTATGACTACAATCCTTAAATGGATCTCCTAATTAATTAATAGTTGAAAAATAGAGCAGCATCATATAAAAGGGAAAAAACATGCTTCAAGTATGAAAGTCTCATCTTAGTCATTCATCATTTTGAATATGAAATGAATAAGTTATGGAAATTGATTAAAAAAAATTGGATGAAATTAATCCTAAGGAGTAAAAAAAATTCTAGTAAATCTTTTTATATTTACTCTTTATCTCAATGATACCCAAATTCCTTGATCTCAAGAAAAATACAGATAAATTGATCGATTTTTATAGGTAAAACATCCCCAAAATTTTGAGGTATGCCTATAGAAAGTTATTCACAAGTATGGTCCTTATTATATTATAAATAAACATACATTTCTTAATAGTTAACACTAATTAAAACATCAATATAAGCCTATTTTGATGTAAATGATGAGATTCTAAGCCTCACCCTAAAAAATGAAATGTATTTCTCAATAAAATCTATATATAATGTTATTCCAATTTTAAGACACATTAATTTTTTTAATTGTAGGGATAAAATTAAAATTATGAGGACATAATTTCCTTAATGTGGGGAATGTGACAACCCAGCAATTTTTAATAATATATCAGTTTTAGTTTAGGTAATAAATTTATAATTATTTAAGTAATATTTATTTTAAAATGATTATTTATTAATTTCATGACAACAAATATATTATATAATAAATTAAATACTTATTACATAGTTAAGTTATTAAGGTAACTTCATGGGATAAAACATGTTTTATTTATATCTTAATTACATTTATTTTGATCAATTTACATAATTTTTTAATAATTGGATATTTTATAACTGGTTATTTATGATAAATCAACGTATTTATATTTATATTATCTATTATGATATTCTTAGCAATAATTATAGCATTCTTTGAAAAAATAATGGGATTTTTCATTTAGAAATAAATATATATCCCACTAAAAAATATATATTATTTTTTTATAAATTATGAGTTTTTATTTTAAAAGTTAAACATTAATTTTTACAAAATTATTTTATAAAATGAGTTACATATTATGAATCATCATGTCAAAAATAGATGAAATGTATTTTTTAAAATGATTATAAAAAAATCCTTTGTAAGTTATAAATATGATGTACAATCATTGTTTTTGTTAAACGTTATGGTAAAATATTATAAATGAAACTTAAATTTAAATTTAGGTTTTATAAAGATTTATTATATTTATTTTTAAATTTATTATTTATGTTCAATGTTTTTATAAGTTGATTGATACATAGGAATTTTAATTCCTTTTAAAAATTAAGAGTTCGAATTCAAATCGAATTCTATTACTTAATAATTTATAAATATATGGAATTTTTTCTAACAACTAAGAAATATTTGTAATATATTATTATATTATTTTTATAAAAAATTATTATTTAAAATTTTGATGTTCAAATTCAATTTTATAACTGTTAGGTTAATGAAGTTAAATACCTTTTAAAAAATAATATTTCAAGTTCAATTTGAGTTTCAAAACTAATTATTATATATGTATCTAAGAAGTTATAGAACACTTGTGAAAGGTGTTAAATTTGTATGAATTATATAAATACATTAAACATAAATTTATAAAGTCAATATATGAATTCAAATTTATTATTAGTTGATTAACAAATTTGAAATTATTTTTAAAATAAGAGTTTGAGATTTAGTGAAATTACACTTCTTGTAATTAAATTTTTTTTATCTAAAATGATATAGAAATTTTAAAAACAAAATCTATTAAAATAATTAATATACATTAAAAAATTAATTTTAAACATCAAAAGGTGAATTTTAAAGGGTAGAGATTATAGAAAACATTTGAACTCTATTATAAAATAAGTTATTTGGTTCAAATGGAATTTGTATTCCTATTATTATATTTTTATATAAAATTATATAGAATATTATGGAAACATATGGAATTTATCTTACCTAATAATACACATAACTTATCTTATAAATATTTTCCAATTATAATAAAATAATTTTTATGTGAAGATAAATACGAAAATACTTACTAATGTTAACTTATTGCATGAAAAACATTAGAAATGTAAAAAAATGGAGACTTGGATATATTATTGGGAATTTATAACACAATGATATACTTATACACATAAATATGATGGTTGATAAATTATATTTATGTATATTTATTAATTTTAAAAATATATACAACGATAATTATTCAAATTCTTACCTAGTGTGTTTCCAATGTAAGAAAAGTAAAAAATTCATATATTAGATATGTTATCATGATATGAATGGAAATATATAATTATAAAAAAATAAATCTGATAATTATTATTAATAAATAATTATATTTATATTAATTATTTATTTTTAAAATCTAATAATAGGATAGTTACCCAAAATGTTTACGTAGTGTCACTGTAGTGCTTGTGAAAACTAGAGAAATGATTAAAATAGAATATTTAAAATATATAAAATGGTAAGGTTTAGAATAAACAGAGTCTTATACAGTTTCTCATTATAAATATGATAGGTATATAATTTTTTTAATATTAAAACTTAAATTTCATAATTATATAGACATTATTAAAATCAAATTATAGGAATACCTTGAATATCAATATAAATTGGAGTTTTTATTAAAAATAATATATAAACTAATAAAATATGACATAAAACATTAAATGATTCATATGGGGATGATTAATTAAATATCATACCATTTATTTTCCATTTATGATCCATATTTCACTTAAACATTACATTATTAACCCTTAAGTAATAAATATTTCTGAAAATGTTGTTGAATCTTTTCTATAAAAGGGGACTCATTCCACTCATTCCAAAATACATATCAAGTTAATTTTTCACTCCATATTATTCTCATATTATATCTCATAAAATCCTTACACATGTTATATATCCTTTAGTCAAAATAAGAAGTCCCAAAGGTTTTATTACAAAGGATATCCTTATCTAAAGATTTGACTCTTCAATTTAAGTATTACCATCCTTATTGTTTACATAATCTTATTCATATAATTATTATTGAATCAGATTTAAAATTTTAATAACATATAATTTAATCCGATTTAATTATTTAATAAAATTATAATAATTAAATATTTATGGATTTAAATTTATTCCTTCTTTGTAGTATGTTCATGTTTGGGATGGTTCAACCACAAACTTGAATGATATTGCTCTATTTTCTTAATTATGATTTTATAGGATTAAAAAACATGAATAATAAATATTTATGATTAAAATAATTTTATTATTATTGTTATTTAATGGTTACAATCAAATTAATGTTGGTAATAACATAACTATTTAATTTTGGTAAACTTACCTAAGACGAAAAAGATATAGATTTTTTTTCATGATCATGCTCATAAATATGATTGAATGAAAATTTTATTTTATAAATAACTATAACATTATGATTATAGTACCATGATTATTAACTAATGAATAAGGAACAATGAATAAGGCCATTATACAGAATCTGTTTTGGAATTATGAACCAAAAAACCTCAAAATGACCGACAAAAGAAAAAAATTATACAATAAATAAATAATACAAGATAATAAAATAATAAAAATGAAACAAACATGAAAATTTTTATAAGGAATGTAAATAATTAATATAATTTTATTATTCATGAAGATAAAATACATACGAAGAAATTTGGGACAAAAGGCAAGGGATGTCATGATTCAATTCCCTTTCATTGAGTTATGATATTCTTTAATTTATTATATAATTCTATTATAGTGTATGTTTTATACGTTTATTTCAATATATTTTATTTCCTCTTACTTTTTGTGAATTTATAATCCCTTCTGATTTGCTTGTTTTTTTATGGATTCTTACTTCCATAGTTACAATCTTTTAGATTGTAATTTTCTATATTTACCTTTTCACGTATTTTACAAAATGTATTTACTATTATTTTGAAAATTACATATTTATATTAATTTTTCACTGTATGGATTACTATTTCCATGTTAATTATTAAATTATCAATTAATACATATTCTTTTCTTCATGTATTAATCAAGTTATTCTCTTTTATATTACTCCCAATGGGTAATTGGTTAACCAATTTCATTTGATTCACTAGGGTTAAATTTAATGCTTTTTCTTATGGGTTGTAATTTAAAATATTATTTTTTTTGTTAATTTTATGGTTCTTTTACATTAGAGATGATGACATGTGGGATCAATATATAACCCCAAATGTATTGGGTGAATATTTAATTTTTGGAGAAGTTATATCTGAACTAACCGCATTAGTTATTTAACTACGGGTGATTGAAAGTGATTATAGGTGATATGAAAATGATGTAATAAGAAAATTTGATGTCTATTATATTTATTTTATGCCTACTTGCAATTTTTTTAGGGAAATCATTATTTTTTTAATATATGCGAAAATTATCTGATTTCATGATTGAATATAAAGTATGAGTATATTGTTTTATAATATTATTCAGGAGTTTACATATATTCCAAGGGTTAAAAAATTTCTTATCCACTTTAACATTTACTAAGATTTATATTCCCATCCCAAATTTTCCAATGTTTTTTATAGAGTGTATGTATGAGTAGGAATTATAAGAATATCAAAAAAATTATGATGAGTATCCATAAATATATAGGGTGGGTAAAACATGTCTTACAGAAGAATTATATTCTTAACATGTTTTAAAAGGACGTTTTTTCATGTATTATTAAGGGTTATGTGACCTAATTACTTACAACTCTAAACATAATGGTCATGGTAATTTTAGTGTGGTAATATTTATTAGATAAACATATAATTGTAGGATGGTTATGTTTGAGTCCATATAGGGGGTTTTAATTTTAATATATTAGGATTTATATATTTGTAGGGAAATAAATTTTTTATGAAATATTAATAAATTTTAGACGGTAATTTAATTTATAAAATTTATTAAAACTTAATTTGTCTTACTTCATTCAATGAGTTTTCTCAAGTATCTTAGATATATCCAATTAATATTTATTTATTATAAGTTAAATCTTATATCAAGTGATATCATTATATTATAAGATTGAATTATTTTGAAATTTTTATTAGTTTTATATTGGTATCAAGAACTTTGAATGAATGAAGATAAACTGAGATGATACCCCACTCCCTTATTTAAAATTTATATTTGAAATGTGTTATCAAGTAGGAAATGATGACTCAAACCCATGGGTAATAATGACTCAAACCCATAGGGGGGAGATTTATATACAATGTGGAGTGAATAGTCCAACCTTTAAAGGGGGAGTAGGTTTAGGAGATGTTTACTGAATTTTTATGATTAATGACATGTGATGATATTGAAAAATGGTTTGGGATTGATGAGAGTTAAAAAAATCAAAATGTGTGTTTAAATAAACCTTGAAATTATCATGAATTTACTATGGGGGATTAATGAGGTTCCCATGGAATTTTTATATTATAAATATTTTAAAAATATAGTAAGAATCACATATAGGATATGTTAAAGAATTATATACATGAGTTAAAGATTTTTATAATGGATTAAATATATAATGTTATATAACATTATTTTTATTAAGAAGGGGAAAAAGTGTATGATTATATTTTTTATCAACACATAATATGCTATAAATATGTGTTTAAGATGATAAAAATACAATGGATATGGGAATAAGTGTTTCTATATAGTGAAAACCTTATGGTGATTCTTATAAGATTACTGAATTTCCACTAAAATACTCATAAGATGGTTAAAAATTATGTTTCTAATGATTCTTGAATATTTCAGTTATAGATAAATATTAGAGAGAATTTAGTGTGGTTAGTCATAAGTTTTATGGAATATATTTATGTTGATGTTGAATTTCAACAAGCTTTGTATAAGTGAATTAAAATATTCAAAGACTATATATTAGTGGAAGTGTTGTTGCATAAGAGTAAACTAAATTTGTGTATTGGTGAATAAATTTTTGTATAATATATATATAAGTTGAATGATTGTTTTATAAAATTTAACTAAAAATTATTCATGATATGTAAAAGTAACATAAATAAATAAAATTGTATATAAGAGTTTCATTGAAGATGTATAATAGGGACCTGGTTATTTCATTTGATAAGTAATAATTTTTATTTTATTTGTATGTCCATAAATGTTTGACAATTAATGGAATGATTAGATGTATCAACTACACTAGTTTCTATAGTTTAAGATATTAAGAATATAGGAAGATATTATATATGGGATATATCTTTAATATTTATGTTCATAGATGATTAAGGGAGATTATAAATTAATCTTTTTCCATGATTTATAGATTTATCTGTAATTAAAATATATAAAACATCAAGATATCTTATATATAATTGTGAATGGTTATAAAAGAGAATAGAATAATATATATAAAAAATAGAGGTAAGGAAGATTGTGTGAGTTCATTGACCTAGATAACATATATGAAGAAGTAAAACTCAGCTGAGTCTGATGAGAATCAGAATATAAAAGGAGATTGAGTTATTAATTTTATTATTTTATGTACATGTTTATGTGTGTCTTTGAGTAATGAGAAGGTTGATTTATCTTTTTCTTAAGATTTATAATGTAATACATTCTATGAGTAACTCTATTTATTATTTTCATAAGATTCTTTTGTTATTCAAGGAAGGTATTTCTCATGACCTTCCCTTATTGGGACACTATTTGAGATGATAATGATTTAGATTATGACCCATGAATCCCACCTACAATACTTTAGGGATGGAAACTATCATCAAGTGTATATCAACACACAAATATGTAATCCATTACCTTTTAAAACTAAAAAATACACATCCCCATGTATAATATTATGAATTTCCCATGTATAATACATGAATAGTATATTTCAATGAACGCAATGTGATACAAAAGAATGACATGAATTAAAAATTAACCACATGTTCTATCATATCCTATACACCTTGGTAAAGGTATAATATGATTTCCTTCAAAAAAAAAGTTTCATGTGTCAGTAGATAAGGTTACCTGACACTACCACTAACTCTATCAATATAATTAGATAAATTATATACATAAATAAGGGGTGAAAATATAAATTTACTTAGTAGGTTCCTCCTCAAATATTCTATCTATCCTTATAAATGAATTATACTAATGAATCCATATATGAAATAAATAAAACAAAATAATATATTAATATAAATACCTAGAATTCAACCATCCAACCACTTGTATTAAATTTCAAATAATAATCTCACTTTATAAACCATATAACATTCCCCATCATGCATCAACACACAACCAAAACTAAAATAACCAACACTAATCTACATAAAATAACCAATTAGTTAACTAAATGTAGTGACTTCACTATAATACCACCACAACTATGTAAATATCCACACATAGGGAACTAAATATCACATCTCTTTCACCATATATCTATTCACTTTTAGGGGAAATACTTTAACATATCTTTCAGTAATTATCTATCCACCAGTGGAGAAATCTCGTTCAAATCTTGGTCACTAGGTTTTTTTCCATCCATAGAGAAATGGCCATCACATCCATATATATTGATTGTTTCAATTTCCACCCATTATTATATTCATTGATTTTTTTGGTTTTCCACCCTCAAGGATTATACTCACCACATTCTGAATTTATTGGGTAGCTTTCCACCCTTGTATACTTTCATTATATTTTTTAGCATCCAAGATAGAGTACCCTCCAATCTTCAAACTATGTCATAACCACCACACCTCACACATCCACTTTGGATATCCATATCATCCACATCATCATCATCATCACCATTAGCATCATCCTCATCATGTATCATAAACCACTAATACATAACTACTCACAACTTCCACATAACTATCACATATCGTAAATGGCTTCAAACCCCTATCATCCATTCATTCTCCCACATAGGCCACAATATATAAAAAGGTCATGGGGAATAAAACCAACCATATATATATATATCCCATCTAGTTCTACCACAACTATATCCTATAGGGTAATTCACTACATCATTAACATTCCTCATATCCTAGTAATACACAAGTTACACAACCTCATCATGTATAAATTAAATAAAAAGTGTATCTCTTAAGAAATATTCAATATATACTACATCTTTACACATTCCCATATCCATGTATTAACACTAGAGTGGTTTATCTATGGGTTCATACTATATTTAAGTTCTATCACCACAACAAACTCATCCACCTCTCATCTTATAATGAACCATCCCAGGATACCTGGTCATGATACCTAATATAGCCTTCCATAGGTCTGAAAGTGCATTCTTAGTCACTATATACTAGAAACTAGTGTCATGGAATCAACTATACTTGATTAAGAATGATTTCTCTTGATTAATTATGAATTATCAATAAATATTTTCAATCAGAGTACTCATTTGACATTCAAATATGATGTTGATACACTCACAACAAATAAATAGTTTTGAAAATAATATATAACCAAACATGAAATAACATAGAATAATAACTCAATCTATAAATATGATAACCTTAATAAACATAACCATAAAAAATATGAGTAAAAATTATTGAACCATCACATATATAAATTATAATGTTTCTAAAAATAAAGGATAAATGGGATAGAGAGTTGATGTAGCGAATAATGTAAGGATCATGACATAACCCAACCCACTAAGACCCCACCTAGGCTAGTAGTGAGATAAGTTTACCACCCCATGCTAGCCTCCAATAGTTCATGAACTGGAAACGAGCACAAATAAGAAATAACATACATGGGAGACCATATCCTACAATAACCTATAACATATATAATACTCTAAAAAACACTATAATTGAATATCAAAAGTAATATATATATTACTATAAACATAAAAATCCATTCATGTGGCATCAACTATATAGAACAATTCCACATGGGAACCCATAAAATGGAAATAAATTCATAAGACAATATCTATATGTAAAATGGTCATGTATCACAAAAATACACCACGTCTCTAAATGGGATCTAACACAATCTTTAATAGTAATTATCTCTGCCCAAAACTATCATACATTACTAAGCACTGATTATACATCTACTAAGGTCACTTATAAACTATATATTATCTACACATACACAACAAGTGTAAGAAAGGATACTTGTGTAGAGATGAGTATATACATACCTAGTAGGATTCCCTAAAAATAAAATAATAGTAAAAAATATATGGATAATAATAATTGAGGCATAATTGGATAACCATTCATCTCTAATGAAATTATAGGTAAGATAATCTTGCAATTAAACAGAATATATGACTATAAATTTATCTCTCAAATGTATCAAAACTAACCTAGTAAATGGTTGGAGTAAAACCAATGTACTGTTTTCCCCATAAATAAGAAAATATATAGAACAGAATCCCAAATCTTATAAAAATTACTCCTCTTTGGTGTAGGGTAGGAATAAAATTCATAAGTAGGAAACAACTAAAAAATTAAACACTTCTCCATGGGTAACTATCAAATAATAATTCACATACATAAACTCAATAATAAATTATCTATAATACATTGACCTAGATTTATACATGCTTTATGAAAGGAAAAAATAGATGAACATAATAATGTTTCATTATTATTGAAAAAATATCTCATTTATAAATAGACCAATAGAGATATTTTATCCAAGAATTTATATAAAAATTGTATTTGTAGTTTAGGACTCAAAACTCACTAAGGAAGCATACATCATTCAATGTAATACTGACTCTAAATATGGGCTACCCACACCCTATCCTATAAGGGATTTCCCTACCCTATTATATAAAATGTAAATATAACACAATGATCAAACAATGACTAATATGTTTTTGAAACCATTTGTAATGGTAGAACCCATGCCTCAATATTTGAGTAAGTACTAACTCTACCCTTATAATGGAAACCCAACCTCATCGATGATACCCAACAGAGGGGATACCTGATGATGATCCCACAAAACTTACACCATAATGTCACAAGAAATTTTGAAATCGAGAGAGGATAAAATCATAAATGTTCTTGAATATATTCTCACTTACTATCTCCTAATCTAATCTCAAAGACACAACAAAGAGTAACATCATAATATGCTCTACATTAATCTATAAGTCACCTCCAAAATACCTTATTCAATGAGGGTGTCCAAGAAAACTTATCTATAAGTCTATGTGACTATGAATTCTCCAAAAAAATCATTGATTCCACAACTACCTACAAACTCTCAAAGAATATTTTACTCTATAATTCATGTGTGGAACCTACACCCTAACATCGAGACATATCTATGAAAGTAATGAACCTTGTATATGATATGAATATATCTCAAAAACTCTATTATAATCCCATTGAATATTGATTTACCATGCTTCCTAGAACATTTTTTGGTCGGTTACCATTAGTAAAAAGGGTAACGCCATCATTTTCTACATGGAAAATCCATCATAATAGACTACTAATCTATCTAATTCTAACACATGAACATGAAAATATGAAACTACTAAAGGGATGAAAATGCATGGAATGTACTATTTTCAAACTTGGCATGTGAAACTCATGTAGTATTTAGGATTTTACTACTTATTAGTATTCTTTTTGTGTCTATCTATATGAATTTCCCCTTAGTTAACAGGGTATATATTACTTAGAGATTTCCCATGTGTGTAAAAAAGATTCCTAAGTCATATGTTTACCAATATATAGAATGTCCCTCTCTCACATGGTGTATGAGTCTCAAGTTGTAACTAGGAATATACACCACCACAATTCGATTTATGTATCTCTATAAACATGACATATACTCTAACCACATGCAGTGTGTATTCTGAAGGTAGTTGTTCATATACTACTATACTCTAGGTTGTGTATGTTTAGTTAAAACACAATTTCTATTACAAAACTACACACTATAAGATATCTATTGTATTTATGAATCCTTAACTAATATTTCATAGCCCAAAAATGACATGTGCAAGAAAGAAACATGGAATTTTCTATTTAACTCATCCCAAAAAACCTTAGATGCAACATATTTGATATATAACATGTCTTTCAATAACCACATTCCATGTGATCAATATTTCCAAATCAAAGAGCCTCAACAACTAAATCTAATCACTCTACCCATTCCTTCATGAATCAAACTCTCATCCACGCCTCCTTCATTGACTATGCTTGATACCACTAAGGGCCACCTCATATCCTCTATGAAGTGACATTAACCTTAATTTAGCAATTATTTCCATTCACTAATAATCTTGTACTATTTTTTTCTCCTTCAACAATGGTACCATCAATGTCTATTTCAATCTCTTATATTTTGACCTCATGTTGAATCCCATTCACCATTTTCACATGAGAATCATGCTTCCTTTGCCTCATCACCATCTGTATAACTAATTAATATGCCATCATTAGACCACCATTCATTATGATTGGAAACAATGTTCATTTTTCATGAGAGATAAAGGAGTTGGGGATAAGAAGAAATCAATGGCCAGTGTGATTTTGACTATCCCAAAATTTATTTGAAATTTATTCATCAAAAAATATTTTTAATCAAGAAAATTATAATGATAATCATAGAATATATGAGAAAAATAAATATGCTATATCAATAAATAATGAATAATAATGATAGAAAAGAATTGATCATAAATTATAGGTGTAAATAAATCAATAATAAACATGGATATCTTAGGATATAGAATCACAACATTCAATGAATAGCTAAATAATTATATTACCAGAATATAAATCGAATAACACTAGAATGAGGTAATAAAAAATAAAAAAAAGTATTACATCATGGTGAATGGATGATGTATCAATGCTTTGACCTTGACCCATTATTTCCAGATCCATGAAGAAGATACTAGAATCCTTATAATATCTTGTAAATATAGTCCCTTAATTAATTTTATATCTATCTATAATTAGAGGATTAGAAATAAATATTTATAATGGATCATTTGGATAGCTAGTTAATTTTATAAAGAGATAAAATAGTTAGTACTAGGTAAATATGATCGAAGAGAAAAAAATTACACCTATTTTAGAAAAAACCTCATCCTCTTGAGTAGACCTATGGTGAAGTATTTTAAATTTGGGTCTTAATATATTATATTTTTCCTTTTAGGTGTATGAAATAAAAATATATTTATTATATAAGTATTAAAAATCCCTAAAAACTTCACTGACTCAGAATCGCACTAAATTATAGTTGAAGGGTAAACATAATGTTTTAAGATTTACAAAACAACTGAAAAAATTTATGAGGTCATATAGAAGGGTGAAATAACTATTTTACCCCTTTAAAGGTTCCAAGACTCTAAAATTCAAGATTGAGTTATGTCTTACTCAATAAAAAACATATGTCCCTATATTCTCCCCATTATTAAAATTTTTCTCCTCAAAAAGAAAATATCCAGATCCATAAACTTTTGTTCCCATAATCCATCATCATATGATTGGTTGATTTACTTCGCACTACTTACTCTTCTCCACAGGACCTCATTTCACCATAAACAATAATCAGATCAATCTTTCACCCAGTAAATTACATGAAAAATATACAACATTGAATCATGTGAATTGTTCAAAGTGTCCCTCACCTAACACATTTTCCATTCACAAGTCTCACCTTCATCAATATAAAGATAAACTATTAACTATCAATATGAACTATGAAATGGTTTAATAACACTTTTTTTACCATTAGGGAATCATGATACCCACCTTTTTAATTAGTGACTTAGAAGATATCTATACAGAGGAAATATATTTAACCAAACACTTCTATGAGTCATATCAATTTTAACATAACATTGTGCTTGTAGAGGCTCATGGTAATATGTTCTATAAGGTATATCATTAATACTTATCATATTATGATTATTCATATGTATTGAAATCTTTAGCATATAAAACTAGGTAAATATAAAAACCTTATTCTAGTTTTTGTTAATTACAAGAAGGGTAGAACCCCTACACTCTTATCCTTAATCAGGTTCTTACCCATTAGAGAAGATGTCCTAGTGAGTTTATCATCCCTCCTTCAAGAAAGATGATTATAAAAATAACAAAAATTGAACTAGATTCTTAAAACATCCATTAAAAATAATATCATCTCATTAGTGATCCATTCCACTATCACTATCACAAAATAGGCCTTTAACAGTGCTAGAAATGGCCTTTATCAGTTCTAGAAAAGCATTGACTATGTGTGCAGTGTTAAAATCCTGGGACTTTTATCAACGCTTATAAAATCACTGATAAAGGGATATACTATATTATGTTGTTATAGAAAACTATAACACCACTACAGTGTGCTATAATAGCACATTGCAACATCAAAAACACACTATATATCAACAAAAACAAGTCTCTATACATAATTTAAATGAAATGAAATTTACAACACAAATACCAAAAAAACACAATATTATAGACATTTCAAATATTGGTTTATACAATTATATAAATAAAAAATATTACATACATTCAAAAACAATCCTAACTATCAATGTTACCATGATTTCTATTGAATTTCTTTGTCGAACTACCAACAATGCATGAGCAGTTTCGAAACAAACCACCTCAACTTGAAAAAAATAATCCACATGTATAAGAAAACAATTATTATGAGTAATACTAAAAAGAAATAAATTAAACATAAATATGAAATAATACATTAATTTTATGGATAATTATTTTACTAAGAAAATATCAAGATTACCTTTGTGATTGAGAAGTAGAGAGAACTTTAAGTAAAGTGATAAATGTCAAAACTATAGGAGTGAATGGTTTTGTGGAAGAATAAGTCTGTGGAAGTTTTGGTAAATAAAAGGATGAAAGATGAATAGAGAATTCCAACTTGAACAAAAGAATCCACCTATATAAGAAAAAAATTATTATGTGAGTGATACTAAAAAAATTAAACATATATATGAAACAATACATTAATTCTATGGAAAATGATTTTATTATGAAAACAACAAGATTAACTCTATAATTGAGAAGAGGTAGCATTGTTTCTCTACCTGCAAAGGTAGTGGAGGTAACTTGAAAGAAAGAGATAAATTCACCATTGTAGGGGTGAAAAGTTTTTAAAGGAGAAGAAGCAGGAAAGTTGAAAAAAGCACCTCAAGTGAAACAAAATAATTCACCTGTATAAGAAAACAATTATTATGTGAGTAATGCTAAAAATAAATAAATTAAAAATAAATATGAAATAATACATTAATTCTATAGATAATGATTTTACTTTGAAAACATCAATATTTCTTCTATGATTGAGCAGGAACAGTGTTGTTACCCTTCTTCCAAAGGCATGACACATGTATAGAAATCTTATAAAATGAACAAAATATACAAGGAATAATGAAAATTAAATCAATTTTATATTATATAATTTTTTGGTAAAATAGATAAAGTATATCATAACATTACCTTTTCATATATCCAAAGGGTTTCCTTCATTATATTTTGTTCTTCCAAGGGATTAGTAACATCATCATGTGCAGAAGACAATATCTGCATGAGTATTCAAACATTTAATTTAGATTATGTTAATATAGTAGAGAACATATAATATTATGAGTAAAAACATTCATCCAATGTCATGAAGGCCTTCAAATATTTTTATTTATTGATAAATCCCCTTTTAAGGGAAGAAGGGGGGAGAACACAAAGGACTTTATAGACTTAGGAAAATCACACCTAAAGGAAAAAAAGAGTGAAACCAAACTGAAAAATCAGAGCAGCCCATTCCCAGCATAAAAAGATATTGAAGCACTCCACCATTGCGATGCAATCAGCAAGCAAGTGTCATGTGTCAAAGAAAAGGCCTGATCCGATGGATAACGACATACCCTCTCAAACAACCAAATCCAAAAAGCACTAAAATTATGAAATTAAAGCTCTAAATCCTTCTCTTTATGGTCCCCTCTAACGTATAATATATTTTCTACATTGGGACCAACATGAATTGATTGTGATTTCCCAATTAAAGGGTTATCCTTAATTAAATTTTCATATGACTCAACATTTGTTTTATTCTCCAGTAGTAAAATTGAATGATTCTTGTTTGTTAGATCAAAGGCATAGAATACTTGTACTTCTTATGATGTCATTATGAACGGATCATCTTTTTTCATTCTACACTAAAATTCACCTTCATAAATCCCATTTCATCAACTTTAAATGCATTTATATTGTTAATCCATTTGCAAAAGAAAAGTGAAACTTGAACTGTTGTATAATACAACTCATATATATGTTCGATAATGCCAAAATATGACATATTTTCATAAATTGGATTTTTATCCAGGGAACCAGATATGTGCATTACTTCATCCACAAGTGTAACACTATTGTTTAGAATCATACTGAAGTCATCATGTTCTTTTTTATATAATGTATAACCATTGATTAAAAAACCAGTGTAAGATATGACATTTTCATTTGGTCCTCTCGCTAGCCATTTAAGTCATTCAGAAATTGAATTCAGATTTTCAGATAACTCTTTATAAATTTGATCTCTAAACCATCCTATAAACTGTTGATTATGTGTATTTGATATCCATCCTTCAGCACTTGATGGATTCAAATCTCTAATAATTTATTTGTGAGCTTCAATGTATGGATTAACATCTCCACCATTATATAATATGTAAATATGTGATTATTCCTCCTCTGTTAAGGTAATTGTAAAAACATCTCTTCTAGAAATCCCTTCACCAATAAGGCACTCACTGTGATGAAACTTTGGAAGACAAATGCTTTCAACATCTAATACGTAATCGGTACAGAATTCAATAACTTATTCAATAATATATCATTCTACAATACAACCTTCTGGATGACTTTGATTCTTGATATACCCTTTCAAAATATTCATATATCATTCAATGGGGTACATCCATCTATAATGGATAGGACCACATAGTTTAACCTCTCTGACTAAGTGAACCATCAGTTAGACTATTTTATCAAAGAATTATAGTGGTAATAACATCTCTAATTCACATAATATTAATAAAATCTCTTTATCCATGATTTAAAACTTTTTTAAGTCTATAAATTTATGGCATATAGATTTTAAAAAGAAGCAGAGTCGGGTTTATGTATGTCATACATTTTGAGGCAGATTGTAATGAAAAGCAATAGGAATTAAATCTTTCATAAAAACATGATATTCATGGGATTTTAGTCTTTGTAACTTCAAATTAGACATTGGCATGACATTATTGATATTTTATGAATACCCCCCGTGGAACTTTTACACTAGTAAGGAAAAGGAAAAATTACAATTTTTCCTATCTAGATAGAGTGTAATTTGATAGAGGAAGAAAAGTCTGCCTTTTACCATTCATTGGTTCCAACTCTTCCCTTATCCCCATTTTCAATCAAGTATAACCTATCCTTGATTCCATCTTTTGTTTTTACAGGAACATTTAGTAACATGCCAATAACACTATAAAATACATTTTTTTCTACATGAATGACATCAAGAAAATATCTGACATACAAATAATTCTAATACGGTAATTCAAAGAAAATTGAACTCTTCTTCCAACCTGATTTTATAAGGTTTTTCAAAAATGGTTTACCATAAATAGTGTCTATATTTTTTACTTTTTTGTATAGTTTATTGCCCATTGCTGAAGATGGTGTTGTACCTTGTTCAATAATCCCATTGAATGATGTCTTCCAGGATTAGTATTTATGTCATAGAGGTAAAAAAATTTGATATCCAAAAAACACAGTCCTTAAGGAATGTTTCAAAAAAACTAAGTATGTGTATTTTTCACAAATGGTACACCCAAACATTCCTTTAATATTATAGCCTGATAAATTTCCATAAGTATAGAATTCATTAATCATTCTATACAACATGAAACTCGATGTGAATTATTCACTTCTATGAGCATCATAAATTTTAACACATGTATCCCACGTCAATTTCAGATCTTTGATCAATGGAGACAAATAGACATCAACATCATTATTGAGTTGATTTGGTCCAGATATAAGTATAGAAAACATAATGTATTTTCACTTTATGAATAATCATGGTGGCAAGTTATAATTTACCAATATGAAGGGCTATGTACTTTGAGTACTACTCTATACACCAAAAGGATTTATTCTGTCTGTAGATAACGCAAGATGAAAGTTTCTAGGCTCATCTTCAAATTCAGGAAACTCGTAATCAATTTTACTCCACTGAGGATAATCTATTTGATGACGTAGGTTCCCATATTTAATTCTTGTATTTATATTCCATGTTATTTATCTTGCAGTTTCCTAATATCCATATTGTCTTTTAAACCTTAGAATGATAGGAAAGTACCATATATATTTCAAATTACTTGATTTATTTTTCTTGTATCAATATACACCACACTTAATTAATTTTATGAGTGATTCATGGTCCTTGAGAAACAATATACAATCATTTAGACAAGCATGTATTCTTTTAGATATCATCACCATTGAACGTAACATTCATTTATCCTTTTATGTTCATCATGGTAGTTTATTTTCATCTAGTAGCATATCTTTCAGAAGACTGTGTAGTTCAGTAATGTTGGTGTCACTCCATCCACTTCCAGCTTTCAAATTATATAACTTCAATACAGCTGACAATGTTGTGTATTTAGTACAACTAGTATATAATGGATTCTTGGAATAGCTATTTAACTCCTCAAATAGATTTGTACAATCACGAAGGTCGTCTGCAAATGCCATTGTCATTTATTTCATGTGATCTCCATCATCTTTTACAAAGGTATTCATATCAAATTATTCACAAACCGTAGTATCATCCCAATCGATGTCGATATTCATTTTTTCCTCGTGTTTTGTCCAACATTTATAGCTTTGATCTATTCTGTGAAAAATCAAATGTTCTTCCAACTTTTCCAAACTAATTTGTCTTGAATAACAACAATGTAAGCACAGACAGAGGATTTTAAAAGGGTCATCTTCATGCTCTCTTACAAACTTAATGAACTCTTTAACTTCATATTCATATTTTTTTGTCAAACGATTAGCGTGCATCCATTTTTGGGTCATATCTTTCGCACCCTGAATTTTTAATTTATTTTATTTTAGTATTTCTTGAATTTGGGATCTCTCATCAAGGATTGAGTTGAGCACAAGTTTAAAATTTTTATCGTCTAACATTTTTAGTGAGTTTCGGACCTGTACGCGGTCACCACACAGTGGTCGATAGCTGCATTGTTAGCCCGGGTGCCCATGCAAATGTCTAATGATTAGAATAAATAAATTTTTATGTAAATAAAGTGAGTTAAATTTTTAAATTGTAATGATAATAATGTTATTATGTAAATAATATTATTATTATTAATATGGAGTTATTATTTTTATTATTTTTATTTTTACGATTTTTTATTTTTTTATTTTTACTATTTTTATTATTAATAATATTTTTATTATTATAAATTTTATGGTTGTTATTATTGTTTTATTATTATTATTATTATTATTGATATTGTTTTAATTATAATCATCTTTGGTGTTATTATTATTATTATTATTATTATTATTATGTTGTGTATTACTATTATTATTGTTATTATTATTTATATTATTATTATCATTATTATTTTTATTATAATTATTCTTATTATTATTATTATTATTATAATTATTGGTTATATTATTATAATTATTATTATTATAATAAAATGAAAAAAATAACCCTAACCCAAGCTACCCGGTCCCCCCCTTCCCCATCTAATGTGCGGCGCCCCTTCCCCCCCACCCTGGTTTTCCCTACACAGCGCTACTCTAGCCCACACACTCGCTGCCCGCACTCTCCCTCACGCCTCTGGACTTCCAGCTAAGCCACAACCCATCACTCCTTTCTCCCTCCCCTACTCCAACAAGCCGCCACACATTCCCTTGCCAGCATGCTCCCGTAGACCACCCAACACCGATGTTCACCTCCGCAAGACCCCTCCTTCATCTTCCCTCACCACGCCTAGCATCTGTCTCACCTTCTCCTGCTCTAGCCCTTCATACTCACCCCAGTCACCTAACCTCTCGACCCCTAGTCGGTCTCACCCTCCGCCCTACTTCCACCGCCTCCGGCCCTCGTTCCGCACTCCCGCAGGTCACTATTCCTAGGCCCTCGCTCCATGCTCCAGCCTCCTCAAACCCCATCCCTCACCAGTACCATCCAACCTGCCCACGCACTACCTTCTGTCCAGCCGAGCACTCTCCAGCACTGTTCGAACTGCCCGTGCACCACCTTCCCTCCGATCGAGCCCTCACCAGTGTTGTCTGACCTACCCGTGCACCACCTCCCATCAGGTCAATTCCCTCGCCAGCGTTTCTCGACCGTCGCGCACTATCCCATCTAGTTCACACCCTCTTCCTACGGACCACCAAACTCTCGTCCAGTTTCACCTCTCTGACAGTCTCCTCTTTTTGGTATTTTTTTCCTCCTTCCTTTGATGTAAGGTTATTTTTTGGTTAAGGTTTAATTTTTTTGATCAAATCCTTAAATTTTGTTACCAATTTTGCTGTGTTGGGTCAAACTCAACTTCTCGTGGGTGCGTTTGAGATGCACATGGGTTTTGCACCATTTTTTGGGCATTCTCCATCAGTTGAGGTAAGATCCCTTTGCATTTACCATTAAATTTAGAACTACATTGATCTCTTGTAGTTGATTATTTCTTGAGGATTAAATAGTTACCCATGACATTGTTTAATGATTTTATTATGCTTGTTTTTCTTCTTGTTTACATGCCAGGGGTTGTATATGAGGTGCGAGATGTGTTTTTGAAAGGGTCTTAAGGTGTGTGCATGTTGAAAAATATTTTTTTAGATGGGTTGTGTATCATGTGTGAACCCATGATGGGTCTCTTAAATTGTGTCTTATAAAGAGGTGAAAGTTTTTTGATAAAATATGTGAATGATGTAGAGAATGATTTGAAATGAATTTGTGGTGTGTGTGGCTTGAAAGTTTATTTTATAAAAAGAAATGGGTTGGATTTTAAGGGTACCCCTTTATTGTTCCCTTTGAGTGTATTTTAAAAATTATGTATGTGATTTTATAAATTGTGTAAATGATATGAAAGGTGTTTCTAATTAGTTTTTTTCATGCTTTGGATTTAAAATGGGTTTTGAGAGGGGTGTTTTTGGTGTGTAAAGCTGTGAAATACTTTTTGAAAATTGTTTCATAAATTTTAAAGTGGTTTAGTAAATAATGTAGATGGTGTGAATTGTGTTTTGAAAACATGGTGAGGTGGTTATGTTGTATTTTTTGTTTATTTGTATTTTTTTAGGTATGTTTTTATGTATTTTAGTTATTTTTTGTCTGTTTTAGCGCATTGGCGAGGTAACCCCATGATATTGTAGACATCGGTTTGCACGTGCTTGTGTGCATGTGCGAGGCGTGTCACGTCATTGTGTTTTGACTTCGAGTTGAAGTAGGTCTCCCACTGCACTCGCCTTTAAATTTGGAATTTATTAATTTCCTGATATTCTATTGATTTTTTATGAACGAGAAATAATATTAGATAATTATTTTGGAATAAATATTTTATGTTAAAGAAGATGTTTATTTTATGCATGACACCTGAATTATTTTCTTGATGAATTGATGCACAATAATGAAAGTATTCATGTTTGGCCTTTGAATATAATTCATAAACATTCAAGTGTGGTTCTAGTTTGATTTAAAATGTTCTCTTTTAATGAATGAACAAATGTTATGCTTTATATAGAGAAATTATGTTTCTTTAAAAGTTGCACAAGTCTCATTTGGCACTTTGATAAAATAGATTATTTTGAAAAACTTTCTTTGGGTGACTCAGGGGTGATCTAGTTGTGTGTGTTGATTGTGTGAGTTGTTGTGTATGATGTTTGTGCATCATGATTGGTTAATTGATTGAAATTGTTGAATCTCATCCTTTTTATTACACGTGTTGACATGGGAGTATGGCATAGTAAGTGAATCTTCTGAGAATGATTGTTGCACTAATTTAGACTACACACTGGCTAGTGTCCCTTAGTAAAGACTTTGCTCTGCTAGGGGATTGGCTCCATTGGTTAGGCCAGGTAGGGAAACACATAGCATTAAGGTGTTATGAAATCATCGAGAGTAGGCATACCTTCATAATGATTCACATGTATAGTATGTTATGCATTGTTCATGAGCTCCTAGGTTTCACCCATGTTTTCTTTAGTACTTATTTGTATGTGGAAATGATTTAGAGGCTTATTCCAGTTGTTGGTCCTCCTTTCTACTTTCCCATTGCCCTTATTATGTGTTGTGTGTTGTGTTTTGTGTGTGGTTTTCCTATTGACTAACAACTAAATTTTTAGATTTTAAATTTTTTGCAAAAAAATTAAAATAAAATGAAACTTTTCCCTTCAAACATTAAACTTGTTTTTAAATTAAAAATGGAAATGAACTGTTACTTATTTTGGTAAATTTAAGTAAGTATGGAAACCCATATTTTATATAATTTAGTTCAAACCTAGAATTAGTAAATTCTTTATTTAAAGGTAGTTCTTTAGGGATAGTTTGTTGGGAACGCCTACTAAGTTTTAATACTCATGCCTATAGTGTTTTCTTGTTTTTAGTTTCTCTTACAGGTTCTAGATCTAGTTTGGATCACCTTGGGAGACGTTTGGTTTGGGTACTAGAGAGTGACTCTCAGGGTCACGTGGAATTTTGGTCATGGTCAAGTTAGTATGTGTTGTTGGTCGTTATTTCTCTTTAATGTATTTTATTTATTTTATATTGTTCTATTTTATTTATACTACTTAGTTCCACTAGTGCAGAAAACATTTTTTACGTTGGTTATTTTTTATTATTTACGTCGGTTTTTAGGCAACGTTAATACGGACGACGTTATAAATAACATTTTTTACGTCGGTTATTTAAAACCCGACGTAATATCCCTAACATCACGGTGGTTATCACGTCGGTTCATATAATAACCGACGTGATAAATATGCGCGGGGGGGCTTTATCACGTCGGTTATTCCCTAAACCGACGTGATAAAACGCCTGGGATATCGTTTATCACGTCGGTTATGTCATAACCGACGTGATAAACCCTTCCCCTGGACTATTATCATGTCGGTTATTTAAGAAACCGACGTGATAAAAAGGCCTGGGAAACGTTTTAGCACGTCGGTTATCCAATAACCGACGTGGTAAATCGATTCCCAGGCCTTTTAGCACGTCGGTTATGTTAAGAACCGACGTGATAAAAGCCCCGGGAACGGTTTATCACGTCGGTTCTAGAAAAACCCGACGTGATAAACCCCTGCCGATTTATTTACCACGTCGGTTATAAAATAACCGACGTGAAAGAAAAAAAAAATTAAATAATTGCACTGCTCTCACCAAAAAGCAACCAGAAACCAAACAAAAATAACAATGCCAGCCCTCCCCCAAGCCCCAACTGAACCCCACCCTCATCTATACCCACCTAACAACCTGGCCAGCCCTCCCCCACCACATTGGAGCCCCACCACAACCCTTGGACACCCCCCCACCCCTTGGACAGCCCCCCCACCCTCATTTACACCCCCACGACCCCTAGTACAGCCTCAAACACCCATTGGAAACCCCTCCCATATCCCTTGGACACCCTCCCCCCCTTGGACACCCCCCCACCCCTTGGACAGCCCCCCCCCCACCCTCATTTACACCCCCAAGACCCCTAGTACAGCCTCAAACACCCATTGGACACCCCCCCACACCTTGACAGCCCTCCCAGACCCCTTGGACACCCCCCCGAGCCCTTGGACAGCCCCAAACACCCCTTGGACACCCCTCCCATATCCCTTGGACACCCCCCCCCACCCCTTGGACACCCCCCCACCCCTTGGACAGCCCCCCCACCCTCATTTACACCCAACCGGCCCCTTGGACAGAACTCCCAGACACCTTGGACACCACTCCCATATCCCTTGGACACCCCCCCACCCCTTGGACACCCCCCCACCCCTTGGACAGCCCCCCCACCCTCATTTACACCCAACCGGCCCCTTGGACAGAACTCCCAGACACCTTGGACACCACTACCATATCCCTTGGACACCCCCCCACCCCTTGGACACCCCCCCACCCCTTCGACAGCCCCCCCCCCCCACCCTCATTTACACCCCCCGAACACCCCTTGGACACCCCTCCCATATCCCTTGGACACCCCCCCACCCCTTGGACACCCCCCCACCCCTTGGACAGCCCCCCACCCCCTGGACACCCCCCCCCCCCCGACCCCTTGGAAACCCCCCCTACCCCTTGGAACCCCCCCCCCCCCCATCCCCTTGGACAGCCCCAAACACCCCTCCTATATCCCTTGGACACCCCCCACCACTTGGACACCCCCCACCCTCATTTACACCCAACCGACTCCTTGGACAGCCCCAAACACACCTTGGACACCCCTCCCATATCCCTTGGACACCCCCCACCCCTTGGACACCCCCCCACCCTCATTTACACCCCCCCCCCGACCCCTAGGACAGCCCCAAACACACCTTGGACACCCCTCCCATATCCCTTGGACACCCCCCAAACACCCACCCACCCCCTTGGAACCTCTCCCCCCATACCAAAATCTAGACCAGAAAAACCATCAACAGTAGACCAAAACAAGAAGTAGAGAAAAATTAAACATTCACTTATATAACATTCAAAACTTACACTGTCAACTTCAAAAAAAACTAAATCCAACCTAAACGACTACGAAATACACAATTACATTGACAATATTCAAAATTACATTTTACATTACAAATAACTAAAAGTTAATCAAACCTGTAAAATAATTTGACCACTCCACTTGTAAGTGTTTGATATCTTCAGCAGTAAAGGGTTGAGGGTCATCAAAAATCTACAAAGGAAAAGGATAGTAGTCAACGTGTATAATGAATAAATCAAATTGAAATATTATGAGAAAGAGGAAATCTTACCAGGTCAAAACTCAGAACTGTCCCAGTTGTTATTATTTCATACATAAATCTTAACATGTAATATCCGCATTCGATGATGCCTTGTTGCTCATGACATTTCTGTTTGAATGAGTGTAAATTCAATATATTATTTTTATGTAATAAATCAAAATGTACAAATTATAAATGGATATTTACCTTCGCATGTACATATTTGATCTTGAAATTCCTTTTCTTTGCGCTTTTTCGAAAGTGGACCCATGCCCTGTTAGAAAATAATACGAATGGGGTAAATTTAAAATTCATTATAATATATAAAACTATTGTGAAATTGAAACTTACGTTTCCAATATATTCTTAAAACTTTCTCGCACATCATCATGGAGAGAGCATATCCAATAAAGTGTTTTCTCCCTAGGGAAAAAAACCCCTAACATCCAATGATCCCTGATAAAAGGAAATTTAACGTTAGTGGTTTTTTATGTTAAAAGATAATTAACTCTTTGAGAGGGATGTGTTTCATACCTCTCACAAAAAGGCATCATCCAACACTGTGTGATTACATTCTTTTCAAATCTATCAGCAATATAAAGCATTCTTTGTTCCTCATCCAATGCACATGCTTCAGGGGAAATCAATTGTGGGTCCACGAATCCATATACATCTGTCAGCTCATTCCTCTCACAAATTTTATACAGATACCTAATACAAAGCAGACATAAGTATACATTTTTAATAAATATAACTCAAGGAAAAGGTGTTAAGACTTACATGATAAAAATTTGCACCACGTTGATGCCCAACTTATCTCCAGTGACAAACTCCATGATATCAGTTTTCATAATCCCCACACATAGTTCACGTCCACAGACATGAGCTTCCATTGTAAAGTCATAATGATCCGCCAACAAATTTGAATATCTTGACAATTTGTCAAGACTGCTAGTATCTGCATCTGATGTCATAGCTATCTGTCTTTGTTGTTGTCTATACAGTATTTCTTTACCTTTGAAGTATTCCTGTAAAAATAAATTGAAAAATATATTAGTTTTCAAATGATAAAACATTAATAAAAATATAAAATAAAAGATATAACATCCATACCTCTATGGTAATGAGTCGAAGAAGTCTGGATGGCCAAAGTAAAAAATGGCTGATACTATGTCCAACTATCGTCACCTCATCTGTAGGTAATGGTATCCGAGCTGATCTATCTATAATATCATGTACAGTGACCCTCTGATTCTCTACCTCTAACTGTTGATGATGAACTGTATCTCCTATACAACATACCATCCCATATGCAACTATATGATGTTGAGGATCATCAACATACAACTCACAATAAGTAGGTAGCTGCGGCGGAGGAGGAGGATCAAAAATGGGGTCCGCAGGCTGAGGTGGGGGAGTGGGAGCTACTGGGAGAGGTGGAGTGGGAGCTGCACCCTGAAATTGTCTTTGAAAGTCTGAAAACATTAACTGCACCGATGCTCTAATCTTTTACTCCATTGTCGCATTAATATTATGGACTTCAGCCTCCAAGGATTCTATTTTTTTTTATAAACTCCCTCAATGTTAGAAGTTGAGGAACGTGGCAACACTTTTCTTACCGATACACCTGCCGGATATCCTCTTACACGGCCAGGATGTTCGGGCTTTCCCAATGCCACAGATAAAATATCTTCCCTCCCAGATGGTGTAAATGTCCCCTGTGAACTCTGCTCCTCAAGAGAGTCCTGTAATAATTAATTGAAAAATTCTATAATGATTGGAAATATATGACGAAAATAGTAAACTTAAATAAATAAAATAGATATCTTACAATCCTCTCAACTACGAGTCTCGATTCTTCCGAAAGATATTGTCCTTTTTTGCCCTTCCGAGCTCTTTTCCATTTCTCATGTCTAGATGGAGGGGATGGAGGGGCCACCTCTCCAGAGCTTGAAGACTCAGCTCTTAGTTGTTGAAATTTTTCTGCCATCATTTGTTCTTCCAATAATGCATACCCTCCCCGAGATAAACTATGAGGGTATACATTTTTAGATTGGATCTCTTGATGAGCTTTCCTTGTTTTCTGTAAATTAAGAATAAGTAATCATTAACAAAACAATAATAAGATCATTTATATAAGAAAGCTTATAAAAGTTTACATTGCCCTTACCAAAAATGATTCTTTTCTTCTACTTTCAAAAAATTGTCTCCATGTGTCTTCATCTATAAAAGGATATATACGACATGGATTCTCACGACTCCTATGACCATAAATGAAATCAGATGAGAGGGTTGATTTGAAATCCCTCCATCTCCTAGCAGCCAACGATAAGCATTTCTTCCTGACTCCTCCAGTGTCAGGAATATCAAATGTCATCTGATAAAAAAGAGGTTAAAAATATTATATATACTAGAAACATTTAAAGAACAGTCAAACAATAGCAAAAGATCTTACCAAAATGGTCTCCCATAGCTGAGAAATTAGCGCCTTATCCACACTTCTCCAATCATCATAGAGAATGCTTACTTTGCTCTTAGCCTGAGTTGCTACAAAACCCTTAAAATCTTTAGCATTTGGACCTCTAGGAAGATCATCATCATCAAACTCCACGACTATCCTCTCCTCCTTCGTACGGGCAAGTGATAATTTTGGTAAACGTGTGCACCCACGCTTACCAACCTTTGAACTCTTTTTCGTAATAGGAGCATGTGAATGTTCCTCCCCAGATGTATGACCAATATGCTCATCTTCAGAATCATGTGGCTGATCAACTGATTGATCTGTCATTTTCCTTCAAATCAAAAAAACAAACATTAGTTCACAAATAGAAAAGTGTACTAAATTACATAATAGTAAACATTGGTAATATGGTAAGCATGTTAAACAATGATAAACATGGTAAACAGAGGCAAAAGGTTGCCAAGGAGTTGGCCCAAGAAAGCTGAAAAGTGGACTCACTGAGTCCACCGGTCAGCCGGTGTGAGCACACCGGCCAGCCGGAGGACCCAGGCAGTAGACTTGCCCACTGCCTGGTACCACCGGCCGGCCGCTGGCTCACCACCGGCCGGCCGGTGGACCAGACATCCTTCCTCTGTCTGGACCACCGGCCGGCCGCTGGATCACCACCGGCCGGCCGGTGGACCAGACAGAGAGCCTTCCTCTCTGTCTGGACCACCGGCCGGCCGCTGGCTCATCACCGGCCGGCCGCTGGTGATCCAGACAGAGAGGAAGGCTCTCTGTCTGGTCCACCGGCCGGCCGCTGGTGATCCAGACAGAGAGGAAGGCTCTCTGTCTGGTCCACCGGCCGGCCGGTGGTGATCCAGCGGCCGGCTGGTGGTCCAGACAGAGAGGAAGGCTCTCTGTCTGGACCACCGGTCGGCCGCTGGCTCAGCACCGGCCGGCCGGTGGACCAGACAGAGCTTTGTTCTGGACCACCGGCCAACAGGTGATCCACCACCGGCCAGCCGGTGCGCCCAGGACTTCTCTTCTTTACGGTTTTTATTGTTTTATTGTTTTGGTTTGATACATGTTTTAATAAGTAAAAAATTTACAGTATCTAACATTATATGAAAAAACTAAATGTAAACAAGTAATAAACTTGTGTTACCTGTAATTTTAGGAATGTACAGTTGGATTGTTTTCCCAAATTCCTTCGTCGTGATCGTTCCTTATGGCACAAACCATGTCTTCAACATACTCATCATTATGTTCTGTTAATCTTTCCATGGAAGTAGGGATCTCACATAAATCAGCATCTTCATCAAATTCATCCTCACCAACATATTGGTTTTTCCCTTGTAAAACAACATCCCACTGCATATCTGATTGATCTACTACATAGAAAATTTGTTTGGCATGTGTTGCCATTATAAAAGAATCAGCTGTGTCTTCCAATCTATTCAGATTAACAAGTGTCATTCCAAATTCATCGTGTCTGACACTGTTGTTACCGATAAACCATTTACAGTTAAAAACGGGAACTTTAATTTTAAAGTAATCAGCCTCCCATATGTCTTCAATCACTCCATAATATGCACTTGATGCCGAAATTGGGTTTCTGTCCTTAGCACTCGAAAAATGCATTGCTTCTGCAAACACCAATACACCACTATTCTGAACTGCACTTCTGTTGTCCTGAGCTTTCGTATGAAATGTATAGCCATTAATGTCATAAGCGGACCATGTTATCACATTTAAAGATGGACCACCCACTATCCATTTTAATGTCTCTGATACATCTGATCTACCAAGCAAGGTCTTTTTAAACCATGGCAAAAAAGTTTTGTTGTGCTCATTCAAAATCCACATTTCTTTCTTCTTTGGATGACATTGTTTCAACTCATTAATATGCAATGTGATATACGGTTGAACATCAGCTATGTTATTCAAGATGTATGATTCTAACTTCTTCATATGTTCAGCTGACAGTGATTTGACTTTCAAGCCACGAATCCCCTTTCCCTCATTATTAACCCGTTCATGGCGAGATGGAGGCAAACCTATGTGTTGCGCCGTAGCCAAGTAGCTCGTACAAAACTCTGCTACCTCCTCAGAAATATACTTTTCAATAATGGAGGCTTCAGGTCGATATGGATTTTTAACATATCCCTTTAATATTTTCATATACCTTTCAAAAGGATACATCCAACGAAGATATACAGGTCCACAAAGCCTTATTTCTCGAACCAGATGAATCATTAAATGCACCATCATATCAAAAAAAGTTGGAGGAAAATACATTTCCAAATGACAAAGTATAAAAATTTCATCCTTTTCCAAAATGTTCAAAGCATTCACATCAATCGCCTTGTTGCAAATTTAATTGAAAAAATAACAAAACCTCATTATAGTCTTTCTGACACGGATGGGCAATATTCCACGCAGTGCAACTGGTAGAATTTGTTGCATCATGACATGACAATCATGTGATTTCATACCTATCAACTTCAAGTCTTTCAATGAGACAAAATTTTTTACATTTGAAGAATAACCTTGAGGCACTTTGATATCATGAAGACACTGACAGAAGCTACTTTTCTCCCTCTTCGATAATGTATGACAAGCCGGGGGAAGAAATGTTCGTCTTCCTTTAGGAGTGGGAGCTAACTCCAAACGTATTCCCATTGACAGTAGGTCTAACCTTGCATTCAACCCATCTTTTGTCTTTCCTTTAATATCTAGCAATGTTCTGATCAAAGAATCACAGATATTCTTCTCCACGTGCATGACATCAATATTATGTTTGACTTCATGATACCTCCAATATGGTAGCTCAAAAAATATTGACCTTTTCTTCCAAATATGTCTATCATTACCAGATTTCTGTGTCTTTCCCAATGTCACATCAAGGTTTTTCACCCTCTCAAAATACAATTCTGGGGATAAAGGTTGAGGAGCAGTCTCAAATTCTTGTGAGCCATTGAATGCCTTTTTTAGTCTTCTATAAGGGTGATCCATAGGCAAAAACTTTCGATGACCCATGTACACTGTTTTCCTCCCATGATGCAATTGACAATATGACGTCTGTTGTTCGCAAATTGGACATGATTTATGCCCTTTAACACTGTATCCAGACAAATTTCCATATGTTGGGAAGTCATTTATAGTGAATAGAAGCATTGCATGCAGTTGAAAATATTCCATTTTATAAGAATCATACACCCTAATACCATCAGCCCATAACAGTTTCAAATCATCAATCAGCGGTGACAAGTATACATCAATATCATTGCCGGGTTGCTTTGGACCATAGATCATGATACTCAACATGACATATTTTCGCTTCATACAAACTTCAGGAGAGAGGTTGTAAATTACCAATAAAACAGGCCATGAACTATGTGTGCTACTGAGGGTTCGGTATGGATTCATTCCATCTGTGCACAAGCCTAGTCTCAGATTTCTAATTTCATTTCCAAATGTAGGGTACTGGGCATCAATTTTCTTCCATTGTGGACAATCAGCTGGATGATGTATTTTTCCATCACATACCCACTCATCAGCATGCCATCTTAACCTTTTTGCATCATGTGAATTAGCAAATAAACGTTTGAAACGAGGAATTATAGAAAGATACCAAAATACCTTTGAAGGGAGCTTTGTAATCTCTACATCAGCTTGTGATTTTTCTTTCACCTTATACCGTGATGTCCCACATTTAGGACACTCTTTCAGAAATTCATATTCCTTCCTATATATAATTCAGTCATTCGGACAGGCATGTATTTTCCTGTATCCCAATCCCATCGGGCATAATATTTTTTTGGCCTTATAATGTGAATCTGGAAGATCGTTATCTTTTGGAAGAATGTCTTTCATCAATTGTAGCAGCTCTGTAAAACTTCTGTCACTCCATCCATGTTTCGCCTTCAGGTTAATCAATCTTAACACCGCCGACAAAACCGTAAAATCTGTACAACCAGGATATAATGGTTTTTAGGCATCACCATATAGACGTGCAACTGTCGGTTCTATCTCAATTTGTTCTGCTACAATATCGCGAATCATTTCTTCAATTCCATCGGAGTTACCATCTTGCGATTCATTATCATCAGTGACATTCTGTCCAGTTTCGCCATGCCAAATCCAAGGGTTGTAACTCGGATTGAAACCATGACAAATCAGATGATATTTTATCTCTCTACTTTTCAACTTCTTCATATTCAGACATTTCAGGCATGGACAGAAAAAAATTTCACTACTTGGAACATTTCGTTTAGCAAATTCCAAAAAGGCATCAACACCTTCCTCATATTCATTGCTCATTCGATGTGCCGTAATCCAACTTCAACTCATTATTACCTATAACAAATAGCAAAAATATATATATTTTTTAGATAAGACAAATATATGTTTATATGAAAAAAAATCATAATTTGAATGTAAACAATTTTGAAATATAAAACAAATCGATGTGTAAACCCCCCTGGACACCCCCCGACCCCTCTGGACAGCCCCCCACCCCTCCTGGACACAACCCCCCACCCCCGACCTGCTTGGACACCCCCCTGGACACCCCCCAACCCTCTGGACAGCCCCCCACCCCTCCTAAACACCACCCCCACCCCCTACCCCCTTGGACACCCCCCTGGACACCCCCAACGCCCACCCACACCCTTGGACAGCCCCCCACACCCACCCACCCCCTTGTAAACCCCCCTGGACACCCCCCGACCCCTCTGGACAGCCCCCACCCCTCCTGGACACCACCCCCCACCCCTACCCCCTTGGACACCCCCCTGGACATCCCCCAACCCTCTGGGCAGCCCCCCCACCCACCCGGACAACCCCAAATACCCTCTGGAGAGGCCGCCACCCACTTGGACAGCCCCCCACACCCATCCACCCCCTTGGACAGCCCCCCACACCCATCCACCCCCTTGGACACCCCCCTGGACACCCCACCGACCCCTCTGGACAGGCCGCCACCCCCCTTGGACAGCCCCCCACACCCACCCATCCCCTTGGACACCACCCTGGACACCCCCCGACCCCTCTGGACAGCCCCCGACCCCTCTAGAAAGCACCCCCACCCCTCCTGGACACAACCCCCCACCCCCGACCTGCTTGGACACCCCCCTGGACACCCCCCAACCCTCTGGACAGCCCCCCCACCCCTCCTAAACACCACCACCCACCCCCTACCCCCCTGGACACCCCCCAACACCCACCCACACCCTTGGACAGCCCCCCACACCCACCCACCCCCCTTGTAAACCCCCCCTGGACAGCCCCCCGCCCCTCCTGGACACCACCCCCCACCCCCTACCCCCTTGGACACCCCCCTGGACATCCCCCAACCCTCTGGAAAGCCCCCCCACCCACCCGGACAACCCCAAATACCCTCTGGAGAGGCCGCCACCCACTTGGACAGCCCCCCACACCCATCCACCCCCTTGGACACCCCCCTGGACACCCCACCGACCCCTCTGGACAGGCCGCCACCCCCTTGGACAGCCCCCCACACCCACCCATCCCCTTGGACACCACCATGGACACCACCCTGGACACCCCCCGACCCCTCTGGACAGCCCCCGACCCCTCTAGAAAGCACCCCCACCCCTCCTGGACACAACCCCCCCACCCCTGACCTGCTTGGACACCCTCTGGACACCCCCCAACCCTCTGGACAGCCCCCCACCCCTCCTAAACACCACCCCCCACCCCCTACCCCCTTGGACACCCCCCTGGACACCCCCCAACACCCACCCACACCCTTGGACAGCCCCCCACACCCACCCACCCCCTTGTAAACCCCCCTGGACACCCCCCCGACCCCAAATCCATGCACCTATGCCATGGTTGTGTGTGAATAAAGTAGTAACAACTGTAAAAGGGCAACCCATCCAAATGGACACGCCCCAACCCTCTCGGGGATTTATAGAAAACGATGAAAAATTAGTGAAATCATAAAATTACTCAATATTGCAAGTCGAACAAATAGATCTAGGGATGATAAATAAGATTATGGTGCCAAAACGAGTTAAAAGGGTTCGCAATCGAAGAATCTTAGCTAGTTTCAACAAAAAAATCACAACACATATATATATACTATCCGCGAAAAAAACGAACGAGTGGGAGGATTACCTGAGTGCTGCGAGTTTAGATGATTGATCCGAGGATATTAAATATGAGAAACGATGATCGAAAAACGAATCTAAACCAACCGAAATGGACGAGCCGATTCGGGTTTACGCGCGAGAGAGATGAGTCGCGACTGTCGAAGGGTAAACTCGCGAATGACAATCCACGGGTCTGGGTAAATTTTTAAATGAGTTATCATGTCGGTTATTCAATAACCGACGTGATAATTGTTTTAAAAACATTTATAATGTCGGTTATTTCAATAACCGACGTAAAAACCTTCCTCCGATTCATTTGTTACGTCGGTTAGTTTATAACCGACGTTATAAAGGGCTCAAAATCTGCGTTTTTTTACGTCGGTTATGGAATAACCGACGTCAAAAACATCTGCGGATTCTTTTTTTACGTCGGTTATTTTATAACCGACGTAAAAAAGCCTTCAAAAACCACGTTTGTTACGTTGGTTATTCAATAACCGACGTAAAAAGGCCTTCGGAAACCGCGTTTTTTACGTCGGTTATAAACATAACCGACGTAAAAAACGAAGCCGCGCGATTAATAACGTCGGTTATAATAATAACCGACGTTAAAGGTGTACCGAATACCAAATTTTTACGTCGGTTAAGAAATAACCGACGTAAAAAACCTCGTTTTACATATTATGACGTCGGGTTTATATAACCGACGTAAAAAATGATGACGTAAAAAACGTTTTCTGCACTAGTGTTCCTTCTTTTATTGGTAGAAATTGTTCCCCTATTATTATCCGTTGATGCCCTGGAACTTTTTTCCATCCCAGGAGGATCGGTAACGCCTATCGAGCCTTACTACAGATTGCTCGGGTGATCGGTTCAGGGTCGACCTGGGTTGGTTCATGGAAAAATGGTATCAAAGGTGGCCCTTGTTATTTGGTGGGTTCAGTAGATGGAGATTAGAAATGTCGGGACTCAATAGGTAGGTACGGTAAGGGACATCATGAACCCTTTCCCATTCTGAATCTCTAGTCTCCAGGGAATTTATTCCTTGTCTTTTTCTGATTTTTTTATTAAGGGATGACAACGGAGGCAAGATGATGTTATATCATGATTTCACATGGAGTAGTGACCCATGAGGAATCTGAGTACATGGTTTAAGTTCCTCTTAGTTTTTAACGCTTACTTGGGGCATGGCCCACTACCATGTCGCCAGGTTAAGCATGACTACTAGTCCCTCACTATGGTATTTTGATGCAAGTTAAGTTTTGTCTTGGTTCTGGTTGGTGTAAGTACGCTTTTGAAAATGAAAAAGGGTTTTTCAAATGAGAATGATTTATTTTAAATCGATTTAAATTTGTGAAATGGGTTTTAAAACTAAAATTTGTTGGTCTAAAAGTTTGTTGTTTTCTTAGAATTGGTAGAGAAATGGTTTGGGTGCAACCTCATGTACTCTTTATGAACATTTTCATATGTGAGAGGATGCATGAGAAGTGTGTGTTGGTACATATGGATGAAAGTGGATGAATACATGTGCAACGATTCATGGGATTAATGGGGTGTGTACTTGGAATTAAAGGCTTGAAGTTGTTCTTCTAAAGTGAATTTTAAAAAAAAGGAAATGATTTTGGAAATTAAATTTGGATTGAAAAAGGGTTTGGTATTTGAAAAGTGGCCTTGAAAGAAGGTGGTTTTGAAATCTAAAATAAAAAAATAATTTTGGGTTGTGTTTTTATTTTTTTTGGTTTTTTGAACTTGTTTTTTTGGATGAAGGTGATTTCAATGATATTGCTTTGGCTTGATATTAGTTTTGGATATTTGTTTTATATGTTGTCCAGAAAATGCTTCCCAGAAAGGTACCCAAGGTTTCTAATAAGTCATGCCCAGTTTTTCATCCTTCTCGGACATTGTTTGTCTTTAACGATGATTGGGGTCCGTTAAAGTTATTTATGTGGTTTGAATAGTTTGAGTGTGTTTTTAGGATGTCGGGAACTCCCGAGTATGTTAGAGTTTGAGTTGTCCTGGGATTATTTGAGGGTCCAGCTTTGGACGAATGGGAGTTGCTCGCCCCACTGTCAATACAAGTTGGGATGAAGTGGGATGTCTTTAAATCCATCTTTGTCCAATGTTTCATGCCTGAAAAGGTGACGATGCAGAAAAGGGAAGAGCTCATGTGTATTCAACAAGGACAATGAATGGTGAAAACATCTGTTGACCATTTCAAGGAACTTGTTTCCTTTTTTTTGAAGGTAGCATTGTAGGATTTGATGAAGACTTATCTCTTAATAGGGGGTCTTTTATAGAGATCAAGGAGCAGGTCCTCCCTTATAAGGACCATCATTTTGAGAAGCTGGTGGATGAGGCGTTCTTAGTTGAGTTGGTCTCCAAAGTGCAGATGGTTAGAAATCCAGCGTATCCAGTTACTTGTGAAGGTTCCCCCTCTAGGGAGCAGGGTGTGCTAGAGGGACCTAATTTTAAAGAGTCATATGTAGTGGTTCTAACTTCCAGCTCATCGGACCATTCATTGGTGTTCCACCAGTGTGGACAGTTCAGGCGCATGAAGTTTTCATGTTGCATCCCTCACTACCACAAAACTAGGCAAGGCCTACGCCCCCCTTTATCAGCGCTAACGGTTTAGCGCTGATAAAGGTGTAACCTTTATCAGCGCTTTTTTAGTGCTGATAAAGGCCCTCCCCTTTATCAGCACGTTTTTAGCACTGATAAAGGGATTATTTATCAGTGCTAACAAAGCGCTGATAAAGGTTGTATTTATCAGCGCTTTTCATTTTAGCGCTGATAAATACACCCTTTATCAGTGCTTTTTACAAGCGCTGATAAAGGGTCTCGCGGATTTGTTAAAAACCTGCGGGTCCTCTTCCTCCTCCCCGCACACAATCAAGCTCTCGCGGAAGCCCTCGCCTGCGCCGCTGCCGCCGCCGCCTCCTCCGCCGCCGCGGCCGCTGACTCCTCCTCTACTTCTGCTCCTCCTCCTCCTCCTCCACCGGCCTCATCCTCCTCCTCCTCCGGTGCCTCCGCTGCCTCCGCCCTGCCTCAGCCCTGCCACCGCGCCGGTGCCTCCTCCTCCACCGCAGCCTCCTCCTCCTCCGCTGGTGCCTCCTCCTCCTCCGTCGGTGCCTCCTCCTCCACTGCGGCCTCCTCCTCCACCGCTGCCTCCTCCTCCTCCGTCGGTGCCTCCGCGGCCTCCTCCTCCTCCGCGGCCTCCTCCTCCTCCATTGTGCGGTATGTTATGCCCAATAATTGTAATTTGATTTGTTTTTTGTTTTTGTTCTATATTTCAACTATCATGATTTGTGTGAATCAATTTTATTTGAAGTGGGGGGGGGTGAAGGTGCTGCGGGGGTGTAGTGGGTGGGGGGGGTGTGCAGGTGGGGGTGTTTAGGTGGGGGATATGTGCAGTGGGTGAACATGTGTAGGTGGGGCGTATAATGGGGGGTCTATTGGGTGTGAGGTAGGGGGTGTACAGGTTGGGGGTGGGGGTGGGGGTGGGCTGTGCAGGTGGGGGTGGGTGGGATATGCAAGTGGGAGGGGGGGTTGTTCAAGTGGGTGGTGGGGAAGAGAGTGTTCTAGTTGGGGGGGTCTAGGTAGGTGGGAGTTTGTTGGTGGGTGAGGTTGGGGGTGTACAAGTGGGGGGTGTGAAGGTGGGGGTGGGGGAGGGGGTTGTGCAAGTGGGGGGGTGTAGTGGGTGGATGGGAGGGGGGATGTGCAGGAGTCTTCTGGGGGAGATATGGGGAGGGGGGATGTGCATGTGGGAATTCGACACTTCCATAGTTTTCCAATAAGCACTGGGAAGTCATCACTTCTAGATATTTGGATAGGCCTGAGGCCTCTTAGGTTTTGGTTCTTGTCTATTTATCTTGATGAGTAAGGAATCATATGATCTAAAAGTGACATCAACTATATATGATTAATTATTTCTCCCACAAAATAATTTTCTAGAAATAATATATCTTTGGAAGGTGAGGGAGCCTTTTAGAATTCTTTCATATAGAGACCAGTCAAGGAAAGTATCCATATATATCCACCTAGAGTAGGGGCCTCTGCGGTCGCCGCCTCCTCCTCCTCCGCCACGGCCGTCGCCTCCTCCTCTGCTCCTGCTCTTCCTCCTCCTCCTCCACCGGCCTCATCCTCCTCCTCCTCCGCTGCCTCCACTGCCTCCGCCCTGCCTCTGCGCTGCCGTCGGTGGCTCCTCCTCCACCGCGGCCTCCTCCTCCTCCGCCGATGCCTCCTCCTCCTCCGCCGGTGCCGCCGGTGCCTCCGCGGCTGCCTCCTCCTCCGCGGTCACGCCGCAGTCACTCCGCGGTCACGTCGGTGCCTCTACGGCCACCGCCTCCTCCTCCGCCGCCGCGGCCGCCGCCTCCTCCTCTGCTCCTGCTCCTCCTCCTCCTCCTCCATCGGCCTCATCCTCCTCCTCCTATGCTGCCTCTACTGCCTCTGCCCTGCCTCAGTCCTACCTCTGCGCTGCTGCCGGTGCCTCCTCCTCCACCGCGGCCTCCTCCTCCTCCACCGCGGCCTCCTCATCCTCCTCTGCTGCCTCCTCCTCCTCCGTCGTGGCCGCCGCCTCCTCCTCTGCTCCTGCTCCTCCTCCCCTCCACCGACCTCATCCTCCTCCTCCTCCGCTACCTTCGCTGCCTCCGCCCTGCCTCCGCCCTGCCTCCGCCCTGCCTCTGTGCTGCCGTCGGTGCCTCCTCCTCCACCGCGGCCTCCTCCTCCTCTGCCGATGCCTCCTCTTACTCCTCCAGTGCCGCCGGTGACTCCACGTCTCCTCCTCCTCCGCGGTCACGCCACGGTCACACTGCGGTCACGTCGCGGTCACGCTGCGGTCACGCCGCGGTCACGCTGCAGTCACTACGCGGTCACACCGGTGCCTCTGCGGCCGCTGCCTCCTCCTCCTCCGCCACGGCCGCCGCCTCCTCCTCTTCTCCTGCTCCTCCTCCTCCTCTTCCACCGGCCTCATCCTCCTCCTCCTCCGCTGCCTCTGCTGCCTCCGCTGCCTCCGCCCTGCCTCCGCCCTGCCTCTGCACTGCCTCTGGTGCCTCCTCCTCCACCATGGCCTCCTCCTCCTCCACTGATGCCTCCTCCTCCTCCACCGGTGCCACCGGTGCCTCCACGGTCGCCTCCTCCTCCGCGGTCACATTGCGATCACGCCGCGGTCACACCGTGGTCACGTCGCGGTCACGCCGCGGTCACGCCGCGGTCACGCCGGTGCCTCTGCGGCCGCCGCCTCCTCCTCCCCCACTGCGGCCGCCGCCTCCTCCTCTACTCCTGCTCCTCCTCCTCCTCCTCCACCAGCCTCATCCTCCTCCTCCTCCTCCACGGCCTCCTCCTCCTCCGTCGTCATGCCGCGGTCAAGCTGCGGTCACGCCTCAGTCACGCCGCGGTCACGATGGTGCCTCCGCGGCCGCCGCCTCCTCCTCCTCCACCGCGGCCGCTGCCTCCTCCTCTGCTCATGCTCCTCCTCCTCCTCCTCCACCGGTCTCATCCTCCTCCTCCTCCGCTGCCTCCGCCGATGCCTCCTCCTCCTCCTCCGGTGTCGCCGGTGCCTCCACGGCCTCCTCCTCCTCCGCCGGTGCCTCCGCGGACTCCTCCTCCTCTGCCGTCATGCCACGGTCACGCCACGTATTACAATATATAGGATGAGTACTCTGATAATCTGGAGGTTGTTTTTGGTGTTTTTAGAGAGATTTGTCTTTATTAAAATATTATAAATTCCCCATATTTTGTTTAATAAGTATTGTTTCATGGTCACATTATTTCCTTGGAAGGAGTTTTAGGTTATCCAGAAAAGGTTCGAGAAGTCATTTCTCCAAATCAGTTAGAGAATGTATTCAAGATCCACAACATTCTAGACATAGTCATTTCATGGTCACATTATTTCCTTGAAGTATCTTGTTTAATATCTAAATTATACTCATATTCCTTCTCCTCTAACCTATATACTCATCCTATGGATTTCAAATAGGATGAATATAAATAAAGAATGGATGAATGGCAATCGGTTGACAAAACAGTATGAAGAAGGTGTGAAGGAGTTTATCAAGTTTGCAAAAGATCATGCATGTGACTCTTCTCAAATCCTTTGTCCGTGTTTATGCTGTTGTTATTCAAAAAAAATTAGTCCATATGAGTTGGAAGAACACTTGATCTGTCATGGAATAGATCAAAGTTATACATGTTGGAATAAACACGGGAAAACAACGAATGTAGGTAGTGACTGGGGTGACACTGCGTTTTATGGATCATCTGATATGATTACAAACATGAACAATGAAGATGACCGTATGGAGGATGTGATTACAGATGTGAATGATGATGAAGATCGTATTGAGGAAATGACAAGGACCTTTGAATATGAACTTCGTGATTACCCAAAATTGTTTGAGAAGTTAAATAGTTGTGGAAAGACACTATTGTATGCTGGTTGCACTAAATATACAGCATTGTCAGTCGTACTGAAGCTGTATAATTTGAAAGCAGATAACGGGTGGAGTGACGACAGTTTTACGAAACTACTTGCCCTCTTGAATGACATGCTCCCAGAAGACAATGAGCTCCCGAGCTGAACATACGATGCCAAACGAATGCTACGCTCTATGGGTATGATCTCTGAAAGAATACACGCCTGCCCGAATGACTGTATACTATTTCGCAAGGACCACAAATCACTTAAAGAATGCCCAAAGTGTGGTGCTTCTCGATACAAGAAAGATGAATCCAGCCCTACTAAAGTTGTATGGTACTTTCCAATCATTCCAAGGTTTAGACGCCTATATGGAAGTTAGGAGACTGCAGAACAATTAACATGGCATGTAGATACAAGAATTAAAGATGGGATACTACGTCACCCGGCAGACTCTCCTCAGTGGAAGAGAATTGATCACGAGTATCCTGAATTTGGAAACGAGTCGAGAAACCTTCGTCTTGTGTTATCTACAGATGGAGTGAATCCTTTTGGTTTTCAAAGCAACAGTCATAGTACATGGCTGGTTATGTTGATAAATTATAACTTACCATCGTGGTTATGCATGAAACGAAAATACATCATGTTATCTCTGCTTATATCAGGACCAAAACAACCGGGTAATGATATTGATGTTTATTTAGCTCCATTGATCGAAGATTTGAAATTATTGTGGGATTCAGGTGTTACATTGTATGATGCTTATAGAAAGGAAGATTTCACTTTGAGAGTCATGTTGTACGGGATGATAAATGACTTCCCTGCTTATGGAAATTTTTCAGGATATAGCATTAAAGGAACTCAAGGTTGTCCCGTTTGCGAAGAAGGTACACAATCAATTAGGTTGAAACATTCATCAAAAACCGTGTTTCTAGGACATCGCAGATTTCTACCGTGACAACATAAGTACCGTTCTTGGAATACATCATTCGATGGAAGTTCAGAAGAACGTACAACACCATCTCCACTAATAGGCGATCAATTGTTTGAGAAAGTTAAAAATGTGGACACTACTTTTGGTAAAACGGCTTCGAAAAACCTTACGAAAATCGGTTGGAAAAAGAGATCAGTTTTTTTTTGAATTACAATACTAGAATTGTCTATATGTAAGACATTTTATTGATGTTATGCATGTAGAAAAAAAATTATTTTATAGTGTTATCGGCACGTTGCTAAATACATCTGGCAAAACAAAAGATGGAATTAAGGCTAGGTTGGACATGGTTGAGATGGGAATACGAAAAGAGTTGGCACCAGTGGAGGGTGAAAAACGAACATTTCTTCCTCCTGCTGCTTACACTCTTTCCAGGCAGGAGAGATATCAGTTTTTCAACTTCTTGAATGACGTAAAGGTTCCAGAGGGGTATTCGTCAAATATCAGTAACCTTGTGTCAATGAGCGACTTGAAGTTAAAAGGTCTGAAATCACATGACTGTCATGTTTTGATGAAAAATCTCATTCCAATTGCTTTACGTTGCATTTTTCCCAAGAATGTCCGCCATAAATTAACGAAACTGTGTTTCTTCTTCAAAGCTATATGTAGCAAAGTTATAGACCCGGCGAAATTGTCAGCTATGGAAAAAGAAATTGCCGTCATATTATGTGAATTAGAAATGTTCTTCCCGCCTTCATTTTTTGATATGATGGTTCATTTGATGGTCCACTTGGTGAGAGATATTCGACTATGTGGTCCTGTACATTACAGATGGATGTACCCCATTGAACGGTATATGAAGATTTTGAAAGGGTATGTCAAAAATTGAAGTCGGTCAGAGGGTTGTATTGCAGAGCGATATATTGTTGAGGAAGCCGTTGAATTCTGTACCGAATACTTTTCTGGTGTGGAAAGCATTGCCTTACCGAAATCTCGTCACACTGGGCGGCTTGAGGGTGAAGGAATTTCTGGAAGAAAGGTTGTCACAATCAATATTACAGATCGGGAGCAGGCCCACCTTTATGTTTTTCATAACAGTTTCGACGTTGACCCATATGTTGAAATCCACAAAGAAATTCTTAGGTGTTTAAATCCATCAAGGGCTGAAAAATGGATATCAGATACACATAATCGACAGTTTATAGGATGGTTTTGAGATCATATTTTTAAGAAGTCAGATGGAAATCCAGAGTCAATTTCGGAACGACTTTGATGGCTAGCTGGAGGACCAAGTGTGTATGCATTGTCTTACAATGATTATGTAGTTAACGGTTATACATTTTATACTAATGAACATGATGAAGACAGTACCATGCAGAATAGTGGGGTTACACTTGTGGCTAAAGCGATGCATGTTTCCGGTGCTAAGGACAGAATCCAATTTATGCGAATATGTCATACTTTGGCATCATCAAACAAATATGGCAGTTCGATTATATGAAATTTCAAGTTCCGATATTTCAATGCAAGTGGGTTGATAATAGGAGTGTTGTTAAAATAGATGATTTGGGATTCGTGAAAGTTGATTTTAGTAAGGAAGGGGAGAAAGACGAACCATTTATAATGGCATCACAGGCAGTGCAAGTATTTTGTGTTCCAGATCCCGCAAACCGAAACTGGTCAATTGTTCTGTTATCGACCAAAATAGCTGAAGGGTCAGATGAAAATTTAACGGAAGATGACCCTTTCATTGGGACTTCGCAATCATTTCGCAGTGGTCCCAATGTAGACGACGTTTTATATGTAAGAGGAGACCACAATGAAGGGATATGGATAGTTGATAGAGGGCTTAAATCCCTTCAGCCTTTTAAAAAAAATGGAGTTCAATAATCAGGTTATTGATTTTTATAGTAATATAGATTGTGTTACATTATGTTATTATTTGTTCGCTGCTGCTTTTATGTGATCTAAATTAAATTTTAAACTAGTTCTGCAGATAATGACTTCTTCACCTACTGATGCACCCAATTAAAGACAACAGGTCTCCCAACCTGTTGCAGCTGGTCCCACTGCTGACGTACAACAGGTCTCTCAACTTGTTGCAGCTGGTGTCAGTGTCGATGCTAGCACTTCGGAGATACATAATGATGATGCAGAAACTGAGGAAATGGTAGGCGATGAAACCCCAGTGACACAAAAAAACAGGTGCGCCGTAGTTTGACAGTTTTTGCAAAAAACCTCAAGGCAAAAGCAAAAGGCATCAAATATGAGGTGGGATAGAATAAACGAGGCCAGCATGTAAATCCCAACAAAGCCATGTTTAGTAGCTACGTTGGAATCATCACTCGGAAACGCGTGCCGATTGACGTAGAGTCATGGCACCATGTTGTCAGTGGGTTGAAAACATTAATGTGGGAATAGATTACGGTAACATTACGATATCATCTATTTAATTTATTAAAATAAAATAAAATATTGAAATATTTACTAACCCTTCATCATCTCTTGCAGAGTCCATTTATAGTAGATGTTTCGCATAAAGAATATGTTTTAAGACTAGCAGGAAGGATTCATAGAGGCTTTCGCACCATTTTAACGAAACATCATCTGAAAGATGCAGAAGGTAAAATCAAGCCGCACCCGCCTCCTCTTTATGAACACTTGATATCCCAAGGAACGTGGGATGCATTTTGCAACCGTCGTGCAGAACAGAATTTTCAGGTACATTTTGTTTGGTTACACGTTGTGTAACATTGCTTGTATTCATCACGTTGATTGATAGGTTTTTATTTATGAAACAGCAACTGAGTGCTGAAAATAAGGAACGGGAAGCAAAACCAATGTACCCCTACCGTAAAGCAAGGTTGGGGTACGCTTCAATTGAAAAAAAATTGGTATGTATTTTAAAAGACTGTAATAATTTAATGTGATATAAAACAACACTGTAACCATGTTTCTCTGTTTATATGCAGATTGATGAAGCAAAATCTCAAGTCACTTCCATTCCACGCCATGTGCTATGGAAGGAGGATCGTGTTAATAAATAGGGGAAACTGATAGATGAAAACACACAAAAAGTGTGGGAAACATGTGTAAGTATGACATAATATAAACTTGTTTTGCTTTAAATCACTATTACATAACAATGCTTACTTATTTTTTCATATTTTCTATTTGACATAGTCACAAGAATCAACAAAACCCGCACCGGATGCAGACATACTTTCAACGGCCTTGAAATAGGCAGAACAGTATGGCCGCGTCAGAGGTGTGGGTTTTGGGGTGTCACCCCGGGCATATTTTAAGAAAAAAAAAGAAGAGGATGAACAAACTAAAGAATTGCATGTAATGAGAGATAGAGTATCTACCCTTGAAGAACTAATCCAAACTCATGGAGAGATGCTAAAGAGTTTGATTAAAGATAGGCGAAGAGAACAAACAACTCAGGAACAACCCCCGCGAGAAGATCCACCCCTCACCAGCTTTGAGGCGAGCCATTCCCCTCAAAGACCTGACTTAACCGAGGTAATCAATGTTATAATATTCGTTTTTGTGAGATGTGAATCAGATAGACATTGATACCTTTCATGTAATGATATTCTGCAGGGTGAAAATGACTGTGATTTATATCTTTCAACTCCCACCCATCGCCTTGTAGCGAGGGCTACGGTATTCAAGATGCAGAATGACACGCTACACTCCAGACCACTTCCAAGAGGTCATGTCAAAGTGTCAATTAACGTAGCTCATGAGCTGAGCGCTGAGCTACCCGTGCCAAATGATGATGACGACATTCATACAGTGGAAAAAGCTGTTGGAACATTCGTTGCATGGCCGTCGAATCTTGTAAAAAAACATGTCGAGCAGGAGGTATTCATTTTCAGTTCATTTGTCAAGCAGAACCTTTAACATTAAATTAGAAAATGGTTGAACCGATGAATTTATTTTACAGAAGGATAAAATGGAGAAGCTAAAATGAAAGAGCAGCTCCAACATTGGATCAACCAACCGATCAAAATGATCTACTGAGAGCACGTTCACCCCGCCAGTTCTATATCCACATTTAATAGCATTGCAAGCTCATGTGGATACGAAAATGAAAGACGGAAAGAGTCATAAAATTGTTTGTGAAAAAGATATGTACGGAGAGGAAACATTAGATTTCGTTAGTGCAGACGCTATTTCTGAGATCATCACATACGACTGGCTAGGCGCCTCAGTTATAAATGTATACATGAGGTATGTTTTCATGATTTGATTTTACAGAAGCTGATATACTTTGATAATTATGGATAAATACATCTCATATTTTTCACAGGCGTATATATGAAAAACAATTGAAGGGATTTTCCCATGAATACAAATTTGGACTCGTTAGTCCTCACACCATTTCTACACAACGAAGAGAAGTAGATTCTAATTTTTAGGCTGAATTGATGTCAAATCTGCTCAGAACGTTTCAAAGAAGAATTACGACTGACAGGCTCTTTTTAATACCAACTATGCAAGGGTAAAACTCTAAATTTTAATCATATCAATTATATTTTCATTTCTATCAGTACTTATTTCTTTTTGTGTTTTTAGGGAACATTGGATACTCATTGCAGTCAATTTGGATACTCCAAAGATTTATTTTCTGGATTCACTGCATGGATATCCAACTAACCGACCACACATGATGGCGATTGTCAATTTGTAATACACTAGATCCAACATTTTAGAACTAAATATCTAGTTATATAATTTATATTATCTTTTAATGAGGATTTTGTTATGATAGGGCGGTGTATGAATATCGTCTAAAGGCTGGAATGAATCCAGGGCATAAGGACGACAATGCCCACAAGATCTACAAATGGAGAAGTATCTGGGTATATATAATTATATTTCACTATCCAAATACATATCAAAACAGATTACTTATTTTTCTAGATGTTTCTGTAGTGTCCGAAACAAATAAATGACAAGGACTGCGGTTATTATGTTTGTAAATTTATGAAAGAGATCATATTTCATGAACAAACTAACATCCCTGAAGAGGTATTTTTGAAAATAATTACTACTTTATTTAAAATAATTATTAATCCTTTGTGTATTTATATTTTTTCAGTACTACTATGACTGTCGCAAAAACTCCTATTCAGAAGATGATATAAATGTCTTTAGAAACGAATGGGCAGCGTACCTGATGGAAGAATGTAAACAAATAGGACAATGAAGGTGAATTCCTAATACTTATTTTATCTTTATATGGTCATTGATATCTCTCTTTACACTTATTGAGCATCTATGATGTGTATGAATCGATCGCACCTCAATCCGATGCACGGTGTGACCGGTATGGCTAAAAGTGTCTGTTATCAGTTGGAAAATGACATAAACTTTAGAAAACAACACCAATGACATACGGAATACTGAGAAAACGCATTCGGATTGTTTTGAAACTTTAGGACAATGATCCATGAGTCATTTGTGATGTGTATGAATCGACCGCACCTCAATCCGACGCACGGTGTGACCGGTATGGCTAAAAGTGTCTGTTATCAGTTGGAAAATGACATAAACTTTAGAAAACAACACCAATGACATACGGAATACCGAGCAAACGCATTCATATTGTTTTGATATTTTAGTACAACGATCCACGAGTCATTTGTGACATGTACGAATCGAACGCACCTCAATCTGACGCACAGTGTGACCGGTATGGCTAAAAGTGTATGATATCAGTTTCAAATTGAGATAAACTTTGGAAAACAACACCAATGACATATGGAAAACCGAGCAAACGCATTCGGATTGTTTTGATACTTTAGGAAAACAATCCACGAGTCATTTTTGACGTGTACGAATCGACCGCACCTCAATCTGATGCACGGTGTGACTGGTATGGCTCAAAGTGTCTGATATCAGTTTTAAAATGACATAAACTTTAGAAAATAACACTACTGACACACGGAATACTGAGAAAACGCATTCAGATTGTTTTGAAACTTTAGAAAAATGATCCACGAGTCAATTTTGACGTGTACGAATCGACCGCACCTCAATCCAATGCACGGTGTGATCCGTATGGCTCAAAGTGTTTTATATCAGTTTCAAAATGACATAAACTTTGGAAAACAACACTACTGACATACGAAATACCGAGAAAACGCATTTGGATTGTTTTGAAAATTTAGGACAATGATCCACGAGTCATTTGTGATGTGTAAGAATCGACCGAACCTCAATCTGACGCACGGTGTGACCGGTATGGCTAAAAGTTTCTGTTATCAATTGGAAAATGACATAAACTTTAGAAAACAACACCAATGACATACGGAATACTGAGAAAACGCATTCGGATTGTTTTGAAACTTTAGGACAATGATCCACGAGTCATTTTTGATGTGTACGAATCGACCGCACCTCAATCTGACACACAGTGTGACCGGTATGGCTAAAAGTGTCTGTTATCAGTTGGAAAATGACATAAACTTTGGAAAACAACACCAATGACATACGGAAAACCGAGAAAACACGTTCAGATTGTTTTGATACTTTAGGAAAAAGATCCACAAGTCATTTGTGATGTGTACGAATTGACCGCGCCTTAATCCGATGCATATTGTGACCGGTATGGCTAAAAGTGTCTGATATCAGTTTTAAAATGACATAAACTTTAGAAAACAACACTACTGGCACATGGAATACTGAGCAAACGCATTCGGATTGTTTTGAAACTTTATAAAAACGATCCATGAGTCAATTATGATGTGTACGAATTGACCGCACCTCAATCCGATGCACGGTGTGACCGGTATGGCTAAAAGTGTATGATATCAGTTTCAAATTGAGATAAACTTTGGAAAACAAAAACAATGACATACGGCACACCGAGAAAACGCGTTCGGATTGTTTTGATACTTTAGTACAACGATCCAAGAGTCATTTTTGACGTGTAAGAATTGATCTCACCTCAATACAATGCACAGTGTGACCGGTATGGATAAAAGTGTCTGATATCAGTTTTAAAATGACATAAACTTTAGAAAACAACACTACTGACACACGGAATACTGAGCAAACGCATTCAGATTGCTTTAAAACTTTATAACAACGATCCAAAAGTCAATTGTGACGTGTAAGAATCGATCGCACCTCAATCCAATGCACGGTGTGACCCATATGGCTCAAAGTGTTTTATATCAGTTTCAAAATGACATAAACTTTAGAAAACAATACTACTGACATACGGAATACCGAGCAAACTCGTTCGGATTGTTTTGAAACTTTAGGACAATGATCCACGAGTCATTTTTGACGTGTACGAATCGACTGCACCTCAATCCGACGCACGGTGTGACCGGTATGGCTAAAAGTGTCTGATATCAGTTTCAAATTGAGATAAACTTTGGAAAACAACACCAATGACATACGGAAAACTGAGAAAACATGTTCGGATTGTTTTGATACTTTAGGAAAACGATACACGAGTCATTTTTGACATGTACCATTTGACCGCACCTCAATCCGACGCATGGTATGACCCGTATGGCTCAAAGTGTTTGATATCAGTTTCAAAATGACATAAACTTTAGAAAACAACACTACTGACATACAGAATACCGAGAAAACGCGTTCGTATTGTTTTGAAACTTTAGTACAATGATCCACGAGTCATTTGTGACGTGTAAAAATCGACAGCACCTCAATCCGACGCACGGTGTGACTGGTATGGCTAAAAGTGTCTGATATCAGTTTCAAATTGAGATAAACTTTGGAAAATAACACCAATGACATACGGAAAACTGAGCAAACGCGTTCGTATTGTTTTGATACTTTAGGACAACGATCCACGAGTCATTTGTGATTTGTATGAATCGACCTAACCTCAATCTGACGCACGGTGTGACCCGTATGGCTCAAAGTGTTTTATATCAGTTTAAAAATGACATAAACTTTAGAAAACAACACTACTGACATACGGAATACCAAGAAAACGTGTTCGGATTGTTTTGAAACTTTAGGAAAATGATCCACGAGTCATTTTTGATGTGTACGAATTGATTGCACCTCAATTTGATGCACGGTGTGACCGGTATGGCTAAAAGTGTCTGTTATCAGTTGGAAAATGACATAAACTTTAGAAAACAACACCAATGACATACGGAATACCGAGCAAACGCATTCGAATTGTTTTGATATTTTAGGACAACGATCCACGAGTCATTTGTGACATGTAAGAATCGACCGCACCTCAATCCAACGAACGGTGTGACCGGTATGGCTAAAAGTGTCTGATATTAGTTTCAAATTGAGATAAACTTTGGAAAACAAAACCAATGACGTACGGCAAATCGAGAAAACGTGTTCGGATTGTTTTGATACTTTAGGACAACGATCCACGAGTCATTTGTGACGTGTACGAATTGACTGTCGACCGACGCACGGTGTGACTGGTAAGTCTTTTTATTAGATAAAGAATCAGTATATATTAAATGAGATAAATCAATCAAAAACATATTGATTTTACATTATTCCCTTTCATTGTTTTGAAAATGAAAACATTTGAGTTTAAAATTTCATATTTTAGTTTCACATTTCCATATTAATGTATTCTTTCATATTACTGTTTTAATTTCTTTCATTATTTCATTACTAACATAATATTTGTTTTCTTATATAGGTGAATTTTTTTCCTTGAGTTCGGATGCTTTTTTCGGCAACAAATACCATCAAGAGCATATCACGGATATCAAAGGATGAAACATGAATGTTTATAACTATTGTTAAATAATTGTAATTGTAACCATGTAAAACAATGTTTGAAATGTATATAGCAATGCGTTTTTTTGTATTCATGATGTTAAGTAAATGTATATACCGTTGTCGGTCAAAATATTGTGTGCGGTTGCTAGGGTGTGCAGGTGTGCATGTGCTACTTTGTGCAGGTATTCTGGTGTACAGGTGTGCAGGTCCTGTTTTGTCGGTGCAGGCGATGGGGCCTTTATCAGTGCTAGAGGAGCGCTGATAAAGGAAGACTTTATCAGCACTCCGTTAAGCGCCGATAGAGGAGACCTTTATCAGCGCTAACAGAAGCGCTAATAAAGGGTTCCTTTATCAGCGCTCCGAGAAGCACTGATAAAGGTCCCTTTTATCAGTGCTTCTCGGAGCCCTGATAAAGGGGACCCCCCCCCCCCCTATATCTACGCCGTCATTAAAAGCGCTTTTCTAGCGCTGTTAATGCTGGTTTTTAGCGCTGATAAAGGTGTAGTTTGTAGTAGTGCCTCCGAAGACGTGCCATTGTTGCGGGTGTTTGGGTCATCTAGAGAAGTTTTGCAGGAAGCATCACTTTAAGAATACACTTTTACTGGAGTAATTACAGTGCCTGACTGTGAGTTAAGGGAGGATTCACCCATCAGAGCCTCGGCCGTCTTGGGGTGAATCTCACACACAATCAAGAGTTTCCGGGGGTGTGAAGCCTCGGTTCGGGTTTTGTGTTTCGTGTTGACAATGGAACATTTAAAGACTTTTCATTCTCATTTTTTTGTTGTTAAAGTTTTGATGTTGTTTTAAGTTCATTGTTTTCTCATGAAGTTATGATGGACTCATCCGATTTTAATCCAAGCAGTCCTGGTTTTGTGAATGTGGTTTTCAGAATCATATGTTTTTCATTAAAGTGTGTTTGGCCCCTGTATGGGTTGATCTGGGTTTAATAGTGTTCATTTGGAGATGTAAGTGTCTGAGAAGGAGTCAAGGCTTGTAGTAATGCTCAGTTTTACTATTGGGATTACATTCTGTTTGGAGGTTTTTCTCTAATGTTGGGGGTTTTTGGTTTGGTTATAGAGTTCTGAGTTTCAGCTGAGGTGTTGTTCACTCATGCTATAGAAGTTAGTTTGGATCGGTTGGGAGTTCCCGCATCCCACCCCCCTTCATGGGATAGTATGTTTTTGAGCTACATTTCTATTCAAGTTGAGTTCTTGTGGTGGGGATAACCCTCTCGTGTTCTCTCATTCTCTTATGTTGTGGTTCCTTTTGGTTTCAATGGGGCATGGATTCTTGATTTGTCTTTTTTTTCGACTGGGTGACTTTCTGGGGGGAAGAAAATGTATGTGGTGGAGAGAATTTTCACACCCATACTTTTTAATTTATTTTTATTTTACTATTTCTTGACTTTGGGTTCTCTCGTCGAGGCTCAAGTTGAGCACGAGTTTAAAATTTTTATCGTTTAACATTTTTAGTGAGTTTTGGACCCGTGCGCAGTCACCGCACAGTGGGCGGTAACCGCGTCATTAGCACAGATGCCCGCGCAAATGTATAACGATTAGAATAAATAAATTTTTATGTAAATAAAGAGAGTTAAATATTTAAATTGTAATGATAATAATGTTATTACATAATTAATAATAATATTATTATTAAGGTGTTATTATTGTTATTATTTTTATTTCTACTATTTTTATTATTATTAATATTTCTATTATTATTAATATTTTTATTATTATTAATATTTTTATTATTATAACTTTTATGGTTGTTATTTTATTATTATTATTGTTGTTGTTGTTGTTGTTGTTATTGTTATTTTTATTATAATCATTTTTTGTGTTATTATTATTATTATTATTATGTGTATTAATATTATTATTGTTATTATTCTTTTTATTATTATTATCATTATTATTTGTATTATTATTATTATTATTGGTTTTATGATTATAATTATTATTATAATAAAATGAAAAAAAATAACCCTAACCCTAGCTACTCAATCCCCCCCTTTCCCCCATTTGATGTGCAGCGCCCCTTTCCCCACCACCCTAGTTTTCCCTGCGCAACACTACTCCCTCCCATTCCCTCGCTTCCCTCACTTTCCCTCACACTTCTGGCCTGCCAGCCAAGCCCCAAGCCCTCACTCCCTTCACCCTCTCCTACTCCAGCAAGCCGCCGCGCATTCCCTCATCGGCGCACTCCAACAGGCCACACCCAGCACTGCCGCTCACCTCTACAGGACCCCACCTCTATCTAACCTCCCCACACCTAGCATCTGCCAATACTTCTCCTTCTCTAGCCCTCTGCGCTCACCCTAGGCCCCTCACCTCTCGACCCCCAGCCGGTCTATCCCTCTACCCTCTTTTTGAACCTCTGGCCTGCCACCAGAACCCTAGCCCCCTCCGCACTCACCTCCGGCTCCCGGCCAAGTCACCTACAGCCCTCATTCTGCACTCCTGTAGGTCGTCGTTCTCAAGCCCTCTCTCCATGCTCTGGCCTCCTCAAACCCCAGCCCTCGCCAGCACCATCCGACCTGCCCGCGCACCACCTTCAATCCGGCCGAGCCCTCACCAGTGGTGTCCGACCTGCCCACGCACCACCTTCCCTCTGACCGAGCCCTCTCCAGCACTGTCTGACTTGATTTCTCACCACCTTATGTCTGGTCGAGTCCCTCACCAGTGTTGTTCAGTCATCGCGTGCTCTCCCAGCTGGGTCGCACCCTCTGTCGGCGGACCGCCAAACTCCCGTCCAGTTTCACCTCTCCGACAGCCTCCCCTTTTTGGTATTTTTTTCCTCCTTGATTTTATGTAAGGTTATTTCATGGTTATAGTTTGTTTTTTGTGATCAAATCCTTAAATTTTGTTACCAATTTCGGTGTGTTGGGCTAAATTCAGCTTTCTATGGGTGCGTTTGAGGTGTGCATGGGGTTTTGCACCGTTTTTTGGGCATTCTTCATTAGTTGAGGTAAGATCCCTTTGCATTTCCCTTTAAATTTATAACTACATTGATCTCTTGTGGTTGATTATTTCTAGAGGATTAAATATTTACCCAAGACATTGTTTAATGATTTTAGTATGCTTGTTTTGCTTCTTGTTTATGTGCCAGGGGTTGTATATGAGGTGCGAGATGTGTTTTTGAAAGGGGTGTAAGGTGTGCACATGTTGAAAAGTGTTTTGTTAGATGGGTTGTGTATCATGTGTGAACCCATGATGGGTGTCTTAAATTGTGTCTTATAAAGGGGTTCAAGGTGTTTAGTAAAATATGTGAGTGATGTGGGGAATGATTTGAATGGATTTTTTGGGTGTGTGTCTTGAAAGTAGGTTTTCTAAAAATAAATGGGTTGGATTTTAAGTGTACCCGTTTATTATGCCCTTTGAGTGTAGTTTATAAATTGTGTGAATGGTATGAAAGGTGTTTCTAATTATTTTTTGTCATCATTTTGATTTAAAATGGGTTTTGAGAGGGGGGGTTTGGGTGTGTAAAGTTGTGAAATACGTTTTGAAATTTTTTTCATAAATTTTAAAGTGGTTTAGTAAATAATGTAGATGGTGTGAGTTGTTGTCACGACCCATCCTCGGGGCCCGTGTCGTGACTAACCCAAGCCCACCTCCCATAGGCCAGGGGCTGGCAACTAGAACCAAGGCGTAAATCCCGACAAAAAAAAGGGGAAGGCATTGCCTTTCTAAAGTAAACAAACACCACAGAGTAAGCCAACAGAAGTAAACACTAAGTAAAACTGGGTACAAAAGTAAGTGCGGAACTTAAATGGGCCAGAATACAAACCCAAACTGAAAGTAAAGTACAACTAGAAAGAAAGTACAGCAACTGAAAGTAAAGCAACAACGTCGAGCCATCCACTGGAAGTCCCACCTGAAGGGTGGGTACAGATAGCCACCTCAGCTCCTCGGGTCCAGCCATCCACTCCGTGTATGTCCCGCCCAGTGGTCCACCTCCAGGTACCGACTGCTCCACTAGCCTCAACCACGATCAGCGTTGTCCATCGTCTGCATCCAACACAACGTAGTGCGGGCATAGCCCGTGCAGGGGTGATTATACGCTACTCAGTAGGGACCCCGAGACCCCCGAAGGTCTCCCAGAATCCACAAAGGATAATCCACAAATTAAAGATATAATCACGAAGTAACAACCAACACTACTTAGGTATATTCCCATACATATACCTAAGTCATCAATCCAGTTCGGCTCCAACATCCGAGCCCAAGTTCGATCATGTCCACAAAGGAGTACAACCCAATCCACACAGGATAACACAACCCAATCCACTTAGCAAATTAGGTCAATCATATCGAAGATATTGATTGAAAGTAAAGACTCAGCTCACACAGGTATACTTCTTCGTAAGGTGATAGAGATGATCAGATATAGCCACTGATTCATCTATGATGGGAACCACGTAGGATACTAAACCAGCTAACTGTCGGACCCACATAGGATACAGACCAGCTACTCTGCCAGACCCACGTAGGATAGCAAGAACAGATTCAAACACTGCCAGACCCACGTAGGATACAAGAACAGTAGTCATCGCCATCAAACCCACAGAGGATTTCAGTACGGTCTTTGTCACTGCCGAACCCACATAGGATTTCAGTGCAGTCGTCATCGGCATCGAACCCACAGAGGATTTTAGTACGGTCTTCATCGCTACCGAACCCACGTAGGATTTCAGTGAAGTCTTCATCGTCGTCGAACCCACATAGGATTTCAGTACGGTCTTCGCAGTCACAGCCAGCTCTAGGGTTCCCGCACACAGCATGCTCGATTCCGGGAGAGTCCGCTCCACGAGCCAAGGGGGTCGATACATCAACTGACACGTATTCTGGAGTTTATGTATCTCAAAGTTCCGTCTCAACAAGAGTAATTCAACGTGACAGATGGCGCGTCAATCGGACGCTTGGTCTGACAGTTATTGGCTTTTTCGTTCTAGGGGCCCGGTTGGTTTTTAAGTCAAAACCAACCCGAACGCACTCCAAATGCATCCAAATCTCGAGCAGAGTAATCCAAAATGTCTGTCTCACTAAGAGGAATCCAACAAAGTTGATGGCACGTCAATCAGACGTCCGGAGCTCAAGTTATAAGCATTTCCGCTCCGAGGGCTCGGTTGGTTTTGTGTTCGAACAAACCAGGCCATACCCAAAGTTCACCAAAACCTTGAGTGTAATATACTGAAATGACCTTCTCGATCCAAGGATCACATCTCAACTGACGGTGCGTCGATCAGAGGTCTGTATCCCAAGATATGGGCAAAAGAACAAACCTGTCCGGTTTTAGGGGGTTTTGGGCCCGGACCGACCCAGCCCGAGACCCCCTGGGTCGGCCCGAACCGGGTCAACCTGACCCGGTTCTGGGTCCGGTCCATTAGGGCACGGCCCGGCCTGGTCGGCGTGGATCGGCCCGGCCTAGGCAGACCAATTAGCCTGGCGCGCGCGCGTGGCCAGCTCGGCCAGCGCCGAGCTGAGCGGAAAGGGGGGAAGCTGCCCCCCTTGAATGAAACTGCGGCCCCCATGTGGGGGCCGCTCCCTTGCCAATGGACACGGCACTGGGCGCCGTGTCTCCCTCGGGTCCCGCGCGGTCGCGGGACCGGTCGCCTTCCGTCGCGGCTTCAGCCACGGTGGTCCCTCCTGGCGGCGCGCCGGGATGCCGCTGTCGGTGCCACCGCGTCAGCGACCCGCGCCACCGGTGAAGTCTACGGGCCACCGGAGTCGCTCCAGTGGTCCATTATTGCTTCCGTCTTCTCCTGGAGTCGTCTCGGGACCCGTAGATTACTATGACGGCCTCCAATTGCTCAACGGTCTCGTTTCATCATCTCCCAACGTTCTGCGCATCAAGAACAGAGAAACGGTGGGTTCGAACTTATTCGTTGGTCCGCACCCACCGCGTTAGTGGTTCAAATGACTTTCAACAATTTAATCATATGTCGAGGATATAATCCACATAAATTAAATTAAACTAAACCCCCTACCTCAAGCCGTCGTCGAACGAAGGTTCGTCGCAAGAAATAATCGTCGCGGAAGACGGCGTCGCGGAACAAGGTTCTGTAAGAATCATCGACATCTCAGAGAAGAGAATCATTGGAGTCGTGGTACATGGCATTGCATCGTCGATCTCCGAGGATTCGGAGTCCTTTGTCGTCCTTCATCAGGGGCTGGTGTTCTTCATCAGCGATGGTGCATTCTTCGCGTTCTTCAAAGAGGAAGATGAGGATTCCAAGACTTGAGCTCTCCTCTTCCAATCCTTCTCGCACAATGAAAACAACCTAATAAAATAAGGATTTTCCTTATTTTATTTCTCATGCCAACTATTTTTGAAATTCAAAATTAAAATAATGATTTAATTATCGAGCATTGACCAATTAATGAGGCATTTAATAATCCAATTAAACGCGAGAGTTGACTTGGCATTTAAGAGGGGGTGCGGGTGAGTTACGATATTAAATGCACGTGGGAGGTAAAAAGGAAATAAAGGGGTGGGGCTTGTGTGGGACCCACTTCACTAATATCCTACCTAGGGTAGTTAGGAACTATTGGGTCCCACCCCAACCTCCAAGCATAGGTTTAAGCTACCTTAAATAAAAAATAAAATTGGTTGCACAAATTTTATTTTATTCATTACTTAACCCACTATTTTTAATAACCACACCCGAGTAAACGCAACTCCAGAAAAGGTGTTCCTAAGCAATTATCGACGCTGCGGTTTCATCGGTGCCCTCAGATTTCGATTCTGAGCACCGGTTCAAAAGTTAGGAAAACCCACTCGTTCGTTTATTGAACGTACCCGAGCTAAACTTCGGAAATTGATTCCGGGCACACCGGGCCTCGGAATCCGGTGCTGTCAGAAACTGTGTTCTTATAAAATCCCAAATAAAATTAAGAAAAAAAATCCCTTGAATTTTACGGGTCTTTACAGTTGTGTTTTTGAAAACATGTCTAGGTGGTTCTTTTGCTTTGTTTGTTCATTTTGATTATTTTAGGTTCGTGTTTATGTATTTTATTTGTTGTGTGTTTGTTGCAGCACATTGGCGAGGTAACCCCATGATACCATGGTCATTGGCTTGCATGTGCTTGTGTACCTGTTCAAGGAATGTTGCATCATTGTGTTTGGACTTCGAGTCGAGGTAGGTCCCCCACTCCACTCACCTTTAAATTTATAATTTATTAATTGCTTGATATTTCATTGATTTTTTATGAATGAGAAATAATGTTAGATAATTATTTTGGAATAAATATTTGATTTAAATGAAGATGTTTATTTTATGCATGACACTTGAATTATTTTGTTGATGAATTGACGCACAATAATGAAAGTATGCCTATTTGGCCTTTGAATATAATTCATGAACTTTCAATTATGGTTTTGGTTTAACTTAAAAAGTTCTATTATGATTTGTGAACAAATTTTTTGCTTTCTCTAGAGGAATGATGTTTCTTGAAAATTTTCACAAGGCCCGTTTGAAACTTTGATAAAATAGATGATTTTGAAAAACTTTCTTTGGGGTTACTCAGGGGTGATCCTGTTGTGTACGTCAATTGTGTGAGTTATTGTGTGTGATGTTTGTGCATCGTGATTGGTTACTTTATTGACATTGTTGACTCACCTCCTTTTTATTACAAGTGTTGACATGGGAACCTGGAATAGTAAGTGAATCTTCTGAGAATGATTGTTGCACTAGTTGAGACTATGCACTAGGTAGTGGCCCTTAGTTCAGACTATTCTCTTCTAGGGGATTGGGCCCCTCGGTTAGGCCAGGTAGGGAAACACTGAGCGTTAGGGCATTATGAAGCCATCGAGAGTAGGCATGCCTTTAGTATGAGTCACATGTATAGTACGTTCTGGATTGTTCACGAGCTCCTAGGTTTGATCCATGTTTTCTTTCGCACTTATTTGTATGTGGTGGATGATTGAGAGGCCTAGTCTAGTTTCTGGTCCTTGTTGGCTACTTTCCCATTTCCCTTATTTTGTTTTGTGTGTTTTTTGTGGTTTTCCTCTTAACTAACTACTAAATTTTTAGATTTTAAATTGTTTGAAAAAAATGTTTTAAAATAAAATTAACTTTTTCCCTTCAAACATTAAACTTGTTTTTAAATTAAAAAGTGTAATGGACTGTTACTTGTTTTGGGAAATGTAATGTGTGTGGAAACCTATATTTTATATAATTAGGTTCAAACCTAGAATTAGTAAATTATTTATTTAAAGGTAGTTCTTTGGGGATAGTTTGTTGGGAACACCTACTGAGTTTTAATACTCATACCTATAGTGTTTTCATGTTTTTAGTTTCTCCTGTAGGTTCCAACTCTGGTTTGGATCACCTTAGGCAACATTTGGTTTGGGTGTTGGAGAGTGACTCACAAGGTCACATGGAGTTTTGTTCATGGTCAAGTTAGTATGTGTTGTTGTTCATTCTTTCTTTTTCCTATCGTTTATTTATTTTGTGTTTTTTTATTTTATTTTTATTATTTATTTCTTTTTTTATTGGGAGAAATTGTTCCCCTTTTGTTCTCTGTTGATGCCCTAGAACTTGTCTCCAGCCCGGGAGGATCGGGAATGCCTCTCGGGACTTACCGCGGATTGGATCGGGTGACTGATTCAGGGTCGACCCAGGTTGGTTCGTGAAGATATCCATCATATTGGGTTCATAAAATATTAATTTTATACAATATATAAATAAATAGACATAAGATATTTATTATCAAAAGTAAAAGTTATAGACAATTCTAATAAGGTAAATATGGATCATTTCAACTAGAATATATGAGTGCCTAGATATTACAAATCCAACAATAAGGGTTGTTGGAATTTGAAAAAATAGAGGGAGATAAAGGAAGATAGTAAATGATATTATCACTAAACATTATAGGTGTAAATTGGAAGATGGATAGTGTAATGACCCTAGCCTGAATTACCCAAACAACACTAGGTCATATCATCTTATGACCTTTAATACACCAAAAAGTTACTAAAGGAAGTTTTAAACTTTGGGTGAAAAAACCCATAAATGGGAGGTTAACCCCCCCCCCCCCCAAATAGAAATAATTAGTACCAGAGGTCAAACAAAATTCTAGCATGACCCTTGGGGTCAATGGACATGCAGACCCAAAATCATCATTACCTGATATAAGCATACCTGTTAGACAAATAAATTTATAAATAAATGTTGAAATTGCTATATAGACACACATACATGTCACTCCAGTATAAAAACTCACTTATAGACAATAAAAAATATCAAATAGATAAAAACCCAATATTCAAACATAACATGAACTATAAAGGCACCATAATGATTCAAAAATTGAAGGCTTGATGTGATAAAACCTCATGTGCTTAACTGGGGATGACCCCTTTGAATCTTCTCCATAAGAAAACTAAGTTCCATAGTGAATTCTAAGAGGAACTAGATCCTATGATACATATAATTAATAGAGTAACATACACCACTCTACTAACTTGGTTTATGAAAAATAGTATCTGAAGCTTCATGTCCATTGAGGTGTCCATGAAAGGTGTCAACATATATATAATCATTAGGGAACCGCCAATGTGCCTCAAATAAGTAGTCAATAAACAAGAATATACACAAAAAATTTCCCCTGTGCTCGGTTGGGGTAGTAAGGGAGGGGAGGGGTTTGGGGCATGGTCGTAGGGTCAATTCCCTAGGCCTGTGATATTCCTATATTTTCTTTGTCACGTTGTGTGCCGTTTTCATGGTTGTACCCAATTTTTAAAAAATAATATACATGAAAATTTATACATATTTATATACATATATGAAAAAATTATTTAGTAAGAAGATATAAAACATAGCAGTAAAACAAAAATTAATAAATCCAAGGTTTAGTGTCGGATATAAACAACAAATCATACATCGATAGTCAATACAAAAAACAAACCACAAATTGTCCCCGAAACAATGGATCACAAACAAATCATAAATAACAGGTCATAAAAAAATTTAGAAGAAAAAATTAAAGATGAAACCAAAAATATAGAAAGAAAATACGAAGGTCTACATCGCTAGGTTGAAGAAAATTCAAGACCCTCTTCAGAAACCCTAACTGCAATCGAACACCGGATGTTAGACAAGATGTTGGAGCAACTGGAGGTAGTCGATTGGTGTGATTTGACCTTCTATTCATCGAGGAGGAGCACTGGCAGTGGGTGGCTTCCATGAAAAGATTTTATATCACGACAGGTTCACAAATGGTTAGGGTTTTTAAAATAGATCGAGACACTTTTATCGGTTCTTACAAATAAGCGCTGATAAAGATAGGTCTTTATTAGCACAAAAAAAAGTTCTAATAAATATTAATTTCATCAATGCTTTATTTAGTGCTGATAAAGTATATCTTTATCATTGCTAAAAAACCACTGATAAAGATGATTTTATCAGTGCTTATTACTAAAGCACTGATAAAGGATTTATAGTTATGATTATAAATAAAAAATTGTATATATTTATATATAATTAATAAATATAAATATAGTACATATATTACTTTTTAAATATATTTATTATAAATTTATAATTATTTATTTTTAATTATAGAAATATTTTTAAAAAATATTATTTAAATATTTATATATATTTATATAATTATACATATATATATATAATAAATATATATAAATAAAAATATAGTAAATATATTCATTATTTAAATAAATTTATTATAAATTTAATAATTATTTAAATATATATAATTATTTATTTATAATTATATAAATACTTTTAAAAAATATATTTATTTATTTATAATTATAAATATATAAATGTATAAATATAGTAAATTTATATTTGTAAATATATTTATTTATAAGTATTTTTAAAAAAATATATTTTTAACATTATTATTGAATATATAATTTTAAGTGCGTGCATATATGTTAAAAATGAGTGAAATTGAATAAATTAAGAATATGTACACTTTAACAATATTGAAAAAATGGATAATTTTTGTGTGTGTGCATTGTAATATATAAAAAAGCATTAATTACAAATATGTGAAATCAATATAACACACATTTGATCTATATTAAATTGAAAAATCAAACGACATTCAATTATATGTCGACTACTATGCAATTAGTCAATATATTTAATTCATATTAATTTATAATTATAAACCATTATTCAATAAATATATGACTATTTAATGTAAAGCTCATAAATATTTTGTAATATATAAATCATATTTATATACATTGATATATATTTTTATATTTAATATATACAATTTAATAATATAAATTATCATAATTATCTAATTAATAAAATGTTTAATATTTAATAATGTATAATCAATCTATTCATTTTTCTCAATAATTATTTACTTAATAAAAAATTTAATATTTTTTTAATAAATAAATTTTTTATTTTTATTTTATTTAATTATTTAATTTTATTTATTTGAACCTTTATCAGTGCTAAAAATGCACGGATAAAATAAATATTTTTTAGTGCTAATAAATGATACCCCTTATTAGCGCTAAAAATAAAGCACTGATAAAGGATATCCTTTATCACTACTAAAAATAAAGCACTAATAAAGGTTCTCTTTATCAATGCTAAAAAAAGTTCTGATAAATTATCATAACTTTCTTTATCACTGATAAATATGCCATTTATCAGTGTTTTTTTTCTAGTGCTGATAAATACTTAAAGGTATATTTTGTAGAAGTGAATATTAAGTACATATGCCTAGCTACTTAGGTGATCCTATATTCTTTTCTCTATTACTTAGGATAATACCTATAAAAACCTAATCCACCACAACCACTACTTTTGGAACTATACACTTCCTTCACTTCTTGATATATCTCAATGAATATTCTCATCACATATTATTATTTTATAGAAATAGAGGGAACATAATGGAGAATATTGGCTAATCAATGAGCCACACATCATCAAAATACCATATTTCACTGATATTTCCTTAATTCAAATTATATATCATGATAACCTAAAATAATAAATAAAGAATTTCAATGATCAACTTCTCTTGGAAATAAAATAATTCACACTAAAGAGCTCAAGAATTCCCATCAATCCTCTGATTAGAATAATTTCATCATGCCACCATATAAAATTTTTTTGTTCTGAAAAAATGAGAAAAAAATTTTGTTGGGAATGGTGAGGAAAATAAAAAAATTCTACCAATGCTTTAGGATTATTTTAGACACAATTTCTAAACCCCAGTAAAATAAAATGATAATTTTTGAACACTTGACCATCAAAAACCACATCATTATATGTATTAGATAATTGTTTCCCTTCAATTATTTCCAGGATAAGAAAAATGAAAAAAACCCTACTTTCTAGTCAATATACTATCATGATTATCACTATCCATAATCCACCTGTTAACCATGAAACCTAAACTTTTCAAAAGGATATCTCGTATATTACTAAATGGAAACATTTGATTGGTCCAATCAGAAATAGATACCCCTCTTTCCATCAAAATCACCACCATGATCACCCTCCATGGGGGTAGATCTAGATAATACAACCCATTAGAAACAAAGAAACTTTTAGGTCCAGACCCTAATACATCATATAAAAATTTCCACATGCACTTAAGTTCTCACATCAAGAAAGAGGTAATAGTCAAGGGATTACATGACCCATTGGTGGAGTTATGGAACCCTAGTCAATTAGGAAGAACTAACATTACTGATAGAGTACCCAAACACATCTCATTAGGGGAGTAACAACTCTTCAAATGGATAACTTTCACTCCTATCATGAGGGGGTTACTAACTCAATGGATGGAGGATCCATGCCCCACCTCATTGGGAAGTACTCTAATCCATTAATCATGTGGGGGACCCCACTATGTAGATAAATTATTCATCATTGGATTACCCAAGCCTATAAGTATATATGGGGTACCTAAAACTAATCAATAATATATAAATAAGGGAATATCCAACTTCACTGCTACACTAATCACATATGGGTACCAAGATCCCTATCCCTATGTTATGTATTCATCATAGAAATATATATGTGTGACTATTTTCAAGAATATTGACTAAACATAAATAAATAATCTCACATTAATGTGTGTAATTTGATAGTTACATGATGCAGAGAATATCCATATCACACCACTAGAATAAATATTTCCCTCGGAAATTTCACATCTTCGTCATACTATGACACCACTAGAATTAGGATGCCACAACATTAGAATAAAAATCCATTGGCCACTATATAAGGTATAATAAATCTTTAAGTTACCTTAAAAACAATGTACAACATACTCAATCCAGTCAATAGACTATGAAAGTCCTCACATAGGAATGTGTTGACCCCCACATCCTATAGCTAGTTTATATGGTCTGACAACTGGACCTATGTATTTAAACCATTGTTTCCTCAATTACCAAACAAATACTTTTCAATACTATTAATAACATAATATTTCCCTAGGGATTAAATACCTCTGATAACATTTTGACATGGACCAACCCACTTGGACCCCACCTAGGCTGGTGAAAAGTCAATTATACCACCCCAAGCCTGCCTCCAATAGGATATGGGTTGAAAAATTCCACTAGGATGGAATAACATACATTGGAGGACTCATACTATTATAATATACAATATATATGAAACTTTAATACAAAATATAACCAATAATAAACCATAATTTATAAATAAATAATTGTATAACAAATACATGTGGGAGACATCAACTCTCCATGAAACCACCACATGGGAATCCCCTAAAAGGAAACAAATATATAAGATAATATTAAAATGTAAAATAATTATATTATAGGGAAATAAAACATCCTTATAAAAAACTCATAACCTGATCATCGATAATAACTTTCTTGGTCGGGAACTATCGCACATCCCTAAGCACTAACTCCACTTACTCCACCAGCTCTATGTCCACTAAGTTCAACTCAAAATTATGCATCATCTACATAAACACAACACATGTTAACAAATGTTACCATACTAGTCTTATTATAAACATACCTAGTAGGAATCTCTGAAAATAAAAGAATGAGAACAAAGGTGATTTTACTCATAAAAAAAGGAATTACCAAATAATCATTCACCTATAACTATATGACCGGTGTCATAATAGAACAAGGATGGAGATATTGATATTAGGTCTTTATCTTTAAAATTTATCATAATCAACCCGATAAAAGTTGGGATACAAACCATTGACCCAATAATCCCATCAAGATTAAAATACCTCAAACTAAGTCCCACACCTCATGGAAACACTACTCCTCTCTAGTACAGAGCATGAAAATAATGAATCATGAGGATATGACTACATATTTCAACATTAATCCATGTGTAACCAAAAAAGTATAATTTATCAACATAATCCCTCCACTGCCTGAATGGCATGAAGGTATTCATTTATTTTTTTGATAACCCCACTTTCAAGGGATGAGGGGGAACCCTTACAAGGCCCGTTTGCTCAGAGATTACATGGCACGTAGGCTTAGGAGATACATGAATCGAAGGTCTTAGGGAGTTCAACCAGACTATCTATAAGGAATTGTTCCTCCCCAGCATCTGCATCCTAATAGTAGCTCTCCACCTTTTCATGACCATTTGGCTAGGCTTCCCATGCAAGCATAGGCTGGTACCGATGGCATAGTCATACCCTCTCATTCTGAAAATCCATTTGTCTCTACTCTAGTGAGTACACCTGCTCTGAATCCTCTTCTGGGGCTGCTCTTTTTTTGTAGTGTGTCTGGGGCCTGCATTCATGTGGCCCGAAGGCCTTGGGGTGGCCCTAAGGACTTAATGTGGCTTGAATGCCTTGAGGATCAACTGGCCTGAAGGCCTTGGATGGCCCGAAATCCTTGCAGGACCCGAGGACAAAACTGGTGGCCCGAAGGCCTAAATGGATGAATAGTTCCGGCTGTTACATAATCCCTCCAATCAATAAGCTAAAAAATATAACTGGGTTGTTGTATTTAAAATGATATGGATAAACAACCAAACATAATAGAGCCTCATTATTCTTAAAAAAACTCTCATACCATATGAAACCTTCAATGGTGTTTATCTTGAGTATTTCCCATAAAAGTCATATCTCAGTTAAGGAACATCACCTTTCCAAGTAAAAATACACCAATTAATGGTGTACTGATTCCACTAGTGGGAGACTTATACCCCATTTCATGAGGGAGTTTCCTACCCCATCATCCAAAAGGAAAAAACACCACAATGATCACACAATAATAAATAAGTTTGTGAGTCGATATAGAGAACCCATTACTTTTCCGTCAAGGGAGTATAGATTCTACCATTGTAAGGGTAAACCCCACCTCATTAATGATACCCAACTAAAGGATTAACCACCCATGATCCTAAACCATTCACACCACACAGTCACTAGAAATATAGAATTTGAAAGATGGTATCATCAATTAAGCTCTTAAATAGATACTCATTATCTTACTCTTGATTCAATTTATTAGAAAAAATATATATTGATATATTCACATGATATGTATTGATCCATAATACTCCTCCAATATACATGTTTCAATGAGTGTTTCATAGTATACTTTTCAAAACACTTTTGTGTCCAAGACTCCTCAAATAACTATGGTTGATCCTATATCTACCAATGTACTCATAAATATTATTGTGTTTCATAATGAATTTTAGGGACCCACACCCACCATCTTCACATCACCAAGGATTATTGAACCTTATGTTGTCTCTAAATTACTCGACCAAATTTTTTTTCCCTCTACTCAGAGATTGAATACTCAATATACCCAGAACATTTCATAGTCATCCTCTTTTTTTGAAAAGTGTTACACACATAAAATTTAAGTGGAAAATCTCTCAGAATGGACCACCTGTTTTTCTGATTCTGATACTCAGATTTGAAAATGTTTGAAATGCCAAATTGAGTAAAATAAATGGTTTTTACTTTTATCAAACATGGTTTGTGATCCTATAGTGGTATTTGTCCATATATTACTATAAACTAATCATGTTATGTATACCTACATAGAATTCCCCCATGTTGGCATGGCATGTGGTATTCATACATTATTCAAGTGGACCTCAATCCATGCACATTGTTCTTAATTGAGGTCTAATCACATCATTCACTCAAATATATTGTTGAACTACTACTAGGTAGAATTTAATTTAATTTTCTTCTCTTTCATTTTTTTGTAGGAATGGGATATAAGCTCCCATACTTTCCTTTTTTTAGAATCTAGCTTATCATCTACCCTAACCATTCCATTAGGAACCACATGTTCCTAACTTTGATCAACCCTCATGTCACCATCATGTTTAGGTTCCCTGACCACACCACATCTCATTATGTTCACTCAAAAGAGTAGAATTTCTTTCCTTATTATGAGACATTAATTCACTATCCTTCACCTTGTTTTTTTTAATGGACCATGTTTCCATTGGCTTAGGTAGCTAAGAATAGTCTACGTGACCTTTAGACTTCATTCCCTTAACCACAATGAAACACCCTAGATCCCTTTTAACATTACACCCCTTCTTTCTCTTGGGTCTATGTAGACCTATTTTTTTCTCTCCATCGATGTTGTCCCCAAAATCATGTCCTAAAGTCTCATCCTATGATTCTGTCCCATGAGCACTTTGGTCCTCAGAGAGATTCTTCTTCTATTCTGAATTTTGGATACCCTTTCCATCTTGGGACTCATCCCCTTTCTCCTAAACCAAACCTTAGGATACTAAATTTTTAAATCTATTTCTAATAAGGATTGTTGGACTAGTCCTTCACGACCTGGCCTTACTTGTTATAAGAAACCATTCCTTTTTTCCTACATTGGTTGGGTAGGTTGATGAAAGGTTCTCTCCTTCTTCATGTATCCTTCCTTTATCTCAATCCTCTTTAACCACAACTACCTCATTATAGCCTCCATCACTACTTTAGACACATTACCTATTGCACACACCCCTTCAGGTTATTAAATAACCTCCCATATATGTCAACAACTTTCAGGTCATTAGGAAGAAAAAAAATCATTTGAGGCTCTATTTAAGAGATATCATTATTCATTTGTGTAGGATAAAACTATATTTATTATAAAAATATTAAATATCCCTAAAAACATCACTATCATGAAATATCACCAAATTATAACTCAAATGTAATTTCCATCACCTGATATAACAGAAACCATAAAAAATTATGAGGAAATTTACAATAGTGAAATTGCTATTTTACCCTTTTAAATCGATTGGGGCTCTAAAACTCAAGATTGTGTTATGTATTGCTATTACCAAATCCTAATTCACAGCATATTTCCAAAAATGAATTTGTAAACATTTAACCAAAATAACAACTATCATTACCCATATTTGTGTCCCAAATGAGCTCCCCTATCCTATCACCTCTATGAATCCCAACTAAAAGATATCAAAAATCCAATAACTTCTAGTCATGAAATCAATTTATCTACATTAGATAAGATCAAATATACATATTAACAAAGTTTTTATATAGATTGTGAGGTAATAAGCCTATTTAGATTCCACCATAAGATTTATGTAAATCCTTTGAAAATAAAACCATTCAATTCTAGTTTAAACTAAAAAAATAAAATATTCATTTTCATTTGTAGGAAAACAAATAATATGAGATAACATATTCATATCATTAATTTAGAATAAATGAATAAACCATTCTATACATAAAAATATTATATATAAGTAAAATTATAAATGAAAACAATTTACAATAAATATTATATCAAGTCATCAGGGGAAAGTTCATACAAGACTAAGTTAAGGAAATCCTACGAACATCTACAGAGTTCAATGTCCTTGGGATTTTATTTCCATAAGATAACCAGGTACATATCGTTTAATTTTCCATAGTAGATACATATACACATGGTTTTATTTATATTTAAACACCATTTCCACATGGTATTAGTGTTATGGGAGTGTAATGTACAAGTGGAATAATTTTTACTAAATCCAATCCTTATCCTTAACCCATTGTTTTGAGCCCACTAATATAGGTACTTATCCTATAAATATACTTTTAAGTGCCCATGGTATTCCAAATAATTTTTATATAATCAAAAAAAATTAAATAAATTGATATATTTCACATGAAATAGACCCTTTAAATCCAATCAATATCAATCCATTATATAACATAATCCCATAAAATTTTATATGGTGATATTGATATAATAATAACACACATTATTAAAATATTTTGAATTAAGCTGAGAACCACTTTATCTTTGAAAAATTTCCATGAAAACACTTCCTAAATTTTATATAATTCATTCCCAATGATTCTATGAAATCATTCTTATTTGATTCCTTTTCAAACTAAGCATAAAATTTTCAAAAACACCATATGAGTTTCATTTATATAAAAATAAAAACTATATATTTGAGACAATCCATTCACTCAATCATTTTGGTTCCAAGAGATCAAAAATATATTTAAAACAAATCATGTAGGATAATAAGTATATATTTTTATATCATTCAAAAAACCACTTAAAATGATTCAATCGCTCATAGTAGAAAATCTAATGAAAATAAAAAAGAACTAACTAGAAAAAATCATTTAATCCATTATCAAATAATTTTTTCCCACTAAGTAAAAAAATAATAAAACCCCTTAAATTATATTGAGAAGACCTAACATTGAATCTCCCATCTTATAAATTATCCAAAATTATCCCTAGGTCACCATGGACATCAAAATTAATTGAAATAAAACATAGAGGAGGATGATGATGAAGAAATATGTTATTGATGGTCTTAACTTGAAGATTCAATCCAATAGAAATTAATTCTCTAATTTGGAAGAAATTTCCCAAGGTAAGGAAAATTGGATGATAACCTAGAGTATTCTTTATGATTGGGGATAATGGATGGTATACATCCCATTTTGACCCAAATTATAAAACTAAAAATATTTATATTTGTAGGGGAATTAATAGTTAGGTTCAATGGTTAGATTACCAATTCATCTGACCATGAATAAATATTTGAACTAAAAATTAAAATATGCATGGTATGTATGTTTGGCTTGAGTAACCATGAATTTTAACCATAAAGTCTATAATTTCCTAAAAAATTTCAAAAATGTTACACCAAAACTCAAAATAAAATATAAATTAATAAATAAGAGATTACATTCCTTAAAGGGACATCATGGGTGTCATAATTCTCCCAACCATTTCACTTTATTCCCTTAGAATCAACTTATAAAATCCATTTATATATAATTAAGTGAGTCCATTGTACCCTCATATATCATTCTCATTCCCATGTTTTTTGAAAATCACTAACTTGATTCTTCAAAACATGAACTATAGGAATTTATTTTTCTCACAACACATTAACCTAAGAATCAATAATTTATACTACTTGTTCAACCATTATGATATCAAATAATAATTTTATCTCCTCCTAATTAAAGATATAATAAAGATCTATTTAATACTTTTTCAACTGGGATATGTTAAATACATTATGAATTAATATCAATTGAGGAGGTATAGCTATACAATAAGTAATATTTATAACCCTTTCAATAATTTCAAATGGTACAACATAACAAGGTATGATTTTACCTTGATTCCCTAACATCCAATGTCCTGGTCAAGGAAGCAATTTCAATAATACATGATCACCCTATTTGAATCCCAACAATCTATAATGAAATTCAGCTTGGGATTTTTAGAAACATTGAATCATCATAATATATTTATGAATATGTTGATCCTTTTATATTATCCATTGAGTAGTCATTGGTCCCACTAAATGGGATTCACCAATATCATATAAAAAAAGTGGGGGATGGAGAGGCCTTATATATTATTATTGAAAGGGAGTCGTCTATGTTAAATAGCAAAAACTATTACTATATAAAAATTCAACCAATGATAAATGAGCATCCCATGATCCTATAAAATCTATCACATGAGCAGAAAGCATATATTATGGGAATTTAATCACCCTCTCTATTTTCCCATTTTTTCAGGGTGTTGTGTCATAGTAAGCTTTACATGGCTACCCAAGCCTATTGAATTCCTATTTAGTATTGGGATGTGAATTCATGATCTCTGTCAGATATAATCCCTGAAGGAACCCTATGAAATTATATAATTTCATATATGTATAGTATTCTAAGTTCCTCCAACTTTATACTATAAATAATGGGAATAAAATAAGTTTATTTGGTATGTTAGTTGGTAACCATATAAATATCATTCCTCTAATGAGGTATATGGGGTATCCACTAATGAAATACTTTGATATATTATTTCATTTACATGAAGGAATAGGTATAGTAAAAAAACTACTATAAGGGTTTTGATGCTTTGACTTCACTTTTAGGGTGAAGTGCTAAGAAACATAGTTAGTAATATTCATTCTTATTCCAAGCCACCAATACTATCATTTAATATCATAATAATTTTATATTTCTTCAAAATAAACTATCCACTAAGAGTGATGAAATCATTTATCATTAATTATATCTTAGAAAGGGTAACTATATAAATTTTTTAAAATAGATGAAACTGTATATAGATAGAAACTAATAACAGGTGGTCTCCCTTTAATTTAAGAATCCCTTAATATCTTAACATTAAATATTTAATGGTTTATCTTGATGAATAAGAAGAGAAGGTGTAATCTATGAATTATCCAAAAACATCACCACTTTCTCCACCTTCACTTCAAGATGACTTTCTCTAAATAGGATCATCAGGTTACACTCCTCACTAGACTCTTTTAATTCTTATGATGAAAAATTATAACTATGTTAATTGGAAGCCATGTTCCCATTTATAGGTATATAATATGGGTTTAAATTAAATTATTGTAGATATTCCACCCATCTCCTTTTCATAAGGTTCAAATCCATTAACAAGAATATGTAACTTAGAGTTTTTTAATTGATATAAACCATATATTTATCTCTAAAAAAAGACAATAGTATTTCAATATATATGTGATCGTCGCTATATCAAGGTCATGGATTGGGAAGTTTATTTTATATGAGTGTAATTGTAATGAACCATAAGCTATTGCATGGTCACTTTACATAAGATCATAACCCAACCCCATTCCCTAGGCATCATAATAAATAATATAACCTTTCTTATGCTGAAATATAATAAAAACTTCACTCCTTTGTAAGTTAGATCCATAGAAGGTGACATGAACCACCAATAGTATCCTTCTATACCCAAAAATATTTATATCTCAATGAAATTTTCTAGGATATTCCAATATATGAAATCTTTCACCTTCTCAAGATAAAATAATATACTTTATTCAAATACAAAATTCCCCAAGAAAATTGATTCTTTGATCTAGGAGTTAATATTTTATAATTTCACATATAAACTGTGGTTTTAAAAAAACTTATAAAAATAGCAGGTAATTATCATGATCCCCGTAAAATTTGTAATAGACTAGGATATGATCCACTTAGACAATAATGAAGGAATTAAGGTATTAATGTATGATCCAATTCATAAGATCCATAAATAACATGAGATAATTTATCAATAAAAAAATATTCCAAGGTATCTAATGTGACTATATATACTTTAAAATGTTGTGTGGTTTATATCGAACTCTTTTAATCTGAGTTGGTGATACCTTATCATGAGGTTGATTATAGAGAACCATTTTTTCCTTTTAAACTAATAAAAGATATCATCAATATCAAGAATTTGATATTTTTTTCATTATAGACACTTAATTCAGAATCTTGTAGTCAATACATAGATATAAACTTTCATTTACCTTATTTCAAAATAGTAGAAAGAATACCATGGAGAAACACTAGGATAGATAAAACCTTCTCCTTAAAGATATTCTAACCATGACTTCAACTAATTTTAATTTACTAGTCCCATTTGATATCATGGAAATGATAAACCCAATGTCCTAAGGATAAGATAAATAGGAAAATCTACCACCTATTCTAAGTTAAACCCAAATAAATAATCAAGAAACACTTTTGGGAAATCCTATACCATTGGAGGAATCTCACTCTCTCAATTACCCATATAAGTTTACATTTAGAGAGAGTGTATCTAAAAACACAAATCCTTGATTTTTGGAAGAGGATCCCTAATTCGACATGATCTTGGGACTCATTTTCAATGAAAAAGTGAGAACATACATCAAAAGAGGAAAAAAACACTCTACCTGAGTACCAATCAATGTGATATTTAAATTCAATCATCCCATCCATTATAAGGATAGTGTCTAAAGGTTTATTTTGTGGTTGAGAAAATACCATGATATATCCACTTCAAAAATGGAGATCATAAAAGAAATACAATGAAAGCCCTTATTTTTTTTTCAACCCTAAAGGATTTTATATCTACATTATATACATCATATGTTTAGATAGGACCTCCAAAAAATCCATAACATGAGAAGATATAAACATGTGTAAGGAACTTATATCATATAATGTGATAACTATAGATGGTAAAATATGTATAGTACATTATAATTTTTTATTTTTTGATTTATATTCCACAATATTTTTATTATCAATATAAAATTTCATGGATTTATGTTGAGTTTAAAACCTTCCATTAAATTTAGGTTCACTCCCCAATTGGATTTTAACATGGTAGGTACTATCTCCCATAACTCTATACTCTAATAGATGAGACCCCACTACCTTATAGGCATTAAATTTATCCTATTGTACCCTTGGAGATACGGAACTGACACCACATCTTTAAGAAGGATTTATCATAGAAAATTTTTAGAGATAGAACATTTGGATACAAGCATGAAGAACCAAGTTATCCTTTTGACATAAAGTTTCAAAGTGTACTAGCTCTCAATACTTATAGAATATGAGAGGCCCACCTACCAATGGTGCCGATGAGGCTGATTAAGATGGAAATCCCAAACTGATACCACCACACAACCTAAACTCATCTATCTTCATATTCCACCCTGTGAATAAACCTTAACTTCCACTTAGAATATAAGAGTAATCACTTACCATATTAAAAAATCCTTCCTGGTATGTCTCTATTATCAATGATTTATAAACCACCTTATCATATGTTAGTAGTTTTTAGAAGAAAGTTTGTTACTAGATGTCGGCCCGAATACTCATCTCAAACCATCAAGATTTCAATACAGCATCTATGGCTATTATTTATGAAAAATAGACACAACTGAAGAATCTATTCAAAAATTTCATCATTGTTTGGTTTCCTTGTTGAAGGAATACAATATTCACTAACTTTTTTAATTCCATTATTTCAACATAAAACTAATGAGTAGTCATGACTTTGAAATTCAACCATGCCAATTTCTCATAAATCTATGGTTGCTTGATAGATTCTAACCACTTTTATCTAGGTCCCTCAAGAATAAAAGTGAAGCACTTCACTTTTAAATACTCAATATACTCAAAGAATTCAAAAATACGAAATATTTTCTCAATCCAATCTTCATATTTCAAAACATCATTTTCTATATAGAAATATTGATTATTATGATGACACTAGTAGAAAAATGGCCTTTAACGTTGGGTTTTTTTTAATTTTAACATCGGTTTTTAACTGACGTTGAAGCCACTAATGTAAAAAATAGTACTTTTGACGTTTTTTTTATAAAATATCACCAAAAAAGATTTATATTTGTTTTTTTTCATCGGTTTTTTACAAAACTGATTACAAAAATACCCATCAGTATCATTTTTGGCATCGGTTTTTAAAGAAACTGAAGCCAAAAGGTTAAAAAAAATATTTTTGGTGTTGTTTTTAAAAAAACAATTGCCAAAAATTAAAAAAATTATTTTTTACATCCGTTTTTACAAAAACTAACACCAATCATCAAAAAAATATGTTTTAGATCACTTCCTATTCTTTGATTTGAATGGTCATGGAGATAAAACAGAGTTACAGATCAAAAGTTATGGATATCAGAATTTAGACTTCTTAAAGTTTCAATAGATACAACTTGTTTCGAAGAAAACATGAGAAACATGAAAGAACATTACATAAATCAAATGGAATAAAATAAACTTAATCCTTCGAACATGTTTCAATTATTTTAATAGTTTTTTTCAAAATGATATTTTTGTATCATCATATCTCTTAGTTTCAGGGTAGAACTCATGTGGAAATGAAAATGGTGATGGATAGTGAATTTTTCACCTCGGTTGGTAAATCTCATCTGGATGTTTTATATTCTTAACTTGATTATAAGAATAAATTGTCATTATAAGGATGATTATTGAGATGTTTAGAAATGAGGGGAAAGAATAATGAAGAAATTAAATGATTAGACTAAATAATGTGTTCAAATCATCGATTGAAGTTTCATTGAAAATTTTATTGAATCAAAGAGGTATAAAATGATAAAAAAGAGAAAATGAATTTATATATAGTAAAAAAATATTTTCAATGATGTTGTATTAAAATTTAGGCGAGGTTTTAAAAAACAAAACACATGTTTCGAAAAAAATTGAAATACAGATCCCATGTATTTGGGGAGACTTTTTGGTGTCAGTTTTGTTTAAAATTTATGCCAAAGAAGATTTAAATTGGTTTTTTTATGTCAGTTTTTTACAAAATTGATGCTAAAAATACCCATCAGTATAATTTTTTGTGTTGATTTTTAAAGAAACCGATACCAAAATGTTCAAAAAATATATTTTTGCCATAGGTTTTTACAAAAATAGATTCCAATAATCAATTAAAAAATAACTATCTTTTTAAGGATTTCGTAATCTTTGATTTGTTTGGTTGTAGAGATAAAACAGAGATATGGATTAAAATTTATGGCCTTCGAAATTTGGACTTCTTTAAGACTTCTCTTAGAGATGTTCAACTTTCAAAGGCCATAATTTTTAATTTGTAACTCTGTTTTAGTTACACGTCCATTCAAATTGAATATTATGAAACAATCTAAAGAATAGTAAAAAAATTCATTATTTGCATCTTTTTTTGTAAAAACCGATGCAAAAATAATTTTTTTTAGTGTTTGGAATTTATTTTTTTTAAACCGATGACAAAAATGAAACTAATGGGTATTTGTGGCATTGGATTTGTAAAAAACTAATTCAAAAAAACCAATTTAAATCCTCTTTGGCATCAGATTTCAACAAAACCAATGCCAAAAAGTCTTCACAAACATCTCTTAAAGAAGTCCAACTTTTGAAGGCCATAACTTTTAATTCGTAAATCTTTTTTAGATCCATGACTAGTCAAATAAAAGATTAGTAAATGATCTAAAACATAGTATTTTTTTATTATTGGAATTGGTTTTTGTAAAAAAACAATGTAAAATTTATTTATTTTAAAATTTTTGGCATCGGTTTTTTTAAAAATCGATGCCAAAAATAATGGTTTTTAACTTTTTTGCATTAATTTCTTTAAAAATCGATGACAAAATGTCTCCACAAACATATTTTTCATCATTTTATAATAAATTGACATCATATTTTCAATGTTAAAGAGAATTTTTCTACTAGTGTGAACTCTTCAACACAATTAATGGCATTGGTTAAACCATGTCCATCTTTCAATTTCATATCCTATAAAGTAAAAATAACTATTGTAATGATATTTTAATCAACTAGTGGATTATCTTATGTAATCTTATCTACCTCTCCCTCGGGTGGATCTATAGGGACTCATCTGGGAGGCATGTATCTATATAAAATCCAATAAAGAAATTAAATTTCATTTAAAACATTGAGATTAAATAGAAATAATATGAATAATATCTATTTAAATTATAAAATTCTCATAAATAATGTCAAAGATCATAGAAAACCATTAAAGAAGAAAATAGAAAAAATTCCACATATTTTTCACCATGCATAGTAATGATGCATGGTAATATAAACAATGAATCTAACCACACATAGATTTTATATCCTTCAAAAATAAGATTCATGGTTTTACCGCATGGTCTACACCCTACGCATCCTAAATATCCACCTATAAATTTTCCTCAAAATTATCATTCTAAATTGATTCATTAAAAAAATATAAAATATTTAAAACCATTAGTACATGTTCCAGAAATCCCATTTAAACTCAAGTATCATTAGAAAATTTTTTTTACAAATACTTACTTTTAACGTAGCTCTAGTTTTTTGATGAACCTATCTGTTATCTACCTTAAACTCCTAAAATCATAAAACACAATTGGGATTCAATACCATTTTATAATTAAAAAACCTAGGCTACCTAATCATGATACCTGATTTGGCCTGCTACAATGCATAAATCATATTCCTAGACACCATGGGTTGGAAATTAGTATTGGGTAATCAATTACACTTGATTGGGAATAATTTTTTTAGATAAATTAGGAATTATAAAAAAAGGGTTTTGAAAGAAAATAGGGCATCAATTTCACATATATTGGTGAGTAAATCATATCGAATAAATAGTTTAGGAAATAAAACATTACCAAATAGGGAATAACACAAAATAAAAACTCAATTCATAAAATATGATAACATCAATGAACATAATAATAAACAATATTAGTATAATCCATTCAACCATTACATATAAAAAATTAAAATATATCCAAAATTAAGGGATGAATGGGATGGGAAACCAATATGGATGAGTAAATAAGGATCACCAAAAATACATATCCAAAAATATAACCAAAATAAAAATTTTTGTTACCTATATCCATGTAAAAAGTGATATGCCCCCATCATATCAACTCTATGAATCTAGGGAAAAAGATTACAATAATCAATAATCTCATACTGGTAGTTTCCCTTTTCCTACATCAAATAAAATCAAATCTACATACACACAACATGTGTGTATATATTGTGTCAATGAACAAAACTAGTAAAATTTGATATATGAAAAACCATTTTAAAGTTAAAAATCCCATGATAGTTTGAGCTATAAATATAAAAGTTCCATTTGAATTTATAGAAAAAAATAAAAAGAGTTTGGATATTTATGTATCATATTTAGAATAAATGAATAAATTATGTTAGCCAACATAATAATATACATCAGCAAAAGAATCATAAAAAATAATTTATAATAAATATCATATCAAGGTTCCATAGTAAAGTACCTACATTACTAATTTAAGGTAAACCTGGATCCCCTATGGAGTGTCATATACTTGCTATTTTATTTCCATGGATGCACCATGTCTACATGGTTGTGTTTTTTATGGGTGTTCCAAGTCCACACGGTTTTATTTTCATGTGAGTTCCATTCTCACATGGTTTTGGTTTCCATGAGAGTGTCGTATCTAGATGTAAATATTTGTACTAAATCCAATCTATATCCTTCTCCCACAACATGTAGGCCACTTTCACAAGTACATATCCCCGAAATCCTCTTATGTACTATATGTATCTCCATGATGTTTTCTATGATCAATGAATTTGAATCTATTGAAATGATTTATATAAAAGATCACCTTTTCACACAATCAATATCCATAAATGATATAACATAATTATATAAAATCTAAATATGGTAATGATGATACAATCATAACATACTTTATTACAATATTTTGAATCAATCCGAACACCACTTTATGTTTGAGAAACATCAATGAAAAAAACTTTTTTGATTCTTTATTCCAATAATTCCATGAAAAAATACCCAGTTTATTCCTTGAAAAACTAAGCATGTCATTTTCACAAACAGCTTATGTATTTCAATTATATAAAACTAAGAACTCATATCCAACTACTATAAATCATTAAATATATTATCAAATAAAGTTTTTAAACTAATGGATAATAAAAAAATCCTTAGGATATGTTTAGAAGCCTTGACATAAAAATCCCCCAACATATAAATTAGACAACATGATCCCTAGGCTATTATGGTAATGGGAATAGAATAAAATGGATGATATGGGAATAATAATAGGTTTGAAGATATTCATAATGGACATACCTTGAGGATTCAAGCTAAATGAAGTTGATTTCCTAAGGTGGAAGTAAATACCCATGTTGAGGCAAGGGGGGTGATGACCTAAATTAGTCTAGGTGATTAGGGAAAAATAATAGGGTTCCTCTCATTTAAATATGAGTAATAAAGTTGAAAATATTTATATTTTTATAGGATTTAATATTCAAAATTCATGGTTAGACTAATTATCTGTCTTACCATGCATACCTCAATAGACTCAAAATTCAAAGGTGTATGGTTTTTATACATAGGTTAATTATTCACCATAATCATTATGTCTCGAATTTCCTAAAAATATAAAAAAATAACACAAAATCTTAACATAAAATATAAAACTAAAAAATAATATATTATAAACTTGAAAGTGACAACACATGTGTCGTGCATCTCATTTTTTAATCATCGGGTTACATGGATCATGTTATATATGACACAGACTCATGCAAAGGTGGTTGGAGACATATAGAAAATACACCACCCAATGTAACACACTTCTAGAATATCCAATCAATTTCAGAATATAAAACAACCCTATTTTAATGTGGTATGGACCTCTTATAACTCACTTACACTTTATCCCTAACCATCACTAACACTTCAACATATTTTACCAATAAGTAAAACGACCCCGTATGATTAACATACCTCATGTTCCCCACACAAATTATTTTAATTTCTACCATATTTTATTATTTTGGGATCAAAATTCTATATAGGGACTTAACAAATATTACATGATTATTCGTAATCAATTAAAAAAATATATTTCCACCATAATGAATCATCAAATAATTCATGTATGAACTATAAAAAATAATCAACACCAATTCCTTAATTTCACATATCATGATATCTTCAACATAAACTCACATTTATATAAATTTATATCATGATATAATTCTAATATTATTTCACCACAAATAAAAACAAACTTATTTTTATTATCATATATTTTCCTATCTCTATATCAAAATTCCATCATTTATCAATTTTAGTAATAGTCTGAAAAATAAAATTTCATTTAATTTCAATTTTTAATCAAGGATAATTAACCCATAAAATAGTTGTTTACTCATAGTTTCCAATTCCAAAATAAAAAATTTTTATTATTCAAGATTGTTATAAATTATCTATTCAAAATAGAATAATCAAAAGTATGGTAGATTAATAAGTATATTAAAAGAGAGAATAATTTCACATCCCCTACCATGATTCCATAATAAAAATATATATAACCCTCTAATGATTTCCTAGTCATCTATCTATAGTTTGTTCTATATTCATCCCCTTGATCTTCTATAGAAACCCAACAGTAATGGTTTCACCTTTGAGAGAATACCTCTAGTGATGCATTATAAAACCATTTTAGGAGAAAGATCATTCACCCTTAGAGGTGTGTAACAACTCTGATTTTTTTTCAAGTATTACTTGAGAATGTTATAAGGATTATTTATAGAGTCATGTGCTGAGACGATGTGATATTTCAAGGCTCAGTGATCCCAGAATTGATGTTTCAAAAATATTAAATATATTAATATCACGTACATACAGTTTTCCATAAAAAGTGTAATAACTCTTAAATAAAGTTTTAGATTGGAAATATGAGGCCTCTGTTGAGTTCAGAGTGTGGTTTTTACACTAAGAGAAATATAATATATGTTTTCATCAGGCGTTGGGCTTGATCATGTTCGAGGTTGAATAATTAAATAAATTTAATTATATTTAATTAATTATTTTATTAAAATAATAAACCTAATAATCTCTTATAAATACACTTCTATGAATGATTTATAGGGATTTCCACATAACCCTACAAATTGAGAGAGATAATTGGTGGAGATCTTGGAGGATGACATCAGATCGAGATCAAGATCGAGGATCATTACACCAATGGAGTTCAGGATCTTGCCAAAGATGGCCACACAAATTCTCTATTCATTGGTTATTGATCCCAAATTTTGGTAGGATGTTTAATTTATGTGATTCCATCCCAATCCTTTTTCCTTGTTGAATTTGAATCAATTAGATGAAAATAATTGATTTACACAATGACGGTTGATTTATTTATGGTTGATTAATTTTTTTGTTGATTTTTATACCACTTCATTCATCTTTTCTATGACAACAGATCGATGCCAAAAATTAACAAAGGTCAAGGTTCGTTTATCATATTTATGTTTTATGGATTTCTCTCCCATTTCTTTTCACATTCATTGTTGGTATTTTCTTTGGCCAACGTTCTGATTAAAACTAGGTATATGATCATTGTGAGACCATTCTTTGGTGCAACGGATCAATATCATGGGTGTGGTTTATGATCGAGGGTGCGATCGAGTTGTGGTGATGGAGGATGATCGGAGGTGGACTAGATTAGACTGAGGATCCTTTTTCTTCCTAGTGGACGCATGGTGGTGGAGAAGTGCGGATATTGATGGATTTATGGGGAATTTTCTGAGAAGATCCATAGCCTGAAATCATATCTTTGGTGACATAAAGGCCAGTCAACCTCATATCCATGATTTATAGTGGATTTTGTTGCAATAGTGGAATGTACGGATGATGTGGAGGAGAAACATGGGATTATAGAAAATAATAAACTATACAGCATATAATCTATAATTACACACTATATGGGGACCTAAATACAATGCTAGGGTTTCCATGGATAATAAAATATTACATGTTGTGTGACACCTATCACATGCCATGTAAAACATGTTGGCTTCTCAACATGTATCTCAGAGGATACGTGGGAATGGGAAAATAGGGTACACAGATATGGTCAGAGTACACGAGTAGAACCATGTACTCATACATGTCCATGTGTACATGGGCACGACCAGGTGTATATAGGTACTTCCAGAAGTAAACGGGCATAGAAAGGTGGCACATATAGAGTGCTATCTCGACCTCTACATGTTGTGTACCTAAATAGGACACACCATGTATTTTAAGGTTTACATGTCGTTTGAGATAGAGAAACATGGTCATACTAGGGGTTAGTTGGACACATCGTGTACTCCCTATTACATGTTGTGCACCCCCCCCCCCCAAGGGTATTTGGAGCCCTTTGTATCTAAAATTTGGATAATTATTGGTTTATTTCATTCCCTTAGTCAATACCCTCAAGGGTATAGTGAATAAGTACATCCACAGCTATGGATTGTGATCCCCTGTTTAGGATGAGTCTCAAATAGAGTTTGTAGTGTCCCTTTGTGTGACTGGGGTGTGATAATTTATCATTACATCTTATACCCTAAGTTGGGTTTGTGGGATTGGAGTAACCTCAATACACAAAGCATTGATTCCCCATTTAGCAGACCGTTTTAGTAGGGTTAACAAAATCATCATCAAATGAACCCCTACATAGTAGGTTGATCCAAATTAGGTGTGTGGTGTCCCCTAGTGGTCCTGGGTGTGATTCTATATCTTTGTATCAAGATATTTAGAGGCCATTGAGTTTTCTTTGGTGGGTCTCAAAGATCATGACCTCTTGGTTGAGTGTCTCTGGTGGTAGCATGGATCGTGGAGTGGGTTCTCCAAGAATGAGAATTACATAGAAGCTTTGAGTAGAATCTTGTGGTTGGTAGTTTGGTTGAGACTATCTGAAGGTGTGGTGTTTTTCCTAGGTATACCTGGGTTTTTTTCTTACTTTTGTTTCAATATTATTATTATGATCTGACTGCTCTTGATGTTTTATGTTTCGTGATTTTGGGGTGTACTATTGGGTATTTCTATACTCACCCCTACATGGTCTCTTCCACACATATCATGTCTTATGAAGATGAAATACCTTTTGATGGAGCCCTATAGGGTCTTGTACTGGGTGAATCATAGTGATATAGATAGAATAAAGTGTGATTTGTGGTTTTATTTGAAATTAGTCCCCTCCTACTTAGCAGGTTAGACTTGATTTCAGTTTCTTTAAGTGGGATTATATTTGGCCATTTCTTTCCAATACCTTGTTTTTGTACTCTAATTGTATGATTATAGATGTATTATTGCATAGTTATTAGTTTTTTTATATTTTAGAATTATATGGGCTTGGGATGTGTGTGTCTGTATAGGTACATTAGGCTAATACCTCCCATGTGTGTAATATTCCTACTCGGTGTTGGTCGACAGCCCCTGGTCTATTAGATGTGGGCTTGGGGTAGTCACAGATCAGGCCCCATCAAATTAAATCATAACATCATAGGTATTGATTCTACCTTCTTACTAGATTATGTGATATCGGTTTGGGTATTATAGAAATATTTTTAAAGTGTTTTGAGTTTGAATTTCAGGCTAGGGACCCAGTGTTGGTGCGGCAGACGATGTATCTATTCACCAATAATTTTATAACCTACTTATTTACTCAGTATATATCGACACTAGTTTTAGGGGAATCATTGGTACATACATAATATATTAATGGGTTTTTATTTCTATTTACTTCTTGATTTATCTCTCCATGTATACTCTTTGATTGTGGTACATCTTGTTTATTTTAGGATGCATCGATGAGGATATCTAGACAGGATTCCACTATGTGATCATGGGTATGAACTTTTGAGTGAAAAGGCTTTAGTACAGAGGCATGTATAGTAGATAGTACCTATGGGTGGTTTATCAACTATACCACCACCCATTGAGTATCAGTTAGCTTCAGCAGTACCTATCGAGGTTTTACATAGGCTGAGTGCATTACATGAGTTCTAGAGGAAGCAACCTCTTAGGTTTTGGGGTGAGCTAGACCCCTAGGTGGATGAGTACTGGCTAGAGATAGAGACTTGAGTTTTACACCTTGTGAGGATGCCTATAGATTAGATGGTATTACTCATAGTGAGTCTTATTCAAGGATCTGTTGGGTGATGTTGGAGTCTGGTGACTCATTCATAATATGAGATAGCTCTATCCTAGTCAAATTTTGAGTTTCTCTTTGGGGATTAGTTTTATCCAAACATATTTTGATCAATGTGCATCCAGGAGATTCTACATATACAGTAGGGAAGTATGACTATGTAAAGGTATTTGATGAGGTTTACTAATCTATCATGGTACTCCCTGAATATGGTACGATATGTATTCTTTAGAGAACAGACATTTGAGAAGGTCTTACTTTGAGATATTAGTTATTCAGTGATATCTATTTGCATTCCTACTTATTTTGGAGTACTTAATATTTCCTTATTCATGGAGATATTCTTGGAAGAGTATATGCCAAAAGTGGGTGTTGGTATTGGAAACTCAGGAGCTGAGACCACAACAGCTAGTAGTCGATGATAGTCATAGGGATCTGGGTATATCAGAAGCTTTAGGAGACAATCCCAGGATAGAGGACTAGTGGTGTAGGGATCTCAAGATGGATCAAGTCAACTAAGGGAGAGGTGGTGATTATCCTATGACATATGGGGACTGATTATCCACTAAATGAGGCTAATATTCATTGTTAATATACATAATATTCATGTTCTTTATTATTCATAAACACTATTTTAGTGCATTTTACACTTTGAACATCATTTCACATTATGATTGTAATACCTTCTTAAAATGCACTATTATGTGGTACATTTTTTAACATCATTTGAAGTACCCAATGATTCATATGATTATACATATTTTAATTTAATATTTTTGTAAATTTATCTACAATCCAATATGAACATGTTTCCTTCATGGATCAATGGATAATTCATGGAAGAAGATGGGGATATTTCGTGATGAAAGGAAGCAATTCTAGAGAAGGCAGATTGGACATCATCCCACTGATGAGAGGGTGGGGCCCAAAATATAGGCCCAATTAATCCCACATTTCGTGGGATGATATAATACATGTATAGGAACAAATAACTCTTAATGATCCAATGCTAATTCGTCCTCCATGGTGTCCATTTAGGCAGCCCAAGTTATAGATAAAATTCTAGGCTAGATTCTGGGGCCTAGAAAACCATCCCACTAATATAATCATATCTTCAAAAACTCAACTCCAAAGGGGCCAAGTGTTTACAGGATTGTAGAAGAAGTCTGGGTCTACATTTTCTTCTTCTATGTCCCACTCTGATTTGGCCATCTAAAAGGTCATCCAAACACGTCTGTTTGGTAGAAGCAAGCTGGATGCCACCTCGGGTCAAGGGTGAAAAAGTCTCCTCTCCCTTACTTTCCACCACCCTAGGCCTACCATACTCAAGTGGGATCTTTGGTACTATTGGATTCTCGACCCAAGGCTCCCAAAATTCCTATTTAAGGTAGTGGTGGTGAAGGAGTTTTTAATCTTGGATGCTTTTTTCAATTGTAATGTTATGCTGCAATTTTGTTGTCTCAAATTTGTCTTTCACATGTAAGTTCTTCAATTCACTTTAGTTTCTTAATAAAAGTTCTTATTATACTCTTATTCTATTTTTCTTTATATCACTTTGATACCGTTGGATCAAGGTGTGAATTTATTCACACCAAAAATTGTGAAATTATTCACACAACGGTGGAGTGATCATTTTATTTTTGTTGTTTTATTTACTTCTTCATTTCCTCCCTCATGAGTCTACTTTCCGCTTCCATTGAAACCATGGGATCAATGGAGGGATAACCCACTTATGGGTTGATCCAAGGGAGTAGAAAGTGGCTGTATTAGATGTTATTTATCATCCCATTAATGTATAATAACTACATTAATTGAGATTTTTATTTGATTATTTTTAAACTCCATCATCCTTGTTGAATTTAAGGTCACACACTTCAAGTGCTAATACGAACCTTTACCTTGAAGTGATCAATACATTGATCCTTAAAGTATATAGGTGATTAGTATTAAAGGGTTTAGGCATTAAACCAGTAAGTGATGATGTTTTTTTATCTCCTTAAATGAACCCATCTCAAATATAAGAAATTGAAATCATTGAAAATGTAATACGTCAAATCCACCCTGAGCGATAACCTAGGATCAAATCATTATTTTAAATTGAATTCAGTTAAGTCTCTTAGATTTCCTTTAATCCCATCTAAAACCAACCAAAGTTGGCCACTTCATAGCCAAAAATAGTCTATAGAATGTACGTGTCTATAGGTTTCTTCTTAGGTCTCTGAGGATTCAACAACCCAAGCTAAACTACAAGGACCGTCCTACCTTCTTCTCTTGGGTAAATTTTAGGGAGAATCAAATTTTGGAGTCATTTCCGGGGACCTAAGTAAGTTATCTTAGACACTATCATCCTTTTTTTCATCCCACTTCTCTTATCTCATCCCCAATTTCATTCCTATGGAAAACCCTTTTGAACAAATCCAAACATCGGGAACCTCTCCTTACTTTGATCACTCCACACCAAGTGTGATGTACAATGACCATCCTAGTTTCTACTGGTGGGATAACCAAAAACCAATTGAGGCACAATGTTTTAACTCTTATTCTCCACAAAACATTCCAAAATATAATGAGTTTGAATCCCCACAAATCCAATTTGAACATCCTCCTATGGAATTCCAACAACATAGTTATCCTCCTGGAATAGACCATCTGTCTCAACCCCTTATCCATTCTAATCCACATCCATTACTTGAAAAATTGTGTCAACAAATGGATAAAATTAATTTTTATGTTTCATAATTAAGGTTAGAACTACAAAGCATTAAAAATTGTGAGGAACTCATCCCTACAAAAATTTTCCCTTCCATAACCTTATGTGAAGTGTCTAGTTTCCCACAAACCTCTCATGAATTTACTGAAGAGAAAACCTTTGGATTTGGGGAATATGAATAGGATCAAGGAATTTTTGATGGGTTTTTAAATCAAGAGGAAACTGATTTTTTGTATTCACAAGAGGTAAATTTGACATCATGGATTGAGTCTCATGAATATAACTCCATTGATGATTTTTCAAAAAAACAAATCACTGAACCATTAAGAGAAATCACAAACTTTGAATCTATACACATTCCTGAAATTGATCTTTCCAAGTTGTTGGTTGAATCTTATATTCAAAAGGAACCAATTCTGTTGAGCAATTTTGAAAATGAAACTGAGTTCAATTCAAAGTCCCAACCTATGTTTGAATGTTTTAGCCTACCTGAACTTGAACAAAAGGACTTTCCATCCACCCTCAAGTTTCTATTAATTGGGGATAGCCAAAAACATCCAGTTGTCACCATTTCTTATCTTGAAACCAATAAAGAGGTAATGATTCTTAATGTATTAGAAAATACTACAAAATAAATTGAATCCATCATTTCTAATATTACTTGGATTTACCTGCTCATTTTAGAACATAGGTTTTTACATGAAACAAATTATAAACATAGAATAAATCTCAACCTAGTATAATTGGTGAAACATGTGGTCCTTAAAATGTTGAAAGTTGGTATTGGGTAAGTTATGGGGTTCAAGTCGAGCTAGCGACATTAAACCAAAGCACTACATGAGAGGCAACCCGTGGTTTTCATCTTTGAGAATCATTTTTTTTTCTTCAAATAGGATTAATTAATCGTTTTGATATTTAAAAGTAAAAAAAAAAATTTTGATCTGTTCTTCTATTATGAGTATGGATGGGTATGAAAGGGGAGCACCATATTTATCTGTGTCACGTGGTGTGATCCTTGAGTAATACCTTACCCAGAAATTTAAAACGAAGACAATGTATCATCAGTTTAATTTATTTTATATATATACTTATATTTTACTTATATATATATATATATATATATATACTATTTTGTTTTGTTTTTTTGTCTTCATTTTTCCACTAGGGAACTCTGCAAGCGACATGGATATCAAAGGACTAAATTGGAGCAGCAAGAATTTCAACTTCAACCACCAGGTGACTTCATTCCATGATCCTCATTTTCAATTTCCTTTTTGAACTTTCATTCTCTACCTCTACACCCTTCTAAATTTTCATTTCTTTAAACACTGGGGACAGTGTTATTTTAAGTTGGGGGGGAGATAAAATAAAAAATTATTTTGTTTCAAAAAAAAATGAATGTTTTGAAAAAAAATGTGTAAATGGAAGGAAAAATTCCTTTAACTTTGAACATGGTAATACACATTGCACACTTTGAAATTGAATATAAAATAATTTAGAATGCCCTAATTCTGATTTTAATCCTTGTATAATTTCATGAGCATAGATTTTGGAAAGTGTGGTTGTCCAATGTGATATTTCATTGTTTATATTTTCATCCAAATAAAAAAAGATCACAATGCACGTCCTTTGGATAGTGGGGTATTAGTTTGAGTTCATGGGGTCCCATAAATAAATAGCATATGTTTGGTAATCATTTTTGTTTAATATGAGTATTCAAAAAAAATTAAAAAAAATTGCGCGTAGAGCAATGAAATAACCTAATGCGTGGCTTTCGACACTTGGGATCCTGACTCCATAGTTGTCTGGCCTAGAGTTAGTAATTTTATCTATATTTTTGATAATTTGAATTTGTTTTTGACTGAGTTAACTCGAGATGATGCCCGAGTATGTGGGCTTCACTTGGTTCCCTAAGGTCTTTGAGCCTGGGAGTCATCGGCAAAGTCTTGCTACAGGGGTTTACTCTTTTGAGTGCAATTTCAATTACCATTGAAAAATTGCAAAAAAAACAAAAACAAATATATATATATATATAACAAAAAAAATTAATACTCATCTTAATATTGAAATGTGATTCCACCTAGCGCTTCCATAATTTCCCCCTTGAATAAAGATTAACCCCCATGTTTATTGTGATGCACAACACATCCTCATACTTAATTGATATTGGATGAAATATGGAAATGAATTTGAAAAAAGGAATTGGATTGGGATTGGGATCTGCTTATGAAATTATCTTGTATTAAAATATTTTGATGGGTTTCATGATTGTTTGGTATATGGGTCTCTGGTGATCATTGTGTATTAAAATGTTTTTGGAAAAGGGAATTCGAATTTCATATTGTTGAGATATATTTTGCTCGGGACTAGCCAAACTCAAGTTGGGGGGTGTGATTAGCCACTAAATGAGGCTAATATTCATTGTTAATATACATAATATTCATGTTCTTTATTATTCATAAACCCCATTTTAGTGCATTTTACACTTTGAACATCATTTCACATTATGATTGTAATACCTTCTTAAAATGCACTATTATGTGGTACATTTTTTAACATCATTTGAAGTACCCAATGATTCATATGATTATACATATTTTAATTTAATATTTTTTTAAATTTATCTACACTCCAATATGAACATGTTTCATTCATGTATCAATGGATAATTCATGGAAGAAGATGGGGATATTTCGTGATGAAAGGAAGCAATTCTATAGAAGGCAGATTGGACACCAGCCCACTGATGAGAGAGTGGGGCCCAAAATACAGGCCAAATGAATTCAAAATTTCGTGGGATGCTATAATACATGTATAGGAACAAATAAATCTTTAGGATCCAATTCTAATTTGTCCTCCATGGTATCCATTTAGGCGTCCCAAGTTAGAGATAAAATTCTGGGCCAGATTTTGGGGCCCAGAAAAACATCCCACTAATATGATCATATCTCCTAAAACATAACTCCAAATGGGCCAATATTTTACAGGAGGGTAGGCGAAGGCCCTGGATCCATTTTATTATTCTATTTCCCACTCTGTTTCGGCCATCTATAAGGTCATACAAGCGCGTCTTTTTGGTAGAAGCAAGCTGGATTCCACCTCGGGTCAAGGGTGGAAAAGTATCCTCTCCCTTACTTTCCACCACCCTAGGCCTACCATACTCAAGTGGTATCTTTGGTACTATTGGAGGCTAGACCCAAGTCTCCCAAAATGCCTATTTAAGGCAGTGGTTGTGAAGTAGTTTTTAATCTTGGATTCTTTGTTCAATTGTAATGTTATGCTGCAATTTTGTTGTCTCAAATTTGTCTTTCACATGTAAGTTGTTCAATTCACTTTAGTTTCTTAATAAAAGTTCTTATTCTACTCTTATTATGTTTTTATTAATATCACTTTGATACCGTTGGATCAAGGTGTGAATTTATTCACACCAAACCTTGTGAAATTATTCACACAACGGTGGAGTGATCATTTTATTTTTGTTGTTTTATTTACTTCTTCATTTCCTCCCTCATGAGTCTACTTTCTGCTTCCATTGAAACCATGGGATCAATGGAGGGCTAACCCACTTATGGTTTGATCCAAGGGAGTAGAAAGGGGTTGTATTGGATGTTATTTATCACCCCATTAATGTATAATCACTTCTTTAATTGAGATTTTTATTTCATGATTTTTAAACTACATCATCCTTGTTGAATTTAAGGCCACACGCTTCAAGTGATAATACGAACCTTTACCTTGAAGTGATCAAAACATTGATCCTTCAAGTGTATAGGTGATTAGTATTAAAGGGTGTAGGAATTAAACCAGTAAGTGATGATGTTGTTTTATCTCCTTAAATGAACCCATCTCAAATATAAGAAATTGAAATCATTGAAAAGGAAATACGTCCAATCCACCCCGAGCGATAACCTAGGATCAACTCATTCTTTTAAATTGAATTCACTTAAGTATATTAGAGTTACTTTAATCACATCTAAAACCAACAAAATTTTTCCACTTCATAGCCAAAAATAATCCATAGAATGTACGTGTCTATAGGTTTCTTCTTAGGTCTCTGAGGATTCGACAACCCAAGCTAAACTACATGGACCATCCTACCTTCTTCTCTTGGGTAAATTTGAGCGAGAATCAGGGACATCTTACATAGGATTTTATGACCTGACGTACAACTGATCGATATATGATCAAGGAACCACCCAAGAATAGATATCAGTAGGGGAAAGGAGTTATTTAAGGTGTAATATGTAGAAAAGGGGTAGTTAGATTAGCATGATGTATCAAAATGTTTGACATATTATCACCACAACCCCCAGGTGGTCCATGTCAAGCTCAGGGAGCTGGTGTTCAGGGATGTGGACAACTACAAGCTATGGTGGCCTATGACCCCAAGTCTCTAAGGATTATTTGAGGTAAAATATTTATCTTTTATACCTTATTTATAGTACTAATAAACATATGTGTGATTCATTCCTTTTTTACCACTTCTATGGTTCAAGACTTAGAGATTCTGGTTGAGCCCTTGGATCGACCCTTTCACTTGGATACTTCGATAGGAGGTTGCTCAGTGATCACACACTTCTACCAAAAGTGTGATTTAATTCTTATAGATGAGTGCTTCATATGATATCTCTTTGTAGATTCTATAAGGCCTTATTACATTATCTTAGGTATGGACTGGATAATCATAGTCCATAACCAGATTGAATGTTTTAGGCAGAGTATGTGGTGTGTCCATAGTGATGGGATGCGGTTTTCTTTTTTATATGAGAAGGAAACCCAGGTAGAGTAGGATGGGATCATACATAGGATATTGAATTCAATTACTCACCAGTTGGATAGTATGAATCTTGGAGAAGTGGATGTTATGGGAACTAGTTTTATACAGTGGTGGCAGAGTACAAGGATTCTTTTCCTAAGGATGTTCCAAGATTACCTCCCATACATGAGTTAGACTTATGCATTGACTTACAACTCCAGACGGACCTTATATCTTCACCAACATATCAGATATCTCCTATATAATTTCGTGAGATGAGGGTGTAGTTAGATGAATTTTATAAGTAGGTATTCATGAGACCTATTGTTTCCCCTTGGGAAGATCCAGTGTTGTTATCCAAGAAGGTGGATGAGAGCTTGAGGTTATGTGTGTATTACCGGATCTTGAACCAGGTGAACATGGATAATAATTATCCACTACCAAGGATTGAAAACCTCTTCAATCAGTTGAGAGGGACATTATGATACTTGAATGGTAACCTCAGATCATTTTATCACCAGCTACAAGTAAGGGATGAGGATATACTAAAGATTGCATTCAGATGTCTCTACAGTCACTATGAGTACTTTATGATGCCTTCGGCATGAAGAAAGCACCATAAGTGTTCATGGGACTCATGAACCATATCTTTTAGCCTTTCTTAGATCGATTTATGGTGGTCTTTATCAAAGATATCCTAGTGTACCCAATGTCTGGGGAGGATCATGTGAGACAATTGAGGATGGTCTTGGATACACTCCGAGAGCACCAGCTTTATGGGAATCTCTCGAAGTGTCGATTTTGGATTCGAGAGGTCCACTTTCTGACACATCATCTAATAATTAGGAGTGAAAATGGATCCAGTGAAGGTTGAGGTAGTGCTATATTGATAGGAACACTAGAGAATTACCAAGGTGTGGAGTTTTCTTGGGTTGGAAGAGTACTATTGGAGGTTTGTACCCAATTTATTCATAGTTATAGTACATTTGATAGCTTTGACCTGAAATGTTAATCCTTTTGGGTGGATGGAAAAGTGTCAGTATTTTTTTTAAGAGTTGAGGAAAAAATTGATGAGCTCCACTATCTTGAGATTTTTGGAGGAGGGTGTCGAGTACGTAGTGTTTTGTGATGCCTCAGGGACCAAACTTTGTTGTGTTCTAATGTAGAGGTAGGTAGTGATTTTCTATGAATCCAAGTAGTTTAGAGAAATTCTCCCCCACTATGTGCAGTAGTGAGGGGAAGACCCCTACACTTGGGTTCTTATGACCTTACACAACGTATAGGTTAGCATTGGAAGGACCTATAGTACTGGATACTAGAGTTTTACATAGTGAGTTTTTTTATGGGGTGTGTTCTCTTGAGTATACCATTAGGAATGGTAGAGTTTTTTTGATGGAGTGTATATCTCGGATGGGTGCCATCTAGTATGGCTGAGCTCATGGAGTGTGTTCTCCAGGTTGTGTGTTACCTTTAGAGTCATGAGTAGAATCCTTTAGTTGGATATAAGGTTGAAACCTCATGATACTTGGATGTTGAGACGATTATATCTGGGTGGTGCTGGGAGTCCTTGTAGTTTTTTCATGTGTATAGGTTGAAACCCCCTTGTGGACTGAGTTGACTAGTCATGTATAGTCGAGGATGGTTCAAGATGGGGTTTCTCTATCGATTAGGTTCCCTCTGTCTAGGTCAAGAGAACTATCACCTTTTATTTTCTCCTTCTTCTTTTTGGTTTTTGGGGCACCCACTGAGTATTATAGTGGCCCTACTTTTTTTACATAACTATTACATAATTTTAAAGATTAACAACATAATAGAATTACAAAACCAGGTTCCAAAAGTTTAGTATCTTGGGTAAATTAGGACCATACATCATTTATTCATAACAAAACATAAAAATTTATTTTAAATCTTTTTATTTATCCTTTTAAATCTCATGATCTCCTTTTTACATCTAGTCACCTGAGGATATGCATCAAAGAAATGAGTGAGCTAAAATACCAATAAGAGGATAAATAAGGTCGTGAATCAATATAACAGGGGTGATAATAATCATCAACATCATAACATAAGTATAATATCATCATCATAATCATGATAGGAATCATTATATAAAGGCATGGAATGTGTCAATGCATAAAAATGAAACATTGTGTCTTAGTGGGAAAATACCACACATAGTTGTGAACAAAGTTAGCATCATGATCATGCATAACATATGTTCATAATAATAACATAATCATTGTGAACAAATATAGCATCATGTTCTTACATATTTCACATTATCTCATGAGATAAATCATATTACCCAATACATTAGATAACTATATAATTCTGAGCGCACCTGTCACATCATAACATTTACATAATCATTCATGCCACATAGAACATATATCAATAAAATTCATGAATTAATCTGTGTAAAGGAATGGGTTTAATAAGTATTTGATCAATCATTAATAAACTTGGGGTTAAAAAATAAAAATGGTAAAACATATTTGGTATAATATTCATCATTCTTGAGTGAATAATAAACAACTCAAGAGGATACAAACTGTGTTTTGGAAAAAAGATTTATTTTTTAAAATATTTGTATTTGTCATAAAATCATATTGAAAAAATTTATATATGATAAAATAAAAGGAAAAGAAAATGGAATTATATTTTAGGAACATTAAAGGAATATACACACTAAAATTTGGAATGAACAGGGAATAACCCAAAGAAAAGGAGTTGGGTTCAAGAAATCACATTACCTTATGTCTGAATTATTTATTCACTTTAATATCCTTGATAATAAAATTAGATTCATTAATTACTAAATCTATAACCTCTTATAAATTTATTTTATTTATTATAATTTTATTAAGTTCATTTATTCCCATTTTTATGAGTTATACAGTTCAATTTCATCATTCTAGGAGTGTTTGTTTTCTTGGTTTTCATGATTGGATCGCGTGTATACCAGTATGGAAGTTCATGTAAAATGGAACTAATTATAAAACATTGAAATTATATTTTATTAATGAACTTATAGAATTTTAAATGATTTATATATCATTTAGTTATATGGTATTAGTATGATTCATTAGATAAAATATTAATGAAAATGATTTAATTTATTTTGGTAGTTTTTACGACCATCCTGAACTTATATCATTTTATTTAATATCATGTTTATATATTAGTTCCAGAACATTATAAAACTTAAAATATATATAATAAAATCTTATTTAACCATAAAAATGATTTTATGTCCAGAATTGAAGGTGATAATGGAAAATGAAAATGCATCATCCATGATGGTAGTAAATTGACACATCACGGATGATGTTTTCATTTTTAGAATAAAAGGGATAGGATAAGGTGTTTGATGATAGATATTGCATTAACATAACAAAATTATTATAAATATAATATATATGGGTTATCATTAATGTTTTTATATAGTAGTTAATGATATGATAATAAAACAAAAAGAAATTAAAAGAAATTAAAAGAGAACAGAAGAGGATTTTGCCTCTTGAATTTATTCTCCATGAGAACCTCCTTAAGGTACTTAGGTTTGGTCTTTTTTTGAGACCAGAAGGTCCTATACAAGAGGGAGATTCTTGGAAAGAGTATTGGGTAGAATTTGAAAAAGATTAAAGGCTTTGTAGGTGTGATGAGAAGAGGTGGTGAGGGGTGGTATTTATAGAGGAGGAGAAGGGTTTTTTTATTATTATATTCATTATTTTATTATTTTGGATCAAGACTATCAATAGTGTTTACCTTATCACTAAATATATTAAATAATTAAGATGAGTTTGATATTATGCGCTTACATCAGAAATACATCATCCATGACTCAAAAATTCATGTATTAATCTTATATCGTAAATTATCGTATTTCACTATTCACCAAAAATTCAACTATTTTATAAAAATCCCAAAAACTCAACCTAACTATTTTTATATTATTATAAGTTAAAAATAGACTCCATTTTATGAAAATAATTTTATAAATATGATAAATTTTATTTTTAAATAAAATCATCATTTATTCAAAAAATACTAATTTTAATATTATAATCGATTTTACAGCACTTTGAAAAATTAATTAAGGTCTCATAAAATTATATTATAATCATAAGACATCAAATTATTAACTTATGAATCTATTTTATGAAAATAAATTTTTTTAAATCATTATATTAATTATAAAATTACAAATAAACATTTATGTTTTACAAAAATACCAACACTTAATTTATCATTTTTAAAACATTTATTTACTTATACTATGATATAATTATATCATATTTTCATTTATAATATGAATAAATTGTATGTATACTTTTATAAGTGAGGTTGCTATTATATTGGTTAGATTACTATTCCTAATGGTCATGGTACTGTTCTAAGGGTCAAGTTAATATTCCATCAGTATAGGTTCTTTAATTTCTATGATTATCACTTATTTTATTCTTTATTTATGAGAATGATGTTTTTATTTGGATATCTATTATATGTATGTGTTTTATATAACATAATTATAAGAATGGAAAAACTTCATTGATAAAATTTATGTTCATTACCTTCTTCCCCCCTTTTGAAATTTCTTCATCGAAATTTCATTTTACATAAACAGGTGAGGGTATTTCTTCTTCATTGCTTCCTCTGGTTATAAAGTCACTTCTTTATAATTATAGTTCATCTACAACACTTTGAAAAGGTGATTTTTATTATTTTATAGGACTTTGTCTCTTTGGTCCAAGATCTTTTCTGGCTACTCTTCATATGAGATGTCGTTCTCGAGTTGTACCACCTCCAGATTCAGTACATGTAAAGGGTTAGGTATGTACTTCCTCAAGAGTGATACATGGAACATGTCATAAAATTGAGCCATACTTGGTGGAAGTGCAATCTGATAGGCCACTACTCCTATACAATTAAGGATATTAAATGGACCAATGTAGTGTGGGCTAGGCTTACCTTTCTTTCCAAACACCATGAATCTTTTCCATGCTGATATTCAAATGATGACTTTGTCTCCAACATCAAACTCCAAGTCCCTTTGATGGTTGTCAGCATAGATCTTTTTGTGACTCTAAGAATCTTTGATATGTTATTGGATGGATTAAACCTTCTCTATCATCTATTTCATAAGACCATGTCCAAGTAGCTTTCACTACTAGAATTCTTGGTATTTGAGACGACTTATTTGCGACGGGATCCCGTCGCAAATAGCCCATTGCAGAAAACACTGTCGCAAATACAATTATTTGCAACGGGCCCGTCGCAAATAATGGTAGTAGCGACGGGAAACATCATCGTCACAAATAAGTCTCTGATTATATGCATTATATATACATAAACTTTTTCGCAACGGTCTCGTCACAAATAGTTTTTGTGATGGGCCCACCATCCCATCGCAATATATATATATATATATATAACGTTCTGCGATGGGCCCGTTGCAACAAATTATTTATGACGAGTAAGTAGTCTCGTCGCAAATATGATTTTAAAAATATTTATTTAGACTATTTGCGATGGGGAGCCGTCGCAAAAGGTCCCGTCGCAAATAATAAATTAATTTAAAAAAATAAATTTAATAAAATTACGATTAATGAAAAAATAATATTACTATTATTAAAAAAATAAAAAATATTACAATTCTCAATATTCACAAAAAAATAAAAAATAATAAAATATTATTATTATTATTATTAGTAAACAAACAAAAAAATAGAATACTAAAAAATATATATTTAATAAAATAATATTAATATTATTAAAAAAATTAAAAAAATTAAAAAAAATTAAAATTCTCAATATTCACGAAAAAATATAAACAAATAATAAAATATTATAAATTAAATTATGTAATATTTGTACCGATATAAAAGATAGAAAATGTAAATAATTCATATTACAATGTTAAATTAAAATATTTTTAACATAAAAAAATCACTGGGGGGTCATCTTCTGGAGGAGGTGGAGGAGCTGAAGGAGATGGTGGAGAAAACTCTATCCCTAAACTATGAGTCAGACGGCACATGTACTTCATCTGCTTGTGATGTTGTTGCTGCCATCGATGCATCTCCTCCACATGTTGCTGCTGCTGCTGCTGCCATCGACGCATCTTCTCCTCGTGATGTTGCTCCTACTGTTGTTGCCGCTGACTCATCTCTTCATGCTACTTATGCAAAGTCTCTATAAGCTCAGCTTGAGTACGCAACTGCTCCTGATACTGTGAGCTAGAAGATTATGTCTCTCCACGAGCTCCTCTCGAGCTGGACACCGACATCTTAGCAGTACCATAATAAGTTCCATGAGTCAAATGAGAGTCGATACCAACTACTCGGACCTTCTCAAAGCTATACCGAGTCACCTGCATCCATGCCGCCTCATCGAAATGGTGAGCACCGGTCTACTCTGTTGTCTCGTCCTGACCCTCACCCTATGTCTGAGAGGTTGCAGCCTCATATGACTCCTTCAATTCCAATTTAAAATTAAAATTATGAAAATATTATATCCAGTTAATTGTCAAACTGAAAAAATAATACTAACCACAATCTGATTCCGACGATCACCTCTAATCTCTCCAGTGGCTGGATCACTGTACATCCTCTAATAAATGTCGATCTCTGTAATATCTGGATGCTCGAATGCCTATAGAAATATAAAATAAACTGTTTATATTTAAAGTTATTTAAAATATTTAAAAATATAATTACCATATGCTCTCTATGAGAACTGAATGTACGACTACCAGCTTGATGTGTCACCTCCTGTCTCCCCCAGTTCTACCATCCCACTGAAGATCTCCTCTAAAATATACCACCCAACCAGTGTAAACATAATCCATCCCAAACGTGAGATAAAATGTACTCTGGTCGGTGAGCTCTACACGACTCATCAAATTCTGTCACTCCTGCTTTCTTAATGGTTGTCCTTCTCAAATTGTGCAAAAACTGACGGAAACAGTCACGCATAGAAACCTGTCATGCCGCGTGGATAGATTCGTGCATGCTATCATCGATAGGATACCATAAACCCTATAAATAATTTATAATATCAAGTTATTAATAAAATAAATTTCAAAATAAATATTATTTATTTATGTACCATCCAATAATGGAACATGTCGCATCGCACATCAATAGGCATATGTTCCCATGTGATCCATGGCTGAGAAAAATAATTGTGCAAGATAGCGCTCCCCTGTCTAATAGCTACATGCACAAAACTGTTAAAAAGGAATAAATAATCAAACAATTAATATATATATAATTAAATTAATGAAATATAACAAAAATATACATGTTACCATACCTCCGTGTGTGTGGATCAAAACCAAGATGTGGACGTCGCTCGGGGATAGGGTCAGGAATCATCAGTCATGCAAGACTACGCCCCCTCTACGTATCCCCTGAACCGCCAGTAGGCTGAGGGTTAGATGATCCAAAATCTTCCTCATACAACGGTAGGTCAGCCTCCTGCAACTCGCGGAATATATCAGAGTCCATCTGAAACACAAAATGATTGTTGTTAGTAGATAGTTGAAAATAACTATTTAATATAGATATATATTAGTTATGATTATAACCAGAATTTAAATGTGTCAATGTTCATCTTCATCCTCTTATCCATAACTGTCAATGTCAATGTCTTCATCTTCCTCCTCAGCATCATCAATATCCATATGAGTTTCAGTTTCAACATCTCTTATCATTTCAAATTCATTTGTAACATCATTAACATCTTCATCACCATCGATCCTTAATTGTGGGGTGTTATAATCGATATTCACGTCTCTTTGTGAATCAGATGGATTTTGAGAAGTCTCTTGAAAAATTTCAATTCCTTTCACTTAAGTGGAACCACATTCAGTTTGAGTAAATTGGTTTTCCCGAGATTTCATTTTTATTATGCTCCACCAATCGCTCAAGTCTCTTGAAGTTGCACAGTACTTTTCATAATAAATTTTATGTGCCTGTTGAGCCAGTAAAAATGGTTCATTTACTGCAAGAAGAATTTTATATTTAATATCGATGATTTCATGAGTCAGATGAACTTGCAAACCTCTCTCAGTATCCAACCACCGACATTTAAACATTGTTATGTAATTTTCCCTAGATAACACAGCTCAATAATTTCATCCAAAATTCTATAAAAGTCAACTTCATTTTCTCTATGATGTGATCCTGTCAAGAAAACTCCACTGTTTGTTGTTTTTTTTTTGATTCCTCGTATGCCTATGTATGAAATCAAAAACCATTAACCACATATGTATTATAAGATTTAACCATTTTGGATGGTGGGTTACTCAATATACACAGTCGCTTATCAATTTTATCAGCATATTGAGAAACCTGAAAATTATAAAACTATTATCAATATAATAAATAATAAATGGAATTTATATTAAATCATCAATAATTTATGTTACCAATTTTTGAAACCATTGAGAAAAAAAATATTTCTGCGTTCTTCAAGAGCAGCTGCTGTAATTTGTGGAAGTTGTTTCTTGATATGATTATCATATAACCTACAAATAAAATCAATTAAAATATTGTAACATAAATTATAGAATAAGTGTTATAAGCACTCACAGGACAAATGATGTCATTTATTCACAGTTGAGCATAACATATATATGAGCTCTATGATGTTCATCATCTGAAATCCATTGTTCATGAACTCCACCGAAACCAAGATTTGGATGATTAAAAACTATTAATTGATTGACTATTTTTTCATTAACATTCCCCTCATTTTTTCCCATGATATTATGTTTTGAGGGATATTGATATTCAAAATAATGAGAGAAAAAAAAAACAATTCCCTCTAGCAAATAAGATTCTGCAATTGAGCCTTCAACTGATGCTTTGTTACATACTTTTTTCTTCAATTTCTGCATGCATCTCTCGAATGGGTACATCCATCGAAACTGCACTAAACCTCTAAATTTAGCTTCATGTAGAAAATGTAATATTAGATGTTCCATTGAGTCAAAGAAAGCGGGTGGGAATATTTTTTCCAGTTTACATATAATTATAGCAACATCTTCTTCCAGTTTTCTTAGTGCATCGTAGTCTGTTGTCACTGCACAAATGTCTCGAAAAAAATATGATATGTCTGTTATCTAATCCCAAATCATAGAATTCAACAAACCTCTAAATCCAATTGGCATTAGTCTTTCTATTATAACATGATAATCATGACTTTTTAATCTAGTAATATAACCATTCTTAACACATCTGCCCAAATAGGAAGCATAGCCATCTGGAAGTCTCAAATCTGCAATCCACTGACAAAATAATAAGCGACTCTCTTTGGACAGTGTATAAGCTAATTTTGGCTTCATTAACCTCTATGATCTGACATTTTCAAATAGTTTAAGTTCTGGTCGCCTTTAAATTTGGTCAAGATCTAATCGTGCCTTTACAGTATCTTTGGTCTTACCTGGTGTATCCAAAAGTGTATGAAATACATTATCAAAATAGTTCTTCTCAATATTCATAACATCCAACATGTGGCAGACCAACAAATCAGACCAATATGGAAGATCCCAAAAAATGATCTGTTTTATCCAATTATGCTCTTTCCCAAATCCATGAATTTTCTGTTGGTTTACTGTTGGTATAAATGTAATGGGAGGTAATGAAAATACAACTGATTTTAACTCTGTACTTGAGATCATATTTGGAGGTTCATCCTTTTCAATTGTACCTTTTCTGAAATGAGATTTGTTCCTCTGAAAAGGATGATCAGTTGGAAGAAATATATGGTGACAATCAAAATAGAAAGGTTTTTTTCTTTGACGAGCATAAAGGCTTTGTTGTCTTTCATATAGTAAGGACATGATTTCAGACCATGTGTACTCTAACTAGATAACATACCATATGCCGGAAAGTCACTAATCGTCCACATCAATTCAGCTTTTAATATGAAATTTTGTTTTGCAGTAACATCATATATATTAACACCATCACTCCACAATGCATTTAACTCATCAATCAATGGTTTCAAATAAACATAAATATTCTTTTTCCGATGTCCTGGGATTAATAGAGTCAAAAAGATATAAGGCTCCTTCATCAACATCCATAAAGGAAAATTGTACGGAGTTATAAATACAGGCCAACATGAATACTGACTACCATAAGAACCAAATGGACAGAAACTGTCAGTAGAAATACCCAATCGCACGTTTCGGGATTCTATAGAAAAAGACGGATGCAGACGGTCAAAATGTTTCCATGAATCACCATCAGATGGATGATTCAAGATTCTATCAGTTGAAATATTGGTTTTGTGCCATGGCATCATTGACGTTGTATTCTAAGACATAAATAAATGTTGTAACCTCGGTGTAAAGGGGAAATATCTCGACTGTTTTACTAGAATCAATCTAGACTTCTCTTTTTGAGCTTCTTTATACCTCGATTGTCCACATGTGGGACAACTATCCAAGGACTCATTTTCTCCAGAATATAAGATTCAATCATTTGGACATGCATGAATCTTCCAATAACTAAGTCCTATATTACGAACCAGCCTCTTGATCTTATAGTAATTTGCAGGAAACACATTTCCTTCAGGTAACAGTGTTTTAACCAAAGAAAATATCTGATCAAAACAGTTGTTTTACATTGAATTATCTGATTTAATAGACATAAATTTGGCAACCACTTCTAATTTTCTTATCTTGCAACCAGGATATAATGCATACTCAGTAAACCTCAACAACTCATAACATTCGGATGGTTCCAACTCAGGAGTTAAATCAATATCATCATGAGTTTCAGTTTGTTGCACAGATGGGCCTGCACCATCATGTACTAAATTTTGAAATCGTGATGGATCCAGAATCAAGTTATTAGGATCTTCTCTGGAACTTCATTCATAGTGTTGATACCAAAAAACATAATCTGGTTGAAAATCAAACCGCAAGAGATGTCCCCAATGTTGTCAACTGTGTCAAATATTCTCAGAGCACATTTTTTACAAGGACACTTAATTGTGCCTTCTGAAACTTATTCTGGTTTTGATGATATAAATTCTAAGAAAGATTAAACATCCTCAATATATACAGGATTTAAACCAGAACCATTTGGATTTCTGCACTGATTTATCCAAACACGGTCATCTAATAATGACTGATGTTGACTTCCTTGTTCCATATTTTTCTACATAAAATATAAAATCATCACTATTTTTGAATAATTTGAAATTATAAAAACACTATCTGAAAAAGGAAGATAAATAATTACAACTATCACTGCCTGAAAACATTATAAAAAATATGATCCTATGAATGCATATCCAATCTCATACATACAAGATTGAATATGTCTACGTAGTAGCACATTTTTCATAATGTTTTGAGTTGGTGAGAGTTGAAAGGAGAAAAGTCATCGAGCAAAAGGAGTGTCGTCAATCCACTGGAAATTGTACCAAGTTCTTAAAATTTATTAAAATTTATTAAAAAAAAATTCTAACTATTCCTAACTGTTCCTAACTAATTATTACTAATTATTACTAATTATTCCTATTTTTCCTATTTTTTCTTATATATTCCTATTTATTTCTATATATTGCTAATTATTACCATTTATTGCTAATTATTACAATCTATTTCTAATTATTACTAATTATTACTAATTATTACTATTTATTACTAATTATTTCAATTTATTACTAATTATTACTAATTATTACAATTTACTACTAATTTAGCAATACTTAGCAATACTTAACAAAATGAAAACTGCTTGAATAATAAAAGGAAATTTGGTAATCATCGTTGTGGATATGATTACAGATTTTCCCTTCATTATCCAAGAAGATTTCGTATACTAATTATTACTAATTCTTACAACTTATTACTAATTATTACAACTTATTACTAATTATTACAATTTATTACTAATTATTACAATTTATTACTAATTATTGCAATTTATTACTAATTATTACTAATTATTACAATTTATTACTAATTTGGAAATAGTTATCAATACTTAGAAAAATGAAAACTGTTAAATAATGAAAGGAAATTTTGTAATCATCATTCTGGAGATGATTACAAATTTTCCCTTCATTTTCCAAGCAGATTTTGTTTACTAATTATTACTAATAAAAAAATTATATTATCAATATTTATGAAAAAACAATATTAATATTATTAAAATAATAAAAAATTTATAAAATATTAAAATTATCAATATTCGCAACAGGATTTTCACTATTCTTAACATGTTCAAATCTCAAAGGGTCTCCAATTGTCAGGTCATGCACAATAAAAAGTTTATGTCAGTCATGTCCAATGTAAACTCTATAATTATCCCTGCATGGTTGATCACTTATCAAGTAGTGTTGCAATAGGATGACCAAAGTAATGTCATCCTCATCTCTAAGAATCATATCGCTAATTTTACATAGATCATTCTTCCTTAAAAATTTGATGGGACATCAGTATCTTTCCCTTAAATTTTCAAGGAAGAATGGTCTATGTAAAGGGTCATGTGAGATAATTTTTATAGATGAGAATGGCATGACTTGGGTTGTCCTATTTCAATGCTACTTGCAAGGTGATCAACCAAGCAAGGACAATTATAGAGTTTACATTGTACATGGCTGAAACAAATTTTTTATTGCGCATGACCTGACAATTGGCGACCCTTTGAGATTTAAACATGTTAAGAATAGAGCAAAGCCTGTTTTGAATATTGATAATTTTAATATTTTCTCAGTTGTCTTATTATTTTAATAATATTAATATTGTTTTTTCATAAATATTGAAAATATAATTTTTTAATCGTAATAATTATTGCTAATTATTGCTAATTATTGCTAATTATTGCTAATTATTGCTAATTATTGCTAATTATTCCTAATTATCGGTACTAATTCCTAATCATTGGTAATAATTCCTAATTATTTCTAATTATTTCTAATTATTGGTAATAATTCCTAATTATTCCTAATTATTAGTAATAATTCTTATTTATTGGTAATTATTGGTAATTATTGGTAATTATTGGTAATTATTGGTAATTTTGGTAATTATTGGTAATTATTGGTAATTATTGGTAATCATTGGTAATTATTGCTAATTATTTCTAATTATTGCTAATTATTGCTAATTATTTCTAATTATTCCTAATTATTTCTAATTATTGCTAATTATTGCTAATTATTTCTAATTATTCCTAATTATTGCTAATTATTCCTAATTATTGCTAATTATTGCTAACTATTGCTAATTATACCTAATTATAGCTAATTATATCTAATTATAGCTAATTATTCCTAATTATAGCTAATTATAGCTAATTATAGCTAATTATTCCTAATTATAGCTAATTATTCCTAATTATTCCTAATTATTACTAATTTTACTAATTATTACTAATTATATCTAATTATTACTAATTATAGCTAATTATTCCTAATTATTCCTAATTATTACTAATTATTCATAATTGTTACTAATTATTCTTAATTATTACTAATTATTCCTAATTATTACTAATTATTACTGATTATTACTAATTATTCCTAATTATTACTAATTATTCCTAATTATTACTAATTATTGCTAATTATTCCTAATTATTACTAATTATTACTAATTATTACTAAGTATGTCTAATTATTACTAATTATATCTAATTATTACTAATTATTACTAATTATTACTAATTATTACTAATTATTACTAATTATTACTAATTATATTTAATTATTAATAATTATTTCTAATTATATCTAATTATTACTAATTATATCAAATTATTACTAATTATTACTAATTATATCTAATTATTACTAATTATTGGTAATTATTACTAATTATTCGTAATTATTACTAATTATTCGTAATTATTACTAATTATTCGTAATTATTACTAATTATTCGTAATTATTACTAATTATTGGTAATTATTACTAATTATTGGTAATTATTACTAATTATTGGAAATTATTACTAATTATTGGTAATTATTACTAATTATTGGTAATTATTACTAATTATATCTAATTATTACTAATTATTACTAATTATATTTAATTATTACTAATTATATCTAATTATTACTAATTATATCTAATTATTACTAATTATATCTAATTATTACTAATTATATCTAATTATTACTAATTATTGGTAATTAGTACTAATTATTTCTAATTATATCTAATTATTGGTAATTATTACTAATTATTGGTAATTATTACTAATTATATCTAATTATATCTAATTATTGGTATTATTACTAATTATTGGTAATTATTACTAATTATTGGTAATTATTACTAATTATATCTAATTATATCTAATTATTGGTAATTATTACTAATTATTACTAATTATATCTAATTATTACTAATTATATCTAATTATTACTAATTATATCTAATTATTACTAATTATATCTAATTATTACTAATTATATCTAATTATTACTAATTATATCTAATTATTACTAATTATATCTAATTATTACTAATTATATCTAATTATTACTAATTATATCTAATTATTACTAATTATTACTAATTATTACTAATTATTACCAATTATATCTAATTATTACTAATTATCTCTAATTATTACTAATTATATCTAATTATTACTAATTATATCTAATTATTACTAATTATATCTGATTATTACTAATTACATCTGATTATTACTAATTATATCTAATTATTACTAATTATATCTAATTTTTGGTAATTATTGGTAATTATTCCTAATTATTACTAATTATATCTAATTATTACTAATTATATCTAATTATTACTAATTATATCTAATTATTACTAATTATATCTAATTAGTACTAATTATATCTAATTATATCTAATTATATCTAATTATTACTAATTATCCCTAATTATAACTAAATTCTGCTAATTATCTATAATAATCTCTAATTATTGCTAATTAACAATAATTATTTATAATTATCACTAACAATATCAATTTCTTACTAAAAATAAATAAAAATAAAAATCAATTTAAATCTAATTTAATTAGAACTAATAAACAACAATTAAAATTAATATAAAAAAATAAAATAATTATAAAATAAAATAAAATATAAATACCTTAAACTTTGATATTCTGAAGATATTGACGCCTTCCAATTGCTCTTGTATAAAAAACTTCAACTAAAAGAAATTTTTCCCTTGAAACTAGATAATGAAGGGAGAAAGAGAGGAAGATCTGAGTGATTTGAAAAAAAACGGGTGGGGGTATATATAGGTCAGATTAGTTGCGACGGGGTTATTTGTGACGGGTTTCCCGTCGCTAATAGTGGTATTTGCGACGGGCCCCGTCGCAAATACCCTCGCCCGCATTAATTACGGTCGGCAGTTATAAGGGTATTTGCGACGGGGCTCGTCGCAAATAATTCCTGTCGACACTCTTTTTGCGACAGGACGACATCCCGTCACAAAAAGCTATTAACCGCCGTCGGGTATTTGCGACGGGTACCGTCGCAAATACTCTTGCACGGTTTGGCGGGCAAGCCGCGCGGATTGGCGCACAAGTCACGCCAAACTATTTGCGACGGGGGACATCTCCCCGTCGCAAATACTATTCGCGCGGTTTGGCGCGCAAGTCGCGCCAAACTATTTGCGACGGGAGACGAAATCCCGTCGCAAATAGCCTCCTGGACGGGTTATTTGCGACTGGATTTATTCCCGTCGCAAATAACTCATCGCAAATAACTCATCGCAAATATTGATTTTTCCCGTAGTGTTTTGTTCACCAACTTCATCCCAACGAGTTGGAGTTCTACATTGCTTCCCATATAGAGATTCATATAGAGCCATCTGAATGCTCGAGTGGAACTTATTGTTGTATGAGAACTTGACAAATGGGATATATCGATCCCATCCACCTTTTAATTCCATTGATTAGAATCTTAGCATTTATTCGAGTGTCAGAATAGTCCTTTGAGATTGGCCATCAGTTTGGGGGTGATAGGTCATGCTGAAATTCAAATCAGTACTCAAAGCATGTTGAAGAATTCTCCATAATTTAGATGTGAACCTTGGATCATGATCAAAGATGATTGAAATTGAAACCCCATGCAACCTCGTCACTTCCTTCACATATATCTTGGAAAGTTTTTCAAGTGATATATATTTCCTAATAGCAATAAAGTGGGAATTCTTGAGTGATATATCTTCCCAAATAGCAATAAAGTGGGTGGTATTGGTGAGTTGATACACCAAAACCCATGTCGCATTGTTTCCTTTCGATTTCTTCAAGATACCAATGAAAAATTCAATAGTGACATTCACCCATTTCCAAATGGGTATAATAAATTGTTGCATCATACCTTTGGAGTTATATCACTCTAATTTAACTTGCTGACATACCAAACACCATGAGATATATTTTGCAATCTTCTTATTAATGTTATCCCACCAGAAGTGTTCTCAGAGATCATAGTACATCTTGGTACTTCCATGATGGATGGAGAAATGTGAGCTATATGCATTATCCAGTAGGTCCTTCTTTATATTAGGTGACTAAGTAACACATAGCCTCATTTCCAACTAAATCACACCATCATCATCGATATGGAACTCTTATAGTTTCCCTTCCTTTACTGCATTCACCTTCTTTCGAAACTCCAGATCATCCCTTTATGACTACTTGATATTCTCTTAGATAGTTGGTTGGAAAATCATTTGGGAAAGGTATTATGTATTATGTACCATTATTATTTCAATATACACCCTACATATCCAAGAATATAGGGTCTTTCTTAATCCGCATCATGGGTAGAGTAGCAGGTTCTTTTCTGATAAGAGCATCAATTACCTTGTTTACCTTCCTAGGATGATAGTGAATAGAGAAATTGTAGTCCTTTATTATCTCTAACTATCTAATTTGATTTATGTTGAGTTCCTTATATGTAAATATATACTTTAGAATCTTTTGATAGGTATATATGTCACACTTTTCACCATAGAGGTAGTGCCTCCGTATTTTCAAGGAAAAAATCACAACTTCTAGATCCAGATCAAGCATCATGTACTTATATTCATGGATCTTCAATTGACGTGAGACATAGGCTATCACTTTATCATTCTATATGAGTAAAAAACCCAAGTCTCTCTTTGAAGCATAACTATATATCAAAAAAATTCCACCTGTTGGTAATGTGAGTACAGGTGTAGTGATCAGCCTTTTGTTTAGTTCCTTGAAGCATTCCTCACATTCTTTCATCTAGACATACTTTACCCCTTTCCTTGTTAACTTAGTTGGAAGGATAGACAATGGTGATAAATTTCTCACAAAACATTAGTATTACTCAGTTAATCCAAGAAAATTGTGGATTTCTATGACACTAGTGGGTCTAGTTTATTCCTCAATTGCCTTTGTTCTTAAAGGTTCCACATAAATTCCCTCACTTGTGATCATGTGTCGCAAGAATGTGACTTGCTGCATCCAAAATTCACACTTTTTGAACTTGTCATATAATTTATCCTTCTTTAATGTCGCCAGAACAACCCTTAGATGTTCTTCATATTCCTCCTTTCTCCTGGATTAAATGAGAATATTTTCAATAAAAACTACCACAAATTTGTCGAGGTAGTGTCTAAAGACTCTATTCATCAAATCCATGAAGATTTCAAGGGAGTTAGTAATTCAAAAGGGAATCACTAGAAACTCATAGTGACCATACCTTGTGTGTAAAGTAGTCTTATTAATATCTTCCTTCTTCACCTTCAGTTGATGATATCCAGAATGAAGATCTACCTTTGAGAAGTACTAAGCTCCTCATAGTTTATCAAACATGTCATCAATCCTTAGAAGAGGATACTTGTTCTTTATGATGATTTTTTGAGTTCCCTATAATCAATACACAGCCACATTGATCCATCATTATTCTTTAAAAAGATCATTGGTGCACCCCAAGGAGATGCATTGGCGCATATAAACCCTTTATCCAAATGCTCTTGCAACTATTTCTTTAACTCCTCTAATTTGATATAGGCCATCCTATAGGGACATTTTGAGATAGGAGTAGCTCTGGGTATGAGTTATATTGAGAACTCTACCTCAATATTTGTGGGAAGTTTGGGTAACTCTTCAAGAAATACATCATTATATTCCCTCACAGTGGGAATTTTCTCCAGGTTGATACCTTCCTTTGACTCAACCATTTGAGTGTGGTTTGATTCTTCATAGGGAATCAACACCCACACTGTTGATGTATTTTCCAAAGGAGATTCATGGTCTTTCTTTCATTTTTAGAGGCACATGGGATGGTGTAGAATTTGAAAAGATATTTAAACTTAACGATGATTGGTATGTGCTCTATATAATGAGATTCAATCCATGCCTAGTATAACATTAAATTCTACTAAGTGAGGTATCATGAGATTCACTGTAAGAATCTTTCCACATACGCCAATAGGAGAAGATTCTAATAGTTGGGTTGCAATGATCGCACCATTATGTGTTTTTATGGATATCTCTACTTCAAGGTTTTAGGGCTTTAATTTAATAATTCTATAAAACTTGCAAGATATAAAGGAATCACTACTACAAACATGGCCTTTATCAGTGCTAAAAATGGCCTTTATCAGCGCTAGAAAAGTGCTGATAAAGCCAGCGTAGATAAAGGGGGGGTCCCCTTTATCAGCGCTTCCTTTATCAGCGCTTTCGTTTTAGCGCTGATAAAGGAACCTTTTATCATCGCTTTTAAAAAATCACTGATAAAAGTTAAAAAAATTTAAAAAAATTTAAAAAAATTAAAAAATACTGCCAATCGGGGGGGCTTTTATAGCGCTTGAACCCCCCCCCCCCCCCCTTTTACAGCGCTTTTCGGCCCCTATACAGCACCCCATGCACCCCACGCACCCCCCTCCACCCTTTAACAGCACTTTCTACAATATTCTCTATGCGCGCGCACCCCTGCCTCCACCAGGATTTGAACTCGAGACCTCCCCCCTGCGCGCCTAAGCCCTTACCACTACTCTATTTTGATTTGCTTTCCAATTCATGATATCTCTCTATATATATATTTATATATTTAGTTATATTTATTCGTATAGTAATATATAATTATATTAATATATATATAGTTATATTATAATATATATATATATAGTTATATTATAATATATATATATATAGTTATATTATAATATATATAGTAATATTAATATATATATATAGTGGTATTAATATATATCTATATCTATATATATATATATATTTAGTTATATTTATTCGTATATTAATATATATTTATATTAATATATATATATATAGTTATATTAACATATATATAGTTATATTAACATATATATAGTTATATGAATATATATTTATATAGTTATATGAATATATATTTATATAGTTATATTAATATATATATATATAGTGATATTAATATATATATTTATGGTGATATTAATATATATATTTATAGTAATACTAATATATATATATGTAGTTATATTAATATATATATATAGTTATTAGATTAATATATATATAGTTAGATTAATATATATATAGTTAGATTAATATATATATATAGTTAGATTAATATATATATAGTTAGATTTATATATAGGTATATAAATATTCATTGTATTTTAAATAAAATGGATGTTAGTTATTATTTAGATAAATCTAATATATTTTATATGTAAATATATTTTATTATTTATATTTATAATTAAATTTTTAGGTGTGAATATTTAAAAAATATGAATATATTGTTATACATTTGATTATAAATAGCAGTGAATTATAAAAAATGATGAAATTTCAAAGACATAATATCAATATGAATGTAATACCTTGGAATAAATTCATACCCCACCAAAAAAATCCAATAATACCCCCTTAAACGAGGGTGAAAATCCACAAAATGTTAAAAAATCGGGGTACCCCGACTAAAAACTCAGTTTTGGAGGCCTTTTGGGCCTCTTTTGGCCTCGAAAATTGCTTGATCGGGGTCCCCCAGGTCACAACAATGTAGAGCTCGTCGCAGGCTTCGATTTGATATATGGTAGAGCTCAAACGGACACTCGGATCAAAAGTTATGGCCGTTTGAAGTTTGAGTTGCGTTTTCAACATATTTTGGATCTTTTTTTAATTTTTTTAATTTTTTTAGTCTTCAAATTGTTATTAAATGACTATTACTCCATAATTATTAGCAAATTATTTATTAAAAATATTTTTTTAATTTTTTAAGAAGCCATTTTCACTAAATATCTTATATATTATGTATAATAAGTGTAAATGTACATTTATAGTTATCTAAAATATATTTAAAAATTATATATTATATTTATATATCAATATAACTATATTTATATATTAATATATTAATATATTAAAAAAAAAATTGAATCCGACCCTTTATCAGCGCTTTTAAAAAAAGCACTGATAAAGGCCCCCCCTTTATCAGCGCTACTAAACAAGTGCTGATAAAGAGGGGTCCTTTATCAGCGCTAACAAAAGCGCTGATAAAGGGGGTCCCTTTATCAGCGCTAACAAAAAGCGCTGATAAAGGGGTGCCTTTATCAGCGCTTTTTTTAGTGCTGATAAAGGCACCCTTTATCAGCTCTTTTTTGAGTGCTGATAAAGGGACCCCCCTTTATCAGCGCTTTTTCGTTAGCGCTGATAAAGGGGGGGCTGCGAAAAACTATTTTTATGGTAGTGAATGTATATAACCAAAATCAAATAATAATTTTTCCATTCTTGAGTGAATAGGTTGTGTACCTTGTACAACTTTTGTTTCTTGATCCACTTCATAAGTAGTGATGGAATAAGCATTCCCTTACTTATTTGGTGGTTGTTGACACTGATTACCCTCAAGGAATCGAGGTTTAGTGCACTATATTGTATAGTTACCTTTCTCTATATATTTGAAGCATTGAACCATGGGTGGTGCTATCATTTCCTTCATCTAATTGTCTATATTCTTCAAGTATCTTCGACATTCATGAGCTTGGATGAATTCTCTCCCACACTTATAGAATTTCCTCATCCCTTTGAGGTAGTTCTAATGATACTTATTCCCAGATTTTTGACATGTGAGTGATTGATGTTTCTTTCCAACTTTATCATTAGATCCTCCAACTTGAAACTCCATATTTCATTTCTTATCTCCATAGCCTTGGGACCATTCTCTAAACTCAATATCCACTTTGAGAGCATATCGAACAACTTCTTCATAACTCTAAAAGTCTTGAATATCTAGATCCTTTCAAAGTTGTGGTTTTAAACCACTAAAGAATATATCTATTTTTCTATCATTATTGATAACAAAACTTGAGGCTTTTCTTGAAATCCTTGTGATGTTTGATTCATAAGTTGTGATAGATTCACATTCCTTTTTCTATATATCTATGAATTATATCTCCATATTTACAAACAGTGTTAGGGAAATACCTATTAAGAAATATTTTCTTAAAGTCTTCCCACTCCATCTCTTCAATTTCATCCTTCGGCTCGATGTTCTTAATCAACTCCCACCATTGATCGGTCTCTCCATCTAAATGATAAATGGATAGAGTCACCTTATCTCTATCAGAAAAGTGGAGTATAAAAAAGATCTTCTCCATTGAGTTAACCCATTGTTCCGTAATAAGTGGATTGGAAGATCCAATAAATGTCAGTGGTATTTACCGCATAAAATATTTGATAGCCAGTTGATCCCTCTTAGGTGAAGGCAGATGTTCCACATTGTTTAGGTTATTGTTAATATCCTGATACATCTGGGTAATCATTGCCATGAAATTTTAAACTCCACCTCCCAAGGCATTGGGGATGATGTTCGGGAAATCGCTACATTGTCCCTCACATGGGTTTTTGGCCTAGTTTCTCCTAGTTCCCACCATTTTCTAAAATAGAAAAGGTTTGAACAAAAAATAAGTCAAAATATCATTAATAAACAATTTATTCCTTCATTTAATTAACTTTAAAGTCTGGTCTTATGGGATCTCTATGTTTAATATTTTTTTTAAACAAATCTTCTTTGGTGATTACATATACTTAGTCTCATACTAAGGGTTTTCACTAATTTTCTCTAATCCTAATTACCAAATTAAATATACCATTCTTTAATACTAATTATAACGACCATACTTTTCTTACATAACTATTGCATCATTTTAAATATAAATAATGTAATAGTGTTACAAAACTAGGATACAAAGGTTTAGTGTCTTAGGTAAATTAGGACCATATATCACTTATGCATAATAAAGTATAAAAATTTATTTAAAATATTCTTCTTTATCTTTATAAATCTCATGATATCCTTAGTACATGTAGTCAACTGATGATATACATCAAATAAAGGGGTGGGATAATAGCCTAGTAAGAGGATAGATAAGGACGTGAATCAATATAACATGGGTGATCTAATCATCATCATCATAACATAAGTATAGTATCATCATTATAATCATAATAGGAAGCATTAGATAAAGTCATGGAATGTGGAAATGCATAAAAATGAAACATCGTGTATTACTGGTCAAATACCGTACATAGTTATGAACAAAGATAGCATCATTCTCATGTATAACATATGTGAATAATCATAACATAATCATTATGAACAAATATAGGATCATGTTCATTCATATTTCACATTATATCATGAGATACATCACATTACCCAATACATTGGAGTGATATATGTTTCTAGGTGCACCCATCACATCATAACATTTACATAATCATGCATTCCACTAGAATGTATATCAATCAAAGTCATAAAGTAACCCATGTAAAGGAATGGGTTTAATAGGGATTTCATAAATCATGAATAAACTTGGGGTTACCAAATGAAAATTGAAAAAATATTTTTTATAATATTCATCATTATTGAGCGAAGAAGAAAAAACTCAAGAGGAGTTAAAATGTGTTTTGGAAAGAAGAGTTCTTTTGGAAAATATTTTTGTTCGTCATAAAATCATATTAGAAACATATATATCTTAGAAAATAAAATTTAATTAAAATTAAATTGTATTTGAGGAATATTAAAGGAATATCTACACTAAAATTTGGAATGAAAGAGGAATAACCCAGAGAAAAGGAGTTGGGTTTGACAAATCCCCTCACCTTATGTCTGAATGATTTTTTCACTTTAATATCATTGATAATAAAATTAGATTCATTAATTACTAAACATATAACATATTATATCTTTATTTTATTTATTATAATTTATATTAAGTTCATTTATGGTCATTTTGGTGAGTTATATAGTTCAATTTCATCATTCTGAGAGTGTTTGTTTTCTTGGTTTTCATGGTCGGTTTTCTTGTATACAATTATAGAAGTTCATGTAAAATGGGAATAATTTTATATAATTGAAATTATATGTTATTAATAAAATTACATAAGTTTAAATGATCTTATATATCATTTGTTTATATGGTATGAGGATGATTCATTAGATAAAATGTTAATGACAATGATTTAATTTATTTTGGCGGTTTTTATGACCATCATGAACTTATATAATTTTATTTAATATCATGTTTATATATTAGTTATTGAACATTATATAACTTAAAATATTTATAATAAAATCTTATTTATCCATAATAATGTTTTTATGACCATCCATGAAATGGAAAATGAAAACACACCATCCATGATGGTGGTAAATTGATACATCACAGATGATTTTTTTATTTTTAGAAAAAAAGGGAGATGATTTGGGGTTTGATGATAGATATTCCATTAACATAATAAAATTACAGTATATACAATATATTGGAGTTATCATTCATGTTTTTATATAGTAGGTATGTAGAGGATATGAAAATAAAAATAAATTAAATGATTTTAAAAGAGAACAAAATAGGATTTTACCTCTTGAATTTCTTCTCCTTAAGAACCTTCTTAAAGAACTTAGGTTTGGTTTTTTTTTTGATATTAGAAGCTACTAGACATGGGGTAGATTGTTGGGAAGAGGACTGTATAGAATTTGGACAAGCTTCAAGGCTTTGGATGTGTGAGGAGAATAGGTGGTGAAAGGTGGTATTTATAGGGGAGAGGGGTGATTTTTTATTATTATATTCATTATTTTATTATTTTGGATCAAGAATATCAATAGTGTTGATACTTATCACTAAATATATTAAATAAGGAAGGATATTTCAAGATTATGGTCTTACATCATCCATACATCATTTATTTATTTTATATCGTAAATTATTGTATTTCACTATTCACCAAAAATTTAACTATTTTAGAAAAATCCCAAAAATTCACCCTAAACATTTTTCAGTGTGTAGTTAAAAATAGACTCCATTTTATGAAAATAATTTTCTAAACATGAGAAATTTAATTTTTAAATAAAATCATCATTTATTTGAAAAATATTGATTTTAATATTATATTTGATTTTAAAACACTTTGAAAAATTAATTAAGGTCCCATAAAATTATATTATAATAATAATACAACAAAATATTATTTTATGAATCTATTTTGTGAAAATAAATTTTATTGTAAGGAATTATATTAATTATAAAATTGTAAATAAACATTTACGTTTTAAAAAAATATCAACACTTAATTTATCATTTTTAAAACATTTATTTACTTATATTGTGATATAATTATATCATATTTTCATTTATAAGATGCCTAAATTTTATTTATACTTTTATAAGTGAGGTTACTATTCTATTGGATGGATTACTATTTCTAATGGTCATGCTACTATTCCAAGGGTCAAGTTACTATTCCATCAATATTGGTTCTTTAATTTCTATGATTATCACTTATTTCATTATTTATTTATGAGAATGATGTTTTTATTGAGAACTCTATGTTATGTATGTGTTTTATATATCATAATTATAATAAGGAAAACTTCATTGATAAAATTTTGGGTCGTTACAAGTATTGTTATACTCACCCATGCACGAGCTTTCCCTACATGTGTTGTGTCTTGTGCAAACCACAGATATTTCGACGGACTCCTAAAAGAACCCTAGATAAGTGGAGATTAGTGAGCTAGACCAATCAATGTGTTTATTGGAGTTGGACCGAGGAGCTTTTTTGTAGTTGCATTTGAAAGTGATCCCCTCCTTCTGAGCAGGTTGAACGCTTTTACGGTTTTTTTGGTGGGCATGCATTTTTTATTTTTACACTTTCAGTACTTATGGTTTACTCTAGTTTGGAATAGATTTATGCTTTCATTTTAGTTTCTATCTCTTTATATCTCTATATTGCTTCATGAAGGTTTTTTTGGGTGCATGTGTACAGGTAATTTAGGAAAAGGCATTCCATCTGCGTGATATTCCTAATTTGTGCTAGTCACCAGCCCTTGGCCTATTGGAGGTAGGATTGGGGAGTTATAGCCTGGGCCCTGTTGAGTCAGGTCATGATAGGGCGGTATCAGAGTGGGTTCCACTTTGGGACCGCAATATCATGAGCTTTGTTTGGGTTTTATAGCGATAGTGTTAAGGTGTTTTGACTTTGGATCTTAGGTCAGAGGTTCCAGTGTTGGTGTGGGGACCAACATATCCATTCACCAGGATTCTAATAACCTGCCTTTTGAATCAGTATATTAGGACACTTTTTTTAGGAAAATAATGGTACATGAATCATATAGGACTAGGTTGTGGGTTCTTTTTTCTTCATGAGTCAACTCTCCAAATATACTCTTTAATCATGGAGGGTCCTGATTATATTTTAGGATTCTATTATGATGATAGAAAGACAGGGTTCTATAGAATGATTGTGATGAAGATCTGCCTCGTGAAGAGACTTAGATGTAGGGAACTAGTTCTAAGGTGGTACCTTTGGGTGGTCTTCCAGTTAAGCCACCATCTGTTGAGCAGCTGGTGGTGTCGACAGTTCAGGCTGAGGATGCATGTAGGCTGAGTACACTACACGAGTTCTATAGGTAGAAACCTCTAAGATGCCAAGGTGATCTAGACCCCTAGATATCTGATGCTAGCTTAAGGCAGTCATGCGTGTTTTTTACCTTCTGGGGACACCTCCTGATCATATGGTAGTCCTAGCAGTGACCCTTCTACAAGGTTTGGTTAGGCGATGGTGGATCCTAGTGATGTAGACCCGTGATGAGGTGATTCTCACTTGGGTAGAGTTTGATCGAATCTTTAGGGAAAAGTTGTACCCATCCATGTTCAGATATGTACATATCCAGAAGCTTATAAAACTTTGGTAGGGTAGCATGACTGTGGAGAAGTACTCAGTGAGGTTCATGGACCTGTCACATTACTCTATGGACATGGTTTGAGAACCATTCTTCAGAGCTTGAACCTTTGGGTAGGGCCTCCACAGAGACATCTGATAAGTTGTGGTCTCTTTATGACTTCTTACTTATATGGGGGTACTAGAGTGAGCTCTAGTGGTATAGAGCTTCCTGTTGGAGGGAAGGGTGGATGCGGTCAACAGTGTTGGTTACGTGGTTGAGGCGTCTACAATTATTGGTAGACAGTAGATGATAGGACCATGGTGAAGGAGGAATACCCATGCCCAGACTCAGGAATGTGGCCCTATAGCACAGGATCTGCTTCTGGGACCAGGTTAGCTATAAAAGAGGATTTGTTACACTTGAGATGTTTTGAGACATCTTTCTATATAATTTCCAACCCATCGTGCTGCTGAGAGGGAGTCAGTCAAAAGACAACCTTTCTAAAGGCAGCATTTGGAGCAGGGAGTTCCTCTTGATGACGGACATGGAGGAGGAGTGAGGAGAGAATCAGGAGGTGGTAGGAATTTCAAGGTGTTGCCACTACCACCCCTAGGTGGTCCTCACCATTCTCAAGGATCGAGAGTATATTGGAGAGGACAATTGCAAGTCATAGAGGCCTTTGACCTAGAGGCTTCAGGGATAATAGAGGTATGCTCTATGTCTTTTATACTTTTTGTAGTAGTAATTGTTATAAATTGTTGTGAGGTACTCTTTTCTTTCTAATTCTTTATCTAGGTTTAACTAGGGTAATGCGGTGAATCATTGGGACCATATGTAGATGTTCTTTGACATAATTTTGGACTCGCGAGAAGGATAGACTCTTTGCCCACTGAGATGTATTTTTGTGACGCAATCAAAACCATGTAGGCGAGTTAGTGCCACCCAAATAGGATAGTTTATAGGTGTGGTGGATGAGTTCCTTTGACTTATGTGTTCAAGGAAGGGTTGTGAAATAGAGTGTTCGAGTAGGTCCTGGCATTTCTAGTGGAACTTTTCTGCTGGACCCTTATTCTTGGCAAACCTAGTGGAGGGTGTGCCTTATTTCAAACCATTTTTTAGTGTAAAATTTATATCCTATGATTTTTCCAAAGTGTATATTGGTTTCTTACCATCCATACTCATCTAGGATTCCACTAGTGGGTGTGTTAGTGTTTCTAATTTGGCTATCTATGTTACGGCTGGAGGTTCGGAGATGAAGGGATCAGTAATACCTAGTGTTTACACTTGGGTAGCCCTGTTTTGTTCGTTGGTACCCATGCGTGCAAGGTTTCAACCTTGTATGCAAGATTCTTGAGGAGGTCGTGGTGTATTTCATTCAGTGGTGGATGTGAACTGTATGCAAGTATCTACTTCAGGTTGGCGATGTGGTGTACCGTTAGACCCTATGATTGCAGATGGACCATGATACTTGGTATTTTCCACCTACCACAGTTGAGGAGACATGTGTCTAGTTGTTGCATGATGTTGACCTGGTTGGAGTTGGACGTGAGTGTGGTTTGTCTAGGGTGGTTCTCCAAATTTTGTGCTTGTAAGTAGCATGGGAACCCTTGGTGAGCTCATTGGCGTGGGAGTTCTGGTGGAGAGCTCAGTTTTTTTCCCATGTTCCTAGGATTAAACTTTTTAAGGATGAAAATACATAATGTGGGGAGAATTTAATGACTTATTTTTTGACCTGTAATAATTTGGAATATTTCTAAGAATATTTCCAAATCCAAGTGCTGAGTCGGTGCAGGATTTTGGGGCCCAGAAAGCCCTGGCGCGGTGATATTAAAATATTAAATATATTTTGTCATGTGTGTGTAGTTTCTATTGAAACATGTAATAACTCCTAAGAAGATTCACATATCATAATTTTTAGACTGTGGTTGAGTTCATAATATCATGTTTACCCTAGCCGTGACATAAAATTTATCAGTGCCAGGTGTTCGGTCATAGGTGGGTTGGTGGGGCGTCGAGTGGTGAGATTTTTAATTAAATGGAATTTAATTAATAATTTAACCTAAAACCACTCCCCCTACCATTTTTGGTGTGGATGAAACAAGGAGAGTCCCCTATCCTCTCCCCTTTGGTTGCTGGAAGAAACTAAGCTAAATCGAATCAATGAGGTGCTGCTGATATCCATTATTAGTGTCGATCGTCATCACATCGAGGAGTATCACAATCTGAGCATCGTTCTACACCCAAATCTTTATTTTTTCTCCCTTAAGGTAGTTGGATTTTAGTTTTAGTCTTGATCCCCTTTTTATGAATTTTTTTAAGGTTGTAGATCCCTATTATGATTTTTAGATATCCCTTCTAGGTTGATCTACATGTTTCAAGGAAAATCAAGGCAAATTAGGTGACTCGAAGGAAAATTACCATCATAATTCTTATCTACACAGTGTGTGAACCAGTGATACACTTCATGTGTTCTTCCTATTTAGGGAAGATTAATTTTAGGGACTACATTCCATGTAAAAGGGTTATACATCATGTAGTAACCCCATGTTGTCTGGACTTGGGACATGGTCGGGGTAGTCATGCAGTAGTACATGGTTGTGTGATAGTACACGGCCAAAGTATAAGGGAACGGGGTGCTAGACATGGGAATGGGAAAACGATACAGATAAGTGTATGTTTAGCCTAGACACATCGTATAACATAGGGTACACGTCATGTGGGGGACATAGCTATCCAAGCTATATGGAGGAAGAACATGGTTGGGGGCCAAGTGAGGGACTGTAAATGAGTTCGAGTACTCACGATCTACTCAGACTCGGCTTGGAAAATACTCGAACTCGGTTCGAGTTTTTTCAAGTCGAGCTTGAGATCAAGCTACTCAAGTAATAACTCGAGTCAAGTTAAAGTATTAAAACAGTATAATACAGTATCTCACAAGCCTAATAAAGCATCTAATTTTTTAATATATTATTTTTATTCAATATATATTTATTTAATTTTGATCTCAAGCTTTCGATCTTGAGTAAAAAATCGAGTTCGAGCTCAAATTCGAGTAATATTTTGTAATATAAATTCCAAAAAAAGTATCCTAATTGAACTGAGTTGATCCTAATTGAGTGATCTATCAAGCCCCAATTGAGCTTAATTTTGAGTACAGGCCTGGAAATCAATACTTGATTGAGCACCATACTGATCTCAAGCAGTGAGTTCAAGTATTGAGCTCGAGCTCGAGTACTGGGATACTTGGCTTGACTTGAATCAATTACACCCCTATGAAGGACACACCATGTATGGTATATACATGTCATGTACACCAAAATGGATAGCCAATCCATGTAAAGGGGGTACATGTCCAGGTGCTTGGGTGGGTTCACATGTTGTGTGGACCCCAATGCACGTCGTATACTTTCTTGATATCTTCTTGAGATCTTCCATCTTGCGTATCTCCTTCTCTAGAACTTGTATTCATTATTGAAAGTAGTCTATCCTAATCAGTTTTCCATGTAGAACGTGATAGTGGACTCTATAGTGGCCTATGAGATATGATGTCGTGAGTTTCAAGCACAATATTGTAGTATCAATACTTATCCTCAGTTAGTGATCAGGGTGGATCACTGGGTTGACGTTGGGGTTAGTACCTTTCCCTATCACCTTAGGATGTGGGTCCCATAAACTCTTTAGACTGATAAATAAGTTCACCCTTGTTGTATGAGGGCACATTTCCTCTACTAGTGGTATTTTTTTATGCAAGGTATGATAAGTGTGACACTCCTTTCAATGGAACTTTACCAATGTTGTAGATCGGTGTGGTTCTTGGAGAGAGACGCTAAGACTAGAACTCCCCGATGGCATCAGGGCATGGGTTTCCCTTACCTATCTACTTTGGTAGATATGTAACTCCCCACATTATGGGTGGTGTTCTATACTTATATGGTAGTTCTCTCGGGGATGGTACTCCCCTGTCTAACCAGGGCACAGGTTCCATTTATTGTTATTATAGTTGGAGACAATGCTCCCCTGCCATGTTAGGGAGAGGGTCCTCCATACTCATTGTCTAGATAGAGTTGGTATTCTCCTATTGGACTATGGTTTGGGTTCTCTATCTGTGTATTAGATACTCCCTTTACATTTCACAAAATGGGTCCTCCATATGTGACATATAGATAGAGTGGGTACTCCTCTATCATGTTAGGGTGTGGGTCCTCTATCATTATAGTAGGTACTCTTCTGTCATTACAGGGTGCAGGTCCTCCAAACATATTATTCTAACAAAATTGGTACTCCCCTGTCATACCAAGGATTAGTTTCTCTAGCCTGGGGTCGGTACTCCCCTTTCGTATCAAGGTTTGGGTCCCCCATTATGATCATGTTGCTAGAGAGGTACTCCCCTATCGTACCAAGGTTTGGGTCCTTTATATATGGATTTTTACTACCCTTTCATATCAAGGTGTGGGTCCTTTATCCTTTGAGTGGTACTCCCCTATTGTACTAGGGTGTAGGTCCTCATCTATGGACTAGTACACCCCCATCTTCAAGTAACAATAGAGAGTGGGTTCTCTTTTAGAGTTGGAGCTCCCTTAGATGTTGAGTATAGTTATAAGTATTGGTCCCCTTCACTAGTTACCTAAAATACCTGGTTAGGATTTAGTGATCACTCGAGATATTGAGGTGCGGGAAACTCCATACAGGAGAGATAGAGGTTTCATATGATGGTTAGGAGATAGCACTCCCTCGACTATAGGGAAGTTGAAAGGTGTGGGTCCCTCCATTATCTCTCATTAGAGAGGATGCACATAGTTCATAGTCTTGAGTAGTGCTCCATCAGCTATTTGCAGTGGTGAGGGGAAAGCATCTCCACTTGGGTTCTTAAAACCCTATGCAGGGTGCAGGTTGGCATTGTAAGGACCTATGGTAATGGGAACTAGAGTTTGACCAAGTGATTTTTTCCTGATAGAGCGTGTTCTATCTGGTGTACCATTAGGAATTTCAGAGTTTTTCCAGTGGAGTGTATCTCTCATACGAGTTCCATCTGGGATGGTTGAGCTCATGGAGTGTGTTCTCCTAGTTTTTTGTTACCTTTAGAGCCTCAAGTAGAATTTTTTAGTTGTATATGAGGTTGGGACCTCATAAGACTTAGATTCCAAGATAATTATATCTGGGTGATTTTAGGAGTCCTTGTGGTGTCTTCATGTATTTGGGTTGACACCCCCTTGTGGACTGAGCAAACTAGACATGTATAGACAAAAATGGTTTGAGATAGAGTTTCTCTCTCAATTGGGTTCCCTATAGTTAGGTCAAGCAGACAATATCCTTTGAGTTGGTCATTTTCTTTTGGTTTTTTTGGGGTGCCTACCGAGTATTGTTATACTCACCCCTTCAAGGTATTTTCCTATATGTGTTGTGTCTTTTGCAGACCACAGGACTTTTGATGGAGTCCCCAGAGGACCTGAGACAGGTGGATCTTAGTGAGCTAGACCAACCGAGGCATTTACCAGAGTTGGGATGAGGAGAATTTTGATAGTTTCATTTGACAGTTTTCATCTTCTTATGAGAAGGTTGGATGATTTTACAATTTTATTGGTGGGCATTTGTTTTTTCCTTTTACACTTTTAGTACTTTTTTTGTACTCTGGTTTGGGATATATGCATACATGAATTTTAGTTTCCAACTTTTTATATCTCTGCATTGTTACATGGAGGTGTTTGTGGGTGTGTGCATAAAAGTAATTTAGTAAAAGGCCTCCCATCTATGTGATATTCCTACTCAGCACTATTCTCCATCCTTTAGCCTATTATAGGCAATCTTGGGGAGTTGCAGCACATGCCATGTTGAGTCGAGTCATGAAAACTAGGGTTACCATGGAGAAGAAATGATCACATGTTGTGTGACACCTTTCACACACCGTGTGACCCATGATGGCGGCTTAGAGTGTATCTCAAAGGATACACAGGCACAATAATTCCATGGTAGACAAACACAGTCATAATACATGTGCAAAGTTGTGTACTCAGACATAGCCAGGTGTGCATGGGCACGACCAAGTGTACACGGGATGGTACACGAGCACGGGCATAAGTAAATGGGCATGAAAATAGTTCCATATCTAACTCTACATGTCATGTACCCAGATAATACATGTAGTGTATTTTGAGTTTTACATGTCATGTGAGGCAACAACACATGGGTAGACCAGGGGTTGTTTGGACACGTTGTGTACTCCCTAGTACACATCATGCACCACCACCACCACTACCACCACCCCAAAGGTATTTGGATACCTTAATTTCTTAAATTTGTACCAGTATCAGTTTATTGTGTTCCCCTAGTCCATCCCCTTGAGGGTACTATGTGAAATTATATCCATAACTCTGGATTGTTATCCCCTCCTGAGGATGAGTCTCAGGTAGAGTTTTCAGTGTCCCTCTATGAGACCAAGGTGTGATCCTTTATCATTAATTCTTATACCCTAGGTGGTGTTTGTGTAATCAACATGATCTCCTTATATATATCATTGATCCTCCATCTAGTAGGTTATTTCAATAGGGTTCATGGTATCATTAACAAAAAATACCCTACAAAGTAGGTTGATCTAGATTGGGTGTGTGGTGTCCCCCGGTGGTCCTGGGTGTGATCCCCTATATGTGTATATAGATATTTAGAGAGAAGTGGGTTTTATAGGTTAGGACCCAATGATCATGACCTCTTGGTTGAGTTTCTTCAGTGATAGAATGGATTATGGAGTGGGTTCTCCCAGAACAAGCATTACCTAGAAGCTTCAAGCTAAATCTTGTGGCTGGTAGTTTGGTTGAGACCGCCTGGAAGCGCAGTGTCCTTCCTGGGTATATATGGGTTTTGTTCTTACTTTCATTTTAGTATTTATATTATGATATGAATTATCTTGATGATTTATGTTTAGTGATTTTGGGATGTCCTATTGGGTATTGTTATACTCACCCCTGCATGATATTTTCCCCACATATCATGTCTTATTTAGATAGAAGACCTTTTGAAGGATCCCTGGAGGGTCTAGGACTGGGTGTAGCACAGTGATCCAGATAGACTGAGGTGTGTACCAGTATTTTTATTTGATAGGATTCCCCTTCTACTTATCATTTTATACTTATTTTCAGTTTCTTTTGGGGGGATTGTATTTGGCCCTTACTTTCCAGCGCCTTGTCATCATACTCTGATTGTGGGATTATGGATGTATGTATGCATGGTTATTAGTTGTTTTACATTTCATAATTGTATATTCTTGGTATGTGTTCATGTGTTATATACATTAGGCTAATGCCTCTCATTCATGTGATATACCTACTCGGTGTTGGTCACTATCCTCTAACCTATCAGAGGCGGGCATGGGGTAGTCGTGGCTCAAGCGCCATCAGGTTGGGTCTTTATAGGTGAGCCACCTAATCCTAGGAGATTTGAACAATAATATCCACCAATAATAAAATTTATAGGCCACTCCCCTACCATACATCATGCCTTAAAAATAAAATCCATTTGTGTTATTTTTATAGCCCGCTATAGGAGGCATCCAATGAATCCATTTCCCCCAAGATGACATTATAGTGGTAACAAAAGTATATGAAACCTCCATTTAGAGTTTATTAAGCATGAAGAGGTATTATATTATATTTATATTTAAATACAACTCTTAAAACTCTTTAACCACTCTATTATGTTTTACCAGAATAATTAGAGAACCTAAAACAAGCTTTCCTTTGATGCATGTTATCCCAATGTTACAACATATGACTGGAAAGATGATATATATTAAGTGGTGTTTAAACATTTATGTAGTGATATAATTACACAATTTTTATTTACATTAACATTGAATCACTTTTTTGGAATACTTAATACATTACACAAACACACACCCAAATACCATATTAGTTTAGTATCTTGGGAAACTTGGATCACATTCTTCTAATTTGGTGAAAGTTCTTACACATCTTTCATAAAGATATTCTCATTTAGTAATCCTAACTAAATACTTTATTTATAACCTAGGGAATAGAAAACATAATAAAGGGTGAGATTGGATGCTCAGTAAGGGTAAACAAGGGATACGTGTAAACATAATCATGAGAATAAGGGTATGAGAACATGATCATGAAAATAGAAGATCATACCTTGTGTGTCAATGATCATAAATAGGAATCATGGCATAAAGATTATAAGTTCATAAGAAATGAATCATAAGGAAATGAATAACATAATCCATGGAATCATAACATAGGAATAATATAAGAAATTTTTGGAAGACACATAATCATATAAATGATTTCCATAGTAGTCGAGGCATCGCTGCCATGGCTATCTTAGTGGTATGGGTTCATGCTCCATACCATCTTGATATTAATGGTTCACTCTCATAACCATCTTGGTAGTAATTTTTCACTCTCATAACCATCTTTTTATACATGGTTTACTCCCATAACCATCTTTGTAGTCATGGATCACTCTCATAACCATTTTGGTAGTCATAGTTCACTCCCATAACCATCTTGGCAGACAAGGTCCTTTAAGTCTATCTCATGAGATATAAATCTTTAATCAATGAATTGGTGGTATATATAGGTATCACCCATCTAATAATGATATATTTTCTCCAAAATAACATAAATCATGTATCATATTAGAACCCATGGAATGAAATGGGTTTTGTAAACATGTTTTAATCATAACATAACCCACAAAAAATAAATGGGTTTTATAAATATCATTTCATCATAAACATAAATAATTCATAGAGAATATAAGAATGGTAAAAATAAAGAATATCTCCAGTAAAAAATTAGTAACATCGAATAATTTTATCTTATATGGAAAATAATTTTTAGAGATCACTTGAAAATAATTCTTATAGAAAATATACTTTCTTCTTTGAAATCATTTTCTTTTTTAAAATGCCACGAAATTTTAAAAGAAAAAAATTTATTTGAAAATAAACTTGTAATATTTTAAGATAAACTTAAAGTTATTAAGGAATCATGAAATCATAAAAATACATTCATGTCGTATAAGTTAAAAAAACATTCTTCGCAATACTTTTTCTGAAAAGGTCAAAAAGTACCTCATTTGGAAAATGACAAAAGATTCCTTTCAAACTATTTAATAAAAAGTCACGCATGGGTAAAAATAAATTTAAATAATTTTATAAGAATATTAATAATATTTTGAAATACATTTTTAAGAAACATGGACATGGATGATAAATATTTCCCAATAGATACTTACGTATAAATAATCTCGATAATAATGAGATTGTGGAATTAACCATTACCTTAGGTCTGATTCCCTCCATACGTGTATAAAACTCATGTATAGTGGTTTTAAACATATTATTAACTTATAAAAAAATCATAATAATATTTATGGTATCATATATGATTCATTTATGACTTTATATTACCCGTTTATTAATAATTATAAGTTAAATCAATGTTTCGGGTAATAACATCTTTGTTTATCGTACGTGTTTTGACTTGTTATTCTTGATCCTATTACTTAGATCATATTAATTCTAGAATTTAAAACATGATTTATATATCATATATATTTAGTATATAAATATATATAATATATATATATATATGAAATGGAATTCACTATTCATAGAGACGGTAAGTCGTACGTACGCACAAATGTTGTTTTCATTTTCTTATCATACTGAATGGAAGATGGTAAATGAAATATATATATGTGTGTGTGTGTGTGTATATATATATATATTATTCTGTTAGAATTATTATTTAATATATTTCATATTTATTTATTATATAAATTTTTTATAATAATTCTTAAAATGGTTAACGTGGAAGGTGAATCTCATCACGTCGTGGAGATGGTAGGCTGTACGTATGCACAAGCGAGGATATCATTCCATTAATTATGAAAAAGTAAAGAAGTGGATGGTATATATTTTTTTCCAGAATAAATATAATGTTATAATCATCATATATAATTATTATTTCCATCATTATACTCATCCAAGAAAATTGGTGATGAAAAACATATTACACCATGACAAGGAGACGGTAAGTCATGCGTACGCACATGTGGTACTTTCATTTTTCATAAGATGAATAAAAGGTGGAATATGGTTGTTCCATAATAATAATAACATATAATAATATAGTTTATTATATATTTATTACTTTATAATGGAATCAACACAATAAGAGGAAGTAGAAGAAGAAACAATTTTGAAAGAGTCTATAAGGAGATACCTTTTCTTCGATGATCTCCCCCTATCTCTTCTTAGGGACACTAGAGTTGGTATTTTGAGAAGACCAAAACCTCTATAATGTTACTAGGTAAGTTTAAAAGTAAAATGGGTAGGTTTTAATTAATATATAATGATGATTATGGTGTGAAGAAGTGAGGGAGGAGGTTCCCTTTTATAATTGAGGTGAGGGGCACTTTTGGAAATCCTCAAAATATTAAAATATAATAAGGCTATTCTAGAGAAAAAACATACAAATGAGATATAAATGGAGTGTGAAATTTTTTACCATATACTATCCCCTTTGTGATTATTTATCATTTTTTTATTTTTAAATAAATTAATAATATATCAATTCAATAAAATATCATTATTTTCAAATTTGATACTATTTATTTAATTTCGATTTAAATACATCAATACAAAGTGGGAATTAAAATATAATGGTTTCACATATCTATAATATATCTTTTATATATATATAAATCATTATAAACCTCAATTCATCCAAAATATATCAAATTTAATATTTTTTAAAATCAATTATTTTGTTTTTCTATTAATTAAATAAATATTTTTTTAACATTAAAGAAGCATATAAGGTAATTATATAATTTCTAAAAATTAAAAACAAAGTTATATAATGAAATTAATTTCATTATGATCAAAATATATATTTATATTTGTTCATATCTTAATTTTGTTCCTATGTGGATGCATAAAAGATATTAAATATAAGAGAGTGATATTTTGTAACTATCCTTGATTTTAAATAATATAATAGTTATTTTCATGGACTAGTGTCCATTAAACAACTATAATGTGATATTAAGGTGATAAGGGTCTAATACTATTAATCAAATAATTTTTGGACAAGTTTTGGTTTTATTTTAAACCTTATCATTTTGATTTACCCTTAATTAATCTATTGTAATTTTAATTATGGTAACAACATTCTAAATATTAAATGGTTATAAATTATTACTTATATTGGTTAAATTATCCATAAATGGAAAATTTATAACATTTTATACCTTATAATAATCTATTTTTATTTTTTAAAAATATTTTTATGATTTTTAATTAATTTAATAAAATAATATTTTTATAAAATATCATTAGTGTCAATTTTAACACTACTCACAACTTTATCTTTAAATAAAATATAAACTGAAAGATAATTTAGAAAAAAACCATTTAATAAACTCCTAAAATTTCAAATTAACCTATAAAATTTGTATATAACCTTAATTAATTAAAATTATATTTATTTTAATATTTGTAATATCATTTATTTGATCCTTTTATTAATTAAACAATTACTACATCATCATTTTGTCACCATTTAAGTTAATTATTTTATCACTAAAAATTATAAATAAATTATAATGATGTATATAAACATTTTATATTTCAAAATAATATTTATAGTCAAATTTATATTATATATAACCCAATATTAAAAATGTTATAGTTATTAAAAATATGAGTTTGACATTTTTAACTAATCCTCAAATAAAATATAATGAATGTCATATTCTTACAAAAGTTTCTTAAAATGTTATTATTTCAGTATAAGGTTTATTTTATTCAAAATAAATAATTAAAATGAAACTAGGACAAGTTTTAGGGTAATTTTATAAAATTATAATATTATTTTTACCTTTAAGTATCCAATTTACCCTTAACCGTGGTAAATAAAAATTTACTAAATCTATTATTCATAATATCCAAAATATTAATTTGGTCCTATTAAACTCTAAATATCATATTGATTACAACCACGTATTTCCATTTTCAAAATTCAATTCACAAAAGTAGCAAAATTAATTTTAACACTAATCTCACAGACGTGGCGAGAAGGTAGGTAAAAAGAACGTTCAAAAGTTCAATAAGTTTTTATATCTAATTTCAATATAAAAATTATTCCAATGACCTAAATTGGATTAATATATGTATAATTTATCTATTTTTACTTAAAAATAAATTGAAATTATAATAATTCTTTAAATGAAAAGGCATTTTTTTACTATAATGCAGTATTTTTCACTATTCATTGAAAAATGAAACTTCTCGTAAACATACTAAAAATTCACCCTAAGTTAATTTTGACATTCCAAATTCAAAAATAATGTTTATTTTATCAAATTAAATTTATAATAGTGTCTAAAATTAATTTTATTATTATTCACAAAAGGACATAAAAATCAGTTCCTTTAAGAAAATAGTCTTTCTAAACATATAAAGACTTTATCAAAAAAATATACATTTCATTATAAATATGTTTTATTTATGTGAAAAAATTATAAATAAAATTTAAAATTTATTTATTACTATTCATATTACTATGTTTAATGTCTAGTTTATAACTATATCATTTAAATAATTATAATAATAAAGTGTTGTTTTGCAGAAACTCAATGTTGCGTGTAACGCAAGCCAAGTCGGTGTTGTGTGTAGTTCAAGAATAACTTGGTGTTAAATATTACTTAATCAAAACTTAGATATTTTATATAATAAAAAAATCTATATTCATTTTTGCGTGAAGTGAAAAATATCCAAAAGATTAAATTAATTTGAAAAAAATAATTCACAAAATCTCAGGGTGTTACATTCTACCACCCTTAAAATGAATTTTTCCCTTGAAATTATTCTAGGTTATTAAAGGTTTAATACTTGAAATTTTATTTCACATAAACCCATATCTTAAAAAATACTAAAACTTACTTTTTAAAAAGTAAAAGTTGTAAAATAATGTTTACCCAAAGTAACTCATAATTGGGTTTCTACATAGGAGAACATAGGTGAAGATTTGGGTATAGAGGAAAAGCGTAAATAATCATAGAGATTGATAAAGATCACTGATCATAAGAAAGTGTGTGATCTAGATAAAGTTAACAATAACAAAACTATAAACTAAAGAAGTGTGAAAGGGTTATTGATATCATCAAAATGATGATAACATGACAACCTTTTTATATCACGGTCTTTTTCCTAATGTTAAACAATTTTCATGAGAAGACATATTTACGTGATTTCAGCACAATCTAACCTTTTTCCTACCTTGATCAATTTTCATTTAATCTCTTATTCCAAGATATGATGTTTAATTTATCATTCCTTAAGCTTTAGTAGATCATGAGATCCATAATAAGTCATCCCATCTATCATCAGTTACCATCAACACAAAGTTGTTGGAATAGGTTATCCAATGTGCATCAATCCTCATATGATAAGATAATACTTTAATCTCTAAAACCAAATTTTAAGTTTAACTTAAACTATTCCACAAATAGTTAACCTTATAGCCCTTCTAAAATATGAAAGTCCAAAACATTATAATAAAGTTCACTAAATCATCTTAGCATTTATCCCCCATATATCATAAGGTATCTCTTGGTTTTCACATTCTGAACATGTGAATACCATCATTATATATTCTCTTGAAACATGGTAATAACCTAAATGGCCATAAATCCTTTTGGAAAACATGTATGCTTTATTATTTCAATGATATCTAGATATATTCCTTAAGTCCAATAAGTTGTAAACTTCATCCATGATAACATGGATCACTTTTTCAAAAAATACCTTATCAGTTTTGATCTCATAAATACTATTAAATTTAATTTATTAATATAATCATCTCTTTATCCATATAAGATATCATTTTCTCATCCTCAAGAACCTATTAAGGGTTACATTCCCTTAATGTAACCTTGCCATTAAATTAGTTTTCTAGGTCATCAGTATCATTTCACACATTCTTGAAAATTATTAAAGAAAAACTTATATTAAAAATTTTTATATACTTCATGATTCATATAACATAAAATTTTAATTCCAAAACATATACACTTCAATCATCTAACATTATTCTTAAACCATTACTCATGATTTATCATCTTATTCCTTAATACCCATTTCCTATAATATAAAATATAAATCATGTCTTAAGATTTATCAACTTCAATATAAGCATGCTTCTTATTTTTAATGTAAAAAAATACTAAAATAACAACCCATACCTTTAACATTCCATTTGCGCTCTCCTTATCTTCAGCAGTAAATCCCGTACTTGTACCACCTTCCTAGTTATATTCATGAGGTTTCACTTAGTACTTCGATTAGAATAATTCTCATACTATCAACATCTGAAACATTAAATGTTAACTGAGTTCTTTCTAGTTATCTCCATTGGCTAAAACTAGAAATCATAGGGCGAGAAACAATTATCATAATGGAAAACCATATAATCATAAAAAATCGCTTATAGGATGTCTAAATAATGACACATACTTCTTTAATATATGGAAAATTGGGATTATCCTAATTAATTGATATCTAAATTATATTTAAATCATTCATGATGGTTCTTAAATAGTTTTTTAATTCCAAAATCATATCCCATGGGAGTGTCAAACTAGGTGTACAGCAAGGCCCGTTGTCCTGTACCAAGTTATTCCAAGTCAGGCCTGACTCACCTTGTTAGAGTTATTACCCCAAGGTACATTTGTACCAAATCCACATCCACTTATAGTATCTAGATAGGGATGTAATGCTAGGAAACCACTCACTCCAACCTTTACAAAAATTCCAAAACACTTTCCTAAACATTAACTCATCCTTATACTTATCCTAAGATACATCCCTAGATATATCTTAAGAAATATTTCTAGGTATCTCACTAAATTTTTCTCATCCTAATTTCCAAATTTTGACTAAAAATTTTCTCTAATAACAACTATAACGACCCAAGCTTGATGTATATTAACATTACATCACTTTTGCAGAATACTTATGTCACGAATTGTCCCCCGGGGCCCGTGCCTTGATTACCCCAAACTCGCCTCCCATAAGCCAGGGGCTGGTGACTAGTGTTGAGTAGGTATATCCCAAACAAATGGGAGGCATTTACCTAAGTACTTGTACAAATTCACACAAATCCAATCCACAGATGCTGGAAAGTGAAAACACTAAGTAAAAAAACTCAAGGTACGATAGTAGAAAACTGAAGGTAAATAGGCCCAGAATACAAGCCCAAAAAAATGAAAAGAACAAGTACAAGTCTCTAGAAATCCTCCGTAGAAAACCCTGCCTGAAGGGTAGGTATAGAAATAGTTGTCTGAAGCCACAGAAACACACCTTGTCTGTCGGGTCACTCTAAGAACCACCTGGCCCTGGTCCACTAAGGAATCTGTCAAAGTATCGATCGTCTGCACAATACATGACACAAGCGGGCAAAGCTTGTGAAGTGTTAAGTAAAACAATACTCAATAGGGAACCCTGAAACACAAAGTAAAATAACACAAAGGAATCACAACTAAGAAGATACAGTCAGCTCAACATAGGTATGTGTCAACAACACACATAATAAGAACATCTAGGTATACTCATAAAGGATTTCAAGACTCAAGGTCTCATCCACTACCAGTCATATGGTTCCACTCATAGAATTATCGATTCTGGGAGATCTCACTCCTGAATCTATCTAATAGTAAGCATGTAGAACAAGTCTACAAAAATTATCTGAGAGAACATCTGGTCTCGATAAGTCACAAAGTTCCCTAATACATCCAGTCTCGCTAATACAAAGAGTCACAATATCATAGCCAATCCTTGGTAACAAGATTATGTTCAAGGTACTCTCATTCTGGTAGAACTCACTCCTCAGGGTATGAAGTCATAGGAGACCCTCACAAAGAGTTCCCGCTAATTTGGTCCCTTCCCAAAGAGAACACACTGAGAACTACCTGAAGCACCCTGGTTAGGTCAAGTCACAAAGGAAATAATCTAATCTCGATACACAGATAGGGGGTCATGTGCCCAGGGATCACTGGGGTACATCCTAGCCCTACTAGAAACATAATCCTAAATAGGGGATAGGTTCCTGTGTAAATATTGTTCACACCCATTCCACAAACCCTGTCTAAGGTTTCATGAAGAGAAGTGAGGACCGACGGGGCCTCTCAGTGCGATACATTCTCCAGTCCACTAAGTCACTTTCGAATCCAGGATGATACAACTAACTTCTTAATATGGGTCATTCTCTATGATAGGAATGGTATCCTGCATCATACCTTCATAGAGAAGACCAAGAGTATGATATCAATCTCTACTATCACCCTCTATGATGGGATCGGGATCCTACATTGATCCATCATAGGAAAGACAAATAGAACTCTACTAGCCCCTACTGGACAAACTAAAAACCCACCAATTCATCTCAAAAATACCACCTCATCACAAAGGTCCCAACGTCATAGATGTTTCTTCAAATGGATGCTCTGTTTGAAAGTTATGGTTATTTTTGTAAAAGGGGGTTCGGTCGGGTCCGGGTTTGGACCAGTCCGACATGAACCCCCAGGTCCAACCCAACCCCCTGGGTCCGACCCAACCCCCCGGATCCGAATGGACCCCCCAGGTCCGACCCGACCCCCTAGGTCCAAATGGACTCCCCGGGTTCGACCCGACCCCCCAGGTCTGACCCGACCCCCCGAGTCCGACCCGAACCCCCGGGTCTGACCCGACCCGCCCCAGCTGGGCCCAACCAGTTATGTTAGACCAGCCCACTACTATCCTGGATTTCCAGCTATAGCCCAGGCCACTTGAATGTGGGCATGTTTCGTCCACCTAGACAAGGCGGTTGTTGCGTCCCCGCCAAATCAACATGTTCGGCTCGACCGGCCGCTCCTCCCACACGCGTTCTATGAGACTGTGTTCCATTTTTTCTGATGTGGTTCCATGCCTCATCACTAGTTCGTACCACTATGGTCCACCCTGGTCATGGATACCCATCTCTACCTATGTTCGCGCCACCACGGGCCCTTCCGCCATCGGTCGTCGAGCCGGTGGTCGCCTACTTCTAGGTGGCCACACCGGTGGCTCCCCTTCTACGAGCCACCACCATTGGCATGGTGGCCCATTTTTTGATCTGGGAACACCGTTATGATCCTTGGGTTGTCGTCTTCACTGTTGTGGGCTCGGATTCTAGTCACAATCCATCCCAGTGTAAATCCATTTGATCACTAATATCTCATGCACCGCTTTGATCCATCCAACACCGTCATCGTTTCACCACCATTGTGTAATGATGATTCCATATTTGCGATGTCAGATCATTGCGGCAAAGATCAAGTGCGCAAAGATTGATTGATCAGAAAGTTTCGAGTCGTAGGCCAAATGAATAACGCTCGCGATGAATAAAGAAAGGAGGGAATAAAAGCATGAATCAAAAAATAGGAATAGACCTCGATCGGTGTTCATGTCGATTATGGTTCATTTCCATTAGTAGGGATATCGAAATCCAACGACAAAGGATATTAAAATCAGATACAATATGCCCAAAACAAATCCTGCAAAAGAAACCCTCCTGCAAGAATGAGGGATATGTGGGTCAACCTGTTCATGGGTTGATCTGTGTTTTTCATTAATTCCAAGAACGGGGAAAATATGGAATTGAAATAACACACCCTACCTTTATTTGGTTCAATACCTTATGAAGAACGGTCTATGCATCATCATTCTTTGATGTTTGATCTGAATTCCAATCGTCGCTCGATTTGAGCTCCGGTCTCCAAACTGTCATTGTCGGTGAGAGCCTCCTCCCCTTACCTCAGAGAAACTCCAGGGTTATGACAATAAACCTTTATCTCTAATGAGGCTTATTAAAAAAATAAATTGTCGTTGTGTCAACACATAACATCCAATTTAAAATATTTTTATTTAATATTTTAATGACGTTCACATCCAAAAACTAACTTTCACCGTTGACCCACGATAGTATAGGTTAGGAACCGCCTAGGAAAAACACACCCTCATGATCTCAATGGTGGTCTTGGATTTTTAATCTAAGTTACTATTCATGGGTTATGGATATTTGAAAAATAAAATAATTTAATTTAATTATTTTATTTACAGTTACATTCTTTTCGGGTTTTTCCATAGAAGCCCTGCACCGATGAAACCTAAGTCATTCCTAGTGTAAATCCACTTCTATGAATGCAACGATGCCCTCATATTTCTTATATGGGAACCTATTTAAGATTTATTCTACTTTTTTAGTAAAACCACTCATGAGCGCTATTTAAAAACTTAACATTTTTCAAAGGATTGTTTCCAGCACACCGGGCCTCACACATCGTTTCAATTATTAGTATCATAAATTTCCCAAGAATTTTATAAAAATAGAATTAGGAAATTCTGAGTCATTACATTCTCCCCACCTTAAGGATTTACATCCTTTAAAATCCAAACAAGGTTTACTCAAACAAAAAGGGGAGAGTACAGAGCATGAATCTGAGCCTCTCGCTCCCATGTGCTCTTCTTAAGATCCTCATGCTGCCTATGTACATTTATCAAGGGAAAATATCATCCACGAAGGATCCTCAATCTTCATTAGGTACTCAAACCAAGTCACTCCAACTTCGACATCTAGTTCTCCCTAGATTGAAACATGCAAAGGGGTTATGCATGAATCTCATCAGTTGTGACATATAGAAGATGTTGTGTACCTAGTCCTACTTCGAGGTAGATCCAAGTAGTACGATACCTTGTCAACTCTATGAATCACCTGAAAGAGGTACTATTAACCTCAGAGATATCTTTTCATCTCAGTAAAATCTCCATATCCCTCTTCAAGGTGATATCCAAAGAAAAACATGGTCTCCTTCCTCGAACTACTGCAATCCCTTCCATAACTGAGATGTAGAGTGAACATCATGATTTGAAACAATCATCGATGAAAATCCATGGAGTCGAACTATCTCCTTTGCATAGAGGCATCCCATTATCTCTACTAAACTCTACTCCTGGGTAGTTAGGAAGTGGGAAGACTCAGTGAGTCATTCAATGATCATCCAGATGGTATCATGTCTCCTGGACATAAATAGTAAACCCGTCATGAAGTCCATCGATATTCCTTCCCACTTCATTCTTGGTACCCCAACAAAGAGAAGGAGAAACCCCTACCAAGTATAGGGGGTTTTATAGGGTGATTTGACAAATCATGAAACTTATTTAAATAAGAATTTAGTTTTTATATCAATAGGTAAGCCTAACTTCAACCCATTTCATCATCACAATGTTTTCCCTGACACCCACATGCATATCCTGATGCATCTCCCCACTCTAGGTGTCTATTGCTATAGTTTTAAATCCTCTGAAAAGAATGACATGCACCCCACCTTTTTAATATTCATTAGGGATATACCCTTTGGATAACTGAACACGTAAAGACTCATAGCCAGTATCACTGAGTTGGACCTCCTTGACTCATTTTAAAAGTGGAGGGGTAACAACCACCGACTAGAGGTAAGCTACATCAACTCTATCCATGAAGGATAACTATAATGAGGCTAACTTCTTAGTTGCCTCATTCAAAAATTATGAACTAGATCTCCTGCTGAGAGCATATGCTACCATGTTTCCCTTGCTAAGAGTATAGACTCTCTCCAAGTCATAGTCTTGGAGGAACTTTATACAATGCCTCTACCTTAAATTCAGAAACTTATAAGAGAAGATATTCTTGAGACTCTTATATTTTGAGTAGATGATAAACTACCCACACATCAGGTAGTGTCACAACATCTTCAATGAGTAGACTATCATTTCCAACTCAAGATTTTGGTTCATGTAGTTCTACTCATGTGGTCTCAACCAACGCAAACCATAGGCAATCACCTCTTGAATCTACATCAGGACACAACCAATTATGGTCCATAATGCATCACAGAACATTATGTACTTGACTTCATCCTCTAGAAAACTCAAGATCAGGGTTCTCTTCAAACTCTTTCTTAACTACTGAAAATCCTGTAGGCACTTTTTTATCCATGCGAAAGGCTTCCCCTTTCAATTGATCGAAGTGTTCATCAACCCTTTAGTAGTGAATATTAATTTTCCATGGTCACTTTTTTAAAGTGTCAGTAATCCACATATAACCTTGAACTCTAGGTCTTACTAATCCTTTACTCTTCCAGTCCTCCACCTACACGCTCAGCTCACAAAGATCTGTGAAATCCATCCAATATATTGATGCTGATATATGTGCCATCTCAGGGTGTAAAACAATGCATAATTCTATCTCCCTATGGGGAGGTAAGCCTGGAACATCTTCTGGAAATATTTCCTCATACCCACCACTACTACTGGGAACTAAAAACTCATAACATCTACTACCCCTAGGGTAAGTCTAGATAACTCAAGAGTGTTCGGCTGCACCCTCCTATGCATGAGTTTATCCCATGCTGCTTGGGTTTCCTTTTTCGCTGACCAAGGAAAACCCCATTCCATTATTATGGACATACCACACCCTTATGCCTAAAATAGTCAATATCAACATGGACTATCAATAACCAATCCATACCAATAATGATGTCATAAGGCATCGACATCATCACCAAGAGGTTCCAAATGAAACTCTCACCTCAAGGGTCATATCACACTATCGGCGCGAGTGTTAATTATCGATTCTCCTCATGTAGGTATCTCTAGAAGTAAGGTCCAAGTCAATGGTTTAATAGGAAACTCTAGGTCTTGAACAAGATTCATGATAATAAAAGAATGATTAGCACCTGTGTCTATCAATATGAAAGCTAAGAGTATACACAAATTGTACCTCATATCATTCTTGGAGCCCTTGGGTCATATGCCTCGACTGCGTGTAGTTGTCCCCTCCCTTGTCTTCTAGATCACTAAGCCTGATGTGGACCACTTGGGGGGTGGTAACATGTCGAAATGTACACCACCTCTTGTTTCTCTCCCAACTCCTTTGCCACATCTTCTTCTCTATATATCCATCTGTTCTTGTCACTGTCTCTGCCTCGGTGGCCCATCCACTATTTCCCTACTTTCCCACTACTAACATTCACTGTTTATATCCACTCATCCAAGTGAAATTCAACCAAAAAGATTCTTTTTATCACCCAAGAATAAGTAGTAATAAACATAGGAATAACGTTGGATCACATGTCCCTAAGAATACCTTGCTCAAAGGTTTTATCCTTGTAGCACTAATTATATCATATTCATTAAGTACCTGGAAAGGTTGGTATGCCTTGATGAATACTCAGCTATTGACATGTCATTCTACCAAATCTATAGATGCTCTTGGGAATGCATATCCCTTGGATTTTATAGTGAGATCCCCTTATCTAAGAAAGGTTCTCAAACTATGTCCATGAGAGATTCACCTCATCATAAGATTGGGTAATTTAAACCCCATCATCACCCTGTCGAGCCACATAGAAGGCTCACTACCAGGATCACCATTTGATCTAATGGTGTCTTGACTAGATAGAAAACTCAGTCACTGCCTCAAGATAGTCTTTATCCACCTATGAGTTGGGCTCACCTAAGAACCTGAGGGGACTCTATCGCTGAAACTCGTGAATTGATCTCATTCCTTACATCTCATCCATCGGTACTACGAGTACCATGTGCTAATCTACAGGTGGTGGTATAGTTGGTACACCACCTGAAGGTGTTTTCTCTAGTACAAATCCTTGTACCCATATCTTGTCACCCCACAGATCATCCTCATGATCATGTGGTGGAATCCTGGATGACTGTCTATGTGGAAGCATCTTGAAGCAAAACAAGATGTACCACGATCAATAGAGTATACCTAGTGAGATGACTTAAGAAGAAAATGGAAAACAAAACCCATTCCTATATGATTCATGAACCATAATTTTTCCCCTACAACTATTTTTTTCATGTACCGAGTCGAAAGGAAGAATTCAGGTTCCTTGTGTGTGGATATGTCGGTCTCCACACCAACACTAGATTCCCTAGCCTAAAAGATAAACTCGAAACATTTAACATGGTTTCCCAAAACCAAACTCATAGACTATGGGTTCTTAAGGTAGAATCGACCTGCTCTAATGCCACTCTATCACGACACATCCCCCGGGGCCCATGCCATGACTACCCAAATCTCTGCCTCCCATAGGTCAGGGGCTGGTGACTAGCACCAAGTAGGCATATCCCAAACAAATGGGAGGCATTTTCCTAAGTAAGTATACACACACGCAACTCCAAGCCATAGATGCTAGAAATTGAAAACACTAAGTAAACAAACATAAGGTATGATAGAATAAACTGAAGGTAAACAAGGCTATAATACAAGCCCAACAAAAAGGAAAAGTACAAGTACAAGTCTTTAGAACTCCTCTGCAGAAAATCCTACCTGAAGGGTAGGTAAAAAATAGTTGTCTGAAGCTACAAAATCACACCTTGTCTGTCGGGTCACTCTAAGAACCACCTAACCCCAATCCACCAAGGACTCCATCAAATCATTGATCATCTGTACAAGACACAACACAAGCGGGCAAATCCCGTGTAGAGGTGAGTAAAACAATACTCAGTAAGGCACCCTGAAACACAAAGTAAAAGACCATAAAGGAAGAACCACTAAGAAAATATAGTCATCTCAATATAGGTATGTGTCAACAACACACATAACAAGAACATCCAGGTATAATCATAAAGGATTTTAAGACTCAATGTCTCATCCACTTCCATCCATATGGTTCTTCTCGTAGCATGATCGATTCTGGGAGATCTCACTCCTCAAGATATCTGATATTAAGCACGTAGAACAAGTCTACCAAAAGTATCTGAGATAACAGCTGGTCTCGATATGTCATGAAGTACCCTGAGGTATCCAATATTGCTAATACAAGGAGTCTCAATTTCATATCCAATCCTTAGTCACAGGATTCTGCTCAAGGTACACTCATTCTGGGAGAACTCACTCCTCAATCTATGAAGTCATCGGAGACCCTTGCAAAGAGGTCCTGCTAATTCAAACCCTACCCAAAGAGAACGCACTAATAACTACCCGAAGAACCCTAGTCAGGTCAAGTCAAGAAGAAAATAATCTAATCTCAATACACAGATAGGGGGTCATGCGCCAGGGCTCACTAGGGGACATCATTACCCTATTGGAAACATCATCCAAGATAGGGGATAGGAGCCCATGTAAATATTGGTCACACCTATTCCACAAACCCTATCTAAGGTGCCACAAAGAGAAGTGAGGAATAACCAGGCCTCTCGGTGTGATACATTCTCTATCCCGCTGAGTCACTATCGAAGCTGGGTTGAGGCAACTCACTTCTGAATATGTGTCATTATCTATGATAGGAATGGGATCCTATATTGAACCTTTATAGAGAATAATAAGGGTATGATCTCAATCTCTACTATCACCCCCTATGACGGCATCATGATCCTGCATAGATCCCTCATAGGAAATACAAAGAGAATTATAAATACCCCTATTAGTCTAATTAAAAACCCACAAAGTAATCTAAAAGGGACCGACTCATCATAGGGTCCCAACTCTGTAGATGGTTTATCAAATAAACACTTCATTTGAAAGTTATGTTTATTTTTGTAACGCCCAGACCCCAGAATCTCGGAGTCGGTATATTATTTTAATACATTGGCATGATTACAAGGAATAAAATCCCAAAGGACCGAGTAGTTTAATAGTTTTGGAAAACCAGATACATACATAAGTTCAACATTAAAACTTGAAAAGAAATACAACATATAAGTTTTATTGGTAACATCCACCACTCTAAGATTATCCTTGTAGTTCAATCATTAAAAAAATCATGTCCTGAGAAAATGAAACATAAGAAAGGGGTGAGCTCAAATGCTAAATAAGGGTAATCAATACAGTGGAAGATAACATAAACATAAACATTAGGCATGGTGAATAAATGAAAACACATGTCTTTACAAATAATAAACTTGAACACATTATGGAACGAATATGAGCTGAGTAAATAATGTCATAATAAAACATAATCATGGGTATTCTACTAGTCAAATAACCACATGAAATTTAAACTACTAGATTCATAATGAGGGAAGTGTATATGTTGAAAATTCTAAAACATATTGTCAAGGCCTCATCCAAGATGTCTAAAAATGATTAAGGCCTCAGCCAAAACCATATATCAAATTGGGAAATGCCTCATCCAAGTCCATGTCTATTTGTCTCATGAGACCTACCGATGAATCGAGGGGCTATAGAGGGACTCACCCATCACATAATAATTCCAATGAATTCCTCATATGAGTGGTGATAAACATAAACAACATATACATTCATATTAAAACTATCATATGAAATGTAACTAACTTTCCCCTAACATTAAACATAAACACTAACCATTCGGAGTAAATTTGGTGAATGGTTTTATGATAGAACATCCACAATAAAACTATTCATAAACCATACAATCAAATATGGTATATGAAATCATAAATTACTATACCCAATAATACATAAGAATCAAAAATAGTGTTGAAATAGACGAAAATACTCTTATAAAATCATTAAGTAATTCTTGAGATAAATACACTTTTATTTTGAAAAGAAGAGTTATTTTGGAAAAGTATTTGTATAAAACTAGAACTTAAGTAATATAGTATTTTCATAATAAAATGAGTTATTTTAGAAAGATAATATCTGCTAAAAATATTATATATTTATTTGGAAAATAGGTAAGAATTTTAGAAATTCCCTTGAATCGAGCTTGTATTTCAGAGATAATTTTGAAAGTTCATTTTAAAACATGTAACTACCCATAAAATAAGGAAGGATTCTGGTCGGTAAACATATATAGAACACTCACACAAAATTTATGAGGATTACATAATAACACAAAATAATTTCATTGAGGTAATTAGACAATAAAAGTAACCCGAATTAAAATGGAGGTTCGGGTGGAAAACCCTTACCACTTTGTAATCAATCAATTCGTATGCCCCAAAATTAATAATATTAAAAAGATATAATGAATACCAAGAAAATAGAGATATTCATGATATTTTACATCAATGGGCAGTATACATACACCATACACAAGTATTAGTAGTGAATATGGAAAATATCACAAAAATGGAAGTGAGATGAAGAAACCCTCACCTTAAGTCCGATGGTGTTCTTCACTTGGTCTTAGTGTCCTGGATAACCAAATTAAATTCATTAATTAATATTTAAAGAACCTATTATACATTTAATTGATTTATTATAACCTTTTTAAGTTCATTCATGGCCCTTTTGATGGGTTAAGAGGTTCAATTTCATTGTTCAGTCTGTTTGTTTCATGATCGGTATACTTATATACATGAATGTAGAATCATGTAAAATGAGGATTTTTGTCCAGAATTGAAGTTATATTTTATTAGTAAACATCTATAAGGTTACATGATTGTAAATTTCATTTGGTTACTTGGATTGAAGATGAATCATTATATAAATACTTAATGATAATTGTTTGGGTTAATCGGCGGTTTTTTGAACACCACAAACTCATTTTTCTTTATAAATCAAAACCATGTGTACAAAAAGATTCCAGAACCATAGACGATACATAATAAATATATATATTCTGTTTCAACCATAATAATGTTTTCATTACCATAATTTAATATGGTAATAGAAATTGAAATCCCATCGTCCTTGAATGTGGTAAATTTGAACATCTTGGATGGTGTTTTCATTTTTTGTATAAAAGAATAGGAAAGGAGAGATGATGAAGAATTATTCCTTTATCCTGAAAAAATTCTAGTACAAGTAAGATACTAGATTAATCACAACATTTGGATGAATGTAGGTGAGGAAATAAAAATAAAATAAAGGAACTCGAAATAAAGGAAAAGTTGAGAAATCCCTTACAAAAATTCAGCAGCCTAACAACGTCGCTTAAAATTTCATAAAATATTTTGATGTGAGAAAAAGGGTATCTCATCATTATTACATAATATGGAAAGTAAGGGGAATATGTAATGACATATCCCAACATAATCCAATTTAAATAATATAATAAGAGTGCTTGAAAAAGAGAGATATTTTGAGACGAAAATTCTGCAGTATAACGACTATGCAACACTATTTTAGAAACCATTAAAAAGAGAGGGGAAAGGGGTCACCCATTCATATAAGACTCATAAAATAGTAGTGGGACATAATAAAATGGAAATAAGAACATGGTATGAAAACATTAAATACATACCACATAAAAGAGAACTTCAAATAAAAAAATGTAAAGAGGAATTTACCTCTTGAATCCACCTCCTTGAGAATCTCTTTATGTGAATGGGTTTTAGTATTTTGGAAAGACCAAGAGATTCTTTGACGTGGAGAGTGAATATGGGAGGTTATTTGGGCATAACTTTGAGGATATTCAAGGCTTAGAGGAGTGAGGAGAAGAGGGAGTGAGGGGGGTTTTATAGTGGAGAGAAGTAAATTTTGAATTTTTTATTCATTATTTTATTAATTCTCTCAAGACAATCAATAGTATTGTTTAATGTTACCCCTAATAGTAATAAGTTCATGTTAGGTCAAAACAAGTGGCCTTAAATCAGTCATGGTGTCATAAATAGTGTATTTAACTGATAATTTGTATATACGATATTTTAGCGTATTTCACTATTCATAAAAAATTCAAGTATTTCGGAAAAATACCAAAAATTAACCCTTACTATTATTAGATGTTTATAATTAGAAATACATTTTTTGAAATTAATTTTCTAAATATTTTTAATTTAATTTTTAAATAAAATCATAATTTATTCCAAAAAACAACTTTAAAACTATAACTTGTTTTATAACACATTGAGAAATTAATCAAGGTCCCATAAAATTATATTATAACCATAATAAAATAAAGTAAACATTTATGATTACATTTTATGAAAATAAATTTCCATTTTAAATTATTAAATTAATCATAAAATTGTAATTAAAATATTTATGGCATAAAAAAAAGTGATACTTATATTATGATCATTTTTTCACTTTTAAGATGTCTAAATTGTATTTATACATTCATGGATGAAGTTTATATTTTTTTGGCCAATTTATTATTAATTACTATTCATAAGGGTATGTTACTATTCATAAGGGTATGTTACTATTCACCAAAAAATATGTTTGTCTTGTCATACCCTAAATATCTTACTGAACGCAACCGTGTATGTCAGTTTTTCAAAATTCAAATCACAGAGGTGGAAAAATTATGTTTACTTGGCTAGGTTATAAAAAAGTGGTGTTTTGTAGAGACTCAATGTTTCATGCATTTTTTATTAAATCTATTTGTAAATTCTTGGGGTGTTACATTATCCCCTCCTTACAAAAATTTCATCCATGAAATTTGAAATTGAAATTTGAAAGTGAATGGTTGATACTTAAAAATTCCCTTGTGGGAAACCCACATCAAGAATATGGTTAAAATATCATATTATTAAGAGGAAATGGAAATTCATCAGTTACTATAAAACAATGCATTCTATTTGGACAAAATGGTCATGGAAATTAATCAAACCATCATGTAGTGAAATTAAACTCTAAAACCCCATATAATGATCCACTTGAACCATTACGTAAATGGTTAAAAATTTCAAAATATAATGATTCAACACATTATAATGAAGGTCTCTAAATTTCCATGATGAACATATCATTACCCATTAATCAACAAGAATCAGGTATAAAATTCACATTCCAAACATGTGAATAAATTTATCATGTATCCTCTTGAAATATGGTAATAACTTGAATTGTCGTAAAAACTATATTGTAATCGTGTATTCTTCTGTATTCCTTAACTAAGATACATGTTATTGTATGTATTCCTTAAATCCAAAAGTGTTTTAAACTCCATCGATGATAGCATAGACCACTTATTGAAAATTCTATAATCAGTTCCATGGTAGTCAGTTCTTATCTGAATCAATCATTTCTCCGTCATTATCTCAACATCAAATATATAATAAAGGCGGTATTTCCCTCAATCATGTTTTTCCTAAAAAAAATTAACTTTATACTGAATCATTTTTTCTTTGTACCATTCATCATACGACCTCAAATCCTTAATTAAATAGTACTGCAGTACAATCCTTATATATCTCATAATTCTTACAACCGGTACATTAATGACAAAATATTCAAATGACATGATTCTTGACTAGGCATAGTAATCATTCTACTTCATATGTGGTAACATCATAACTTGATCATTATCCAAAATCATCATTTGGGGTATATTCCTTTGATGCTTGGAACATTGATTTGAATAGTGTCCCATATCCTTGCAGTTGAAGCATTGAATATAGGAAAATTCTTTCCTTGTCTTGCAATTATGAGCATGGTGGCATTTTTCTCCACACTTGAAGCAAACTTCTTTTCCTCTCAAGCATATACCAAGGTGTTTCTTTCCATATCCTTGGAGTGGGAAAACCCTTATTTCCCTTCTTCCCTTTATCCTCATATTTCTTTGCTATCCTCTTATTCTTTTTCTTCCCTTCAAATCCATAGGACTCAGATAAGTCTTTACATACCTTGTTAACACATGATATTATTTTATCATATGATGAGGATACTTTGGAGACAATATTCCTTTGAAAATATGGTTTATGGCCATTAGATATATGATCCTTATTAATATTTGCATCAAGTGCATTGGTGAATTTCTCATTCCTTTTACTAGGCACCATTTCTAATCAATTCTATATTATATATTAGCTCATAAAATTATGAACTCTCTATATCTCTAAACATGGTATAACACATAACATAAATTTATGCATCATAAATCCTAGAACCATATACTTTGGTTACATTGGGGGAATAAATCCTTCATAATTGTTTGTAATAACCTTATGAATTTACCAAATCATATCCCCTGAGAGTGTCGAACCAAGAGTGCGTCAAGGCCCATTGTTGTGCACCAGTTCCTATTCAAGTCTATCTCAAAGCGGTGTTTTTGGGTTTTACCCCTAGATGCATTTTTTCCATAGCCACCTCTACTTGTTCGTATCCAGACAGGGATGTATTTTCTTGATAAACCATATAATCTATTCCTTACCAAAATTATAGGATTTCCTTGTTTTCTCATCTCCAAAGTTTATCTTAGGGTTTTGTTCACTAATCTACTTTTTCTATATCTAGTTTCTAATTTTTCTACAAAACTTCCTTTGATACCAACCATAACACCCTGACCCCAGAAGCCCAGAGCCGGTACATTATTTTAATACATTAGCATGATTACAAGGAATCAAATTATAAAGGACCGAGTGGTTTAGTAGTTTTGGAAAATTAGATACATACATAATTTCAACATTACAACCTGAAAATAAATACAACATATAATTTTTATTGGGAACATCCACCACTCTAAGATTATCCTTATAGGTCAATCATAAAAAACTTTTTCATGTCCTGAGAAAATGAAACATAAGAAAGGGGTGAGCTCAAATGCTTGGTAAGGGTAATAAATATAGTGGAAAATAAAATAAACATAAACATTAGGCATGGTGAATAAATTAGAATACATGCCTTTACAAATAATAAACTTGAACACATTATGGAACGAATATGAGATGTGTAAATAATGCCATAATAAAACATAATCATGGGTATTCTACTAGTGAACATTCAATTACTAGATTCATAATGAGGGAAGTGAATATGTCAGACATTTTGAAACATATTATCAAGGCCTCGGCCAAAACCATATATGAAATTGGGAAAGACCTCGACCAAGTCTATGTCTATTTGTCTCATGAGACCTACCAATGAATCGAGGGGCTATAGAGGGCCCCATCCATCACATAACAAGTCCAATGAATTCCTCATATGAGTGGAGATAAACATAAACAACATATACATTCATATTGAAACTATCATATGAAATGTAACTAACTTTCCCCAAATATTAAACATAAACACTAACCATTTAGAGTAAATTTGGTGAATGGTTTTAGGATAGAACATCCATAATAAAACTATTCATAAACCATCCAATAAAATATGGTAGATTAAATCATAAATTATTATACCCAATAATACATAAGAATCAACAAGAGTGTTGAAATAGACGAAAATACTCTTATAAAATCATTAAGTAATTCTTGAGATAAATACACTTTTATTTTGAAAAGAAGAGTTATTTTGGAAAAGTCTTTGTATAAAACCAGAACTGAATTAAGATACTATTTTCATAATAAAATGAGTGATTTTATAAAGATAATGGTTGCTAAAAATATATTATAGAGTCCTCTTGAAAATAGGTAAGAATTTGAGAAATTCCCTTGAATCGGGCTTGTATTTCAAAGATAATTTTGAAAATTACTGTTAAAACATGTAACTCCACATAAAATAAGGAAGGTTTTTGTTTGGTAAACATATATATAAAACTAAAATAGAATTTATGAGTATTAAATAATAATACATAATAATTTCATTGAGTTAATAAGACAATAAAAGTAACCCAAATGAAAATGGAGGTTTGGGTGGAAAACCCTTACCACTTTGTAATCAATCGATTTGTATACCCCAAAATTAATAATATTCAAATGATACATTGAATTTCATGAAAATAAATATATTCATGATATGTTACATCAATGGGTATTATACATACACCATACACAAGTATTATTGTTGAATATGAAAAATCTCACAAAAATGGAAGTGAGATGAAGAAACCCTTACCTTATGTATGATGGTGTTCTTCACATGGTCTTAGTGTCCTGGATAACCAAATTAAATTCATTAATTAATATTTCTAGAACCTCTTATTCCTGTAATTGATTTATTATAACCTTATTAAGTTCATTCGTGGGCTTTTTGATGGGTTAAGAGGTTCAATTTCATTGTTCGGGTCTGTTTGTTTCATGATCGGTATACTTATATACATGAATGTAGAATCATGTAAAATGAGGATTGTTGTCCAGAATTAAAGTTATATTTTATTAGTGAACATCCAGAAGGTTACATGGTTTTAAATTTCATTTGGTTACTTGTGGTGAAGATGAATCGTTATATAAATACTTAATGATAACCGTTTGGGTTAATTTGCGGTTTTTGAACACCACAAACTCATTTTTCTTTATAAATCAAAACCATGTGTACAAAAAGATTACAAAACCATAGATGATACATAATATATATATATATATATATATTATAGTCTAGTTCAACCATAATAATGGTTTCATTACCAGAATTGAATATTGTAATAGAAATTGAAATCTCATCGTCCTTCAATGTGGTAAATTAGCACATCTCAAATGGTGTTTTCATTTTTTGTATAAAAGAATAGAAAAAGAGATATGATGAAGAATTATTCCTTTGTCATGAAAAAATTCTAGTACATGTAAGATACTGGAGTCATCACAACATTTGTATGAATGTAGGTGAGGAAAGAAAAAGAAGAGAAAGGAACTCAAAAAAAAAGGAAAAGTTGAGAAATTCCTTACGAAAATTCGGCAGCCTAACAGCATCGCTTAAAATTTCATAAAATATTTTGATGTGAGAAAAAGGGTATCTCGTCATTCTTACATAATCTGGATAGTATGGGGAATATGTAATGACTTATCCCAATATAATCCAATTTAAATAACATAATAAGAGTGCTTGAAAAAGAGAGATATTTTGAGATGAAAATTCTGCATATATCATTATATATTAACAAAAAATAATATTATATATATAAATATTATTATTATTATATATAATTATAATGTGTGTATAAATATATATATACAAAGATATATAATTATATATATAATAGTGTCTATATATAAACAAATCCATTAATAATATATATCAATTAAGTGTGGTTTTTAAAAATCCATTAATAATATATATATGTGTGTGTGTGTGTGTGTGTGTCTGTATATGATTTAATATAATATATATATAAACGAATCTATTAATATATATATATATATCAATGATTTAATATTATATAAATATAATAACTTGTTGTATATTAATAAAAAAAATAACACACTCACCTAATGATATTCATGCAAGTCCCTCAACTTCATTAATGTTTTTTTAAGTATGTTGCAACATGCATATATTATATATACTATACATATATAAATCTATTTAGAAAAAAAATTAACTCACCCACTACGACGCACCCCCCAACCCCTAATTATTATTTTTTTAATTTTATCATATTATATATATATATCAATAATTTAATATTATATATATAATAAATTATTATATATTAATAAAAAAATAACACACTCACCCAATTATGTTCGCGTACACCCCCAACCTCACTAATTTTTTTTAGAATATGATGAAACTTGCATATTATATATGTGTATATATAAAAAAAATCTACTAATAATATATATATATATATATCAATGATATGATAATATATATATATAAACAAAGCCATTAATATTATATATAAAGCTATTAATAATATGCATCAATTAATTGTGGCTTTTAGAAATCCATTAATAATATATATATATATATATATATATGTATATATGTATATGTATATGTATATGTATATGTATATGTATATGTATATGTATATTTATATGTATATGATTTAATATAATATATATATAAACAAAGCTATTAATATATATATATATCAATGATTTAATATTATATATATAATAACTTGTTATATATTAATAAAAAAATAACACACTCACTTAATGATATTCGTGCAAGTCTCTCAACTTTATTAATTTTTTTAAGTATGTTGCAACATGCTTACATTATATATACTATACATATATAAATCCATTTAGAAAAAAAATTAACTCACCCACTACGACGCACCCTCCAACCCCTGAGTATTATTTTTGTAATTTTCTCATATTATATATATATATATATCATTTAACATTATATATATATATAATAACTTATTATATATTAATAAAAAAATAACACACTCACCTAATGATATTCGCGCACACCCCCAACCTCAGAAATTTTTTTTAAATATGATGAAACTTGCATATTATATATATGTATATATAAAAATAAATCTACTAATAATATATATATATATATATATCAATGATATGACAATATATATATATAAACAAATCCATTAATATTATATACAAAGCTATTAATAATATATATCAATTAAGTGTGGATTTTAAAAATCCATTAATAATATATGTGTGTGTGTGTGTCAATGATTTAATATTATATAATAACTTATTTTATATTAACAAAAAACAACACACTCACCTAATGATGTTCGTGCACGTCCCCAGCCTCATTAATTTTTTTAAATACGTTGTAACTTGCATATATTATATATAAATTTATTTAGAAAAAAAAAATTAACCCGCCCACTGCAGCACACCCCCCAACCCCTAATTATTTTTTTACAATTTTCTTATATTATATATATATAATAATAATAACTTATTATATATTAACAAAAAAATAACTACTCACCAAATGATATTCGCACACCCCCACCCTCATTATTTTTTTTAAAATATGATAAAAATGGTATATATTATATATATTGTATATAAATATATAAATCTATTTAGAAAAAAATTAACTCACCCACTATTGTGTACCCGCTAAGTGTGTAATTTCAGTTCAGACAAGGCCGGGTTGGGCCTGCCCTGCAAAAAAATTAAAAAACGTTTAAAAAATGTTTTAAATTAAACAAACGCTTAAAAATAATTTTCATAAATAAGTTAAAAAAATAAATGTAAAAAACGTTTTAAATAAATGATAAAAAATGTTTTAATAACAACACTTTAAACCCACCATCCACTGTTGCGCACCCCCTAATAACTCATTGATTTTTTTTAATTTGTACATAATATATATAAATTCATAGACATGTATAAATCTATTTAGAAAAAAATAACATATCCACCCACTGTAAAATGTTTTTACATAAAACGTGTTAATCGTTTAAAAAAAATACATGTAAAAAATATGCGTTCAAAAAAATGTTTTATATTAAACGTCTAAAAATAAATGTAAAAAATGTTTTAAACAAGTGTTAAAAAATGGTTTAAATAAAGGTTTGAATAAAAAAGTTTAAAAAGGTTTTTAAAACAAACATTTAAATTAATTTCTTTAAACAAACACTTAAAAAATACTTTTTACATTAAAATATGAAAAAAAAGTTAAATGTTTTAAAAAAATACTTGCAAAAATCATGCATTTAAAAAAATCAAAAATTTCTTAAATTAATCATTTAAAAATAAATGTAAAAAAACGTTTTAAACAGATGTTAAAAAATGGTTTAAATAAAAATGTTTAAATAAAAAATATTAACAAACGCTTAAAAAATTATAAATAAGTTAAAAAAAATAAATGTAAAAAAAATTTTAAATAAATTTTAAAAAAACTTTTAAATAATAAGGCTTTAAACTCACCCATGGTAGCTGCGCACCCCTCATTATTTTTTTTACAATTTGAAAATAATATATATATATATATATATATTCACAATATATAAATCTATTTAGACAAAAAGACATATTCACCCACTGTAAAATGTTAAAAAAAATAAAATAAACGTTTTTACAAAAAAACATGCATTTAAAAATAAATGTAAAAAAACATTTTAAATAAATGTTAAAAAATATTTAAATAAAAAAAAATTAAAAGAGACAATTATTTTGAAAATAATAAAATCCCACCATGGCCCGACTCGAAAAAGCTCGGCTCGGCACAAAAAGTCCGGCCCGACCCGATGGTTTGGGCTGGCCCTAAGCCAGGCTTGGGCCGCCTCATGGGGTTATTTAGGCCGGCCCGGCCCGTCCTAAATAGTGGTCAGCGGCCCAACTCTTTGCATGGCAGGCCCGGGCCGGGGCAAAATTACACCCCTAGACTGACACGACCTAACCCAGGATTTTTGCCGACCCGCCCTGCTGGACTGACCCGACCCGCGTGGGTCCAACCCGACCCGGCCATGGATTTTTTGACCCGACCCTCCAGGTTCGATCCGACCCCTTGGGCCCGGCTCGCTGTCGGGCCATCTTGCCAACTGCGGCTCGACCCGCTCGAATGCGAGCCTGTTCGGTCCACCTGGGTGCAGAGACTACCTTGTCGCCAGTGCACACCACTGCAGCCCGTCCTGGTCACGGATTCCCATCGCCACCTGCAGCCACACCACTACAGTCCCTTCTGCCACCGGCCATCGATTCAGCGGCCACCTACTACCGAGTGGTTGCGCCATCACGTTCCACCGACGGCTCCCCTTCTGCGGGCCACCATTGTTGTCGTGGTGGACCGATTTTTGATCCTAGAATACCATCGCGATCCTTGGGTCGTCATCTTCACTGTCATGGTCTTGGATCCATGCCATGATCGATCCTAGTGAAAATCTCATTCCATATTTTCGATATTGGATCATTGCGCCAAATATCGAGTGCGCAATGATTGATCGATCACAAAGTGTTGAGTCACGGGCCAAACGAAGAACGCCCGCAATGAACGAAGAACAGGGGGAAGAAAAGCATGAATCAACAAATAGAAACAAACCTTGATCTATATTCATGTCAATCATGGTTCATTTCCATTAGTATGGAAATAGAAATCCAACAAAAAAGGATAATCAAATCAGATACACAATCCCCAAAACAATTCCTACAAAAGAAACTCTCCTGCAAGAACGAGCGATCTGTGGGTCAACCTATTCGTGGGTTAATCCTCATTGATCATTAATTCAAAGAATGGTGAAAATATGGAATTGAAATAACACACCCTACCTTGATTTGGTTTGATCACTAATGAAGAATGGTCTCTATGTCGTTGTTCGTCAATGCTTGATCTGAATTCTGATCATTGATCTGTCATCGCTCGATTCGAGCTCTAGTCTCCAAACTATCGTCATCGGTGAGGGCCTCATCCCCTTGCCTCAGAGAAACTCCAGGGTTATGAAAATAACCCTGGATCTCTGAAAAGGATTATTAAAAAAATAAATTGTTGTTTCATCAACACATAACGCCCAATTTAAAATATTTTTATTTAATATTTTAAGGACGTTCATGTCTAAAAACTAACTTTCACCTTCAACCCGTATCGGTCGAGGTTAGGCCCCACCTAGGGAAAGCATACCCTCATGAGATCAACATTGGTCTCATATTTTTAATCCGAGTTACCATTCATGAGTTATAAGTATTTGAAAAATAAAATAATTTTATTTAATTATTTTATTTATGGTTACGTCCTTTTTGGGTTTTTCCATAGTAGCATCGTGCTGACTAAACTTAAGTCACGCCTAGGGTAAACCCATTGTTTGAATGCAACGGCGCCCACGGATTTATGATTCGGGTAACTTTTAAGAGTTATTCCATTTTTTCAGGAAAAATTCTCATGGGTGCTACTTAAATAATTAACATTTTTTTACGGATTGCTTTGGGCACACCGAGCCTCAGAATCGAACGTCCTCTCATCACTTGGTCTCATAATTTTTCCAATAATTTTCTAAAAATAGAATTAAGAAAATATGAGTCATTGAAACTTAATAAATTACACAAACACACTCCTAAATACCATATTAGTTTAGTGCCTTTTGAAACTTGGATCACATTCTTATAATTTGGTGAAAGATCTTCAACATCTCCCATAAATATCTTACCCTTTATTACCCCTAAAAAACCTTTCTTTATAACCTGGTTAAAAATAAAACATAATAAAAAGGGTGATCTCATATGATTAGTAAGGGTAAACAAGGGAGACATGTAAACATAATCATGAGCATAAGGGTATAATAACATGATCATGAAAATAAAAGATCATACCTTATGTGCCAATGATCATAAATAGGAATCATGGCATAAATATTGGTATTTCATAAGATATGAATCATAAAGAAATGAAAAACACAATCCATGAAATCAAAACATAGGAATAAGACATGAAATTTGTGGCAGATACATAAGCATATAAAATGATTTTCATAGTAGTCAAGGCATCAATGATAAGGCTATACTAGTAGTATAGGTTTACTCCCCATGAAAATCTTGGTAGTTATGGTTCAATCCCATGAACATCTTGGCAATCATGGTTCACTCCCATAACCATCTTGGTAGTCATGGTTCACTCACATAACCATCTTGGTGGAAAAGGTCATTTATGTCTATCTTATGAGATATAAATTTTTATCCAATAAACTGGAGGGAGATATAGGTCCCACCCATCTCATAATGAAATCATTTATATGTGTTCCATAAGAACATAAATTATGTATCATATCAAAACCCATGGAATTAAATGGGTTTTGTAAACATCATTTAATCGTAGCATAACCCATGGAAAATAAATGGGTTTGATAAATATCATTACATCATAAACATAAACCATTCATAGAGAGGATAAGAATGGTAAAATTGAATAATATCCCCAATAAAACATAATTAACATCAAATAATTTTATCTTAGATGAAAAATAATTTTGAGGGATTACATGAAAATAATTCTTGAGGAAAATATATTATCTTCTTTGAAATCGTTTTCTTTTCTTAAAATACTGTGCAATTTTATAAGAAAAAATTTCCTTTGAAAATAACCTTATAATCTTGTAAGGAAATCTTAAAGGAATTAATTCATCATGAAATTTTAAAAATCCTTTAATGTCGTATAAGATTAAAAAAATTCTCATACTTTTTTTGAAAAAGTATAAAAGTACCTCGTTAAGAAAATGATAAAAGATTCCTTTCAAACCGTTTAATAAAAATTCATAAATGGATAAAAATGACTTTAAAAAATTTAAAATAATGGTAAGAATATTTTGAAATACATTTTTAATAAATATTTATATGGATGACAAATATTTCTCAGCAGATACTTACGTATAAACAATCCTGATAATAATGAGATTATAAAATTAACCCTCCGTACGTGTCTGAAAATCCTGTATAGTGGTTTTAAATATATTATTAACTTATACCAGAATCATAATAATATTTATGATATCATATATGATTCATTTATGATTTTATATTACCCATTTATTAACAATTTCAAGTTAAAGTAATGTTTCTGGTAATAATCGCTTTATTTATCGTACATGTTTTGACTTGTTATTCTTGATCTTGTAACTTAGATCATGATTTATGTACTTATAGAATGAAAAACATAGTTTACATATCATATATATTTATTATAAAAATATATATAATATATAGATATATGAAATGTAATACACCATTCATGAATACGGTAAGTCGTATGTACGCATGTACATTGTTTCCATTTTCTTATCGCATTGAATGGAAGAAGGTAAATGAAATATATGTATGTATATATATATTATTAAATTGGAATTATTATGTAATATATTTCATATTTATTCATTATATACATTTTTATGATTATTTTTGAAATGGTTAACGTGGAAGATGAATCTCATCGCGTCATGGAGATGGTAGGTCGTACGTACGTACGAGCGACGATATCATGCCCTTGATTGTGAAAAGGTAAGTGAATAGTATATATTTTCTTCCAAAATCAATGTAATGTTATAATAATCATATATAATTATTATTTAAATCATTATACTCATCCAAGTAAAGTGGTGATGAAACACATATTACACCATGACGTAGAGATGGTAAGTCGTACGTACGCACGAGTTGTACTTTCATTTTTCATAGGATGAATAAAAGGTAGAATATAGTTTTTTCATAATCATAATAACATCTAATCATATATTTTACACCTTAGTTATTAATTTATAATGTAATCAATACATGAAGAGGAAGTAAAAGAAGAAACAATTTTGAAAGATTCGGTAAGGAGATTACCTCTTCTTCAACAATCTCCCTATAGATCTCCTCTTAAGGACACTAGAGTTGGTCTTTTAAGAATAAAATATCCTCTATAATGGTACTAGGAAAGTTTATAAGGGAAATGGTCAGGGTTTAGTTGATATATAAGGCTTAATGTGGTGTTAATAAGTGATGGAGGAGGTGCCCTTTTATAATTGAGGTGAGGGTCACTTTTAGAAATCCTCAAAATATTAAAATGTAGTAAAGCTATTCTAGAGCCAAAAACTTATAAATGATATATAAATAAATGGGGTGTGATATTTTCGACCATATCATAGGCCCTTTATGATTATTTATCATTTTTTATTTTTAAATAATTTAATAATATATTAATTCAATAAAATATCATTATTTTCAAATTTAATACTATTCATTTAATTTAGATTTATATACATGAAGACAAAATGGGAATTCTAATATAATGATTTCACACATCTCTAATATATCTTATAGATCTATAAAAAATTAGACACTTTAATTCATCTAAAATATATCAAAATTAATATTATTAAAATAAATTATTTTATTTTACTTTTAATTAAATAAATATTGTTTTAACATTGAAGAAGCATATCAGGTAATTATATAATTTCTAAAAATTCAAAATGAAATTAATTTAATTATTATAAAAATATACATTTAGATTCATTCATAACTTGATTTTGTCTCTATGTGGACACATAAAATATATTAAATACAAGATAGTGATATTTTTTAACTATCCTTGACTTTAAATAATATAAAAGTTATTTTCAGGGAATTGTGTCCATTAAACAACTCTAATTAAATATTAAGGTGATGCGGGTTGAATCCTCTTCATCCAATAATTTTTGGAGAATTTTTTCTTTTATTTTAAAGTTTATCATTTTGATTTACCCTTAATTAATCTATTGTAATTTTAATTATGGTAACAACATTTTAAATATTAAGAGGTTATAAATTATTACTTATATGGGGTAAATTATCCATTAATTGACACTTTATGAAATTATAGAGCTTATTATAATATATTTGTATTTTTTTAAAGATTTTTATAATTTTTAATTAATTTAATAATATATTATTTTTGTAAAATATCATTAGTATCGATTTTGACACTATTCGCAACTTTTTCTTTAAATAAAATCCAAACAATAAGATAATTTTTAAAAAACCCATTTAAGACACTCCTAAAATGTCATATTTTCTTATAAAATCTGTGGAGCACCTTAATTAATTAAAATTATATTTATTTTAATATTTTTAATATCATTTATTTGATTCTTTTATTAACTAAAAAATTATTGCATCACCATTGTGTCACCATTTAAGTTAATTATTTTATCACTAAAAATTATAAATAAATTATCATGATGTAGATAAAAAATTTAGCTTTAAAATTAATATTTATAGTTGAATTTATCTTATATATAACCCTATATTAAAAAAATTATATTTATTAAAAATATGAGTGACATTTTTAACTTATCTTTAAATAAAATATAATAAATGTCATATTCTTACCCAAGTGGCTTAAAAGGGTTAGTATTTTTTAATAAGGTTTATTTTAGTTGAAATAAACTTATCCAATAAAATTAGGACAAGTGCTAGGGTGATTTTATAATATTATAATATTATTTTTACCTTTAATTATTCAATTTACCCTTTACCGTGGTAAATAAAAATTTACTAAACTTACTGTTTATAATATCCAAGATATTAAGTTGATCCTATTATACTATAAATATCATACTAATTTCAACCATTTATATCCATTTTTCAAAATTAAATTCACAAAAGTGTAAAAATTAAGTTTAACACTAATCTTGCAGATGTGGTGAGAAGGCCGGTAAAAAAACGTTCAAAAGTTCAATAAATTTTTATATCTAATTTCAATATAAAAATTATTCCAATGACCTGAATTGGATTAATATATGTATAATTGATGTATTTTGACTTAAAAATAAATTTAAAGTAAAATAATTCTTTAAATGAAAAAGATGGTTTTTAACTACAATGTAGTATTTTTCACTATTCATCGAAAAATGAAACTTCTCATAAACATACAAAAAATTCACCCTAAATTAAATTTGAGATTCCAAATTCAAAAATGATGTTTATTTTATCAAATTAAATTTATAATACTATTTAAAATTAATTTTTTTTTACTATTCACATAAGGACATAAAAAGCAGATCCTTTAAGAAAATAATATTTCTAAACATATAAAGACTTTATCAAAAAATTATACATTTCATTATAAATATTTTTTATTTATGTGAAAACATTATAAATAACATTTAAAAATTATTTATTACTATTTATATTACTATGTTTAATGGCTAGGTTATAACTATCTCGTTTAAATAATTATAATAATAAAGTTTTGTTTTGTAGAAACTCAGTGTTGTGTGTAACGCAAGCCAAGTTAGTGTTGTGTGTAGTGTAAGAATAACTTAGTGTTGTATATTAATTAATACAAACTTAGCGCTTTTATGTAATAACAAAAAACTATATTCAATGTTGTGTGACATGCAAAATATCAAAAAGATTAAATTAATTTGAAAAAAAATCACAAAATCTAGGGGTGTTACAAGTGCTCCTTGGGAACCTAGATTTTAAAATAGAATCAAATGATTATAGGATAAAAACTTGTTTTATGTACAACACACGCAAGTAATGAAACACACCCGGGGACTCGACCCCATGACACACAGCCCAAACCCCAACCCCCCACGCCACCCTAGCCACCTGCAGGGGGGGTGATTATAAGATGATGTTATGATCGAATAAAATCTTGAATTTGTTCTAAAGAAGGATAACCTAATCACATTGGGTAAATAGATTGTCCATTGATTCACTCTGATTATAATTATAGGAGTAGCGATCATATGCAATATAAATACTTGTACTTTGAAACTAATCATCTGCTCAAAATGATTTTATATGAATTCTCCATGTAAGGAAGGTGAATTTATTTTTCACAAAAGGATTCCAGATGTAGATAGCCATCCTTTCCTATACATTTTACCTTTTGATCATTTGGCATAATGATTCAATTGAAAAACTTTCTAATGTTTCTGATGTGAAATCCAAACGATTATCATCCTAGGAAGTGGATATCTCCTTTGTGATCCTCTTTTAGCCTTCATCCAAAATAGAAGTAAGAAATGAATTATGGGAAAATCAAACACAACATTGATCAATGGGGTTGTATAAATAGGGAAATAAAGGGTTCTCCCTAAATAGTTGTCTTTTCAAAAGTACAAATTTTCTTTTTCAACCATCCACCTAGACTGTTATTGAATATCTGGTAACATATTAATAATGCTATTCAAAATTCATGAATGGTTTCTTTTGAGATAATGACAACCAAGGATCAAATTCCATTAGAGGACCCTCTAGTTATATTTTTTATTGTTCATATAATTTTGTGGACGAATAAACTTGTTTTTATCCTATTTTCATTCTCTCATTTCTCTCTAGAGGTGTTAACGAGGCGATGAGGATTGTCCCACAGGACGGATCATACGGGCTGTGGATTTTATTGAGCAGTCTGGTCCTATCACGACCCATCCTCCAGGTCCCATGTCATGACATACCCCAAGCTCGCCTCCTAAAGGCCAGGGGTTGGTGACTAGTGATGAAGAATTCAACCTATAAATGAGAGGAACTTTCCTGAGTACATGTACGCACGCACACACAACCATGCCCCAAAGATGGAAAAGTAAACATGAATGTCACTAAACAACCACTAAGTAAAAGTACAAATTGTAGGTCAAATGGGCCAGAATACAAACCCAACAAAGAAATAACTAAAAATAGGAAAATACTAGGAAACTCTAATAGTTGTCTGCTAGAAACCCCACCTCATGGGTAAGTATATAGTAGCTGCCAGAAGTTTTGGAATCATGTCCTGCCTGCCTAACCTCATTGGGCACCACCCGTTCCTTGGACACCAACTCCTCCACCAATTCATTGGTCATATGCACCAGCCACAACACATATGGGAAAATCCCATGCAGGGGTGAGTAACAAAATACTCATTAGGGACCCCAAAATGAACTCGGGTCTCACATAAATTCAAAAAGGAAATCACAAAATAATTCACAAATATTAGAGTCACTAGAGTCATATTGACACAGGTATAACATAAAGTGTTGATAGTAAAACCAAGGGTTGGAAACATTGAACATCAATCACTGTAAAGACACTTGTCCTCAATGAGTCCTTTAGGCTAGCTAGGTCATAAATACATATTTAGTAGTTGAGTCAAGAATTATCATTGGGTAGCTAAGTCGTGGAGCCTCGCTGATAGCTGAGTCACAAAGTCTCACTGGGTAGCTGAGTCACAGAGTCTCATAGATAACTGAGTCACAAAGTCTCATTAGGTAGTTGAGTCACGGAGTCTTGCTAATATCTGAGTCATTAAGTCTCACTGGGTAGCTAATTCATGCAGTCTCGATAATAGTTGAGTCATGTATTCTCACTAGGTAGCTGAGTCACGGAGTCTCTCTGAGTAGCTGAGTCACAGAGTCTCACTGATAGCTGAGTCACGAAGTCTCGCTGATAGCTGAGTCACGAAGTCTCGCTGGGTATCTGAGTCACGAAGTCTCACTAGGTCAAATTCCATGAAATCTTACTTCAAGGATTTCATAAGTACTGCCCCCATCACATGGGTCCCAATGCCCTAGACGGCACATTAATCAGACGCGTGATCTGGGAGATATGTCCCTTTTTTGTAAACAGGGGCCAGTTGCGTCTGGGCCCAGTCCGACTGGTTCGGACCGACCCGACCAACCTGACATGGGGTCCTGCATGACCTGATCTTGTCCGTATAGTCCATTGGACCTCACTGAACCTGGCTTAGGTTGGTCATGGGTGTGACGACCTTGACCCTAGAAGCCTGGAGTCGGAGCCTAAAATAGGGTGTGTGATTTTTTTTACAAAAACAAGCAGATAAAAATTACACAACTCATTGCATCACAGAGAATATTTTTGGTTTAGGTCCTGGAAAACTAGATACAACTGATATATTTCTTCAAAATCTTGACAAAGGTAAACTTCATATTGTTTTTATCACATAGGAGTATTCAAAGATTAAAAAATCTACTAACCCTGTAAAAATAAATTGAAAACATAGGGTGAACATTTAAAACCCTCAGTAAGGGTGTTTTAAAACAAATTAGTGAAATTTATTTTAAAAAAACAACCTTTTAAATAATTAGAAAACATTTTATTAAAAGGAAAACAACACTTCTTGAAGCACATCATCAACATTTTTCAAAGGTAACTTAAAGAAATTTTCAGGAAAATCTCCTACACAAGAATTATATATTTACTTAAAAATTACAAGTAAAACACATATCAGAGTGCGCATATATAACGCCCCAACCCTAGTTACCCAGAGTCGGTTCATTATTACATAACATTGGCATGATAAAAAAAAATCAAGTCTCAAAAGACCGATTAGTTTAGTAGTCTTGGAAACACTAGATATGTTCATAAGTCTTACATTACATCATAAAGTAAAAAAACTATAACAACATATTGTCTTCATATCCCCTCATACTATCCCTACAGGTCATTCATAAATTACTTATTCACATCCTAGGAAAAATAAAACATTGAAAGGGGTGATCTCAGATGCTCAGTAAGGATAACAATATAGCAGAAACTTTCAAAAATAAGCATAAACATTTAAGGCAACGTATAACTAAAACAAAAGCCCTCTAAACTTGAACTTAAGCATAATATGGAAAATATAAAATGAAATAATTCCATTTACTTATTCACATGGATATTCTACTGGTCAAATAACCACATGCAATATCAATAACCACTTTCATAATGATGGAATTCATAATGCCAGACTATCATAACCACGTAGCCAAAGCCTCGTGCCAAGACTACAAATAAGATTTTGTAAAGGCCTCGTGCCAAGACACTAGTTTGTCTCATGAGACCTACCAATTCATCGAGGAGATATAAGGGCTCCACCTGTCACTTACTAAGTCAAATGCATTCCTCATATGAAAAGTTTGAAATATAACATAAACATATGTATTAAAACTAGCATACAAAATGTCAATACTTTAACCACAAACCATGAATGGTATAAAAATAGCACATCCACGGTCAAACATAACTCATTAGTTACAATATGGAAGATTTAATCGTATCAGATTAACCTCAATCGAGAATAATGAAGGATATTGACATAGATTAAAATAATCATCAAACTATTAAGAGAAATATCCCCCTTTTTCTTGAAAACATTTAAAATTCACACTATTTTTCAAGAATCCATTTAAAATAGATTTTTAAATCAAATTGTCCCATACCACTTTGAAACATTTAAAATTAATTTTGATTTGGAAACTTTAATTTCCATATAAATAAATCCTTAAAACCATTTTTAAAACATGGACATTAATGAGAAATATTTAGAATAATAAATATTTAAAACATTTTAAAATGATATTTTAGTTAGAGTTCCTAACCAAAATAGAGACACTTGAATACAAATAATTAAGGTAATAAAAACTTTGTAATATAATGATAATAAAGGGATTCATGATATACTATGTCAAAGTACATTATATACACCATATAAAAGTGATTTGGTGTATAACAACAAAGGAGTCTCAATGGAATGTAAATTGAGATGAAATCTCTCATAAAGGCAGTATCCTTAGGTTAAGGATAAATAAACGACATAATTATGTGTGACAAATATAAATACACTCAATATTATTGGATATTAAGTGTAAAAAAATCAAACTACATTCACACGTATTCTTGTAAAAACAACACCAATGAATTGGATGTTTAACTCAACAAATGGAGATTGAGTAAAAATTACTCTTATCAAGTTCATACTGATGACTTGAGAATTTATCAATGGAGTGATTATGTGTATAAAAAGTATATCCACAGAAAGGAGAGTGGAAATTATGACATAAGAAAATGAATAGTGATTCCACACATAATCTTGGAGTAAAATAATCAATGAAGTATGCATAAAGCTGAATGAGTGGAAATTGAAATTTCAAATTCCCTTACTGATTTGGTAACTTAAAAAACATACACCCATGAAAAAAGGATCATAAAATGATGATGTAAATATACTTGAATTAAATTATATTACACAATGAATACAAACATGGGTAGTACACACACCACATGCAATAAATAATTGGTGAATAATGGAAATCTCACGGAATTAAAAGTGAGATAAGAAACCTCTTACATTGTACTTTTTTTTTTGGTCGGGGGTAGGTTAACCTCTTGTATAATGGTTAAATAGTTGTTATTAAATTATAAAATAATCATATACATTAATATGATATCATATATGATCTTTTAACATTTCTTTTTTAATAATAACTTATTATTATCATCATTTCGGGTGTTAACTTACTCATTTTCTTTTATATGTTTTGTTACATAAGTCATGTTTGTTATGGATAGGTTGAATCTTATTCATATACATAATTATATCAAGTCCTTAAACATTATTTTTAACCATCAAATGAAAATTATTCTTGAATGGATACGATGGGGAATGAATCTCATCGCGTTCGTGGAGACGGTAGTCTGTACGTACGCACGAGCGACAATATCATTATTTTGATATTAAAATAATATATAATTGGATGTTATATCATATATAAAGAATCATTATCATGTTATATTTATTATTTACATCAATTACACATCATTATCATACCCATCCAAATAATAATTTTTTGAATAACAATTACACCACGACGTGGAGACGGTAAGTCGTACGTACGCACGTATGGTGACATGTTATTCAAAGGATGGATATAATACTAAATATGATTGTACCATATTTATAATAACATTAAAATATATAAAATATACTGGATTTATTATTTTAGAATGGAAATAGCAAATAAATAAGAAGTTTAAGAAGAAAGGAACTTGAAAAGGGTGGTGAAAACATTACCTCTTCTTTGGGTTCTTCCTTTTGATTTGATAAAAAGGGCTCCTTAGGTTGGATTTTGGATCAAAATAAGGCCTCTAGGTTTAATTGAGGTAAGTTGAGAGAGTATTTGGGCAGGTTTTGGCCGAACCAAAAGGCTTTGAATGTGTGAAGAATTTTTTAGAAGTGGTGTCCTTTTATAAGGGGTGGGAGGGGCTCTTTAGGAAAAACTTAAAGTATTAATTTATATTAAATTCATATTCAGTTTATAATGGCTCCAAAGTGGATTATTCAAATTCCAAGGTAGGTATGGGTCGAAAAAAATTCAACTAATAGATTTTAGACAGGTTTGGGTCATTATATTAACCTTATCTTTTAGTTTTAACTCTTAGTTAATTAGATTGACATTTACCATGTCACTTTGTATTTTTATATTATATAGTTAATAAAATTACTATATACATCCAATAGAATTCCAAGTGGTCCATTAATGATACACCTATCATGATATAAGTCCTTTGGCTGAACTTTAGATTTTTAGGAATATAATATCAATTAATAATATAATACTTATTTTAAAAACTCATTTATGTCAATTTTGACACTATTCAATAATTGATTTTTGTTAAAGTCATAAGAACTTTATTAATTCGAACCAAAGTCATTTAATCAATCCTAACATGTCATATTAACCAATAAAATCCGTTTATGTCATCAAAACTTTCAAATTATATTTATTTTAACATTTATAATACCAATTGTTTGATTCATTCATTAATAAGGAAAATACTGCATCATTATTGTGTCATAAATAAATTTAATATTTCAATGTCTAAAAATTATAAATAAAATATAATTATGTAGGAAATCTTTTTATATTTCTAATTAATATTTATATTCGAAAATATAACATATATAACCCTATATAAAAATTTGTTTTCTAAAAGATATATGCATATGTCATTTTTGTATTTACTTTAACTTAATTAATATAAAGTGTCCTTATCACCTACAAGTGGCTCCATGGGGTCCCAAAATCGACCCAAAGATTCTCATGGTCTGAAATGTATCAAAAAATATGTTTAGGACACGTTTTAGGGTAAATTAATATTATTATAATATTATTTTTTACCCTTATTTATCGGATTTACCCTTTAACCATGGTAAATAAAATATTTACCGAAGTGATTATTCAAAATGTATAAAAATAAAAGTTACCTATTTACACAATTTGGACCTCCTGATTCCAAATATGAAATCCATATTTCTAAATTCAAAACATAGAAGTGGCAGAAATTAATTTAAAATTAATTCTCGTTGTTAAAACAAAAAGCGTGTTTTTAAGAGATAATAACTATCAAAAGATTGACAGTTGTTTATGTTCGGTTTAAATGTGAAATTATGTCAAATGACCAAAATTGTATTAAATGGAAAAAATATATTCTAAATATACTTTAAAACCACTCAAATTCATAATTTATCACTATTAATTATTTTGATTAAAAAAGTTGTTTTTAATGAAAATTTAGTAATTTTCACTATTCATCAAAATATAAAAGTTATCCGAAAAGTACCAAAATTTTAGCCTAGACTAATTTCGATATTAAAAATCCAAAAATGAAGTCTATTTTGAGAGATAAAATTTATGAAATTTTAAAAAGTGGTTATTACTATTCATAACGGCTATTTTGATTGGTTGTGGTGTGTTGAATCTCAAAGTTGCATACAATGCAAGCTATTGGATTATTCAAAGGGAAAGATACCATGGAAGATTGGGGTGTTACATTCTCCCCTCCTTCAATAAATTGTGTCCTATCAATTTTTAAAATTGAGCTTGGGAATATAATGGAAAGTCTCACATCGAAAAAAGATTCAATAAAACTATCACTTTAAAAGAAAGAAAGAGAAGTACAAAGGTCACTCGAGATAAACTATACTAGGATTCCATGTAGAAAAACATGGATATGGATGATAAACTAAGTTTCAATTTCTGATAGAGAAGGATAGAAAACATGATCAGGAGAAAGTTAACAACAAGAAAACCACAAACTTGTGATGGGGCAAACAGTCATTAGTTTCTCAGTAGGAAAAGTAAACGGACAACATTTTTTTTAAGTTACATTATATAAAGATGAGGAATTAATTTCTGAGATTGACTAAGAACATAAAGCGGTATACTTACTTTTTAAGTAAAGTTTCATTCTTTAATAAATTTCTACTACTAACTCATTTTTAAACGATGAGTATTCCAGAAGACTTGGTCACACTAGAAGAGATAGAATAAACTTCTAGAGAATAACATGATCCACAAAGGATAAAATATATATTTACCTTTTCTTTAGAGAATAATAAAAACCAAAATGGTTAGTACAAGATTTGATGATCCCCCAAAAGGATATTCCATTAGAGAAAGAAACACTAATCTTAATTTCTAAAATTAAACCAACAATACCCCAAAGTTAAATAAATACCATTCAATAAAAAATTGACCTTAAAATCCTTAAATATAATCCAAAATAATATTGAAACCCAAAACTTAGAATAATTTGGTTGTGTAGTCTTCCACATTAAATTGTATCTCCAAATGACATCAACTACTCTTAAAGTCACATACTTAAAAGTAATTAACCTAATCACATATTCTCTATTATAGGTTAATCATTTCCATAAATAAAAAACATAGATAAAAATCCACCATTACTCCTCAAATTAAAACCCATAGTATTCTATTTTCATTGGGCATATAGTGTTCCCAACAAAGCGAACGTCTTCCAAAATAACATTTATCACTTAATCACCAAATCATTTTCCTATACTAAGGTTATTCATTTGATAAGACATAATATCCCAAATCAACTTATTTTTTATCAATAAAATTATTTAACTAAAAATAATTAGTCACACTAACCAGAGACTTCACGTAGTCTAGTGGTAGGCGATAAATCCCAATCGCACTTTGGTTGTGGGTTCGATTCCCATAGCTTTTTCCGACGCGACTGGTTGTCACACAGTCTGCATGTTGTCCTTTTTCAAAAACTATATTTTATAACATTACCAAAATGAGATAAATTCTTCAAAATAACCATAACATAATTTAACCACAAATGTTATCTCATACCTTGCATTTTCATCCCAAAATACAATAACTTATAATTGCCTCAAATTCAAGGATCGTATAAAACCAAATGGTTATTTATAACTATATCCACAAGATAAAATATAATTCTTCATCAAATATCATTTTCACATGATAAATTGTAGGGTTACACATATAAGATAAAATTCACCCTTAGTAATCTCAACAACAAAGAGCGCTAATACCTTTAAACATTTTTCCATCCATTTATTTCCACATAGGTTCTTCCTTGACCAAGAGGTTATCTTATAAAATAGGGAATTTACTTGGGTGATGCCAAGGCCCCTTACATTTATGACAAATGACCTTAATTGGAATCTTAGGATCATTTTTATTTTCTTCCATAGTACTCTTCATTTTTCCTCAGCAATTCTTTACTTTATGCTCTTCTTTCTCACACATAAATCATTTCTTTGTTCTATTGAGACACTTTCCTGGGTGTCTCCTTCCACATTTCTGGCATGATAGAAATTGAGCTTTCTTCTCTCCATGGTCTCCATAGTTGGAGCTCTTATCATTCACTGCCTTTCTCTTCTTTGTTGATTCCGGGAGTTGGTTAATATATATGTTGTTGATCATATTTTTGGAAAACTGATTCGGCATGAAGAAAATATCTTTTATGCCTATCCACATTCCATTTTGTTGCTCATTTCCACCACTGTTCACACCTTGTACATCATTCTCAAAGTTACTATGACTTCCTTGGAATCCAGCCATTGACTAAAACCAAAAAGCATTGTGTGAGTAACAGTAGTCATAAAATCATTTAGAGAATATCATAACACCATATTCTTAATTTTAAACACCTTAGGATTAACTAAGGTCGTTTATTATCATCTTATATTAAAATAATTCAAATCGTTTTTTAAATAAAATGTAAATTATCCTAAGCATATCCCCCAGGAGTGTCGTAACTAAGAGTGCAGCAAGGTCCATTGTCATGCACCAGTTCTCGTTCGAGTTTAGCTCAAAGTAGTGTTTTCGGGTTTTCGCCCTATGTACATATGTGACAGAGCTTCCTCTACCTGCTCGTATCCAGACTAGGATTTATTGATTAGAAAACTCACAAAATCTATACAATACCAAAATTCTAGGAAGTTCTTCTATACTAATCCTCAAAGTATATCTTAGGGTTATGTGCTCTAATCGAAGTTTATCTAAATCTAGTTTCCAAGGTTTGTACTAAAATTCCTCTGATACCAACAGTAACGCCCCGACCCCAGTTACCCAGAGTCGGTGCATTATTTCATAACATTGGCATGATAAAAAAATATCAAATCTCGAAAGACCGATTAGTTTAGTAGTCTTCTAAACACTAGATATGTTCATAAGTCTTACATTACATCATAAAGAAAAAAAACTATAACAACATCTTGTCTTCATATCCCCTCATACTATCCCTGGAGGTCATTCATAAATTATTTCTTCACATCCTGGGAAAAATAAAACATTGAAAGGGGTGAGCTCAGATGCTCAGTAAGGATAACAATATAGCAGAAACTTTCATAAATAATCATAAACATTTAAGGCAATGTATAACTAAAACAAAAGCCTTTTAAACTTGAACTTCAGCATAATATGGCAAAGATAAAATGAAATAATGCCATTTACTTATTCACATGGATATTCTACTAGTCGAATAACCACATGCAATATCAATAACCACTTTCATAATGATGGAATGCATAATGTTAGACTATCATAACCACGTAGCCAAGGCCTCGTGTCAAGACTACAAATAAGATTTTGTCAAGGCCTCCTGCCAAGACACTAGTTTGTCTCATGAGACCTACCGATGCATCGAGGAGCTATAGTGGCTCCACCCTTCACTTACTAATTCCAATTCATTCCTCATATGAAAATTTTGAAACATAACATAAACATCCGTATTAAAACTAGTATACGAAATTTCAATACTTTAACCACAAACCATGAATGGTATAAAAATAGAACATCCACAGTCAAACATAACTCATTTTATACAATATGGAAGATTGTATTGTATCAGATTAACCTCAATCGATAATAATGAAGGATATTGATATAGATTAAAATAATCATCAAACTATTGAGAGAAATATCCCCCTTTTTCTTGAAAACATTTAAAAGTCACACTATTTTTCAAGAAGTCATTTAAAATAGATTTTTGAATCAAATTATCCCATACCACTTTGAAACTTTTAAAAGTAATTTTTATTTGAAAACTTTAATGTCCATATAAATAAATCCTTAAAACCATTTTTAAAACATGGACATTGATGAGAAATATTTAGAATAATAAATATTTAAAACATTTTAAAATGATATTTTAGTTAGAGTTCCTAACCAAAAGAGAGACACTTGAATAAAAATAATTGAGGTAATAAAAACTTTGTAATATCATGAGAATAAATGGATTCATGATATACTATGTCAAAGTACATTATATACACCATATAAAAGTGATTTGGTGTATAACAACAAAGGAGTTTCAATGGAATGTAAATTGAGATGAAATCTCTCATAAAGGCGGTATCCTTAGGTTAAGGATAAATCAATGGAATAATTATGTGTGAAAAATATAAATACACTCAATATGATTGTATATTCAGTGTAAAAAAAATCAAAGTACATTGACACATATTCTTGTAAAAACAACACCAATGAATTGGATGTTTAACTCAACAAATGGAGATTGAGTAAAAATTACTCTTATCAAGTTCATACCGATGACTTGAGAATTTATCAATGGAGTGATTATGTGTATAAAAAGTATATCCATAGAAATTGGATTGGAAATTATGACATAAGAAAATGAATAGTGATTCCACACATAATCTTGGAGTAAAATAATCAATGAAGTATGTATAAAGCCGAATGAGTGGAAATTGAAATTTCAAATCCCCTTATTGATTTGGTAACATACAAAACATACACCCATGAAAGAAGGATCATAAAATGATGATGTAAATATACATTAATTAAATTATATTACACAATGAATACAAACATGTGCAGTACACACACCACATGAAATAAATAAGTGGTGAATAATGGAAATCTCACGGAATTAAAAGTGAGATAAGAAACCCCTTACATTGTACTTTTTACTTGGTTGAGGGTAGGTTAACCTCTTGTATAATGGTTAAATAGTTTTTATTAAATTATACAATAATCATATACATTAATATGATATCATATATGATCTTTTAACATTTTTTTTAATAATATCTTATTATTATCATCATTTCGGGTGTTAACTTACTCGTTTTATTTTATATGTTTTGTTACATAAGTAATGTTTGTTATGGATAGGTTGAATATTATTCATATACAAAATTATATCAAGTCCTTAAACATTATTTTTAAACATAAAATGAAAATTATTCTTGAATGGATATGATGGGGAATGAATCTCATCGCGTTCGTGGAGACGGTAGTCCGTACGTACGCACGAGCGACAATATCATTATTTTGATATTAAAATAATATATAATTGGATGGTATATCATATATAAAGAATAATTATAATTTTATATTTATTATTTACATCAATTACACGTCATTATCATACTCATCCAAATAATAATGTTTTGAATAACAATTATACCACGACGTGGAGATGGTAAGCCATACGTACGCACGTATGGTGAAATGTTATTAAAAGGATGGATAGAATACTGAATATGGTTGTACCATATTTATAATAACATCACAGTATATAAAATATACTGGATTTATTATTTTAGAATGGAAATAACAAAGAAAGAAGATGTTGAAGAAGAAAGGAACTTGAAAAAGGGTGGTGAAAACATTACCTCTTCTTCGGGTTCTTCCTTTTGATTTGATCAAAAGGGATCATTAGGTTGGCTTTCTGATCAAAATAAGGCCTCTAGGTTTAAGTGAGGGAATTTGAGAGAGTATTTGGTCAGGGTTTGACCGAACCAAAAGGCTTTGAAGGTGTGAAGAATTTGTTAGAAGTGGTGTCCTTTTATTAAGGGGAGGAGGGGCTCTTTAGGAAAAACTTAAAGTATTAATTTATAATAAATTCATATTTGGTTTCTAATAGATCAAAAGTATATTATTCAAAGTATAAGGTTGGTATGGGTAAAAAACAATTCAACCAATAGATTTTAGACAAGTTTGGGTCATTATATTAACCTTATCTTTTAGTTTTAACTCTTAGTTAATTAGATTGGCATTTACCATGTCACTTTGTATTTCTATATTATACAGTTAATAAAATTAGTATATACATCCAAGCGACCCCCAAGTGGTCCATTAATGATACACCTATCATGATATAAGTCCTTTTGCCTAACTTTATATTTTTAGGAATAGAATATCAATTAATAATATAATACTTGTTTTAAAAACTCATTTATGTTAATTTTGACACTATTCAATAATTGATTTTTGTTAAAGTCATAAGAACTTTATTAATTCTAAAAAAATTCATTTAATCAATCCCAACATGTCATATTAACCAATAAAATTCGTGTATGTCATCAAAACTTTCAAATTATATTTATTTTAACATTTATAATACCAATTGTTTGATTCATTCATTAATAAGGAAAATACTGCATCATTATTGTATCATAAATAAATTTAATATTTCAATGTCTAAAAATTATAAATAAAATACCATTATGTAGGAAATATTTTTATATTTCTAATTTATATTTATAGTCTAAAATATAACATATATAACCCTATATAAAAAAAAAATTTCTAAAAGATATATACTTATGTCATTTTTGTATTTACTTTAACTTAATTAATATAAAGTGTCCTCATCACCTACAAGTGGCTCCATGGGGTCCCAAAATCGATCCAAAGATGCCTATGGTCGGAAATGTATCAACCAATAGGGTTAGGAAACGTTTTAGGGTAAATTAATATTATTATAATATTATTTTTTACCCTTATTTACCGGATTTACCCTTTAACCATGGTAAATAAAATATTTACCGAAGTAATTATTCAAAATTTCTAATAATAAAAGTTAACTATTTACACAATTTGGACCTATTGATTTCAAATATGGAATCCATATTTCTAAATTCAAAACACAGAAGTGGCAGAAATTAATTTAAAATTAATTCCCGTTGTTAAAACAAAAAGCGTGTTTTTAAGAGATAATAACTATCAAAAGATTGATAGTTGTTTATGTCCGGTTTAAATGTGAAATTATGTCCAATTACCAACATTGTATTAAATGGTAAAAATATATTCTAAATATACTTTAAAACCACTCAAATTCCTAATTTATCACTATTAATTATTTTGATTAAAAAAGTTATTTTTAATTAAAATTTAGTAATTTTCACTATTCATCAAAATATAAAAGTTATTCAAAAAGTACCAAAATTTTACCCTAGGCTAATTTAGATATTAAAAATCCAAATATGAAGTCCATTTTGAGAGATAAAATTTATAAAATTTTAAAAAGTGTTTATTACTATTCATAACGGCTACTTTGATTGGTCGTGGTGTGTTAGAATCTCGAAGTTGCGTACAATCAAGCTATTGTATTATTCAAAGGGAAACGTGCCATGGAAGCTTGGGGTGTTACAACATACATGTACAAAAATGCATGGAATGCTGTATAATCCAGAAATTGATCAAAATAATTTAAAGGTGACATGCAAGGTTGCAGGTACAAATTAGCACATGAATTAACATTTTCTTAGAATTGCATAAGTAACAATATCATGATTAACTTAACACTTAAAATAAAATTCATGAAATGAAAGATGTAATTTCAACTTTTGTATCAAAATTATGATAATAGATTCTACACTTTCCTTATAAAAACTTTCCAAGTACATAATTTATTATGCTATATTCATTTATCACCATTATCATAAGTAAAAGATTCTTAACCAAGGGATGTTTTACTAGTCGAATAATCACTTGGTTGGTCATATATTAATACATAATGATGGAATGTATAATTACATACTTTATAATCTTTTTTTCAAGACCGTACATAATTATTCTGTCAAGGCCTCGTGCCAAGACCATATGGGTAAAAACCCAACGTAATTTGTCTCATGAGGCTCAACTTTACCCAATGCATTGGAGCTCTATTTGGGTGCACCCATCATATCGTGTAAGTCTAATACATTCCTCATATGTCTAGTATGGACTTGTATTCAAAGTGTCTCATACTACATTGAATATTTAAATTCTTAATCCATGAGTTATCAAGAGAGATAAATTTCATTCTTTCATTAATTATATACATATTCATAAATGAAGTGAATTATGAAATAAACGTAGAAATGGATAGGTTTTTCAGTTTTAGGTTATGGATGTATCAAATTAAATAGTGATATGCATGGACAAAATGACATGATTTTGCACATGCGATAATAACTAGTGCACATAAAATAATGGTTTGTCACATAAAATAATAACTCTTGCATTAAAACCCTTGTCACAAGAATGCGAACCCTTATAAATTGGGTGTGTGCAAGTAATGATATCAGGATAATGCTCCCTCTTAAAAATTTTGGTCATACAATAACAAAACAAGTTTTTGTTATTGTTTTCCATTATCTATTTGTACTTATATTCACAAATACATTTAGGACATAATAACATAAAATTCATGGATTTACCTATGAATGTAAAACATGTAAAAAGAGAGTATAAATATATTTATGCTTAAACATGAAAACAATTTATACAACTTATTAACATATCTAATAGAATTTAAAAACTTATGAAAAAAATATTGACATACATACATACATATATATATATATGGGTTTTTCATACTCAAAAGAATCCCTAAATAAATATTGTGTGTAGGAAAACACCCTTTTTAAAATGATAGTTGACCCTTAAAATAGGTTGAGTATGTTGTTTATAAAAAAACACATATTTACCACTATAAATATATGGGTGTGGAAAACCCCAAAGTCATTACCTAGAAAACCTCCACAAATATTATACGCATTATAATTATCAAATAAATACTAGTAATAAATATTTATAAAACCCAAAATAATTTAGGATTTTGAATGTTATATGAACCTTTTATACACAAAGTGTATATAAGGGATTGCATATCTAATACAAAGTTTAATTCAATCCTTGAAAGCCTTTCATACCTCAAAAACATTTTTTAAACATTTATATCAACCTTCGGAAAACCCAAATTGAATTAGGATCAAAGTTTATAGATATATATATATATAATCGTCTGTACACAAAGTGTACATAAGGGTTTTTCATAAGGAAAATAAAAGCAAAATAACCCTTACATGTATAACATGTATTAAGAACACCATTTAAAAAATGTCCTTCATTCGAGGGTTATAAAAATATAAAAGAATTTGTTTTATAAATAAATTTATATAAATATATAGGTACATATATATATACATAACCATATACACACAAATTGTAAATAAAGGTTTTTCATATAGAAAAAAAAAGTAAAATAATCTCTTACATGTACTCAAAGGTTGAGTGGAGTCGATCAGAGGTTGGAGAGGAGTTTGAGAAGAGAGAAACCATAGAATTAAGGTAAAAAATGGAGGTTTATATAAACTGAATACATATATATTTTACATATACCACAGTTTTAGACATAAAATATAAACAAAGACTCCAAATCTAACCTTTGCATATAAGAACAAACTTCCTAATCAAGGAAAACCCTAATTTAACCGGTCTTTGATAAAATATATATATATATATTATGGAAAACTTTCATAAGGAATGTTTGGGTTCGTATTAAAATAACATACCCTTGAAGACTTGTGGAATGGAGAACGTGGACAACCGGGTGCAGAGAGGGATAGGAAGAATCTCGGGAAAATAAAAAGAAAAGGAAGAGGAGGAAAACTGTGGGTTGAGGCCACTAGTTCAGTGTGAGGAGGAAGAAGAATAAGGAAAGGGAAATTTGGAAAAGAGTGGATGGCTCAGATTGATCGAGGCTGATCAAACGGATGAGGTGGGTTTCGCGGTTATAAAAACATAAGGACGGTCGAGATCAACCGCGGCATTGGATCAGACGATCATGGGGAACCACATGTTTTAAAAAGATGAGAAAATAATATCAGTCACGTCTTGATCGGAGGGCTGAAGAAAAATGTGGAGGAAGTAGTCGTCAGTGGAGTTCAAAGTTAAGGTTGGATCGTATGGTCCAAATATCGCATGGTGAAATTGAACAGTTGAGATTAGATCTCCATTAAAAACTCATGTCCCACATCGAAACAAAGACTGTTTCAAGTCCACATTATAAACCTAAACGCTCTAAGGCTAGGGCATCGAACTCCCTTCCCCCTCCCCGGTAACGCCCTGTACCGGTTCTTCACTGCGGGTGTGCTCTGCGCCCACCCTCTGTCTCCTTATCGCCCCGCACGGTGGCACTTCCTTGCAACACCCATGCACCCCTGTGGGCGCGAACACCCTCACAGCTGGCTTGTGCTAGCTGGGGATCTAAGGATCAGCCTCCCACTCCTTAGGGAGTGGTGCGAGCTGCGTCCCCTGACTGGATACATGCCTATCCTTAGAGGGTCATATTTTTTTTTATAACCCTTAAAAAATTAAACAATGTACATAGGTACATTTATAATGGAAAACATTGTTTTAGATCATTTTTAAATTTTAAAAATTTCAAAATAAAAATATACCATATAACTTTATCTAAAACCAAAGAAAGAAAGAAAAAAATTAATCAATAGGTATTTTCCTTAAAACAAACAATATACTTAATTTTATTAATCTAAAACATGTTTTCAACTTTATTTTAATCTTTGAAACATTATAGTTTCAAAATCTAAAGGTAAGTTCAATTAAAACCATGTTCAAAGATATAACTTTAAAGCATTTTTAAAACATTCAAAATTATTAATATGCTCAAATAATTAGAATATTTAAAATACTTATATACTTAAAATATTCAAAATATTCAAAATACTTAAAATAATCAAAATACTTAAAAATAACTAACAGTTATAAAATTTTATGACTGTTATAAAAATCAACAGTCATCTAAAGACCTTAATGTCCAAAAATGGTCATATTTAACTTCAAGACCTTATAAATACATGTGTAGGGTGTTCCCAAATTCAAAATCCAAATCGATGAAGATGGTTCTATATATCCCATTGATGCTTAGTAAGATTGTCACAACACTTTCCATAATGTTCTTCATTGTTATAGACCTGAAGGATGTGTACTAACTACTTGGTTTGTTTTTTGTGTTTGGTGGTCTTCCGGTGATTCTAATAGGTCTCCTAGTATGCATTCTAGGTTAGTGAGGGTCTATAAGGTTTCAACATTTCTATTAAATAAAACATGTCTTTATTTTTATTCTTCAAGTATTTATTTTGGATGCACCATTATTAAACAAAAAATAATAATAATAATACTAATAATTATCAAAATACTATTATTACAAATTAAATATGTTCAGGGTGTTAGAGTGGGTCCAGCCTGCTTGGTCACCCAGTGACCCGAATTTATCTGGCTCGACCTACACTGGCGGGTTGGTCTCTTTTCCTAGCCCAGGCCACTGTGCAGCCCAGCTTTATCCCATTGGCTCGGTCCGCTAAAGTGGACCAGCTCAAAAATTTAGTTGGGTCACTTGGGCAGCCTAGTCCACTGGCCTGGCTTGGCCCGGTGGGTTGGTCGGTCCGATTGGGGCATGTGCAGCCGGTCAGCTAGCTGCCCACCTTGTCAGCATGTGGTCCACAGGGAGCAGGCCACTCCTCCTATGCGGTGCCAGGCTGGCACCGCGTCTAGCCAACCATCGTGGTCGACAGGTTGCGGCCTCTCCCTTTGTCGCGGTGCGCACCGAGCGCGCAGCCTCTACCATCACGATCGGCATGGTTTGGCCACTCATCCCGCACGTGGTGATGGTTGGTGCCACCTCCCGCCAGTGGTGCCATGTCGGTGGCACCTTCCGCGGGCCACCGGATCCGTTCCGGTGGTCTGATCTCAAATCTACATGTGCCATTGGTCCTCTTGGGTTATCTAAATCACTTCCACGGCCTCGTATCTCCCTTGTTGTCATTTCAAGGATGTGGCCATGAAGAACGCACAATCAAAGGGGCTCAAGCCTTGTTCGTGTCGGACCGCACCCTCTGCGTTAGAAGTTTCAAAACATGGGAGTATTGTGATCATAGTTCTATCGAATAATCATCAATCCTGGTGCAAAAACCCCAAGGAAAACACCCTCTCTCAAGAACGCATGATCCATGAATCAACTTGTTCGTGGGTTGATCTACATTTTTTGTTTAAGAATAAGAACGGGGAAAACTAAAAATAATTAAACCCCTACCTGGGTCGGATCGTTCGTTGGTGATGAATGGTGTCACTGTGTTCGTCGTTCTATGATCCTTTGTTTACATCCGCAAGTCGATCGTCATTGATGAAGATCTGTTCGAAGGGGGGTCGGCGTTCGTCATTGTCACCCACCAAAGATTTGGAGCAGAGCTAGGATTGTGTGAACAATCTTGCGTTGTCTGCTTGGCCATTAAAGGAAGAAACGTGAATTAGCATTTCTGTTATGATTATGTTACAAAGTCATTTCACTGTTTTATTTAATAAAATAGCATATTCATTTTCCCTTGGTTGGAAAACTGTTGAACTGCAACGATTTGAAAATTCAGAAAAATAAAATAAAACAAGTTTATTTTATTTTTAACTTTTTCTTTATAAAGTATGAAAAATAACTTTTTCCCTCGACCTGTGTTTGTCGACGTTAGGTCTATTCTAGAATAATATCACCGTTATGAGTTCAATAGTGCCCTCAGATTTTTGATTCGAGCACCGATTTGAAATTTAGAAAAATATGCTTGAACGTTTATTTAAATGAACCTTAAAAATAGTTCAAAAATTAACTTTCACCCTCAACCCGTGTTAGTTGAGGTTAGGCTCTGCCTAAGGGGAACACGCCCTCATGATCTCAACGGTACTATCATATTTTCAATATGAGTTACCATTTAGGAGTTATAAGAATTTGACAATAAAATAATTGTTACTTAATTATTTTATTTACGGCCAAAAACTAAATTCCACTATTGGCCCGCGCCGGCCAATGTTAGGTTCTGGCTAAAGAAAGTATAACCTCAAGAGATCAACGGTGGTCTCATATTTTTAATCTGAGTCACCGTTCGTGAGTTATAAGTATTTGAAAAATAAAATAATTTTATTTAATTGTTTTATTTACGGTTATGCCATTTTTGGGTTTTCTCACTGGAGGTCTGCACCGACTTAACTTAAGTCGCGCCTAGGGTAAACCCACCATCCTGAAAGCAACAGTGCCCTTGGATTTCTAATATGGGCATTCATTTAAGATTTATTCCACTTTTTCTGGAAAACTGCTCATGTGCACTATTTAAAGCTTAACATTTTTCAACGGATCATTCTGGGCACTTCGAGTCTCAGAATCGCTCTCTGTCTCAGCTCTTGGTCTTGAAATAATTATATATAATAAAAAATGGAATTTTTTAGACATTACATTACTCTCCCTTTTTGGGCTTCACTCCCTCATAAGTCAAAGCAAGGCTAAACAAACAAATGGGGGTACTGAGCACGAATCTGAGCCTCTCACTCCCATGTGCTCTCCTGGAGATTCTCATGCTGCCTTCAAAAATGCACCAGAGGAATCGACCATCCATGAAGGACCCGCTCTCATTGATCCTCTATCTCTACTGGGAATTCTGTAAATTTTTCCCCATCATCAATGTCCAGCTCGCCCCAGCTGATAACGTGTGATGTATCATGCACGTACCTCCTTAGTTGTGACACGTGAAAAGCATCATGCACCCAGTGCATCTGTGGGGGGATATCTAGGTGGTACGCCACCTCGCCAACTTAGTTTAGAATATCAAAAGGTTCGATGAACCTCAGAGATAAATTTTTTCCCTGGACAAATCTCCACAATCCCCATCGGGGTGAGCCCTGAAGAAAAACATGGTCTCCCTCCTCGAACTCCAAGGGCCTCCGTCTTTTATCTGTATAAGATTTATGTCTGCTCTTTTGTAGTCCTCATCCGCCCTGGATGATATGCACCTTCTCAGTGGTGGCTCGTACCAACTTTAGACCCATGAGTGCGGACTCCCCTGGGTTTGTCCAACATAGAGGTGATTTTCAAGGTCGTCCATACAAATCCCCGAATAGTGTCATGCCAATAGTGAAGTGATAGTTTTTGTTGTATGAAAACTCCACCAGTGGAAGGTGGTCCTCCCAAATATGATCAAAATCAAGGACACAAGCATGAAGAATGTCCTCCAAGGTCTATATGGTCTTCTCCATCTGACCATCAGTTTGCGGGTGAAAGGCTGTGCTCAAGCATAGATAAGTCCCAAATGCCTCCTGTAGTCCCTTCAAAAACCAGGATGTAAGTCATGTATCACAATCTGAGACTATTATAGATGGGACTCTATATAGTATAACTATATCTTGCACATAGAGGCGTCCCAAACCCTCTATTTAACTCTGCTCTTGAATGGGTAGGAAGTGGTCCATCTTGGATGAGTCGGTCTATGATCACCCAGATGGTATCATGAAATGAACTCATCCACTAATTTCTTCATCCCTGGCCACCAGTAATGATGTCTAAGGTCCTGGTATATGTTCACTACTCCAGGGTGTACCTCCAAGGGTGAGGTATGGAACTCCCTTAAAATATCCTCTCACAGTGCCACTGGTACTACTATGCACCCTTTGAAAAGGATGATGTGCTCTCCACCTATCAAAAACCTATTAGGTGTCTGTCCTGAGGATAACTGAGCACGTCGGGCCTCATATCTAGCATCTCCGAGTTGCGCCTCCCTGAATCGTTGTAAGAGTGGAGGCGCAACAACCATTGACTGAAGAAAAGTTGTCTCTTCTCTATCCATAAAGGATATTTGAAGCAAGGCCAACTACTCTGAGGCATCATTCAGTAGCTATGAACTGGGTCTTCTACTGATATCATCCTCTACCATGTTTCCCCTTCCAAGAGTATAGAATACTTTGAAGTCATGGTCCTGGAGTAACTTCAGTCGCCGTCTCTATCTCAACTACTGAAAAGCCTACGGGAACCTTTCCATCCACGCGAAAGGATACCCCTTTTAACCGATTGATGTTCCCATCGACCCTTTGTTAGTGGGTACTCATTCTCTACAGCCACTTGGTTAAAGTGTCTGAAACGCGCGGCCGATTGTCGCCTATCGACCGGTCAAAGTTCCGGTGCTCTGCTAATGTGTATAGCAGCACTCGGGTCGAATCCTCGGCAATGATACTTTGAAATAGTCGTTTGTTTTTAGTTAATTGTATTCTGATTGGGGGGTTTGTTTGCAGAGCTTATGAAATAATTTATGGATGATGTTTGATTCAAAAAATTGATAAAGATTGGGGTGAGTTCATTATTAGGGAGTTAAGCTTGTGATATCCTTGAGCTTTGCTTTATATTGCATTTAAATTAATACCCACTTCATAAGTTGACATTGATTAGAATTCCTAAGTGTTAAAGCTTTAATCCAAGCCTTAACTTAATTAGGATTTTAATCTCAATCAGTACATGTTTATGTTAGTGTATTTTTATTTCCAATAATCCATGGAATCCACATGCTAAACAAAATATTTCATTAATCCATGAAAAATTAAGTCCAACATACACAATGTTAAATTAACGAATACTCATCGAGCAAATATTCTCAATCACTTAACATTTCTAAATTATAACTCACCCCAATGAGATATTTACTCATACATTTGGGTGTTTAATATTTTGGTTATAATAATTATGATGATAAATTAAGAATAGAAGAAAAAGAAAGGGATTAGAAAAGAGTGGTACGTCGACACACACACACGAACGATGATGATAATTAAAAACGGATTTTAGATTGAATGAGGAAACAAAAGACGGGAAGGGGATTCAACTGAATTTAAAATATTTTAAGAACATAAATATTAAACTACAGAAGGTGTATGAGAATAAGAGATATTGAAGAAGTAACTTGCATTAAAACAGAATTACAAAGAAAGAGACTTACAAAATTACAAAAATGAAGAACACGAAATTAAGTGAAAACAAATAGAGGAGGAAAGGTATCTCAAGTGAAAACTTAAGTATGGAAGATCCTCCCAAGCCTTTTTAAAGGACTTTTTTGTGCCAATATGTTCTCCTCTCTTCTTAAATGCCAACCCCTCTCAAGGAGAGAAGGGGAGAGTATTTATAGCCCAAGGAGTGGACTGTTTGCATTCCCAATCTTTCCCTCCACTTGAATAGCCAATTTGGCTATTAAGACATCCTAATATTCAAATATCTCCTTCTTAAAAGTTGTAGAAAATAATGTTTTCCGAATACTCTAAAAATTTGGAGTCATTTGGACTTACGGATCAAAAGTTATGGCCGGTTGATTAAACAAAGTTAAACTGTCCATTTCAATCCAGTCTTTTTGAAGTCCATAATGTGAAAGGGTTTTTGAATATAAATATGCCTTCAAATACGAATGGTTTCTTCAACAAATTAGGCCGGATATATCTCCTCTTTCACAATGAAAAATCTCATCTCTATTTGATTCCTAAATCATGAGATATGTCATGCATACTATATTGATTTTAATTCTCGCCCAGAATGGTGGGCTGGACTTAAAAGATTTATTTGGGCCCCTTGTACTTGGATTTGGGCCTTGAAATTTTTATCCAAGATGAAATTTAGTGTCCCCCAAATTATGGTGGAGATTTAATGTTTTTGGACTTCTGTATTGAGCCCAGTAAATCAATCTTCAAGGCTAGTCCAGTTTATTCACAGATTCTTTGGTCTTGTTTGTGAGGACCATATGACCCTTCAAATGGCAGAATTGGCTCATGATACCTTCTAATGAAATGTTTTATATTGAAAGTAGAATCCTAAAAAATAATAACCACACAATTTGGATCAGTATAGTGACAGTTATTATTAAAACATTAAACTAACTCAATTGGACTACTTCTAAAAATGCTCAAAAATTATACTTAATATTAAAACATTAATATTTCACACAAATTATGCACATTTCATATAAAATCAGTAAAGGGGGAATATAATAAGTCATGAAAATATTAATAACATCAACTCCCCCACACTTAGTTTTGTGCATGTCCTCATTTGCAACAAATATAAAAACATGACAAAATCATTTTTACTCACCAACAGATATTAAAATTTTGTTTTCTCCAATCAGGGGAGGTTTATACTATTTAACTCATCCATTTTGAATTACACCAAAATTTATTACAGATAAAATGTTCCAAAACTAATTAATTTTTTCATGCTCAAATTTAGAAATGGAAAATGTGGACACTCAAAACTCACACCTCTCAAGATGATAAAGTTCATTTATGGAGGTTCACTCTTTCACCAACCAAAAGTGAAAATATTAGAGTTTGAAAAGAGCTCTCAGCTTAAAATCCCTATCCAAAGTGAACAAGAATCAAGAGGTCTTTTTAAGGGATTTTTCTGTGGATATGGGATGGTAGGAATATAATGTCCAAGAGAGCGAAGAAGAGGGTTAAAATACCAACATAGAAAAAGCAATGCACATTTTTTTGAAATAAAACATGGAAGGAAATGAAAACACATATTTACAAGGGAATGATTGTGTGAAGAAATACACAATAGAAAAGTAAAATATGAAGGTAATGAGATGATGGAATATTTACAAGACACAAAACTTCTCCCAATGATATAAGAATATAATACAAGTGTTCTTTTTTTTTTCTTTTTTTTTCTTTGTTTTTTCGAAAGTTGACCATGAAACAGATCTCACACTCATATCCCAACCCATGTTTTATCTCCTCACGACACTAATTGTAATAGTTATAACAATATCAAAGGTTTAGGAAGAGTGATTTTTGACCTACCCAAGACACAACCCATTTTTTCATTTTTTTTTTGATTTTTTTTTTTTTTGATTTTTGATTTTTTTTTTTTGATTTTTTTTTAACACTTTTCAATATAATTTGTACAATACATTCCCAAATCCCACTGAATGATAACCTCCCCCCCCCCCACACTAAAATGGATGCTTGCCCTCAAGCATATGATAACACACCAGAAAGTAAGGAAATGATACCCAAAAATGAAATCCATTCCCCCCCCACACTTAAATTTCAAAAACTTATGCAATGAAAATCCATGTTGATATTGGGTGGGATAAGGTATTGGGCTTGTAATGTGGCTATCAAAGAAAAGGTTTTCATAGGCTCTAAGTGGATTTCAAAAGGAGGATTAATTTAAGGGAAATGGGAGGTTATTTGGCTATTGTGATTTTCATGTGGTTCAGAAAATGCCTCTATCATATTAATACACACTAAGGTAGGAAATTCAGCTCGAAGGTCCACAAACTCAAGACTCACAAATGGGGGTGAAAACACTCATTTTGAAAAGATGGCCATAGGTGGCCTTGGCATGAAAGCAAATGTTGTTCCTCACGGTTCAGGAAAAGCATTTTCCAAATCAAAAATTGAGCATTCAAAATTTGTTAATTTTGACACAAAATTCTTTGTCCAAAGTCATGATGAAAATGAAAAAATTTTGAGATGAAAACACGTCTGTTAACTCCCCAAAATGGTTGGACAAAATTTCAAAACTCGATGGTGAGTAAGCATGACTCTTTTTTTTGTAATTTTTTAAGTGATTGTGTTTTTTTTTGTTTTTTTTTTTGTTTTTAAGGTTTTTATAAAATACACACCCACACAAGAAAGAGAAAAAGAAAGGGTTTGATGAATATAGTGGTAAAAAAATGAAAGAGAGAGGAAGAAGAAGAAAGAGGTTGAGAGAGGAAGAGATAGAGAGAGAGTTAAAGGGAAAGAGGTGCCCCCAGGTTTAGATTTGGTGGATCGACTTCTCCATCGAGTGGTAGGTCGGCTAGAGAAGCTGGGGATCCAGTGGAAGTTGATGTTGTTCCAAGATTTCATGTCCTCTCATGGTGATTCTTTAACCGATGTCCATTAATCGTGAATGTCTGTTTGGAAGAGGGGTCTTGGACTTGCACTGCACCAAATGGGTAAACATTAGTAATAACAAAAGGACCTTCCCAACGAGAATTAAGCCTACCTGGATGAAGAAGAAATCGAGAATTGAAGATCATTACCTTTTCACCTTCATGAAATACCTTTCTCAGGATGTGTCTGTCATGGAGTACCTTAGCCTTCTCTTTGTACAGATTGGAATTCTCATAGGATTCAAGTCAAAGCTCATCCAGTTCATCCAATTGCAACAATCTTTCTTCACCAGATTTTTCACAATCAAAATTATAGGTTTTCATAGCCCAAAAAGACTTATGTTGGATTTCAACTGGTAAGTGACATGCTTTACCAAAAACTAGCCTAAAAGGGACATCCCAAGGGGTGTTTTATAGGCAGTTCGATAATCCCAAAGGGCTTCACCAAGTCTCCCAGGCCAGTCTTTTCTGGTGGGCTTAACAATTCTCTCAAGTACCCTTTTCACTTCTCTATTAGAGAGTTCAGCCATACCATTTATTTGGGGGTGATATTCAGTTGAAGTTTTATGAACAACCCCACTATTTTTCATAAGAGCTTCCATGGTTCTATTACAAAAATGGGTTCCTAAGTCACTAATCAAGGAACGTGGTGTGCCAAATCATTGGAAGATGTGGGTCTTTAGGAACTCACTAACAGTATGAGCATAATCCTTCCTAGTGGGTTTGGCCTCAACCCACCTTGAAACATAATCGACCGCAAGAAGAATGTATGAGAATCCATTGGAAGGGGGAAATGGTCCCATGAAATTTATGCCCCAAACATCGAAGATTTCACAAAAAATTAAAGGATTTTGGGGCATTTCATTTCTCTTTGAAATTGTGCCAAACTTTTGGCAAGTGGTACATGATTGAAAAAACTCATGTGAGTCCTTGAAGAGTGACGGCCAGAACAATCCAGAGTCTAGGACCTTTCGGGAGGTCCTTTGTGGTCCAAAGTGTCCACCTCTGGGAAGTGAGTGACAGAATTCTAAGATGGAAGAATATTCATCTTCATCAACACATCTCCTAATTACCATGTCTGTCCCAGTTTTCCAAAGTTTATTTTCTTCCCAAAAATAGTATTTTGAATCACTTTTCAACTTCATTTTTTGTTCTTTTGAAAAAAATTCAGGAAAAAAACTAGAAACCAAGTAATTTACAATTGGGGCATACCATGGTAGTTTTGGAGTGAGAGATGAAAGGTGATCAATTGGAAATTCAGGATCAATGATTTTAGAATGAGGAGAATTATGAATTCTACTCAAGTGATCAGCCACAGGGTTTTCTTTTCCAGGTCTATCTTTGATTTCAAGGTCAAACTCTTGGAGCATTAGAATCCATCTTATTAGCCTTGGTTTGGAATCACTTTTCTTGAGTAAGAACTTAATAGCAGAATGGTCTGTGAAGATGATGATTTTGGCACCTAAGAGATAGGGCCGAAATTTATCTAAGGCATAAACCACAGCTAAAAGTTCCTTTTCAGTCACAGTGTAGTGATATTGAGTTTCATCCAATGTTTTTGGGGCATAATAGATGACATGAGGAATTTTTTCTCTTCTTTGACCAAGAACAGCCCCAACAGCTCTATAAGAAGCATCACACATCAATTCAAAGGGTAAGGACCAATCTGGGGGTTGGATTATCGGGGCAGATGTAAGAGCAGTTTTGATTTCAATGAAGGCTCTCTTGCAAACCTCATCAAAATGGAAGGTGACATCATTTTGGAGAAACCGAGTGAGTGGGAGGGAAATCCTACTGAAGTTATGGATGAATCTCCGATAGAAACTGGCATGATCGAGGAATGAACGGATGTCTTGAATAGAAGTGGGTGGAGGAAGTGATTGGATCACTTCAATTTTGGCAGGATCGACTTCAATACCATCTTTTGAAACTATTTTCCCTAGAACAATCCCATTTGAAACCATGAAGTGACATTTTTCAAAATTTAACACAAGGTTGCACTTGACACACTTTTGGAGGACAAGAGAGAGTGAATTCAAACAAGATTCAAATGACTCACCATAAATGGTGAAGTCATCCATGAAGACTTCCATGCAGTGTTCAATGAATTCAGAGAAGATACTCATCATACATATCTGGAATGTTGCAGGAGCATTGCAAAGTCCAAAAGGCATTATTCTATATGCATATGTTCCAAAGGGGCATGTGAAAGTAGTATTTTCTTGGTCCTGAGGTGAGATTGGGATTTGAAAATAGTCGGTGTATCCATCAAGGAAGCAATAGTGTGACTTTCTGGGTAATCTTTCTAGAATTTGATCAAGGAATGGAAGAGGGTAGTGATCTTTTCGTGTTTCAGCATTCAATTTTTGATAATCGATGCATACACGCCATTTGTTCTTCACTCGAGTTGTGACTACCTCCCCATGTTCATTTGTGACAACAGTTATCCCACCCTTCTTAGGTACAACTTGAATTGGACTAACCCATTCACTATCAGAAATTGGGTAGATAATACTAGCTTGAAGAAGCTTGGTGATCTCTTCCCTAACTACCTCAAGGATGAGTGGATTGAGTCTTCTTTTTGGTTGTCTAATTGGTTTGGATGATTCCTCAAGATGTATGTGATGCATGCAAAGGGTAGGGTTGATTCCTGGTATATCATCTAGGGTCCACCTTAAGGCCTTTTTGTTTTCCTCTAACACCTGAACAAGTTTGGACTCCTCAGTTTCAGTAATGGTGGCAGAGATAATGACAGGATATGAGTGATCATGGAAGAGGAATGCATATTTCAGGTGTGCGAGAAGAGGTTTCAGATCAGTCTCATCATTAATTTTTGGGTTAGGAAACTTAGAAATGGAGGATGGGACTTCAGTTGCTTCAAATTCATTTTTCCCAATACTGTCCAAGGTAGAGCAATTTTGATCAGAGTTGAGATGGGATTCAAGAGAGTTTTCAAGATCCACTAAATTGATGGAGTCTATGAATGAAAGGTCCACATCAACTTCACCATTTATGACTTGGTTAATCCTAGTGCAGATTTCACAAGATCATATCTCTTCATAATAGGATGAACATGATGGAATGGGGTTCAATTGACTCTTAGAAGTGTCCTCAGAGGCATTGATTGAGAATGCAGAGTGATCCTCAGATGGGTATCACATGGCTTGGAAAATGTTGAACTTGACCATTTGGTCACCGAATTCCATGGATAGGATGCCTGAATGGACATCAATCTTGGTTCTCGCAGTCATAAGGAATGGTCTTCCTAGAATTAGGGGAGATCAAGAAGAGTTCGTCTCACCTTCCATGTCAAGGACATAGAAATCAGCAGGGAAGATAAGATCATTGACTCGGACAAGGACATCCTCAATTATTCCCTCAGTACTGGCTGTGCTTCGATTGGCTAACTGAATGAAAACACCCGTTGGGTGTAAGGGACCTAGACCAAGGTTAGAGAAGATGGATTTGGGCATGACATTAATTAAGGCTCCTAGTTCTATGAGTGCATCATCAAAGTTGGAACTTCTAATTTGGCATGGGACTGTAAAGGTCCCTGGATCTTTGCACTTAATGGTTATGGAATGCTGGGTGGAAACATTTTCAAGGGTCCTAAGTTGCCTCTTGTGGGTGCACAATTCCTTAAGAAACTTGGCATACTTAGGAATTTTTTTTATGGAATCTAAGAGGGGAATGTTGACTTTAACACGTCTAAACATGTCGAGCATTTCTGGATCAGGTTCAAAGGACTTCCTTGGTTTAGAAACGGCTTGAGGAAAAGGAATTGGATTCCTAAGTGGAATGGAAGGAGGTGAGGGAATGGATTCAGATTCCTTTTCAATTTTCTTTTTCTTTTCATTTTCTAGGTCAACATTCAAAGGAGGGCTAGAGGAATTATCTTGAGGCATAGCAATGTGCTTTCCCGATCTAAGTGCAATTGCACTTACATTACCCTTGGGGTTGGGTAATGGTTGAGTTGGGAGTTGGGAAGAATTTGATTATTTTTGCTGGCTCAGGTGGGATGCAAGTTGATCTATTTGAGTTTCAATGTTTTTAAGGCTAGAAAGGGTGAAGGAGGCAAGATCTTCCACTGCACTTTCCCATGGTTGCTTGGAAGAAGAGGCTTGTCCCGGATTGGGATTACCTTGATTTTGGTTCTTGGGAAAGCGATTGTATTGGTTTTGGAATTGGGAAGGCTCACTAGGATAATGGAATCCAGGAGGAGGATTGTTCCTTTGAGGTTGAGGAACAAAAGGATAAGGTTGATGGAAGTTACCACCACCTTGACTATATTGAAATTGGTTTGGATTTTGAGGAGGGAATTGAGGGGGATGAGAGATGGTATTACCATACCTCAAGCCTGGGTTAAAGGTAGAAGAGAAAGGCTTAGAGTGATGTTGGTTGAAGTTTCTAACAAACTGACCTGATTATTGAGGGTTGGGGTTCCGCTGAGCATATTCTACATTGAGCTCCATTGGTCCAGATGAATCGGATTGATCCTCTTGAAGTTGTGGACAAGTGTCAGTTGGATGAGATAGAGAGTTGCAGATTCCACAGTTTTTGATTGGTCCAGGAAACATTGATTGCGGAGAAGACGAGGTTGGGGATTTGGTATCCATAGCTAGTTGTCGCACAAGACCTGTAAGTTCACTCATCCACTCGGTAATTTTGTTCGGCTCAATTGATTGATTATCTTGGGCTTGTTTGACATGAGCATGTGCTCGAGTATGGAATTGTTGTGTGTTTGCATCCATGTTACTTATGAGATCTCTTGCTGTTGCAGGAGTTTTATCAACAAGAGCACCGCCACTTGCGGCATCAATGAGAGTTCTCTCCATAGCCAATAACCCCTCATAGAAGTATTGGATCAAGAGTTGGTCAGGGATTTGATAGTGTGGGCAGGTTGCCACAAGATTTTTGAACCTCTCCCAGTACTCATGGAGTGATTAATTTGGGAATTAATGGATACCACTTATTTCCTTTCGGATGGAATCGGTACGAGAAGAAGGAAAGAATTTTTCTAGAAAGAGATGCTTCATGTCATTCCATGTAGTTATAGAACCAGGAGGGAGGGAGTAGAGCCATTACTTGGTAGATTCATCTAGGGAGAAAGGGAATGAACGGAGTTTTATTTGTTCTTCAGAAACCCCTTGAGGCTTCATGGTAGAGCACACCACCTGGAACTCTTTGAGATGTAGATGCGGATCCTCATCAGCTAGCCCATGGAAATGAGGTAGAAGATGAATCAAACCTGATTTGAGTTTGAAGTAAACCTCTATGTTTGGATATTGAATACCAAGGGATTGGTAATTCATATTAGGGGCAGCAAGTTCTTTCAATGTTTGTTCCCTAGGATTGGCCATATCGAATTCAATTGGTAGGGCAATGATTGGTTCTTGGGTGATTTTGGTATCCCTAATGGTCCTCCTAAGTCGATGAAGAGATCTATTAATTTTAGGGTCAAACAAATCCGAGGGATTGTTTGGGAGGCTACGAGTAATTCGAAGAGATTTAGAAAGGATGATGAAGACGGGTTTTCCTTTGTGTTTTTTCAGTTTATGATTTTTAAGAGGAAGACGGGTTTTTCTTTGTGTTTTTTTTTTCAATTTTTTTTTAAAATTTGTTTTTTTTTTGTGTTTTCTTGACAATAACCAGAAACTAATGACTACTTAAAGCACCATCCCCAGCAACGACTCCATTTTAAATGCACATCCGATTGTCACCTATCGACCGGTCAAAGTTCCGGTGCTCTGCTAATGTGTATAGCAGCACTCAGGTCGAATCCTCAGCGATGATACTTTGAAATAGTCATTTGTTTTTAGTTAATTGTATTCTAATTGGGGGGTTTATTTGCAGAGCTTATGAAATAATTTATGGATGATGTTTGATTCAAAAAATTGATAAAGATTGGGGTGAGTTCATTATTAGGGAGTTAAGATTGTGATATCCTGGAGCTTTGCTTTATATTGCATTTAAATTAACACCCACTTCACAAGTTGACATCGATTAGAATTCCTAAGTGTTAAAGCTTTAATCCAAGACTTAACTTAATTAGGATTTTAATCTCAATCAGTACATGTTTATGGTAGTGTATTTGTAGTTCCAATAATCCATGTAAACCACATGCTAAACAAAATATGTCATTAATCCATGACAAATTAAGTCCAACATACACAATGTTAAATTAACGAATACTCATCAAGAAAATACTCTCAATCACTTAGCATCCCCAAATTATAACTCACCCCAATGAGATATTTACTCATCCATTTGGGTGTTTAATATTCTGGTTATAATAATTATGATGATAATTTAAGAATAGAAGAAAAATAAAGGGATTAGAAAAGAGTGGTACGTCGACACACACACACGAACGATGATGATAATTAAAAATGGATTTTCAATTGAATGAGGAAGCAAAAGAAGGGAAGGGTATTCAACTGAATTTAAACTATTTTAAGAACATAAATATTAAACTACATAATGTGGATGAGAATAAGATATATTGAATAAGTAACTTGCATTAAAATAGAATTACAAAGAAAGAGACTTACAAAATTACAAAAATGAAGAACATGAAATTAAGTGAAAACAAAGAGAGGAGGAAAGGTATCTCAAGTGAAAACTTGAGTATGGAAGATCCTCCCAAGACGTTTTCAAGTCCTTGTTCGTGCCAATATGTTCTCTTATCTTCTGAAATGCAAACCCCTCTCAAGGAGAGAAGGGGAGAGTATTTATAGCCCAAGGAGTGGACTGTTTGCATTCCCAATCTGTCCCTCCACTTGCATCGCCAATTTGGCTATTAAGACAGCAGAATATTCACATTTCTCCTTCTTCAAAGTTGTACACAATAATGTTGGCCGACTACTCTCAAAATTTGGAGTCATTTGGACTTACGGATCAAAAGTTATGTTCGGTTGATTAAACAAAGTTAAACTGTCCATTTCAATCCATTCTTTTTGAAGTCCATAATGTGAAAGGGTTTTTGAATATTAATATGCCTTCAAATCCGAATGGTTTCTTCAAAAAAGTCTTCCTCCTATATCTAATCTTTCACACTGAAAAATCTCAGCTCGATTTGATGCTTAAATCATGAGATATGCCATGCATACTATACTGATTTTAATTCTCGGCCAGAATGGTGGTCTGGACTTTAAAGCTTTATTTGGGACCCTTGTACTTGGATTTGGGCCTTGAAATTTTTATCCAAGATGAAATGTATTCTCCCCCGAATTATGGTGGAGAGTTAATGTTTTTGGACTTCTGTATTGATCCCAGTAAATTAATCTTCAAGGCTGGTCCAGTTTGTTCACAGATTCTTTGGTCTTGTTTGTGAGGACCATATGACCCTTCAAATGGAAGAATTGGCTCATGGTACCTTCTAATGAAATGTTGTATATTTAAAGGAGAATCCTAAAAAACAAGAACCACACAATTTGGATCAGTATAGTGATAGTTATTATTAAAACATTAAACTGACTCAATTGGACTACTTCTAAAAATGCTCAAAAATTATACTTAATATTAAAACATTAATATTTCACACAAATTATGCACATTTCATATAAAATCAGTAAAGGGGGAATATAATAAGTCATTAAAATATTAATAACATCAGTGTCGATAATCCACACATAACCTCGAACACTGGGTCTTACTAAGCCTTTCCTTTACAAGTCCCCCACCTATGCCCCCTGCTCGCAAAACTCTACAAAAGCCCTCTGATATATTGATGTTGATGTCGGTTTCATATTAGGGTGTGGAATGATGTATAAGTACCTCTACCTACAGGGATTTAATCCTAGAAACATCTTTTGAAAGGACGTTCTATCACTCTACCACTATTGTTGGGAACTGAAAACTCAAAACATCCACTACAACGAGGGTAAGGTTGGCCGACTCAAGAGTGATCAGTTGCACCCTCCTATGAATGAGTTTATCTTATGCTGCCTGGGTTTCCTTTTTCTCTGACCAAGGAAAACCTCATTCCAATGCTGCAGATATACCGCATACTTTTTCCTAAAACAGTCAATCTGAGCATGAACTGTGGATGACCATTCCATACCCAAACTAACGTCGTAAGGCCTCGACGCTGCCACCAAGAGGTTCTAATTGAAACTCTCACCTCAAGGGTCAGATCACACCACCGACATAAGTTTGATTATCGATTCTCCTCCCATAGGTATCTCCAAACATAAGGATCAAGTCAAAGGTTTAACCGGAAACTCTAGGTCTTGAATAAGATTTGTGACAAGAATGAATGATTATCACCCTGTCTATTAATATGGCAGGTAGTAGTAGACACAGACCGTACCTTGAATCATTCTCGGAGCCCTCAGGTCATAATCCTTGACCGTATGTAGCTACTCCCTTCCCTTATCCTCCATCTCCCTGAGCCTGGTGTGGACCAGTTCGAGTGGTGGTTGTAACATGCCGAAATGTATACCACCTCCTGCTGCTCTCCTAGATCCTCTGCCATGTATTTCACCCTACAGATTCATTTGTTCCTGTCACTTACTCTACCCCGGTGGACCCTCCACCATTTCACTGTTAGCACGATGGGTTGGAAAATCTCTAGCGAGATGTCCCCTACCATCTTTTGAAAATAATTACCTCTTCATAGGCCAACTGGACTCACCCTATGATCCCTTATCTATAGACCCCCTACCTTGGGGCCTTTTCTCGGAATGTCTCACACATCCAAGTATTTGAGACTAAAGTTGGCTGCTTGCTTGTCCACTACCGACACCCACTGGATGTATGTGCTCATCCAAAGGACTTACAACCACAAAGGTTCTCTCTATCACCCTATCATAAGTAGGAATTCATAGAGGAATAATTCTAGCTCGAATGTCCTTAAACACACCTTGCTCAGAGCTCTGAGCCCTGAAGCACTGGTCGTATCATATTCATCGATTACCTAGAAAATTTGTCATGCCTCGATGAATAATCATTTACCGACATGTCATCCTGTAGAAGATCTTGGGAACACATACCCCTTAGCTTTTATGGCAAGAGCCCTTTCTCTGAGAAAGGTTCTCAAGCTCTATCCATGAAAAAGTCACATCATTGTAAGATCAGGTAATATAAACTTTTTCATCACCCTGTTGAGCCACATAGAAGGCTCACTGCCAGGACCACCATCTGATCTAATGGTGCCCTGGCTAGATGGAAACTCAGTCACCACCTCAAGCTGATCCTTATCTGTCTGTGAGTCGGGATCGCCTTGGAACCTAAGGGGTCTCTATCGCTGAAACTCGTGTAAGGCACTAAGCCTACATGTGTCCTCTATCTGTAGCACTGGTAGTAACTACTGACCAACAGGAAGTGGTATAACTAGGACACCACCTGATGGTACCATCTCGGGCAACAATACATGTACTGAAGTCTCATCACTCTGTGGACCATCATCATGGTCACACGCTAGAATCTTGGTTGGTTGTCTGCATGGATGCATCTTGAAAGAGAATTAAGATGAACCATGGTCAATTTATTATACTTGGTGAGATGAATCTAACTCAAAACGATCATGGAAAAACACTCAAAGACGCATGCAACAAGTTTTTTCATGTACCGGGTCAGAAAATAGAATTCAGGGTCCTGGTGTATGGATACGTCGGTCGCCACACCAATACTGGACTCTCTAGACTAAAATCCAAACTCAAAACACTTAACACTATTGCTCCATCTAAATTTACAGACTCTTAATTCTTCTTATAGAACCGACCACCTCTAATACCACTTTGTCATGACTTGTTCCCCAGGGCCTGTGCTATGACATACCCCAAGCTCGCCTCCTGAAGGCCAGGGGTTGGTGACTAGCGTCGAAGGCGTCAATCTGCAAATGGGAGGCATTTTCCTGAGTACCTGTATGCACGCATACACAACCACACCCCAAAGCTGGAAAAGTAAACATGCATGTCACTAAACAACCACTGAGTAAAAGTAAAAATTGTAGTTCAAATGGGCCAGAATACAAACCCAACAAAGGAAGAACTGAAAATAGGAAAATACTAGGAAACCCTGATAGCTACCCACTAGAAACCTCACCTGATAGGTAAGTATAGAGTAGCTTTCAGAAGTCATGGAAGCAAGTCCCACCTGCCTGACCTCACTAGGCACCACCCAGTCCTAGGCCACCAAGTCCTCCATCAAGTCCTCGATTTTCTACACCAGACACAACACGTGTGGGTGATGCCCGTGTAGGGGTGAGTAATGAAATACTCAATAGGGACCCCGAAACCAACTCGGGTCTCATAGAAATCCACAAAGGAAATCACAAGAGAATGCACAAATATTATAGTCACTAAAGTCATCTCAACACAGGTATAACTTAAAGTGTTGATACCAAAACCAACGATTGCATACACTGAACATCAATCACTATAAAGGCACTTGTCCCCGATGATTCCTTTAGGCTAGCTAGGTCACCTAGACCTATTCAGTAGCTGAGTCACAAAGCCTCGCTCGGTAACTGAGTCACAGAGTCTCGTTGATAGCTGAGTCGTGAAGTCTCGCTTGGTAGTTGAGTCAAGAAGTCTCATTGATAGCTGATTCATGTAGTCTCGTTGGGTAGCTGAGTCACGCAGTCTCGCTGATAGCTGAGTCACGGAGTCTCGCTGGGTAGCTGGGTCACGGAGTCTCACTGATAACTGAGTCACAAATTCTCACTGGGTCAACATCCATGAAATATTACTTAGAGTATTTCATAAGGATCACCCCATCACATGGGTCCCAACGCCACAAACGGTGCGTCAATCAGACACACGGTCTGGGAGATACGTCTTTTTTTGTAAACAGGGGCCGGTTGCGTCTAGACCCGGTCCGACTAGTTCATACCGACCCGACCAGCCCGACCCAGGGTCCCGCAAGACCTGATCATGTCCATCTGAACCATTGGGCCTCACTAGACCCGGTAGAGGTTGGTCGTGGGTCCAGTCCGCTTATTCACCCAGTAACCCGAATTTATTCGGCCCGACCCGCACTGGCAGGCTGGTCTCTTTTCCTAGCTCGAGCCACCGTGCAGCCCAGATTTATCCCGTCGACCCGGTTCGCTAAAGCGGGCTGACATGAAAATTTAGTTGGGCCACTCGGTCAGCCCTATTTGCTGGCTCGACTCAGCCCGGTGGGCTGGCTGGTCAGCCGACCGCCCCCCTTGTCAGCACGTGGCCCGCAGGGAGCAAGCCACTCCTCCTACGTGGAGCTAGGTTGGAGTTGTGGCCGACGGGTCACAGCCTCCCCCTTCATCGCAGCGCGCACCGAGTGTGTCGCCTCCTCCAACGTGGCGTGTATGGGTCGGCCACTCGTCCCACACACGGTGCCAGTTGGCGCCGCCTCCCGCCAGTCGCTAGCGTCGTCGCGTCGGTGGTGTCGCGCCAGTAGCACCTTCCGCAGGGCCACCAGGTCTGCTCCAGTGGTCCAATCTCAAATCTACCTGCACCCTCGGGCCTCTCAGGTCGCCTCCATCACTGCCACAACCTTGGATCCACCTTTCTGCCATTTTAAGGATGCGATCACGAAGAACGCACAAGCGGAGGGGCTTGGGTCATATTTGTCTCAGACCGTGCCCTCCGTGTTACAAGTTTAAAAATAGGGGAGGCTTGGGATCATAGTTATATGGCATAATCATCAATCTCAATGCAAAAACCCTAAGTAAAACACCCTTCCACAAGAACACATGATCCGCAGATCAACCAGTTCGTGGGTTGATCCGTGTTCGTTGTTTTAGAATAAGAACAGGGAAAACTTAAAACAATTAAACCCCTACATGGGTTGGATCGTTCATTGATGATGAACGATGTTGTTGTGTTCGTCGTTCTGTGAACCTCTGTTTATGGTCGTTGGTCGATCGTCATTGATGAAGATCTGTTCGAAGGGGGGTTGGCGTTTGTCGTTGTCACCCACCAGAGCTTCGGAGCAGAACCAGGATTGTGCCAAAAATCCTGTGTTGTCTGCTTGGTCATTAAAGGAAAAAATGAGAATCAGTGTTTCTGTTACGTTTCTGTTATGTTTCTGTTACGTTTCTATTATGAAGTTGTTACGTTATTTCATTTAATGAAACAGCGTATTCAGTTTCTCTTGGTTGACAAACCGTTGAGCTGCAACGATTTGAAAATTCAGAAAAATAAAATAAAACAAGTTTATTTTATTTTTAACTTTTTCTTTAAAAAGTCTGAAAAATAACTTTTTCCCTCGACCCGTGTCGGTCAAGTTTAGTTCCATTATAGGCGAATCTCGTTGTTCTGAGTTCAACCGTGCCCTCAGATTTTTTATCTAAGTACCAGTTTAAAAGTTAGAAAAACTTGCTCACATGTTTATTTAAATGAACTTAAAAATAGTTCAAAAATTAACTTTCACCATCGACCCATGTTGGTTGAGGTTAGGCTCCGTCTAAGGGGAACACGTTCTCGTGAACTTAACGGTACTCTCGGATTTCCAATTCGAGTTACTGTTTAGGAGTTATAAGAATTTTACAATAAAATAATTGTTACTTAATTATTTTATTTACAGCCAAAAACTAACTTCCACTGTTGGTCCGCATCGGCCAATGTTAGGATCTGCCTAAAGAAAGCATACTTTCACGAGCTCAACGGTGGTCTCGAATTTTCAATATGAGTCTCCGTTTGTGAGTTATAAGCATTTGAAAAATAAAATAATTTTATTTAATTATTTTATTTACGATTATGTCATTTTCGGGTTTTCTCACAGTAGGTTTGCGCTGACTAAACTTAAGTCGCGCCTAGGGTAAACCCACCATCTTGAATGCAACGATGCCCTCGGATTTCTGATTTTGGTATCCGCTTAAGAGTTATTTCACTTTTTCAGTAAAATCTCTCATGTGTGCTTTTTAAAGCTTAACATTTTTTGACAAATTATTCCGGGCACTCCGGGCCTCGGAATCGCTCGTTGTCTCAGCATCTGGTCTCAAAATAATTCTATATAATAAAAAAAATTACATGAAATTTCTAATACATTACAGGCCTGGTCCGTAAAGAATGCAGGCTTAAAAAATAAAGGTCTGACCCTATCAATGCGGGACCCATGGACTAATGGGCCGGCCATCGGGCTTAAAGAAAATAATATATAATAAAAAAATTGCTTGATGGACAATGATGAAGGGGAGTGAGAATGGATAAATGTTTGAGATTGAAATAAAATCTCTAGTTTTCAATTAACAATAACAATTCCAACAACAACAACAACAATAACAATCCTTAATTTTTTTTATCTTTGATGGTTTATGTATGGTTGTATGAGGTGGATTTAAATAAGAACTATTTTTCACTCATGTTAATTTATTTTGTTACATTATTTTTTTAATCATAATGTTTTGATGGTCTATTTATAATTGAAGGCCAAACGAGACTTGTGGACAACCAGCAGACTAGCCCGCACAGGGCTAAGTATTCAAAGTCCTAACTCACATAAATCCATGGGGTAACGGATTGGACTGCAAACTTTCTGGTTATTTGACATGTATATTTATAATAGGGTTCTTCAGGTTTCAACTACATGAATCTCCACACTCCTCTGGTCACCAGTGCTCTCGCATCTCACTCGCCCTCTTCTAGGGTTTTTTGAGTGTCCTCTTTTGGTGAATGTGTCACCTCTAGGCCGCTTTGTATCTTCCCTAGTCTCAATTGGTGGTTCTCCTCTTTCCTTCCCCGTTTCTCATATGTTTCCCAGCCACCCCTCACTTGTCTTGTGGTTTTTGCCTGTCGAAGCTTGAGTTCTAGACACCCCTCACTTGTCTTCTGGTTTTTGAAGGCGACGAAGACTATTTTGGTGTTTGGTGATTTCGGTGCTTCCGTCTTTGCGGTGAGTATCTTTTGGTCGAAGTCTCTCGTGAAGGTTTGACAACAGATGTCTTTCTAATTTTTGTTCAGCGGTCTTCTTTTTGGTGTTTGGTGATTTTGTTTATATTATATATTTGTAAATAAATTTAAAATATTTTTAAACAAATAATAAATTCTAAATATATATTTATATATTTAATTATAAATATTTAAATATATATATATATATATATATATATATATTATATATATATAATTGTTTATATATAATTATATATAAAATATTAAATAGGGGGATTGGTGGGATTTGGGGGGCAAAGCGCCACATTAAGGTTTATATATATAATTATTTATATAAAAAAATTATTTAAATATAAATTTTATTTATATTTAAATATATATATATATATAGGGTTTATTTAAATATATAATTATATAAATAAATTATTTAAATATAAATTTTACTTAATTACATAATTATATATTTTAAATTTAATAAGATTTATTTATATAAATAATTATATGTAAATATATAAATTTATATAAAAAATTATATATAAGGCTTATTTAATTATTTAATTATGTACTTAAATAGGGTTTATATGTAACTATATAAATATAGATTTATAAATATAGATTTATAAATATATTTATAAATATAATTATAAATAATTTCATATTTTTAAATATATATTTAAAAATATATTTAAACAGTTGCAATTATTTATTCATAAATACAATTATAAATATATATTTACAAATATAAATTTATTTATATAAATATATATTTGAAAATATGAAATTATTTGTAATTATATTTATTAATATATTTATAATTATATAATTATAAATATATATTTATAAATCTATATTTATAAATCTATATTTATATAGTTATAAATATATATATATATTTATAAATAAATTTAAAATATTTTTAAACATATAATAAATTCTAAATATATATTTAATTATAAATATTTAAATATAAATATAAATATAAATATTATATATATATATTTATAATTGTTTAATTAAGGTTTATATATATATATTTAATTAGGGTATATATATTTAATTAAGGTTTATCTATAAATAATTATTTATATAAATAAATTATTTAAATATAAAATTTATTATATTTAAATATTTATATATAATTATAAATATAAAGTTTATTTAAATATATAATTATTTAAATAAATTATTTAAATATAAAGTTTACTTAATTATATAATTATATAATTTAAATTTGTTTATTTATATAGAATTATATAAATATAAATAAACCTTATATTTCAAATTTAATAAGGTTTATTTATATAAATAATTGTATATAAATATATAAATTTATATAAATAATTTTATACAAGGTTTGTTTAATTATTTAATTGTGTAATTAAGTAGGGTTTATTTATAAGTATATAAATATTGAGTTATAAATATAGATTTATAAATATATTTATAGATATAATTATAAATAATTTCATATTTTTAAATATATACTTAAAAATATATTTAAAGAATTGAAATCATTTATAAATATAATTAGAAATATAAATAGAAATAAAAATTTACAAATATAAATTTATTTATATAAATATATATTTGAAAATATTTTTTGTGATTATATTTATAATTATATTTATAATTATATAATTATAAATGTATATTTATATAGTTATGAATATATATTTATTTATAAATAAATTTAAAATATTTTTAAACATATAATAAATTCTAAATATATATTTAATAAGAAATATTTAAATATATATATATATAATTGTGTATATATTATTATATATAAAATATTAAAGGGGGTTAGTGGGATTTGGGGGGAAAAATCCCATAACGCCTCATCATGTGGCGTTTTGGGATAAAAATCCCAAAACTCCACATGATCTAGCATTTTTCTACTCCATTTCCCTAATTAAAGTTAACCTTACTCTCTTTAAATAAAAAATAATTAAACCCCTACCGCCAAATTTGCCGTGTTGAGGTGATAAAATACAGGGTTTGTGGCCTAAGGTCTCAGAACCTGAGGAGTTGACAGCAGGCACAGAATTCAATGTGGGTTTTATTGTTTTGAATTTGGAACTGTGCTTTTTGAATCCCTGGGTTGGTTTTGAGGACCAGAATAGTCTAAAGTTCACTTTTTGAACTGGATGAAACTTTGTCACTGTTTCACCGGAACGGTGCAAGTTTCATCAGAACTTGGCTTGTTATAAAGGGCTGGATCATCTTGTTCAAGAAGTGAACTCGAGACCATAATTTGCAAGGTTTTGATGGATCAGAGTTTTTTACTGTTCAGGTCTTTTACTAGACGATCCCGTCCACTGGAACTTTGGCATGTTCCAATGGTTTGGATTATCCAGTTAAAACCTTGAATTGGAGACGATAATTTCCAAAATTTGATATTTCACGTTTTATTGTCTTGGGTTCCCTATTTTACAAGATATTTCAGTGAGACTGTGAGATGTTGACAAGTCTTCAATTTTACAAATGGCGCGATCTGGGTGTAATGAAAAGTGAAGGGCATTTTGTCACAGATTGATCTGGTGGCGTGTCCCGATTGAAGATCAGCGGTACATTATAATGGTGGGATCATTCAGGCGTCGCAAACTGGTGCGAGGTTGACGCATGTTCGGGTGAAGATCTCTGAGGTAGTGACGTTTCGTCGATAGAAGAGTGACATTTTGTCACAGATTGATATTTTGATACATGGCGTCAGTGAGATGTTTATCAGAGAGATGATAGAGGCGTATTAGGATGTGGTTTTCACACAGGTTTTCTACACTATCTTATTTGTAATTCAAGTTCGGGCATTACTTGGATTCTTTTATTTTCTGATTCATGGTGGATATTTGGGAATTGCCCCGTGGTTTTTTAATCCTCCGCATGGGAGGGTTTTTCCATGTTAAAAATCATGCGTGTTGATTTATTTATTCTGCTTATATCGATTCCATATTTCGACGGGTTTCTCACGATATTTTTGGCAAGCAATTTTCGGTCCGGAATCAGGATTCTCCCCAACAGATATGACACTTCATTATTAATAAATGCATAAAACATCATCCAAAATGGTGTCCTTTTTAGAGATATATTGTGAATGTATTCGACGTTCAACATAATAACTTCCACAACCATGTTACGGAAGACCTAAAATGGCTATAAATTGATGTGGGGGCAACTTATATTACACTATAACAAAAATGAGATAGGATGTCGGATTAAAAATAAGAAAATTAAATTAAATCCATCTATAAATTTCAATTTAACAAAAATTCTCAACGTGGATTTTATATTGTAAATTTCAAATGAAATTTTACATAGGGTCTTTACAGTGAAAAATCAAGTGGAAATTCCCCCAGTCAACTTTATCATGGTCCCAAAACGGAAAATTTTGTGATAGGGGTTTTTTTTAATGGGTTAGTGGTGCAATAATTTAGGAAAATGGGGTGTTTGAGCGCCACTTCAAGTGCCGCTCAAAGGAATAGGAGGCCAAGCGCCACTTGAAGTGGCGCTCGGCCATTTCGGCAGAGGAACCCTTCAGCGCCACTTGAAGTGGCGCTGAAGTAATAAAAAAACAGGCAGTGCCACTTGAAGTGGTGATGCCCCCTTACTCTCTCTCCATTCGGCGCCACTTGAAGTGGCACCGAAACATCCCCACTTCCTATAAATAGGACCTCTCGCCCACTCCATTTCTCATCTCTTCACTTCCCCTCCTCTCTCTCTCTCTCAAAGTTCTCTCTCTAAAAATCTATGCCTGCTCTGCGCCTTGCCTCTCCGGTTGCTCTGTCTGCGTAGCCTTGCCTCTCCGGTTGCTCTGCGTCTACACAAATTTGAGGTAAATCTTCTGTAAATTTATTTAATATTTTGATTTAATTATTTAGTTGTTTAATTTATAGAATTAGTATATAATATTTGTATTATATAAATAGTATAGTTTTTAGATGTAATTAGGTCATGAAATGATTAGTTAGTTAATTACTTAATTAATTATAATTAGGTTATTAATTAATCATAAGTAGATAATTAATTAATCATAATTAGGGTATTAATTAATCATAATTAGCTAATTAATTAATCATAATTAGGTAATTAATTAATCATAATTAGGTAATTAATTAATTATAATTAGGTTATTAAATAATTATAATTAGGTTATTAATTAATAATTGTTAGGTTAATCATAATTAGGTAATTAATTAATCATAATTAGGTTATTAAATAATCATAATTAGGTTATTAAATAATCATAATTAGGTTATTAAATAATCATAATTAGGTAATTAATTAATCATAATTAGGTAATGAATTAATCATAATTAGGTAATGAATTAATCATAATTAGGTAATTAATTAATCATAATTAGGTAATTAAGTAATCATAATTAGGTTATTAAATAATCATAATTAGGTAATGAATTAATCATAGTTAGTTAATGAATTAATCATAAGTAGGTAATTAATTAATCATAATTAGGTAATTAATTAATCATAATTAGGTTATTAATTAATCATAATTAGGTAATTAATTAATCATAATTAGGTAATTAATTAATCATATTTAGGTAATTAATTAATCATAATTAGGTAATTAATTAATCATAATTAGGTTATTAAATAATTATAATTTGGTTATTAATTAATAATTATTAGGCTAATCATAATTAGGTAATTAATTAATCATAATTAGGTCATTAAATAATCATAATTAGGTTATTATATAATCATAATTAGGTAAGAAATTAATCATAATTAGGTTATTAATTAATCATAATTAGGTAATTAATTAATCATAATTAGGTAATTAATTGATCATAATTAGGTAATTAATTAATCATAATTAGGTAATTAATTAATCATAATTAGGTGATTAATTAATCATAATTAGGTTATTAATTAATCATAATTAGGTAATGAATTAATCATAATTAGGTAATTAGTTAATCATAATTAGGTAATTAATTAATCATAGTTAGGTTATTAATTAATCATAATTAGGTAATTAAGTAATCATAATTAGGTAATTAATTAATCATAATTAGGTTATTAATTAATCATAATTAGGTAATTAATTAATCATAATTATGAAATTAATTAATCATAATTAGGTAATGAATTAATCATAATTAGATAATTAATTAATCATAATTAGGTAATTAATTAATCATAATTAGGTAATTAATTAATCATAATTAGGTTATTAATTAATCACAATTAGGTAAGGTAATTAATTAATCATAATTAGGTTATTAATTAATCATAATTAGGTTATTAATTAATCACAATTAGGTTATTAATTGATAATTATTAGGTTATTAAATAATTATAATTAGGTTATTAAATAATTATAAATAGGTTATTAAATAATAATAATTAGGTTATTAATTAATTATAATTAGGTTATTAAATAATAATAATTAGGTTATTAAATAATAATAATTAGGTTGTTAATTAATAATTTTTAGGTTATTAATTAATAATGATTAGGTTATTAATTAATAATTATTAGGCTATTAATTAATTATAATTAGGTTATTAATTAATTATAATTAGGTTATTAACTAATTGTAATTAGGTTATTAATTAATTGTAATTAGTTTATTAATTAATTCTTATGAGGTAATTAATTAATCATAATTAGGTAATTAATTAATCATAATTAGGTAATTAAATAATCATAATTAGGTAATTAAACAATCATAATTAGGTTATTAAATAATCATAATTTGGTAATTAAATAATCATAATTAGTTAATTAAATAATCATAATTAGGTAATTAAATAATCATAATTAGGTAATTAATTAATCATAATTTAATTAATTAATTAATCATAATTAGGTAATTAATTAATCATAATTACTTAATTAATTAATCATAATTAGGTTATTAATTAATCATAATTAGGTAATTAATTAATAATTATTAAGTTATTAATTAATTATAATTAGGTTATTAATTAATTGTAATTAGGTTATTAATTAATTCTTTTGAGGTAATTAAATAATCATAATTAGGTTATTAAATAATCATAATTAGGTAATTAATTAATTGTGATTAGGTAATTAATTAATTGTAATTAGGTTATTAATTAATTGTAATTAGGTTATTAATTAATTGTAATTAGGTTATTAAATAATAATAATTAGGTTATTAATTAATAATAATTAGGTTATTAATTAATAATAATTAGGTTATTAATTAATTATTATTAGGTTATTAATTAATTATTATGAGGTTATTAGCGAAGTAGTTATATTAATCAGCGAAGTAGTTATATTAATTAGTGAAGTAGTTATATTAATTAGCAAAGTAGTGGTAAATTGCTTTTGAAATATACCTTTGCATTACATTCTAGGTATGATAATGAATTCAGTTTCCAATCTACCTTGACCTCGGTTTGTAATTGAAGTTATGAACTTGAATTTAGTAGTTCAATATATTTTTTGTATATTAAGTGTTAGAGTTGTCATGAAATGATTGCTCTCTTGAGTAAAGTATCCCCGGGTAGAGGGGCTTTGGGTCGGACCACCTACTTTCCTGGAGGCTTGCCTTTTCTAGGAAAGTGAATGGGGTTGGCTATCTGTCGCTCCGGGCTTACTCATGTGGAGATTTTCAATTTCATATAACTCTATGCTTTTACATGACGTGTTCATGTACCTCATGCATATAATGCATGTGGATATGTATAAATATGTTTGACTTCTATTTTTGGGTAAGTAACACAAACTTTTGGGTTGTGTAAATAATTACACATCAATATGGTTTGAACATATTGATTTGGTGGAGGGATTAGGATTCCAACCTAAATTATTAGAAGCATGCATACATAAATTGATTCTTTAATCAGATTTAATTAATAACAATGGTTTCTTTTAGATAAAAAAGATGGTCGCTGCCTATATTTATGCAACGGTCAAATAATTGAGACAGAACAAGGATGTAGATATAGTATACATGCAGAAGATGTTGTGATGCTTGGAGGATGTACTACTTTGGAAGTTGTGCAAAGGAAAATTCATCGGAAGTTAAAACTGGCGAGTAATCAAGTGATAGAGTTCATCACATTCAGACATCTCCAATTTATAAATAGGTTTTGGCATGTGCCCTATCCGGTAAATGATGATGATGATTGGGAATATATACTTCCATTGGTTAAGTATATACCTGAGAATCAAATGATGGAGTTGTATGTCACTATAGCTACAATGGAGGTTCCATCGATATTGGAAGTTGACCCATCTCAAATTCATGAGACTATGTCATATGCTCCATCACATCAAGAAGTTCCATCAGCATCAGTAGTTGTTCCATCATTTCCATCGGCCACAGTTTCAATGGATAGTCCTCCACATAATTTAGATGCATTGGTTGATGAATTTGAGGATGATGACAATTTTGAAGAAGAAGATGAAGAGGAAGTTGAAGAATAAGAAGAAGAGCATGCAGAAGATCAGTCTGTACCAACTCATGTGAGGTTCAACCGACCATTGAACCATCCTCCACTATTGGCTTCATGGTCGACTGAAGGCATGAATCACTTGCCAGAATTTGATTATTCAGTTATTACTCCCAGTTCAGAATTTCCAGGAATCATTAATGGCACAAATCGAGTGTCAGATAATGGTGTTCTGTATATTGGCAGAGAGTTTGAGAGCAAAGAAGCAATGAAAAATGTGATAAAACAATATCACATTGAAAGACATTACTCGTATGTTGTAGAAGAGTCAAATAGATCTTACTATTTGATCCATTGTGACAAATATGAATCGAACTGTCAAATGCGTCTGCGACCTATTATTGATAACACTTTTCACAGCTGACGCATCACTAGATTTACTCCACACACTTTTGTGAACACAAGCTTGGCACAGGAACACTCTTCATTAGATGTTGAGTTTGTTTCAACTATTACTGTTGAAATGATTAGAGCATGTCAAGACGTCCTTGTGGTTCTGGTCATTGAGCGAATCAAACAGCTTTTTGGGTATCAAATCTCTTACTAGAAGGCATGGGCAGCATGACAAAAGACTATTGTAAAAGTGTATGGTGATTGGGATGACTCTTATCGAGTTTTACCACAACTGTTGGAGCTTCTATGCCACAATAATCAAATAGACTATCGGTTACATACTGTTGAATATGTTAACCAACAGAACCAACTTGACCGCTCAATGGTTGTGTTTGATAGATTATTTTGGACATTTTTACCATGTGTGGCGACTTTTAGACATTACAAGCAATTCATACATATTGATGGCACATTTCTGTATGGAAAGTATACAGGAACATTATTGATTATCGCCACACAAGATGGAAATCGAGCCCCTCTGCCTATAGCATTTGCAATTGTGGAGAAAGAGAACTTCTCATCATGGAGTTGGTTTCTGGCATGTCTCCGAGAGTTTGTTACGGATGCAGAAGGGATTTGTTTTATTTCTGATCGCCACCGTGCAATCAAGGAGGCGATATAGTCTGAGGGTCTTTCGTGGAGACCACCCTATGCCCATCATCGATACTGTATTCGAAACATTGCCAGCAATTTGAGAAAGAAGTTCAAGAATGAGTCGATGAAAAAGGAAATCTTAAAAATTGGTATGAACATCCTTTTCTGTTTAAAATGTTTTTCTCATAGTTATTTTCATAACTATTCAGATGACTGCTTGTATGATAGTATATGAGCCACAACAACAAAGGATGGAGGAGCGTCTTCAAGATATTCACAGAGTGAATCCGGAAGTGTATGATTACATGATACAAATTCCAAAGCAGAAATGGTCGTTGGCATATGATGATGGGAGGAGATATGGTCATATGATGACCAACATCATAGAATGTATAAATGGAGTTTTCAAGGGAGTTTGAAAACTACCTATCACAGGTAAATATGAATATTTGAATATATGTTACTTAGAAGAGCTACTATTATAATATAATATTTGTATAATGTCGTAAATCTAAATTTCAGGGTTGGTACAAGAGACCTTCTATCGTAGTGTAAAGTACTTTCTGGAACGAGGAAAGCAAGCTGAAGAGGGCTTGAACAGAGGGATGCGCTATGGACACCATTTCCAACGCAAGCTAGATACAGTTTTTCAGGAGGCCGCAACTTACCGTGTAACTGCATTTAATCGTCCAGAGAAACGATTTGAGGTCGTTGAGCCCGGTAATGATGTGGCATGTAGCAATGGTCGTGTGCGAGTTGTTTTATTCGAGAAGTGTTACTGTGATTGTGGCAACTTTCAGGCACTGAGATATCCCTGCGGTCATGTGATTATTGCATGTGCTTACTTACAGGTATCTTGGGAGCAGTTCGTTGATCCGACTTATCGAATCGAGAGCATCAACTTCTGTTACAGTACTCCGTGGATGCCAACCGAGGAATATCAGAATTTTCGGCTACCTGATGGCGCACTCACGCTTCTACCGAACAACAATAGACTTCGACCTAAAGGGAGGCCAAAGTCGACTCGTATTCGGAATGAGATGAATTGGCCTAGTGAACATCCAGCTGGACGGCGGTGCAGTATATGCCGCCAGGAAGGTCATACGAAGACGCGTTGCCCTAAACACATAGGGCAATCATCTAATGGTTAAAATGAAACATGTACTCTATTAGTTACTGTAAAACTTTGTACATGTAATCATTTTTATCATTATCACCATTTTTAATCATATTTGTCTTATTTGTATATAGGGTAACTTTTGGAAAATGTACCATGATTTCACGTGACATTTTTTGTCAAACGATCAACATTACATGAGTAGCTTTAAACAGACAACACCAACTCAAAAAAAGGAATGTACTTGTATAAGAAAACAAAACCATTTGAACTATTAAATGAAAATGTCATCAGTTTTTTATAATGATAGATGAACTTACAGTGACCACAAAACAAAAATGAGGAAACTCCGAACGTCTTCACCCCAACACCCCAACACGGGAGACAACAACTAACCCAATGTGTTTATGCTTCTTTCAATATTAAATGATAAATTTCATATCTTACATGATAAATGTCATATCTTACTTGAAATTAATGTTTTACTGTTTGCACATTCAGATGGAGCAGCCACTTTTATCTGTCCAGGAGACGCACGTGTTGCGCGATGTGTTGGCGCGACGACCTATTAGACATCTTCATGTTCGGAGAGTGCATCATTTCCATCATGAGGCACCGCCGACAGCTATTTGTCCATACCTTAGACGTGCAGGATTTTATGGAGTCGCTATGTGTGACTTCAAGACCATCGATCATCATTTGATAGCTGCGTTGGTTGAGAGATGGCGGCCAGAGACACACACATTTCATCTCCCAGAGGGGGAGATGACTATTACATTAGAGGACGTCACCTACATGCTGGGGTTACCTATCCATAGAGATGCAGTTACGGGTGCCAGTACTGGCGATTGGGCTGCAGTCATATAGAGGATGCTAGGCATTGACGTCATTGGCGCACGGGGTGTCCTCCAGGGTTCGCGCTTGCACATGAGGTGGCTTGATCAGCATTTCGACGTCATTCCTGACGATGCAGACGATGAGATGCTTCTTCAGCACACACGTGCATACATTTTGCGGTTGTTCGTAGGCATGTTGTGTGTCGACTACTCCACTGCTTTGGTACACATGATGTACCTCCCATTACTTGAGAATCTGGATCAGACAGCTACATACAGTTGGGGGTCTGTTGTATTAGCACATCTGTACAGATCTCTCTGCACCAGTTGTCAGGCCGATTCACATCAGATTGCAGGTTGCATGGTGTTAGTACAGATGTGGGCCTGGGAGTGTTTTCCACGCATCGCTCCTCGAGTTGTCGCACCGCTTGCACCAGAGCTACTTCAGGATTATCCTCGAGGACGATGGTATGTCTACGTCATTACTTTCGGTTATTTAGTACTTTTGTTATTTTTTTTTATAAATTTACCGTAGATTACTCTTTTTTCACCAGGTAGAGTCAGTCTCAGAAGTTTGCACATACTCTAAGACATAGTGTGCACAGCTTCCGACAGATATTCGACGCTATAGTGTCAGCTGATGTAAGTTAAACAGTACTTTTTTGTAGGAAAATTTGTTTTGTTATCACTATTTTAAGTTATTTCAATATTATCTCAGTAACATTGTCATGCTACTATATGACTTATTTTTTGAGTTTACATTTCAGGTTTCATGGACTCCTTATACAGGTCATGTCTACGCATCACTTCCACTATACTGCACAGCTATGGCTGGAGATCGTGCCGCAGTGGTGCCACTCATTCACTTCCACATCATTGAGTGGCACCAGCCAGACCGGGTCATGCGCCAGTTCGGTTTTATACAGCATATCCCCTTGGCACCACGACAGTCTACCGAGTTACATTCGATTGTGCTTATAGGTAGACAGACGACAGACTGGCGGCGACATCATGCATCTTATATCCAGCTTTGGGACAGGCGTGCCCGATTCAGTATCTTTCCACATGGATATACCACATCACACTCTCATTTATCTGATCAGGGGGATTATGCACACTGGTATCGACGTCACACCATCATGCACCTTACACGTCAGGGGATTGGCATTCAGCGATTGGTATGTTTACTAAGATTTATTAATTTTGTTTAACTCATTTTTTATATTAATTTGATTGTTATTTCATTTGCAGGAAGACGTCATTGGTCAGCTTGCACATTCCACACAGCCTCAGGAGCATGCATATATTCTGTGGGAGGTAGTTCATCGGGATGTGGTGGCTCTATTGGATCATCTCTGGTTGATACGTGACAGTTTTTTTGATGAGGAGCCACAAATATATCATGATCCATATCTTCAGGCAGAAGCACCTGAGGATGCCGATGTCCTTGCTATGCCTGCTGAGGAGGATGCACCGCCACCGCCGCCGCCAACTGGACGACAGAGACGAGCACATCCGGAGGGGCAAAGGCGACGACATCAACATCCGAGAGCGGCTCCTGCAGATGTCGTCGCACCACAGAGAGACGATCCGGCCCAGCTGACTGATGATTTTGCACAGCAGGGAGACGCTTATATACCACATATGGCGTCTCCGCAGACTACTATGGACTTCGATCTGGGTGCAGTCACACAGCTTATGGCGGCCCCCTCTCCTCCCGACGAGGCCTTCTTCAGTACCCCATTTCTACCATTTATAGGAGCTTCAGAGCCATATGGCACCCCATATGATTTTGGGGCGTCCTCCTCACATGGTTTTGGTCAGTCCTCTACCCAGCACCATGGGGAGGCACCAGAAGCACCGGAAGAGGAGGAACCTGCAGAGAGGACACCGGAGCGACACGGACGTCGGACGCGGAGAGGACGTGAGATTCAGACGCCGCGTTGTGGTACCGGGGGCATCGTCGTTGATGTTTTTGGATGTAATGTTGTATATATTAAAAAACATATTCACTATGATAAGTAATTGTTGTTTAAGTCAAATAACAAGAAAATCAAAAATATAATAAATACAAACTGATTTCAATTAACTATTAAATTATAAATTACAAGTACAATATAAACAAAATTTGCCACACCGACTAAACATCTGATAATTTCTTGAAAAATGAAAAGAAAAACATACATATAGTAAACAAAAAATATTTTACACTACTTAAATATTTAAAAACATTAAATTTATAATTATATAATAATAAATATATTTATAAATGTAAATTACTAATTTGTAATTAATTAATTAATAATTAACCATTAATAATTAATAATTATATTGGCGAATAATAATTAATAATTATATTACTAACTAATTAATTATTGTATATTAAATAATAATATTTTATAGAATTTCAAAGTCACATACTTGAAACATTTTTAAGTTTCAAGTAGTTAGTTTTGAAAACCTATAAAATATTTTCTATAGACATTTTTTACGTAATTTTTTCATTTTCATCTATTTAGTATATGTTTTATTCATGTTTTAAGTTTCATTCATATTGGTCATATAGATTATATTTTATAGGCTTTTGAAGTCACATACTTGAAACATTTTTAAGTTACAACTAGGTGGTTTTGAAAGCCTATAAAATATTTTCTATCGTCATTTTTTACGTAATTTTTTTATTTTCATCTATTTAGTATATGTTTAATCCATGTTTTAAGTTTCATTCATATTGGTCATATAGATTATATTTTATAGGCGTTCAAAGTCACATAGTTGAAACATTTTTAAGTTTCAACTAGGTGGTTTTGAAAGCGTATAAAATATTTTTTATCGACATTTTTTACGTAATTTTTTTATTTTCATCTATTTAGTATATTTTTAATCCATGTTTTAAGTTTCATTCATATTGGTCATATAGATTATATTTTATAGGCGTTCAAAGTCACATATTTGAAACATTTTTAAGTTACAACTAGGTGGTTTTGAAAGCCTATAAAATATTTTCTATCGACATTTTTTACGTAATTTTTTTATTTTCATCTATTTAGTATATTTTTAATACATGTTTTAAGTTTCATTCATATTGGTCATATAGATTATATTTTATAGGCTTTCAAAGTTACATACTTGAAACATTTTTAAGTTTCAAGTAGGTGGTATTGAAAGACTATATGTTTAACAATATTTCAAAAAAAAATTATAAATAATTACTTACAACTATGTAAACATAAAATAGTAATTATAGATTTAAAATTATATATATATATGTACAAATATATAATTATAAATATATAAGTATAACTATAATTACAATATAATTCTAAATATAATTATACATATAATTCTATATATATATATATATATTTATTTATTTATTTATTTATATATGAATATTAAATATATTTATAAGTAAATTTTAAATATATATGTAACAATATTTTCATAATTATATATTTATAAATATATTCATATTTATATAATTATAAATATTTATTTATAAAGATTAGTTTATAATTATATAATTACAAATATATTTTTTATTTAAAAAATATATATAAATAGATTTTTATTTATAAATATTTATTTTTAATTATATATATACATAATTATATTGATACACACACATATATATAACTATTTATAATTATAATATTTATAATATTTATATGTAAATATATAAATAACACACACAAATCGGAAAAAAAAACCTTATATTTTATATAATGCAACTATATAAATATAAATAAACCATATATTTTTAATTTAATACATATTTTTTATTTAGAAAATTATATATAAATTTATAAATTTATATATAAGGTTTATTTCATTATTTTATTAAATAATTAAATAAGGTTTATAACTATATAAATATAATTTTATAATTATATAATTATAAATATATTTATAAATATAATAATAATTAATTTAACATTTTTAAATACATATTTATAAGTTTATTTTTAAAATTTTATTTATTTATTTTGAAATTGTTTATTAAAAGGGGATGAGGTGCAAAAAAACAAAACAAAAAAAACAATAAAAAAGGGGTGCAAAAAAAACAAAACCAGAAAACAAAAAAAAGAAAAAAAAACCAGAAAACAAAAAAAAAAGAATAAAAACCAAAATAAACCAGAAAACCAAAAAAAAAAAAGAAAAAAATCCAAAAAAAAGAGGTGGCAAAGCGCCACTTCAAGTGGCACTCAACAACCCATATCCTTAAATATATTTACCCTAAATCCAATATAAAAAATAATCTCCTATACCCAATTTTGCCCCCCCAAAACCGCATTGGAAATTTCAAATGAAAGTACCCAATGGAAGTAGTGGGAATTCACAAATAGGCTAAAAAATCTCCATTCAAAATTTCTACTGCAAATACAAATCAATTTGAAATCTAGTGTAGAAATTTCTAATGCAAAATAGGCTAAAAAATCTCCATCAAAATTTCCATTGCAAATACCCAATCAATTTGAAATCTAGAGTGGAAAATTCAATGTGCTAAAAATCTCCCACAAAGGTCCGTTCTTTGAAAAATGCCACTTGGTTTTGACATGGAATTTTCTCGTTCAGATTCAGATCATATTCATCAATCCAAAGGAAATGATCAAAACCGTTTCCCCGGCTGATTTGGGTTCAAAATCCTGTTCTAATATTAGCTTGTAGAATTTCCCAGGGGATTCAAACGGGATGTTGGGACACAGGGAAAAGATCATTACCACCGCATATAACTAGCAGTACTTTACCAATGGCGGAGACGCCGCCGTCTCAGATGGGCTGCTGCACCGTCACCGCCAGCGGACTCCTCACCACGTGCGCCCCGTCCGTCCACACCACCGCTCCGCTCCTCACGTTCGACCCTCCCGGCCCCAGCTCCTCCGCCTCCACCTCCACCCTCACCACGAAGCTCAGCCGCTGCCCCGCTCGACGGAACCACAGCCTCCCCGGCTCCACGCTCACCGCCGTCCCTCCCGGCGCCTCCACCCTCGCCACGTACTCCGCCGCTCCCTCCCCCACGTTCGTCACCGTCCGGATGAGGTGGGTCCGCATCCTGCTCCCCCGGCCCCGCTGCCGGAACACCGCCGACAGCGACGGGTAGTTCAGGTTCGCCGAGTGCCCCGCCCGCCGCGCACCGCCGCAGCCGGCCGCCTTCGCCTTGGTGATCGCTTCGATGTTCGCCGGGGTGTAGTTCGAGTTGCAGAGGAAGTTCACGAAATCGGCGGGGGTGAGGTCGAACACCAGCCCCGGGTCCATGGCCCGCTGCGGGTCCACGTGGCCGGCCCCGTGATCCGCCGCCGCCGACGCGTTCCCCGTGGACTCGTCCACCATGGAGCCGTTCCGGTTGTCCCGCGTGTACGCCGTCGTCATCAGCGCCGATCGGATCGCCGCCGGGCTCCACTCCGGGTGCGCCGCCTTCAGCAACGCCGCCACCCCCGACACGTGCGGGCAGGCCATGGACGTCCCGGAGAGTATGTTGAACTCCGTCCGCCGCGGGTCGGAGGAGAGCCCCGACGGCCCCACGCCGTCCGGCCAGGCGGCCAGGATGTTCACCCCGGGAGCGATGATGTCCGGCTTCAGAATCTCCGGGGTTTCGGGGTTCGGGCCGCGCGCGGAGAAGGAAGCCACCACCGGCGCCGGGCGGACGCCGAGCTTCGTCCCCTTGAAGACGATCGCCGCCGTCGGAGGCGTCTCTGTTTTTGAAATGTACTCCCGGATCCTATCTCCGGCGGAGGCGCCGACGGCGGTCGCAGGCAGAACGTGGCTGTCGGCCACCAGCCCCTCCCCGTCCAGCGCTCCGTTGGCCAAGATCATACCGATCCCGCCGGCCTTCTTCACCACCGCCCCCTTCGCCGTTCTGGAATTGGTGCCCCTGTCGCAGAGCAGGATCTTCCCTCCAACGACAGCGGGATTTAAGGAATCCTCCAGGCAGAGAGAGGATGAATAACCGTTGCTTCCTTCCCCGCCGGCGTATATCAGGGGGTACTGTTCATCCGAAGACAGCCCGCCACGGCCGTCGTAAACGCTCGACCCGGGCAGAATCATCCCGTTGCCCAGCCTGACGTCGACAGGGAAATCGCGGTCCAGGGTGCCCGCGCCCACCGTCGTCACCCAGGGGGCGACGTTCGTGACGGTGAGCTCTCCCGGACCGCCGTTCCCGGCGGAGGCCGACACGAAGATGCCGGCTTCGAATGCTGCGAATGCGGCGACGGCGATGGCGTCCAGGTAGTACGGCATAACCACGCCGCCGACGCTGAGCGAGATGACGTCCACGCCGTCCGCCACGGCCGCGTCGAACGCCGCTATGATGTCGGAGTCGTAGCAGCCGCCGATCCAGCAGACCTTGTACGCGGCGAGGCGCGCCTTGGGAGCCATCCCAGCGGCGATGCCTCCGGCGTTTCCGAGGGCGGAGGCGGGGGACACGTACCTCCCGGCGGCGATGGACGCCGTGTGGGTGCCGTGACCGTCGCTGTCTCTGGGGGAGCGGCTCTCCAGCGACTCGTTCATCCTCCCGTTCGTGGCCTCGTACCCCCCGCTGAAGAACCTCGCACCCATCAGCTTGTTGTTGCAGGATCTCGCCGGAAAATCTTTCCCGGCGACGCACCGCCCCTTCCATTTGGCCGGGCCGGGCCCCAGGCCCCGGTCGTCGAAGCTCCGTCTCTCCGGCCAGATCCCGGTGTCGATGACCGCGATGACCAGATCGGAGCCGAAGTCCGACTCCTTCAGCAGACCCGCGCTGTCGGCGGTCTTCTCGAGCCCCATGAAGTGAGGGGATCTGGTGGTCTGCACATGGCGGACCTGCTCGGGGATGACGGCGAGCACCCCAGGAGCTCGCCGGAGCTCGCCGGCCTCTGAATGGGAAAGCTTAGCGGAAAATCCGTGGAAAGCGGAGGCGTAAGCGTGAATGAGGCGGTCTTCGGCACCGGGAGCAGCAGCAGGGGAAGCAGGGGAGAGGGAATCGAGTGAGGAGTAGTACCAGTGGGTGTGTGTGGGGAAGATGGAGGGTTTGGTGTCGGGATCGACCCGAACGATGAATGTGGCGCGGTGGGGTTGGACAGTCAAGGTGGAAGCAGCGGAGCAGAAGACGAGGAGGGGAAGGAAGATCGGGAGGAAGGAGGGAGAAGTGGTGGTGGCCGCCATGGAAGCCTGGCCGGAGCTACCGGAAGAAATGAGGCTGGCGAGTGAAGAAGACGATCATGAATGTTGGGTGAGAGGAGGGCAGAGCTATCATGTACAGCGGCAGTGCGGAAAAAGGGCATAGTGGAGACAAGAACCGGACAGCAAGGCAATTGTTTTTTGGGGGCCATCATGTCAACACTGTTGTCAATTAATACTTTGTGTGCAGTGCGCACCTGATTGAGTAGGAATTAAAATAAATTAAAAATATGAATGTGAATGATGTAGATATGTGGTAACAAATAGGGGCAATGACAATGGGACCAAAATTCCCCCCTAATACCCAAAGAGCACCACATCTAATTCTCTGAACAGTGAAAAAATACTGTTTGTAGAACTACTAGCGGTACTTCTTGGGTATTAGGGGGACTTTTGGTCCCTCATTGTCATTCCCCCTAACAAATATTCTAGATTATGTTGTAAAACTTTAAAATCAATGTATGTAGTTGGGGTTTGACTTAGTGGTAACCACTCTTTAATTTTACATGAAAAATGGGGGTTCAAAACCCATTTGGGAGCACTGTAGCAGTACTGTAGTGTACTGTAGCAACAACGGACACTGTAGTGGCGGTAGGGTATTGTAGCAGCGGCAGGGTACTGCGCTGTACTGTAGCAGTACTATTCACAAAATGGGTCTTGGGCAAAAAAAATGGGTCTACGGGCTATGTAATGGGTATCCCCCTACCTAGTTAAAGATGTCTTTGCTTTACTTTAATAATAAATGAGGCTTCAACTCCAAACTTTAAAAAAAACCTTAAAATCATTGTATGCGTGTTTCATTTTTGTTGAGAACAGATATAAACATTTGTGGTGTACATATTGTATGGGTTGATTAGTGTAAAAATATTATAATATGGAAAAAAATTATAATGCTTCTATTTTGTGCTTAAGATGAGATGAATCTGGTCACAAAAAAAAAAGATGAATGAATGTGTGTATTTAAGATGAGATGAATGCATCTTATTATTAAAAGAGATATGCCTTAAAAATCTCATATTGTACCGGGTAATTTGTGGAAATCATATACTACAAATCACATCTTTTTAAAGCATGTCGTATGCTTTTTTTAAGGGATATCATAAGGCGCGTTGTACGATATCATGCCACTGCTCTGTTAGAATTGCACTAAAAATGTACATGCATGAAATGCATGTGGATATGCGTATGATGCACGAGATATATTTATATACAATATATTGGATACTATATATGGGGTACATTTAATATATGTATTTGATGCATGTATTATTCATGAATGCAATGCATGAAATTATATATATATTATTTATTCTCTCTCGATGGTTTATTCGTCAATTACATGGATTAATGGCATGCATTAATTTCTTGAAATCGTTCAATGAATTATCCTAACTTGCAGAAATGCATACGGTGCGTTGGAGGAGCCATGAGCTTCACCTACATAAGAGGATAATATCCTCTCCAATTAGTAGTTGTATGCAATGCATATGAACCATTGGTAATCTCTCTTCCTTTTGAAACTCTATTTATCTCATTTGATTAGGCGCTAGCACCCCTTCGAACTACAGGTATACCCATGAAGCGTTTGTGGATCCATGGGCTAGTGAACTTCCTCAAAAGCAGGGTGATTACGTTCACGGCTCCTCACGATCTTCTTCAAACATTCTTTGTGGAAGGAAAAAGACGACTGATGATGTACATGGTTTATATGTACTCTGTTTTTCGTCTTATTTACACGTTAATTCTAGAAGATAGATTTGCCCGTGTTTTTGAGTTGTCTTCCGCTGCATATGATCATTAGATGATCATACGAAACCCACCTATGTTATTAAAGCAAGTTTCTTCAAGTTTTTAACGCATTTGAATTACTGGTTTCCAAAGAAAAATGAAGAGCATGTTTTTCATAAAACGTATGCAAGTTACAGACCTTTACGTGTGCCACGTAAGGGTAAATTTGATCAACCCTTATGCGAGCCATTACGTAAAGGTCATACCCTTATACAAATGGTCATCGTAAGGGAAACATTTGCATTACCTTTACACAAATGGGTTGCATAAATGTAGTACCCTTACACATTGCTATGTAAAGGTAAATAAGACTTACCCTGATGCAATACCTTTACGTGATACCCTTACACAAATGGTCTGCGTAAGGGTGCCCTCATTGTTAACTTTACGCAGGTGAGTTGAGTAACGGTAATACCCTTACACAAGAGAGCTGTGTAAAGGTAACACCCTTATGCAAGGGAGTTGTGTAATGGTGGTACCCTTACACAACGGGGGTTATATGAGAGTCGCTGTGACTTTACCCTTACGCAGAATGGTATTAAAGCCACTACATAAAGGTCCATGATGTTTACCTTTACACATCGTATGAAACATATAGAGTACCCTTACGCAAAGGAGTTGCGTTAGGGTAATGCCTTTACATGAGGAAGTTGTGTAAAGGTAATCTGTGTATTACCTTTACGTAGGTTTAAGAAAACATTAGTTGCCCTTACATAGAGCATCTGCATAAGGGTAAAAAGGAGGCTCCCCTTACATGGGATAGGGGTACTGCGTAAGGGTAAACAAAAAGTTGTTAAAAAAATTTCTTTAACATTTTCAATGGTTTGTGGTTTAAAAATCATAATAAATGGTATTTTGGGATATTTTAATTTATAAAAAATTAATTAATCAATTAATTGATTATAAATTGTTAACAATTGATTAAATACATGTTTATGAAACATTTTTCCCAAATATTAAAGGTTAATATTTTAAGATACCTTTTGAAAAATTAAATGGCAAGGCTTATGATATAGAAATAAATGGTTTATTTATAAATCATAAGAGGTGATTTATGAAGTGTTTATAAATTACAAACCATGTGATATTTAGATTATATGGAATGTTTATATAATAAATATTAAATTATAAAATGTTTATAATTCATGAAATATCATATAAATTCCATTTAATATAAAATATGAAGGGGTTCATATTGAAATGAATCTAAAATGTTTATATTCTTGCTAAATTTTAAAATGTTTATAATTAGTATTTATTTATGAATAGTTCATAAATGTCTCATGTTTTGGAATATGAATAAATTTTCTATTTATTTGTTAAATTTTTCTTGATATTCGTGTATAGTAAATTTCTTATGAAATATGAATACCGTGTATGCCCATTTATATGATAAATTGCTTCTAGGATAGAACATTGCGTATCATGTTAGGTTTAATATCATAAAATTTAGTTTTCATCTACCTTGACCTCACTTTCTATTTTTTGTTATGAGCTTGATAGTAATTGTTGGGCATAGTTTGTGCATATTAGGTGTTAGTTTTTCATGAATTGAATTTTCTCTTGAATAAAGTCTGTATGGGTAGAGGGATTTTGAGTCAGACCACCTATTTTCCCAGAGGTCTGCCTTAGCTAGGAAAGCAAATGGGGTTGGCTAATTGTCTGTAATGGCCCGAACCTCTCTGGTCCATCCCTTTGCTGAAATTTGGTGTTTGAGGTGTTCTGGGAGGTCAAGGTTGTAACGTCCCGACCTTAATCAGGCACAAACCATTTTTACTTTATTGCAGTCTAATTAATTAAGCGACATGGGGCGTGCGCCTGCGCATCTCGCTGTGGGTCCCGGGCAGCTTTTTATTTAATTTAAATAATTGCCGACGTTTTATGAAAAAAAATGTCACGTCGCGCTTTGGCACAGTGTTCGAGTTTTAAATAATTAATTAAGGATTGGAAAAGAGCAATAAGAGATTTAAAGAAGATTTTAAAGAAAGCAAGAAAAGATAAAAAGAAATTCTGAAATAAAATAAAGAGGGGGTTACGGGGAAAATAAAAATAATTAAAATGAGAGATTCCCGTTTTTAATTATTTTTATTATTTTCATTTCCATTCTTTTGTTTTATTTTATCTTTTTCTTTTATTTCCTTTTTTCCTTATCTTTTATTTTTCTCTTATTTTTTTTTCTTTCATTTCTCTCTTTTCTTTTTTTCATCTCCTCTCTCCCTCTCCCACTCATTACGTCGCACCCCTCATTCCCGCCGTACTAACCAGCAGCCCCTTCGGAAGGTCGCTGCTCCGCCGTCCGACGTCCGATTCTTTCGCCGTTTGGTGCGCAGTAAACCTTAGGGAATGGCTAACGCTGCACATTTGGAATCGTGCGTTTTCGTTGAGTAATCTGCGCACAGTTCATCGCGAATTTTTTTTACTCTATTTTGCGTTTTTTCTAAAATCCTTCGTTTTCATCCGTTTTAGGTCAAATCAAAGCCCACCGCGGATCTTAGAGTCATCTACAACTAAAAGGTAGGGTGCCTACTCGCTTTCCCTCTGTTTCGTTACAGTTTATAAAAATGCACCATTGTGCCGTTAGTCGGTGCCTACCGACTCTGTGCAATTTTTACCCAATTTAATTACCTTAATTGTTTTGCCTAATTGTTGCAACCTTAATCACCAGAGATTAATTTGTTTGAATTGTTGCAACAAAGTCGGACATCCCTTTTTGGGTGTGCCGACATGACCGGTGTAATCTTCCGTTAGCTGGGTTTATTGTTTAATTAATTGCATGTGCTGCTGAGCCCCTTTTTATTGTAATTAAATTGAATAAATAGTTTCTTTGAACATGAACTTGAATTGTTGGATCATTGTCACTTGTTATGCTGAACTGCTTATTATTTAAATGTGCATTATCTGGTGATATTGATGACATTTATATTGTCTTGCAAGTTGTTATGTTGAACTCATTATTTAGATGTGCACTATCCGCTGAGATTGATATGATATGTATATTGTCTTGCAAGTTGTTATGCTGAACTGCTTATTATTTAAATGTGCATTATCTGCTGAGATTGATATGATATGTATATTGCCTTGCAAATTGTTATGATATACCGTTAGATTTATGCCTTGTGATGTGAGTGTATCTGGTTAGTTTTGAAGCTGCGACTTTATATGCTGATTATGTCATATCTGCTGCAGTGAAAACTTTAAATTCAGGGCGAGAAAAGGGGGGCGGGTCCCGTATTAAGGGTCACGCTTAGATCCTCCGTTCCTGGCAGGTTACCTCTATGTGTTAGGGGGCAGTGTCGTTGGCTTTGCCGGACCGAGACTTAATCAGACTTTCTAATACTTTTGAGTGATACCGGTTCCAAAAGGGCCCATCGGGACGGATCCATTGACAATGTGGCTAAGCCAGCCTCGGATGATACTCGACCCCTTTTTGTGAGATCGGGATGGACTCAGGGTAAAGGCATGCCTCGGGCGATACTTGGTCTTTCGAAAGATGGACTCGAACAGGCTCAGTGGCATTGGATAAATTGACGGATGTTTCGTAGCGATACCTTCAGGACGAGCTCAGACTCCAACTCTCAACTTGAACCTTAAATAATGATGCACTTAAGGTTTGTGTTATTGCTAATTGAGTCTCTTGAGAATTGAGTTATTTCCCCTGATATGTGGAAATGTGTTTGGTTGACACTGGACTTGAACCCCAAGTTAAAGCACAAGCTTGGGGTATACTTTTTCCTGGTTTTACCTTGCTTTCTGGGTTATATATATATATGCATGTTCGTGCATTTCTGCTGACACACACCCTTTCAGACTACCAGCTTAGGCTGAAGCAGGTGACCAGACACGGGTGTCGTTTGGGACCCGAGCCGACTTATTTATTTCATTGCACTGCAATTAATTTATTTGAAATAGTTATGTAATGGCACACTGCATTTTTATTTTTTGCACGAAATGGAAAGGTTTAGACACCGTGGGTGCCGACCTACTGGGATTTTATCTCACACCCTGCTCGGGCGCCGTCGACACCCGAGTAGATTACATGCTTGCAGGTATTGACAAGGGGAAGCGTGCTGCTTCCGATGCTTGACTGTTCATTACTGCTTAGGATGGAGACTGGGGCAGAGGACCAAGCCTTGCTCGCGATCCAGTTGCTGCTTGTGTCTTTTCTTTTAGTTGACTGTGTGTTTGAGTTCTGTTTTTCGTACTTTCAGTTTAGACTCATATAATGACATGACACTATTTTGTAGCAATGCGAAATGGGCGTGGCGGGGTGGGGCGGGCCAAGCCCGTGCGGGCTTAAGCCCATGCGGGCTATACCCGCAAAAGCCCACATAAAAAACGGGTGGATTTATCAAGCCCGCCCCGCCCTGCAACGGATGCGGGCAAGCCCACAGGCAACCCACATTTATTATAGATATATTATAAAAAAATTACATTTTAAATTAACAAATAATGATGTAATATAATATTTATTGATGTATTATGTTTTTTTTTAAAATTTGCATTAAAATTTGCATTAAAATTTGTTGAGATACAAAATAATAAAATGAAAAATATTAAAAATTAAAACTAAAAATTAAATCTTTTATGAAATAACATAAATCAAAAAATTAAAAAATAACACCTGCCCAGAGTAGCAGTTGCAATACCGGAGGAGCTCGTGGCCGGGTCGGGGGGTCGCATTGGAGCCGACGAAGGCGAGGGTCGCGGGAGGAGGCGACGAAAGCGAGGTCGTGGAGGAGGCCGGGGGGGGGGGGGTGACGGGGGTGGCGTGGGAGCCGAGGGCGGCAAAGGCGGGGGCCGCAAAGTAGGTCGGGCGGGGGTCACAGAAGAGGCCGAACGAGGGTGACGGGCGGTGTAGGCGAGTGTGACGACTGTCACAGATGGAGGAGGCGAGGAGGCCGGGCGGCGGCGGGGGGGGGGGGGGGGGGTGACAGCGGTTGCGAATGGAGGAGGGGAGGAGGCCCGACAGGGGGGGTGATGGGGGTCACCGGGGGAGGAGGTGAGGGTGACGGGGGTCGCCGGGGGAGGAGGCGAGGGTGATGGGGGTTGCCGGCGGAGGAGGTGAGGAGGCCGAGAGGCGGTGACGGGGGCCGCAGACAGAGGAGGCGGGGGTGACTGGGTTCGCAGGCGAAGGAGGCGAGGAGATCGGGTGGGGGTCGCGGAAGAGGCCGAGCGGGGGTGATGGGGGTCGCGGGCGGTGGAGGCGAGGGTGACGACGGTCAAGGATGGAGGAGGCGAGGAGGCCGGGCGGGGGGGGGGGGGGGGGTGACAACGGTCGCGAATGGAGGAGGGGAGGAGGCCGGGCGGGGGGGGGGGGGGTGACGGGGGTCGCCGGGGGAGGAGGCGAGGGTGACGGGGGTCGCCGTGGGAGGAGGCGAGGGTGACAGGGGTCGCTGGGGGAGGAGGCGAGGGTGACGAGGGTCGCCGGGGGAGGAGGTGAGGGTGATGGGGGTCGCCGACGGAGGAGGCGAGGAGGCCGAGAGGAGGTGACGGGGGTCACGGACGGAGGAGGCGAGGGTGACTGGGTTCGCAAGCGAAGGAGGCGAGGAGGTCGGGCGGGGTGACGGGGGTCGCGAGCAGAGGAGGTGAGGAGGCCAGTCAGGGGTGATGGGGGTCACGGGAGGAGGCCGGGTGGGGGTCGCGGAAGAGGCCGGGCGGGGGGCAGGGGTGGCGTAGGATCAGAGGGCGGCGAAGTTGGGGGTCACCGTCACGAGGGAGGTCGGGCAGGTAGAGTTTGGTTGGATAATTAAATTAAAGTGCAAGAGGCAGCCGGGTTCTGAGGCAGCATCAGGTGGAGTGTGTGTTGGGAAAAGGAGAAGTCCTTGAATGACTTCTACACCACTGTAACACCCCGAGATTTTATGAGATATGTTATTTCTAATTTCATTAATGTATTCTATTATACACTACACAAAGATTAGCTTGTACTATACGCAACACCGTATTAGCTTGCGGTATACGCAACACTATTCTTGTCTTGTGTTACACACAAATTCAAGTTTGTTTTGTGGAAATTATTCTACGCAACATTAAGTATAGATTTTGTTTAATGTATAAATGAAATAAGTTTTGATTATGTTATATGCAACACCAAACAGAGATTTCACTACACGGAGCCCTGACTTGGCTTGCATTACACGCAATCAAGACCTTCCTCGATAGCGTGTGTAGTACGCAATACCGAGTTTCACTAAACAAGATATTATTATAATATTATTATGAACTAGCCGTTATGAATAGTAATACCCACTTTTTGAAATTTTATAAATTTTAACTTTCAAAATGGACTTCATTTTTGGATTCAGAATATCAAAATTAGCCTAGGGTGAATTTTTGGTATTTTTCTGAAAACTTTCAATTTTTGATGAATAGTGAAAACACTAGGTTACTATTTAAAAACCGACTTTTTATTTAAATAATTATTTATTTTATTTAAATTTATTCTAGGTCAAAATTGATAATAATACCTATATAAGTTCAATGTAATTCATTGGAGTCATTTTATAATAATTTTAGATATATTAAAATTTTATTAAACTTTTCAACGACTTTTACCCACCTCCTAGGAGAATTTGGAAATTCACATAAAACTTAATTTTACCGCTTCTGTGAGTGGAATTTCGAAAATCTGAGAGAAACAGTTAATATCAAGGAGTAAAATGTGATTCAATGAGATGAAAATATTTTTTGGTGAATAGTAACTTTTTACTTTTATTTACCACAGTTAAAAGTAAATAGGGTAATTAAGGGTAAAAATGATATTAATATTACCCTAACACATGTCCTAATTCTATGGGACAAGTTTATCTCGACCAAAAACAACCTTAGGAATAAAATATTACCCTTTAGGTCCACTTGGATTAGATTAGGACATTTATTATTATTTTATTTAAAGAATAGTTAAAATAGTTAAAATCAAAGTTTAATAAATAAAATATTTTTAATATAGGGTTATACATAAGATAAATTCGACTATAAATATTCATTAGAAAGATAAAAATATTTCCTACATAATGGTAATTTAGTTATAATTTTTAGACATTGAATAAATTAATTTATTTATGAAACGATGATGATGCAGTAATTACCTTATTAATGAAATATTAACATAATTGATGTTATAAATACCCAAATAAATGTAATTTTAGACTTTTTATGAATTCCAATAATTTTATAAGTTAATATGACATGTTATTATTGATTCAATTAACTTTTTTAGAACTAATCATGTTGTTATGATTTTCACAAAAAATCAATTACCAAATAGTGTCAAAATTGACATAAAATAGTTTTTAAAACAAATATTATATTATTAATTGTTATTTTATTTCTAAAAATCTAATGTTCAACCAAATGACTTAGATAAGGTTATATATATTAATAATGAACCACTTGGGGTTCGTTTGGCTGGTTATAGTAAGTTTATTAACCATATAGTGTAAGAAAACAAGAAGACACAGTAAAAGTTAAATTATTTAACTTAGAGTTAAATCTAAAATATAAAGTTAAAATAGTAACCTAAACTTGTATAAAACCTATTTTTTGAGAGTATTTAGACCCATCCCAACATTATCTTCGAAATAAATCAATTTGGAGCTATTATAAACCTAATATGACTTTATTATAAAATAATATTTTAAGTTTTTCCAAAGGTGCCCCTCTCCTCCCTTATAAAAAGGGCACCCCTTCCCTCTTCTCTTACACCCTTTTGAGCCTTGAAGCTCGGCCAACCCCTTCCCATTTCTCTTATCCACTTCCCTAGCAACATTATGAAGGTTCTGATATTCTCAAAAGACTAACTCTACTTCCTTAAGAGGAAGCTTAAAGGAGGTGCGTCGAAGAAGAGGTAATCTCTTCTTTCGATTCTCTCAAGTTTCTTTCTTCTTCTACATCTTCTTATTTAGTTGTCTCATTATAAATTAATAACATAAGTATTACTTATATACTGATATGTTATTATAAATATCAAACAACCCTATTTCACCTTCTATCCATCCTACGGAAAATGAAATCACCGCGCGTGCGTACGTACGAAATACCGTCTCCGTGCTGTGGTGTAATCTGTTTTCGACCACCACCTTACTTGGATGGGTATAATGGTGTAAATAAATAACTATATATGATTATTGTAATGTGATATTGATTTTAAAATATTATACATACACTTCAATACAATTCCACGATCATGGGAATGGTATCATCGCTCGTGCGTACGTACGGACTACCGTCTCCACGACGCGATGAGATTCATTCTCCATGTTAACCATTCATGAATGATTATAAAGTATATATAATAAGTAATCATGAAATATATGAAATAATAATGATACTGGATTTATGTATATATATATATGTATGTCATCTACTTAATTCCATCCAATTCAATAAGGAAACGAAAACAGCGTTCATGCGTACGTACGACCTACCGTCTCCATGAACGGTGTATTTCATTCCATTTATCAATATATCATATATATATATATGTATATGCTGAATATATATTATATATAAATCATTTTTTACATTCTAGAATTAAGTAAATCAGGATATAAGTAATAATATCAAGAACAACAAGTCGAAACATGTACAATAAATGAAACGATTTTACCCAAATTGCTGCTTTTACATCAAATTTACAAAAGAACAGGTAATATAAAGTCATAAGTAAACCATATATGATATCATAATAATGAATATGATTATGTAATAAGTCAATGACATTATTTAAATTATTATACAGGAGGTTCAGATACGTACGAAGATTATCAGACCTAAGGTAAGGGATAATTATTCCAATCTCATTCTTATCCGAGATTGTTTATTTGTAAGTATTTACTGGGGTTATGTTTATCATCCATGTCCATATGTTCTCAAAATGTTTTCATAAAATGTTTACTTTTCTTCCATTTATGCTTAAAGTCATTTTTACCCTCTTTTACTTTTACCACATCGTATAGAAGGAATCTTTCTTTTGTTTACCATACAAGGTACTTTTTGACTATTCCGACAAAAGTACGAGAAGAATGTTTTTTAACTTATACGGCATGAATGAATTTTTAAGGTTTCATAACACCTTATTTTCATGAATATTACTCTACAATATTTCATGATTATTTTCAACAAAAATCCTTTTCTTTTAAAATTTCATGGAATTTTGTGAAAAGAAAATGATTTTGAAGAAGAAAGGATATTTTCCTCAAGAATTCATTTCAAGTGTTTTATCAAAACCATTTTCCATATAAGATGGAATTATTTCATATGTGTATATTTCAAGTATAATGTCTCTATGATTTAAATGGTTTCACTTTTCTTATGATGAAATGATATCCATTTTCTTATATGGATTATGTTATGATGAGATGATGTTTATGAAACCCATTTTATTCTTTGGGTTATGATGAATGATTTATGTTTATATTATAGCACACGAAAGAATGATTTCATTATGAGATGGGTGAGACCTATATCTCCCTCCAATGCCTTGGCTAAAGATTTATATCTCATGAGATAGACATGGCTGGAATGGTAAGTTAATCCAGTTCAGTGTTACAGGACTGGAACAAGGAGTGAACTCGATTCAGAAAGGGACTTTGTCCACTAAGATGGTCTTGACAACAATGCCTTGGATACTATGGAAATCATATCATGTGCTTAATGTTTTTCCACAATTAAACGTTTTATTTCCAAGCTATTTTATCATGATTGATGTTCTATTATGATCTATGCCTTACGTACTGCCATGTTTTATGTCATTGCTAAAGATTTCGATGTTTAAACATTATGTTCATGTTTTTATGTACAAATGTATATGGTTTGTTTTATTTACTCCATGCTTACCCTTACTGAGCATTTGAGCTCACCCTTTTTATGTTTTCATTTCACCAGGATATAAAGAAAGGTTTTTGGTAAGAAAAAAAGGGGAAGATCTTTATGGGAGATGTTGAAGATCTTTAACCATGATTAGAATATTATATTCCGAGTTTCCAAAGACACTAAACTATTATGGTCCTTGTGTGTCGGTTTTTGTTATGTATTAAGTATTCTGCAAAAGTAATGTAATGTCCATGTACGTCAAGCTTTGGGTCTCTACAACCACCTCATAAATGAAATTATATTTTAAAATTTAATATTATAATTATTATTATAAAAAAAAATTAAAAGAACCCGCGGGTCAGCCCATATCCGTACGGGTAAACCCGCACGGGTTGGCTGCCCATGCGGGCTATCCGTATAAGCCCTCTTAAAATGTGGGTTATTTTTAATAAACCCGCCCTACCCCAAACCCATCACAAACCCTCTTAGCCCGCATGCCTGCAACCCATTTTGCATTGCTACTCTTTTGTGAGTTTCCGCACTTGGTTTTTATCTTTCAGTTGAGGTTATTAATATTTTTTTTGCTGCAGTTTATTCATTTACATGCTTTTGCTATTGATTATTGTTTCTGGTTACTTCAACTGTGATATTATTTATTACCAATGAGGACATAGTCTCCCCCACAGACACAAAAGAGCCCTCACTGCTAGTCGGAAACCTCTAGCGTTCGGGGAGATGCGCTTGAGGTTATGTGACCCACCGGTCCGACCACCGTCTTAGTGGTGAGCTGGGTCGGGGCGTTACAAAGTGGTATCAGAGGTGGTTTTTCCTTTTGTCTTACTGTTTGGGTAGACATGAGACTAGGATATAGGGATTTGGGATGTACTCTGTGCTTGGACGTAGCTAACCCATGTACAGGGGAAAACTCAAATTCCTGGGTTGGGATTGCAGTTATTGATTATGCCATTTACTGTTGATATGATTTCACCTTGGGTGACTCACTTGTATTGTGTTGTTATTGTGTTGGTATTATTGAAATAATGGGTTTACCATTGTAGCCCGATGATACGAGGGAAAAACATCCCATGCATCATGATAGGCACTATAGGATTTAAATTCCATGCATATTGCCATGCCATATATACTTTCAGCATGCATTTTCTTGTTGCATGTGAGTGATGTTATACCTAGTGGTAAAATTTTGAATTATTGGTTTATTGAATATAAGGCTGTGTTAGTCTATTATATGTTAGCCTGACTCAACCTAGGAGTGGGCTGTAGAACTATTTAGTAATCCTTTTTAGTTGTATCTTCTATATCGAAACCTAGCCCTTGAGGCAAGTTGTCTGTTGTTTAGCGTTCAGAGGAAGGCTATGCACCTAACCAATTTTGCACCTTACTTGTTTTTCTCACCTTCTTTACTTCTTGTATAAGGTGTGTGTTGGTTGTTGTAGACAAATTCCACCGTGACGTCTTCGTGTTGTGCCTCAGAAGAGTGGAAATGAGCGCATTCCGGAGATGGTGGGTCCTGAACCACTAGTGGTTCCCCTCGTAGAGCCTCATGTGGCACTACCTCCCGTCGATCTTCTGAGGGACCCTAACACTCAGTTCAGGGATAGTCTCCTCAAGTTTATGCAGTCGGTTTAGAATATTCCTAGACCTGCCCCGTCTATGACAGACCTTACGCGGGACTTTCTACAGCAACACCCTCCCACCTTCTTGAGGAGTGGTGGCCCTCATGCTGCAGAACCATGGATAGAAGCTATACGGTCTATCTTCGACCACCTTGAGACACCTCCAGAGAGAAGGGTCAAGCTTGAAATCTACATGCTTTGTGACACCTCCAAATGCTGGTGGACCATTGTTTTTTAGGCTGAGCAGTCCAGTGACATGGCTTGGTCCAATTTCCAAGTAGCCTTCTACAATCACTTTTTTTCGTAAACTCTAAGAGATGATCATGCGCGGGAGTTCCTACATCTTCAGCAGGGCTCTATAAACATGTTAGAGTATTCTACTCATTTCATGGAACTTCATCATTTTCCCCCATCTCTGACTGGTGACGCGCAGACTACTGCGGGGCATTTTGAGGACGGACTTGAGTATACTATCTGATCACAGGTGAATGTATTCCGTTTGACCACTGTTACGGAGATCGTGAACCGGGCTCTAATCTCAGAGCGAAATGTCAGGGAAGCTAAACCAGTGAGCCAGGGCGGTTCAGTTCCGAGACAAGGTGATGTCTCTTCTGGCAGTAGGAAACGCCATTTTGAAAGTGCACGTGGGGGAAATCCTAGCCAAATAGCACGTCTTGATAGATCTGTCACTTGTTATCAGTGCGGTAGGGATGGTCACAAGACGCCGCAGCGCACGAGGGATCCAAAGGAGTGCCGAGATTGCGGAAGGATGGGTCACCTTCAGCGTTTCTGCCTTTCATTATCTTCAGTATCCAGTGGTAGAGGATCCGCACCTGCACCTCCTTTAGGTATTGGATCTATGACTCCACAGCAGGCTGGAAGTTCTTTTTTCACCGGTCGATCAGGCCGAGGTAATCGTGGAGGTCACGGTCGAGGAAATCAAGTCCCATATTATTAGTGTCAGCAGAGTGGACCTACTCAGGCCAACCAGGCAGCGTATCGGGGTCGTGGCTCAGGTCCCATGTACGCAGTGAAATCAGCACCAGAGGAGCAGAGTGCAGGACCATCTACAGTGAGAGGTACTATCCTAGTAGCCTCTAATTTAGTTTCTGCTATTTTTGATACCAGTGCATCACAATCCTTTATATCTTCTACTATTATTGAGAGTCTTTCTTTTCTAATTGAGTATCACTGCGGCGTCATGTCTCTTGACACTCCGCTTGGGGTTAGGTCAGAGGGAATACACCAGTGCCAAGAGTTCCCCCTCAAGATAGGAAGGTACCGTTTTGTTTGGAATTTCTATATCCTTGATATGTCTGGCATTGAAGTCATTCTTGGTATGAACTGGATTTCTCCTTACCGTTCCCAATTGGATTACTATCGTCGTCGGGTGTACTTTACATCCCCTGAGGGTGACACTTATCTTCACAAAGGAGAATGAGATATGCAGGAAAACCAAGCTAAGCCTAAATACGTAGGGTTGGGCAGAGTGACAACTCAGTTGGCAAGTCTCTTCATGAGCGATCACGGAACACAACTAGTTGAATTCCCTCTAGTGGTGGATCTTTTCAGGGACGTATTCCCTGATGATTTCTCTGGCTTACCTCCTATGAGAGACATGGAGTTCACTATCAAGCTCGTGCCAGGTGCGGCACTAGTGCATATTCCTCCTTATAGGATGGAACCAACAGAGCTACAGGAACTCAAAAAGCAGCTTGAAGACCTTGAGGATAAGGGTTTCATCAGACCTAGAACATCACCGTGGGGTTCACCTATTCTTTTTTCCAAGAAGGCAGACAGTACCCTCAGGTTATGCATGGATTATTGTCGACTCAACCAGCTCATGGTAAAGAATCGATATCCATTGCCTCATATTGATTATCTCTTTGACCAACTTTGGGGAGCAACTGTTTTCTCCAAGATTGATCTGAGGTCAGGATATCACCAGGTGCGTGTGCGACCATCTGACATACCACATACGACATTCTGAAGTAGGTACGACTTGTATGAGTATCTGGTTATGCCATTCGGCCTCACGAATGTGATGACAATCTTCATGGCTCCGATGAACTGGGTTTTTCATCCGTATCTTGATTCCTTTGTGGTAGTCTTCATGGAAAACATCTTAGTGTATTCACATTTCAGACACGACCATGCAACCCATCTTGAGATCGTGCTGAGTACACTGAGAGAGCACCAGCTATACACTAAGCTCAGTAAATTCCACTTCTGGATTGATAAAGTGCACTTCTTGGGTCATATTATATCTGAAGTAGGGGTATCGGTTGACCCAGAAAAAGTGAGCTCCATGGTTTCATGGGAGCAGCCCAAGAGTGTCTTTGACATCTGCAGTTTCTTTGGACTTGTTGGCTATTACAGGTGATTCATCCAGGATTTCTCCCGCTTAGTAGCGCCTCTTACGACCCTGAATAAGAAAGGTGTACAGTTCATCTGGTCAGAAGCTTGTGAAAATTATTTTCAGGAATTAAAAGGAAGACTAAATTCAACCCCTATCTTGATTCTTCCTAAACCTAGTAAGATCTATACAGTTTATTGTGATGCTTCAGGAATTGGACTGGGTGCAGTTTTGATGTAGGGTGATCGAGTCATGGCTTATGGATCCCGCTAACTAAGACCTCACGAGAGGAAATATCCTACACATGACCTTGATTTGGCAGCTATGGTTCATGCTCTACGTTATTGGAGACACTATTTTTTGGGTGAGAGATTTTTTGTTTACACGGATCATAAAAGCTTGAAATATATCTCCACGCAACGAGACTTGAAATTAAGGCAACATAGGTGGGTCGAATACTTACAGTCATTCAATTTTGAGCTTGCTTATACCCCTGTTAAGGGTAATGCTATGGAAGATTCTTTAAGCTGCAAGACAAAGAAACAGGCCGTGCAGGTAGCCATCAGTGAGTGGCAGATGATGACCTTGTTTTCAGAGATGCATCTGGAAGTTCAGGAGCAGGGCTGACAACTGGTTCTAACAGCTCTTACAGTGATGTCCTCTCTTTTGGAGGAAGTCTGCAGGCAACAATTGACTGATCCTAAGGGGATTGTTTTGATGGAAAGTGTTACAGGAGGGAACCCACCTCCTGGTTGGGTTGTTGATGGAAGTGGAACCCTCCTTTACCATGGCCGTGTATGGGTACCTTCAGGTATACGGGAAGAGATGACGAAGGAATATCACACCTCTGTTTGGGAAGTTCATCCTGGGCTGACCAAGATGTATAGAGACATGTGTCGACAATATTGGTGGCCTGGTATGAAAAAGCAGATAGTAGGTTTCATCACTCAATTCTCCACCTGCCAACAGGTGAAGGCATAGCACCAGCGACCTTCCGGACTCCTACAACCTCTATATATTCCTAAATGTAAATGGAATGACATCACTATGGATTTCATTACAGGATTTCCAAGATCTCCTCGAGGTAGCGATGCAATATGGGTGGTTATCGATAGGTTGACCAAGGTTTCACACTTCTTGCCTATCTGAGAGACCTTTACGATTGATGAGTTGAGAAGGCTGTATATCCAGAAAATTGTGCGACTTCATGGTGTACCTCATTCTATTGTCTCTGACAGAGATTCTCACTTTACTTCATGGTTCTGGCAAGGTTTGAAAAAGGCACTGGGCTCACAGGTACTTCTGAGTACTTCATATCACTCTCAGGCTGATGGGCAGTCCGATAGAACTATAAAAGTGTTAGAGGATATGTTATGGGCCTGTATACTTGATCTTGGAGGTTCCTGGGAGAAGCATTTACCTCTTTTTGAGTTTACATATAATAACAGCTTCCAGGAGACAATCCAAATGGCTCCGTACGAGGCTCTCTATGGTAGACCGTGCTGTTCGCCTTTATGCTGGCTCGAAGCAGGTGAGGCAGCTCTGTTGGGTCCTCATCTCGTTTAGGAGACTTTTGAGAAAGTTCAGCTGATTCAGAAGCATATGACTACAGCTCAGTCCAGGCAAAAACCTTATACCGATCGTCGGCACAGACCTCTGGAGTTCGAGGTGGGATATCGAGTCTTTCTGCGTGTTTCTCCGAGGTTAGGTCACAGGTGGATCAGGAGATAGGGGAAGTTATCACCAAGATATGTCGGGCCGTTCGAGATAGTGGAGAGAGTTGGGCCGGTAGCCTATCGGTTACTGCTACCTCAGAGGTATCATTCCATGCACGACGTTTTCCATGTATCTCAGTTTTGACAATATCATCCAGAACCATCTCATTATTTTGACCCTGAAGACATCGAGCTTGACGCTGATGCATCCTTTGCGAAGCATTCGATCCGTATCGTCGATTGTAGCATGAAAGTACTCCAAGTAAAGTCAGTCCCACTGGTCTGGGTGTTGTGGAAACACAGACACGTTTAGGACGAGACCTGGGAGTGAGAGACGGATGTACGTGCGCAGTGGCTGAAACTCTTCTCTGGCGATGTTCCACTACCCTCAGAAGGGAAACTCGGGGACGAGTTATCTTAAAGAGGGGAGGTTGTAACGTCCCAGCCTTAATCAGGTACATACGATTTTTATTTTATTGCATTCTAATTAATTAAGTGACCCGGGGCATGCACCTGCGCACCTCACTGTGGGTCCTGGACAACTTTTTATTTAATTTAAATAATTGCCGACATTTTATGAAAAAAATGTCACGTCGTGCTTTGGCGTGGTGTTCAGGGTTTAAATAATTAATTAATAATTGTAAAAGAGTAATAAGAGATTTAAATAATATTTAAAATAAATCAATAAATGATAAAAATAAATTCTGAAATAAAATAAAGAGGGGGTTACGGGAAAAATGAAAATAATTAAAATGGGGGATTCCCGTTTTTAATTATTTTTATTATTTTTCTTTCCATTCTTTTATTTTATTTTATCTTTTTATTTTATTTACTTTTTTCTTTATCTTTTATTTTTCTCTTATTTTCTTTTCTTTTTATTTTTCTTTCTTTTCTCTCTTTTCTTTTTTCGTCTCCTCTCTCCCTCTCCCACTCATCACGTCGCACCCCTCATTCCCATCGCACTAACCAACAGTCCCTTTGAAAGGCAGCTTCTCCTCTGTCCAACATCTGATTTATTCACCGTTAGGTGCACAGTAAACCTTAGGGAATTTCTAACATTGCGAATTTGGAATCGTGCATTTTTGTTGAGTAATCTGTGCGTAGTTCATCGCAGAAGATTTTTACTCTATTTTGGGGTTTTTTTTAAAATCCTTCATTTTCATCCGTTTTAGGTCAAATCAAAGCCCACTAAGGATATTAGAGTCATCTACGACTACGAGGTAGTGTGCCTACTTTCTTTTCCTCCATTTCGTTGTGGTTTATAAAAACGCACCGTTGTGCCGTTAGTCGGTGCCTACCGGCTCTGTGCAATTTTTACCCAATTTAATTACCTTAATTGTTTTTCCTAACTATTGCAGCCTTAATCACCTTAGATTAATTTGTTTGAATTTTTGAAAAAAATTCGGACACCCCTTTTTGGGTGTGCCGACATGGTCGGTGTAATCTTCTGTTAGCTGGGTTTATTGTTTAATTAATTGCATGTTCCGCAGAGCCCCTTTTTATTGTAATTAAATTTAATAAATAGTTTCTTTGAACATGAACTTGAATTGTTGGATCATTGGAACTTATTATGCTGAAGTGGTTATTATTTAAATGTGCATTATCCACTGATATTGATATGACATGTATATTGCCTTGCAATTTGTTATGCCGAACTGCTTATTATTTAGATGTGCACTATCCACTGAGATTGATATGATATGTATATTGTCTTGAAAGTTGTTATGCTAAACTGATTATTATTTAAATGTTCATTATTCACTAAGATTGATATGATATGTATATTTCCTTGCAAGTTGTTATGCTATACTGTTAGATTTATGCCTTGTGATGCGGATATATCTGGTTAGTTTTCAAGCTATGACTTTATATGCTGATTATGTCATATCTGTTGTTGTGAAAAATTTAATTAAATTTAGGGCGGGGAAAGAGGGGCGGGTCCCGTATTAAGGTCCACGCTTAGATCCTCCGTTCCTAACGAGTTACCTCTATGTGCCGGGGGGCGGTGTCGTTGGATTTTCCGGACCGAGACTTCCCCAGACTTTCTAATACTTTTGAGTGATACTGGTTCCAAAAGGGCCCATTGGGACGGATCCATTGGTAATGTGGCTAAGCCAGCCTCAGATGACACTTGACCCCTTTTTGTGAGATCAGGACGGACTCAGGGTAAAGCCATGCATTGGGAAATACTTGGTCTTTCAAAATATTGCCTTGGACGGGCTCAATGACATTGGATAAATTGACAGATGTTCCGTAGTGATACCTTCAGGACGAGCTCAGACTCCAACTCTCAACTTGAACCTTAAATAATGATGCACTTAAGGTTTATGTTATTTCTAATTGAGTCTCTTGAGAATTGAGATATTTCCCCTGATTTGTGGAAGTGTGCCTGGTTGACACTGGACTTGAACCCCAAGTTAAAGCACAAGCTTGGGGTATAATTTTTCCTGGTTTTACCTTACTTTCTGGGTTATATATATATATATGCGTGTTCGTGCATTTTTGCTGACAGGTACCCTTTCAGACTACCAGCTTAGGCTGAAGTAGGGGACCAGGCACGGGTGTTGTTTGGGACCTGGGCTGACTTATTTATTTCATCGCACTGCAATTAATTTATTTGAAATGGTTATGTAATGGAACACTGCATTTTTATTTTTTTTCAAAAAATGGAAAGGTTTAGACACCGTGGGTGCCGACCTACTGGGATTTTATCTCACACCCTACTCGGGCATCTTCGACACCTTAGTAGATTACATGCTCGCAGGTATTGACAAAGGGAAGTGTGCTGCTTCCGATGATTGAATGTTCATTACTGCTTAGGATGGAGACTGGGACAGAGGATCGGGCCTTGCTCGCGATGCAGTTGCTGCTTGTGTCTTTTCTTTTAGTTGACTGTGTGTTTGAGTTCTATTTTCTGTACTTTCAGTTTAGACTCATATCATGGCATGATACTCTTTTGTGAGTTTCCACACTTAGTTTTTATCTTTCAGTTGAGGTTATTTATATTGATTCTGCTATAGTTTATTCATTCACATGCATCCGCTATTGATTAATGTTGCTGGTTACTTCCGCTGTGATATTATTTATTACCCATGAGGGCATAGTCTCCCCCATGGACACAAAAGATCCCTCGCTGCTAGTCGGTAGCCTCTAGTGTTCGAGGAGATGCGCTTGAGGTTATGTGACCCACTGGTCCGACCACCATCTTAGAGGTGAGTCGGGTCAGGGCGTTACAAAGGTGACTCATCCCTAAAATTTTTCCAAATTTCTACTTCTATGAACAATGTTTCTAGTTTTATGAATAGTGTCATGGTGATTCAGAAACGGTGTCACAAAAATGGTGAGACAGAAACAATGTCATAGAAATGGTGAGACAAAAACAGTGAGACAGAAACGGTGAGTCAGAAACAGTGAGACAGAAACGGCGAGATAGAAACGATGAGTCAGAAATGGTGATACAGAAACAGTGAGACAGAAATGGTGAGACAAAAATGGTGAGATATAAACGGTGAGTCAGACACAGTGTCACAACTCATGAATAGTGTTTCCAGAACTGTTTCATATTTCCTTTTCCAAATTTTCAGATTTTTCCTATTTCGCCAATTTAACATTTTCTTTGACGTAAAACGCATTTATGGCCTTGTTTTAAGATATTTAAGGCCGAATTGAATCCCATAACTCCTATATTAATTTTCCTAAGGTCTGGGATTCATTTACTTGGTCAAACCGCATGGTTTAATGTGATCCGATTTTAATGGAAAATCCACTGTATCTTAAACCGCTGCTCCGTTAAATATTCTAAAGGGACAATATATCTCCCTCCCTTTGTATTTCTCCTTGTTATCTTGTGAGACATTCTCTAACCTTTCCTTACTTCCTATAGGAATCATGAGATTAAACTTTTCCCAGTGGATTGGTTTCCCTCAACGTTCTTCTTGCTACAAGTGCACACCCTATTTTGGTGCAACCAAGTAGTATCCATCAATATTTGATATAAGGTATGATTTATCATCGTTCTTTTGGGTTAAACTTCTCATGTTTCTCCTTTCCATATTATTTCATGTGATCTCCATGATTCTAATAGAGTTTCTTGGGTTTCGTTTGGTGCGGTAGTGCCGTGACATCCTCAGGTGGATGCAGTTGTCATGAGAGGAGGCGATCATGACCCGTTGTGTGGATCGTTCTCGTATAAAGATCATTAATAACTTTTTTAAGGTAGAGGATTCATTTCTTCTCTTTTATTTTTATGTGAAACTATAGAGTTAGCATGTTTTAGCCACTGAATCATAATGTAATTGACATAATAAATATTTGAACTGGATAAATAAATTGATATCAATCATATGGTATTGCCTCTTGTTTTTTCTAGATAGTGTGATATCTATGCTTGATTTGTTTAGCTGTTAGTTCTTGATGGAAATTGGTAAACAAAATAAACCAGAATTAATTGATAATTGTTTGTCTAAAGATAAAGAGGAATTTAAATTAATTTGGTTCTTATTGTTGTATTTTTTGATGTTAATCAAATTGGTGCATTAAGCATGTTTAATTTATTTGTGATAGATTAATGTTTAGGTTACCCAAATATGGAGCCTACGAATAATAAATAGGTTAATTCAAGATGGATTAATAAACTGATTGTTTGATAATTCCTTGAAGGGTTCTGAGTTACCCTCTTGCTTGTTCAAGGGCCAAGAGCCCAACCGATACGATTGTTGTTTTTCTGCTTCTTGTGCTGTGATGTGAGCCCGGATGGCTGTTATGATATGTGGGGGCATTGAGGCCTACTAGTTTTTGTATTAGTTAATGCCTAGAGTGGCGAGATGCATCGGTTTATGCATGTGGGTGTCTGGGAGGACACCAAGGATGGTGAAATGGGTTGGATGTGAATGTTTGATTTTTTTTCTGATTCTTCTTGGTTGTTTATCTGCTTTACTTTCCGCACTGCTCAAGGAAGCTGGTCTTGCTTACCCTTCTTCTGAAAGGGGTGAAGACGTGCGGGGTATGCCATGTGCTTTCCGTGTTTAGCTTCTCAAGGGAGGATGGGTCTACACTCTTTCCATAGGTGACAAAGACTCGACAGGTAGTTCATCTACTCACCGTGTTGATCCCCTTGTGTTTAGAAGCATATATTGTTTTTCTAGAATGTATGGGAATATGGGAAAGTAATTTTGTAAATAAATAATTGAATAAATGATGTTAACCCATGGGGTTTGGAGCTTGTTGGGGCGGAATGCTGAGGTTTTGATTTGAAGGAACAATGTACTTTGGGTGTGATGCTAATGAAATTTAATGTGGAATTGTTATTGGTTAATTAATGTTTAAATAATTAATTAACGTAAAGTGAAACTGATAAAAAGGGAATGAAGTAATGTATTAAATCTCTTTAAATGGTTGTGTGCTTATAAGACACCTAGTCTTAGAAGTAGGAGCCCGAAGACTGAGAGACGTTAGCTGCAGTTGAGTCTAAGACTAGGTTATGCCCATAGTGTGGTTGCGAGCTATAATATATTCTATACTTTTTGTGTTTCTATATGCTACTCCACCCAGTCAGTAAGGTCAAGTGACACCCTGGAGATTCTGAGCTCTAGGGGGGTGCTTTCCCCAACATTCCGGTGGGAGGATGGATGGCTGACTACCCCCTTTGGCCCCGCTCTCTTCTCTTGGTAGTTACTTGTGCTGGCATGCACATTGGTTATTTTTCCCCATATATGTGTGTAGAGGGATGTAATGGATTGTGGTTATTCACAAACATATCTTTTGGATATAGTTTTCTATGGACTACTATAGGTGTAACGTTTATAGGCTGTGATGGCTTGAGGATCCTTACTTGGTGTATCACTACAGGAAAACTGCCTATTAGCGGCGGTTTTTTTTCATATAGCGGCGGCTTAAACCGCCGCTATATAGTTTGGCGGCGATTTACAGAAACCGCCACTAAAATTGGTGTCGGAAATCTATTAGCGGCGGTTTTATGCATTTCGCAGCGGTCAAAGAAAAGCGTCGTAGTACCTCATTTCGCGGTGGTTTTTGGTAACTTTAGCGGCAGTTTTAAGGGCTATTTAATTAGAAGTGGCTATAATCGCCACAAAATTCAGGCGTGCCAGGCGCCTGCTTAGCGACAGTTAAAACCGCAGCTAAGATATAGCGGCGGTTTTAACCGCCGCTAAGTAGTCTTCCGAATATAGTTCGCGGCAGTTTAAACCGCCGCTAAATGTATAAGTGGTAAAACATTAGCGGCGGTTAAAACTGCCGCGAAATGCTGACCAGGAAAAAAAAATAGAATTTCTTTTTATACTCCACCACTGTCCTGGAAAACAAACCAAACAACTCATACAAAATATATATAATAAGGAGAAAATTTATGCACCACCTACGCAATATTCATAAACACCCTTTCATTTAATGTTGATGAAAAAGTTGATCCAATTCAATAAGAATACCTAAAGAATACAAAATACCTAAAATTATGGATTTGGAATGAAACACAAGATAACATCAAATGAAACAAGATATTGGGGGTCACATGGATTTATACTTATAGTTTACAGATGATCAAAATTGAAAATATTTGATTCCATAAAGGATTAAAGTGTATGGATCAAAATGTTCCAAAGAAGAGAGGGGAGGGATCACTACTAGTCGTTTGTCCTATAAGGATGAGGAACGAGGATTAAATGGGTTGATGTTCAGTCAGAATAAGAACCTTTAAAACATTATTGTTATAAAATACTTTATATCGATGATTGACATTATGGTTCCAGGAAATAAGGTCTCTCCAGTCTACCACATAAGAAGACATTTGAGAAATAGAGGGCATATTTAAAGAGAATAGAGAATATATTAGAAGATATGTAACCATTAATAGAGAATTAGTTGTGCTAATCAAACAAAATAAGTGCATAACATGGAAAACATTACGTGGACCACATGATCCATTCTAGGTCACGAAAATCACATAACCCATAAAACATCTTTTGATCACATGATTTTTCTTAATACATATAATCATGTTACCATGTGAAGGTCACATGAATCACATAAAGATTAGTAGATCATGAAAAAATCCTCAAGAGACAACCGAATCACATAAGATAGACTAATGGCCAAGGGTGTGCATCAAAGTTCTAATAAATTACCATTGATTAGTTCATGGATTGATTAAGTGAGATATTTAGACAAGGTGATCACACAAAGAGGTCAAGTGACATGATCACATGATTAGGTATCTTGTATGGTTCTTGTGATGAGGTCATGCAAAGTTGTCTTGCAAAACAAACACACGAGAGATAGGGTTTTGAGAGCTATGGAGCTTCATGTCACCGGTCAAATGACCAGCCTCTCACCCCCTATTTATAGGGAACCTCAAGAAATATGAATGGACTTATAGAAGACAAAAAGATGTTTTGAATTCCAACCAGAGAAATCATAAGAGACTCATGAAGTCATTTCCTACCTCATAACTGAGTCCTTGTTCCTTCGAACATCACTTTTGTGGGGGGGGGCATTTTTTGACGCTAGCCAAATGAGCATTGTATATTTTAGGAACAAAGAAATACCCAAAGCCTAGGTATTAATATATACCCAAAGGAAAGAAAATTCTAGCATGTATACATATAGATTAATCACCTAGGTCACAAGGACCATGTGAACTTCAATGAGGCTCATGATCACATGACCCTAGGAACATCATGCAAAGGGGTTATGCAATTCATGTGATCTGTTTCTGATCATGTGAAGCCCCATCAAATAGCCCAATTAATCATGAAAAACCCCTATGATTATTCTTTTTTATCATATGACATGTCATCTAACAATCTCCCAATATGTTCATAAAATAAAAGTTAGAAAAGAGGGAAGCTTCATGGAAAGGGAGTTGCATTGGTTTTCATGTGATGTGGTTACGTGCCTCATAAAAACTATTAATGATCATGAAAATCACCTCAGAAAACCATCTTGATCTAGTGATATCCATTCAACATGGCTGTTTGGACATGCAACACCCTAATGAGTCAAATTCCCAATGCTGAATTTACAACAGAAACATCAAAGAGCCTATTACCATAGATCATCTAACCAATGAAACAAACAAATCATTCTCTTTACCACCTGAGGTTATTGTGATCATTCAAGGTTAGCCACTGAAGCTCCTCCAAGACCAATGGTTTTTTAAAGGTTCCATACACCACACATGTTATATATACAAACCAACCTTTCTCATATTTGTTCAACACATCAACAATACTACTCATGGTCCGATGATGCATCGTCACCCTCTCCACCTCCATCTCCTGATGCCATCTGTAATAACATTATATTGAAAATTAAATATTGTTGCATATTTATAATTAAACTTAAAACCAATAAAAGTTTGCAAACTAAATGATTGTGATTTTTTGTGATTTACCTGCTCACCACCACTCGGTGCAATACCACTGGGGGCATATCTGCTCATCTGCTGATATAAATCAGTCAAAGCTTTCTGCATAGCGGATATCTGAGTCCCTTGGTCTTGAACTGTGGCTCGTAGAGAAGAAATCTCCCTCTGAGCATCTTCAGGTATGGGCTGACCATAACCAGGAGTAGATGCGGCTGGAATCCCTGATGGCCTGCTAAAGAGCTCAGATGGTACGGGTCCCAAACCCATCCCGTGCACTCTACCAGGATGCTCCTTCCCAAGGACTTGTGCAACCAGGTCATCCTAGGAGACTGAGTAGAACTGCCCAGGACTGGCATCCCATAGTTATTTAATTTTTACCTATAAATCAAATATCAATACATATTAACACAGTAAAAACTGATAATAAGTTATTATAATAAAAATTTGACTTCATACCCCAACTTCTTTGGTAGGCTCATTAACAAAAGAGCCATCTGATTTTCTGTGAACATCCAACCACAGTTCAGTCCGGGAGGCTTCGTGCCCTAAATTCTGTGACTTCATTAAGAAAAGATAAATAAAAAATTCAATATATTAAATAGATAATATTGTATTATAAATATTTAAACTATTTAAAATATTACCAATGACATTCGGCTTCTAGAAAAGCTTTTTGAGCCCGCCGTGTGAGGGATGACTTGCTTCGCCCTGTTTGATGCATTCTGTCGTGAGAGATCCTGAAATAAATAAAATGAAATTTAACAGTAATGTATCCAATGTCATGTCCTCTTCATATACATGTATTAATGTAAAATGAGGATAATGTAATAATATATATTTCAATACCACCCGCTTCTCATCACGATGTCTGTCAACAAAAACTTTCCACTACTCTTTCGGTACCCCACTGGGTATCTTGTCATACATTTGTTCCAAGGTCAACGAAGTATCATTGACATCACACCACAATCTCCATTTGAAATCTTTCCATTTTTTACCGAGATTTTTCAAAGTCCACTTCCGTGCTATCACATCAGCAACTGTGAAGTGGAAGAACATCTATATACAGAAATTCATTTTGAACATATTAGTAACATGACATTCAATTAAACCATAATGTAATAAAATTACCTTTATTTGAGAATCGAAAACTTCATTTTTCCAGTTTGGAGGCATATTTCTCAAATCATCATATGAAATGGGAAGGGAAATGGGCTCCGCTGCCAACTGACCTATAATCTGGCCAAGTAACCCCGCGACATCATCCGTAGGGACCCCATAAGAATCAAATGGCATGACTATCTTTTCTCCATTCAAGTTCCAAACATCTGATCTTTTTAAGTGTTTCTCCACGGTTTTATTTTTTTCATCTTCAATGAGCAAACAATTAGTATAAACAAAATGCAATAAATTTATTTAATTAAAATTTATACCTATGACTGTGACCCTCCAGTGTGTCCGGGATGAACTGGAAGGGGTCTGTTGCCGCCCAACTGATGAGGCACCTGTAGGGGGAGTCGACAACTCAGCCTCTAATGGGAGGCTCTCTGATGGTGTGAGAGATGGTGCAGGGGGAGATGGTGTGGGGGTGTAGGCAGCTGGTGCCTCAGATGTCGTGGGGAGTGACCCAGATGGATCGACATCCGTCGCAGAACTAGAAGAAATAATATACCGCTTCCTCCTTGGCATTCCTGTCATTTAATCAAATAAAATTAAGTTCAGAATATATATTTCAAAAAAATTATGCAGAAAGAAAAAATTAAAAATGATAATAGATGCCCAGTACTAACAAAAAATATATATATAACAATGATAATGAATGACTGCAGAAATGAAACAAGTGGTTGCTGCATGAATGAATAATTGTACATACAACCATTTCCCCCTTCAATAATGCCGGTTTCCTACTCCATTGCTTCATCCACTTCATTCATCCTTGAAAGACTAATATTTTCAATATCATGATGGAAAAATAATTCTGCTTCCTATTGTTGATGACATTCAACTTCAGAGGTCAAATCTTCCACTTCATCACCCATATCATACAAATATCTTTGTATTACGTGAGTAACTACACTCCACCCTTCATCCACAACATCATTCACATAATATACCATTTTTTCTTGCAATTCTAAGATATATGGATCATGCATTTCATGATCACCAACATCCATCAAGCGAGAGAAGTTCACAGAAGTAAATTGCAATGAATATCTTTTAACACCTATGATAATATCGACCCATTTGAATTTGAATAAAACAACAGAAAAATGTCCATGGTAGTTTAATTCAATAATATCATGCAGATTTCCATAGTATCCCACTTCAGAAAATGTAAATATACCACTATTTTGTGTTTTCAAACCCACTTCTCGATCAACTTTACGAAATCTAAAGCCATTCACATTATAAGCGTCGAACTTTCTAACTTGCTTTATAGGACCTCTAGCAAGAAACTTAAAATCTTCTGACAAGTCTACTCGAGTATCAGTATTCATGATCTGAAAAAAGAAATATAATTTAATAGATTTACAAATTGTATGTTTTAAACTAATATTCTTATTTATTGCAATATTTATGAACTTACACGTCGTGCAAACCATTCTACAAGATCTTTATTCACAGCTTTCGTTATATCTTTCTCATTTCGTGTTCGGCCTCTCATTCATCTCTTTGTTTGTATCCTCAACTCTTCAATAAATGGATCTGCAATTTCACTATTCAGCAGCACATATCTATGTGCCTGTAATAATTCCAATTCTGTCAGTGTCACATTTGAGGTCCTCCCAACTGATCGGCCAATAGCAGGAAATATTTTTGATTTCTGATGCATTTGATATTGAGTTGATGTGTCTTCAACAAGTCCAACTTGATTAAATCTTGTCTCAATATCATCTAAATACCTGGAACAAAAGGTAAGACATTCCTCGGCCAAATAGCCTTCAGCAATAGAGCCTTCTGGTTGAGCTTTATTTCTCATGTATGATTTCAAATTCCCAAGATATCTGTGAAATAAAATAATAATATTATGCATTTATTTAAATGTCAAAAATTGTTTACTTAACTGGAAAACATATAAATAAAATACCTCTCAATTGGATACATCCATCGATAATGAACGGGGCCTCCTAATTTAGCTTCTTCAACCAAATGCACAGTTAAGTGCATCATGATAGTAAAAAACGATGGAGGAAAGATCATCTCCATTGCACAAAGAGTCAATACAAACCTCTCTTGGAGGTTTTCAAGCTGAAATGGATGTAAAACTTTCTCACATAATTGCCTGAAAAATGTGCAGAATTGGAGTACAACAGCAGTAACTTTTTCAGGTAATAATGTACGCAATGCCAATGGTAGTAACTGCTGTAACAAAATATGTGAATCATGACTTTTCAATCCATATAACTTACGATTCTTAAAGTCAACACACCTCGAGATGTTACTTGAATACCCATCAGATACCTTCACATTCTTTAAAATTCAAAGGAACTTATCTTTATCCCTATTTTTCATTCCGAAAATGGCCGGAGCATACTTTTCATTCTCATCTAGCCAGAGATCGCGTTTTATGTTCATTACTTGTAAGTCTTTGAGAGCATTAAGATGATACTTCGACTTTCCATGCTCATTAAGTAATGTGAAAATCAAATTATCACATACATTCTTCTCAATATGCATCACATCAAGATTTTGGCGCAACAAATTAAATTCCCAATACGAAAGTTTAAAGAATATACTTTTTTTCTTCCACTATCGCGTTCTGATTTCACTTGACGATGCACTTCGGACCCGTTTTCCGCTATCATTCAAATGATGAACCTTCCCAAATTCTGTTTCAACATTTTCAAGCTGTGTCAATATTTCAGAACCGGTTAACAACTTTGGAGGTGGTCTACAATCAATGAAACCATTAAATTTTGATTTGTTCAGCCGAAATCTATGAGATGCATCGAGAAATATTCGATGGCATAAGAAGAACCATTTTCTACTGCGAGGTAGCCGTTTGGGCTCAAAATCAAAGTTACAAATGGGAAAATCCAAACCCGTATAAGTGTTCCAACCAGATAAATTCCCAAGCCCAGGGAAGTTACTAATGGTCCACAGTAAAGCAACATGCATTTTGAACATTGTTTTAGAAGAAAAATCAAATGTCTCAACACCGTTACTCCATAACTCGTGCAATTCTTCAATCAAAGGTTGCAAGTATACATCAATATCATTTCTAGGAATTTGTTTTCCAGGAATAATCATTGATATGATAAAATATGATTGTTGCATACACATCAACAGAGGCAGATTATAAGGGATCAAAACAACTGGACAAATGCTATAACTTGTACTCAAAGTCCCAAATGGGTTGAATCCATCGGCAGCCAATCCCAATCGAACATTCCTAGGATCAGCTGAGAAATCTGGATGTAATGAATCAAATGTCTTCCATGATTGGGAATCTCGTGGATGTCTCATTAACCCATCATTGTTATTATCTACAGAATGGCACTTCATCTGTTCGGCGGTTTTTGATGACATGAATAATCTTTGCAATCACGGCTTCAAAGGAAAGTAACACAAAACCTTTGAAGGTGTGTTCATTTTATTCTTCTTCTTCATGAAATTATGTTCAGTCAGACTTCCAACATCACCCTTTGACTGCCATCTAGAAGAAGAACATTTCTTGCAATTCTGTCTACTTGAATCCTCTCCCCAATAAAGCATACAATCATTGGGACACGAATGTATTTTTATATAATTCAGACCAAGCTTGTTAAAAACTTTTTTCATATCATAAAAAGATTCTGGGATTTTTTCTTCAAGAAATGCATCACGAATCAATTCCAATATCATGGAAATTGCCTTATTTGTAATTCCACATAGAAATTTGATATGGTACAACTTCAGCAGAAATGAAAGCTTTGAATATTTCAAACACCCACTATACAAATCTTGATTTCCATCGTCAACTAAATCATGAAACACATTTTTCTCAGTGAAGTTTTCCATTACATTTGGCTCTACAGAATCAAGAGGAGGATCCAATGATATGTTCCAATCTTGATCTACTTGTGTTACAGTCTCAAAAACATCACTTGTCACGTTGCAATTTGTAGCACCCTCTTCTGGTTGTTCTGATATGTTTTGATGCTGATAGTGGTGTCTTGCAGTGCCGAATGCATCATTTATGAGGTTTTGCATTTCATTTTCCATTGTCGACGAACTTGGGACCTCATTCTGTGGATTAACATCAGTGCTCAATCTTTCTATATTGTTCGATTCTCCAGGCCAATTCCAACACAAATATTGACCAGGGAATTTCTTCAGTATTAAATGTTCATAAACTTCATCTCTCTTCAACCATGTTCTAAATTTACATTTAGGACATGTACATATTATTCTCCCTTCAACGGATCGATTAGAAATCGCAAAATCTAAAAAATCATTCAAACCATTAACATACTGTGGTGTGTTCCTCAGTAATGTGATCCAGCTTTTATCCATGTATATCACAATGTGCCTACACAAAATATATGATAGTGTAAGATTGCAGAATCATAATATAATAAAGATGACCCATTGATCATAAAGTATTCATAATATAATAAAGATGATTCATTGATCATAATATAATAAAGATGACCCATTGATCATAAAGTATGCATAATATAATAAAGATGACCCATTGATCATAAAGTATGCATAATATAATAAAGATGATTCATTGATCACATTTAAAATAGGCAAGTGGCTATTTTGGTTTCAGTTCTTTTCTCCAAGCCCTTGGATCCCTACCTAGAGATCTTCTCGGGTTTTTTTGGGAGACTATGCTCCATCTAGATTGATCCATTCAACATTGGATATTTTATTATAGTTGTGGCGCATCTCTCTGGGTAAGAAATATTTCTGATTCTTCGTTTCTCTTGATAATGGTGGCACCCTGGGGTAACATTATCAGATCTGGTGGCCTAAGTTTTTGAATCTTTGTGTATTCTTCTAGATCCTTTGGGAGATCTCATTATGGAGGCCATTCCTTGGTTAGTTGTGGTGCGACAGATGTCTTTTCTTGAGGTATTTGGTGTTTTCCATTTCCACCAACCCCTTATTTTCTAATTTATATCAATATTAATGTTTTTATTATATTCTAGGGACTTTGTTTTCATCATTGGGTTTTCATTGTTGGTGGATCCCATTACGGGAATGTGTGACTTGAGCTTTGAGGTAGGTGGTTCCATCTCTATCCTATGAAAATTAGCCTAATTTCTCTTAATTTATAAGTTGATATATCAAATTGGAATGACTATTTTCATTTTTTTAAGAAGGGTTTTTTGAGAGAAATGTTTTTCCATGATTTTTGATAAATGAAAATGAAATGGGTACGTTAACATAAATATGGGTTAGTGTTCAACCACTGATTGTGATCATAAATGTAAGAATAAAATTATGTATTCTTTTTCTAACCTTACCCATTTTTGGTAAATCTATTTTATTAGTTATGTAAATAGAGATAAATTTATAAAAAAATCCCTATAATATCTATTGTGTTTTAATAAGATCATGATATCAAATTCATGACTCAAATATTACCATAAATTCACTACCCTAATTTCCATTGGATCAACTGACACCCAATGATTCTATGCCAGATACAATATGAATTTGACTAATACTCATAAAATGTGTAGGTCTAATTTCTCTTATATTTAAAGGGATATATAGGAGTCTAACCCTGATGAGGGTATGGAGGCTGATATGGGGATAAATCCTGATTAACTAGACTAGGTAGTAGTTCTTGAGGGGGTGGTGTTGACTCGTTCTACAGTGGTTGATGTATAGCCTGAGGCTGAGTAAGATGTTGATTCCTTAGTGAGGCTATAAAGGCTGATCTACTGGTAAAAATTCTAGTAGACTAGGGGACTCAACCTGTGAAACAATATCAATCTAGAACATAGAGTCTCTTTTCATAGGATACCTGAGTGAAAAAATTAACACCTTCTTAGCATGTTGGATGGATTTCTCCTGGAGATGAGTCCTATTAGAGAATTTTTTGAATCCACCTATAATGTTTGGAGTGATGGGGGAGGGAACCAGTTTAGCCTTACCATTCACCATGCACATCATCAGTATATATTTGTGAGTTAATGACTTGTCAAGTGAATTCATGAGGCCCTTCCACCTAGAGACAATGTCTATGACTCACTCATCTGGTCGTTGTTTTCAAATAAAGTAGTCAGATGTTCTGGAATTTCCCATGGTGGTGCTAAACTGAAAAATAAATTGATTATGATGGTCTTCCCAACAAGCTATAGACCCAATGGATAACTAGATGTACTAGAAAAACTCTATCCCTTCTAATGTCAGCACAAAACATAGTGCTTTGTGTCTTCCTACTATAATAGAGTTCACAACATAGGGCCAGACATTGAAATAAAATGGGCTAGGTGTTGTAACAGATTACACATCCCATTGAAGGGGGGAATTATTGGATTCTCAAATTCTATTAGTGCTGACATATCATAAACCGATACATGTTATGACATTCCATCAAGTGGTATTATCACTTCTCCAGGGCCTCAAAGGATACGATGAGGTTGTCCATTGTGTCTTCTAGGAAAGGATTCCATTCTAGGCTAGGATCAATGACAACTAATGAATTTCTAATATCATCAACATGGTAGGTAGACTAAACCACCCATGAAGTGATAGGTATAACAACTGGGCGAATTCCATAAGATAATACTGGGGGAATTACTAGAGCCAGGTCTCGAGGAAGATTCTCATTCAATTTTGGTGGATTATTCAATAAATAGTGTGATCACTTGTCATAGGCTCCTAAATTTACCGAATTGAGAGGAAATTGATTTTCCAGATTAAAGGGAATTATTTTCTTAATGAATTTTGGATTCCCCTAATTTTCTAGTGGATATAGGACAAGATTATATCATATATCTCCATATTGTAGAAACTAATTATCATGGAGCTCATTAATGGGAATATTCTATTTGGAAAGATGTTGAAACATAGAAGTCATACCAAGATCAACTATATTCTACATTGAACTAGACGGGTCATAGGGATCAGCAGTCCTGGTCGGTCCTTTACCCTGGTTGGGGTCTTGGTGTAAGGGTAATTACTTAGGGGAATCTGAAAGGCCATGCGTCTTTCTTTGATGGTGGGTGTCAACACTTGGGGTGTCCAGTAGATGTTGTGCTACCGCAAAGGGTGGGTCCTCTTACTCAGAATTTAATTTAGTTTATCACTCCCTAACTGTAACAATCTCATCTATATTCAAGGTGACTATGCACAGAGGCACATTATTGACGTCATTGGGCAGATTTGTCTATCATAGGATGGGATTGAAGTGGAGAGAAACATAATTCCCTACGATGCAAATCTGTACTGGTGGGGACACTTCCTTAATAATTATATGGATTAGAAAAATGTTCTGAAGACATCATTGTAGATGGTACTGGTGGTATCTTGTTGATGTGGGTGGATACGACACGAGAATCCCTGCTAAATAAACCATGTAACGTTAATGGAAAATGTCATCCCAATGCTCTTGGATATTATATAATTCAAAATAAGGTTCATGAGGCAGAAATGTGTCTCCCAAATGGTTTGAAAAAAAACCCTATCATGATTGAGTGACCCCAGAATTATGATGTTGGAAGTAGTGATCATCCTTAATATATCAGAAAACTGATCAGTGGTTATAGTTTCATATCATATTCTCCACTCAGAAGTGCAGTTTAACTCTTCATTTCCACATTCTTATACTTTGGGTGGCTCAGGAACTTGAAAAAATGGTTCTGTATACCATTGTGGTAGTGGACTATCTGGTGGGGATAATGTTGCATGAGATGATAGTCCACAACCTACTAGATTGTATCTCAAAGATGGTACATACTACTTCACCATTTTCTTATAGGACAGAGTATATTCCACATATTCATGTGAAAGGGAAGAGGCTGTCAGTTGAGAATCTTGTGAGTGATATCCACCAATCATACCCAAAACAATAATTTCAATCAAGCCATATATCATTTGTTTTAATATGATTTTACATCCAAAAATAATCCTAGTAGTCTTGGATATATAAATATTTCAATTATAATTTTGTTCTATGGGATTATACGGCTTTATAAAGACCCTTGATATATAATATTCCTTCAACAGTATGCAATGAAATTTTCCTTGACCATTGCAAATAAGGAATATTATTTTCATTTAAGTCCAAAAAGAATTTAGATAAAATATTTTGAATAAAATTTTGTTCTCTATTTGGATCATAGTTCGTCAATGAAGATTAATGGAAACTATAGTTAACACATTGAGATTCAAGCTAATATTTCCCTCATATGAATTTTATAGAGTTTCTTATTTTGGTATTATTAATAAAATTTCATCAGTTATTTAATTGAAATTATTAATTCGAAAATATTCATAAATAAGAGGTATACTGAGATATGTGAGTGGATAATCTATTATATTTAAATCAATTATTCCTTCAATAGGAGTAACATGACTTTGAGAAACATTCATGGAATCTATGATGTTGATTTAAAATTCATTATCCCTTTTCCTGTATCTGAAATATAATTATAATCTAATTTTTTGAAATATTCAATATATATTTTATATTAAATGAAAATATGAACATATCACCATTGAATAAGAGATGTGATACTCAAGGATATTCAAAAATTCCTTTAAACCATTACATTCTACCTCCCTAGTTTATGAAATTTGGAATCCTATAAATTTCAGTCGTATAAATAATTAAAAAGTAATATGATAATAGGTATACCTATATAATTTTCCTATAAAATCTAATTGGGAACCATTCTAAAGACTAGGCAAGAAATTCTTAGCAAACAGTTTTAGTTGAATCTCAAAATGTTAAAAAACACCAATTTACATTCCAGGAACTTATTAAAAATGCTAAATATGGTTCTAAAAATCCCAAATCTGGTGAGAAACAAATGAAACATTTAACTAAAAAACCAGCATGTACAACTATAATCGGATAATACCATTTTCATAAAACAAGGCCTAAACCACCAATTTTTCAAACCCAATGAATTAACCAAATGGTGCACAATAATAATTAACACCTAGAAAAAAGTATAACAACAAGAAATAGATGAAAGTAATATTATAAATCCAAGCACAATAGGACCGACATTATGTGTGCGATATTTCACAAAACAAAGTCAAATATCATAAAACAAGATTAGACCAACGTTTACGAATGAAATTAATTATATACAAAGATTGAAATTAGATTATATAAATAAAATATGGTGATAAAAACACATATTTAATGATTTTAAAATTAAAAATGTCAATTTCATGGGAATCTTACCATAAATCTAGGGCGTGATAAAAAAGAAAACCCGTAGATCACACCGTAAGGGTTATAATTCCCCTATCCTACCAAAAATTATCATTAAAAATAAAAAAAACAAACTAATTGAAGAAAAAAAAGAAGAATGAAAATGGGTTTACTGGGGAGAGTTGTGCTACTTGATCGAGTAGGAGGTTGCGGGTCGCCGGAGGTCTCGGGTCGCCAGAGGTCACGGGTCGCCGGAGGTCGCGGGTCGCCGTAGGTCGCGGGTCACCGGAGGTCGAGGGTCGCCAGAGGTGTGCGGGTCGCCGGGGGGTTAGAGGAAGAAGGGAGGGCACGAGGGTTTGGGGAACAATCGGGGTGGGGGAAGAAGGGTCGGGATTGTGAAATGATTTTCGGTTTTAGCGGCAGTTTATTAAAAACCGCCGCGAAACCTTTCGGCGAAAACATTTAGAGGCGGTTTTGTGAACTGCCACCACAAAACCGCCGCTAAACACGGTTTTTGTTGTAGTGTATGGGATGTAATGGCTTGAGGTATAATACCCATTGTATGATACATGTTATGAGAGCTATGGTGGCTCCCAAAAACTACCTGGTTACTTTGATTACGTGGAATTGGTGGTTTTGTTGCACAGGGTGCATGTTGTGGTGCTTCACCTAGGTGTCTGCGGGCAAGCCTTTTTGGAGAGAGATGCTTAGGACGCGCGACGTTGGGGAAAAGTGGCAAACCAGTGGGGAAGTAGTAGTGAGGTACCCTTGATATTCTTTATTATATTATATAATCTTGTATTCATTACTTGGTGAGAGTATCCATGGTGAGGCGGGGAACATAATATAACTATTTAGGTGACGAGTTAGTTTCACTTGTTGTTCATTGTGCTTTAGCATGCTTTCTTTACTTTTGCATGAGAGTTTTTAGGGAGGATACTACTGAGTATAATTTTATACTCAACCTATGTATATATAAACTGCTTTTTAGGCCACTTGGAGCAGGTTGGAGATCAGGATGGTTACTACTAGCTTGCGGTTGCAGGAGCTGTTCGGGCTTGTGGTTGCTGCTATTTTACTTTCTTTTGGGTACTTGCAGTTTTTCCCCTGTCAGTTGTAGTATTTTTTCATGACATTTCATATGTGTACTTCGGATTTCTTTTATCTTATTGGTTGAGTTGGAGTTGGTTGGTGTCTATCTTATATCTCTCTTCTACATGTGTTCTCTTAGAGGGTAATGCCTCCCATTTGTGTGTTCGCTATACCCTCAATGTTAGTCGCCAACCTGAGGCCTACTGGAGGCAGGACTCGGGGGTCATTATCTCTCTTCTCACATTGCTAGCCCAGGAGGGGTACACTTTTTGGGGAGGGGGTCGTGACAGAGTGGTATCAGAGGCCCAGGTTGAGAGATAAGATGGAGTTTGGAGTTAGGCACAGGTGAAGTTACATGGGTTGGTAGGGAAACAATGTCATTCATGTTTAGCAAGTGATGTAAACACTGGAGACCAGATGATACATTGGCGTTTAGTCCCCCCTATGATCTGATGTACAGACCTTTAAGTTTACAATGGCTAATAAACAAGGTGATACTAGTTGCATGGTAGAGACCTAGAAAAGGATCATGCATCATTCTTCTTTGTTCCTGTGTTTGAATGGGTAGACCTTAGGATAGGTTAACCTAAAATGAATAAAATAAATCAATTAAATAATTAATTAATGGTGAGTCTCCCATATTCTAGGTTTAGGAGCACTAATAGTTTTTTATTTTATAGGTATAGATCCAGGTCGGCGTCCACATCAGGATCGCATAGAAGATTTCCAAAAAGCTGTGCCAGCAGATCGCCGCTGAGTAGAGGTCAACGATGATGACACTTAGAGGAGGACACTCTGAGATTTTCAATTCCAGAGTCTGCAGAAGTACGAGGGATCCGTTTCATATGCAGTCACAAAAGACTGGTTGGAGGAGGTCGAGAGAGGATTCAGTTCAATTCATGCTCAAAAGGAGCATTGGGTGTCCTTGGTTGTGACAATGCAGCGTGGAACAGTGAGGTAGTGGTGGTTCTTGTTCCTTGGGGATCACAAGGAGTCAGTGATATCATGGGAGGAGTTTCGAGAAAAATTTAGAGTCAAGTTTCTTTCTTCGAACGCAAAGGCGTCCAGTCTCCAGGAGCTTCTTACCCTTCGACAAGAGAGATCCAGTGTGCGATAGTTTGGAATCCATTTTAGGAACCTTTTGCGATATGATTCGGACCTGTTTCCAGATGAGGAGGCCAGGGCGAGGCATTTCGAGGAGGATTTGTGTCCAGAGATCCAGTGCCAGGTCACCCCATTTATGTTGAAGACATATCTTGAGGCATTGGCTAGGACAAAGGTCGTCGAGAGGACTTTGACCAGAACCAGATCATCACGATAGGGGAGTCATCATGATTCCTCATGAAGTAGATCTGTGGTCCAGGGTTCCCGGTTTTCAGGGCAGAAGAGTTTCCATTCGGCCGGGGGTAGGTCCTAGCCCTCATCATCTTGTTTCTCCGGGGGCAAAATCTCTCAAGGCTATTCCAAGGGATCAAGTGCTTGTTTTTAGTGTGGTGGTCGAGGTCATCAATAAAGAGAGTGCCCGACCTTTCAGAGTAGTCATCGTGTACCAAGTTTTCCACTCCAAGTTCCTCCGTTGAGGCAGTTTCAGCCGAGGTAGCAGCAGCAGGTTGCACCAGATTTAGATCAGCAGAGGGTAGATGGGGCAGGTAGAGGACAACCCCATGACGTTCCCCGTCCTCATAGAGTAGAGCGCGACCGTGGTGGTGGTCGTCATCAGGGTCAGAGAGGTCATGGAGGATGTCGTGGTCAGCTTCATACTTTAGTGTTTCCAGCACCAGGCAAGCCAGACATCATTCGATGTACCCTTTGCTTGTTTTCTACCTTGGTGTATTACTTGTTTGATTTAGGAGCGACACACTCCTTCATATCACCTACCCTTTTCCATGCTTTGGGAATTGAGGTAGAGAGGCTTCCAGTGCCCTTGGCGTTGACTATGCCAATTGGAGGTTGAGATGACTTGTTTGAAGTATGTAGAAACTGTGAACTAGTGTTGGGGCATCACCGCTCTTGGGGAGATTTCCTATGTTTACGAATATAACCATATGATGTCATCCTTGACATGTATTAGTTGTATTTGGTGCAAGCTATCGTGGATTTCTTCAGGAGGCAGGTTGTGTTCTTCAATATGGATGGGGAGCTGGTGGTGTTCGTTGGTGAGTGAGACCCTTGGATGGGTCATAGGCATGTTCCATAATTATCATCCATGATGGCTGAGATGATGCTGAGTTCTTCAGAGGTTCAACAGTTGGTGTTTCCTAGGGTCATAGAAGAGTACCCTGATGTCTTTCCTGAAGTGGTTTTATCATTACCCCCTCGACGAGAGATTGAGTTTGGGATCGAGCTACAACCAGAAGCATATTCTATCTCTATGTCCCTATATAGGATGGCCCCTTATGAGTTGCGAGAGTTACGTATATAGCTTGATGGTATGTTATAGTTCGGTTTTGTTCGGCCGAGTGTGTCACCGTGGGGTGCACCAGTTTTGTTCGTGAAGAAGGCTGACGACATCTTGCGGTTGTGTGTTGATTATCATCACTTAAACAAAGTGACAATAAAGAATCGCTATCCTCTTTCACGGATTGATGATTTATTCAATCAACTAAAGGGTCAAAGTTGGTTCTCAAATATCGATTTTCAGTCAGGATATCATCAAATGCGTGTGAAGGATGAGGATATCCCAAAGACTGTTTTTCGTTGTTTTCATGGGCATTATGAGTTTGTCATAATGCCGTTCGGTGTGACAAATGATCCAGCTGTGTTCATGGGATTGATGAATGATGTGTTCTGTAAGTTCTTAGACAAGTTTTTATTGGTTTTCATCGACGAAATCCTTGTGTACTCCACATCTGAGGAGGAGCATGCAGAGCATCTACACGCCATTTTGGGAGTTCTTCTTCAACATCAGCTGTTTGGGAAGTTTTAAAAGTGTGAGTTTTGGGCTCGAGAAGTCTGTTTCTTGGGGCATGTTGTGTACCAATAGGGGGTAGCTGTGTATCCATCGAAGATAGAAGCAATTGTGTCTTGGGCAGCCCCTAAGACAGTGTCATAGGTGAAAAGTTTCCTTGGTCTCACAGGATACTACAGGAGGTTCGTAGCCGATTTCTCTCGAGTTGCGACTCCTATGATAGCTTTGACCAGGAAGGATCAGGCATTCATATGGAATGATCAGTGTCATAAATCTTTCGAGTATCTAAAGAAGAAGTTAGTAAGTGCTCCATTTCTTTTTTTCCCAATAGAGAGAGTTCAGTTTGATGTTTTTTGCAATGCTTCGCATTTGGGGTTAGGCTGTGTTCTAATGCAGCAAAAATCAGTTGTTTCTTATGGGTCTCGGTAGTTGCATCCTCATGAAGGTAACTATGCCACCCATGATCTTGAGTTGACAGCTGCGGTGTTTTCTATGAAGTTGTAGAGAAATTACCTCATTGGTGAGTGCTTTGTGGTTTTCACTGATCATAAGATCCCAAGGTATGTTTTCTCCCAACATGACTTGAAATTATGAAAACGTCGGTGGATTGAGTTCTTACATGAATACGACTTTGAAATATCATATACACCTGGAAATGGGAATGTTGTAGCTGATGTGCAGAGTCAAAAGTCACGTAGTGATGCTTTGCATGAATCCGGTGATTCCTGGAGAGTAATGGAAGAACTTTCAGCATTACATCTTGATATGGGAGAAGTTGGGGGCAGAGGTTGTCTTTTATAGATGATGGTGCAGTCATCTCTGTTTCAGCAGGTGGAAGAGTCCCAGTTGGGGGATCTTGAGGTGGAGGTCTAGAGGGACCGAGTTGTTTGTGTCGAGGCCCCTGATGGTTGGACTGAGGATGAACAACATCGAGTGTTGTATCATGCAAGGATTTTTGTTCCTTTGACGATGCACGAGACGGTTCTCAGAGAGTTCCATAGTTCTCCTTTAGCGGTGCATCCTGGTGTGAAAAAGATGTACCGAGCCTTGAGGAGTCAGTTTTGGTGGCCTGGGCTGAATCATGTGGTTTCAGAGTTTTTGTCTTGATTTTTAGTCTTCCAGAAGGTCAAGGCTGAGCACCGCATCCCTGGTGGTTTGCTCCAGCCATTAGATATTCCTCAATGGAAGTGGGAGGACATATCAATGGACTTTGTTACTGGTTTAACTCGAGCTCCAGGAGGACATGATGCTATTTGGGTGGTAGTTGACCATTTAACAAAATCATCCCACTTCATAGCGATCAAGGAGTCAAGATCAGTGGAAGTTTTGTCGAGGAAGTATCTGGAGGAGGTGGTGAGACTTTATGGAGTCCCAAGGATGATCATTTCTGATCAAGATCCTTGCTTTACTTCTAGGGTGTGGAGAGGTCTCCAGTAAGATTTCAGTTCCCAACTATGCCTTAACACTACTTTATATCCTCAAATGGATGGTCAGACAGAGCGAACCATCCAGACTCTTGAAGACATGTTATGCTCTTGTGTACTTGATTTTGGAGGTTCGTGGATGAGGCACTTAACCTTGGTGGAGTTTGCTTACAATAATAGTTTTCACTCTACCATCTGTATGGCTCCATTTTAAGCCTGTATGGCCGGCCTTTCCATTCTCCGTTGTGCTGGACTGGGGTCAGAGAGTCATCAATTCTCAGACCAGAACTAGTGCAGAATACAACATAGATGGTTCAAGTGATTCGTGAGAGGATGAAGATAGTGTAGGATCGTCAGAAATCATATGCTGATCAAAGGAGGATACCCTTAGAGTTTTATGTTGGGGATCACATGTTTCTAAAGGTGACTCCCCATCATGGATAGCGAAGGTCTGGTCATGGTAGTAAGATTTCTCTCCAGTTTTTTGGGCCTTTCGAGGTGTTATCTTGTGTTAGATCTGTGGCGTATCGAGTATCACTTCCCCCATAGATGAGCTGGATACACGATGTTTTTCATGTGTCACAGCTCCGTTATTATCTTTATGATGAATCTCACGTCATTGATTGGGGAGTGATCGATGTTGATGATGATGCGTCCTTTGAGGAGAGACCTGTGGAGATCTAAGATCGCAAAGAGAAGGTGTTGCGCGAGCGTTCTTTTCCCTTGGTTCGTGTCTTGTGGCGACACAATGGCATGGAGGAGAGTACCTGAGAATGTGAGTCACAGATACGTGCTCAGTAACCAAAGTTGTTTGACGTTTAAACTCTTTTCATGTAACGGTGCCCCTTTGTGGTTATAGACCATTCGTTTTTATAAGATTAATTTCTTTTGTTGCTTCTTATGGCTTGCTCTCTTTTGAGAGGTATCGTGAGGAGTGGTTGTTCAGACCCCCTTTTCAGTTTCTTTTTGGGTTGGTTTTGGATTCTCGAGGATGAGAATGTTTTGATAGGTATCTGATGTAATGTCCCGGACCTCTCTGGTCCATCCCTTTTCTAAAATATGGTGTTTGAGGTGTTCTGGGAGGTCAAGGTGACTCATCCCCAACACTTTGCCAAATTTCCAGTTCTATGAACAGTGTTTCCAGTTTTATGAATAGTGTCATGGTGATTCAGAAACGATGAAACATAAACAGTGAGTCAGAAACGGTGTCACAAAAATGGTGAGACAGAAATGGTGAGGCAGAAATGGTGAGTCAGAAACGGTGTCGTAGAAATGGTGAGACAGAAACGGTGAGATAGAAACGGTGAGTCAGAAATGGTGAGACAGAAATGGTGAGGCAGAAATGGTGAGACAGAAATGGTGAGATAGAAACAGTGAGTCAGACATGTTGTCACAACTCATGAACAGTGTTTCCAGAACTGTTTCATATTTCCTTTTCCAAATTTCCAGATTTTTCTTGTTTCACCAATTTAATGTTTTCTTTGACGTAAAATGCATTATGGCCTTGTTTTAAGGGATTTAAGGCCGAATCAAATCCCATAACTCCTATATTAATTTTCCTAAGGCCCAAAATGCATTTACTTGGTCAAACCGCATAGTTTAATGCGATCTGATTTTAATGGAAAATCCACTATATCTTAAACCGCTGCTCTGTTAAATCTTCTAAAGGGACAAGATATATTCATCCCTTATTCTTTGTCCTTGTTCTCTAGTGCGAGATGCTCAAACCTTTCCTTCCTTCCTATAGGAATCGTGATATTAAACTTGTCCTGGTGGATTGGTTTCCCTTGACGTTCTTCTTGCTGCAAGTGCACCCCTATTTTGGTGAAACCAAGTAGTATCAATAAATATTCGATATAAGGTATGATTTATCATAGTTATTTTGGGTTCACCTTATCCTATTTCTACTTGCCATATTATGGCATGTGATCTCCATGATTCTAATGGAGTTTCTTGGGTTTTGGTTGGTGCGGTCGTGCCGCGACATCCTCGGGTGGATGCAGTTGTCACATGAGGAGGCGATCATGATCTGTTATGTGGATCGTTCTCATATAAAGATACTTAAGAACCTTTTTAAGGTAGGTTATTTGTTGATTCTCTTTTATTTTTACGTGAAACTGTAGAGTTATCATGTTTTATCCACTGGATCATAATGGAATTGACATAATAAATATTTGAATCAGATAAATAAATTGATATCAATCATATGGTATTGCCTCTTGTTTTTTCTAGATAGTGTGATATCTATACTTTCTTTGTTTAGCTGTTTGTTCTTGATTGAAATTGTTAAAGAACATAAACCAGAATTAATTGATAATTGTTTGGCTAAAGATAAAGAGGCATGTAAATTAATCTGGTTCTTATTGTTTTATTTTTTGATGTGAGTCAAATTGGTATAGTAAGAATGTTTAATTTATTTGTGATAGATTACTGTTTAGGTTCCCCAAATATGGAACCTAAAAATAATAAATCGGTTAATTCAAGATGGATTAATGAACTGATTGTTTGATAATTCCTTGAAGGGTTCTGAGTTACCCTCTTGCTTGTTCAAGGGCTAAGATCCCAACCGATATGATTGTTGTTTTCCTACTTCTTGTGTTGTGATGTGAGCCTAGATGGCTGTTGTGATATGTGGGGGCATGGAGTCCTATTGCTTATTGTAGCAGTTGATTCCTAGAGTGGCCAGATGCATTGGTTTATGCATGTGGGTGTCAGGGAGGACACATGGGATGATGAAATGGGTTGGATGTGAATGTTTGGTTTTCTGCTGATTCTTCTTGGTTTTTTATCTTCTTTACTTTCTACATTGCTCAAGGCATCTGCTCTTTCTTACCCTTCTTTTGAAAGGGGTGAAGACGCGCGGGGTATGGCACATGATTTCCGTGTTTAGCTTCTCAAGGGAGGATGGGTCTACGCTCTTGATATAGGTGACAAAGACTCGAAGGGTAGTTTATCTACTCACCATGTTGATCCCCTTGTGTTTAGAAGCATAGATTATTTTTTAGAATTCCTGGGAATATGGGAAAGTAATTCTATAAATAAATAATTTAATAAATTATGTTAACCCATGGGATTTGGATCTTGTTGAGGCGTAATGATGAGGTTGTGATTTGAAGGAACAACGTACTTTGGGTGTGATGCTAATGAAATTTAATGTGGAATTGTTATTGGTTAATTAATGTTTAAAGAATTTATTAACGTAAAGTGAAAATGATAAAAAGGTAATGAAGTAATGTATTAAAGCTCTTTAAATGGTTGTGTGCTTATATGATACCTAGTCTTAGAAGTAGCATCCTGGAGTCCGAGAGACATTATCTGTAGTTGAGACTAAGAATAAGTTATGCCCATAGTGTGGTTGTGAGTTATAGTTTATTCTGTACTTTTTGTGTTTCTATATACTACTCCACCCTATCAGTAAGGGAAACTGAAACCCCAGGGATTCTGAGCCCTGGGGGGGGGGTGTTTTCCCTAACATTCTGGTGGGAGGATGAATGGATGACTACCCCCTTTGGCCCCACTCTCTTCTCTTGGTAGTTACTTGTGCTGGCAAGCACATTGGTTAGTTTTCCCCATATATGTGTGTAGAGGGATGTAATGGATTGTGGTTATTCACACACATATTATGGATATAGTTTTATATGGACCACTATAGGTGTAATGTGTATAGGCTGTAATGGATTGAGGATCCTTACTTGGTGTATGGGATGTAATGGCTTGAGGTATAACACCCGATGTATGATACATGTTATGTGAGCTTTGGTGGCTCCCAAAAACTACCTGGTCACTTTTCTTATGTGGATGTGGTGGTTTTGTTGCATGGGGTGCATGTTGTGGTGCTTCGCCCAGGTGTCTGCAGGCAAGCCTTTTTGGAGAGAGATTCTTAGGACGTGCGACATTGGGGAAAAGCGGCAAACCAGTGGGGAAGTAGTAGTGAGGTACCCTTGATATTCTTTATTATATTATTTACTCTTGTATGTGTTACTTTCTGAGAGTATCCATGGTGAGGCTGGGAACATAGTATACCTTTTTAGGTAACAATTTAGTTTCACTTGTTGTTCACTGTGATTTAGCATGCTTTCTTTACTTTTACACGAGAGGCTTCGAGGAGGATCCTACTGAGTATACTGTTATACTCACCCTATGTATATATAAACTGCTTTTCAGTTCACTTGGAGCATGTTGGAGATTAGGCTGGTTACTACTAACTTGCAGTTGCAGGAGCTGTTCGGGATTGTGGTTACTGCTATTTTACTTTCTTTTGGGTACTTGCAGTTTTCCCCCTATCAGTTGTAGTAGTTTTTCATGACATTTCATATGTGTACTTGGGATTTCTTTTATCTTACTGGTTGAGTTGGAGTTGTTTGGTGTCTATCTTATCTCTCTCTTCCGCATGTGTTCTCTTAGAGGGAAATTCCTCCCATTTGTGTGTTCGCTATACCCTCAGTGTTAGTCGCCAACCCGAGGCCTACTGGAGGTAGGACTCGGGGGTCATTATCTCCCTTCTCACATTGCTAGCCCAGGAGGGGTACACTTTGTGGGGAGGGGTTCATGACGTTGTCTCTCTGGGATTACTCATGTGGTGTTTTTCAATCTCATATAACTCTATGACTTTGCATGAAACATTCATTTACCTTATGCACATGATGTATTTGGATATGTATGAATATAATTGACTTCTATTTTTAGGTGATTAGCACATACTTGTGAGCTGTGTAAAGAGTTACACATTAATGTGGTGTGGACACATTAATTTGGTGGTTGAAATAGGGATTCCAAAACTAAATCCTTAGAAGCATGCATACACAAAAGGAAATAAAACACGAAAAGATAAAGATTAAATATGATGTAATAGTTACGAATTTAATATGCATATGATGCATATTAAATTGATGAGACTAAAAAACACTTCGAATACAATGTGTGAGATTCCTTCCAAAGTGGCACTTTTTAAGACCTTGACCATCCAACTGGGTAGGTTATGCCAAATATGGGTGATCCTGAATTATCTTGTGTAAGGAAAGTAAGTTATGAGTAACTCTAGATTATCCTGTTGGGTTGGTCATTTCAAAGCTGGGTACGCCCCTTGATCATCTATTATTAGCTTATTCTTGGCATTTTCTTTGGGTTACACAAGCAAGGAGACCTTAATAGGATTAGGTTACCAGAGAAATAGAGTTGAGTGAATCTATACGATGGATATGGATAAGTGGTTATTTGCTCAACTATCCAAGAATCACAACTATTGTGATTGGGATGAATCCCTACCTAAATAACTAAGTGGTGAGAGAAACTCCAATACAAACTCATTTCTTAGTGATATACGGATCTTAGCTCACTAAATGGATATGATATACGGGCTTATCAATTTTAGTGGGAACACTTTCATTCAAATCCCTTAATCAAAAGATATAATACAAGATACTCAACTACTGATATGTCTTTGTTGCAGATTATGACATAATTCACAGTAATCATATTGAGATCATTAATAGGTATGATCTATAAAATATTTAAAGATTGGTATGTAGGATTAAGAAGTGTTCTCAAGGAGAAACATTCAGAGTACCCAAATGTGAATGTTATAGAAATCAATTTCCCCAACTCGAACTCATGGGTATTAGATACCGGGTATGTGTTACACATTTGTGCTAACAAACACAAACTTAGAGATAAGAGAGGACTGATAAAGGGTGAAGTAGATATTTGTATTGATAATGGATACATTTTTTTTCACTAGTGGTTGACATTTATGATCTGATTTTAGCAAGTGGATTGATTCTAGAATTGAAAAACAGTTATTATATTCCCACCATAAACAAGAATTTGAGTTCTCTATATTTTTTTGGATATGATGGGGTTTTCATTCATTATTATGAACAAGATTTGTTCTATATATAATTTTTTTATGGAATTGGGAATATACTGAACGGTTTATACATTCTTGATATGGATAATTCTATTTACAACATCCATAACAAGAAGGTTATGGTTTATTCTAATCCAGCTTACCTTTGGCATTGTTTCCTTGAACATATAAATGAGAAACACGTTTAAAGACTCCATAGTTATGGATTGTTGGAATCATTTGATTATGAATTGTTTGACACATGAAAATCTTGTTTATTATAAAAAATGCAAAATTTATCTTTAGGGAGAAAAGGAGAGAGGTCTAGTGGACTATTGGATCTCATACATAGTGATGTATGTGGACCAATGAGTACTCAAGAAATTGGTGGTTTTAAGTAATTTATTACTTTTATTGATGACTTTAGTCAATATGGTTATGCGTTTCTAATGAAAATCAAGTATAAAACTTTTGAAAAGTTTAAAGAGTATCATAACGAAGTAAATAATCAACTAGGAAAAAGTATTAAAGTTATCTGATCAGATCGGGGTGGTGAATACTTGAGCAAAAAATCATAGATCATCTGAGAGATTGTGGAATTGTTTCACAAGTCACTCCTCCTATAACATAATAAAGGAATAGCGAATCTAAAAGGAGGAATCATACCTTGTTTGTCATGGTTTATTTGATGATGAGTTTATTTGACCTTCCAATTTCATTTTGGGGTTATGCACTTGAAATTGATGCATACCTAGTTAACTACATTTCATCTAAAGTAGTCATAAAGACACCACATGAGATATGGATTGAGAAATTTCCCATAATGTATTTTATGAGTATTTAAGGTTGTGAATAATTCATACAATGACTAGCTTCATAAAAACTTGACTCTAAGTCTGATAAATGCTTATTTGTTAATTATCCCAAGGAAACTAAGGGATATTATTTCTACCACCCTACCAAACAGAAAGTGTTTGTGGCTTGAACTAGTATATTACTTGATAAGGAACAAATTAATTAAGGTATCAGTTAGAGGGAAATTGAACTTGGAGAACTTCAAGACTAACAAATTGGAAGTGTTCCTGAGATGGATGTTGAGCCAGTTGTGCAAATAGTTGTGGAAGAAGAATCAACTCAAGTTACACAAGAACCTCATAGGTCTGGCAAGATTCATTAAGATCTCGTGAGATATGTATTTCTCATGGATAATGATGATGAATTAACATTCATAGAAGATGAAACTATATCCTTCTAAGATTCCATTAAGAGTTTTGATTCTAAAAAATGGTTAAAATCCATGGAATTTGAGATGGATTCCATGTACACTAACCAAATTTGGAACTTGTTGGATACACTTGAAGGGTTGATACCCATATGATGCAAGTGAGTTTTCCATAATAAAATTATCATATATGGTAGAGTTTATACCAATAAATCACTCTTGGTTAAAAAGGGTTACAAATAAGTTCATGGTATTGAAAATTAAGAGACCTTTTTAGCTGTTGTGATGATAAAGTCCAATCATATTTTTTCTAGCCATAACAACTCATTATGATTATGAGATATATCAAATGGATATCAAAACTAAATTACTTAATAGAAATTTAGCTGAGGACATGTATATGATACAACCTAAAGGTTTTGAATTTCTAAATGATAATGCTAAAGTTTTTAAGCTGTAATGGTCTATTTATGGACAAAAGAAAGTTTCTTAGACTTAGAATATCCAATTTGATGATGCAATCAAAGAATTTTATTTCAAAAAGAATGCAGATGATTCTTGTGTATACAAGTGGCTCAGTGGGAGTATATTAGTATTTCTAATACTGTATGTAGATAACATACTGCTTATTGGAAATGACATCTCGACACTTCACTCTGGGAAGATATGGTTGGGTAAATGTTTCTCAATTAAAGACATGGGAAAAGAAGCTTACATACCTGGTATGAATATCTATAGAGATTGATATAATAGGTTGCTTGGATTAAGTCATAAAACATATATCGGTAAAGTTTTAAAGTGGTTTAACATAGATAACTCCAATAAGGGGTCTTTACCAGTGTTTCATGGCACAAATATTAGGAAGATTAAAGAGACTTATAAAGAGTTATATAGGATGTATATGATTCATTATGCATATTCCATAGGATCCATCATCTATGTGATGTTGTGTAATTGAACTGATGTCTCATATTATTTGAGTATAACAAGTATATACCAATCCAATCCCTATGAGAGTCACTGGAATAGCATGAAGAACATCCTTAAGTACTTGATAAGGACTAAGGATATGTTCTAGATCTTTGGAGGATGGGATGAGATTTGTGTAAAGGGTTAAAAATATGCTAGTTTACAATCCAACAAATATGATATGAAATCTAAATCTAGATTCATGTTTTCCATAAATGGTGGAGTGATTAGTTGGAAGAGTTCCAAACAAGCTAGCATAGTGGACTCAACAACATAGGTGTAATATATCACTACATCATATGCTACGAAGGAAACTGTTTGTATTAAGAATTTCATTTCTGAACTTGGAGTGGTTCCTAGCATCGAGGGAGAAATTGATCTATATTGTGAAAATAATGGTGCTGGTACTTAGTCTAAGTAACCCCAATATTATCAAAGTACCAAACACATACTTATCTAATACCATTTTAAATAGGACATAATTGAGAGGGGCGATGAAAAGATCAGTTGGGTGGCTACAAAGAAGAATGTAGAATATCCATTGATGAAACTATTATCATAGTAACAAGATGAGGGTCATATAAAATCTATGGGTGTTAGACACATGAGATATTAGTTGTAATTGTTGTAAATGTATCACATTATTATAATAAAAGTAAATCTAAAATTATCATTCATTCACTTGTGCTGTAATTTTATTTTACATGAATAGTTTAATGATAATATCCCATCAAAGTATGACTTTGATTTGTCCTAGACTGATGATCATTACAGATTATTATGAGTTGTAATGATATAATAAGGTTAGAATGAATATTTTTTTTTAATTTTTTGCAAAGAGTTTTATATGAGATACGAAGAAAAGATTCACGAGGTGATAAGAAAATACCTTTTACTTGTATTGATTTGCTAAAGTATATCTCATGGAATGTCATATGCCCATCAATATACTCAAGGGCGTATGATTATTATCAATCCTTCTTACTTTAGGTCGACAATATACCTATCATGAAAACCTTTATACATTGATACCCTAATTACGAAAGTCAACATATGAACTTAACTAATTAGGGGGTGGTTGGGTATGTTACTGATCACATCATTGGTTGGAGTGCAATAAAGATAATATTTATACACTTGTTTGAAAAGAAAAGATATTTATACCTTGATTGAATTAGAATGAGGAAATTCATGGCCATGCTTAGTTGTTTCACATATGATGTGTACAATTACTTGGATATGTGACATGTGATGTTCATATCAGATAGATGAATGATATGTGATGTATTCATCTACTTGGTTAATTTTTTTCGAAGAATCAAGAAATGATGAGAGACCAATACTAGATTGACATGTTCCATGTCTAGTGGTTACTCTATGTCATGGAAAAAGGGATTATATAGGATACATATGATTTATATGATACATATTGTAGTGGAAATGTTCATATAAATATATAAGTATGTTTGATAGAGATCACACTGGATCACTTAGTATCTTGAGTAGCACTAATGTTTTTCTAGAGGCATCTCTTTACTTACATCTATTAAATTAGGACTTCATGGTTGTTTTCTATGCTGCAAAGTCCCGTAGGGTCATACAGTTAAGCCCTTGTATAAGGATGAAATTTTGGTCAAAATGTTTGTTCAAAATGAAGGGAGTTTTATGAAAAAAACCACATCTAAAAGAATATGGATGGATTTATAGAGTTGTAACGGTTTTCATAAAGTCCTTATGGGATTTTAGTGTAATTGAGAGATTTTTGGAAGTTCAATAAAAATTTAAATGCATGAGATGCATGTACACATGTATATGATGCATGAAATATATTTATATATAATATATCAGATATTATATATGGTTTATATTTAATATAATCATTTGATGCATGTATTATTAATGCATGTGATGCATAAAATAATATATATATGATATATATATATATATTTTCTCTTGATGGTTTATTCTTTATTTAAAAGGATTAATGGCTTTTCATTAATTCATTGAATCCATTCAATGAATTATCCCAACTGGAAGAAATGCATACGACGCATTGGAGGATCCTTGGGATTCACTTATATACGTGGATGAGATCCTCTCCTATTAGTAGTTGCATATGATTAATATGCACCTATGTTAATCTATCTTCTTCATGAAACTCTATTTATCTCATTTAAGAAGTAAATAAAATCCCTTCATACTAAAAGTATACTCACAAAATGTTTATGGATCCATCGGCTGGTGTACTCCCTCAGAGGAAGGGTACTTATGTTTATTGATCCTTATAATATTTATCAAATATTCTCTATGTAAGAAAGAAGATGTATTATACTATACATGGTTTACAAGTACTCTATTATTAATTTTATTTATATGGTAATTCTTGAAGATATATCTTCCTATGTTTGTGGGTTGTCTTTCACTACATATGATCATTAGATGATCATATGAAACCCATCACGCCATTGGAAACCAAATGATAAATGCTATCATTTTGGAAACTTCTACATTATATATCATAAATATTAAGTGTTTTATAAGATGAAACACAAAATATATTTGTAATGGATTAGGGTTACATCATTTGTAATTGAAAGTTATTTACTCATGCATTATAATCGTGACACTCTCTACTTAAGAGATGTCTCATTTCAACTTGTACATATATTTTGTATATGTTTTTAAGTGTTTTGAGGTATTCTAGAGGTTTTAGTTAGGGTGGAAATGGGAAAAGGGGTTGAATAATGGATGATGCTATATCTTAAAAGTTACAATAGCTCCACCAGTCTACTGTTTGAACTAATCGGGGCCTTGTAATCCTGGGATGGTTATGTTGAGTTTTTTTAAAACCTATACTCCCTCTATTTTCCCTCATTATCTCAAGCCTCCCTTGACCCCAAAATACTAGGATATATCTTACAATGATATTGGTCTCTCTCCTCTCCTTCTGTATCCTCCCTTTAACACCCAAACATCGACACTCAAATTCAGAGTTTTAGCATCTGCGCACTGGTTGGACCAAGATCGTTATCAGTAGTATATCTTCTCGAGTATGTGTGATATTTTCCTACCTTTTGGGTGTGCTTTATCTTCAAACTTGACCCTCGAATTCTAATCATGACAGAATAGGTGTGGTTCAAGGATTCAGAGTGGTTCAATTGGACTTGGACGACAACCCTTTCCCTAAAAAATTGTTACACCTAAGATAGGTGGTCCTTATTTTTAGTGTATGTTTTATGAGGTTTTAGAATGATTTTTTTGGAAAGAATGTGTATCCCCATGATACCTATGCTTGATGTTTAATTTCATGTTGTGTGATTGTGTAGATAGTGAGACCTATGTTTTATATTTCCCCACATGTGGATTTTTGATAATTATGACTCTTTATTGACATGATGTGATGTTTGATATTTCATCATATATCTTTTATTTAATGTGACATTCCTTAGTATTATATATTAGAGAACACAGGTTGATCTATATGTACCATCCCCCAATAGGGATGTGTTAGATGTTTGGTCAAAATGTACATGGGCTATCTCTTCAAGGGGGATGTGTTAGACATGTTTTGGACTATCCCATCAAGGGGAATGTGTCAGGTGGATGATTTAAATTCCTTATGGTATAGAACCAAAGCAGTTAAATCCAATCTCTAAGGACCCGACATATGTGTTAGACTTATATGATATACTTGTTTCTTATTTGTTATTTGATTACTTTTATATAATGCACCGAAATATATTATGAACTTGTGTTAAGAACTCATTGGTGGTATATTACTAGATTTCATACTCACACCCTACTCAGAAATCTTGGTGCATTTGTAGATTTTATGACTAGGGATCCAGTGAAGGGAAAAGGCCCTACAATGGGCAATTGAGAAGGATTATGAGGAGGGTGGTGGAATTGCTGGATGGACTTCGAGCTTGGATGTCTGTTTTTTTTATTAGTTGCTTTATTCTCATATATTGATTCATCGCCTATAGAAATCCTTTTCTTTGTTTTGGGTTGTGCAAATGACATACCATAATATTATTTCATGGGATGGTATTTTATGTCTATTTTGCTACTCTGATGGTTTATTTATTTATTTATTGACCTCTATCATTATCACTCATATTCTATACTTTGATGAATAACTAATACCGAGGGAATAATATCCCCATGATTTCCCTCTTAGCCCACACTACTAGTCAAAAATTTCTTGTGTACAAGTAGGTACACACGAGGTTGTGTGGAATTTCAGCTCGAACCCAGTGATTTGGGTTGAGTTGTTACAAAATGGCATCATAGAAAAGTTCACTAACTTGTTTCATTTGCTTGTATTGTTCTGGGATAAGGTAGACAAGATATAGGATGGTTGGGAATCGAGAAGGGGAACTGTGTCAGTGACTATACAACACTTCACAATAGACCTTCGAGTTTCCATGAAAATGGGATTTTATGTCCTTTCTATTTGATGTTACCTTTTATTTAATTCACCTTGGGTTAATCACATGATGTTGGTATACTAATTTTTGGTATTTTGTGTGTATTCATGTATCATGTCTAGGCATGTAGGATCAGATTCCATATACTTGTTTCTTGTATCAGATAGAGCCCAAATAATTAAAATTTATATTGAAATTTATGATACGTTCTTTTAGTGCATTATTTATTGAATTATTTTATTTGAGACCGAGTGCTCTATGTTTTAGTGTATATTTATATGTCTATGAATAATGTAAATATACCAATGGTTTGTCTTGGTCCATGAGTAGTGCTTATGGGGTTATACCTTGTTTTGTGGGTAGCCACTTGTTGTAAAAACTTCTGTGTGCATGTGATCTATTTTTAGTATCCTTGGTTTAACTAATGGGTTTTTATAAGGCTTGGTATTACATTTTAGAAAATACCATGTCATAGATATCTTGAATAGCCAGTTAGGAAAGTTGACTAGAATGCTTCAATAGGGTAGGAAGTCCCAGTTACACCACCCATTTTATAGAGGGTGAAACTAAGAATGATCTTGTAGTTTCTCCAGCATCTTGAGTGATAGAATCAATCCAACTGGGACTCTTTTGGCTAGTAACTGTTCAGGGAAATTGATCCTATAGGGTTGTTCCAACAATGGTTGAATACACTTGTGAATTCTAACTCTAGAATCCCCCAGCCTTCTAGGGAATTAGAGTCCCCTAGTATGTAGAGGACTAGGTATGAGTCATCGAGAGGATATTTGATATGGTGTATACCCGAAAGAAACAAAAGGTAAATATTTATACCTTCATTCTTTTGTGTGCTATTGGAAAATGGTGGGACGTTATGCTTCAGGATGGTAGATGTGAAGGTCTAGTGCGAGTGACCTTCAAGGACCTCTTCTTTGAGGAGTTTTTAGACGATGCATAAAAGTTGGTCTATTCTTAGGAGTTGATGGAGATTTAATAAGAGATGATGTTAGTGTATTCATATTTAGGGTGATTCACCGATTCAATTATATTTTCTTCTCTTTTGGATGGGAATAAGGAAAAAAAATCTAAAAAGTTCGATATCAACATTTGACTAGAGATAAAATTCTAGGTCAGAATCTTTGATATGACAAGCTATACTATGATTCTTCTTAAGTATATGATGATAGATAAGGTCATAAAGGAAGATAGAGCTACATGTATCCTTCTAGTGGATATTGTAATGATATTTTCCTTATCTAAATATAGTTATGGTTATTTATTCTAGGAATAAGACAACAAAGTTAGAGGATGGATGCTGGGGCGATGGTTGACAATCATAACAGAGTAGAGGTTCTTAAAATCCCTCTATGGGAGATGAATTTGATAGGGGATATAACTATGGGTATAAAGGAAACTATCTCAAGTACTATCCCATTTATCTCAATACTTTTCACTGATGTGGAGATACTATTCATCTAAAGTGGTTCTATTCTAAGGCTTCGCAGATGCACATAGCATAATCAGGCCATGATGTGGGTGGAGGACCTCAACAACATGCATAGAACCTACAAGGTTTAATGAATCAAGATACATGTAAGACTTTGGGACATCATTAATTGGATATTGGAAGAGTTTATGTAGATGACCAAAATCAGGCCATGATGCGGGCAGAGGACCTCAACAGTGAGCATAGACCCTACAAGGGTTGATGAATCGGGATACATGCAAGCCTTTGGTACATCATCAAGTGGCTATTGGTAGAGTTCATGTAGCCAAAAAGGTCTTTTTTTTATGGTGGAGAGGGACCTTAAATAGTTTAAGGTATGGTTCTAATCTCTTTTACACCCCCTATTTCTTTGTTTGATATAGTCATATTTCATTAATTCATATCTTCTCAAGTGGTTTCTTGGATAAACTTATCGGTTAAGTTCTATTCTGAGTTGTTATCTATCTATACACCATTGGGAAAGAAAGTGGATCACCATCATATCCATTCATAATGTTTGATATTTATTTTTGGCTTCAAGAATGTGTAGATCTTCACAATTATATAAATATTAGGTTTCAATGTGATTATTGTCATGGATTGGTTGACTAACTACAATGCACACATTGATTTTTGTCATAGATTAGTGACTTTTACATATCTTAAGGGGAGAATTTCAAGTTTACTGGTGAATAGGTCATTGAGGTAGGCAGATTAGGATTGGATCCTCATTAGAGAGAATCTTTTCATCATAGTCGACTGGCATGATCCTTGAAAGGGATCAGAAAATGACTCCCTCCCATTTTCCTCCTATGGAAGACCTGTATCGAGATGTCTTTATAGAGGATTTCTCAAGGCTGCCTCTAGATAGGGGAGTTGATTTTGAAATCAAGATCATTCATGGTGCGAGACCTATATCGATTCATCCATATTTCATAACACCATTTTAGTTGAAATATATCAAGGTAAAAATTGAATATCTTGAAGATAAATGCTTCATCACACCGATCATTTCCCCTTGGGGCAATTCAGTGTTATTATCTAAGAAGGTTGATGATAGTATTTGACTTTGTGTAGAATATAGGAAGTTGAATCAGATCACCATGAAAAATAGGTTCCTGTTTCCAAGGATTAATGACTTGTTAAATCAATTGAGGGGATTCAAGTAGTTTTCAAATATTGATCTACATTCTAGATACCATAAATTTAGGTTCAAGAAGAATACATTCCGAAGATAGAATTAGAAGAATGTATGGGCTTTATAAGTATCCCGTTATGCCTTTTGGACCAATGAATGCTCTGATAGTGTTCATATATCTCATGACCAAGATCATTCACCCATAATTGGACTCCTTCATCATTGTGTTCATCGATGAAATCCTAATATATTCCAAGATATTAGAATTTAATTCTAGAAATCTTGAGATCATATTGAGTATACTTCAAGCACATCAGCTTCATGCCAAGTTATCAAAGTGTCACATCTAGATACAAGAGTTTCAATTTCTTGGGAATGTGGTTTCTCAAGTGGGAATATCTATTAATCCAAAGAAGGAATAAGCTATTATGTCATGGGAATGACTTAGGAACATGTTCAATATTCAAAGTTTCATTGGATTTCTTGGGTACTATAGGAGGTCTATTCAAGATTTTTCTTATCTGATATCACCTATGAACGTTATTACCAATAAGAGAGTCAAGTTTTAATGGATATAATAGTGTGAAGAGGCATTATTATAATTCAATAAGAGGTTGAATTTGATATCGATTCTGATTCATTATAAGCCTAGAGTTGGGTATGCAGTGTATGGAGACACATATGACATTGGCTTGGGAGTTGTTTTGATAAAGAGTGATAAGGTAGTTTCTTAAAAGTCTTGTCAACTATGAATACATGAGTAAAACTACCCTACTAATGACTTATAGTTATTAGTTGTAGTTAATGTGTTGAATTTTTTGTGATACTACCTATTTAGTGATAGATTTTTTGTATACATATACCTCAAGATTCTATGAAATATTTTCTCCCAATGAGACCTGAATCTTTATCAGAGGAATTGGGTAGAATAATTGTAGAATTTTGACTTTGAGATAGAGTATTCTCTCAGGAAAGATAACGTAATTACATGCACTCTTAGCAGGAAGATGCAACAAGTTGGAGAGCTGATGTAAGAAGAATGTTAGAAGCTAATGGACTTATTATTAGATTTCCAGGTGGGTGTAACTAAGGACCAATGGGTAGTGACTTGTTAACTCTTGGTGATCACATCCTCATTAGTGGAATAAATGAATTCCAACTAGGAGTTTGATCTAGAGTATATCATGATGTGTGAGAGGTTAGTAGAAAATGGTTCCATTATAGGATGGACCTCAGATGAATGATGTGTGCTTCTAATTTATAAAAGAGTGATGGTTCCTTCTTATATAATGGAATATCTAATGAGAGATACTCATGCTTTTTATTGGGAAATGAAACAAAGATCAAACAAAATGTATTGTGATGTCATATAAAAATTATAGTGGCCCAACATGAAAAGAGTCATTGTAGGATTTTCTCTCATTGTTTATCTTGTTAGAGAATCAAAGACGAGCATTATAGAATTATAGGGTTGATCCATACACTTCCAATTACAATGTAAAAGTGGTATGAGGTGATTATATACTTTGTAACAGGGTTTCCTAGGACCTTGAGAGTTCAAGATACCATGTGGGCTGTAGAGGATCAGTTTACCAAGGTGGATCATTTCTTACTAATTCAGAAGAATAAATTGGTGGATTATCTTGGAAGGCTCTATATTAGAGAGATTATATAGCTGCATGGAGTTACTTCAATCATGGTATCTAACAGAGATTCCCAGTTCACATTTTAGTTTTTTCAAGTCTTACAAAAGGTAATGAGAACTTAGTTGAATCTAAGTATGGATTATCATCCTTATACTAATAGTAAGTTAGAGAGAACAATCTAGAATTTTGAGGATATGCTTTGGGAATGTGTTTAGGATTTAGAATAAGTTTGGTACAATCACTTGGCTATGATAGATTTCACCTACAACAAAAACTTCCAGTCTTCAATTCAGATGGATCTGCTTGTGGCTCTCTATTGATGACTATTTCTGATGAAAACCATGTCACCAAAAAATTGATTGTAGGGGGTTGAGTTTTGTGCAATAATTCACATTGGTTTTACTATTTCAAAATAGTTTCTAATGGGTTTATTCATGGAAACAGAAATACCAAATGGTTTTATATCCATGAGGGACCTGCTTTCCAAAGGCATGCACTCATCGGGAAGTTTGGCCAATGATACTTAAGTACTCACATTTGTCTAGAGGATGGGAGGTCAAGCTCATCACACCCTTTTAAGGGTATTTTTTTTCATACTCTGGTACTCTCTTATAGATTTAAGATATGTTTTTACATCCTTCGTTAACTCCCAAGTATGATGTGGGTCACCCTTGAATTAACAATCAATTATTAGTGTGTATGGAACATAGAATCATATGTAGGTATTTAAGGTTATTCATAAATGGAGATATCTATATGAATCTGAGATTCTCCATCAATGGTATCCACTTATGTACTGATTATATATTCTTTGGTCATTATTAGGACGATTATGGTTTTCATCCACATAGTGGGGCACTTTGGAGTGTCATCATCTAGGGAGATGAGAGTTGTTTTGATGTTGGGATCATGCCCATTAATAGGCTTTCTAAGTATCCTCATGAAAGGAATCAGAACCTATATAGTTTGGTGTCACTTAACGAGACACATCATACCTTTTAAGGTCACGTGGTGAGGAAAAACCCATGCAGTTTAACGTCATGTGACAAGGACTTCTAGGCAAAAGGTTCCTACTCAAAGTTTGGCACATGACTTGTGCTAAAACGACCTAGGAAGATTGGAAGGGATATAGATTCCAAGGTTGAATAAGACCATACTAGGAATGTGGCCCAGAGAGAATATGGTTGATTTGGGGTGCTGGGTTTGGACCTCAGGGAGGCTTCCTATGTATCCCATTTGGATAGGAATCAAAGCACATATAGTTTGGTTATGAGGACCCACACCTATGGAGTCCCTCTGAAGGTTTGTCTTATAGGGGAGTATGGCTCATTGAGAGGATTTGTATTAGAGATTACTCTTAAGGAGGATGACTTGGGGATTTGATATTTGGTCAAGGATTACTTTCGAGGAGGATTCCCTAGTGAATGAGTATGGTTTTTTGGGTCTTACTCCTAAGAAGGATTCCCTGGTTTTTTTATGATCAGGTATTACACCAAATAGGATACCCATGATTGGATTTTGGGGCTTATACCATAGAGAAGGATTAACTTTTGTGAGATGTTGGGGATTACACCAAGTATTAGGCCCATAAGGTTTGGTTTTTTATTTCTTATACAATATAGGAGGATGCACTTTTGTGAGATATTTGGGATTATACCAAGTAGGAGGCCTATAAGGTTTGCTTGGGACTTACACTTAGAAAGATGCCCAAGGTGTTCAGGATCATGCTGATGTCATGATCACCACCAAGCCCTAAGCTCACATGAGTTATGCTCAGTGTGAGAAACAAGAGGAAACAATAAATCCAGGGAACCACACAATCTACTTTTCCCTAAGGTTTGATACATGGCCTTGAGGACCCACACTTATGGAGGCACTCTGAATAAAGGTGATAGGAAGATCCAAAAGAATATTCTTTTCCAAAACATGCATATGATCTTGTAGAAACCATGATCACAACTAACCTATAATCCCACATGAGTCATGCTTGAATGTAAGAAATAAGAGTAATTCAAAGATCTGGAAAACAACATGATCCCTCTTCCACTGTGGAAGAGGTCAGGGGTATAGGAGAAGATGAAAGGGATTTGATGTGACCGTTCCCTCTCTCATTTCGCATCCTGGATAGTCACATAGAAATATCCATCTGAGTATGACCTAGGAGGATAATAAGAGTAAGATAATAACCTCATGCAAGAAAGGATAAAGACTTACTTCATGGTGGATTTCCTAAAATTGGTTATAGGGGAAGAGATGAAGATCTCATTCCATGTATCCATGCTTGGAACTAGAGGCTATGGGTCTTAGAGACAACCATGGAAGGACATGGTCCTAACCTTAGTACCTAAGATAGGGAGTTCCGTGACACTTCCCCCAGGTTCAGGGTCCCCGTGACCATGGGAATTCATATCTACACGCACCTTGAGGAACCTAACCATCAAGGAGGACAAGTGAAGGACACCTCTGACTAAAGGAATGCATATCAAAATAAGGGACATTCCGGTGTGCCTCTTTCCATGGTTTTTTAAATTTGGAGGCTTTAGTGGAGGTTTCAATTTATCCCCCCTCAGGCGAGGGATCTAAAGGAAAGGGATCCCTACCATTGGTGGTTTGGAAGAGGACACAATGAGAGGATCATGCAAGTCCTGGCTTAAAGAGAAAAGGTGCTTCGTGCAGGGCCTAAGAGGAACTGGAGGTGATTCACAGTGGGGTAGGTCCGTGCAAGATAGAAATTCATTTGGAAATGGATCACTTGGGTAATAACACTTGGGTGAGGCCTTGGCCTTGGAACCACATGTCTCCTAGGGTGTCCCTTAATTAGGACCGCACAGTCCCTTATTAGGGAAGGGAACTCGTGTAGGTGGTTTTATACTGGGGGGAGGTAGGGTGATCGTGTAGGCGTCTTTTATTTTAGACCCTGGAGGGACTTTAATCCCACTACCCCCCTTAATTCCCTCTTTTATCGGGTTGTAGAGGCATACCTAAGGGGTTTTGGAGGACCTGGGTGAAGGGGATGTACTATTAGAGCTTCAAAATTTCTTTTGATTTTTAGTCATGAAAATGAGGGCCCCAAGGGTCCTATTTGTAAATAAATAGATAACCCTAGTTGAAGGAGGTTTGGCACATAGGTCCATGGTGTGGACACCCAGTGTAGGTGTCCCGCGCAGGGGTGGCCTGCCTTTCAGTACCACGTGGGGTTGGTGCATAGGTTTGGTGCGTAGGTGAGCGATGGAGGTATGGTGTGTAGGATAGGTGTGCATAGGTGCCTTACATAGGGGTTACTGTGCCTTCTGGGCTACGCGGGCAGGGCCTGCGCCAGCCTCTTGGCGCACAGGGTTGGTGCGCACATGACCACCTGGGTGAACCCACTACTCCATTCCAGAGGGGTTGCATCACTACACCCATGATCGAGATTAGTGTTAGGATATGGTCTCATCCCTCAGGATTGATACCCTTTCTACCATATTTGACCTTCCTGAAAAATGGAGAGTCGCACCACAAACTTTTCGGGTTGGTTCGAGGATGTTTTGGGTTGCGACACACAGAAGTCAAATATGATCCTTTTTCTGGTATAAAGATGAATTTATACTCAAACTCAACATTTTATGTCTAAGTGAGGTTCACATCTTTAATTCTATATAAAAGTGCATACAGAACCTTTTTATAGTGTCAACAAAATCCCCCCCTTAGAATTAAATTCATTTATAATGAAAAGAATCTAGTTCTAAGGTATGTAGGTAACTTTGATGCATTCCAACATCAGTTAGTGGGATTTGGAGCTATCTCAACAGTTGGAAGGATGTTTTAATTTTTTCCTCATATATAGAGCCTAGTGAGCATAATTTGACAACTTCTAGGGTTATATAGACAACCTTACAATTTTTTTTTCTTTTATGTCATCAACCTAATTTTTTCCTAATTTCAATATGACGATAAATTAGTGGGTAATACTTGGATTTTTCATAGGATTCCCTTGGTGTATTTTCAACCTAAAAAGTTCTGTACCTTTTTCTTTTCATTGATAAATTTCTTCCTAAACCACACAAAGTGCAGGTTTAGCGATCCACAACTCGACTATTTTCCAGAGTGAATTTTCAACTTGGTGAGTAAAATGTCTATTTTGGTGAGAAGTTTAAATTCATGCAAGATGGACTAGTGTGACAAGTGTTTTTGGTCGAACAACTTTGACCATAATTTTTGAAATGATTTCCCAAACAAGTCTTGTTGGCCAAGAATGTTATGAAATTATTCAAATACCTAATGGGAAATTTTGATCCATGATTTTGTGGTTACCGAATTTAAAACATGATATTCAGGAATAGAGGAGGTATCTCATGAGGACGAAGTTACCACTATTTAAAAAACACATATTGTGGGAGACTTTATGAAAATACAACTGGGCCATATTACAACATAGTAAAATAGCAGCATCCTTTGGCTGATAGGACCTGAACTTCATGGGAAACTTATGAAAATTAAAATGGGGTGTGTTACAACATATTCTAGAAAAGGAGTTCTCAGGAGTTATGAAATTATATTACTGATGGCCGAAGGAAGTTTATGAAGGTTTGGATTTCTAAATACCATGATGGGTGGTCTTACCAAGGGAAGATGTATGAGAATAAAGAGATAATCTGTATTGGAATTTTCCATGAATGGAAAACCATTCCTATATGAACTTTTCTTGTGTGAAGGAGGGTACATTTTGTTATATGATTGATGTATGGGGGAAGGACCCTTTCTGACAAGGATTAAACCATCATGTAGTTTAATGTCGCGTGACTAGGATATTGACTGTGTAGTTTAATGTCTTATGATGAGGATGTTGTTATACAATTTAATGTCTTATGACTAGGATGTTATGTTATGTAGTTTAATGTTTTATAGTAAGGACATTATTCTATGTAGTTTAATGTCATAAAATATGGATATTAAGGGGGGGGGGGGGGGATATAATTTAATGTCTTTATCTTTGACTGAAAGTTTAATAATTCTCCCCTTTTATGGTAATCTATCTGGGAATGTGCTATCACTTTCAGGTATGAGGGGGTGAATTTTGTAAGCTGCAATATGGGGATTTCTAGATATGAAGAGTGGCATGGGGAAAGAGATTATGGTGATAGAGGAGGTCTCTACTAAGGAAGAAGTTACCACTAGCTGAAAAACCTACTTTGTTGGCTACTTTATGCAAATCCAATTGGGTCGTGTTACTGCATAGTCAAACAGTGGAATCCTCTAGCTGACAAACCCATTTTGTGGGAATATTTATGCATATCCAACTAGGGCGTGTTACAATATATTCAATCAAAAGAGTTATCATGAATTCTAACATTCTATTATTGATGGATGAAGAATGTTTATGAAGATTTAGATTTCCTCAAACACAAATATGACCCAAGTGTGGGAAATATGGTGCCTATAGTTTTAAGTCATATGACTAGGACTAAAGCATTATAGAAATAATAAGTGATATGTATCATACCATACCAAGGTCATTCCAAAAATAATTTGGACATAAGGGAGGAAATTATAAAACATGGTCTTAGGGGTTCTCAAATTGATAGAATAGATATGGAAAAAATATGTGAGGGATGAACATAGAATAATTTTAATAACGAGTTCTAACATAATTCCATCAAATCTTATGAGGACAAAAGAGGCTTTTCCTGAGAGAAAAGTTACCTTAGGTTGAAAACACCGTTTTTTGGGATAATTTATGCAAAGAAAACCAAGGCATGTTATTGCATATTTAAATAGTGGAATCCTTTAGCTTAAAAACCATGTTTTGGGTGAATTTATGCATAACCAAATGGGGCATGTTACAACATAATCAGACAAAGGAGTCCTTAAGTATCAGACATTCCATCTTTAAAATCTAGAGAAAGATTGTGAAGATCCAAAAGTGTCCAAGATTAAGAGTATAACACGTGGAAGAGATATGTCTGAGCACAAAAGAAGTGTTTGGACTGATATTTTCCATGAAGCATAGATTCCCTTGCATATATCTGACTCATATGTAAAAAGGTTACACCTCTGTTTCCTTAGTGGACCACTTAATGATGGGACCTAAATTAAGGGTTCCTGCATAAGTCATTTTTTTGTACATAGGAGAGGAGGTGTGTATTTCTATCCCATGTACATGAGTCCTAGGTGTCATTACATATCTCATTAGGGTGATAATCAAGACACACATAGTTCTTGAAGTACCATGCAGTTTAATTCATGTGTCTAGGACATTAGACACACATTTTAATGTCACACGACAAGGATGAAGGTGAATCAAAGTGAAAAATAAGGGAATATTGTGGCTGAACCAGGGAATAGGACCTGAGTATCACTATATATCTTTTTTAAGTAAGGATCAATCCATATGTAGTTCTAAAAAAGATTCCCCATACTGATAGAATTCATGTGCGAAGAAAAATGGTTTTTTTAATATGGGCACATGCTTGGGGTGAGACACCATATTGAATCCTCTTATATAGATCTAGATTATACATAGGAGAGCGGGGTAATTTCTCATTTTGTGTTGCATCTAGGTCCAAGATTTAAGATTCTGACGTCACTACATATCTCATTAGAATGAGAATCAATCCATACATAGTTCTTGAGGAAATCATGTAGTTTATTGTCATGCAATGCGGAAATATGGTGTTCATTTTAAGGACTTGCATCTAAGACCATGATGTTACCAATGTAAATTTTTATGCCTTACTCATACAGGGAACTCTTTTACCAAAAATTCTAAGCCCATGTAAGCTATTCTCAGTGTGAGAAACAATGAGTGGGAAAGTTTTCTTCCACCACACAAAGACAATACACAGGAAGGATAGAGGAATTTAGATTTTGTAGTGGATAGATCAGGATATGAGATTTAGGAATTGATATATATCTCATCAGAATGAGAATCAATCCTTATGTAGTTCTGAAATCCCAGGAAGTTTAACATCATTCAGTGAGGATGAAGATGAACCAATGTGAAAGAGAAGAAATGTTGTGGCTGGGACCATGGATGGAAATATAGGAATCACTATGTATCCTGTAATGGAAGGAATCAAGATATATGTAGTTCTTGGAAGGTTACCTACACAATTTTGACTCATACACAGGGAGTGATGACTTTTATTTTGCATCTGGACCTGATATTGGAGATCTGGGTGTCACTACATATCTCATTGGAATAAGAATCAATCCATACATAGTTCTAAAAAGATCATGTAGTTTATCATCATGAAATAAAGATTTTGGTCATGTAGTTTAATATATTACAGTAAGGACATGGTTAACATGATATGGAAATGAATATTACAGCTGGACCAAGGGATAGGACCTGGGTGTCACTACGCATCTTGCTAGAGCAAGAATCAAGCCACACATAGTTCTTGAAAAGATTGTGTAGTTTATCATCATGAAACGAGGATATAAACCTTTATTTTTTATGTCATTCAATAAGTAAGTGATAATGTTGGGGCTTATACCTATAAAGGGGGCCCAAGTGCCACTATTAAGTGGAAATGATGTGAGTGGGTCTTGCACATTGGAGCTGCCCATCCTTTCTTCCTCATATCTGGCCAAGAGTGCATCTCGACCCATAGAGGGGTGAAAGGGATGTTATTGGGACTTACACCCGAGATGGGGGCCCATATTTAAGGGACCATGAGGAGTGTATCAACTTATGGAATTTAGAGGGTTTCTTAATGTTGAATGAGAGGGAAATTAACCATGGGGTTTATCATCATGTGATAAGGATGATAATACCACATAGTTTAACATCATGCAACACAGAATTCATGTCATGCCTTTTAAGGCCATGTGAAAAATACTAACTACATAATTTAATGACTTGTAGCCGAGACAATAATCACGTGATCACATGAAATATTCCTTTAGGAATCTATAATTGGTTGGGGTCTTAATGATCTCTCCATCCATTGGGATAAATGAATAATATCCATTAGATTGGACCTCATGTATGAAGTAAGGTCCCCCCACTTTGGTTAAATATTTGGAGGCTTATTTCTTGGTATCATTAGAGTCCTAAGGACCAATACCAGTTCTCAATAGAGGAATAAAAAGAGTCATACCTTCTTGTTAAAGGCTTGTGCTATCTGATTTTGATAGACTTCCAAGTGATGCAAGGTTTGGAATATTTTCTCATCAAACCACTCCAATTAATCCAGTTATTTCTAGGATTTCTCATCTATGGATATCTATCATAGATAGAAATATAGAGTAATGGTAATTGAACCTCAATGGGTAAGACTGCTTTTATTATGTATATCAAAGAGTACGGGGTCATCCATGTGGCAGTATGAGTTGGAGTTTGGTAAGCCCATAAGGAATGTAGGAGGTTGTCAGGCCAAGAAATTTTATATTTATTTACCATATTCTGGATTATATTTTACATGGACTTATTGAAGTCCTCTATCTATCCATTATCCACTGTATAACAACGAAATGAATGGTTTGACTTGATATTATACTCTTGATATAGCTTCTCCACCTCATCAGAATATAAATTGGTGCCATTGTTTTAAATTATTGTATGGGAACACTAAATTTGATAATGACGTTGGATTTTATGAAGCTGAAAATTCTTTTAGACCCGATTTATTTGAGGGGTATTTCCTCATCCCATTTGGAGAATAAATCAGTAGTAGTTAAGATGTATTTAAACTAATTGACCGTATATGAATGGTATAACCACATAATATACATTCCCCATATAGAAAATTTCTAGGAGTATTTGGATGTATGTAACAACTCAGGGGGTTAATGGATAAAGTTGGCATGCACTTGGTAGGAATTAATTTTATTGGTGAATTCTATGAAATCTTGTGTCATAGTGGGCTAGTAGTACCCAAGACTTTGGATTTGATTAGAAATCCGGTATCCTGACTGGTGGGAACCATAGGATCCCAAGTGTACTTCTTTAATTATGGCAACATTCTCTTCTCTATTAAAACATTTGAGAAGGACTCCATCAAAACCTCGTTTATAGAGGACTTTTTGGTGATTTGGGCCATCATAATGAGTGAAGTTAGCTACCCATCGTTAGATTTTATCTTTACCATCTCTATATTGTTGGAGTAATTCATTCTAAAGGTAGTCCATGATTGGAATCATCCACCCAATGGTAGGACCATATGGCTTATGTATAGGACCAACTTCATTAATTTCTTCTATTATGGCCTAAACAAAAGGTGTTACCATTCGATGATGTGTAATGATGATGTCTGTTTCATCCTGGTTTGGATCTACCAAAGCCGTAACTACATTTTATAATGCATCTTCTTCGGTATTTTGTGATTGTGGGACATGAGTCAATGTTGGATCTGGGGGAAATTTTTCCATCAACCCTCAAACTATTCAAGTAGGGGAATTAAATCTTCTTTTCAAATAGCACAATTCCTATTGATATGTTTGATCACCAACTTTGAATTGTCTTTCACTTCCAAATGGTCCACCAATATTTGGAGTTCCAGTTCCATGCTTTCAATGAGGGCATGATATTTTGCCTCATTGTTAGTATAACCTTATGATAATAGGAAAGAGTAAGGTAAAGCTGCCTTCATTGGGGAAATGAGCATGATCCCTAATACAACTTTATTAATCTTAGGGTATTCCATTATCATAACTGTTGGGATCTTGGATTCAATGTCAAAATACATTTCCCATGTTTGGGGGACACCTTGAATAGAGAATATATTCTCATCCATAAATTCAGTATTCAGTGATATTGTTTTATTAGATGAGTGTTCTTCAAGGAAATATACCAAGGCTTGGCCTTTCACTTCTTTTTGAGGCATGAATTTTATATTAAACTACTGCATAATAACTACCCACCATTCTAGGTATCCTATCAATATAGGATGGATGATGATGCATTTGAGTGGGTTATTTCAAGAGGCTAAATGGACCTCATGGTGCTGCAGGTAGTTCCTCAGTTTCTAAACTATAAAGATTAATTCTAGGGATCTCTTTTCAATATCTGAATAATTAGTCTCAGTGTTGATCATGGTTCGACTGAGATAATAAAGGATGTTTTAATTCTGAGCACCATTATTTTTCACAAGGAAGGAAACCATTTATTTCTCTAGGGTCTTCACATATTGAATAAGAAACTTTACCTCAACATGTGTAATTAATACTCATGGGATAAATAGGTATTTATTGAGGTTGTAAAATGATTCCTGATAGTCATTTATCCACTAATATGTGACCCCCTTCTTCATCATTTTGGTGAAGGTAAAAAAATTTCCTTCAAGGTTGGTTGTAAAGAGCTGGATGTGGGCCAAGTGTCCTTGAATTCCTATCAAATATTTAAGGTTTTGAGAGGCAACATGCTAAGGATAAATTTTATTTTCACAGGTTTAAATTTGACATCATGATGGTGTACGACGAAGCTGAGAAACTTTCTCGAGGTTACTCTGAAATAATATTTTAAGGGGTTCATCTTTAGGCTATACTGTTATAATTTTTTGAAGATGGTGTCTAGGTTAGCCAGGTGGTCATAAGGTTGTTGGGATTTAACCACTATATCAAAAACATATAATTCAACAAAATTCCCCAAAAAAGTTTGAAGATGTAATTCATGACACATTGGTATGTGGTTCCAGTGTTCTTAAAGCCAAATTTAATTACCCAATATAAAAAAACTTCATGGGGGCGACCTGAAGGTGGTAGATTCTTCATCTTATAGGGACATTAAAATTTGTTTTTACCCTAAATATCCATCCATGAATGATATGGATTGATAAATATCCATCAAATCAATCAAGAGTTTTGTGATTGGAACCGAGAAGTCATCTTTCAGACAGTGCTGGTTGAGATCTCTAAAGTTGATGTTAACTCTAATTTTCCCATTCTTTTTCTTCACAAGGGTAATATTTTCTACACATTTAGGATATTTTATGTCTTGGATGAAGTCATCCTTGATTATATTATCCACTCTAGCCTCAATTTTGAAGGTACGTGTTGGGTATGCCCATTTGGATGCTTGCTTGTATCCCCAGTTGTCTTCTGGAAAGCCCAAGTGGTGGGTGGCCACCTTGGGATAAATTACTAGAATAAATTTGAAATTTTAGGCAAACAGGTATCAGTGTTGCTTCAGGAAGGAAGTATATATCTTATTTTCTTTGGAATTCATGGCTTCACTGATCAAAGTGGGTCATGGATCTTCTTCTGTGCCCATATTTATTTCCTTGAGCTTGCCAAAAGTGGTGGAGAATCCTTCCTCAAATGATGGAGGTGAGTCCCTAAGGAATTCTTCCTCTTCCTATTCCTCATTATTTACCTCTTTCTCCTCTTCTTGGGAAGTAGGCGATGAAGAAAATTTCTCAAATTTAGGGCAGGAGTTGAAATTTGGATATTCAGAAGATGAAGTAACTACTTTTGACTCAATTTATGGCTGAAGGGGATTTGAGGTCCTAAGAATGAGCATCTTCATTTTCTACCATTGTTACAAAAACTTTTTCTAGCCTAGCTGAAATAATGGGGTTTTTTGAAGATTAGGGTATAAAATGAAGGCATATTCATCTAGGATTTCATCACTACTCAGAGAGTTGGAAACTTATCCAGTGCTTCCAGGTTTGGTTGTTATGATTAACATCACAAAAGTCACTGGATTTGTGCTTGAATTTGGACCCACCACTTTGATTGGTTGATGGGGAGAACATACTCTACACTGAGCTATTTTAAAGGGTTATCTAAAATCATCTCCATACCATTCGGGGCATTGATCTGAGTGACATCGTCAGCTATATACTATTTCCCTTCCCTTTAGTATAATCCCACATCAATGTATTATGACTCACATGATTTGAATGGGACTTTTCACCATGAAATTTCCTAATTCGTCCATTTATACAATATTTGAGGTATTTTTGGTATGATGAGGGGATAACTACATACTGATGTATCTAAGGTCTTCCCAGTAGAACGTTGAAGGTTGTATCTTTCCAAAAAACCTTTAATTCTAAGTCAAACATGAGATCCCTGAACCGAGTCTTGAGTTTTATTTCACCAAGAGGTTTTTTATCATTATTGTCATAACCCTATAACATTAAAGTGGTGGGGGACAAGTGAGATTCATTGAAAACCGGTTGATGAAGTGTTCAGATTGGAATGAGGTTTACTCCTAAGCCATTTTCAATGAAATCTCATCATATATCAGTGTCATTTATTCTACAAGATATATACAAGGATCTGATGTTTCCTGTATGATGGTGTCCTCATCGTATTTTGTTAAAGAGATGGATATACAATATTTTTCAAGATCATTCTATACATGATACACTTCTACATCATAAACCTCAACTTCAAATTCCATAGGTCTTGATAAGGCCTCTATGAGTGATTCTCAGAGGTCATTTGATAGTTTTAGAGCATCCAAGATTGACTACTTATCCAACACTATGACTAATTTATTCAAAACATCATACTTCTAGTACAAAGGTCTACGATTACTAGCATGGGGACACTCTTTTGTAGGTGTTTTAGGAACTAAAGTACTCTATGTGGATGGATCAACCCTTGGAATAGGAGATAAAGGTGTTTCTGATCTTGGTCGATTAGGCTGAATAGGTCTTCTTTCACATCAAGGTTGATTAGGTGATGATGTATCCTCTAACCGATCTTCTAGGATTATCATGTCGGGGAAGTCCCTGTCATGTCTAGGGGAAATTATTTTCTCTTGATGAGATCGATGGGATCTCTCCCATGAGTTTTATCCACATAGATGGTTTGAGCAGGGATGTGGTTAGAGTAGTGACTCCTAGTACGACCGCGTCTTCCCCTGTATCCTCGACTCTAAAGACCTCTTCACCTAGTTTCCCAATCAAGTGTAGGGAATTCGAGTTAATAATAATTATCATCATCTGATAAGGGATCCATTAAGTAAATAATATTAATGTAACTGAAGATCTACTCTTTGTCTAATGGATATTCCATCTAATATGTTGACTCTTATTGTATCGTTTGGCAAGGTAGTGCCTGTGCTCCTGGGACTACAGGCATGAAGTCCACTAATGTTAAAGAAAACTTTGGCCTTGTAATAGGATCATATTTATGTGTTTTATTCTTTCTCCTCTAGAAATTTCTCTTTTTGGAATACTATATTTCAAAGAACTAAGCTGTCAATGGAGTTTACTGTGTCGTAGTGAAAGAGGTTGAAGGCACAATTGGTTGTTTCAATTGTGTTCAGAGGATAACATGATTCCGGTTGATCATATTTCTAACCATCCAATTACTGAATTTTTTCATACCCTTTATTTTAACTTTCTACCATTCATCCTACTCATCTAAATCAGTGGATAAGACACATGCTACATGAGCAGGCGGCTTTCCCAGATTCACTTTCCCATAGTCTACCATATTTTACAGGATGTATTTGAAAATGAAACATTCTTGGATGTTTCTCCCCATGATTAATGGAAGGGGAAATATTTTGTGATATCTTCATAACCATCCTTGCTAGGATTTTTGGGCTTTCATAACTTGATCAAGTTGTTTTCTAATACTTTGATGAAGTATCCAAGTACTTGGTCACTTCGAAAAGAATAAACCTTGTTCTTTATCTCCTAAAACTGTTTTCACCTCATCTCAATTTTATCATCATGATGAGGTGGAAATTTTTATGATATTTAGGAGGTGGAGTCACATGATATGGTGCAGGATTTGGATTTGGAGTGGGTTCAGACGCCTCTATAAGTGTAACAGTGGGGGCCTCTGCTCTCTCTGTCTGGTTTCCTTGAGCTGATGGAATTACTCGGGACTTAGCTTTGGTCTGTGTGATGGAGTCTTCCACTCTTTTAGAGATTGTGGAAATCTCCAAAAACCCTTATATGTATTTAACATGGATAATTGGTGTGTGTAACTCATCATGAAGATTCTCTATACATATGGGAAAAAAGTCTTCTTGAGGGAGAGGTTGGTTTAAGGAGTAGTCCAATCCTTTCCACCAAGAAATTAAATTCAATACCCTTTCATTCTCCCACTATTTTCATTTTTAGATTTCTAGGACTATTTTCTTATGTAGCATCGAGCTGATCTGGAATAGACAATTATGACAGAGATCTTCCCACCCTATAATTGACCGAGTCGGCAAGATAGTGTACTATACAAAGGCTGGTCCCTACAGTGATTGCATGAAAAAACTGAGTTTCACTACCTCCTATTATTCTGGGGTCCCCATCATGAGATCACAATGAGAGATGAAATTCATCAAATGTGGATCCAAGTCTTCCAATCCATTAAAAATTGGAAATACAGGGTTCCTAAAGTTTAGTGGGAGAAGATTCAGAACTACCCATTCAGGTTAAGTCTTCTTTTTTAATTGTATCAACACACTCTATTACTCAATGGTTTCTAATCAAGCCATTAGTGACTCAATAGTGTTCATGAGACCTTAGGGAATGTTTGGATGAGTCAGATATTGAATAGGTGCAACGTCTGGTAGGACCATCTTTAGCGGCACTACTGGTATCTATTGTGGGAAGCCTATAGGAGTAGGCCTATAAGGATGTTCCTAGCCTTATTCTAGTTGTGAACCCAATAGATTGAATTCCCGATCTACTATTATGAGATCAAAGTATATTGTTGATTGATATCCCACATTGAGTGGATGTTCCAGATCCACTTCAGTTGGTGTGGAGAACCCTCTTTGCTGAGGTATTCCAGTTGGGAGTGCGAGTTGAGGATATTCTTGTAGAACATATCCAGTAGGAAGGATTCCTTAGAGTAGTTCTGCATTGAGTCTCCTCAATTATTTCATCTCTTCCACTTGTTGAGAAAATATTTCCTCAAGTGAAAGGGGATCAACCTCTCTAGAAGATAGGTGAGTCATAATATTACCCTTACCTTTTTCCTTGTTAGATTCATTTCGAGGAGGTAATACTAGATTGTTTGAGGGAATGCCTAGATTTAGGGAAAGCCTTTGGTTCTGGTTATGTACACCTCCTTCAAACGTTTTGGCGTGGACTATATTTTGAACCAAAAATTCCTCCTCTAAATTGGCCTTATGTTTTATAGGGTATTAAAGGGAGAAATTTATGACATTAACTAATGCATAATGTATTATAGGCATTCAATCAATGTATTCATGAGACTACCTTTTTCTACACCCTTTATGAGGCCTTTTCCTCTCCTTTTCTAGTTCTCTAGGAGCTATTTGGTGGATAATAATTCGAAGTGAATCTCCAGACAGTTTGGTCGTGCATTTCCCTAATGAGGGTACCTAATTACAAAATGGGATAAACTAGGAGGATTCATTCTCTATCATTTATCTTAACTGAGAGAATACTGACATCTTCTGAGGAGGTGGTTGTTGAGGTGAAAAATCCCCTATCCCTGAGGGATGGGGTTATTCCTGTTATACTTTTATAACTTTTCAAGCATGGTTTATCAACATAAAAGGTTGTGTTAAAAAAATACCCTAGCCTTGTAGGATGGGGTTGCTCTTAAAATGTTATGGCTACTACTTCCATGGATTCCCTTATGATTTTATGTAGTTTTTTCTAAATATGGGATTAGTGCATCATTTGGTATTCACCTGAATCACCCTCTTCTGAAGATCATTGTGCTATTTCCAAAATTTGAGTTATATGACGACTGAATTTTCCTAAGTGTAAATATTTCTCAATAATTTTAGATGCCTAATGCAAAATTCTCTCAATATACCTCTCTCTTTTGGCTCGACATCAGTGAGAGTCAGTTGGGGACTATTTTTATTAAGAATATCATCAGTTGTGAACATAGTATATTTTTAGAGCCTACCAGATGCTATGAAATTTCCTAATACTACCTTCAAAGGGATTTTTTGGTTGGGTAGCGTGATGAAATATAACACTCCATGTTCTCTCCATCCTTTGATATGGACATTGGATGGGGCATCTGTGATCAACTGTCTCAATATTTTTAATGCATTGAGGCATGTGCGCTAAATGGATCCTTGATATTTCTTGAACTTTGGATGTCATGCAGCTAAGAGAGATTCTAAGTCAATTCGGTGTTGCATACATTATATTACCTTAACATGACTTACATACTCATCATAGGGTAATAATTTTTCTCTCAAGTGATAAATAATTTTCCATATATTGAGGTGGATTTCGTGCACACAATATTCTTAAAATACCTCTGAAATGCTGTATTGATGGGTGGATAAAGGTTATAACATGACTGGTATGTCATCTTTAGCTATCTATTTACTCATGTTCAACATGTCATCTTTATATTTTGTCAAAGGCTCCTCATCCTAGTCTGAACAAAGTGTATGCTTCCTCACCATTTTATCATAAGTAGTGAGATTATTGGGGACTTATTCTATCACATTGAAAGATAGGAAATCTGAGGGTGGTTCAAAGAGTTACCATCACATTGGACTATCTTCTAGATGATAAAGGATTTCACTTTTCAATGACTAGTCATCAGTCATGACTAGCCTTGTTTTCCTAAGTGCCTCACAGTGGGAGGAATTCCTCATTACTACATCTCCAAGTGGAGGACCCTCTAGACAACATGAAATGCTACTACAGAGAGAACTTTCATAGTGAATTCCATCACAGGGAGGACTACCATGGTGGATTACATTAAGGGGAAGACCCTCTTTCTCTTTGATCTTCTGGCCATGCAGAGGGCTTCCATGACTCTCATTGAAAGATGGGCTCTTGAGATTGATCAGATTTTGGACACGAATCAAGACTTCATGGTGAAGTGTCCAGGGGGGACCTTCAAAATTAATATTACCGATCTTGTAATTTGGTAATGGGGGAGTAGGATCCTGAGTTGCAACTAATAAAAATATGAGGTATTCAAGAACTCTAGCATTAAATAGAGTGGGATCATATATAGGCCTTTCATTTTTTAGTTATCTATAGTGAGGCTTCTTTTTATATGCCTTATTTCAAGTGATTGGGACCACTTGTATTGGAAATAATTTGTTGTTCCAACATATCTTTGTGTTATATGTTTTGATGACTCATAAAATCCCTAATTTTATTTTAAAAAGTTTATTATAAAGTGTTTCACATTATATTTATCATATGATGTGTGTCCAAGTGTTTATTTTATGATATGAAAGCATTTTATCTTAAAATAATTAAAGAAATTCTTTAGTTTCTTAGAATTATAAAGTGCCACATAAGACTTTATCATATAAAGTTTGACCAAGTTTCTCAATACAGACACTCTAGTCAGAATGAGATTATAAAAGGGATTTATCTTTTGAAAAGAATATTCATATCCAGAATAAGATGAAGAAGATAAATGTTAGATAATAGTAACACTTTTTATCTTACACTGGAGAATTATGTTACACTGCATTGAAGTTAGTTTATCTTACAAGGATGAGCTGATTTATCTTACGAGAGTTATCTTATGATGAAAAGTGATTTTAGTTGATATCTTATGAAGATCTAGTATTTCAGAACATCATGATTACTTTTCTAATATCTTGATAAGTAACTTCATTCCTTTAGATCACATTAAAAGTATATTATCCATATAAGGAAAGGTTGAACTACACAAAAATTACATGAATATGATGATACAAAGGAAGATAAGATCTATACTACAAGAGAAATTCCTATATTTAGAAAGTTTTCCTACATATCCTTAATAGTACATCTCATCAAGATCACTATATAAGTCTCACTCGACCATTATAACCATCCCAAATTCATGTTTAAACAAAATATAAAAATATCGGTAAGTAACTACAAAGATTAGAGGAAGAACAACAAATGATCTCCTTTTGAACATCATAAAAGAAAAGTGATGAATACTTGTACATAGTTAAGAAAGTAAATCATTAGTTCTGTTCTTATCAGTTTTATCAGTCGTACTAAATATAATCCTATGATACTTTTAAGTTTATCATTTTCTTAGGACGAATCTTCATCTTCTGTCATTTTTTACTTACAACAGTGTGATGAAAACATTTCTCTCAAATTTTTTGTTTATTTTATTATGTTTTCACTCAGTGTAAGAGTGTGTTTAAGATCGTGGATAGGTCTTGTGAAGGGAGATCCTGGTTGAAATCTCTTGGACCTTTTTATTAAGTGATAGATTCTTGTACTCAGTTGGGATCCCCTGATAAAAGGGCTGTTATAGTTAAAATAACCAAACTCATAGAGAAGAGTGTTGGTGGAGTGGAATAAGGGATTTCTATTTCCCATACCACTATAAAACTCTGTGTTCAATTTCTTTTCCACATGTTTTCATATTTCTAATTCATATATTCTTAAGGAAAGAATTTAACTTTCATACTTTGAAGAGGGTGGTCTAATATTCAATTTTTTAGGAAATCAATTCACCCCCCTCTTGATTATTCAACCCATCACTATCTGGGATAAAAATTGGTATCAGAGATTGTGACTCTTAAGTTCACAACTGTAAATGGTTGAAGTCCAAAAATCTATTTGAATGGATACTATGAATGATAATAGAGAAGTTATGTCAATGGTTATATATTTTTTACTTCAATGGAAAGAACTATGATTGTTAAAAATATCATATGATCATTTATCTAAAAAATCTTGGCCTGGAAGTCTATCTCAAAAGAGTTAATCCCTATAAAATCCCAAAGTTAGAACTTGAAACTTGGTATGCTATAGCTAAATAAAATTATGACATGAAATCCAAATCTATTAATGCTATATTCTGTGGTTTAGGACTAGATGAGTTTAATAGAATCTCTCAATGTAAAAAAACTCATGAAATGTAGACCAATATAGTAGTTGCATATGAAGGCACTGACAACATGAAATCTCTTTGATATGATACAACTAAGTTTAAGTTAAACAATTTAAAAATGGATGAATGAGAGAGTATTACTCAACTAAATGGAAGACTCATTAATATTGTGAACAACATTTCTACTCTAGGAATGCCTATCACTAAGCTTGAATAGGAATTGAAAGTTCTAAAAGTATTACCCTCTAAGTGGAGTGGAATATTAGTTGCTATTGAAAAATTTATAGAAGTAAAAAATTTTAAGATAAAAGATCTCATAGGGACTCTCATGATGTATGAATATGAAATAGAAACTATAAGTAAAGAGTAGATAATGATCAAGAAGGAAAATAATTCCTTCAACTTCTAAAGATAACTGAAAGAGAAAAAGAGTACAAGTTTCTAAAGCATCTGAAGAAGAAGTCTTCTCAAGAAAATATAAATCAAATTATGTGCTTGCTTAATTTCTTAGAAAATTCAAAAAGTCATATAATAATAGGTGAGGTTTTAGAAGATAATCCAATAAGAACAGAAAGAAAGGTGATAAATCTAAAGTGTTGAGATGTAATGAGTGAAAAAAGTAGGGGCAAATTAATCCTAACTGCCCAAAAATTAAAGATGATAAGAATACATAAAAGAAATATCTCAAGAAAACTAGATATAAGAAATATAAGAAATCTATAAAGGAAAAATGGAGTGCTTCTGAATATTATTGAGAATTCACACCTTCAGAATCAGAAGATGAAGCTACAAATCATAAGGCCAAATATATTTCATGGCACAATCAGATGAGGTACATTCTTATTACTCTTCTGAGCATGAACATGAATCAAAAAATGAAAATTTATCATACAAATAATTACATGAGTAATTAAATATATTTTAAATCAAGTATGAAAGTATGAAAATAAAAAAAATCCCTTCAAAATTCTTATAATAAATTTTTTAGTGAAGAAGAAAATATGAACAATTAGATTTTGGACTTGAAAATTCAGTTGAAAAAATTTGCTATCTTGAATACTAAACAAGTCAAAATAATTGAGAACCTGTAGAAGGAGGTTCAAAATTTCAAAGATGATGCAAGTGTTTTTACTAAAGGGGAAGATTATTTAAACAAAATTATTGGTCAAAATCAACCTAGAAAAGAAAAATTTGGAATTGTAAGCCAAGGTGAAAGGACTAAAATTCATATAAAACCTTTTATTCCTTTCTCCAAAAACAAACAGATTCCCAAAGTTAATTGTTTTCATTACATAGAAATAGGAAAATTTTCCAATATCTGTGATTTAAAAAATCCTCAAGTTTATAGAATATAAAGTGTTTTTACTTCAAAAGATTTTTCAAAACACGTTTCAAAGTTTTATGGAAAATAGAAGCAAGTATGGATGCATAAATCTATCATAGATAACATTTCTTGGACCCAAAATAATTTGGGTACCAAATAATTTTGTTGTTTGATTTTTCATTTTAAGGAACTGAATATATAAATATCGATACAAAATGGTTTATGGATGGTGGATGTTCAAGGTATATGAGTGGATATTAATCCAACTTTAATTATCTATCCAAATTATATGGAGGATATGTCATGTTTGGTGACAATGTAAAAGGAAAGGTAGCTAGAATTGGATCAGTTTGAAATCCTCAATCTATTCTCATCAAAAAAGTAATTTACGTTGAAGCCTTGAAGTTAAAACTGATAAGCATCTATCAACTTTGTGATAATAGTTATTCTATTGATTTTTCTAAAAATTCTTATTTAGTTTTTAAAGATAAATGTCTCAAGTTTAAAACAACCAGAATAGATAATGTTTACACACTAGATCTTAATTATTTCTGTAGATAGAATGTAAACTGTTTAAATATTGAAATTGATGAATCATGTATTTGGAATAGAAGGATTGGAAATTACAATGTCCATTACTTGAGAAAATTTTCTAAAATACATTTGATTTATGACTTCCTGATCTCAAATTGGATAGAAAGAAACTATGCATTGCATGTCAAATGGGTAAGCAACACAAGTTATCCTTCAAACTAATTAAAGAAGTTTCTACTTCTAGACCTCTTGAGATTATCCATATAGATCTATTCAGACCCAATAGAACTGCATGTCTTGATGGAAAATCACTCATTTATGTGTTTTTTGATAATTTTTAATATTTATATGGGTTTAATTTTTAAGACTCAAAAGTGAAGCATGTTCTATTTTTATTTATTTATGTAAACTTGTGAAAAATGAAAATGATGTCAAAATTGTGTCTTTGAAAAGTGATCATGGAGGTGAATTTGAGAATCATGAATTTAATTATTATTGATCTAAGAAAGTAATTAAACATAAATTTTCTTCCCCTAGGAGACCTCAACAAAATGGTGTTGTCAAAATGAAGAATAAGACCTTAAAAGAAATTACTAGGACCATGTTATGTGAATATAACATGCCCATACATTTTTGGGACGTGTATGTTAACACAACATGTTATATCATTAAAAAGGTACTAATAAGTCCTATCTTAAAGAAAATATCCTATGATTTATAGAATAATATAAAACCAAGGTAGGATACTTCAAAGTATTTGGATGTAAGTTTTATATCTTGAACACCACGGATAATCTTGGAAAGTTCGATCCAATAGATAATAAAGGAATATTCCTAGGTTATTATACTAATTCAAAAGCATATAGAGTTTTAAATAAAAGGTAAAGGGATTATTAAAGAACCATATCATGTGAAAGTTGATAAAATTGATCCTTTCAGTTGCAAAATGATTCAAATTAATGATCAAAATGATTCAATAAAAAATATGAGACCTCAACCTATCTTTAATGACAATAAGGATGATGATTTGGAACTTTATTACTTTAAATAAAATCTAATAAGGGTATACACTTGTGATATAGAAAGTGTGTTTCCTATAATACCTAGAAACATTAAGGACCATACTTTAGAAATAGTTATAGGAAATCTAGATGAAGGAGTAATAACCAGAATAAACTTAGGAAATTTAGTAGAATTTTATGCCTTTCTATCCCAATTAGAACCTAAATATGTTAAAGAATACTTATCTGATGAAATTTGGTTCTTACCAACGCAAGAATAGCTAAATAAATTCAAAATAAATAAGTTATGATAATTAGTTGAAATATCCTCAAACTATCCTGTAATTGGAACCAAATGGGGTTTTAAAAACAAATAAGACGATCATAGTGTAATAACTTGAAATAAATCTTGATTAGTTGCCAAAGGATATAATCAAGAAGAAGGAATAGATTATGAAGAAACCTTTTCTACCATAGATAGATTAGAAACTATTAAAATCCTTCTAGAATATGCACCATATATGAATATTAAATTATATCATATGGAAATTAAATCTACCCTTTTAAATGGGTTTTTAATGGAGGATGTTTATGGAGAACAACCTCATAGTTTTGAAGATCCTCATTTTCAAAATTCTGTGTTTAAACTTACCAAATCACTATATGGGAATACACAAGATCTAAGAGAATGACATGAAATATTAAGTTATTTTTTATTATCAAATTGTTTTATAGTAGGACTAGAAGATCCTATATTATTTAATAAAACTTCTTTCTCCAATATTTTGTTAGTATAAATATATGTAGATGATGTTATTTTCAGATCAAAAAACCAAAAATTATGCAATGAATTTTCCAAACTTATGTAAAAAGAATTTAAAATGAGTATGATGATTGAAATAAAGTGTTTTATGGGATTTCAAGTTTATAAAATAGATTTTGGAAACATTTTAAATCAAAGAAAATTTATACTTAATTTACTTAAGAAGTTTGGAATTGAAAACAAAAATACATACTCAACTCCTATGAGTTCCAATATCAAACTTGACTTAAATGAAACTAGAAAACTAGTTGAAAGAATGTTTTATATAGGAATCATTATAAGTTTACTATACCTTACTACAAGTAGACTAGAAATTATTTTTTCAGTATGTATTTGTGAAATATTTCAATCTAATCCAAAGGAATCAAATTTGAATGATACAAAAAGAATTTTAAGGTATCTTAATAGGGCTGTATCTCTTTCTATTCTTTTTCCAAAAACCAATGATTTTAATTTAATTTCATACTCAGATATTGATTTTTCTGGATGTATATTATATAGGGAAAACACCTTAGGAACCTATCATTTTCTTGGTAAATCTTCAGTGTCTTGGTCAAGTAAGAAGAAACACTTTGTAGCACTATCAACTGTTGAAGCTAAATATATTGTCATAGGAAGTTTTTATGCACATGTTTTGTGTATGAAAAACACCTTAATGTATTTTGGATTTAATTTTAATTATGTTCCTATTATATGTGATAACACGAGTGCTATAAACATCTTAAAGAATCCAGAAAACCATTCAAGATTGAAGCACATTGATTTAAGACATAATTTTTTGATAGATCATGCACAGAAAAATGATATCTATTTAGAATTTGTTTTCATAGAAAAAAAATTAGCAAACATTTTTATAAAACCTTTTCCTGCTGATAGATTTTATTTTATTAAGTCATAATTAGGAATGTTTAATTTTACCAAATAATATTTTAGAACTTATTTCTCATATTTAAAGTAAATATGTTATTTTATTTATTTAAATTTATTTTTATGTAACTTAGTTTTGAGTACCGTTCATATACAATTGGCCAAACCACATACTATTAGTAATAATTACCATGTACATCACTGTGTGACCACTCGATTACTAAAAATGAAAAGGATTGTGTATCAACTCTACAAGAAAAATGGATTGAAAACCCTTTAAACCCTCTTTATATTTTCTCAAACCTTTGTTACCCTATCCTTCCAACCATCCAACCCTTCAAACTCTCTAAAAATGGTGAGAAAGAAAATAATCTACGGTGCTTTATATAGTAGGATAAAACTAAAAAGGATCTCAAGAAAAGTGTTTAAGTGGAGAAGCTATTGATTTACAATGGCTCAAAAAGATGGACATGCTATTGAAGAAATTCATAAATCATAAAGGTTTGGAATATGTTTTTGATGATTCATGAACCATATTTGTCTTCAAGAAGGAAGTATATGAGTTTTAAAAATCGATAGTCTTCCATTTTGGTGATTATGAAGACATGGTTTCTACAACTGTTAACCAAAAAAATCTATCGCTAACCTCAGTCAAGTTAACTAAAGCACTAAAAACACCTCATGAAGGGTATCCATTCTTCAACACCCCTCTCCCTACCATGGATGGAGTCACCCCTTTAGAAATCATGAATTTGTTTTTTAGAACCGCTATAGTTGAGAAGAAACAAGTGAAGAATTTGAAGTTTGAAAGAAAAGTTTTGACCAAATTCATCCAGTTAGGAATCGTTCAATGAAACGGTGAGTTTAAAAAAAATTATTTTTCAAGATATTACCTTGATTTATTTATTTATGTTAGAAAAGACTGTGAATATGGAATTTTATATCCTATGATATATGTTTCATGTTCAAAACAAGTCTCTAAATTTTTATCCTTTTGGATGAATCTTAACCATTTTCTTTCAAAATACTGGAGTTGATTTAGATGATAGTAATTCAATTATTTTTCATGGATTGAAAATTTTAATTGAAATTGTGTTTAGGAAAAGTGGTTTATGTTGGAACTTTGAATTGAGTAAGTTGGTACCCTTATCCTCAAATATTGAAGTAGCCCCTACATCGACTTAGGTGGAGCCATCTCATTTACATGAGACACCAGTGATGGTATACGAATCTTCTCATAGTACCAAGATTAGATATGGTCACGAGGATGAAGAAACCCTTGAACTAAGGTGAAGATGAGTAAGGATTTCCATTCAAACAGGCCAATCAACTGATTATATAGAGATCACCCCTCTTTATCTTCCCTCCGTACCTGTCCAAGTTGAGAAATAAAGGATATCCTCGACTATCACTCGAATATTTTCAGTTGGTCAAGATAAGAAAATTTCTATAAAACTAGAGTATCTCCTCTCATGATTGAGTCTCATTATCAAGAGTTGGAAAGAATAGATGAAATAAGAATTTTTAGGATAGAATTGTAAGAATCACTTCATGAGGACGAAGTACCTGGCACTTCTGAAAAAAATCAATTTGATAGGAAAGCATTGAAGTTCACTAGAAAAGGTTTTACCCTATTCTTCAAGATACTGGAAATGAATAAGTTCTAGAATTTGATAAATGTATTTATTTTTTTATAAGACCTCATATTTTAAATGATCATAATGCTTTATTTACTAAAGTATTTCTTTTTTTATAAGCCCTAATATTTTGAATGAACATAATTCTTTATCATTGAATATTATTTTATGATTTCTTTTCAATATATTTCTTTATCACTTATTTGTACTATACTATTTTAATATTTCATTATGACTTCTAATTTAATGAAAAATCATATTTATTAGTAATAAAATTAACTGATTACTTCGTTTTGTGTGCAATATGAACTCTATTATTTATTCTATTTATTTTTGATATGACAAAAAAGGGGATAAGAAAAGGAAAATACAAAAATTTAATCTTTTTTTGTATTTCAAAAAGGGTAGAAGGGAAGGAAATTTTTGAGAGAGGAAAAGGAAAAGAATAAGGAGAAAAGAAAAATACCTTATTTCTGAAAGTTTAAAATTAAATTTATGGTTTTTTTTCAATTTTATGGGTTTTATGATCATCAAAAAGGGGGAAATTATTATAAAGAATATTTTATTCTAATATATCTTTATATTATACGTTTTTATGACTCACAAAATCCATAATTTTATTCTAACAAGTTTATTATATTTTTTTACAAATCATGTTTATCTTATGTTGTGTGTCTAAGTGTTTATTTTACAATATTAAAGCCTTTTATCTTACAATAATTGAATAATATCTTTAGTTACTCACAATCAAAAAGTTCCATGCAAGAATTTATCTTATAAAGTTTGACCAAGTTTCTCAATAAAAATGCTCTAGTCAAAATGAAATTATAAAATGAATTTATATTCTGAAAAGAATATTTTTAGCCAAAATAAGTTGAAGAATATAAATTTTACATCATAGTAACACTGTTTAACTTACATTGAATAATTATCTTATGTTGTATTGAAGTTAGTTTATCTTACGAGGATGAGATTATTTATCTTATAAGAGCTATCTTATGATGAATAGTGATTTTAGTTGATATCTTACAATGATCTAGTATTGTAGAACATCATGATTAATTTGTTAATAACTTTATAAGACAATTCATACCATTAGAGCATTTCAAAATAAGATTATCCATTTAAGGAAATATTGGCCTATAAAAAACTTGATTGAATAGGATGATATGAAGGGCGATAAGATCTCTGCAAAAAAATCAATTCCTATATTTGGAAAGTATGGCTACATATACTTAATATCTCATCTCATCAATATCACTATATAACTATCCCCTGATTGTTAGATTTATCCTGTGCTCAATTTTAAACATCATATAAAATTATTAGTTACAAACTAAAAAGATGAGAGGAAGAATGATAATTGATCTTATTTTGAACATTTTAAAAGAAAAATGATGAATACCTGTACATAGTCAAGAAAGAAATTTTTTCATGCCGTGCTTATCATTTTTATCAGCTCCACTAAAGATCATCCCGAGTTACTTTGAAGTTTACCATTTTATCAGGATAAATCTTCATCTATTGTCAGTTTATACTTGAAATGGTGTGCTGCAAATGTTTCTCTCAAAATTTTTGTTTATTTTATCATGTTTTCACCCAGTGTAAGAGTGTGTTTAAGAATGTGGATGGGTATTATAAAGGTATATCCTAGTTGAAAGCTCTTGGACCTTTTTATTAATTGAAAACTACTTATACTCAGCAGGGAACCCCTAGTAAAAGGGATGTTATAGTAAAAATCTCCAAAATCATGGAGAAGAGTGTTGGTGGAGTGGAATAGGGGATATTTGTTTCTTGAAACACTATAAATCTCAATGTTCAATTTATTTTCCACATGTTTTCATATTTCCATTGCATATATTTTTAAGTAAAGAATTTAACTTGCATACTTCGAAGAGGGTGGTCTAATATTAAATAAATTTTTAGAAACCTAACTCACTCCCATATTGAGTTATTCAATTATTCATTTCTAGTACAACAAATTACCGAGGGATGTGGTTTTTAGGTATGGAAGCTTACTTGAACAACTCTAGTGTTGCTACCAGAATTTTCTGACAGGATCCTAAAATTTTTGCAGGGGTTTGTGCCTGATTTAGAGTGGCCACTAGAATGATCTGATTACCTCCTGTTAGAATAGGTGTATATTTTCTATCTAGTTGTTCATATATTGTAGAGCTGTTTTACCCATGGCCCTCTTGGATAGGATTATGGGTATGTATCTTCTCTAGAGTGACATGCTGATGAGACATCCCATTTGTGGGGATGAAGCTATGTGTCTGTCCCTATGTCATTACCGTTGTCACTGTTATAATGTCCTGGAAGGTCTGTAGGATGTGGGTAGGAATTTGAGTCCGCCCTTTCACCATTTTTAGGATATTATTGGTGACTTAAATGAATAAAATGGGGATATATAACCATTCCATTTTTGGAGTAGGGACATGTACCTGCTCCTATCCTCTATTTCCTGCCAGTAGATATTGACAGTACTCAGGTGTGAGGGTAGGGGCTTGAGTTAGCCTCATGTTCATCATTGGTACTTTCTGAATGATCTCCCCAGATGCTGCTATATGAAACTAATGACAGACTTGATGAATGCAGACAGGTGTGCATGCCTGCTTGCAGTTTTTTGTAAAACTTGGATGGTGGGATTCTTCGAACACTTCCAAGCGAGGTTGCTAGTAGGCTTGATGAATATGGGAAGGGGTTTGTATGTTCTCATGGATTGCTACCGAATTTTACTTATGGGATTTCTAGGTGCATAAAGGTGTTTTTTTACTCTCTGTATGCCAACATATTTGGTTGGAGGGATTATTTGAGTGTTTCTAGTCAAGTCTCCTAGATGGTTTGATTAGTGTAGGTAGGTGTATGTTCCTTCTCACAGTTTCCACCAGATTTGAATGATGATCTTCCTTGTATTCCACCAGGCGAGTCTACTGGATAGTTGAATGAGGGAAGGTAGGTGTATGTCCCCGCTCATAGTTTTCCACCATATTTGGTTAGTGGGATTCTCTAGAGGGAACAGAGGTATGGTACTACCACCTTTTGATTGGCTTCCATCCCTGATGGTCCATCTTTCATTCCTGGTTCTGAAAATCCTGGGCTGGACTACTAAGGATGGAATCATCATCATGTTGAGGGTTCACTGTCATGCGACATTGGCGGTAGAAATTTCTAGAGGGATCCCCTTTAATAGACCCCTGAGTTTTTTGGATGAGGCCATCCATTTAATCTTAATTCACATCCTTAAGATAAGGTAGGGAATATTTGTTCTATTCCATAGATAATCTTCTGAAATGATTGAAGATGGTGATAGGTGTCGTCGGCTTTTGGACCACCAACCATCACTGATTGGACAATCGGTGTGGATTTGAGAGCTGGAGGGTCTATCAGGAAGCCTCCAGGGCTGAGATTGTACCATTTTGGAGATACTTCTAGACTAGTGCATTTGAGCCCCAATGTTGATGATGTTGTGTTGGTGATGATTTCCTCTAATTGGATGAAGACTCGACATTAATAGTAGCCAAGGCATGCATTTGTGAGAGTTGGTACGAATCCATTTGGATTAAAGGGAGATCCTATTGGAAGTTCTCGAATATAGATGAAAAACACAAATAATAAAACCCCACAAAAAAACATCTCATTTAAACAAAAACATGCATGATTTATTGTCTTGATTATCCCTCTTTCATTTTAATAGCGAAAGGGTCTTGATAAGTGGGTGAAACTATCATCTTGGTTAAGGATTCACATCGGGCTCACCATTTTTTTCTGATGAAAACTATGTTACCCGAAAATTGATTAGAGGGGTTGAGTTTTGTGTAATAATTTATGTCGGGTTCACTATCTATGATTAATTTACAATGGGTTTATTCATGTAATTATAAACACCCAATGGTTCTATATCCATGATGGACATGGTTTCCAAAGGCAGGAGCTCATTGGGGAGTTTGGACAATGATACTTAATAACTCACATTGGTTGATAGGATGGGAGGTCAAGCTCATCACACTCTTTTAGGGGAAATTGTTGCATACTCCATGACTCTCTTATATATTTAATATACATTCATGAATCCTACATTAAATCCCAAGTATGACATGGTTCACCCTTGAATTTACAATCAATTATTAGCATGTATGGAACTTAGAATCATTTGTAGGCATATAAGGTTCTTCATTAATGGAGATATATGTATGTATCCAAGGTTCTCCACCAATGTTATCCTCTTATGTATTGATTAGATATTATTTGACCACTATTACAACGATGTTGGTTTTCTTCCAAACAATGGGGTGCTTTGGAGTCTGTCATCATCCTAAGAGATGATAGTTGTTTTGATGTTGGGATCAAAACCATGAATAGGATTCCTTCATATCCTCATTAAAGGAATTAGAACCCACACAATTTAGTGCCACTTAACATGACACATAATACCTTTTATGGTCATGTTATGAGGACTAAACCATGTAGTTTAATGTCATGTAGTAAGGACGTCTAGGTGGAAGGTTCCTAGTCAAAGTTTGGCATGAGACTTATGCCGAAGCAGCCCAAGGAACCTAGAAGGGATATGGATTCCAAGGTTGAATAAGACCCTACTATAAATGTGACTCAATGAGAATAGGGTTGATTTGGTGTGTTGGATTTATACCTTAGGGAGGCTTCCTATGTATCACATTTGGATGGGAATCAAAGCTCATGTAGTTCGGTTGTGAGAACCCATGCTTATGAAGGCCCTCTAAAGGTTTGTATTTTAGAGGATTATGGTCCATTGAGAGAATTTGGATTGGGAATTATACCTAAAGATGATGCTCTGGGGATTTTATATTTGGTTGGGGATTACTCTTGAGGAGGATTCCCTAGTGAATGACTATGGTTTTTGTGAGGATTACTCCTAAGGTGGATTCCTTGGTTTGGTTATGATTGTGCCTTACACTAAATATGAGGCCCATGATTTTATTTTGAGGATTATACCATGGAGGAGGATGCCATTTTGTGAGATGTTGGGGATTATACCAAGTAGGAGGACAATAAGGTTCAGTTTTTAGGTCTTATACCATGTTGGAGGATTCCCTTTTGTGAAATATTGGAGATTATAATGATTAAAAGGCTCATAAGGTTAGATTGGGACTTAAACATGGAATGACGCCTAGGGTTTTCAAGATCATGAAAATTTCACGATCAACACCAACCTTTAAGACTACATGAGTCATGATCGATGTGAGAAACAAGTAGAAGAGGTAAATCCAGGGAACCAAAAAATTTTCTTTGGCCTAAGGTTTGATACATGGCCTTGAGGACCCATGCTTATGGAGGCACTCTAAAGGAAGGAGAGAGAAAGATATGAAAGAATATTATCTTCTAAAACATGTATATGATTGTGTAGAAACCATGATCATGATTTACATCTAAGAAAACATGAGTCATGATGATTCATGCTTGAATGTGAGAAACAATAGTAAGTCAAAGATCTCGAAAACCACACAATCCCTCTTTCACTGGTGGAAGAGGATAAGGGTATGGGAGAAGAGGAAAGGGATTTGATGAACTTGTTCCCCCTACCATTTTGTATCCAAGATAGTCACATTAGACTATCCATATGGGTATAACCTAGGAGGTGAAGAGGAGCAAGATTAAAACCTCCTACAAGAAAGGATAGGGGATTACTTCAGGGGGGTTACACTGAAATTGGTTCCGGGGGAAGAGAGGCGGATCTCATTCCATGTCTTCCCACCTAGAACTGGAGGCTCTAGGTCTTAGAGACAATCAGGGAAAGACATGGTTCAAACCCTATTACCCGAGACCAGGAGTTCCCTAACATCACCCCTAGGGTTGGGGTCCTTGTGACCATGATAATACATATCTAAATGCACCCTGATGACCCTACCCATTAGGGAGGACAAGTGCAGGACACCTCCGACTGAAGGAATGCATATTAAGATGGGAGACACAATAGTGTGCCTCTTTCCATGGTTTTTCAAGTCTGGAGGCTTTGGTGGAGGTTTCAATTTGGACCCCCTTAGGTGAGGTATCCAAAGGAAAAGGAGCCCTACCATTGGTGGGTTTGAATATGACTCGATGAGGGGCTCGCACATTTCATGACTTAGAGAGCAAAGGTACTTCATACAAGGTCTGAGAGGAACTAGAGGTGCTTCAGGTAGGGGGTAGGCCTGCAAAAGATGGAAATTCCTTTGGAAATGGATCAACTGGGAAATAAAACATGGGTGAGGACTTGGCCTTAGCACGACGGGTCTCCTCAGGTGTCCCTTGATAGGGCTCGCACAGGTCCCTGGTTAGGGAAGGGACCTCGCGCAGGTGGTTTTCCACTAGGGGAAGTAGGGTGATAATGTAGGTGTCTTTTATTTCAAAACCTATAGGGAATTTGATCCCAATATCACCCTTAATTTCATTTTTTCTTAGGTTGTAGAGGGCTACCTGAGGGGTTTTGAAGGACCTAGGTGAAGAGGCTGCATGACCAGAGCTTTAAGGTTTATTCTAATTTTCCAGTCATGAAAATGAGGATCCCAAGGGTTTTATTTATAAGAAAATAGATAACCCTAGTTGAAGGAGGTTTCCCATGTAGGTCTATGGCACAGGTACCCAACACAGGTGTCCTGTGCAGGGGTGGCCTATATTTCTGTGCTGCATAGGGTTGGTGCACAGGTTTGGTGCACAGTTGAGTGGAGGAGGTATGGTCTAGGTGTGTGTAGGTTCCTCACACAGGGGTGGTTGTGCCTTCTGGGATTCATGGGTAGGGCCTACACTATCCTCTTGGCGCACAGGGTTGGTGCACATAGGACCACCTGGGAAAACCTACTGCTCCATACTGTAGGGGATGTTCCCCCACACCCATGTATAAGATTAGTTCTTGGCTATGGTCCCATCCCTTCAAGCCAGTACCTTAGCTACCCTCACAGACCCCCATGAAAAATGAAGAGTCAAAATGAAAAATTTTCAGGTCGGGTCAAGGATGTTTTGGGCTATGATACATGGAAGTCCAATATAATCCTCACATAAAGATGCATTTCCACTCAAACTCAACATTTGGTGTCTAATTGATAATATCATCTTGAATTCTACAGTAATGTGCATGGAACACCTTTTCACAGTTTCAATAAATTCCATGTTGTTCACCACCATGTTGGCATGAGATAAATTAATTATCAGTTTTTGGGACTAGTATGGCATAAGATACCTCAGATCTTGTGTAGTTGATTTAGAAGTGGCTGGCTGTGGCTTATAATAGATTGATTTCATATGTCAACCATAGGATATGACCATTGGAGTTCACTATGGGTGATAGAGTTTTCTTGCAGGTTCCCCCCTGGTTGGGGAATAAGTATTGAAGGAAGAAAGGTAAATTGGCACTATGGTATGTTGGGTTTTTTGAGATCGCTGAACACATAATTATGGTGTCCAATCAATTGATTATTCCTCAAAAATACCAATTTATGCATAATATATTCTATGTATCTCAGTTTCAGAGGTACGAGTCTGATCTTGCACATGCGATCGACTGCGAGGTTGTTGATTTGGAACTAGATGCATTTTTTCTAAAATAGACAATTGATATTATTGAACAAAGCATGAAGGTGATGTAAGGGAAGTTTTTTCCTCTTATTTGGGTTCAATGGAAACACAAGCACCTTTAAGAAGAGACACGGGAGTAGGAGGCATACATTCAATCATAGTGGCCCAAGTTTTTTGAGTAGACATCTGGAGACACTTCTTGAAGATAATAAGTCAATAGAGGGGGTGAATTATGACACCCTTTATTTAAGAGACATATCATTTAAACTTGTAAATATATTTTTAATATGTTTTTAAGTATTTTTAGGTGGGTTAGAGCTGTTCAAGAGGCTATAACTGGAAGAAAGGGTTGGCCACTGAATGATGCTGTAGCTGTTAGAGGTGGTGTTCTAGAACCAATTGTCTGTACTTTGGATTACACATATAGTCAAACAAGTGAATATTAATTTTAAATAACTTATTATATACTCTTAATTGTTCTACATGACTTTAATGTAATAATGTAATAGAGTATCTATTGAATTGAAAAGGTTATAATAGTTCTCCGCAATGATGAGAACCTTGAAATGTCACGAACTAGGCCGGGTCGCCATCCGACCCGGCACCTGACCCGGTCCGTGACATGTCCCGAGGGGTGTTCCCGATCCCCACGGGCTGGCACAAGTGCTTGGGTATCAAAACCAACCCATGAGAACGATTTACCTGAAATAGTGTACACAAAACACTAACCAGATAAATAAAATCAAACTGGGAACTGACAACCAAACATACCCTTAAACTGAAATCAAATTTAAAGGTTTACAACTTGAGCTAACATCCAAAAATAAATGACAAAAAAAGAAACTAAAACTCTAACTCAAACCTCCAAGAAACACGAGAGGTGAAACATCCATACGCCACAACCACCAACCAGTACGAGGAGGCCATCAACGACCAAAACCATCATCACTGAGCACGATGCATTGACCTGGAATACAAAAGAAAAAGAGTCTACATACACCCAAAGGTGTATGTAGGGTGTGAGCCAAAATACCAGTAGGAAATCACCCAATAAAAAGGTTCCATGAAAAATTATTAAATGATAAATACATTTGAAATTTTAATTAAAGCAAAGAAGTAAATGCTGGAACAGTTTTAAAGAAAACAGGATTAAGGAAAATAGTTTCAAATGGAGCAACTTAAATTAAAACACACACACCCTTAATTTTTCAAATAACCAATGTGTCACACCGACGAGCGTAAAGTAACCAATGAGCACTAATATGGGAGAGGCCGCATGGGTGTTAGCTAGCTTGGGTCCCTAGATCTTCGTGTCTCAGTGAAACGTGGATTAGAAGGCCACGAAACTCAGAAAACGTGGCTTATAAGGCCACAAACCTCAGAAAACGTGGCTTAGAAGGCCACGAACCTGAGCAAAGCATATGTTTAGTTAGTGTTGCAATCTTCAGTCCTGCCAGTGAGATCGGGTCGAGTCACCTCCAAAACACTATCCCACTAGTCTAGTCCACCCTTCTAGCTACCTGGGCTTCCCGGTTTGTGCTCAAACAAGTTTCAAGTTAATGTCACCTGTCACAATAATGCATAAAATCCAAATAGGGTACTTACACACGCAAAATCAAAATTTGCACACCCAACCCCACTTTTAAAACCATACGCACACCAAAATCTTTTTAAAACTTAATCTGCACTACTTTCACATTAAAATAAACTAAATGCATATTTTAACAAAAACACTTTTATAATTAAGCAAACCCCTGAGAGAATTTAGTAAATAGTTTTCAAACATGTTGCAAAACTCTTAAAGGGAAAAAAGTCATTCAAAACCCCTTTCCAAAATAAAACATATTCTGACACATGCCAAAATATAAACCGCGTCATCCACACTCCCTAACTCACACACTGCACAATTTACAAAACAATAATAAATATTCCAAAAGTAAAATATTATAAAACAATTTAAAATAAACCGCTTGGCGTTAACCACTAAACTCACACAAACTATCTTTTAAGACCAAATGCACATGACACCATAAAAAAATTATAGTTCACACCACTTGCACAAATTAATAAGTCAACCACACAATTTAAAAATCACCAACAAAGTTCCCTGTAGAAAACACATGCATTATATAAACAATCCACTAAACAGTTTCAATGCAAATCAAACTTCATAAAGAAACAATTTCACACTACAAAAATTAATTAAATAATATGCTGAATTAATCAAAATTGAAAATTAATTAGTCAAATAATAATCAATCATGGAACCGCCTACCTCGAACCAAAACACATCCGGAAGGACGATGCGAAATCCATCATCACACAAACACATGTTCAAAATCCACCTTTTTAGACCAAATGCACCACATAATCAAACCAAATAATACATTAGTAAGTCTAAAAAAACATATTAAATTAATCAAGTGATGTTGAGGCATGGAAACACCTACATCGGTGTTGACTTTTCCCGAATCTTGTGCGGACCTTCATCCGCACCTAATACGCACCATAAACAAACTCAAAGTAGACCCTAAAACATGAATTGGACAAAAAATAACATCAAATCCAGACCAAAAACCACATAAAACCTAACCTGGTAATCTCCCAAAGGAAGAACCAACCAAACTAAATAAAATTCACTTGTAGTAGGGATATAGGGGGGCTTTCCGAGCACGTTGGAGAGGTGAGGAGGCACGTTGCACCTGAAAAATCTGTTCGATCAGGGTTACACCTGCAAAGAGGAGGAGACGCTTACTAATAGGGGAGCCGCGACCAAAGGAGCAACGACCTGAGGCGCTGCGCATGGTGGGGAGGTCGGCAGACATCGGCGATCATTGGAGTGGGGGGTGCACGGACCAGGGAGTTCCAAGGGGTGTGGAGAAAATGAACTGGGAGGTAGTAGCATGCGGCTGGATGAGAACCTGAGGGGAGGTCGGGCTAGCTGGACAAGGGGGGTGGCATGCGCAGACTGTCGGACAAAGCAGGGTGCGCCGAGGATGTGGTGCGTTGTCGGACGAAGCAGGGACGATGGTTCGATAGCACGAGCCAGGCGGAGCAGGGGTTTTCCGGTGGAACACCGACCAGAAGGTGGAAAGTGGCCTGGACGGGGAGCTGCAGTGGCGCAAGGAGCAGCAGCTAGGGGGTGCAGATCATCGCGGTGGGAGGCGGGAAGGCCAGCGGAAGGAGGGGGTTCGACAGGAAGAGGCAGGAGGAGGGAGGCACTGGCCGTGGAGGGAGGTGTGACAGATGGCTGTGCGGGAGGCGCTGCAATGGGGATGGTGAGAGAGCAGGGTGTGATGGCAGAGCGGCATCCGAAAAATGAGGCAACGGCTTGCAGCACTAGGTGGAGGTCGACCGGGGGAGCTGGGCAGCAGCGAACTAGGTGGGGGAGAGTCTGCAGGTGCGGCGCGACCCGGGGGAGGCCGAGGAAGAGGGTAGGGGGGGGGAGGCGGCCAATCCATAACCCGAAAGGGAAAAAAACAAACAATAATAATAAACCAAAAATAAAACAAAAAAGAAAAAAACTAGAGCTAATAATAATAATAATAAAATTAATAATATTCTCAAATAGTAATAATAATAATACTGTTATCATTAAAGCAACATTTTTTTTCACCTCTTATTTTTTTTATTTTACCAATAATTTAATTTCATTTCTTTATTACCATTTCATTTTATTTAATTAGTTGATCATTGAGAAGCAGGTGCGGTGAGCCGGGTGAGGTCGCGCGACGACCCAGGCGAGGCAGCGTGGCTTCGACCACGGTGCGCTGGACGCAGTCATGGCCAAACCACACGTTTTGGAATAAAAACCCAAAAATTTAAGTCAGCTTCAACCCGGACCACCCAAAACCAAGAAAATTAATAGAAAAAAAAATCTATTTAAAGGCGACATGTGCGAAAATTCTCCCCACCATAAAGCTTTCCGTCCCCAGAAAGCCACAACTAAGGTTGAGACCCCAAGTAAAAAACAACACCCCCTTATGGTTCAAAGAGAATCCCCACAAACATCAAACGAAAAGAGGCGAACACACCATGCTTAGATAAAGTGATTTAAGGGAAAAACTCAAGAAACTCACAAAATACTTTCTGATATGTGTCGCCCGCCCCAAGGATCTAGAACACCTCCAGTTGACTGATCAAGGAAAGGATCTCTCAGACTCGCGAGAACCAACTTCACAAACTGAAACACCCCAAGAACCATTAACAAAGACCACACCATTTGACTAGAATGAACAAACAAGACTAACCACGTCCAAGGAGTACTCTTATCACTTATTTCCCAATAAATTATAGGAACATAACTAAAAGGTCAACACGGGGAAGCACGAAGGGGATCCCCACCATTAGAAACCTACTGACGCCCGAGTCAAGATTCAAAAACCGACACAGGGAGCCTCGGGCGGACTCCTCACCATTATGAAGAAATACCTACACTAATTAATTCTAGAGACATTTGTGCGAGACCCATCGTGGGTCTCCCCACCATTTGAACTGACATAAGATACAATACTAAGAGAATTTTCTAACGGTGACCAAACACCCCACCATAAGGGGATGGGAGGGAGGGGCCCAACCACCGAAGCGTCGAAACCACGACCTAAGACCGACCAACATCTTCACATCCTTGGACGGGCACTATTCCAATTTGAGACCAATTTACCCAACATACCCCATAAGGACCACTAAAATGATTACATCCAGTGGGACACAACCCCCAAGACTTTAAGGCAACGAGACGAACACACCTCCACATAATCACGGAATCCTTATGCACCCAAACAGGTCATTCAGAATAGAACAACCACAGAAAACAATTTTAAATCTCCTTCACCTTCAATACCGTCGATAGAAATAAGGTTGGGGTCCCATACAATCCTGGGGTTCCTGACCATGCGCCAGCTTCACTCTGAGGCCTATGGCTGGAGCCTTGATGTTTGAAGCATATCCTGCCTCACATTCAGGCATTGAGGACTCCCGAACGGAGCTTCTCCTTTTGGTGTCACATGCAACCACACCGCAACCCAGACAACACCAACAAACACAACGCACCATGACATACAACTACTCTCTCACAACACATCCACCAGAACAGAGGTTTAGATGATGCACATGCATCACCTCTTCACCTTCACCATAAAACATAAGAAGGACAAACACATGACAAACACTCCCCTCCGAATAGAAAAAATTAGAACTCCCTAAGGGGAGGACGCACTCTTATGAAAACAGGAATTCTCAGAGGGTTCTACAAAATCCACCTTTGCTCTTCAAGAGAACTCACACTGCAAAACGTCACCAAACATGACTCATACGGCTGAAGAGGGAACTACAAGCCTTTCAAACCATCGGTCAATGCTGATAATTTCAAATTTCCATCACCCTTCTCTGCTAGAATTTCTTTCACTATTTCTAGGGGGAACCTTCAGACACAACGGTGTCAAACTTCATACCCGACGACTCGGACTACTCAAAGGGACCGTAACTCTTATCAAATCTAGAAACTCCTATTTCCTCGCATTTCTCATCTCGTTGCAAGAGGATCTATCTAGTTGTAAAAAGGAGAGGTGGGTTCAATTCTAGAATTCAAGAAGAGAGTCATCTGATCAACTGGAGGTCCGACCAACGACGAATTGCCTGTGGATGCACTTCAATCACATGTTAATGCTTTATGGGGGGGGGCGTGCACTAGTCAAGAAATAAAACCATGGACCCAACCAAACTGGTCCAATGGTCAAGACATACTACAAGAAAACACTAAACGTGCAGGGGAAACCACTACAAGGGATTCCAGAAGCACTTTTCCAAAAGAATACACTAACTACATGATTTTATACTAACTTACAAATAAAAATTCAAACTCAAGACAAAAATAAATTAAAGATGATTATCGGCTCGGAACACCTCACACCCAACATTTTAAAAACACAAGGACACACCACACAATCATCGGTTACTTAAAACACCAAATTTTCCTTTAACAAAGATTTTTGAAAAAGAATGAAGCTGGTGGGTTGCACAAACACAAATGGTGTCCCATGGGCCTCGTACATGCATGTTATCATGTCACTATGGGAAATTCACCACATATCCACCCAGATATTCATCCGCTCATGCCATTAACCATTTCTCTTTCCACATACACTCATGCATGTGGTTGCCCACGAGAGCACCAAAGATCAAAACTAAACCTTTCCATTTTTCAAAACCAAAACATTCAACCCACACCTTTCAAACTGCAGACATCATTTCCTTTTTAAAGTGCTTCATTTCAAAATATTTATCCAAGACCAAATCATTTTTTTTACTTAAAAACCATATTTCCATAAGTCTAAAACAAATAGACGAGGGATGATGCAAGAGAAAACTAGTGTCAGCGGGTGACTGGAACATATGGTTGGTGGCCATATGACAATCACGCCACCACCAGAGAGGGTATTCTAGGACAGCATTCTTGGCTCCACATGGATTTCCAGACCCTGTGAGCTCACTGGGACCACTGAACCTACTCCCTTTTCATTTCCTCTAGACAAGATTAACCACACGGGACAAAGATTTAAACAAACCTCAACTTACTTTGGTAACTTGAGTCTCACCACGAGGTGTACTGGCCAAGCACCTTACTAGTATTCAGGTTGTCGAGTCCCGACAACCTTAACTCCAGTCTACCGTGACTCTATTCCAAAATAACACGACCCAAGAGATAAAACCTGCTCTGATACCATTTTTTCATGAACCAGGCCAGGTCGCCATCCGACCCGACACCCGACCCGGTCTGCGACATGGCCCGAGGGGCGTTCCTGATCCCCACGGGTTGGCACAAGTGCCCGGGTATCAAAACCAACCCATGGGAATGATTTACCCGAAATATTGTACACAAAAAACTAACAAGATAAATAAAATCAAACTAGGAACTGACAACCAAAAATACCCTTAAACTGAAATCAAATTTAAAGGTTTAAAACTTGAGACAACATCCAAAAATAAATGACAAAAAAAGAAACTAAAACTCTAACTCAAACCTCCAAGCAACACGATAGGTGAAACATCCATACACCACAACCACCAACATGCACGAGGAGTCCATCAAAGACCAAAACCATCATCGATGAGAACGATGCATTGACCTGGAATACAAAAGAAAAAGAGTCTACATACACCCAAAGGTGTATGTAGGGTGTGATCCAAAAGACCAGTAGGACGTCACCCAATAAAAAGGTTCCACACAAAATTATTAAATGATAAATACATTTGAAATTTTAATTAAACAAATAAGTAAATACTGGAACAGTTTTAAAGAAAACAGGATGAAGGAAAATAGTTTCAAATGGAGAAACTTAAATTAAAACACACACCCTTACTTTTTAAAATAACCAATGTGTCACACTGACGAGCGTAAAGTAACCAATGAGCACTAATATGGGAGAGGATACATGGGTGTTAGCTAGCTTGGGTCCTAGATCTTTGTGTCTTGGTGAAACGTGGCTTAGAAGGCCACGACCCTCAGAAAATGTGGCTTAGAATGCGACGACCCTCAGAAAATGTGGCTTAGAAAGCCACGACCCTCAGCAAAGAATATGTTTAGTTAATGTTTCAATCTTCAGTCCTGCCAGTGAGACGGGGTCAAGTCACCTCCGGAACACTAGCCCACTAGTCTAGTCCACCCTCATAGCTACCTGGGCTTCCCGGTTTTTCTCAAACAAGTTTCAAGTTCATGTAACCTGTCACAATAATGCATAAAATCCAAACAGGGTACTTACACATGAAAAATCACAATTTTCACACCCAACCCCGCTTTTAAAACCACACACACACCAAAATCTTTTTAAAAATTAATCTGCACTGCTTTCACATTAAACTAAACTAAATTCATAGTTTAACAAAAACACTTTTATAATTAAGCAAACCCCTGAGAGAATTTAGTAAACAGTTTTCAAACATGTTGAAAACTCTTAAAGGGAAAAAAGTCATTCAAAACTCCTTTTCAAAAGAAAACATATTCTAACACATGCCAAAATATAAACCATGTCATCCGCACTACATAACTCACACACTGCACAATTTAAAAAACAATAATAAACAGTCCAAAATTAAAAGCTTATAAAACAATTTAAAATAAACCGCTTGGCGTTAACCACTAAACTCACACAAACCATCTTCTAAGACCAAACACACATGACGCCATAAAAAAATTACATTTCACACCACTTGCACAAATTAATAAGTCAACCACACAATTTAAAAATCACCTACAGAGTTCCCAGCAGAAAACACATGCATTATATAAACAATCCACTAAATAGTTTCAATGAAAATCAACTTCATAAAGAAAAAATTTCACACTACACAAATTAATTAAATAATATGATGAATTAATCAAACTTGTAAATTAATTAGTCAAATAATAATCAATCATGGAACCACCTACCTCAAACCAAAACGCAACCGGAAGGATAGTGCGAAATCCATCATCACCCAAAGACATGTTCAAAATCCCCCTTTTCAGACCAAACACACCACATAATCAAACCAAAGAATACATTAGAAAGTCTTACAAAACATATTAAATTAATAAAGTGATGTTGAGGCATGGAAACACCTACCTCGGTGTTGAATTTTCCCGAATCTTGTACAGACCTTCATCCGCACCTAATACGCACCACAAACAAACTCAAAGAAAACCCTAAAACATGAATTGGACCAAAAATAACATCAAATATAGACCAAAAACCACATAAAACCTAACCTGGTAATCTCTCAAAGGAAGAACCAGCCAAACTGAATAAAACACACATGTGGTAGGGATATAGGGGGATTTCTGATCACGTTGGAGAGGTGCAGAGGCACGTCGCGCCTGGAAAATCCATCTGAGCAGGGTTACACCCGCAAAGAGGAGGAGACACCGGCTACTAGGGGAGCCGCTACCAAAGGAGCAGTGGCCCGAGGCACTGCGCGAGGCGAGGAGGTCGGCGGACAACGACGATCACTGGAGTGGGGCGCGCACGGACCAGGGAGTTCCAAGGGGTGTGGTGAAAACAAACTGGTAGGTAGTATCAGGTGGCTGGAGGGGTACTAGAGGGGAGGTAGAACTAGCCGGACAAGGGGGGTGGCGTGCGTGAACTGTCAGACAAAGCAGGGTGCACCGGGGATGTGGTGCATCGGCGGATGGAGCAGGGATGGCGGTTCGACAACACGAGTTGGACAGAGCAGGGGGTTTCTGGTGGAACACCAAGAAGAAGTTGGAAAGCAACCTGGCCGGGGAGCTGCAGTGACACAAGGAACAATGGCCAGGGGGTGCGGATCATTGCAGCGGGAGGCGGGAAGGCCAACGGGAGCAGGGGGTCCGACGGGAAGAGGCAGGAGGAGGGAGGCACTGTCCGTGGAGGGAGGTGAAACGGATGGATGTGAAGGAGCTGCTACAACAGGGCTGGCAAGAGAGCAGGGTGAGACGATAGAGCGACATCCGGGAAATGAGGCAGCGGCTTGCAACACTAGGGGGAGGTCGGCCGGGGGAGCTGGGCAGCAGCGAACCAAGTGGGGGAGAGTCCATAGGTGCAGCGCGACCTAGGGGAGGCCGATGAAGAGGGTAATGGGGGAGGCAGCCGATACCTAACCCTAAAGGAAAAAAAAACAAACAATAATAATAAACCAAAAATAAAACAAAAAAGAAAACAACAGAGCTAATAATAATAATAATAATAAAATTAATAATATTCTCAAATAGTAATAATAATAATAATGTTATCATTAAAGAAACATTTTTTTTACTTCTTATTTTTTTTTTATTTTACCAATCATTTAATTTCATTTCTCTATTACCATTTCATTTTATTTAATTAGTTGATCATCGAGCGGAAGGTGTAGTGAGTCGGGTGAGGTCGCGCAATGACCCAGGCGAGGCCGCGTGGCTTCGACTGTGATGCGCTGGACGCAGTCAAGTCCAAACCACACGTTTTGGAATAAAAACACAAAAATTTAAGTTGGCTTCAACCCGGACCACCCAAAACCCAGAAAATTAATAAAAAAAATCTATTTAAAGGCTACGGGTGGGACATGAAATACCATGACAATATTCTTAAACCAAAATATACAGTTGGATAACATTTTATGATGGGGAACATAGTATATTGACTATTAGGTGTGAGTAATCATATGTATATTATACTTCTTCTCAAGAAATTTTCACTTGGCAATCTCTAAGATGGGAGATAACGAGAATAGAATCACCAGTAGGAATTCTATATATTTGTGTGTCATCATATATTCCTATCTGTTAGTGTGTGTAATGATTCGTAGAATTTAATATTATTATCAATGCATGTCATGACTCACACACTTATATTTACTGACCAAAACTATGATGCCATATTTTTTTGGGAAGTAGGGTATGTTGGGTGCATCATGAATGACGTGTTATTAATCAATAAGTCGAGGAAGGGTTTATATTTTTCATATTAATGGAAGTTGATATCACAAACCTTTGATTAAAACAGAACCACCACATTAAATTCAATGGAAATAGTGTAATGATGAGTGTGTTTTAGATAGTGAAAGAAAGAAATATCAATTATATAGGTTGATGGAATCGATGTAAAACTTTCTTGATGAGATATTGTGACAAAGAGATTATATTACACAACGAGTGCTCATATGTGGTTGTTGATGTTGTAAAAATAATTATTTTTTCTCTTGGGTGCCTTATCTCACTACTAGATAGTAATCTTAGACTTTAGGAAAGATCACCTAATGCCAATGAGAAAGAATCCTAGAGGGTCACACACTATGTGTTTCTTTTGATCTTGATTAAATTCTATTTGAATTTAATTATTGGAAAAAATATTATTTTAAAGACCAAAATATACTTTTATTTAGGATTTATTAATCACAAATATTATTCATAAGATAATAAATAATTATTTATTTTATTACATGAATATTTATTAAATATTTATTCGTCATACTGTGAATAAAATATTTATTTTATTGAATATATAATAAAATTTATTCACCAGATTGTGAATAAAATATTTATTTTATGAATAAATAATAAATTAAATATTTATTTGGCTATTTGATAAATTCTGAGGAGGATGAGTGGACCAAGTTCATGTCCTGTGATAAATATTAGTTTGAAAGTTGATAAAATAATATTTATCATTGTGTAAATTAGCGCATGCTGTGGAATAAAAATAAAAATATTATTTTAATACTTGGAATGGGGTCAAATATTGGTTTAAAATTTTATTAAGTTCACTTATGGAATTAATTAAATTAAAAAACCTAACCCAAGGTCTATAAATAGACCACTTATACATTATAAGAGAGGTTAATCAAGATTCATTGAGCATAATTGATTGATCTCTAGATATTCTCTTCCCCCCCATCCTCTTAAGAACAAGAGTGAAAGGATGGTTCTTCAAGACCAAAGTAATTTTCACTATAATTCAGATCAACACTATAAGATGGTTGATCCACTATGCTAGCACTTGATAATCAATCAGTTTTTCTTAAAGATTAAAGGAGCACGTGAGGATCACCGCTAGAGATATTCTACACTTGGATCCTATAAGCACAATAATGGTAATCTGAAAAGGGGTTTCTGCATGATCAAAAACATAATTTAAGAAATATACTAATACAAGTTATTTTCTCTCCCAATCTATTAAATTCATTATAAATTTAATGTGAAAAGATATCCTCTTGGTTTCAGTGATATTTTTGTCAATATTCGATTAGAATTTGTTTGGTCATGATGTACACTTCTTGTACAATATGAGAATGATCCATTAAATTCAATATTCATTGAGTTTGGATCAACCCCAATAAGTTCTTACATTGCACCTATAACCTTCAAGTGGTATCAAAATAGTTATGTTTAAATTTATAATTATTTATTTGATTTTTTACGTATATATGAATTTGTGGTTAGATTTGATTTACATATTATTCATTCTTTAACTAAAAGTTTAATTAACATGATTTATACATATTAATATTTTTCATTGAAGATTCATAATTTTTTAAGGACTAAGAACAGATGAAGAATGATTAGAGATTCCATTGAGAGGAGCCAAATATTCTAATCAGTAGATTGGGTTACACAACACGTAGCTGAAGTACACGTCATGTAACAAAGTTCGCTACACCAAGATGTGTCATGAGATACATGGAACACTGATTAGTCATTACACATGGTGCAATTATTGTACACCGTGTGTTGATTAGGACTACTTGGTATACAGTTTTTCAGACTACATAGTGTGTATCCACTGTACATGTCATGTAGTCTATAAGGTTTAGTGGTGAAAATTATGATATATGTGCGGTAAAATATATGGTTTATACCTCATGGGACAGATAACCTGTAACATTAATGAAACACATGATGTGTATCCAGCATACACTTCAAGTGAATCATTCTTACCTAAGTATGAAGAACATGTTGAGTCAGTTGGCGGGTTACACGGGCACATGAAAAATGGACAACATAGTGTGTAGTTGGCGCATACAACACATGATTGATTAATTACCACATCTGTAGAACATGCTGTGTCAATAGGTGGGTTACATGGACACACATAAAGCGAACCACATGGTGTTTATCTCATTAGTACATGCCATCTAATCTGGACGAGATACACACCGAGGCCCTAGACGCTTATCCTAAATACACATCAAGTGAGGAACACAATGTGTAGCTCAATAGTACACACTGTGTAGTCTCCCAATAAAGGGAAAAAATTCAATTAGATTAAAATTATTAATTGCAACATTAAATACTAATTACACTGTTGGCACTAGATATGTTTGACTATGTAATAACTATTTTGAATAATTTATAAATGATCAATTAATTTATTGTAATGTTCTAAAATTATTGGTCATGACATTTTATTTTCCATGAATTAATTTATGATGATTATATCTAAGATACTTCATATGGTCATTAAGATAAAGAGAATTAGTTAATTAATTAATTAATATAATTTTTTTTATCTTAATAATAAAGAATAAATTGAAGTGAATGTTAGCCTATCTACTTTTGTGTATTAGTTTTATGTGTATGACCGATCATGAGATTTAAATAAACCTATGTATGTATTGGTTTAATTTAATTTAATTTTTTTCATGGGTTGTACAATTATTTATTTTTAAATTAAATACAATGAGTTTCATTTCATCCCCACCTCTTTTATTATATAGGTTCAACATGTCTAAGGTTTTTATATAATTCCCCTGAACTAATCCTTTGGCTCATCTTACCTGTGCATGAGTTATAAACATATGTAATAAAAAGAGTATCCCAAGGTGCATGGAGGTGGTTCAAGATGGAACCGAGACTAAACCAACCTGGGTGATATATAAGTGGATAGGTGGTATACTAAAACTCATTCCAAGACTAGAATAGTGAGTTTTTTCACTAAGGTTATAGGTTTATTTATTGTCCACTCAATAAATCAACCATTAGATAAGATCATGAATGATTTATTTATTTATTTATTTATATCTTATGCATTATTTATTTTATGTATATAGGATTGCGATCACATAAATAAATGGAATTATATGCAAAGATGGAATTTAAATAATTGAATTATGTGTAATTTTTTTATTGAAACATGGTTAATAACTTAAGTAAAATCCATTTAATATTAAATATACATATAAAAGGATATAATATTTTTTTTACACAAAATAAAAAAAATTCCTCAACTTAATATTAAGTCAGACTAAGACTTCCATTACTTGATTTGGAATAAAAACCATAGAACTAAGTGTTTAACCAAACCTTGTTGGGACACTTACTTTAATCATAAAATTATTATGAATGTTTTGGGTTGAATTAACTAATTTAAATCAATATAAACAAGTCTTGCTTAACTTTATGTATCTCCGAGGAAAGTGGTGAGTAAATTCGAGTCAATATTTTTGGACTGGGGAGTCCACTCAATGAATCAAGGTGATATAAGACTAGAGCTATAAAAGACCTACCCACATTAATAACTGAGTAATTGAATAATCCCTCACTTGGGTTATGATAAGGGGCATATGGATCCTTTCGACAAGACATTTTGAGTCCAATGGCGAGGGATATTATGACTTGATAAAATAACTGGAGACTTAACAAAAATTAAATTCATTATCTATCACATAATTTTTAATAAGGTAAAGTACTAATAATTCTCTCTTTTATAATTGTAGAATAATGATAAGTTCACCAACCACATTATCCATGTGATCAATATTGGTAAATACCATATTATTTCTAGAAATAACTTCTAGGAATGGTTCTAATGCCTACAGGTAGTGTTGCAGCATGAATGAAAAAATTTTGTGCTAAAATCCTTACTACCTGATACATATTTCAAGGAGGTGAGTGATAAAGAATTCATTGTCTATGATAAAAACCTGAGCAATGTGGTAAAAATTCAACATTTAATTCTTTCATCCATGTATAATGAATTCATGATGTCACATGAATACATGGATTTTTATAGTGTTCTCCCGCATCTTTGTGGTCTATATCAGGAGAGATCTAGACAAGAATAGTTTGAAATATCCAAGACAGTCTTTCAGAATAATCTTAGAGATGGTGCACTATTTAGGCCTCATGTATCCAAACTCATTGGCTATATTGATCACTTAGATGTTCTAGGGTTTATGCTACCTGATGAGTTGTGCACTGATCTGATTATTTTATCACTCCCTTAGAGCTTCTCTAGATTTTTTGTTAATTTCAATATGAATAACATACAGAAGTATCTCTCAAATATTCTCAATATACTTATCGAAGTTGATAAGGATATGAAGCGTGAAAAAAATTCCATGACTATGGTGAATAAATGGAAAGGCCATGAAAATAGATCTACATCCAAGGTTACTTTAAATTTCCATTCCAAGAAGATAAAGATAAATGGGAAAGAAAGGGAATAAGATTATATCTATTTCGGATGTGGTAAGAAGGGACATTGGAGGAAAAATTTCACCAAGGAAATACATTATCAAGTTTAATTTATCCATTTCTACTAAATGGGTATTAGATACAACATACGGTGAAAAAATATGTATTAAAATATAGGAACAAAGACTATGGATTCTCTCCACTTTGAGAGGTATTCTCCTAGGTGTTGAGTCAATAAGGTTTCCTTATGAATTTTCCATTCCTCTATGTTTGGAAAATCACAAACACTCTATCTTAAGGTAAATAGTTTTTCATAATAATTATCTTAATAAGGAAAAATTTCCTTCCTCAAAGAAATTTTATCATTACCTATGTTTTCATTGTTCGTTTTATAGTTTCTCTAAATCTAACTCATTTTATTCTTAAGTCTAAAAATTGGTTTCTCATCTAAAACCTCAGAATCCTATAAATACTTAGATATAGAGTATTCTGTTTTCAAGTTCCGAATTCAGGTTCTGAATTCTCTGAAATTCAGGTTCCGAATTCTCAGAAATAGAGACTCTGAATTATCTGAAATTCAGACTCTGAATTCCTTAGAATTCAGACTCTAAATTCCTCAAAATTCATCCTCTGAATTTCTCATAATTCAGACTCAAAATTCCTCAAAATTTAGACTTCCAATTCCTCAGAATTTGGACTCCGAATTCCTCAGAATTCATACTCTTAATTCCTTATAATTTAGACTCCTAATTCCTTATAATTCCGAATCCAAATTCCTTAGAATTCGGAATCCAAATTCCTCAGAATTTGGACTTATAATTCCTTAGAATTCAGACTCTGAATTCCTTAGAATTTGGACTCCGAATTCTTCAGAATCCCGACTCCGAATTCCTCAGAATTCATACTCTGAATTCCTCAAAATTCAGACTCTGAATTCTTTATAATTCAGACTCCAAATTCATTGGAATTTAGACTCTAAAATATGTATAATTCAGGTTCTGAATTCTTTGGAAAATAGAATCTGAATATCCATGATTTATACTATCTAAATGTTTATTTGATTATAATCTGAACTTTATTTTTACTTAGACTCAAAAAAATAGATTTGGTTAAGCAACCTTATTTTTCTTACACTTGTTACAGTTATGAAACTATGTTGTACAATCTATTTCTAACTAACCGTTGTTTGAGTGACACGTGTACAGGTCCCTCCAAGATTCAAGGAAAAATATGACCGTTGGAGGAGGGAGCCAACCATTAGAGAAGTGCCTATAAATAGGAGCTCTTTTGAACAAGCTCAATACTGTTCCATTAGTATAGATATTACATGCTGCTGAAGTGATTTCTAGAGAGAGAGACTCTCATGCTTTGTACGGTTTCGAACATCTTGTTCAGAATGCTTCGTGCGATTATGATTGTTACTGAGTACAATCGAGGGATTCCAAGGATAGGAAGACAGAGGTTCTGACTACCATAAAGTTCTAGGGCTTTTGGGGATAGGAAGACAGAGGTGCCAACTACCTTAAAGATCAAGGACTTATGGGGATAGCAAGAAAGATTCCAATTTTCCTATCAAGGGCTTACCCTAGTGTGGGTAAGACAGACTTTCTTGATATTATAAATCAAGGGACCTTTATCCAAGGTTGTTAGATACCCTTCTCTTTGGGTTAAAATATTTCATACTTGTTACTTGTTTTGTTTCAAGTTTATTTCTATTGTATTTTTATAAAGGAAGAAATTATAACCCTCTTATACATTCTTATACTTTTGTATACTCTGATAAGTGAGATTCTATATGCTTTAAGGTAGAATCTTTTCCTTATAAACTTTTCTTAAGTTTCATTTTTGGAACCATATTTCTAAAACCTAGCATGTTTGTATAACTAAAAGAGGACTTGTGAATTTACCTTGTTTAACTTTGTTAAACATAGTTTTCCTTAAGGTTAAAAGCAAAAGTTTTTAAACTTACAATTAACCCCCCTCTTGTAATTGAGCATTTATATTCATATTTTGATCCTAAAATTGGTATCAGAGAAGGTCTCTGAAATACTTATATTCATATATAAGTTTTCTTGCTCAAGTTTTCATTGTTCTAAATATTCTCCTTTCTTAGGGATTTTTATCCTTGTTTACAAACCTTTACTATTTAAAAGTTTCTGTGGAAAGATTATTTTTAAGATGGAAGGAATGAATGTTGGTTAGATTGACAATCTAAATCCTACCAGACCACCTATATTTGATGGGAATGATTATAAATATTGGATAGATCATATGAAGAATTTTTTTTATTAATATTGGAGTGGAAAATTTTGTTATGCTTATTGAAGATTACAAGATTCCTGATAAGGAATTCAAAACTTTTACCAATCAAGAAAAGTCAGAATATCAACTAAAATACAAGGTACAAAATACTTTGTTGTGTTCCATGACTAGGAATATATATAGTCATATTTCTTCTTGTGAAGCTGCTAACTGTATCTGGAAGAAATTGGAGGTTACTCATTTTGATACATCCAAAGTTATAGAAACTAGAAGAGATATTCTTAGAGCAGAATATCATAGATTTCTATTTCCTTATACATATCCAGTATGCAAAGCGCAATAAAGGTTTATGATTATTATTAACAGTCTACAATCTATGGGTGAGAAAGGTTTAGATGATGAGGCACTTTTGTAAAAGATTATAGATATCCCGGCTAATGAGTGGGAATATAAGAGAATAACTATTGATGAGAATTGGAATGTATCTCAAATTACTCTTGATGAGAATTTTAGAACTCTTCTTCAACATGAGACAAGAATGAAAAGATATTTTGATATGAATAAGAATAAAAATGGTAATGGAAGTATAACCTTTACTACTACTAAATCCAAGACTCCTGAAAGGGTTACAAGATCTAAGTCTAAGAAAGTCACTATTTTATCAGAATCTAGTGAAATCAAACATAATGAGAATTAACTAGCTAATATTTCTCAAAGGATGAACAAGATAGTTGGAAAGTAATACTTTCAGTATATATATTAGAAGAAATAAAGAAAAGAAAAGAAAGACTTGGAATTCACTTTCTATGAATGCAAAAGAGAAGTGCATATCAGGCCAGATTGTCCTATGCTTAAGAAAAAGGATAAAAAGGAAAATAATTCTGAGAGGAATAGAAAGAAGTATTACAAGGCTAAAGCTAAGAAAGTTTTGAAAGCCAATGACACCTGGAGTTCCAGTGGTGGTGACTCTTCTAATGAATCCTCAGAGTATGAATTGTCTGATTAGAAGAATCTTGGTCTATTATCCAGACAACCCATTGAAAATCATTGTCTAATGGACAAGGTACATAATGCAGAATCTATCACTAATGTATCCTTGAATGGAAATTATACTGATGATAAATACTATAAGTCTTTAGATGAATAATCTTCTTCTGATGAAGATAATATATTACCTAATTATGAAGAAGTATCTAGGTTTTCTAAAATTATTGAGAATAAAAATTATAAACTCAAGAAAAATCTTGATAAGGAAAATTCTAGAATTTATATTTTATCTAAATAATTATCAGATCTTTCTAAAGATCTTGATAATATTTTTTTTTTATTTTAAACGTATTTCCAAAAACCTTGAGGAAGTTATTTCTGAGAAGGATAAACTTTCTAAGGATCTTGAAAATGTAATTTCTAAGAAAAATATTTTAGAGACTAACTATAATTCTAAAACTAATGTTTTTGATGATAAAAACATGGTTATTAAACTAAAGTCATAAATATTTTCCTTGAGGAAGTTTTTGTAAAACTTTACCTCTGGTAAGGAAAATTTTGACAAGATGTATTCACAAATTTGACCTATAAGGAATAGTTCTTGATTTCGTTATACTCATTCTAAGCCAGTTTTTAGTAATAACTATTTTGTTCCTAAAAATTCTCCATTATGTACTAAATGTCAGTGTGGTGGACATTGGGAAAAAAATTGTTCTTTAAATAAAACCCAGTCTTTAGGTTTTCATAAAGCTTATTTTTCTAGGAAAATGTGGATTCCTAAAATATTTCATTTTGAAATTTTTGGATCCAAGAAAATATGGATTCCAAAATTCTAATACTCTCATTTTCAAGAAAATAAAGATAGTACCAATAGAAATACATGGTACATGGATAGAAGATGTTCTTGGCATATGACTGGTAACAAAAACTTCTTTGAAAAGATTATCAATATGAAAGGAGATATCATTCTTCAATTTATCGGAATGCAAGATCAACTTGCTAATATTTTCACAAAATCTTTACCCTCTGATAGATTTTAATACATTAAATATAAGTTAGGAATGATAACCATAATTTAATATTCCATATTAACTTCTTGTTAAAACCTATCTCCTTATTGTAAGAAACTCCTTTTCATAGGGGGAGTACATTTGATTGTTAGTCAATTTTTATTTCCTTTTTCAAAATTTTCTTTTCTCATTTTTTTCCCATAATTAAAATTTTTGTAATCAAAATTTTCACAATCAAAATTTTCACAATCAAAATTTTCGCAATCAAAATTTTTGTAATCAAAATTTTTTTAATCAAAATTTTTCATAGTCAAAATTTTCTTAACCAGATTTTTTTCTAAATCTAAAGTTCTTTAAGAATAATTTTCCTTATTACGGATAATTATCCTAGAAATCTGGAAGGTATGTTTCCTTTCTTAAATTTTCATAATAATCTTTTTACATGTTGGTATTTTCATTTTATTGAAAATTTTTTGGATTCACTTTTCCTTAAATCTGAATTTTTTATCCCAAAAAACCTCAAAAGATCGGAACCTATAAAATTTCTTCTTCGGCTATATTCTCAACCATCAGTTCTGATCAAGAGTATTTCAACCATTGAATCAATTAGGGAAGATTAACCGTAGCCTCAAAAACCTATATAAGGACCCCCTGATGGTTTTCCCACATCGATATTCAAAGCCTTGGTGTTTTGAAGTATTTATCCTATACTTAAGGATGTTTCGAATCCTCAAGTTTTCCTCAAATATAAATGTCTATGCAAGCTTCTCCTCAGAAAGAAATTTCGTCAGTAAAGGAAACCTCTGAATTGAAGATTTACAGAGAAAGGTTAGTTGATATGAAATTCTTTGCTAAGTATGATTATATTATTTCAGATAATATCAAGCTGAATAGCTGGGAGATTCTTTGTGTATCCAAACCGAAGGCACAAGATCAGGTTTATCCGGAGTTATTGATTGAATTATATGAATTAGTAAGTTTGTTCATTGAAGGAGGGAGAGATAAATTTTACTTCATGAGATATGAAAATAGCTACTCCCTTTCTTATAGTAAGGCTGCAAGATTAATTGGAATTCCGTATGAGGGTGAAGTAGAATTTTGCACCCACAAGTTACCAGATGTTTTAGGATCATTTGATAAGGAAAATGATTTAGAATGGCTTGTATTGAAAGAAGTAAAGACTCTGAAAATTGTTCATCTTTCTATAAATTTTTGGATTCTTGAGTTATGGGTTCAAGGTTTTATCATTCAGAGAAAAAGGGATAAGGATTCCATGAAGAAAAGTGACATATATATTCTGGATTTCTTGTTGAACCTCAAGAAGATAAATTTGGTGAAGTATGTCTTGATCACAATTGATAATATCAATAATGGAACTCTGAAATCTCAAATCATCATGTATCCGGCTATTCTCTCCAAGATTATAGTTCTTTGTCTTGAGTCTTTCAAAATTACTTGTAGTTCTAAGCCAAGGAATTTTAAATTAATGTTGTTGAGTGATGATACTCTAAGGAGAATTAAGGTTGATTTTTCTAATAAATCAGGAGAATTATATGATTTTTCTGAAGCTGAAATTGAAGCTCTATCAATGAAACTGGAAGTGGCTGAGACTTCCAAGAGGGGTGTAAATAAGAGGAAGGTGAAGGAACTAAAAGATAAACAAAAATCTCCTACTGTTTAGGAAACTCAATCTGCACCTCCAAAACCAAAGAAGAAAAAGACATATCCTTATGAAGTGGTTTCTAAGTGGAGAGAAGACAAGAAGAATAAGAAGGAAGGGAATCCTAGTTTTGTCTTGGACCCTACTGAGGAAAAAGCTTTAAAGTTGAAGGCTGCTGAGAATATTGAGAAGTAAGAGAAAGAAAAGAAGTAGATGAAGAAGATGTCATAGGATGAAGTTGTTCAATCCCTTCTCAAGGATGTTGAGAAATCTTCTGAACAAATTCAGGTACTGGAATCCTTTTTGCAAGAATCACATCCTGTGACCCCGATAAAGAAGTTGGTGATTCCAGAACCAGAACAAGAAGAATAAATTGTGCAAGATGAATAAGAGAAAGAATAAGAAGAGAAAGTAAGGGGTGATACCAATGATATGATTATAAAAGTGGAGGAATATCATGAGAAGGAGAGTCCTTCTGAGAAACTGTCAATACAAACTTCTAAAGATAAATCTTCAAAACTTGCTACTCTAGGAAAAGAAGAAAAGGGTCAGGAAGAAGTGAATAAACTATCTGAAGAAGAGAGTATCAACCATGACTTTGTTCAGCCAGAGGATCTTGTGGTAGGTGCCGAGAAAGAAAATCTTGAGGAAGATATCAGATAGTGAGCATGAATTACGAAAAGTAGTAGAGAGCATTCCAAAAGCTGATAAGGGAAAAAGGTGTTGGTTGATACACCAAGGAAATCTATAGTGAAAAAGAAAGATTTTGGTGGTTCATCGAAGAGAAAAGTGGAAGAGATAGAAAAAGAATCTTCACAAACCAAAAAATCTAATTCGAAATAATCCTCTCTTGGACACAACTTTGTAGTCCAATCTTTGAATAAGTTGGTTGATACCATTACCTTATTTCTGAGTATTTAATCAAGGTTCCAATTGTTTTAGCACTCGTTTAATCAGAAATCAGATTCAATTACCATTCTTATGGATAAGTTTTTCAAGCTTGAGGCCGATTTCAAAACCTTCTTCATTGGATATGAAGCCCACAAAAGATCATGCAAGGAAATCACTAAGTAGTCAAAGAAGACAATTGAAGATATGAGAATCCTTGATGATTTTCAAGAAAGTTTGAAAGATTCTTTTGACACTGAAGATGGTAAGTTTAAAGATCTTACTAAGAGTTTTGAGGAAAAGCTAAGTCTCGAACAGAAAACTCAGAAGTCCGAAGTCAAGGATATGAATGGGAAGCTTAATTCAATGGCTATGAATTGAAAGAGGTAAAGGGATCTTAGAATAGAGTTTGAAGAAAATATTTCTAAGTAAGAAGATCTTTTCAAGGCTTAGGCAGATATTATTAGGACTCCGGAAGAAAATATCAAAGCCTTAGAGAAGAAAAATGAAGATCAGGATCAACTACTCAAGCATGTGGAAGAAGATCACAAGGAGATAAAGAATCTGAAAACCATTGTAAAGAAGTTAATGCTGAAGGATAAATAAGGATAATTTTTCCCCAATCAGATCTTTTGTTGTATTTTTCCTTCTTTTTACAAATCTTTCCTATAATAATGAAATTTTGGTTGTTCATCATGTGTTTTTGTTGTATAGTACTAATTTTTATGTACCATATTTTTTTCCATTCTCTTTATTCCTTTTTGAAAATCACAAAGGGGGAGAAAGGAATGATAAAAACAATACTAAGTAAATAAGTGAATTCCCTAAGTAAGGGGGAGTCTATCAAAGGGGGAGTTTCATCAAAGAAAATTTACTTATACAAAAAATGGAAAAATATTTATAAGGAAGTCAAGAATATGATCCTTAGGGATTTCAAAACCTAAGAGGGAGTTAGTCGTATTAACTATGATTCATAAGTAAAGGGAGATAAGTTTTTATTTTCAAGTCCATAAATAAAAACTCTAAGTCCTTATATTATTTTTCATAAGGATGTTTGTGATTTCCAAAAAGGGGGATATTGTTGAGTCAATAAGGTTTTCTTATGACTTTTCCATTCCTCTATGTTTTGAAAATCACAAACACTCCATCTTAAGGAAAATATTTTTTCCTAAGAATTATCTTAATAAGGAAAAATTTCCTTCCTCAAGGAAATTTTATCATTACCTATGTTTTTATTGTTCATTTTATAGTTTCTATAAATATAACTCATTTTATTCTTATATCTAAAAATTTGTTTCACGTTTAAAACCTTGGGATCCTATAAATACTTAGATATAGAGTATTTTATTTTCAGGTTCAGAATTTAGTTTCTGAATTATTTGAAATTTAGGTTCCCGATTCTCTGAAATACAGACTCCAAATTCTATGAAATTCAGATTCAGAATTCCTAAGAATTTAGACTCCGAATTCCTTAGAATCTCAACTATGAATTCCTCAGAATTCAGACTTTGAATTCCTCAGAATTCATACTCCGAATTCCTCAAAATTAGACTCCGAATTCTTTAGAATTCGGACTCTGAATTTCTCAGAATTTGGACTCCGAATTCTTCAGAATCCGGAATCTGAATTCCTCAGAATATGGACTCCCAATTCCTTAGAATTCAGACTCCAAATTCTTTAGAATTCAGACTCTGAATTCCTCAGAATTCAAACTCCTAATTTCTTATAATTGAGACTCTAAATTCTTCAGAATTAAGACTCTGAATTCATTGGAATTTAGACTCTAAATTTCTTAGAATTTAGACTCAAAATTATTCAGAATTCAGAATCTGAATTCGTTGGAATTTAGACTCTAAAATCTATAGAATTTAGGTTCCAAATTCTTTGGAAAATAGAATCTGAATATCCATGATTTATAGTCTTCAAATTTTTATTTGGTTAAAATCCAAAATTTATTTTTTCCTTAGACTCCAAAAAATAGATTTGGTTAAGAAACCTTATTTTGATTACACTTGTCATAGTTATGAAATGATGTCATACAATCTGTTTCTAACTAACTGTTGTTTGAGTGACATGTGTATAGGTCCCTCCGAGATTCAAGGAAAAATATAACCGCTGGAGGAGGGAGCTGACCGTTGGAGAAGTGCCTATAAATAGGAGCTCATTTTAATGAGCTCAATACTGTTCCATCACTCTAGAGATTTCATGCTTCTAAGGTGATTTCTAGAGAGAGACTCTCATGATTTGTGCGGTTCTAGAAATCTTGTTTAGATTGCTTCGTGCGATTCTGATTGTTACTATGTACAACCAAGGGCTTATGGGGATAGGAAGACAGAGGTGCTGACTACCATAAAGTTTGAGGGCCTCTGGGGATAGGAAGACAGAGGTGCCGACTACCTTAAAGATCAAGGACTTGTGGGGATAACAAGACATATTCCAATTTTTCTATTGATGGCTTACCCTAGTGTGGGTAAGACATAGTTTATTGAAAGTATAAATCAAGGGACCTTTATCCAAGGTTGTTGGATACCCTTCTCTTTGGGTAAAATGATTTCATAATTTTTACTTATTTCATTTCAATTTTATTTCCATTTTATTTTGATAAAGTAAGAAATTATAACCTTCTTATAATTTCTTATACTTTTTTATACTCTGATATGTGAGATTCTATATGCTTTAAGGTATAATATTTTCCTTGTAAACTTTTCTTAAGTTTCATTTCTAGAACTATATTTCCGGAACCTAGCATGTTTGTAGAACTAAAAGAGGTCTTGTGAATTTACCTTGTTTAACTTTGTTAAAAATAGTTTTCTTTAAGTTTAAAAACGAAAGTTCTTAAACTTACAATTCACCCCCTCTTGTAATTGAGAATTTACATTCATATTTCGATCCTACACTAGGATCTTTCTAGGGTTTTGTCCTCCCTCATTTTTTCTATTCTGTGACGGCATTGCTTAGGATCTGCAATGGTTTTCTTTATCCTCAAGTACATTTTATTTGGCCTTAAAAATACATGTGATGGCATTACGTCGGCTTTCCTCCGATGGATCTGCGTCGGATTGGATTTAACCCAATGGATTAGCTTCCTTCAACAGATATGAAATGGATTTCCTCTTTCAGATCTGCGATGAATTTTGTATCAACCTCAAGAATATTTATTCTCCATTCTGTGATTTTTTTGATTCTAAGCTGGGGTTTCTTTGGGGATATGAGGGCTGTCGTCAATGTTCAGAGATCAATGAAGGATCTGAGTGTGGTTTGCAAAGTCTATGGGTTGTGAAGGGTGTGGGTCATGGATTTGTTTCCTGCAAATATTATACGTCTGCCATTGAAGGAGTGGATTAGGGTTTGGTTTGCAAACGCTGTGGGTGTGGTTCATGGATGATTTTGTGCACGAAGGATTTAGCTCACAAGGATCTGCCTGTACAGGGTGTGGTTCGCGCAGGGTGTAGGGTGTGGTTCGCATTGGTCAATTTTGGAATCGTGAAGGGTGTGTCTTACTAAGGAGTTGGTTGGAAATTGTGTTTATTTGTGAAGGAGGTGTCGTGTAGAGCTAATTTTCGAAGGGTGTTTCTGGTTTGTGTAGGGGAGTAAATTTTGTGAAGGTGGTTTTTTTGGATGGGTTGTTTTTTGGTTTTCATAGGGATTTAGGATCGCATGAAAAAAAAGAAAAGAAAATAATAATAATAATAAAAAACCCATGTTTTTTTGACATGGAATCAGACATGGAAAAACGATGGAAGAATATTTCATTGAATGAAAAACAAAAATCATCGATTACCACACAAAAAGATGAAGATTCCTTCTTGTCACATCGCATGTCGCTCTCGGTGGTTGGGAAATTTTTAGAAAAATGTTTATTCAATCAGGGGGCCCTTAAAAACACTCTGAAAAATTTATGGATATTAGAGGATGGAATTTCCATACAAGAAGTGGGCGGGGGATTTATTGTCTTCAAATTCTTTAATGATAGATATAAATAAATGGTTCTCAAAGGTAGTCCATGATCTTTTTATAACCATATCATTCTCATGGATGACTTTATAGGTGGGGATGATATTCATAAAATTAATCTAAATTGCTCACCTTTCTGGATACAAATAAATGGAATCCCATTTCATGGTCGAACGGATCGTGTTATGCAAAAAATTGGTGAATGAATTAGTCAATTTATGGACTGAAATAGATCTGATCCAATTCACTGGGGACCCGTGGTACAGATCAGGGTCTTGGTCGATGTGACACAACCACTAATGAGGGGTCTGTTCTTATCAATTGAAGAGTCTAACACCTAGATATATTTTGAGTTTAAAAAGTTTCCAATTTTCTATTTTTATTGTGGGTGTATTAGACACTTATAGAAAGTTTGTGACCCAAAAAAGGAGAAAGAACAAGGCAACATCATTATGCAATACGACCCTTGGCTTCAAGCGAAAATTACTGGACTCACGTTCATTTCTGAAGTGAAAAAACAAAAGGATCGAGACCAACTGTTGAAGGCTTTCTCTAAGAAGGATAAATCAGATCATAATAACATCATCATGCTTGGAACACTGGAATTTTCTGAGGATAATCATATTGATCTACAGGTGGAAGGAGGGCCTTTGGGCAGTGCAGTGGCTGGGGTCAAAACTGGGGAAAAGAATATGAGTTAGAGCACGGAGCCAGCTGCCACCTCAATCCGGGTTCCTGCTTCTATGAAAGACAATTTCTTACCATGAGTTGGACTGACATAAAAATGCAAGGAACCAACAGACCCAGGTTTTGAGCTGAACCAACTTTTTATCGAACCACTAGATCCTACTCATGGTCCACACTCTATTGCGCCAGGTACCACCTCCGTAGAAAAAATTGATATGACTGGGATAACGTCATCATGTACCCTAAACCATCAGACATGGAAAAGGATGAATCATGAAGATAGGGGTGGTGACCCTATTAATGCTAATCCTGAGGAGCATAAATGGATATTAGAGGCTTTCAAGCTAACTTAAAGCCTTCTAAAATGGTGGAAAGTGGCAGGTGATGGATAATTCTTTGAAGTTACATAGGTGGAGGCAGGTATATCCTATCCCTGCCCATAGAAATAAAAATCCTATGTTGGAACTATTGGGGGGGGGGGGGGGGTTGGAAACCCATGAATGGTTCAGATGATCTAGCACCATTGTGAAAAAATCTACCTGATATGTCTTTTATGTCCGAAACCATATTGGAAAACAAGGACAACACTGGTATTGCGTACAAATGTGGCTTTCAGGGCTACTTCCCAGTCCCCCGCCAGGGCCACTCAGGGGGACTGTGTCTCCTTTGTAAGGATAACATTGAAGTTATAATCACCTTGTACTCTTCAAATCATGTGGCTACATCCATCCATGATGATATCTCTCTACCCTGGACATTTGTAGGCTTCTACAGATGGCCATCACAAAATGATAAATGTAAATATTGGGACCTTCTCTGCTCACTACAATGAGGAATGCCTAGACCTATACTCTTTGGCGGTAATTTCAATGAGATTCTTCTCCAGAATGAAAAACACATAGGATATTTTTGGTCCTTTACCTCGATGTTAGGCTTCAGTGATACGATTTATATGGTGGAGTTGGCTGATCTGGGCTATGTAGGTAGTCCCTTCACCTGGTTTTGGGGAAACACAGAATGCACGCACATTGCCGAGTGTCTGGATAGATTTATAGGATCGAAAAAATGGACCAACATTTTCAAGCTGTTTCATATCACCCACCTAGCGTTGAATTATTCGGACCACTGCCCTATTGTTATCAACTTCTCTCACAGTGGACGCAACCCAAGATATGGGAAACCTTTCAAGTTTGAAAGCTTTTGGGTAAAAGACCGTGAGTGTGAATAATTTATCCAATCCTGTTGGAAGGGTGTAAATATAGACATTAGTTTTAACCTCCAATAGGTGGATACTATTCTGAGGTCATGGAGTAATAAAAAATTTCATCAACCCGACAAACACTCTGACTCTTTATAGAGACATCTTAACACCCTTCTGTCCTGATCCCCAACTAATGCTATTCTCTCCAGAATTGGTGTTATATAAAGTGAATTGGATGCTGATCTTTTCATTAAGGAAAGATTCTGGGCTATACACACACGTGAAACCCACATTAAATAAAGGGATGCAAACACCTTCTACTTTCATCAGAAGGCCTCTTCTAGGTGCTGCAAAAACAAAATTTCATGCCTTTCTCACCCTAATGGAAAAACTGTGTCCTATATTGAAGGTATTCATGATATTATTTCATGTTATTTTCAGAAAATTTATACTAAAAAAGATTCCACCATTTCTTCTAAGGTTGAGTCTTGCATCAAATATGTGATCATTGATGAGATGAACCATCATATCACAAAAGTCTTTTCAGATGATGAGATTCTCCAGGATCTTAAACATATCCATTCCACAAAAGCCACAGGTCCTGATTGCTTCCATGTTCTTTTCTTCAATCAATAATGACACATTCTCGACATCGACATCTGCGCTCTCATGAAAGGCCTTGGGGATGGGGAAATCAACCTCTTCTCTATTAATAAGAAAATTATTACCCTCATCCTAAAGATTAAGAAACCCATATTGGCTTCAGACTTCAAGCCAATTAGTATTTTTAATGTCAACTACAATATCTTCTCAAAGATTTTGGTCAATCGTTTGCACACGCGGTTACCTATCATTATCTTTGAAAATAAAACTGCCTTTGTATCAAAGAGTCTTATCACAAATAATTACATTATGGACCATAAAGTTTTTCATTCTATGAAAACACGATCTACTATGAAAATAGGTTCTATGACCTGGAAACTGGATATGACAAATGCTTACGATAGAGTGGAATGACACTTTCTCCAGTTCGTTATGACAAAAATGGATTTTTTCTCAAAATGGGAAGATATGATCATGCATTGTGTTTTGTCTGTATCTTTCCGGATTAATTTCATTGGTGGATTTTCCCAAGGCTTCTCACCCACCTGAGGCCTCCACCAGGGAGATCCCCTCTCTCCATTTCTCTTCATCTTGGTGGCTGATGTTTTTTCTAACCTCATTTCCTTGGAAGCTTCCTCTAATTTGATTCATGGGGAAAAGGTGTGCCAGGACAGGCCACCTATTTTTCATATTTTCTTTGCGGATGAATGCCTACTTTTCTCTAGAGCTATGCATAATGAATTCCTCGCTATCTATCATGTGATCTGCCTTTATGAGAGGGCCCCTGAACGAGTGATCAATCTGGGCAAGTTGGAAATATTTTTTAGTATTGGTGTCCCACCAACCAAGCGAGCGGAGCTTTGTCTCACTATAAGTATTAAAATGGTCGATAAGCACAACAAATACCTTGGGCTTCCTAAATTAGTCAGCCGATCAAAAAAAGAAAATTTCCCATCTATGGTGGATATAATCAAGAAAAAAAATCCAAGGTTGGACCCCGAAAAGAATTTCTAAAGTGGGTAAGGAAACTCTCATCAAGGTCTCCCTTCAGTATACCCCCAACTATATCATGTATTTGTTTAAGCTTCCGGGTACGATTATTGATGAAATTTACTCCCTCATTGCTAACTTCTAGTGGGGTCATAATAATAGAAGAAACAAAATACACTGGATTGCTTAGAAGTTGCTCTGCACCCCTAAATCAGGTGGAATAATGGGATTTTAGGACCTAAGTCTCTTTAATGATTCCCTTTTGGCCAAATAGGGTTGGCGCCACATGATTCATCCATCTTATCTCTGTGCACAGATTCTCCGTGCAAAATATTTCCCCCACTCGGACTTCCAGAACTCCTCTCTTGGACCTCGTCCCAGTTTTCTATGGAGAATTATTTGAGGATCAAGAAATTTTCTTAATAAAGGGTTGGGTTGGAGGATTGGGGATGGTACGAAAATTAACATTTGGACCGATCCCTAGTTGATAGATAAATATGGCATGCGAGCTACTTCCCCATACTTTCCTAGATAATGATAATGCCACTGTTATTTGTTTGTTTGACCATCATGGGATTGAGTGGTGTATAGAAAAAATCAATTCATGGTTCAATGAAAAGGAAAAAAGGATCATTCTTAGCATCCCCTTTGTGATGGATGCAGGGAATGATTGTTTATTTTAGAGAAAAAACTTTTCTGGAGCCTATATGGTGAAGTCAAGATATAGGCTCGCTCTTGATGCTCATTTATAGGAAAAAGGGGATTTGGAAAACACTTTGGCAGCTTAATGTTCCCCAAAAAATATAATATTTCTGGTGGTAGGTGTGCACTGGTATTCTTCCCACCATGGACTTTCCCACTTTATGCCATGTTATGAATGGTAAGAAATGTCCCCTTTTCTCGGGTGTTTTAGAATCTCCCCTGCATGCGATCACCCAGTGCTCGAGGGTGGAGGAGATCTGGATTACTTGGGGATCTGTTATGGATATTTTTCGAGATATGGCATAGGAACTTCCAGCACTGCTGATGTTGTGGTCTTCCTCTTTCTCGGATGATAAATTTTCCGCATTGTGTATCGTGGCTTGGATCATCTGGGTTCGACGAAATGAATTCATCTTTAATCACACAACCAAGCCTTTCGAGTTCTGGATTGAACGGGCTACCTCTTGGATTGAGGGGTGGAATTGGAATTTTTATTAGCATGGGCTCTTTGGAACTCACACAACTATTTCATGGTGGTGACCTCCCTCAACAGGGATCCTTAAGATTAATGTTGATGCATCTATCTCCAAGGGTGGATTTGTTGGAATTGGCCTTTTTTCCCAGGACCATCAAGGCCAAATTATTCCTGCCAAACATGAATCAAAATATACTCTCTAGTATCCTGCTATTTCTGAAGCCTTTTCTTTCCTTTCCAAGCTGAATTTTGCAAAATGTTTTGGATGGGAATCTATTCACATTGAATCAGACTATCTCACCATTATCAATGATATCAGGTGTAATGATGGTGGCCTCCATTATTTTGTCTTCCTCATCAGAAAAATCTAGTCTCTAAGTTGAATCTTCACAGCCTGATCCTTCTGTTTCATCAAAAGGGAAGGAAATGAAGCATCCCATCATGTGTCTTCTTTTGACCTTTTTGGAAGGAATCATCTCTGACTTGACCATTTTACTTCATGGTTGTATGAATTTTTAACGACTGATATCTTTGATTAATATATCATATTTTTTTTAAAAAATACAGGAACAAAGAAGATTCAATAAGATTGACTAAGGGGAGGTAGATCTACGAGCATTCAATGGAGAAAGACTTGTTGTTATGTCTACTGGATACTAACAGCCCATTTTTCCAACGAGAATGATCTTGGTTTTAAAATATTTTTATGACATGACTTCAGTCACTAAAAACATTATATATGAGTCCAAAGGTGATACAAATGGATTTATTTTCAAGTTTGGAAATAAATTTTGTTTCTTTTATAAATAAAGCACATGTTATGGTAAGTAATATTTAAATAATGGTTTTTATGTGTTGTATTATGAAAACTAAGTAATGGATATTGATAATGAAACTAGTTCACATGACTCATACTACACCCAACTTTGGAATCATTGGATAGGTCATGTAAACAAAAATAATTTGACCAAATTACACCAATATAGATATTTATAATCATTTGAACTAAAACCACTTGGTATTTTTCATGCATGTTTACAAGGAAAAATTACTAAATCCTTATCTATTGGAAAGAGTAAAAGACCAAAATAGATTATTTAGTTAGTTCATATCGATGTTTGTGGACTATTTCTAGTTGAAGAAAGGAGTGGATAATCATACTTCATAACTTTTACTGATGATTTTAGTAGACATGGATATGTATAATTAATGATGTATAAGTCGGATTCTTTTTACAAATTCAAAGAATAGAAGAATGAAGTTGAGAACTAGATTTTTAGGAATATTAAGACACTCCAATCAAAAAATGGTGGAGAATATCTTAATAAAGAATTCATTAATTATTTATAGGTGTTTTGGATTCTATCCCAACTCACTCATCCTTATACACCATAATGGAATGGTGTAAGTAAAATGGGGAACCACACCCTATTGGACATAGTGACATAAATGATGAGTCATGCGAGTCTTCTTTTATTTTTTTGGGAATACACATTATAAACAACATAAAAAAACTAAACCATGTTCCAAGTAATGTGACAGATATTATTCCATACCAATTTTGGGGTGGAAGAAACTCACATTTTCATACTTACATCTGTGGGGATGAAAAGGATTTGTTAAGTCCTTTTCAGACAACAGAATTACACCTTATGGTACCAAGTGAACCTTTATAGTATACCCTAGGGAAATAAAGGGATATTACATATATGACCCCTATGAAAAAAAAGGAAATTGAAGTAAGATACAACATATGAATTAAGAGGGAGAATATATCTAAAATAGATAGTGGGAATGAATAAAATTTGATGAAGTCCATGCTAAAGGTAAAAGAGAGTTGACACATAAAAAAAATCAATAAATCCCCATGGAAGAAGAAGTATTAAAGACACAAATACTACATAGGAGTACAAGATAGATTATAGAACCTAAAAGATATGGTTTTCTAGTCACCAAAGACGGTGACCCATTATTAGCTAATAATATGATCCTGTAACCTACAAGGAACTAGTAAGTGGAAAAGATGTTTCTAAGTGGAATGGATTTATGAATTCTAAAATGGATTCCTTATACCAAAACCAAGTCTGGATTTTGGTATACCCTTAAGTGGATGTAAACCCCATTGTTTATAAATGGTTATTCAAGAAGAAAGTAGATATGAATGAACAATTTAGTACTTATAAGGCATGACTAGTCACAAAAGGGTTCAAATTACATCAAGGAATAGACTATGATGAAACCATTTCATTAGTTTCTATGTTGAAATCCCTTAGAATTATACTTTCCCTTATGACTTACCATGACTATGATATTTGGAAAATTAATTTCAACAAAACCTTCCTTAATGGGAACCATTAGGAAGATGTCTATATAATTCAACCTAAAGTCTTTTTGACTCTAAAGGATGCCAAAAAGGTATATAAGTTGCAAAGATCCATTTATGGATTAAATTAAGAATCCATGTCATGAAAAATTTGATTTGATGATGCCATAATTGAATTTGGTTTCATAAATAAGGAATGTGAGACGTGTGTGTATAAGTGGTTTAATGAGATTATGGTAATTTTCTTAATAATTTATGTCAAAGACATATTAATTATTTAAAATGAGATACCAATCCTATATTTTTTTAAATCCTAGTTAAATAAATGGTTCTCGATGAAGGACTTAGGAGAAGCATCATATTTCTTAGGATCAAGATCCATCACGATAGATCCAAGTTATTACTTGGTCTAAGTCAGGGTACATATATTGAAAAGATAATAAATAGATTTAGTATGGGATAATACAAAATAGTATTGTTGATAGTGCCACATAGAATTCATATTTCTAAGAAAATGTGTCCTAAAACACACAAGGAAAGAAAAATTATGGCAAAGATTCTATATGTGTCAGTGATTGGTGCAGTCATGTATGCTATGCTATGTACTAGTATAGATTTATCCTAATCCTTAAGTGTGGTAATAAGATATCAAAATGACCTAGGTGACAACTATTGGATGGTTGTCAAGACTATACTTAAGTATCTAATTTGAACTAAGGACATATTCCTGGTTTATGGAGAGGATAAGAAGCTAGTCATCAGAGGATATGTAGATTCTAGTTTCCAAATAGATCAATATGATCTGAAATCATAGATGAGATAACTATTCATTCTCAATGGGGGTTCTTTGAGATAAAAGAGATCAAATCAAGCTATGGTCATAGATTCTATAGTAAATCCTGAGTATATTATGTCTTTTGAGGTTGCTAAAGAAGAATTTTAGGTATGAAACTTTATCCAAGAGCTTGATGTGGTATCTAGAAGTAAAGATCCTATCACACTCTATTATGATAATAATAAAACAATATCCCTTTCAAAGGATCCATGTCCAAATCAGCAAATGAAGCACATACTTCATAAGTATCATCACTTGAGGGATTTTTCTCTGATAGGTGAAGTTGCAATTAGAAATATATCCATGGAAGTCAATGTGGTGTAACCCTTGAATAAATCATTAAATTAGTAGAAAAATTATCTTCATGTGAGGTTAATTGGCCAGAAAGTTGTTGTGAATTTGATCTAGTACAAGTTGAAGTATGTTTGGATTTTGGTGTTCTAGAACTAACTATTTTTACTTTGGATTACATGTATATTCAAAGAAGTAAATATTAATTTTAAATATATTTTTACATATTTTTCATTATTCTGTATGAATTTAATGTAATAATGTACTAGAGTATCTTCCACATTAAAAGGTAATAGTAGTTCCCCACTATGATGAGAACCTTGAAATTCTATAATGATATTCTTAAACCTAGTTATATAGTCAGATACCATTATATGATGGGGAATATATTATGTTAACTATCATGTGTGGGTACTCGTAAACAGATGAGACTTCTTCTCATGAAGTTAACACTTGGTAATGTATAAGATAAGATATTATAAGAATAGATCTACTAATAAGAATTCCTCATGTTTATGTGTCATCTAATATTCCTACCTGTGAGAGTGTGTAATGGTCCTTAGACTTTAAGATTATTATTAATTCATGTCATGAATCACACACTTAGATTTATTGACCAAAACCACGACAACATATATTCATGGGAGGTAGGTTACATTGGGTGTGTTGTGAATAAAATGATATTAATGAATAAGTTAAGGAAGGATTTTACATTCTATATTAATGGAAGTTGATATCTTGAACCTTTGATTAAAATATAATTATCACATTATTCCATGTCCACGGTGTAGTGATAATTTTATTTCATATACTCAAAGAAATATGTATTAATCATATAGGTTGATGACATGGATGTGCAACCAAATTGATGAGATATTCTGACAAAGGGATTATATTACACAGTGAGGGCTCATATGTGGTTTTTATGTTGAAACATTAACTTTTTTTTATATTGAATTCCTTGACCTATTTCTAGACAACAATATTTGACTTTAGGAAAACCTACCTAATGACAATGAGAAATAATCTTATAGGGTTACACATTAAGTGTTTCCATTGACCTTGATTAAGTTCTATTTGAATTTAATTATTGTAATAAATATTATTCTCAAGACCAATGGATAATTTTATTTAGGATTTATTGGTCTTAAATATTATTCATAAGGTAATAAATAATTATTTATTGTATTAAATGAATATTTAATAAATATTTATTCAATATATTATGAATAAAATATATATTTAATTGAATATTTAATAAATATTTATTCACTATATTGCAAATAAAATGTTTATTTTAAGAATATATATTTAATTAAATATTTATTTGGGTATTTGATAAATACTAAGGAGGATGAGCAGAACAAGTTTATGTATGGTGATAAATATTAATTTTCATGTTGGTAAAATAATATTTATCATTGCACCAGTTAGCATATGCCGTAGAATAATTTTTTTTATTTTAATACATAAAATGGGTATAGACACAAGTTTAAAATTTTATTAAGGGAACTTGTGCAATTAATTAAATTACAACCCTAACCCTGGGTCTATAAATAGACCATTTATACATTCTAAGAGAGGCTAATTGAGAATTTTTGTGAATAATAGATTTCTCTCAAGAGATTCTCCTACCTCATCCATCCAATCAAGAATAAGAGTGAAATGATGATTATTCAAGATCGAATTAACTATCTCAGCGATCCATACAAACACATCAAGATGATAGATTCTCTTTACTAACATCGGAAAATCTATCAGTGTTGTTTTGAGATCAAAATAACATGTGTAGATCAACAATAGAGGTATTCTACACTTGGATCCTATATGGACAATGATAGTAATCTGAAAAAGTTTTTTTTCCAGATGATTAATAATACCATCAAAGAAAGATCCTATAATGAGGTATTTTCTTTTTTGATATATTAAATTAATTATAAATTTAATATAAAAATATATCCTCTTAGTTATAGTAACATTCTTATCAATATTATATTGGAAAAATTTCATTGTTCATGACATTCTCATCTTGTAAAATATGCAAATGATCCATAAAATCCAACATTTACTAAGTCAGGATCGACACCAATAAGTGCTTCTACTACACCCAAACCTTTAGTAAATTAAAATATCAAATAGATCCATTATACATCTGGTGGATCCTGCAACCCACTAGCTAGCTGGTGTGGTTCCTAGGTAGATGTGCTTCTACCCAAGAGCCACCGACCAACTAGTGGTGCCGATTGGGGCTAGTAAGATGGCCCTGATAATATATATTTTTTTGAATACCCAAACTCTCTCTTTTACCCTCATTATCCCATCCCTACCTCAACCTCCAACACTCTAGGTGCTCTATTACAGTGATTTTAGGCTCTCTCCTTTCCTTCCATCTCCTCCCTTCGATGCCTATACATGATTTTTATCCCACAATTCCGAATCTGGTGAGTTCTATCTTGATCCAGATCAATTATATCCTATTTCCATGATCAATACAAATTTGATTCTTAATTCCTTAATTAAATCTAAGGGTTTTGGAATGGTATAACAAGTTAATTGTTTTTTATTGATAAAATTAGCACCCATATTCATAGTTTTAGAATTTTTGCACTGGTTGGACCTAAACTATTATCGGAAATAGATCATCTCAGGCATGTGTGATCTTTCCTTACCCTTTGGGTGTAGTTTATCTTTAACCCCAATCATATAATTCTTATCATGGAAGATTGAGGATAATTATAGGATTCAGAGTGGTTCAATTGGACTTGGATAGTGACCCTTTCCGTCAAAATGTTGTTTCACCTAAGGTAGGTGTTTCTTATCATTAGATCCTATTTATATCAGTTCTTGTCATGATTATTTGGAATGTGTGTGAAAACTCATTAGACCCATTCTTGATGTTTAATTGAATGTGGTGTTCCTATGTATCATGTGAGACCTATTCTTGATATGTTCTTTAATTTGTATTTTTAATGGTTATGAATCTTACTTGACATGATGTAATGTTTGATCTATTATCCTATATATTGAATTTCACATGTTGTTCCTTTATATTCTATAGTTGAGCTTGTAGGTTGATCCATATTATTATCACTCAAGGGGTATGTGTTAGACATATGGTTGACATGTACATGGGTTATCCCTTTAAGGGGGATGTTTCAGATGTGTTTTTTTGACTATCCCATCTAGGGGATGTGTCAGGCGGTTGGATGAAATTCCTTTCAGTATAGAGACGAAGCAGGTAGAGCTGGTCTTTAAGGAGCCAACATATGTGTTATACTAGTTTGATATACTTGTTTCATATTTATGATTTATTTAATTTCAGGGCATGCACCACTATATCTTATGCACTTATGTTAAGAACCTATTGGTGGTATCCTACTGGGTATCATACTCACACCCTACTTAGGAATCATGGTGCACATGTAGATTTTATGACCATGGATTTAGTGAAGGAAAAATTAATTGCAATGGGAAGTTGATTAGGATTACTAGGAGGGTACTAGAATTGCTGGATATACTTCTGGGTTTGATGTCTACTACTATTTTTTCTTAGTTACTTTATTCTCATATATTTATCCACCACTCATGGGGATCATTTTATTCATTTTAGGTTGTGTGAATTACATACCATACTAAAATTGTAACAAATCATGTAATTATAGAGTAATTTTTTTTCATATTTATTAATATGAATTAGATAGTTATATTAGTTATAAGAATATTAAGTATTTTGTAACCAAAAAAAGAAATTGTTAAAATTGAAGATTTTATTACAAGATTTTATTTAAAAGATTAATTGATAAATTTTAGAATTTTAATTTTATAAAATGAATATAATTTTTGAAATAAAAATATCAAAATTTACTTTGGGTTAATTTTTTTTGAAGAATATTGATTTTTCAGTGAATAGTGAAAATACCGATTTTTATAAAAAGTATTATCTTTTTAATAAAATAAATAATTTAAGAATACTAATATTTATTTAATATGATTTAATTTAACCTAAGTATTATTTAGTTATATTAAATCCAATTAATTAATTTTTAATCAATTTTACATTAGTTTTTAGTATAAATTTGTTTTTTAGTTTAAAAATAGGTTTTTCTAAAAAATGTTTTAAAATGCATAATGTTTTTCCCTTTTAATTATTTAAGACAATACCTAATGGGGGATATTTTAAATGAAATATATATATTATATATCAATAAATATTAATTTTTTTTTAATATAATGATTATTATTAGTTATAGAGTTAATATAGAATCATCTTCTGCTAAAAAAATACTCTTCTTAAAAACTCACTATCTCACCGTGTCTGTGAGATTAATATTAAATTAAAATTTGAAACTTATATAAAAATAGATTATATATTTGGAATAATAATTTTTTATTATCTGATAAGTTTAACTTAATTTTTTACTAAATCTATTTGTGAAAACAATTAAAATTAATTACAACGATTAAGATAAAAATAAGTTTACTTAGTGGTTAAACTTAGAATATAAGGTGTAAAAATGAACCAAAACTTGTAAAAAAACTATTTTATGGCCAGATTCATACCTTATTAATTATATTATTAATAATAGATCATTATTGGGGCCTGATGATATGAAAAAATGTGGGTGGAATTTACTCTTTAAAAAACGTACAATTGTTCCACTCTCCTCACTTATAAAAGGACACCCCCTCTCCTCATTTATTCACACCTTCAAAGACAATTCGTTTAGAAAATACATACCCAAATAAATTATACACTTCTATACTATCATCCTATAATCCTTACTTTGGGAATAAATCCAACCAAGGAAGACCTTTGGTTCAAACCAAAGGAGATACCTGAATAAGATGCAACATTCATCAACAAACGATTTTGTTTTATTTATTTATCCACCCCTTAAATTATTCTTATACCATGATGATATAATAAAATCAGTATATTTAATATACTTAGTGTTTTTATGTTAATTTTATTACCTAAAACCTCACACACTTCCATAAAATGGGTTACAAAATCATCATTCGTGTGTACGATGGACTACTACCTCACGAAATGATGTCATTCATTTTTCCATCAACACCTCTCATAGTTGGGTAGAATGATGGATATAAAGTTTATATATTATATTTTTAACATAATAATATATTTTTATTCATTATATCATACATAACCTTTTATACTCCATTCTATAAAGGATACAATAACGTTGCTCGTGTGTATGGAAGACTACCTCTTCATAAAGCGACGCGATTCATTTTTCACTAACATGTTAGGTGGAAGGTAATAAGGGAAAATATAATAAATATATGTGACATAAATGAAATATTTATTATATTAATGACATAGTTATTATTTTGAAATATAATATATCCTTTTATTTTTACCTTCTCACTCACTAAAAAAATGATCACATCCTTCGTGGATATGTGGACTACCATCTCCTCAAAGAGATGTGATTCTTTTTTTAATTACCAAATCACAAGAATTATATATATAAGTATATATAATTAAATAATATTATGAAATATTTCATATTTTCTGCCTTTGTTTTTTTATTTTTCTCTAAATACTTTCTTAGATCATTTGTTAATTCGGAACTTTCAACCTAAAAACGAAATGCAGAGAACTGGAGAAATCAATTTGAAAGTTATCATATGATTTAAGAATAAAAAGTATTGATAATTATATTAGATTTTGAGTATTTCATATAGTTATAAGAAAAAATCATCCAACATATTCATAAAATAGGATCTATAATTATGAGGAAATCAGATCCAATATTCTGAGAAAACCAGATCTAGTATTCTGAGAAAATTGGAACCAGTATTTAGAGCAAATCAGAACTAGTATTCTGAGTAAATCGAAACTAGTATTCCAAGAAAATTGGAAAAAATATATAAAGAAAATTAGAATCAGTATTCTGATAAAATAGGATCCAGTATTATGAGAAAATCATAACTTGTATTATGATCAAATCAGAACTAGTATTTTGAGAAAATTAGATCCATCATTCTAACCAAATCAGATCCAGTATTATGAGAAAATAGGATCTAGTATTCTGAAAAAATCAAATCTAACATTCCAAGAAAATTTAATCCAACATTCTACGAAAATTGGATCCAGTATTCTTCACAAATAGGATCGAACATCATTGGGTTGAGAAAATCAGATTCAGCTAAATCGGAGTAAAAATTTAGACTGAGAAATTGGGGAACAATTTCAATAAAATTTTTATTCTTTTTTTTTGGCTCAATTGTTTTATAAAAAAATTGTAAACTAATAGGAGTTATTATAATCTTTCCTATCAGTAGATAGAAGGTATATAATAGGATTTGACATAAGTTTTATTCACTTATTCATAATAGTGAATTTCCATAGACCCACGAGAGTGTCTATGGAAAGGACATAAGTTCTCACACTGAGGATGAACCTTGTAAATATATTGTGATTTTATTTCTTTCCTACTTTTTCATGCATGAGTATTTAATGAAATTTGATAAGGAAATAAATCTTAATAGGTTTTAGGGTTTAATTTTATAAGTGTTTTGAAACTTATAAAAAGTGAACAACTGATTCAACCCCCCCTCTTCTCAGTTGTTATTCGATCCTTGGAACTTCAATTGGTATTAGAGAATTCAAGTTCCCTTATTGAATCATTATCATGGATAATATGAATTATATCAATAGTATTGGTATTCCAACATTTTATGGAAAAAATTATTATAGATGAAAAAATAGGATGATTTCTTATCTCCCCTCTCTTGGCTTGGAAGTTATTGATGGTGATACTATTGGGTTTCCACCTATTGAAAAAGTTTCTCCTAGGAAATTTTATGATAAGAGAAATATTGAAGTTGATGGAAAGGCTAGAAATTTTATTCTCATATACTTATCAAAAAGTGTTTATCCAAAGGTGATGGGTCTCAAAACTTCAAAAAGTATGTTTGAAAATATAGAAAGTGTTTTCAAAGGGAATACAAAAGTTAAGAAAGAAAAGCTAATTTTTATGAATAGTAAGTATAAAGTCATCAGAATGAAAGATGAAGAAACAATTGATGAATACTTCACCAGATTAAATGAAATAGTTTTCAATATTAGGGGATTTAGATATGTTTTGGAATAATATAAAACTATGAAGAAACTTATGAGAAATTTTTTTGACAGGTTTGATTCTAAAATTTATTCTTTAGAAGATAAGGATGATTTACCTCTTGATGAATTCTATAAATTTCTTGTTTCATATGAAATGAGGAAATCCCCAATGTTTAAAAAGAAAATTTAAGATGAAATGGGTTTTGAAGCTATGGGAAAGATGAAAATCCAATATTTTGATTTAGTAGATCCTTATGAGTCTAAAGATAAAGAGGATGATGATATGAATGAAAAAATCACATCTCTTATATTCAAGAACTATATAAGAGGATGAGGAAAGTATGGAGGTAAAATACCTCTAAATTTTTTTGAGTGTTTTATAATTAGATAATTTTCTATTGATTTCCCAAGAACAAAGTTGGATAATATCAAGATGATTCTAATGAAAAACCTCGATGGAAGAAGTGGTAAAAAAATGATAAAAAAGAAAAGTCTTCCAACTGATACTAGAAGATGTTTACTAGAAACAAAATAAGTATGTTGAGTAAGAATGTTGAATTGGAATCAATTGATAACAATTCATATGAAGATTAATGTTTATTAAAATTCATAACCATTTTTGAAAAAGTTTATAAAAAATATTCCTCATATAGTGAAGAAGGTGGCGAAGAATCTTATAGAGAGTTTCATCTTAGAACCAAACTTATTGCATGTCTTGAGAAAAAAAACTCTCTTGAAATAAATTATAGTAATGAAGAATGATCATGAAGAATTTTCGGATGGAAAAAATATTTCATCAAGGAGGATGAATGCATTCAGGAGATTTTAAGTCACAAACTTAGAAATTATAAACAGGGAAAGATGATTAAAGATCTTAGTATGAATATAGAAGCTAATAAAGAAGAGGTCAAAAAGTTTAAATCAAAACTTATTGAGTCTGAAATTACCTTTAGGAAGATGAATGAAAACATCAAAAAATATTTAGAAGTCAATTTTGAGACATTAAATTTTGCTGAGAAGGATTAATATGAGAATCAGGTGAAATCTTATCTTATAAAAAATAATGTTTCTTATGATTATTTTAACATTTCAAGTTCTAGAAAAAGTATCAGGAAATCTTGGGTGGAGAAAGGAAGTGAGAAACCTATCAATTCTATAATTGTATAAAACTCACTCAATAGAAATTATGGTCCACATCCTGAGCATGTTAGAGCTGAAAGAATTTAAATACCTCAATAAAGTTTCTATTGAGAAAGATCACTCTTGAATCGAAAATATAGATTTGATGGCTATTTCTGGCGTTGTGGATTCTATGGGAACAAAGATTATAATTTTTTGCATAAATTATATTTACTAGGAATAAGGTTTGAGAAAAATGTAAGAAACAATGAAAGAAGAATGGGTAACATTCCTAACTTACAAGAAGATGAAAAGGTGAATTCTCAAGATATTAGAAACTTTCCAACAAAAATTAATTTGAATATTTGGAAGAAGTTTGTGGAATATGTGATTAGTCTGGTCATCATGTAGAAAGATTTATGACACTCCTTCCAGAATAAGTTTCTTATGAAATAAAGGAAAAGAAATATGAAAAGAATAAGGTTGAGGAAATAGATTTTGTTGTTGAGACAACATTGAAAGAAAGTAAGTAGAATAAACCATGGATACTTGATAGTGTTTTTTCTTCACATATGATAGGTGATATAAAAATATTGAAATTTTTTGAAATTCATGAAGGAGGAACAATTACTTTTGGCAATGATATTTTCTTAAAAATCAGAGGAATCAAAACAAAAGATATTGAAGTTGAGAAATTGAAATATAAGAAAGTTTTACCTTTTAATCAGATAAAACATAACTTACTTAGGGTAAGTCAACTTTTTGATGATGGAAAATAATTAATCATAATAAAGGATTCTTATATCATCAAAAGCATGAATGAGGGAAAAGTCATTACAAAAGGAGAAAGTACCAATGTGAATCTCTTTCAAATAGAAGAATTCAATAACTCATGTTACTTGAGTGGTGATGATTGAAAAAATTTGAGGCACCGAATACTTGACCACCTTGGGTAGAAAAACATTAATAAACTTTGTAAAGTTGATATAGTCTAGAATTTTCTAGAATTGAAAAGAAGTGATGAACATGTTTGTATTATTTTCCAAAAAGGAAAGATGACTAAAAAAATTCATAAAAGAGTTGAGATTAAATCTACCAGACCACTTAAGATTATTAATTCCGATTTATATGGACCAATGAGAAATCAATCAATAAAAGGAGACTTGTACTTTATCAATTTTAATGATTATTTCACTTGGATGACAAACATTATGTCCATGAAGCCCAAGTCAGAGTCCATTAAAATGTTCAAATTTTTTAGAAAATATATTGAGAAAGAATTGGGGGTTTCTATAAAGAATCTGAGAAGAGATAATGGTACCAAATTCATAAACAATACTTTTGAATCTTATCTGAGAAAACATGGTATAAAGAATCAGTATATTTCTCCCTATACTTCACAACAAAATAGAGTAGCAAAAATAAAGAATAAAATCTTGGTGGAAATGGGAAGAAATACGTTAGCTGAATAAAAAATTTCAAAATTATTTTGGAGAGAACCTATTAGTATTGCTGTACATGTTCAAAATAGATGTTTTTTGAGACTGGAAACCAACATGGCTCCTTATGAAATGTGGTGTAACAAAAAACCTTCATTGAAATTATTCGAAGTTTTTAGAAGCCCATGTTTGATAAAAAAATATAGATTGGGGAAAATTTGATGAGAAAGATAAGGAAAGAACTTTAATGGGTTATTCTCCAAATGTTGGAAGTAAAAAATGTTGGAATAAACGTTTAAAAAAGTTGATGGACTCATATTACGTGAAGGTAATTGAAAATCAAGGTTCCTTAACAAAGGTTTTTGAGAATGATGAGGAGGATAAATTATAGATTTCCAAAAATAGTGAAAGTAATTCAAAACATTCTTATCAAGATTAAAAAGAATCATGTGATGAGGAAATTAAAGTTGGGGAAGAAACCTTGAGATTTCATACCTTATAAAAACATATTTGATCTGAAAACATTATTGGGAATCAGAAGGCTCCAGTTCAGACTAGAAGGAAGTTGATATTAGAAAATCAGACTTCACTTATCTCAAAAGTTAAACCAGAATCAGTTTCAGAGGATATTCAACATAAATAATGGATGAATTCTATGAATGAATAGTTGGACCAAATTAAGAAGAATGAAACATGGGAACTTGTTCCAAGGACATAAAATAAAAAATATCATCAGAACCAAGTGGGTTTATAGAAACAAATTGAATGAGAATAGAAAATTTTCAAGAAGAAAAGTGAGACTAGTTTGTAATGGATATTCACAGGTGGAAGGTGTGGATTTTGATTAAAATTTTTCCCCAGTTTCACTATTGGAAACTATTATAATGTTTCTTTTAGTTCCACACATTGGAATAACAAAGTTTATTAGATGGATGTAAATTTAAATTTCTTAAATGGCTAGATTTAGGAATAAGTTTATAATGAGAAACCTTGTGGGTTTCAAATTGATGAGGATGAAAACAAAGTTTTTAAATTGAATAAATATTTGTATGGTATGAAACAAGATCCACATTCTTGGTATTAAAAGATTGAAAATTATTTGAGAATAATGAAATTTTATAAAGGAAAAGTTGATAACAACTTGTATGCGAAAGATGTTGACTATGAAAATTTAATTGTAATTGTTTATGTGGATGATATAATTTTTGATGGGTATGAAGAAAATGTTTGTGAAGAGTTTACTAAATAAATGAAGAATAATTTTTAAATTTCAATTTTGGGAGAATTGAATTTCTTCCTCAGATTACAATTAAAAAAAAGAAAAATATATTTTATTATCTCAAGAAAAGTATGCCAGGGAATTGTTAAAGAAGTTTGGGATGGATGAATCCAAAAAAGTTTCAACTCATATTTCAATGAGCACAAAGTTGAGTAAAGATTAATCTAGAATAAGTGTGAATTTGAAAGACTTTCAAAAGCTGATAAGAATCCTATTTACCTTAGAGCTTCAAGGCCTGATATTGTTTATGCTGTGACTTTATGTTCCAAGTACCAAAGTAATCTAAAATAATTACATATATTGGTAGCAAAGAGTATTGTGAGATATGTTAAAGGAACAACTTCACATGAGTTTTTATACAAAAGAAATTGTGAGATGAATTTTCTTGGTTATAATGATGCCGATTGGGCTGGAGATTGTAATGATAGAAAGTAAACCTTAGGAAGACCATTTTTTCTGGGTGAATGTTGTGTGAGTTGGCATAGTAAGAAACAATTTTCAGTAACTTTGAGAACAACCGAATATGAATATGTTGCAGCCACTCAGGCTTGTACTAAAATTTTGTGGATGAAAGTTCAAATGAAAGATTTGAAATTAAAAGTTTCTAAACCATTGAAGATACTTTGTGATAGTCAGAGTGAAATTGATCTTTCTAAGAATCCTGTCCAACATTCAAGATCAAAACACATTGATATAAAGTTTCACTTTATAAAAGAGAAAGTTGCTACTAGAGATGTTTTACTAGAATACATTTAAACAAAGTATCTAATTACTAATATCTTTACAAAAGAAATGTTGAAGGAAAGGTTTATTGAATTATGGTTTCAACTTCATGTTTAGCCTCATCCTATGTCTTCCTAAACCTCATAAGGAAGAGATACCCCATCGTGATTTGGATTATGTTGACAAAGGGGGAGAGTAAGTAACAACTTTGTACTTTGTAAGGAGTTTTTACTTAGCTTTATTTTATGAATATGAATATTTTGTTATCATATAATGGGGTATAGAAAAAGAAATATAAGAGAGGGAGAGAAAAATGAGAGGAGAAATATAAAGTGAGAAAATAATGAATGGGGGAGAGAAAATGAAAGTGTGAAAAGAAAAGTGAGGACAGTTATCTTTACATGGATGCAAAATTTTATTACCATAGAGGGATGAAATTCATTCAAAGAAATTACTTTATCTAGTAGTGTGGTGTCAAGACACTATTTTTTTTGAGAAAGGTTATGTTTTGATGAAAGTAAAAAATTTGAGTTGTTTATAAAAATGAGTTGTGAGAAAATATCTGAGAGTTGGAAAAGTTTTTAACAAGGGTTATGAATAAATCCAAAGGGGGAGATTGAAGAACCTTTGTGGTGTTTTGAAAAAGTTTTGTATTTGTTTAAAATTAAATTTTTTTTGTTATCCAAGAATTGGATCCATGTACATTAGATTCATATCATTGGATTCGAAAGAATTGTAGGAAGAATTTATTGGTTGTTGGGAGTTTTTTTTGGTGAAATTTGAGAAAGAATGAAGTTGACGAGTTAGAAAGAAAGAAGTTATTGAGACATAATCTATTTATTGAAGAAGTTTTTTTTGTTGAAGGGGTTTGTTTAAGAAATTAAAGTCACGATTTAGAATGTTTTCATAATTTCTAAAATAAATTAGATGATGCTTTTAAGATCATAGAGTTCTCACAAATCCTGAAAATATTCATGATATTTTTTTGAAGAAATGGTGGAGAGGTTTGATACAGATTCACTTAAAATAAAAAAAATTGGATCCGACATTTTTAGAAAATTGGATCCAGAATTATTATTCTAAAAGTAAGACCCGGCATATTTAGAAAATCAGATCCAATATCATTTTTCTAAAAATTATATCTAGCATATTCAGAGAATCTGATCAAGAATCTTCAGAAAATTGAATCCAGTATTATTGTTCTAAAAATCGGATCCAACATTGTTGTTATGAAAATAGGATCCATAATATTTAGAAAATTGGATCCATCTTTATTATTCTGAAAATTGGATATAACATATATAGAATTCATATTCACTCAAAAGGAAAATTTGAAAAGTTGAGGAGGTCAAACATGGAATTCATTTTTTCATAAATCTCAAAGAAATATAAGGAAGTTTAATAAAGTCAAAGTTGAAGTTTTAAATGTAAGATATTTTTAGAGTTTTGAGATTTAAGGAAGTGGAAAATATTTCACATTTCCTACCCTTGGTTTTTGAGTTTCTTATAAACACTTTATCATATCATTTGTTCATTTGAAACTTTCAACATACATACGAAAGGTAGAGAATTGGAGAAATCAAAGTGAATGTTCCTATATGATTGAAGAATAAAAGTATTGATAATTCTATGAGAGTTTGATTTTTACAGATAGTTCTAAGAAAAAAAGATCCAACATATTCTAAAAATTATATCTAGCATGATGATAAAATTGGATTCAGTATTATGAGAAAATCAGATCCAGTATTCTGAGCAAATGGGAACCAGTATTTTGAGCAAATTGGAACTAGTATTCTGATAAAATCAGAATCAGTATTCTACGAATATCAAAACTAATATTCTGAGAAAAACAAAACCAGTATTATGAGTAAATCAGATCCAGTATTCTGAGAAAATTGGAACCAGTATTCTGAGAAAATTGGAACCAATATTCTGAGAAAATTAGATCCGGCATTTTTATAAAATTGGATATAGTATTATGGGGAAATCAAATCCAGCATTCTAAAAAAATCAGATCCATCATTATGAGAAAATCGGATCCATAATTCTATGAAAATCAGATCCAACATTCTACAAAAATAGGATCGAGCATTATGGGGTTGAGAAAACCAGATTCAGCTAAATCAGAGTGAGGATTGAGACTGAGCAATTGTGGAGCAGTTTCAACGATGTTTTTATTCTTTTTTTTGTCTCAATTGTTTTATAAGAAAACATCCTAAACTAATGGGAGTCAGTATAATCTTTCCTATAAAGAGATAAAATGTATCTAATGGGATTTGGCACATGTTTTATTCACTTCTTCATAATAGTGGATTTCCATAGACTCAAGAGAGTGGATTTGGAAAGGATGTAGGTTCTCACACTGAGGACGAAGCTTATAAATCCTATGTTATTTTCATGCTTTCGTACTTTTTCATGCATGAATATTAACTAATAGTTTATGAGGAAATAAATATTAACAGGTTATAGGGGTTAATTTTTTAAAAGTTTTGAAACTTATAAAAAGTGAACCACTGATTCAACCCCCATTCTCAGTTGTTATTCAATCATTAGAACTTCAGTGCTGGCCTATAGAGATTTTATCTCACTTTCTACTCTGGTACCATATGGTACCCAAGTAGACCTTTTTTCTACATGTATTAATAAAGGGAAGTAGCCAGATTTTAATGTCTGATTTACATTATTGAGATGGATTTGGGGCAGAGGGCTGAGCTAATGATTGAGATACTCGTGGAGCTAGTAATTGGGTAGTTATTATTTTATTACATTGAGCTAATTATTTCAATTCTTACTACTTTTACTTGTAGCATCATCTATCATACATGCATTTTTTTAAATTTTCATTGACCACTTTTTTCAGTTATCATATTAATCTTTTGTTGTTTTTTCGTTTTCATTTATTACATATGATTTCACTATTGCCTATTGATTTATACTAATTATACCACTATGAGAATCTGACCATGAGGGTATAGTCTCCCCACCATACAAACATTGGACTCTCACTAGAAGTCGACAGCCACTGATGTATAGGGAGGATCACTTGAGGCCATGTAGTGACCAGTCTGGCTATCGATTTAGTGGTTAGTCATGCCGGGATGTTACAAATTGGTATCAAAAAAATATTTTTGTTTTGTCTTACTATTTTGGGTTGGTAGACAAGAGAATAGAAATGTGTTGGTGCTTAGTAAATAGATGTGTCTAGGATTTATCACCCCACATACAAGGAAAAGTCCACGTGTTCAGGGATGTGATTGGTGTTTATATTGTTTTCTATTACTGTTGATTTTGATTTCACCTTGAGTGAATGGAATATTTTCAACTACTTATTGATTTATATGAATATAGTATTTACCCTTGTAATGGTATGTAAAGGATGAATCATTACATGAATCATGATAGGCAAGTAGGAACTCATATTCCATGCATTTTTCATTCTATGTAGATTACATTGCTAGGATGTCTAAAATTTACTGATGTGTCTTGTATGTTTTATTAAAATATATTTTTATTCCGTGTTATAAATTTCAATGAAATGTTCAGTTTTTACCTTCTTGGGTATTTGATTAGATTTCTAGTGTAATTTAAATTACCATACTTATTTAAATTCCATAGTTGAGTGTTTAAAATTTAGTATGCTTTCCTTAGATTGTATTCCATGTTTGAGTGTTTCTTGCTTACATAGAAAATTTACATACTTAATTTACTTTCTTATACTTATTCATCATGCCTAGTGATTCAACTAACATCTATAATTTCTTTCCATGTAAGGCATGTTAGGTTGAGATAGATATAATGAAGAAAAATACACAAGGGGGGGGGGGGGGGGTGAATTGTGGTTTTCATAACTTTGATAAATTTAGAACACCTATCTTGAATAGCATAATTCCTTTTATTTTATCTCAAACATATGAAAGAAGTGAAAATAAATAAAGAAAATAAACACAGTGATGTATGATGGTTCAAGGCACAAAGATTCCTTAGTCCACTCCACCAATGATTAAATTCATTATCTTGGTGATTTTTACTAGGTCCTCATATCCTAAGACATTAAAATTCCACAAATGAGCGTATGAAGTTGATAGCTTACAAGACTAAACAAAGACTTCTAGTTATTTTACAAGAAAATTAATATCCAAAGCTTAGTAAAAGAAGATAAAACATAACCATGACTGAGTATGTGTAGTCAAAACTCAAATAATTCAAAAGAGTTTATTTGTTTGATGGTACATGTTAAAATTCACAGCTTACATTAACAACTAATAGATGAAATCAGATCCTCAATATAGCATGAAAACAAATATATCTTCAATGTTTTCTTAGGATTTATTCAAACAAAAATAAAGAAAACACCTGACAGATGTTCAAAAATGAATTTATATAAAGTGTATCTTCACTAAACTCTTCGATGATCAAATGATTCATTGAATAAGAAGATATAACAAATAAATTTAGTAGCAGCAAAAACAAGAGTATTAAGTAAATCAGATAGATCAAAAAATGTATGTCTCCAAAGTGTAGCTTTGAAGACAACAAAAACAACTTTCCATTTAATTAAATCTATACACTCATTTCTAATGAAGAGAATCTCCATATTTATATAGTAGGTCAAACAGCTCCAGGTCAAACTAGATTTAAGAATATCACACAACAAATCATGAATATTTGAATTCAAAAACATTCAAGAGAGTCACAAATTTCCATAAAAATATTAATGTTTTATTCAATTGAATATGAGCGTTTAAAACAACCATAATGAGATTTTTAATCGCTTGTAAAATAACATTGAATCGATCCTTATTTCCATCCAAACCACTGCATAAATCTTTGACAATATCACAAATTTAAAACTTTGTCATTGAATAGTTAAACATAGGGTTCCCTCGCGTGATGACAAAACAAAGAATGTAACGCCCCGACCCCAGTTAACCAGAGTCGGTGCATTATTACATAACATTGGAATGATCACAAGGGATCAAAATCCCAAAAGACTGATCAGTTTAGTAGCCTTGGAAGTACTAGATACATTCATATGTTTTACATTACATTATAAAATGAAAAAACAATGACAAAATTGTCTCCATTGACCACATTCATCTCTTAGACTATCCCTGCAGGTCAGTCAAAATAAACTTATTCGTATCTTGGAAAAATAAAACATAATAAAGGGGTGAGCTCAAACGCTCATTAAGGATAATAATATAGTGGAAACTTTCAAAAATAAGCATAAACATTTAAGGCAATGTATAAAACTAAAGGAAAATCCTTTTAAACTTAAACTTCAGCATAATATGGCAAATATAAATCAAATAATACCATTTACTTATTCACATGAATATTCTACTAGTTGAATAATCACATGTAATATCAATATCTAATTTCATAATGATGGAATGCATAATGCAAGACTTCATAACCACATAGTCAAGGCCTTGTGCCAAGACTAGAGATAAGATTTTTTCAAGGCCTTGTTCCAAGACATTAGTTTGTCTCATGAGACCTACCGATGCATCTAGGAGCTATAGTGGGCTCCACACATCACTTACTAAGTCCAATGCATTTCTCATATAAAAAGGTTTAAACATAGAATAAACATTCGTATTAAAAATAGCATAACAAATGTCAATAATTTATCCATAAACCATGAATGATATAAAAATAACACATCCATAGTCAAACATATCACAAAACCTTCAATACAATATGGAAGATTTGTATCATAATAAATCAACCTTGATCAAGAATAATATCCTGTAAAGGATGTTGACATAGTTGAAAATGATTAGTAAAAATATTTGATAGAAATATCCCTTTTTCATGAAATAATTTAAAAGTCATATAAAGTAATTCATTTAAAAGATAGTTTTGAATCAAAGTGTCCCATACCACTTTGAAACTTTTGAAAGGAATTAAAATTTTAAAACATTCATTTCTATATAAATAAATCCTTAAAACCAATTTGAAATCATGGACATTAATGAGAAAGGTTTTAAAGAATAAATCTTTAAAACATTTAAAATGATGTTTTATTAAAAATTCCCTTAAATAATTCTTTTAAAAACTCTTTTATGAAACATGTTCATGGATAATAAATATGTCCCAGTAAAAACTTACACATAAATAATCTTGGATAATAATGAGATTGATGAATTAACCCTTACCTTGCACTTTCCTTTGGTCGAGAGTACATTTAACCTTCTGTATAATGACCATAGAATGTTATTAAATTATCCATATTAATATTTATTATATCCCACATGAATAATTTATGACTTTATACTACCCATTAAATAATTATTTCCATGTTAAATTAGCATTTCAGGTAATAATTTCTTTCTATATCGTATGTGTTTTAACTTGTTATTCTTGATCATATCATTTAGATCCTGATTTAAATACTTAAAAAATATAAACATTGATTTATATATCATATATATTTATAATATAAATATTTATAATAGATAGATATATGAAATGGAAGGCACCGTTTATGGAGACGGTAGGCTGTACGTACGCATAAATGCTGTTTCCGTTTTCATATCGTATTGAATGGAAGTAAGTGAATAAGATATATGTAAATACATACATACATACATACATACATACATACATACATACATACATACATACATACATACATACATACATACATACATACATACATACATACATACATACATACATACATACATACATACATACATACATACATACATACATACATACATACATACATACATACATACATACATACATACATACATACATACATATATATCCAGTAGCATTATTATTTCATATAATACATACTTATTAATAATATATATTTTTATAATCATTTTTGAATGGTGAACATGGAAATGAATCTCATCACGTCGTGGAGACGGAAATCCGCACGTATGCACGAGCGACAACATAATTTTATTAATGGTGAAATTGTATGTAATTGGATGGTATATAATATATATAAAATCATTAAAAAATTATATTTATTATTTACATCAGTTATAATCATTATTATACCCATCCAAATAATTAAGTGTTTGAATAACAAACTACACCACGACGTGGAGACGGTAAGCCGTACGTACGCACATATGGTGACTTTTTCATTCAAATGATGGATAGAATAATGAATATGATTGTAAAATTTTTATAATAAAATCACAGTATATATAAGATATTAGAGTTATTATTTTATATTGTAAACAACAAATAAAGTGGAAGTGGAAGAAGAAAAGAACTTGAAAGAGGTGATGAAATATTTACCTCTTCTTTGGGGTTTTCCTTTTGATTTGATCAAAAGGGATTCTTAGGTTGGATTTATGACCAAAGTAAGAACTCTAGGATAAAGGGAGGAAAGTTGAGAGGATATTTGGGTAGGTTTTGTTCGAGAAAAATGGCTTTGGAGTTGTGAAATTAAGAGAAGGGGAAGTACCTTTTTATAAGAGAGGTGAGGGTCACTTTAGAAAAAGCTTGAAATATTATTTTATAATAAAATCATTTTCGGTTTCTAATGGCTCCAAAATGATCTATTTTGAGGATAAAGTGGGTATGGGTCGAAAAACTCTCAACTAATAGGTTTTAGACAGGTTTGGGTCACCATATTAACCATATCTTTTAGATTTAACTCTTAGTTAAATAGTTTGACATTTACCATGTCTCTTTGTATTGTTATATTATATGGTTAATAAACTTACTATAATAAGTCAAGTGAACACCAATTGGTTCATTATTAATATATATAACCTTATATAATTCCTTTGGACAAACCTTATATTTTTAGGAATATTATATCGATTAATAATATAGAATTTGTTTTAAAAACTCAACTATGTCAATTTTGACACTATTTAGTATTTGGTTATTGTGAAAATCATAACAACATGATTAATTCAAAAAAAAAAAAATATTTAATCAACCCTAAAATGTCATATTAACCTATAATTTTTTTTTGAATTCATCAAAAGTCTCAAATTACATTTATTTGGATATTTATAATATCAATTATTTTAATCTTTCATTAATAAGGTAATTACTACATCATCATTGTGTCATAAATAAATTAAATTATTTAATGTATAAAAATTATAAATAAAATACCATTATGTAGGAAACTTTTTTATATTTCTAATGAATATTTATAGTCAGATTTATCTTATGTATAACCCTATATTAAAAATGGTTTAGTTATTAAACTTTGAATTTAACTCTTTTAACTCTTCTTTAAATAAAATAATAATAAATATACTAATCTAATAAAAGTGGACCAAAGAGTATCATATTTTATTCCTATGGTTGTTTCTGGTCAAATTTCATTTATCCAATAGAATTAGGACATGTGTTAGGGTAATTATAATATCATTTTTACCCTTAATTGCCCTATTTACATTTAACCGTGGTAAATAAAAGTCAAAAGTTATGATTCACCAAAAATTATTTTCAACTTATTGAATCAAATTTTAATTACTGATATCAACCGTGTCTCTCGGATTTTTGAAATTCAACTCATAGAATCGGTAAAATTATGTTTTATGCAAATTTGCAAATACTCCTAGAAGGTGGGTAAAAGACGGTAAAAAGTTCAATAAAAATTTATACATCTAATTTTAGTTTAAAATGAATCCAATGAATTACATTGAACTTATATAGGTATTATATATGTATTTTTACTTAAAATAAATTTAAATAAAATAAATAATAATTTAAATAAAAAGTTGGTTTTAAACAATAACGTAGTGTTTTTCACTATTCATCGAAAATTGAATGTTTTCAGAAAAATGCCAAAAATTCACCCTAATATAATTTTGATATTAAAAATTAAAAAATGAATTCTATTTTACCAAATTAAAAACATAGAAGTTAAAATAATTAATTTAAAATTAATTCCCGTTGTCAAAACCAAAAAGTGAGTTTTTTAAAAGTAAAAACTACCAAAAGATTGACATGTGTTTATGTCAAATTTAAATGTGAAATTACTTTTAATGACCTAAATTTTATTAAATGATAAAAATATAATCTAATTATACTTAAAAAACATTCAAATTCATAATTTAACACTATAAATTATTTCTATTAAAAAAGTTGTTTTTAATTAAAACATATTATTTTTCACTATTCATAAAAATATGAAAGTTATTAGAAAAGTACCAAAAATTTATCCAAAGTAAAATTTTAAGGCCTAATTTTAAATAAGAATTTAATTTCAATAAATTGAATATATAAAATTTTCAAATATTGGTTTTAAAAAGGGTTCTCCATTAAAAGGCGGTAAAATTGCATTTTTTGAAAAATACTTCTTTTATCTGAAAAAATAAATTTATTCTTATATTATGTCTAAGAAATAGATAATATGGATGTTAAAATTATATAGAGTATATAAGATTCAAAATTCAGTTAATACTATTCATAACTGCTTTTTGAATGACTAATTTGGTAAGTTGTGGTGTGCTCGAACTCGGTGTTGCGTGTAACACATGCTATTGAATTACTTTGATGAGATAACGTACTATGAAATCTTGCGGTGTTACAAATAATGAAGGGTTTACAATGTAGGGTTTATTACCAAAGTAGGGTTGATGTACAATATATTTTTTTACCTCAAACACAGTGTTGCTTCTGAATGTAGGGTTAAGGAACTATACTTTACGCTTTATCAAATGTTGGGTTCTATACAAACATAGTGTTGATGAACCATACACAATGTTTCGAATGTATTGTTTATTCCTTATGTTATGTTTACCAACTTATGGTTGAAAATAATGTTTCCAGAATATGATAAAACACATTCCAAACACTTTAATGAAGATTACCCACAAATCAAAGTCATGAACAAAATTCCAAAATATATATATTTCAATGAATATTTATTTACTAAAATTCACTTAAATTAATTTCATTATTAAAACTAATGTGGGTGTTTGTGAGTATAAAGATAAAAAATAATTTAACAAAATTATTGAATCAACACATGATCAATAATATCCACCTTTTTGATGATCACAAAATTCATAATACTCATAACAAAAATTAAATTTAAAAACAATTTTGGATAAATCCAAAAGAAATTTTCAACTTTTTATTTTTATAATTTATCACCAAAAAAGAAAACTTCTCCCCTAGTAGGGACTAAAACTTATCATAAATGAAATGAAATGTAGATAAATACGAAATATGTAAACCTCTCCACATTTTGAGATTTCTTTTTTAGATAAATATAATCTTTAGAGAATAGGGTATTATAACATAAAACTTCTCCCCTTTTTGTGACATCAAAAAGAAAAGAGCAATAATTAACCCCCCTAAATTTATATATATTTTTTAAAAGATAAAAATAAATTTAATCAAGTTGATTTTAAGAAAAGAAATGATTAAACTACTTGAATTATAGCATATTACATTAACAAAATTTTTTATAAGAAAAGACACAAATTATGTCCATTCTTGCATAGGAAAAAGTAAAAAAGAAATTATTATAAAACTAATTGAAATATTTGTTTACTTAAATAATATTATATAACATTGATTTTTATATATAGAAAATATAAATTAAGAGTACGAGAAAGAGTAAACTATTCCTTTGAACCTTTCAAACTACTAATTATTTCACTTAAATTAGCTAAAATTATTGAGGGTTAATCTAATATGTTTTGAACATATACTATTTTTTGATAAGAAGAAAAGAAACATTTTTAAACTAAAAGAACTTCAGTTTATCAAGATCAAACTTTGTAATAGATTCTTTTATAAGAAACTCAATTTGACTTAGAATTTCAACTTTAAAATCTTTAAAATATTCTTTTGAGATTGAACTATCTTTAGTATTCTGATATTCCTTTTTCAATGAATCAAAAACAACTTATGATACTGATGGTTTCTATAAATAATCACAAAACGTTCTAGGCACATACAACTTAGCATTTTTCTTATCTTTTTCATTATTCAAATATCTATCTTTAAATAGAATACTTTCATAAGATATTTTAAATCAAGAAACTTCTAGTTTATTAGAACTATAAACTTCTATATTTATTTTAGATGACTTTTCACATGAATCTTCAACAAATGAGACCAACTTTTCTTTCAAATGGTTATAAGGATTACATTTTATCCCTTTTTGAGAGAGTGTTTCATCTTAACTAGAAGTGGTTGACTTATTCATATTTCTATGACTATTTTTTAATATCCATTTGAACAAGATATTTCAAAGAAGAATAAGAATAAGAATAAAAATATTTTAATAAAAAGATGAAATGTTTTGATTCTAACAAAATAAAGAGGATGTTTCATTTTATTGAGCTGAAAAATATATAACAATCATTTCAAAATGAAAATTCACATAAGAATAATTTTTCTAATTGCATAACCAAATAAAATTTTATGAATAAAATATAAAATACTTTTGAAAAAAAAAAGATATGAACATTTCATAATAAACACTGTATTTTTTAAACTACATATTTTATAAAACTTAATAAAAGAAAAAAAATTGATTTATATATAAAGAATAATATTTTATTAAACATTGAGAAATAAATTTCTTTTCTTGAATAACACAATTAATTTAAAAATAATAAAATAAAATACTTTCCAAATCAGTGACTTTAGTACTAAGGATTTTTGATAACTAAATACTTCAGAGTAGTTAAATCCTACAGTAAATAATTTAACACACAACCATCAATTGAACACTAAAAGATTGAACAATATAGATTAGTGGTATAATCCTACAAAATATCAAAATCAAGTGCTTTTTGGTACCCATTTTATTTTGGGTCCAATAGTGTTAGCACTTAAATGTTTAGGTAACAAAACTTGTTTTTAAGTAGGAATTCTATAATTTAACATATCTTTTAAGCAATAAGCATTTTTGACACCAAATATTTTCAATTTCCTAAAAAAAATCAATAGCATAATGACCACTAGTACCACAATCTAAAAAATTTAATAGAAGACATATTTTTAGAATTTAAACTAGGAACAAAATAATTTTAATAAAGTTTTGGTCTTTCATCACTAATTTATATTCCAAATTTTCTTTTTGGTATTTTATTTTTTACAAGGATTTGATTTAAATATTTTTATACTTTTGTTAACATACTATAATTTAAATATAAAAATAGTTTTAATAAATTTTCATTTTCTAATAAAATAGTATCATATGATTTATTAATTTTTTAATAGTGTTTATTTAATGATTCATATTTTTTTTGTAAAATAAATCAATATTTATTTAACTCATTATAAGAAAGTTTTTCAAAACTAGAGTTTTGAGTGTAGGAGGATTATACCTCTTTAGTATCAGCCATTAAACATATAAATTTATACTCACCTTATGAATTTGGAGAGGGTTTTCCATATGAACTAAAAGTATTACTCTAGGCAGCTTTTACAAATTTATTTCCTTTATTTTTGTAATTTAATTCAATTTGTTCTTTGAGTAATGTATAGTTATCCTTTGCATGACTTCCTTCCTTACATTCATAACATATATCATCTTCAGCGCCTTTATTTTACTTTTTGTACAAATTTTCTAATTTTTCAGAAATATTTTTTAGATATTTATCTCGATCTATAAAATTTAAATTAGATGATTCATAATTGGAATTCACGAGAGAGAATTATTCATTTTTTATATAAATTTCAGCTTCAACTTGCATCTCAACTTCACACATCATCAAAGTCTTAATCAATTCCTTCACTATCAAATTCTTTATTAATGTAGATATGCATATAACTTCAGATATTCTATTACACTTAGGGGGTAGTAAATTGAGTACTTTTAATGATTGATCTAATTGTGAAATTTAATCTTCTAAAGTAGCAATATTAGTGAAAATCTCTATCAACCATTCATCCATTTGATTGATAACTTCATTCTCATCCATTCTAAAAGTATAAAATTTTACCATTTCAGCAGTGTATCTTAATTTTATGACATTTTCAATTTCCTTATAGGAAATTTCAATAGTATACCACATCATATATGCAATATAATATTGAGAAACTCGATTGAATTATTTAGTTACTAAACCACACACAATAGCATTCCTAGATTTTGAATTGAGATCATATTATTTTTCTTAATTAGTACTCCAAACATCAAAATCTTCTTTGGGAATATTATAAGGATTAAAACTATTTAAATAAACCCTTATTCCGATTTTTTTTAAATAAATAATCATATGTTCTTTCCATCATCCATAATCAATATCATTAAAATGGGGATCATGGATCATCGATAAAACTTCTCTAAAATATTTCATTTCACAATGTCTTTGTCTGAATATTTAACTCAAGATTGTTAAAGATAGTAAAACAATATATAGAACCTTTAGATAAATAATGATGATATCAAATAGGTAAAAAAATAAAATAGAATAAGATCCTTGAATTTGATACCAAATGCTAGGCCGAGATAGATATAACAAAGTTAAAGACACAAGAGGGGGGGGGGTGAATTATGGTTTTGAAAACTTTGATAGATTCAGAACACCTCTATTGAATATCAGTGTTCCTGTCCTTTTTATATCAAATATAAAAAATCATATAAAATAAATAAATAAAATAAACACAGTGATGTATAGTGGTTAAAGGCATAAAGATCTTTTAGTCCACTCCACCAATGCTCAACTCCACAAGCTTGATAATTTTCACTAGGTCCTATTATCCTAAGAACTTTAGAATCCATAACTAAGCATAGGAATTTGATACCTTACAAGACTTAACAAATCCTTATGGTTCTTTGACAAGAAACTGAATATACATAGTTAAGTACAATAAGATAAAACTTAACCACTACTGAGTATGAGAAGTAAAAACTAAAAATAAATCAAAATATTTTTATTTATTTGATTGTATAGGTTAAAATTTAGAGCATGAAACAACAACTGATATATAAAATAAGATATTAAACATAGAACAAAAACATATATATATTTAATACTTTCTCAATATTTCTTCACAAAACAATAAAGAAAACACCATACAGATGTTCAAACATGAATTTTTCCAAAATGTATCTTCACCAAATGCTTCGTTGTTTAAATGATTTATCATTATTTCATAGGAAGATATAAAAAATAAATGTAGTAGAAGAGAAAAAACAAAAATGAGTAAATCAGATAGATATAAACATGTATGTCTATAAAGTGTAGCTCTAAAGACAACAACACAAAAATTTTCCTATAAGTAAATCTACACACTCATTTATAACAAAGAACGTCTCTATATTTAAATAGTAGATGGAATATATCTAGGTTAAACCAGCTCTAGAAATGTTGCATAATAAATCATGAAACTTTTAATTCAAAAACATTCAAGAGAGTCCCAACTTCCCGTTAGAATAGTAATGTTTAGATTCGTTTACTATGAGCCTTTAAAACAACCATAAGGAGCCTTTGAATTGGTCATAAAATATCTTTGAATTGATATTTATTTCCATTGAAATCATTACATAAATATCAGATAATATCAAGGATTTAAAACTTCATTGTTGAATAGTCAAACTTAAAGTTCCTTCATGCGATGACAAAACAAAGAATGTAGGGTTTACAACATAGGGTCGATTACCAAAGTAGAGTTGATATACCACATGTTTGTTAACTTAAATGTAAGGTTTATTCTGAATGTAGTATTGATGAACCATATATTCCACTTTATCAAATTTTGGGTTCCATAATCATCTAGGGTTGATAAACCATATACACTATTTCAAACCTAGGGTTTATTCTTTACGTTATGCTTACCAACGTAGGGTTGAAAAAGTGTTTTCAGAATATGCTAAAACACATTCCAAACACTTCAGAAAATATTCCCCATGGATCAATGTTTTGAATATAATTCCAAAATTAATATTTCAATGAATATTAATTTCCCAATATTCACTTAAATTAATTTCATTAGTAACACAAATATGGGTGTTTGTGAGCATCAATATAAAAAATAAATTAACAAAATTGTTGAATCAACACATTCTAAAAAATCACCCACTTTTTTATGATCACAAAACCCATAAAAATCATAAAAAAAAATTTAAAATTAATTTTTGGATAAAGACAAAATAAAATTTCAACTTTTTCTTTGAATAATTTTTCATGAACAAAGAAAACTTATCCCCTAGTAAGAATTAAAACTTATCATAAATTAAATGAAATGACGATAAATACAAAATCTATAAACTTCTCCCATTTTAGAGATTTTACTTTTAGAGAAATATAATCTTTAGATAACATCATATTAGAACCTAAAAGTTTTCCCCCCTTTTTGTGAAATCAAAAAATAAGATCAATAACTAACTCTCCTTAAATTTATGCTTTTTAGAAATAATAAAAATAAATTTAAACAAGGACTTTTCAAGAAAATAAATGATTAAAAACTCCCCTTGAAATATTATATATTATTTTTATGAATTTTTTGCAAAAGTAAATACAATAATCATGTCCGTGATTGTATATGAAAAAATAAAAAATAAATTACAAAGAAACTAATTACACTATTTGTTTACTGAAAAAATATTATATAACCTTGATTTTTATGTGAAAAAAATATAAATTAATAGTATAAGAAATAGAAAACTATTCCTATGATCCTTCCAAACTATGAATTCTTTCAGATTAATAAGCTAAAATTCTTGACAGTTCTTCTAATATGTTTTGAAAATCTATTATTCTTTGATAAGAAGAAGACAAACATTGTTCAACCAGAAAAAAAATTCAGTTTATGAAGAGAAAAAATTGCAACAAATCGTTTTCTAAGTAGCCCCATTTGACTTATAATTTCAAATTTAAAATATTTAAAATCTTCATTTAAGATTGAACTATCTTTAGTATTTTTATTTTACTTTTGTAATGAATCAGAAAAAACTTTTGATACTGATGCTTTCTGTAAAAAAACATACAACTTTGTAGACATATCCAACTCAACCTTTAGCTTTTCTTTTTCTTTATTCAAAGATATAACATTAAATAGAATAATTTCATAATATATTTGAAATTAATGAACTTCCATGTCTTCATAACTGCGAACTTCTCTACTTTTTCAAAAGACTTTACACACAAATCTTCAAAAAATAAGACTAACTATTATTTCAAAGGGTCATAAGGATTACCTTTTATTTGATTGCGAGAAAGAGTTTATTCTGAATTAGAATTGCTTGACCTCTTCATATTTATTTGGCCAATTTTTAATAGTATTTTGAACTAGATATTTCAAAGAAGATGAAGAACAAGAAGACTAATAATATTTTAATAAGAAGATGAAATGTTTTGATTCAGAAAAATTATTGACGTTTTATTTTCTTGAGTTGAAAAATAGAAAATAATCATTTCAAAATGACATGTTATGTAATAATATTTTTTTATTATTTTGTAACCAAATAAAATTTTAGTAATAGAATATAATTTATTTTTGAAAATAAATATATAAACATTTCATAATGAAAAATTTATTTCTTATACTAAATATTTAATAATACCAAATAAAATAAGTTTTTTTGATTTATATATAAATAATAACATTTTATTAAACTTTGAGAAATAAAATTATTTTCCTAAATAACAAAATGAATGTAAAAATAATAAAATAAAATACTTCTTGGATCCGTGAATTTAGTATTGAGGATCTTTGATAACGAACTACATCAGAGTTGTTCACTCCTCCAGTAGATACTTTAATACATATCTATCGATCGACCACTTAAAGATTTAATAATATACCTTAGTAGTGTAATCCTGTAAAATATCAAAATCAATTGATTTTTTTGGTAAAAAATATTCTTTTGGATTCAAAAGTGTTATTAATTAAATTTTTCGGTAACCAAACTTGTTTTTTAGTAGGAATTCTACAATTTAACAAATCATTTGAGAAATAAGCATTTTTAAAACCAAATATTTTATATTTTCTAAAATAGGAATCATTAGAATAATGAAAATTATTACCATAATAGAAAAATTTAACAGAATACATGTTTTGACTATTTAAACCAGGGACAAAATAATTGTTATAAAGTTTTGGTATTTCACCATTATTTCATATTCCAAATTTTCCTTTTGTTACTTTATTTTTTTCAAGGATTTGATTTAAATATTTTTCTCCATTTATTAACATAATAGAAGCTTGTTTTAAGTCATCAACTTTAGCCATTAACTCTTTTATCATAATTTTATGTAAACCATAATAAATCTTAGAAGAAATATATTTTAAATATAAAAACTCTTCTGATAAATTTTATTTATCTAATAAAACATTATCATAATATTTATTATGTTTTCTATAGTATTTATTTAATGAATCATATTTGTCTTGTAACATAAAATAATATTTATTTAACTTATTATAAGAATGTTTTTTAGAACTATAGTTTTGAGATTAAGAGGATTGTATCTCATCGGTATCATCCATTAGACATATAACTTTATGCTCACATTTTGAATTTGCACAAGTTTCGATATATAAACTAGAAGTATTAATCCATGTTTCTTTTAAATCTTTCTTTAATTTATTTTTTTTTAATTCACATTATTTTTTTTTCATTGAGTTAAGGATATTTATACTTTGTATGAATTCTTCCCTTAAATTCACAGAATCTCTCATCTTCAATGCCTTTATTTTTATTTTTTTAGAGATTTTCAAAATTTTCATCAATATCTAATAGATATTTAACTCAATTTATAAAATTTTAATCAGATGATTCATCATTTGAAGTCATGAGAGAGACTTATTCATTTTTGATATGAATTTCCACTTTAACCTGTATCTCAACTTCATACATCGTCAAAGTATTAATCAATTCCTCCATTGTTAAATTCTCTACTGATATAGACTTGAATATTGCTTCAGAGATTCTATTCCACTTAGGGGTAATACATTGAGTAATTTTAATGTTTTATCTAATTGTGTAATTCAATATCCTAATGTATCAAAGTTATTAACAATCTCTATCAAACTTTAATCCATTTGATTGATAGCTTCATTTTCATTCATTCTAAAAGTATCAAATTTTACCTTTTCTGTAGTGTATCTTAACGGTCTGAAATTTTCAGTTTCCTTATAGGAAATTTCAATAGTCCTCCACATCATATATGTAGTATAAAATTTATAAACTTGATTGAATTATTTAGTTCCTAAACCACACACAATAGAATTCATAGCTTTCGAATTGAGAACACATTATTTCTATTGATCAGTACTCTAAACATCAAAATCTTCTTTTAGAATCTCATTTGGATTAACAATATCTAAATAAACCCTTATTCCAAGATTCTTATAATAAATAATCATATGAGATTTATATAATCCATAATCATTCCATTAAAATAGGGAGCACAAATCAATGACATACCTTATATTGAATCTGTCATTTCAAAACATCCTTATCTGAGTCTTTAACTTATGATTTTTATTTCCAAAAAAACAATATATAGAGCCTTCAGATAAAAAACAATGATATCCAATAGGTAAATGTAGAAAATAATAGAATAAGTCCACCTTTGATACCAAATGTTAGGTCAGGATACATATATCAAAGACAAAGACACACACTACTGGAGATCAAGCCAATACCAACACTTTGTTCCCAATAGTTTATAAAACCTGTTGGGAAAAAGAACCTATACCAACGGTTCTAGTAAACTGTTGGCATAGGCTGTTTTATGTTGGGTTTTCCCAACGTTTTAAGAAAACCGTTGGAAAAAATAACTATTACACACGGTTTTAATTATCCATTGGAAAAAATTATACCCAAATTAGGGCTCCCTCCCTCGTAACATTTCATCCCCACGCACTCCTCCCCTCCCCGACCTTGACCTCCTCCCGGCCACCACCTCCATCACCCAGCCTCAGCCTCTGCCTCCGCCTCTCGGCCCCCATCTCTATCCTCCGATGACATTCCCCTTCCCCTCTTGGATCCTTCTCCGATGATGAATTCCCCCTCCCCTCTCGGCTCCCGGTGACGTTCCCCCCTCCCCTCTCATCTCCCTCTCTTGGCGACATCCCCCTCCCCTCTTGGCCCAATCTCCTCCTCCGACATCCCCCAACCCCCTCTCCAGTCGCGCGCGAGACCCCCCATGGCTGAACACCCTGCAGGACGTCCCCCCCTCTCATCTCCCTCTCCTCCCAACTGGGAAATAATATTTTCGGGGCCTACCCCTACCCCCCAAGAGTTAGAGGTAAATATTTTCCAAATCATTGCATTGGACTGCCCATCTAAGGTAGACCTTACCTCTCCTGAAGTCTAATATCTTGGTTTCTATGTTTGTGGATATTTAGTTGATTATTTTCTTATGGTTTATGTGTAATCCTAATTTTCCATTTTTTCATTTGTTTGTACAGTCCGGATGGCCAAAATTTTTCATCTGTTAATTCTTCACAGGTCTAGCTCAACCACGTTATTTTTTTGTTCATTCAGATGTGAAATTAATGGTTTAATTGTTCCCATGATTCTTGTAATTGAAATAGTTGGATCATGGATGATGCATGTGATGAGAGGTATAAAGGTAGGGGAATCTATTGGACTGTAAATGGCGAAAAATGTCTTTTTAAGTTCAGTAGGCATTTGGAAATGTGCAAAAATTTGGTTCAAAAATCAACATAATGAGTTCTAAGTGGCATGTTTTCAGGAGTCTATTGGTTATAAAAAATGAAAATTTTAGTGTTTTGTTTTTATTTTATAGATCAGAAATCCAAAGGTGCGAAAAATGAATCATTGTCACTCATTTAAGTGCATAAGTATGAAATCAGACAGTTTGGTGTGGTGGGAGAGGGGGGGGGGGATGAAATGCCAATGACTTCAACCCAATTGCTGACATAAATGGAAATGGGTCGGTTGTGATGTCTGGTGTTATACGAATTGATTAATAGGTATGTAATGAGGCATGGTACATATCAATAGTTTGGTCCTGGTCCTGGTCCAAGTCTTTTAAAAAATGTAAAATGTAAAAAATAACATAAATTAACAATAATAAATATAGTAAACTTACAATTCATAAAAATAAAATAAGATTGAACAAAATTATCAATTGGGCTGGGCCAGGCTTGGTTTGGGATTGGGTTTGGTCTGTCTTTGTTGGGCCCTCACTAGTTCGAGTCCTGCCCTAAACACTACTTGGGCTGGGCCCATTGTAAGAAATATGTCTCATAGACTGTCCAAGCCCATGCCAGGCATCATGCCATTTTTACACCCCTATTGAGTTTAACAAATAAGTTGTTATGTTATTGTTTTTTACATTCAAGAGTATTTTTGGACTCTAAACATTGCATTATTATATTCATGTTACTTTAAATAGAACTTTTACTTAAATAAATGTTTCAATGTTACAGTTTTTCCAATCCCCAACACAGTAACCACTTTATCTGAAATTATTTTACATTACAACCACTCAACAGTCTAGTAATATGGGGTGTTGAGAGTGATAATGCTTGGATTGATATATGTATTAATTTTGTTTGAATGCATTATACACCGAGTTCACAATTGACTGGGGAATGGTGGATACTACCAGGAGATCTATTTAAGATACAAGGGAAATCTATGCCGAATTTCATTTTATGATGCATCAGTTATTATTCACCAAAGTAGTCAATCTCGGATCACGGTGCGATGCGGCAGGGTTATAGTAGGGTTATGTGCACAATCTTCAACTCAACTAATGTATCATAGGTTCATATTCAATGGATAAGTGTACTAGTATGGTGTTTCCAACAATGTTCTATATAAAGAACATAATGAAAAATGAAGATATTATTAAATGGAACCGTTTTCCCCTTGTTTTCAGGAACATGATTTGACCCATGGGGCGGTGTGGTTCTTATATATTGGGTAGTGACATGTATAGTAACAGGATACAGATATGTTTTTGTTTAGTTTTCATTTTATTTTCTTTATCGCATTTTCCACTTAGGTATTTTACTTCTTTCTATGGACGGAGGTTAGTGATGCTGTCCTGACTAGTTTAAGTAGATCACTTGTATACTGTAATACCATGAGGTGTGAGTGCGAGGAAACATTGGAAGATAGAGGAGCCTTGGGGTCTTCTATGTGATGGAATTGTTTTTCTAAAACATTGTGTGGGAACATTTCTGGAGTATGTTGGAGTCATGAAATAACCCCAAGTGTCTCCATGAGATAACATAAATGACCCAAAGTGTCTCCAAGTGTCTCCATACATCGTATCATCCTCGCATGGGTTGGCCACTCACCCAATCCTATCAAACCTATCCTATTCTATCCTCTCAGTCACATAGTCTAGAATCATCTCTCAAGGATTATACCATGCCTCGATGCACATCTCATCATCCAACTAGACAAAGAGGATTATTCACCTTATGATTTTCCTAGTCACAAAAGCACACCATGTAGAACCCATATACATTATATTCTCAATAATCTAGTTAAGAACCTCATAAAAATCATGTATTATAACCCAACCCCACTAACCAGGTTCCATACTAAGCTAAATCACACCAAGCCTCTTGGAATTATAATGCCAATCTGTCCGATAATACCCAATACCCTCACTAGAATCTCATCCTTCATATCTTTAGTTGAAATATTGAATCATTAAATGGAGTAAAACCTTTCATGATACATTTTATATACTCAGAGGTACCATCCCACTCTAAGAACCTTCCAAGATTCCAATCCATCCTCATAAGTATTTCCTCATCAAACGCTAGATGTACAATTTCCACACCTATCACTACAAGGCCCAATCCTCTTAGGAATATTTTACTTGATCTAAATCCTTATCGTTAGTGACATCAATCACATTAAAGAACATAAATGTCAACTGAACCCTACATTCCAAGAATTATTCATGTGTACATGCCCCATAGCAACAAGCTAAGAACTAAAACCATAAATAACAATGCCAAATACATGCATCCTTTTTAAATAAATATCTCAAGTGTAAACATAAAAACCAAGAATAATAAGACCTTATCCCTTGTATCGAACAAAACCAAACTAAGTTGAAACTTGGTCCAAATAGATTATATACCATCAATATGAAGAGTAATTATTAATTAATAGGAATGTACTATTTGATAGTATCATTTTGAAACATTGATCTGTTTCCCCTTTGCTTGCAGGAACATGATTTGACCCATGAGGCACTGTGGTACTTATATGTTGGGCGGTGACAGGTATAGTCACAAGAGATGAGTATGTTTTAGTTTAGTTTTTATTTTATTTTCTTTATCGCATTGTTCACTTAGATCTTTGTCTACTTTTTAGTTTAGTTTTTATTTTATTTTATTTTCTTTATCGCATTGGTCACTTATATCTTTTACATATATGAATTCTCCCATAACATTTGTGTTGCATCCTAAGATGTTAAAACATACTCAAATTCTATTGTTCTCAAGGTGAGTAAAGTTTTATTATTAGAGTTCCAAAAAATTCATATACCATTGATAAGTAATACACCTGCATAATTTGAATCTCAATCAGTAGTTTCAACTACCTAGTACCACTTTTAGAAACAAATAATATAAAATATATATCTTTATCATACCACAATCACGAATCAAGAGTCTGTTTTTTATAACATAATATCGGTTTATATAATGTGAAGGAAAACTACATAGGATTTATTTGGAATCCTGGCTGGAATATGCTACCCCGCAGATGTTGCTGGACTGAGCCAACATGCCGCGGTCACGGCGCGGTCATGCTGCGGTCACACCGTGGTCACGTCGCGGTCATGCCGCTGTAATGGCGTGATTTGGCCCTGCTCCAGGACGACACCCTGTGGTGGTTTGAAGTCATATCCGAATTTTATGTATGATACCTAGATAAAGTTTTAGATACATTACCCACCCATAGTTAATGGGGAGGGAGGTGACGACCGGAATGTTTCCCCACTTCCTCCCGCTCCCTTAGCTCCTGGCCGGAAGATGACGCCCCACAAATATCGCTGGACCGGGATAACATGCTGCGTTAATGCCGTGGTCATGCCGCAGTCACACCACGGTCACGCCATGGTCACACCCCGGTAATGCCGTGATTTGGTCCTTCTCTAGGACGACACCTCACGACAGTTCGCAGTCCTGTTGGAATTTGATATATAATACCTAGATAGAGTTTTAGATACATTACCCACCCATAGTTAATGGGGAGGGAGGCGACAACTGGAATATTTCCCTGCCTTCTCCCACTCCCTTCACTCCTAGCTGGAATATGCTTCCCCATGGATGTCGCTCGATCGGGCCAACATGCCACGGTCATGCCACGGTCATGCCGCTGTAATGCCGTGATTTGGCCCTGCTCCAGGACGACACCCCGCGGTGGTTCACAGTCCTGTCAGAATTCGATGTATGATACCTAGATAGAGTTTTAGATACATTACCCACCCATAGTTAATGGGGAGGGAGGTGACGGCTAGAATGTTGCCCCGCCTCCTCCCGCTCCCTTCGCTCTTGGCTGGAAGATGCTGCCCCGCGAATGTCGCTGGATCGGGCCAACACGCCGCGGTCACACCACCGTCACGCTGAAGTCACGCAGTTGTCAGGACATGGTCACACCAAGGTCACACAACGGTCACGCCATGGTCACACAGCATGGTCACACCGCAATAATGCTGTGATTTGGTCCTGCTCCAGGACGACACCCCGCGACGGTTCGCAGTCCTGTCGGAATTCGATGTATGACACCTAGATAGAGTTTTAGATACATTACCTACCCATAGTTAATGGGGAGGGAGTAGACGGCTGAAATGTTGCCCCGCCTCCTCCTGCTACCTTTGTGATGTGTACGAGTGAACCCCACCTCAATCCGAGGCACGGTGTGGCCGGTACCACTCAAAGTGTCTTTCTTCTATTTAAAATGGACACTCTTTTAAGTAAAAACAACTGGCATATGGAAAACTGACCGAACACATTTGAATTGTGTTGATAATTTAGGAAAACGATACATGGGTCATTTGTGATGTGTATGAGTCAATCTCACCTCAATTCAAGGCTCGTTGTGGCCGACACCACTCAAAGTGTCTCTCTTTTGTTTCAAAAGGACATCATTTTAAGTGAATACAACAACTGACATACGGAAAACTAACCAAAGGCATTATAATTACATTTAAAATTTAGGACATTGATCCATGGGTCATATGTAACGTGTATGAGTCAACCCCGCCTCAATCCGAGGGCCGGTGTGGCCGACACCACTCAAACTGTCTCACTTTTATTTGAAATGGACAGGATTTTAAGTGAAAACAACAACTGGCATACGGAAAACTGACCAAACACATTCGGACTGTGTTGATACATTAGGAAAATTATCCATGGATCATTTTTGACGTGTACAAGTAAAATCCTCCTCAATCCGAGTCACGGTTTGTTCGACACCACTCAAAGTGTATCTCTTTTGTTTAAAATGGACAACATTTTAAGTGAAAACAACAACTGACATACGAAAAACCGACCAAATGAATTAGGATTGTGTTGATACTTTAGGAAAAAAATCCATGGGTCATTTTTGACATGTAAGAGTCAACCACACTTCAATACGAGGTGTGGTGTGACCAAAACCACTCAAAGTATCTCACTTTTCTTTGAAATGGACAACATTTTAAGTGAAAACAACAACTAGCATATGGAAAACTGACCAAACACATTCGGATTCTATTGATACTTTAGGAAAAGGATCCATGGGTCATTTTTGATGTGTTTGAGTCAACCTCTCCTCAATCCGAGGCACATTTTGGCTGACACCACTCAAAGTGTCTTTCTTTTGTTTAAAATGGATACACTTTTAAGTAAAAACAACTGGCATATGGAAACCTAACCAAATGCATTCGGATTGTGTTGATAATTTAGGAAAACGATCCATGGGAAATTTTTGATGTGTAAGTGTCAACCCCGCCTCAATCCGAGGCACGGTGTCCGACACCACTCAAAGTGTCTCTCTTTTGTTTCAAAAGGACATCATTTTAAGTAAATACAAAAACTGACATACGGAAAACCAATCAAAAAGCATTCGGATTCTATTTAAACTTTAGGAAAATGATTAATGGGTAATATGTGACGTTTAAGAGTAAACCCCAACTTAGTCTGAGGGTTGGTGTGGCTGGCACCACTCAAACTGTCTCACTTTTATTTGAAATAGACATGATTTTAAGTGAAAACAACAACTGGCATACAGAAAACCAACCAAACGCATTTGGATTATGTTGATACTTTAAGAAAACGATCCATGGATCATTTGTGACATGTAATAGTAAAACCTTCCTCAATATGAGGTGCGGTGTGGCCGACACCACTCAAAGTGTCTCTCTTTTGTTTAAAATGGACAATATTTTAAGTGAAAACAATAACTGACATACGAAAAAATGACCAAACACATTAGGATTGTGTTGATACTTTAGGAAAAATATCCATGGGTCATTTTTGACATGCACGAGTTAAACCCGCCTCAATCCGAGGCACAGTGTGGCCGGCACCACTCAATATGTCTCACTTTTCTATGAAATGGACAACATTTTAAGTGAAAACAACAACTGGCATAAGGAAAACCAACCAAATGCATTCAGATTCTATTGATACTTTAGGAAAAAGATCCATGGGTCATTTTTGATGTGTTCGAGTCAACACCGCCTCAATCCGAGGCATGGTGTGGCCGACACCACTCAAAGTGTCTTTCTTTTGTTTAAAATGGATACTCTTTTAAGTAAAAACAAATGGCATAAGGAAAACTAACAAAACAAACTCTGATTGTGTTGATACTTTAGGAAAAATATCCATGGCTCAATTGTGACATGTATGAGTCAACCCCGCCTCAATCCGAGGTGCGGTGTGGCCGACACCACTCGAAGTGTCTCTCTTTTGTTTAAAATGGACTACATTTTAAGTGAAAACAATAACTGACAAATGGAAAACCGACCAAATGCATTTGGATTATGTTTATACTTTATTAAAAGAATCAATGGGTCATTTTTGATGTGTACGAGTCAAAAATTCCTCAATCCAAGGTGTGGTGTGGCCGGCACCACTCAAAGTGTCTCACTTTTCTTTGAAATGGACAACATTTTAAGTGAAAACAACAACTGGCATACAAAAAAATGACCAAACACATTATGATTCTGTTGATACTTTAAAAAAAAGATACATAGGTCATTTTTGATGTGTACAAGTCAACCTCACCTCAATCCAAGGAACGGTGTGGCCGATACCACTAAAAGTGTCTTTTTTTTAAAATGGACACTCTTTTAAGTAAAAACAACTAGCATATGGAAAACCGACCAAGCGCATTAGGATTGTGTTTATACTTTAGGAAAACGATCCATGGGTAATTTTTGATGTGTATGAGTCAATATCGCCTCAATCCGTGGTGCAGTGTGGCCGGCACCACTCAAAGTGTCTCTCTTTTGTTTCAAAAGGACAACATTTTAAGTGAATACAACAACTGACATACGGAAAACTGACCAAAGGCATTTGGATTCTATTGAAACTTTAGTAAAATGATCCATAAGTCATATGTGATGTGTAAAAGTCAATCCCGCCTCAATCCGAGGGTCATTGTGGCCAAAACCACTCAAACTGTCACATTTTTATTTTAAATGGACAGAATTTAAGTGAAAACAACAAATGGCATACGAAAAACTGACCAAACGCATTCAGATTGTGTTGATACTTTAGGAAAAGGATCCATGGGTCATTTATGATGTGTAAGAGTCAACCCTGCCTCAATATGAGGTGCGTTGTAGCCGACACCACTGAAAATGTCTCTCTTTTGTTTAAAATGGACATCATTTTAAGTGAAAACAACAACTAACTTCCGGAAAACCGACCAAACGCATTCGGATTTTGTTGAAACTTTAGGAAAAATATCCATGAGTCATTTTTGAATTGTAAGAGACAACCTTTCCTCAATACTAGGCATGGTGTGGCTGCTACCACTCAAAGTGTTTCACTTTTATTTGAAATGGACATCATTTTAGATGAAAACAAACACTAGCATATGAAAAACCGACCAAACGCATTCATATTATGTTGATACTTTAATAAAACTATCCATGGGTCATTATTAATGTTTACAAGTCAACCTCGCCCCAATCTGTGGCATGGTGTGGCTGACACCACTCAAAGTGTCTCTCTTTTGTTTAAAATGAACATCATTTTAAGTGAAAACGACAACTGGCATAGGGAAAACTGACCAAACACATTCAGATTATTTTGAAACTTTAGGAAAACGATCCATGGGTCATATGTGACATTTATGAGTCAAACCTGCCTCAATTCGAAGTGCGGTGTGGCCGGAACCACTCAAAGTGTATCTCTTTTGTTTAAAATGAACATCATTTTAAGTGAAATCAAAAATTAACATACGGAAAACTGACCAAATGCATTAGGATTCTATTGAAAGTTTAGTTCAATGATCCATGGGTCATGTGTGACGTGTAAAAGTCAACCTTTACTCAATCTAAGGCATGTTTTGTCTGACACCACTCAAAGTGTCTCTCTTTTGGTTAAAACGGACATCATTTTAAGTGAAAACAACATCTGACATACAGAAAACTGACCAAACACATTTGGATTATGTTGAAACTTTAGGAAAATGATCCATGGGTCATATGTGACATGTAAGAGTCAACGTTTCCTCAATCCGAGGCATGGTGTGGCCGGTATCACTCTAACTGTATCTCTTTTGTTTAAAATGGACACCATTTTAAGTAAAAACAACTAGCATACAGAAAACCGACCAAACATATTCGGATTGTGTTGATACTTTATCACAACAATCCATGGGTTTTATGTGACGTGTACGAGTAAAACCATCCTCAATTAGAGGAACGGTGTGGCCAACACCACTCAAAGTGTCTCACCTTTATTTGGAAAAGAAAACATTTTAAGTGAAAACAACAACTAACATACGGAAAACTAACCAAACACATTCAGATTCTGTTTTTAATTTATGAAAATAATTCATGAGTCATCTGGGATGTGTACGAGTTAACCCCATCTCAATCCGGGGCACGGTCTGGCCGGTATCACTCCAAGTGTATGTCTTTTGTTTAAAATGAACATCATTTTAAGTAAAAAAAACTGGTATACGGAAAACCAACCAAACGTATTCAGATTTTGTTGATAATTTATTTTGGGATTATTAGATTATAATTTCTGAATTCAATCATGTATGTGTTATAGAAAATGAAATTTTGTTTGTATTCTTAATTCTGTATAACCCACCCCCCAGACACCCCCACCCCTGTGGACAACCCCTCACCCTTGGACTCCCCCACCCCCGGGACACCCCCAACCCCTTGTATGTCATATTATATATGTGTTATATATAATTCATAATTCTTTATGCAACATAATTCATTTTTTATGTGTTATTGATTCATAATTCAGAATTCATTACATAATTCATTCTGCATGTATTCAATTGAGAATTCAATTATGAATTCTGTATTGCATAGGGTAATTGGGTTCATATACATGATTATAATTGTGGTACATTCCATGTTTATAAGACTATCCTATTTTTATGTGCTTTTGTGTGCTATAGTAGGTGTTTGTTGCTATTAAGAGTGTATTCTAGTGTATGTAGTTGAGTGTGAAGTGGTTTTGTTGCTGTTAAGTGTGTGCAGTGGTTTTTTTGCTGTTAAGAGTGTGTGAAGGTGTATGTGTAGTGGAGGAGAGGAGATTTTAGGTGGCTTGTCTTCTAAATTCTGGTAATACACTATACCAATGGTTTACTAAAACCATTGGTATACTGCTGTACATATATTTACTAACGATTTTAGTAAACCGTTGGTAAAACATGAAAATGTTAGTATTGCCAACGGTTTTAGAAACTGTTGAGAATACTCCCATACACTACCTATATGGCAAACGGTTTTACAAACCATTGGGAATACTCCGATATACCAATGGTTATTTAAACCATTGGGAACCTCTAGGATTACACTGCCTTTCCAAACGGTTATACTAAAATCGTTGGTAATGGGCTATCCCTACACCTTACTTTCCAACGGTTTGTCAAACTGTTGGTATATAGTATACCAACGGTTTGATAGCCTTTACCAACGGTTTCAAACCATTGTTAAATCCTTAGTTTCTAGTAGTGACAAGAGGGGGGGGGGGTGAGTTTTGTTTTTCAAAACATTGATAGATTCAGAACACCTCTCTTGAAAAATGATATTCTTTAATTTTATATCAAGGATGAGTGTGTAGTAGAAATAAATAAATAAAATTAACACGACAATGTATATTGGTTCTGGGCACAAAGATCCCTTAGTCTTCTCACCAATTCTCAACTCCACGAGCTTGGTGATTTTCACTAGGTCCTCTTATTATAAGACCTTTAAAATGCACAACTAAGTGAAGGAAGTTGACACCTTACAAGAAAACAAAGACTTATTGTTCTTTTAATAAGCAAAAAATTATCCACAACTTAGTAAAAGAAGCTGAAACTTAACCATTAATGAGTAAGAGTAGTCAAAAATCAAATAAATCAAAAGAATTTGATTTGTTTGATGTTAAAAGTTAAACTACATAGCTTGTAGCATCAACTAATAGTTAAAATCAGATCTTCATCATAGAATGACAACATATAGATCTTCAACTTTCTCTCTATATTTCTTCAAAAAAAAGAAAACACTAGACAAATTTTCAAACAAGAATATATTCAAAGTGTATCTTCACCAAAAACTTAGATGTTAAAATGCTCAAACATTCTTTCATAATAATATATAAAAAATAAATATATTAGTAGTGAAATAAATAGTGGTTAGTAAATCAGACAGACCGAAATATGTATGTCTCTAAAGTATATCTCTGAATAAAACATCATACATATTTTCCTATAAGTAAATCTATACACTCATTTCTTATGAGGAATGTCTCCATATTTATACTGCAGGTCAAACAGATCCAATTCAAACCAACTCTTGAAATATCACACAATAAACCATGAATATTTGAATTCAAAAACATTCAATAGAGTCATAACTTCCCACAAGAATAGTAATTTTTTACTATATTGAATACGAGCCATTAAAACAATATAGAGATGTTTACCAATGTAGGGTTTATGTACCATACATTTATTAACTCAACCATAGGGTTGCTTCCGAACATAGGGTTGATGAACCATACTTTCTAATTTATCAAACTTCCAGTTCCATACTAACGTAGGGTTGATGAACCATACATGCTATTCCGTACGTATTGTTTATTATTTACGTTATGATTACCGAATATTTGTTTGAAAATAGTGTTTCCATAATATGCTAAAATAACTTCCAAAAAATTCAATGAATATCCCCCTCAGATCAATGTCTTGAATATAGTTCCAAAATAAATACTTCAAAAAATATTATTTTCCTAAAATTAACTTAATGTAATTTCATTAGTATCACAAATTTGGGTTTTTGTGAGAATAAAAATCAAAAATAAATTAACAAAATTGTTGAATCAATATATTCTAAAAAATGTGTTTAATTAATAAACCTTGGTTTCAATTTAAATTCTTCTATGTTGTTTAGTATAGGCTAAAATTTTTTTGTTGCAGTTAAATGGGAGTCAACTTCCAATTTATAAGGATTATGGGCACCTTCTATGTTGGAAACTGACAACTGATATAACCAAACAATTATTAATGTTATTAATGTAATTAAAAAATATTTTATAATTGATCAATATATTAAAACTCCCTTTTATCCTTAATAAATTGTATTCATTTAAATGGTAATCAATTTCAAATTGGTATGGTGTATGGGATCTTTATGAATTGGAAAAGGGTGACCCATATAATTGAACCAATCTAGAAGCACTTTTTATAATTAAATAATTTTTAAGTGTTGAGGATGTTGAATATTATTTTAGTACTAGATAAATTGGTTGCAGTTAGATGGGATGTGCCCCAAATTGGTAAGGTGTATGTGCACTTTATATTTTTTGGAGTGGTCACCCTTAAAACTGAACCATCTGTTATAGGATTTTCCTCAAGAAACTATTGTAGGTGTAAATGTTGATCAATTTTGACCTTAAATGCTATGGGTGACTTATTAAGGATTTAACCTCTTTTTCTTATGCTTAATGTACCATATGGACAAATTCATAAATTCTCAATTGGACCCAAGTAGAAAAGTTGGGGAATTTTGTTATGTAATGAACTGTAGGAGTGGTTTAGTTGATAAATGTTTTAATCTGATTAGGATGATTTTATTTTAACTCTAGATGTCTTAATGGGACCCTCATAGGTCGCGTATCCTTTTTTATGTGTTGGTTCTTAACCCCATGGGGGTTTTCTTATGCTATGAATTTGGAGACCTTTAAAGTACCTGTATCTATCTATATGGCTCTACATGTAAATGTAGTGTGGTTTCCTTTTTGAATAGTACCCCTTTGATTAATAGAAGAACTTTTACTCTTTCTTGATCTATTTTGGTGTGCAGCCTTACAACTAAATGAATGGTGTTTAAAGTGGGTTATATGATAATAAAGTCTAATTAAAATGGGATTCCAATAAAATATAATGTTTAAAAGTATGTTTAATATTGATTGTCTAGATTTCCTTGTAGCTTTTCCAAAATAAGGCACTTAAAACCTTTTCTTTTTTACAAATAATATCTTTCTTTAAGGATAACCATTTAATGTTAAAATTGATAAATGAGTTTTGGTTTAAATTATTTAAAATTAAACCTTAATAGGTGTTCTATGACACAACCCTCATGTAAGGTTATATGGATCTTATCTTGGGGTTTTCCTTGAAATGAAGCTTGATCATTTTCCATAGGCTTGTCCCTTCCTATGTTTGAGTCTAAATGATAATACTTTAAGCCTAGTGAAATTTCATAGGCGTGTTAATGTTTTGGTTCAATGTTCTCTATTTTGTAAAGGGTCTAGCCCATGGTAGGAAGTTCCCTCAGATCTTTGAAACTTTAATTGTTGATTTTGAGAAGTTTCCATTGTGAGGTGCTGTTTGGGTGTCATTGTCCATTTGGAACTTTTAGTTAAAAAAACATTTGTTGACGATGGTCATGTGTGGTTTAACCTTTTCTATGAGTGTTAGTGTGATGAAATTCTATATTATAGTGGGATAGACATTCCAAGGGAATGGTCAAATGATTAGTAGGTCTCTTGAACCTACTTCTCTTCGCTTTGTGATTTTGGGTGACTTGAAAGGTTTCCCGGTTGTTTTAAAATCTTATAGTGTAGTATGAATTGAAAATAATTTTCCAAGAGGGACATCAAACACTTAGATGCATAGGGATAATAAACCTTTGGATAGTGGAAGGGATGTGCTGTTGGATCATGTAATCTCAGAGTAGTATGCATTGATATACACGGTACCCTTCATCCTGTTAATCATGTAGTGAACCATTTTAATCTAGTTGTACTTGCTCAAATCTTGAGTTTTTATGCTTTGAACACCTTTCAACTTTGATATAGAGTGATTTGGGTGTTGATAAAAGTCCTGACTCATCCTAGTGTTTGGGACGATGTTTTAAGGATGTACATGTGTTTGACGCGCTGGCTAGTTGTTTTAGATTTTATGCCTAATGCATTGATGTGTGGGAACATGACTCAGAGAAGAATCACATTTCTATCTTGGTGTGAATCTAATCGATCAATCTTGAGAGGCTGGTTATCTCTATCTCTTATATTAAACTATTGTTAAATCATGATGACCACCTCAAGGACCCGCAATCAGTGGTCGATTGAGTTTTTTCATGGAATGGGGTCCCTTTCTTTGTTAAATCCGATGTTAAGTACACTCCTAGGTTGGGAGTGTCCCATCGATTTTGGTTAAATATGTCTTTCTAGGTATAGGGTACCCAACCTAGAGTACCATTTATAAATGGTTAGACTCTCTCTAATTCCCTATGGATGGTAATCCTTAATTCAAGACAATGCTTGTTCTAGAGCATGAAGATATTGTTCTTGGATGTAATCAAAAACTGTGAAGACACCTTTAGTCTGATATGGACATGGTTGTGCTTAATCATGCTGAAATTCCTTGTGTGGTAAAGGCATTATAGTCAGGTGATGGCGATGCATCGGGGGAAGTAGCTGATATCTTTTGAGGAAGTCAACTAGTGGTGTTTTAACTATCCTTCTCCTTGTGTTGATGGTCATGAAAGGTTTAAAGACTTACCGATAATTTTTTCTTGAATGTGGTGAAAGTGTCTCAGATCCTTTTGGAGATCGTTTGAGTCCTCTTAGTGTACTATAAGTTTAAAGAAAACCATGTCCCCTATCTTGGCATCATCTGGGAACACTGAGAGAGTGATGGTATTAAACCACTCTAATGTTTTTAAAAATGTTATTTGGATTGTTTGGGTGGTTACTATCATAGTGAGATCTAGAAGCATGGTTATTGTAGAGGCATGGTTAGTTATGAATGATACCTAGGTTCCCAAGTAGGAATTCCTTGGATGAACTCATGGACACTAGCTGTTCTCTTGTGACTTGATGAAAAAGAAAATTTCCACTTTGGGGTCAGTCAACAATCATGTTTTGATGCGGAAATTTTGGCTTTGCACCAACATTTTAATTGTAAGAATGGAGTATGGAATAACTTAAGTTAGTTTTTTGGACTTCAGTTTAATAAACCCGAGGTTATCCCAAACTCATTGTTGGGCTCGTAGGTTTTGTTTAAAGGGTAAGGATTCCAGTGGGATGGATCTGGATTACAAACTTTATTGGGATGAGGCAAAAATGTTTAAATGACCATGTGATGGATTGATCATAGAATGTCATAAGAAGTTAGGTATGGACTTCGGTTAACATGCTTGTTGTATGCACAAGATACATTGGGAGATTTTGTTGTGGTTCAGTTTGTAATACACTAGTCATCTAATATGAGTCTCTTGAAAATGTTCAGACAAAGGTGGATTGACTTGTTTTCCTTCTTGTTTGTTTCTTGTGGTTAGTGAAGGACCATTTTGAACATCCTGCCATGTTAAGGATGGTGTGGTGGAAGGGTTGTCTATGAATTCAAAGGGAAGCTGACATGACCAGTTTCAGTTAGGTCGATTGGGATTCAACTATTCCTTTATCATGAGGTCCCTCATATGGACTCATAAGTAATCAGGTTTTCCCAGTTAAATAAAAAATTCTAGAAGTGTCTCTAGAATTCTTAGAGGCATGTCTTGTAGGAAATTTCGATGGTGGGTGGTATCGTGGCTTGAAATTGGACCCTTCAGATGTTCGGACCAATGGTGGGGAGCACCATTGGCCAAAAGATTGAATAGATGATGACATGATCATGTATTTATCAAAACTGGTTTGAGGAATCACCATTAAAGTGTTTCAGTTGGAAAATGAGTATTGAATTGGGTTTTTATAGATTAAGTGTTATATGGTTAAAAAAATCATGGAGGTGCATTGGATGATTAGAAACAGAACACAATTTTTTGAATAAGGATTAACAACCCCTAGTAGGCTAGGTGTTGTTTTTATTATTCCCAAAGGGCTCTTAAGGATGAGAAGTTCTAGGGTGGGGAGGTTGTAACAACTCGAGTCATTGAGCCAAGGTGAAATTTTAATGGAATTTGAATTTGGGAGTTTATTGGATGATATATTTTGTAAACTGAGATTCAGATATGAATTCCACAAGTTCTAACACTCCAACATGTTTTTTTAGATGTGGTTCAAGGCCTGAGGTTCCCTCGGGTGTTCTGTCAAGTTTTGGGTGTTCCAGACCTGAATATACAAATGTTTTAGTGGAACTATCAGGGTAACATAGTTTTTTTTCGGAAACCATGAAAACCATAGAGAAACCATGTGACTGGATCTAAAAAAGCATGAATTTTCACATAGTTTGGTCAAATTGTGCCGAATGAGATTCACAATCATGCGACAATATCTATAATTTTTGATAGATCCAAATTCATGGTTGACACATGGTTTCCAAACTATGTGGCCAACCCCTATGAGGTTCTCTAAGTGCCTAGTATAGGCCACACATTTGGCAGATTATTTTCCAAGCTATGTGACCCAAACCGTGCACATAGTCTCTATTTTTTAAAAGGAATTAAATTAATTAAATTAAAAAAAATCAAAACTTAATCCACCCTCCCCCCTCCATTATCACACAATGCACCCCTCACCCTAGACCGCTCAGCCACGAGCGACGCACCTTCTCACAGCTCCATATTTATTCATAATTTTCACCTAGATTCCTCAATATTTATCGTTCGATTCATCAAGGTATGGTATTAAGATCCCCATTTCTCCTTCTTTTGGCCAATTTTTCCTCTCCCCATCACCAAGCTCTGTTCGACTGAACCCTAGGGTTAGGTTTGACCCAATTTTTGATTTTTCTTCCATTGTTAGGGCTGAATGTGCATCTACTGGGACTCCTTCATGTATGTTTCTACATTCATTGTCAAAGGAGTAGTTATTTGGTCCATTTTGGTTTTCCATTGCTTCTTGAGGCAGTTTTTTATTCTACTCCTTTGTCTATCCCACTTTTAGTTGGGGTCTTTTAGTGGTTTTGAGTCCCTAGTATTGTTTGTAGTGTGTTTTGGTCATCCTTGAGATGGGTTCGAGTCTCCAATGACAAAGGAGACTTACTTACATATGCACAAGTATGCATATATAAATTTAGGTTCCCCCGTTATATATATTCACCCATGGAGGCATGAATATATATATTGGGGCTAGTTGTGGTTTTGTATATATATGAAAGAATTCATACATGTGTAAGTGTAAACATGCATATTCATATTGAAGAATATATATATGGATCCCCTTGTACATATTAATATCCATGATAATATGTAAATAGAGGCTTGGTTTCCTTATGTATACGCATAGGTGCATATTCGAAGAGGTGGGAAGGAGCAACATCCAGTGGTTGTTGATGAAAACATCATGTGCCAAAGTGTTCAGCTTGGTCCTATTCCCTTTGTGGTAGGGTCCCTTGCTTATAACCTTTTATTTTTGTCTTTTGATTATACCTTATATCACTCACCATCCGTCTTTTTCAAGTTATTAAATTTTTATATGTGTGCCCTTATACATTTATGTCTTGATTAACACCCTTACTTTGTTTCGTGAGCTATCTACTTTACTCTTTATGATTAAATTGAACTCATTAAATTGAATGAAATGAATTGTTGAAAAATAATTTCATGTTTTATAATAAAACCCCTCAATGAGGTGCCCTGTATTCAAATGAAAAGGACATATGTGCATGGTTATGGCTTAGTGATTATGATTATGCCAAGTTCAATGTCTCCTCAGTTATATACCACAATTTATTGGCTTGTGATTTTTTAATTTCATTAATGAAATGTGAATTATATATGCTATTCTAGTTGTAATTGTCTGACTTACTTATAATTGAGGATCAATGCTTTTTTTCATAGTGGGTTTTTTTACCTCAGGTAGCTCGCTATCTTTTTCAGCATTGGATAGTGTAATGATTATGAATGACATGTGAATTTTACAGGCTATGAATTTCGATAATTTACTTGATTTTTATGGCTCAATTGCTATGGAACAGGAGAGAACATTGGTTCTAATTTAATGATTCCATGTAAAGACTCACCGTGTTTGGTTGGAATCAACTTGATGTGCCAGGAGTGATACTTTATATTTATAGTCATGGGTTCCCTGGGTGGTTTTACTTATACTCATGAGTGACACTATATAAGAACCCTGATATTTATTTCACACTTAAACATAATTTATTAAATAAAATATTCACTTGATAAAACATAGAATATCGATAAGTCTAGTGTCTTTGGGGCTTAGGAACATTACATAATAACTTAAAACATGAAATATACATCTTTATTGAAAATGTCTTTTACATGAGCACACACATTCCTTCGTACTTAACATTGCATGTGATAACCTGGGGATATGAATTAGAAAAGGGTGATCTATAAAGCCCAGTAAGGGAGTAAACAAGGAACAACATGAATAATATATTACATGTTAGGAAATAGGCATATCAATGGAGCATAAGAGAAACACGAACATAAATTCATGGTATAGCATGATTATCATAACAATGAAATGTGGAAACAACATTTTACATGATATTAGCATGAGCCAAGGCCCATTGAACATGGAGAATGAGTAAACCATCATTGAACTTTAATTATAATGATTAAAACCTCATTTCAATTGACTTATCATGATACCAATCTTTACCCAATGCATTGGAGTGCTATCATGGAACAACCTTCTTAATCGTTTCATTTCATGCATAAATGTGCCACATGGATCATATAAAATGGATTCATTAAACATCATAACTTATTACACGATAAAGGAATATTGAATTCATACATGAAAATATATAATAAATAAGTAAATGTGCATAAGTTTGAATACCCTTGATAGATAAAGGGCTTGGTATTCACTACACAATGTCTTTGGCTTGGAAAATCGCGGGGCAATTTCGGCAGCATAATGGCGTGACATAAGAGTTCATAAAAATGGTTGGTGAGAGTGAAAGGGGTATCTCATCACATTTAAATGAAATAGAAATTAATGGGGTAATATAGATACATGTACCAACATATGTAATTGAATTTAGATTCAAAAAATAAAATAATTTCTTGAATGTAAATGAGGAGAGAGAAATCTCTTATGGAATTTCGACATAGTAACGGGTGTACATGGGGGGAATTAATGATAGAGAAAGGGGTATCTCATCATTTAAAAATAAGGAGAGAATTATATGGGAGGTTCAAAATCATACCCTAACATTTTTAATTGAAAACAAAATGGTATAACAACATAATTAAATTTGGACAAAAATGAGAAAGGAAGAAATCCCTTACTTGGAAGTGTCATTCCAAAGGATTGGGAGATGCTTAAGAGAGGATTATTTAGGGATTAGGTCACCTTGTTAGGATTCTACAGAGAGGATTATGGGGTTTTTTTAGCTCCAAAATCTTTGAGTGAAGAGGAAGTGGGAGCGTGGGTGTGTTTATATAAGAAAAGAGAGGGAATTATTTATTATTTAGGTTTTGGACACCACACATTAAACTAATCGAAACCAAAAACCAACCCATGGTTTTTTGCCCATGGTTTTTGAAAAAGGGGAGTAGAAAAAATTATTTTTTAAGTCCAATGGCTGGACTTATTAAAATATTAGGCTTTCTTATGTGGAGGTGAGTCACAATCTCAAGGAAAACATTTTAAAAGGTTAAAATATTTTATAAGTCTTGGAGGGTCCAATAAAGATTTGTATAATAAATAAAACAAACCTAAAATCAGATTATTTTAATGGTAAAACATATATTGTCTGAACATAACATTTATAGTATTTTATTATATCACTATTAGGTCATTATGATGTCATAAAACACATTATATAATTAAACGATATTTAATTTTTATCCAAAAATTTGATTGTCTCAGAAAATTATGAAATATTCAATTTTAGATAATTTAGACTTCCCGATTCCAAAAATAATATTAATTTTATCTAAATAATTTTTTAAATATGTGAATTTTTACTTTTAAAATAAAAACTCACATTTATCGGAAACTCATGGGTATTGAAAAAAACAGCCTTCAAACCTTAATAAAAATTAAAATTGTATTCCTAAAAATTATACGATCATTTATATTAAAAAATTAATTAAAATATTATTTAATAAAAAATCCATTAATTAATAAAAATAGATATCTTAATTGAATATTAACTAAAAATACTATTTGTGATTTAAAAACCATTTACAAAGCAACAGTAATAAAATGAATGTATATTCTTTATTCTAACCAAAATTAATGCACATAATCACAGTGATAATGTCTTGTTACATAACCCCTTATAACACCCACGTAAGACCTAAGGGTAAGGTGTGAGATGGTGATAGACACTTGGGGTGGATTAGATAACATCGCTTAGATGATAATCTCTATCAACTTCCTCTTCTCTCGTAGGCGGTTCTGTTCGAGCTTAACGTTTTGAATCTCATCTTGGGCTTTTTCAAGAGAGAAGCCTAGTTATGCCACCTCCTTTTGAGCTCCGACAAATGGTCTTCGTATGGATAAATTCTACTAGATGAGGCTGTTGCTTCCTTTGTCTGAGTAAATTGGATTTTTCAAAGACCTATATTTATACTAATAATGTTATCAATATTCAACAGCTATATTGGAAATGGTAAAAATTATTAATGGTATTTTGAAATCCAAAATCATAAAACCAAAGAAGTTCATATGTCATATAAGCATTTTACATAATAAGAAATTTAATTAGATCAAGATTAATTTTCATTAATAAAATATTGGGTCGTTACAATCTTCAACCCTCAAGAAATTTCGCCCTCAAAATTTCCTTTTCCCACAGTAAAATAAATGAGGGAAACTATACTTCATTACTTCCTCTAATTCCCATGTTTCTTCTTCAAACTTGTGGTTTCGCCACAACACCTTGACGAGGGGAATTGTCTTATTTCTTAGAACTTTTTCCCTACGATCTAAGATATTCACTGGATTCTCTTCATATGAGAGGTCATTTTTCAATGGAACCACCTCTGGATTGAGTACATGCGATGGTTCAGGTATGTACTTCTTCAAGAGTGATACATGGAATATATCCTGTACTTCAGATAGGTTCGGTGAGAGTTCTAGTCGATAGTCCACTGCTCCAATGCGATCAAGGATCTCAAAAGGGATGATGTACCTTGGACTAAGATTTACCTTCTTCCAAAATCACATAACTCTCTTCCACATTGATATGTAGGGGAATACCATGTATCCAACATCAAACTCTAGGTCTCATCAATGATTATGAGCATAGTTCTTTTGTCGACTCCAAGTATCTTTAATGTGCTACTGGATGGTCTTAACCTTCTCCACTATTTCATCGACCATTTCTGGACCTAGGAGTTTTTTCTCCCCTACTTCATCCAAACATGCTGATTTTCTTCACCTCTTCTAATAAAGGGCTTCATAAGGAGCCATTTGGTTGCTTGAGTGGAAACTATTGTTGTAAGATAACTCTACTAAAGTAATATGTTGATCCCATCCTTATTTTAAGTCCATTGAGGATGATCTCCATAGGTCCTCAAGTGTTTGGATAGTCTGCTCAGATTGGCCATCAGTTTGAGGATGATAGTCGTACTAAATTCTGCTCAGTATTCAGAGAATGCTGAAGACTCTTCCAGAACTTAGAGGTGAATCTTGGATCTCGATCGAATACAATCGATAGTGGTACCGCATGAATCCTTACCACATATCTGATGTATATTTGTGCCAGATGATCCAATGAGAAATCCTCCTGAATTTCAATGAAGTGTGCAGTCTTTGTAAAATGATCCACAACAACCCAAATAGCATTGTTTCCTTTAGATGTATTCGGAAGTCCAGTGGAAAATTCCATGAGGATGTTATCCCATTTCCATACTGGTATGGGTAATAGTTGCATCATCCCCTTAGACATATGCCTCTTAGCCTTCACTTTCTGAAATACCAAACACTTTGATGTATACTCAGTGATCGCCTTCTTCATGATATCCCACCAATGATTCTCTTAGAGATCTCGATACATCGTTGTGTTTCCTGGGTGAATGGAAAAATTCAAACTATGTGCATCATCAAAAATTTCGTTCTTTAACTCTGGATTTAATGTGACACATAGTCTTGTCTCAAATCTCACAATTTATTCTTAATTAATATTGAACTCCGAGGATTTCCCTTTTCTGATAGTTTCCAATTTCTTCTGAATTACCACATCATTCTTTTAAGCATCCTTTAACCTTTACAACAGAGATGGTTGAGCAATCATTTGTGAAAGGATTGATGATGTTACCTTCGTTATGATTCCCATGTCCATCTTCATCAAATATAAGAAGTTTATACTTTTTCAATTCTCATTAATGATAGAATTTTTGGGTCCTTTCTACTTAGATCATCCTACACCTTGTTCAATTTCCTAGGGTGGTAATGGATTGAGCAGTCATAGTCTTTGATCAGCTCTAACCATCTTCGTTAGTGCATGTTAAACTTTTTCTATGTGAATATATACTTGAGGCTTTTATGATCCGTATATATATATATATATCACACTTCTCCCCAAAGAGGTAATGCCGCCAAATTTTTAAAGCGAAGATTACTGCAGCCAACTCCAGATCATGTGTTTGATATTTTTTCTCATGAAATTTCAATTTCCTTGAAGCATAGGCAATGAATTTGTCATTTTTCATTAACACATAGCCTAGGATCTTCTTCTAAGCATCCATAAATACCACAAAAAGTTCTCCACTTGTGGGTAGTGTGAGAACAAGCACAGTGATAAGCCTCCTTTTCAGCTCCTTGAATCAATATTTTCATTCATCACTCAAATAAAACTTTACTCCCTTCCTATTTATCTTAGTAAGTGGGTTTGACAATCGTGATAAATTTCTCACAAATTGGCAATAATATCTAGCTAACCCCAGGAACCTACATATATCCATTACCGATGATAGCCTCAACCATCCCTCAATTTCATCTGTCTTAGAGGGATCCACATATATCCCATTTCCTGTGATGATATGACCCAAGAATGAGACCTCCTTAAACCAGAACTCACACTTTCTGTACTTTGCATAGAGCTTCTCCTTTTGCAAGGTCTCTAGTACAGTGCTTAGATGATCCTCATGCTCCTCATTGGTTTTAGAGTATATTAGAATATCGTCTATAAAGACTAAAAAAAATTGTCAAGGTAATCTATAAAGACTATATTAATCATTTCCATGAATATTTCTAGAGCATTAGTGAGTCCTAAAGGCATTACTCTGAATTCATAGTTCCCGTATCTTGTACGAAAAGCAGTCTTAGGGATATCCTCCTTCTTCACCCTTACTTAGTAATATCCCAACCGAAAATCTACCTTAGAGAAGTATTGTGCTCCACATAGATGATCAAACAATTCATCTATTCATGGAAGAGGATACTTTTTCTTTATTATGATTTTGTTGATATCATGATAATCAATGAAAAGGCACATTGACCCATTCTTCTTCTTGACAAAGAGGACTAGTGAAACCCATGGTGAAGCACTTGGTCATATAAACCCTTTATTCCAATTCTCCTATAGTTTCTTCTTCATCTCCTCAAGTTCCACAATAGTCACTCTATATAAAGTCTTGGATATTGTAAATTCCCCAAGTATAGGATCAATTTAGAATTAAAAATCTCTTCTAAAAGGAAGACCTGATAATTCATCGGGAAATACTTCAGTGAATTCCTTCATAATAGACATGTCTTCAAGGATGGTTGATTCCTTGGACTCAATCATCTAAGATAGATATGCATGATCATAGGGTAATAATATCCTTACTTGATATTATGGTACTAAAGAAGATTCACACTCCTCCTTGCACTTGTATAGAATCAGGGGTTGATTTTCTATATGGAGAGTGATTTTCCTCTCAAGGAAATTTATGTTGGCTATATATAAGGAAATAAAATCCATGCCAATAATTGTATCAAATTCCACCAAAGAGAGTATGATGAGGTTTTCTAGGAAGTTCAATCCACAAATTATGACACGGGAGGAGTTATATTCATGTGATGCAATGATTTCCCCATTTTTCGTTCTCACCAACATCTTTAATTATATAACATGTGGTGGTATTGGGATTGTTCTACTAAACTTTAGGGATATAAAAGAATGTGTAGAGCTAGAATAAAAAATTACGTTCTCTATTCTTGAATGAATAACTAGCATACCTATCACCACTTCATTGTTGGGGTTCAGTTTGGCGGTAGTGATGGAAAAATATTTCCCTTGCTACCTTAGAGGTTGTTGGTTGCCTCTAAAAACCCTTGTCTTAGGGAAATGGTTCGAGAAGTGCCCCAATTATTTGCAGTTGAAGAAATGAACAACACTTTGAGGGTCTATAAGAGTGTTCCTCTCCTCTATCGCAGCCATGGGTTTTTCTTGTCGGTAGTTAATGTCTAGGTGCCCTTCTCTTCCAAACCTAAATCATTTCCTCACCCCCTTTAGGAAATTTTTGGGGTTCTACTTTCTACACCTTTGGCAATTGGGGTACTGGTTTTTCTTAGTACCGTTGGATTTATCCATTGGACTGCCAGAATTGAAGTCCACCTTATTATTATTATCCCCATGATACCCCTAAGATTCTCCGATATCCATTTTGACTTTGAGGTCATATCAAACAAATTACTCATAGCTCTCGAAGTCACGGATCACTAGGTCTTTCCATAGGCTAGGTTTTAGCCCACCAAAGAAGTGGTCAAACTTGCATTCGGGGGTAATGACAAAGCCAAAGGAATATAGTGCAAGCCTTTTAATGTTTTCCTCATATGCTCTAATGTATTTGTAATATTTTTGCCTGAGATAAAGGAATTCCCTTTCCATCTTAAGTCGGAGGGTGCGAGGAAAATATTTGTGGAAAAATATTTTTCAAAAATCCTTCCATTCCAATGCCTCGATCTCCTCCAAAAGATTCATATTTTTTATCAATGTCTACCATTGATCAGATTTACCCTCCATATGATAAGCATCTAGTCTAGAAGTACCTTCTCTTTTTCAGAACATTGAAGTATGGAAAGATCTTCTCAATGGAGTTGTTCCATTATTCAATGATTGTGAGATCTGATGATCCATTAAAATCAGGAGGCCTTTGTCTCATGAAAATCTCAATTGTGACTTGTTCTTTCTTGGGGGGGTGTTGAATTTTCCTCTTGAACCATGTTTCTATTAAAAACTTGTGTTAACTAAGAGAGTATCGTGACAAAGTTCATGATTCCTGCTCCCATCAGATTGGGCATCTCATTAGAACAATCATCACATTGATATTCGCATCGGTTGTTTGCCCGAGTCCTCATATTACCAGCCATGGGATGGAATAAATTGAAATTTATGGGTAACACATAAAGGGTAATTCAAAAAAAAAAATAGCTGAATTATAAATTAATTTTATTTCCTTAACTTATGAATTTATAAGCTTCAATCTATGTTATCCATGATCTACTTCCCACAAACATATATTCTTAGGGGCATTTTTTTATTCCCTTAATAATAGTTCATACTAAGATTATGAATTTACCAATGTATATCCCCCAGGAGTGTTGTAACCAAGGGTGTAATAAGGCCCATTGTCATGCACCAGTTTCCGTTTGAGTCTAGCTCAAATCGGTGTTTTCGGGTTTTACCCCTAGATACATCTATGCCAGAGCTGCATGTACCTGTTCGTATCCAAACCGAGATGTATTTTCTTGATAAACCACTTACTCATTAATCACAATAATTTAAGGATTTTTTTATTATACTTAATCATATCCCTAAGGCTTTCACTAGGGTTTTGTAATCCTAATCCCAAAAATAACTAAACTTATCCTTTGATACCAACTATAACAGCCCTTCTATTTATTTCACACTTAAACATAATTTTTATATAAAATTTTCACTTGATACAACATAGAATATAGAGAGGTCCAGTGTCTTTGGGGCATAGGGATATTATATAATAACTTAAAACATGAAATACACATCTTTATTGAAAACTTCTTTTACATGACCACACACATTCCTTCATACTTAGCATTGCATGGGATAACTTGAGGCCTTGCCTAAGAAAAGGGTAAGATATAAAGCCTAGTAAGGCAGTAAATAAGGAATAACATGAAGAATACAATAAATTTTAGGAAATAGGCATATCAATGGATCATAAGAGAAATATTAACATAAAGACATGATATAGCATGATTATCATAACATGGAAATGTGGAAACAACATTTAACATGATATTAGCATGATCCAAGACCCATTGCACATAGAGCATGAGTAAAACCTCATTGAAATTGAATTATAATGAGTAAAAACTCATTGAAATTGATGTATCATGATACTAATCTTTACCCAATGCATTGGAGCGCTATCAGGGTGCACCCTTTTTAATCAGTTCATTTCATGCATAAGTGTGCCACATGGATCAGATAACATAGATTCATTAAACATGATCAATTATTATACGATAAAGGAATGTGGAGTTCATACATGAAAATATATAATAAATAAGTTAATGTGCATAAAAGTTAATACCCTTGATAGAGAAATGGACATCATATTTACTACACAATGACTTTGTCTTGGAAAATCTGGGGGCAATTTCAGCAATATAATGACATGACATAAGAGTTCATAAAAATGGTTGATGATAGAGAAATGGGTATTTAATAATATTTAAATTAAATTGACAGTAATTGGGTCATATATATACATTTACCAATATATTTAATGGAATTTAGATTTATAAAATAAAATAATTGCTTGAATGTAAACGAGGAGAGAGAAATCCCTTATAGAATTTCCGCATAGTAATGAGTGTACATGGGAGGAATTAATGAGAGAGAAAGGGGTATATCATAATTAAAACATAAGGAGGAAATTATAGGGGAGGTAAAAAATAATATCCCAACATTTTTAATTGAAAAAAATGGTATAACAATATAATGAAATTTGGACAAAAATGAGAAAGGAAGAAATCCCTTACTTGAAAGTGTGATCCCAAAGGCTTGGGAGAGGCTCAAGATAGGATTATTGGGAGCTTGAGGAACCTTGTTAGTATTATAGAGAGAGTATGATAAGGGTTGGACGAGATCCAAAGGCTTTTAGTGAAGAGGAAGTGGGAGGTTGGGTGGGTTTATATAGGAAAAGAGAGGTAATTCTTTATTATTTAGGTTTTGGACACCACACACTAAACTAATCAAAAACACAAACCAAACCATGGTTTTTTTGACCGAGGTTTTTGCCAAAGGGGAGTGGGAAACATTATTTTATAATTCCAGTGACCTAAATTCTTAAAATATTAGTCTTTATTATGTGGATATGAGTCACACTCTCAAGGAAAAAATTTTAAAAGGTTGAAATATTTTATAAGCCTTGGAGGGTCCACTAAATCTTTGTAAAATAAATAATACAAACCTAAAATCACATTATTTTAATTTTAAAACATATATTGGCCGAAAATACCATTTATAGTATTTTATTACATCACTATTAGGTCATTATGATGTCCTAAAACACATTATATAATTAAACAATATTTAATTTTTACCCAAAAATTTGACTATCTCAGAAAATTATGAAAAATTCACCATTGGATAATTTAGACTCCTTGATTCCAAAAATAATATTCATTTTATTTGAATAATTTTATAAATATGTTAATTTTTACTTTTAAAATAAAAACTGACATTTATCGAAAATTGATCGGTTTTGATAAAAACGACTTTCAAACCTTAATAAAAATTAAAATTTTATTCCTAAAAATTATATAATAATTTATATTTAAAAATTAATTAAAATATTATTTAATTCAAAAATAAATTAATTCATTAAAATATATTTCTTAATTAGACATCAATTAAAAATACTATTTGTGCTTTAAAAACTATTTACAAAGTAACAATAATAAAATAAATGTATATTCTTTATTCTATACAAAAAATAATTCACATAATCATAGTGCTAAAATATTTTTACATAACCCCTTATAACACATTCATAATACCTAAGGGTAATGTGTTTAATGACGACATACTCTTGGGGTGGCTCAGATAACATCGCTCGGGTGATAATCTCTATCAACTTACACTTCTCCCGTAGGAGGTTTTGTTTGAGCTTAATGTGCTAAATCTCAGATTGGGATTGGTCAAGAGTGAAGCCCAGTGATGCCACCTCCTTTTTGAGATCCAACAAATGGATTTGTAAGGAGAAATTCTATTTGATGCGGCCATCGCTTCCTTTGTATGAGTAAATTGGTTTTGTTAAATCCCTATATTTGTACTAATCATGTGATCACTGTTCAACAACTATATTAGCAATGGTAACAATTATTAATGGTATTTTGAAATCCAAAATCATAAAACCAAATAAGTGCATATGTTATATAACCATTTTACATAATAAGACATTTAATTAAATCAAGAGTAATTTTCATTAATAAATGTTTGGGTCATTACACACTAGTTCCCTAGGGGAGCACCCAAGGATGGACCCATTGTCAAGATGGATACACCATGACTTGGGTGATACCTGATCCCCTATGTGAAATACATGGTATGGACTTAGATTCACCAAGCCTTGAGTGATATAAGGAATTTCTTGTGGGTTTCCTTGGAAGGAATCAACGGTTTTGGGTTATATAGAAGTTTCTTTTAATGACCCACGAGATTTGATATATATCACCTTAGATGGGATTGGGACTCCAAAAATGGATTTGACATAATTCATTGGTTGTTTTATATGTTATTCCTCTCTTTAATATTTTTATCATTCTTATGAGATGACTTGAAATTGAGACCCCAAGAGAAAGAATAATCCTGGGGGTATTCCTTCCTTAGCTGCCTTGTTTACAATGGACTTTGTATACATATTATGCCTTGAAAAAGTATCTTTTCTTGACATTCAGATTTGGCCAAAACATGTGGTATGTTATGGGAGTCCATTTAGGAATCCCAACAAAGATGTTTTCCTTTTATTTTTTAGTTTCTATACATTTATTATATATTACAAACTTCTTAATTTATATTGAATGAGATGGATTAACAAAGACACTTTGGGTAAAGACCTATTGAGATTGTATCTCACACCTCACTCAGGTATCATTGGCACCCCAGTAGACCTTATGTCTGTAGATATTTACAAAGGGAAGTATCCAATTTACAATGTTTGATTTACATTACTCAGATAGAATTGGGGAAGAGGACCGATCTAGTGCTCAAGATGCTCATGGAGATAGTCATTGAGAAGTTATTATTTTATTACATTGTACTTTGTTGATACCACATAAGAAAACAAAAAAGACTATGAAGAGAAATCTGTATATTTCAGATCCCAAGGCCAGGTTCCAAAAGTTCAAAAGGAAAATAAAAAAACTCCCAAAGAACTTCACAATGGACTAGCTGCATATGCCTATGTGGTGGAACTATGCGACTGAACTACACGACAGAGCTGAGTGACTGACCTACGCGGCAGAGCTGTGTGGCATAATATGTTTGTGCGCCTATGCTGAGAACCTGCGTGACAGATCTATGCAGTATACCTATGTGAGCAACATTTCTTCGACCAGGCCTCATCTGTGCCAATAAATAGAGACCTTGGGATCCCCATTTCAAGACTGAAAAAAATTGAAGAGACTCTCTAAATCTCCCATTGCGTAGCTCTTTCACTTAGATCCCTTGAATTGTCTCAAGTAGCACTCTAAACCATGAGATAATTATAATTAAATGGGATAAGCATGTTTTGAAATTCATTGTACAAATTTTACATAGGTTTTGTCCTCCTATGTAAAAAATATCCTTCAGTCATCATTCATACCTGTGCGCCATACCTACGTGCCATACACGCGTAGTATACCTACGCGGCATACTTACTCAAGGGACCTACATGACCAACTCAATTACCCTTTTTTAAAAGCTATTCATGGCAAGGTATCTCCTTCCTTGGTTCCTTTATCTGAAAAGGACAAAGTTGAAGCCTCCACCAAAACCTCATGACTTGTCAAACCTTTGGGAAATTCACATTAGCATGTCTCCTATTTGGGTTTGTATTTTCACAGTCAGAGGTTTCCCACATTTGTTTCACAATGGGGTTAGGATTCATAAAGTGTTTTTAAGTTTTTATATCCATAGTCACATGGACCTTTCTCCCAGAAACAGTGTTGGGAAGTTCCCGGTTTTGAGAATGATGGTTTGGGTTTTGTCCTCCCCTTCTTGTCTGTAAGACTCGGAACCTCAGGTCTCTGGTAGGGAAGGTACAATTCACACTTACTTTTCTGCACAAGCAAAGAAGAAGTATCCCTCTCCTACCAAGATCGATTTTTGGGCAGCCATTCTGTTATAATACCCTCACCTTCATCCTTTCATCCCTACATTGGACCCTTTTCCAATATAAATAGAACAGAGGGAAGGCTCGTTGCCTCGACCTCTTCCATGATCAACACGCTCTCTTCCATCAGCGGAGGAGGAAAAGTGTGAAGTTTCATTATTGAATCTTTCACATTCTCTTATTTCTCACACGAATCATGAATCATGTGGGCTTAGAGATATGTGATGGTTACAACATGTGCACAAACACTCATTGGAAGGAACTATGAAAACTCTGATTCCCACTATAATCGAGATACGTAGGAAGCCGTCTCTAGGCCCGAGCTCACTGAATATCCTCCTCCATAATCCAACCCTAATTCTTTTAATTTGGGAATCCTCCTTAGGAATAAGCCCCAAATTAACCTCCAAATCATCAAGTAATCCTTTTTAGGAAGTAAGCCTAAAATCCTCTCTCTCAAAGCACCATACTCTCCTATGAGACTTATCGAACTACGTGGGATTTGATTCCCATTCACATGGGATACGTAGGAATTCCCCTTGAGTTTCAAACCCAACACTTCAAATCAATCCTGTTCACCTTGGGTTATATTCCCAACATGGTCTAATCTTACTTGGAAACCCATATCCCTTAAAAGTTCCTTGGGATAATTTAGTATAAGTCCCACACTCAGTTTTTATTAAGCATCTTCTGCTTAGAGGTCCTTATCACATGACCTTAAAAGGTTTTATGTGTCCCATTCAGTGGCACAGAACTATGAGGGTTATGATTCCTTTCAAAAGGATACGTAGGTAGATCATTTTATGGGCATGATCCCAAAATCAAACCAAACCTTCATCTTCCTAGAGGACAATAAAATTCCAGAGTGCCCCACTAAGTGGATTAAAAAACAGTTTATCCCAATGATGATTAAAAGAATCTCTAAGTAGTATATTAGAGGATACCATTGATGGAAAACCTCAAATACATACAGATATTTCTATTAATGAAAAACCTTGAATGCATACTGATGATTCTAAATTTTACACATGTTAATAAGTGATTGTGAACTCTAAGGGATACTTATGATATAATTTTTGAATTAATAAGGATTCATGAAAATATATTAAATTTACAAAGAGTGTCCCGGAGAAGACAATAAATCCCCCCCAAAGGGTGTGATGAGTCCGACCTCATATCCTCTTGACCAATGAACGTTCTTAAGTATTATAAAGTTCAGACATAACGAATGCCTGCCTTTGGAAAGTAGTTCCTATTTGGATAAAGAACTGTTGGAAGTTTCCGATTCCATAAATAAATTCAATGGAAACTGCCTAAAAACATTGATTCTTAAAACTAGAACACACGCTCCAAGGAATGACGAAACAAAAAATGGTGAACCAGATGTGAATCCTTAACCAAGTTAATAATGTTACCCACCTGTTAGGAGCCTATCAATTGATAAAGGAAGTCCATACAAAGGAATTAATCATGCATGTATCCATCTAAAAATATGTTGTTTTAATAGAGCTTGTTGTTGTACTCAGTTTTCCATAGAACTCCCTCCAATCCAAAGAATGGCTTTCTCTAAGGAAACATCTATGAACTTTACAACCGCTGCTCAAACTGGATCTCCATCCACAGGAAGGACGTCATCACCAACCCAGCTTCTTCAATGCTGGGTCTCTACTGTGCTGGTAAAGGAATATCGCCAGCATGTTATAATCCTGACTTTGGAGGCTACTCGACAAACCCTCCAGGTCAACAACAATCCTCGATCATCTGGCCAACGATGACCAATGATCAAGAAGAAAACGATTCCAACCACCATGTCCAACCATTTTAGGTCTTTATCCCCAGAACACAATAATTAATTACTCCCATACTATAGGTAGATGGATCCAGAGGTCACTCAAGGCCTCAATTCAAGAATACAAGAGTCCTTCCTGAGGACTCCCTCCAGCAATCGCCGCCAGAATCATGCGGTAGTGTACCCCTAACATGATGGGGGTGTTGCCTTTGGATGTTTGGCCTAGGACTCTTAGACCTGGGCACACAAGACGAACCACCAGGGACAACGTCTGGTCAATAGGGAGCTGGTTCTCACCTCTTCCTCCTTCAGATAAGTCCATAAATTTAATTTTATGGCAAACAATGAGTGGACACATACACCCGTTCATCCTAATTTTTCTACTCAGCAAAATAATCTGATAGAAACCCACCAATCCCACCAGATAAACTCAGTGGAGCACTGTGAACAAGAACATACACCTGCTTACAAGTCATCATCCAATCAACAGGCTCATCTGACTGTATTTAAATAAGATCATCAATCTAATGTGGTGGCAACTGGTAAATAGGAACATACACCTATTTACAATCACTAATTCTGTCATCAGCATCGTTTACCAGTATTGAAGGAAGCCTTTCAAACATACTTTACGGAAAATAGCCAGCAGACATATACACCTACCAATGTTCATAAATCCTACCAACAATCTCGTTTGGTAGCACCTAGAGAAGTCAGTTAGAAAGATCTGACGATAAATTTGGGGAACACCCAACTATCTGCCCCCATACATGAGTAATTTCAATATCCATTGACAAGAAAAGGAGGACAAGAGCAGGCACATACACCTACTCCATATACGGAATGGACGTATATTCCTGTTCCGACCGCTGAAGTCACCAAACACATCTTATCAATGGTGAATGGGTAGAAACATATCCCTGCCCATATTCTGGAAGCATGACAGGATATTTTAACAACTACTTCAGAAGTATCATGGAAACAAACACATAAATCTATCCCCACACATGGGATGACACATCGGCATGCCATCCCAGAGCAGATACATACCTCTATTCCAGTCCAGGATGGTCATGGGGAATATTCCCCCATATCATACAAACAATAAGATCAGGAACATACACCCTTTCCAATTGGAGGCAATAGGTTTGTTCCTGTAACCACTCCAAGGATGGCACATATACCTACCAATGATAACCACTTTCCCCAGTAAGTGGCCCCAACTAAGTATAAGAGAACATCCAAGAAAATTTCTCGCTAAGCATTTTTTGAAAATCAAGAGTTAAGTTGCGATGTGGCTCCTCTTAATGCTGGAGTTCTTGAATCCATCAGACATTTATCTGTTGCTGCTCAAGATCATATCATCTCATTACCAAATTATGGGAGTGGTAGTTGTAATTCTGAAGGTCCTTATCAGAAACTTCATCATGAAGTATTAATTCATGAAAATTCGGTCAATCCAGAGTGCCTATATCTGGATGAGAGCCACGACAACCCTCCATGTGGCTAGAAGACCAAGGAGCAAGAAGATTTATCCCTTGCGGTAATCCATTGTGGTGATCCTCCCCATGATAGCATTCACTGCTAAATTCCTCTCCGCAGTAGTATTTCACATTGTCAAGACAATTCCATAATTTACAATGTAGTGATGAGAAAGCCCTCTTATCTTGAGGCACTTGAAAACACAAAACTAGTCATGCCTGATGCCTTGTCATTTATAAGTGAAAAAATTTCTCAACCAGAAGATGTCTTAAGGGAATGGTCATTCTACGAACCTCCTTTAGGTCATTTATCTTCTAATACAGAGCATCCACTTTGGTCAGATCAAGTGGAGAAACCTCTTGTGAAAGATGATGAAGATGTGTTAAATATGAGGAAATAATTAGCTAAAGGAGAAATCCCAGTCATGTTCTAGCCTTTGGAAAATTCTCAGAATAACATTTCATAATTGATGACAGAAGACTGAATTAATGAAATTCACCTCAACTTATGGAAAACTCTTCGTCATTTAAAAACCAAAGTCTTACCATATGTTGAATATCAAAATCATGTAAAGGTAATAGAAGGGTTGCAGCACCAAATTGACTTGGAATCTCTCTCAGTTTCTCAACTTCCAAAGGTTGAAAAAACAGTAGAGAACCCTTTAGTTCACATGTATCAATGCTCTAAAGAGGCTACGCCAATTAATTTATGATTCCCCCATCTAATTTTCATATCATAGGATGGGGTGCATATGGAGCATTGCATTTCACTGCACTCCAAAATCAGAAAAGTCCACCAAAAGTGGTTTCATGCAATGTTATTGCCCACGGTCGACCAAAATCAATAGGTTTTGTATATAATCAAATGTATGCTCAAGAACAGGCCTCATCCAGTTCCCATCAGAATCAAGCCCAAAGAAAAGAAGTTGTTGAGCTAATTTTACATCAAGCATCTGAAAATATTGAATAGGAATCCCATTTAGAGTATGTCAGGTGTTAGAGAATGAAAATGTATGAAATAACACAACAATCTTCTGAAATAGGTGATTTAAGTGATTATTGGATGATGCACCCAGTGAATGTCCGAACCAAAATCCGCAAAATCAGAAGATCAGTTGCAAGAATTTCAGACATAGCAATTCAAGAACCCCCCCATATTGCAAGGTTGGGGGCCCATTTAATTAAACCTTCAAATTCATTAAACAATGTTGAAAGATTTGAAAAAGAAGAACAAGAACAGCCCTAGCCTACAGGGCTAAGGGATTCTTCATATCTATAATCCCCTCATCAACGGAAGTCAGTTTTCTACTGATTAGGGAAGAAGCCACAAGGAAAGCATACAACTGAACTATCCAAGGATTCCCTTCAGGTTACTATCCACCAAATAGTTCCATGGAATTATTCATATAGGAGAATAGAGTCTCATGGAATATGCAATGGGAGATGATCTAGCAGAAGCCCTGAAAGAATAACATCAATTCATTATGCATTAGTGAATGTTATTAATACCATTGTAGAGATCCTCCAGAAAATAAGTCCAATTCATAGGAATTATAGGATGAAGTTCTTATCCATAATATGGTACACACTAAGGCAATTGAAGAAGGCATGTGTGCCCAAAATAAGAGGTTTACCTAGAATCTAGGTATGCCTTCAAATAGCCAACTCCTCCCTCTCCAAATAGAATTTAACAAGGGGAAAGGAAAAAGTCATATTTCATCTCAATTTTCCACTAGAGAAGGTCAATATCTTTCTCTTGAAGAGATATTTTCATAGCAAGAAATGGAAATGAAGGAGTTGAAAATAATCAACACAGAGTTACTTCGAAACAACATTTCTGCTAGACATACTCCCCAGGCAAGTACTCAACTTGAAAATCCTATAGGATCTCCTCATTAAAGAGGATTTGTAGTAACTACAGATGTAAATAATGAATTCCCTCCATTGGGTATACAACCAAGGCAGGTATATGTACCACCATCAGTGGTTTTACCACTCGTTGCACCAGCTCAAGATCCAATCACTATACCTGCATAGGTTCCAAATCATTCGTATGTTCCCCAAATTCTTATGAACACAATTGAGGAATTAACGGATTGATTGGAAGCTATGGAGGAATGATGTGAACTAGTTCATCCAGAAAAGAGAGCTTACCCTGAATGGGTGGATGCAATTCCTCCCCCACCAAATTTTGTGAATATTGCATTCTAAATATTTAATGGTTCGAGAGATCCGAAACAACACCTGACACATTTTGTTTCTCATTGCGATCCCATGATGGGAACTTCTCAACAACAAGAAGCAAATAAGCTTAGGTGTTTTATGCTGTCATTACAAGGACTAGTTTTTGTCTGTTATACGAGTTTGAAATCTTGATCAATTACTGGATGAGAATATCTCCATCAGAAATTTTTCTCCAATTTAGCTCAACACTACTAAAGATGACAACTTTTGATCTTACTAATTGTAAAAAAAGGGAGAATTAAAGAGTTTCAGATTTCATTACACGATGGAAAGAATTAACATATTCCTTAAGTCTAGCACTCCCTCAAGAAGAATTACTGCCAATCTATGTGGAAAATCTACATAAAGAATTACGCACACCATTAATTCCTGTGAAATACACTGAAGGATTTTGAGACCTTACTTCAATCGCTCAACAGATAGAAGACTCTATTATATAAACTAAGGCTAAAACTCATATCATTCCATTAGATATGGAGAGGATGATAGGAAAAGCAAAAGATGCTACAATCACCCTCAAATAGGAAACTCTACCTGCTTCTACTTAAAGACTCTCATCATACCGAAGGGCTCCACCTCATGAGCATTAGCAGCAACAACTGCCTCTTCAAGATGATCAAAGTGATCAAATATGTAAACAGTTTGAGGAATTAAAGAATAAAGTTTATTATTTCAGGAATGAACAAGTTCCTGGTTACTTTACCTCTTCCTTAGAAAACAATTTGGTTCAGTTTCCAAGGCTGAAAAAGACAAATAAATATGGAGATAAAGATCATTCGAATTATTTCCCCTTTCATCAGATATTAGGAAACCCCATTTAAGAGTGATTTTTTTTCAAATAACTTATGAAAAATATGGTAGACTCTGGAATAGTGAAATTGAAAAGTTCATCAGCTCAAGTTGCATGTTTTACTGCTACCAATCTAGAGGATGATGGAGAATGGAAAGAGGTTAAAAGTAAAAATGTTAAAAAATATGATGATTAGATGATCATGAAAACGATCAACCGGACTCATGATATTTTATGAACACAGTTGAAACAACGAATTGTGTCTTCTTAAACTCCTACCACATCAAAACCATCTTCATCAAAAGTCCATTCATAAAAGAAGAAAAGTGAATATAAGGACAAAGAGCAGTCAGAAGAAGACGAGCTCATGTCAAGGCCAAAGTTGTCCTTAACCCTGGCAGATTTTATGCCCTCTGTTTCAAAAGCACGGGCACTGCCTCGAAAAATGGTAAAACTAAAATTAACTTATCAAGAAAAATCTTTGTCATATGAGGAATTTATCTTTGGTTCTGTTAATGTTATCTATTTAACGGATCCTTATGCCAATGGTGATTCTGATTATAGTGATCCAGGATTCCTTGTACCTAATTGGGGAACAAGAAAAAGGGTCCAAGGTTGAGGATATAGGGGAAGATATAGGAATTCTAGAAACCACCATTTTAACTCTACCCCTTCTCGAACCATATATGCAGAAGAAACTCATGGAAGATCCCTTCAGTGGGATCAACATAAGTAAGAAGTTTCTTCCATGAAAGATAGGTTTGGTTCTGACACAATTATTTTGGAATACAAATTAGAAGCCACTCTATCTTCTGCTCAGAAAATGAATAGACCAAGTTAGTCTAATTTACCAAAGCCAACTGTATTTGCAGCTTTTGCTCTGACACAGAGTATATCTACATCAGAAGCATCAACTTCCAAAGCACTTGAAAAACCACATCTCCATGCTGGGAAACACAGATATTTGGACCAAAATTTTGATGTCTTGAAACAATTGGCCCAATTACTAGCCAGGTTAACAATTTTGGATGCTTTGAATATGTCAAAAGATCTTCGAGAATCCCTCATTGAGGCTTTGTTAAGTCCTCAAGAATTTGAAACCGAAGTTGTTTCTACTGAGGTTTACCGTATAGAGAATGATCCTACAGAATTTCATGCATTCATATATTTTATGGATAAAGATGAAGATGATTTTGTAGATGGACATATTAGACATTTATATTTGTCTGGAAAGGTCAATGACGTATACATCTGACAAGTCTTTATTGATAATGGATCCAGAGTCAACCTCATTCTTGTTCATACATTTCGTCAATTGGGCCTGACTGAATCTGACTTATCTCCTTCAAATTTAATGTTGCAAGGATATGAAAAGAATGGAAAAGAACCTCTGGGAGAGATTACACCCAGAACTCAGTTTGGAGATCTTGTGTCTAATTTAGATTTTATGGTTGTTCATCAGGACACAACCTTCAATATTCTTCTTGGAAGGCCTTGTTTGCATCAACATGCAGCCATACCTTTGTCATACCATGAATGTCTAAAATACTATTTCAATGGTCAAATAAGAACATTGTATGGTGGCAAGGCTCCATTCAAAACACGTGAATCTCAATACATCGAGGAATAGTTTTATCACACAAAAGGAACGGAGCCCATGAAAAAGGAGATAACCAGAGTTAATGCTCCAAATGGATGAGAAAAGATCCCAGAAAATCCATTCATACATTTGAGTACAGATTATGTGTTATCTATCAATCAAATTGAAGGGGTAAAACCAAACCTAAAGACTCATCTAGTAACTTCCATAATTTCAATTATGACAATTGTACCTGACAACATAAAAGAAATTATTGATACACCAAGCAATGATGGAAGCTTGAATGGTGATGTTTTTATCTCATATGATTAACTACAAAAAGCCTCTACTTCATCAAACAGAGTAAAAGAGATAGTGGTAATGCTAGAGGAAAACAAATATGTTGATTCTCAATCCATTAATCCCTCTTTATTACCACAAGAAGATCCTTTGTCATTAGTAGGGTCAGATATGGTGACCTTTTCTGCGGGATGTTCAAATAATGATTTCTACCCTAACACTAGAAGTTTTTATTCATCATCTAGAATGCAAGTGGAAAAAGAAGAGGTAATACATAATGAAGAAGAAGAAGAAGATCTTGAGGATGCTCCTCCAGCATTTGAAGAAGGTGTCTCTACCATCGTGGATGAACTCAGATAAATAAATCTGGGTACAGAAGAAGATCCACTCCCCACTCTAATTAGTGTGACCATGACCTCTAAAGAACAAGAGGTGTATACTTCCTTTCTAAAGAAACATCAAGATATATTTTGTTGGAATTATATAGAAATTCTAGGTCTTAATCTTGATGTATCCACTAAAGCAAGCAGCAAGGAGAATACACCCAACTCATGCCTCTAAAATTGAAGCTGAAGTTGATAAGATTATAATGGATAAATTTTTTAGGGAAGTTCAGTATCCCAAATGGCTGGACAATATTTTGCCAATGAAAAATAAGAATGAAAAAAATTAGAGTCTGCATTGATTTTAGAGATCTTAACCGGCATTGTCCTAAATATGATTTTCCAGTTCCGATTACAAAACTTCTAATTGATGCAATAGTTGTCTATGAATCTCTTTTCTTCATGGATGGATATTCTGGGTATAATAAAATCCATATGGCCCCAGAGGATGAAGAATCTACAACCTTTAGAGCCCCTCAAGGTGTGTTTTTCTATCGGGTAATTCCCTTTGATTTAAAGAATAAAGGTGCAAAATACCAATATGCCATGCACCACATCTTCAACCCCTTTTTAGGAAAATTTGTTGAATTTTATGTGGATGATTTGGTGGTCAAATCCAGACAACGTTCCAATCACTTGGCTAATTTGGAAACCATATTCAATAAACTTCGTCAACACAGTTTGAAGATGAACCCCTTGAAATGTGCTTTCGGGGTAACATCAGGAAAATTCCTTGGCTTCATTGTACGCCATCATCTTATCAAAGTTGATCATGAGAAAAAAAAAATCAATCCTTGGTATGTCACCTCCTAGAAATTTGAAAGAATTAAAAGTACTCAAAGGACACTTGGCCTATATTCGGTGCTTTATCGCTAATTTGGCAGGCAAGTGTTTACCCTTCACCAGATTAATGAAGAAGGGAGTCACCTACCAATATACTAAAGATTTCCAAGAAGCATTTAATACCCTCAAGAAATATCTCTTGAGTCCACTAGTATTAATGTCACCTATTGAAGGAAGACCATTTATTCTCTATGTGACAACTTTAGAGCGATAACTAGGTGCCTTCCTCGCCCAAAATAATGATACTATGAATGAAAACAGCCTTTACTATCTCATTCAAACTATGCTTGATGTGGAAACTCAGTATTCAAGTATTGAAAAGTGCTTCCTGACATTAATATTTGAAGTTTAGAAGTTAAGGCACTACCTGAATCATCATGAGGTCTAATTGGCGCCTCGTAATAATCCATTCAAATTTATCCTCAGTTGTCCTATACTTACAAGATGTCTGGAATGGTGGGTATTTATTTTTCAACAACTTGATATCCAGTTTTTACCTCAAAAGGCAATAAAAGGACAAGCTCTGGCCGACTTCCTTACTGAGAATCCATCTACAAAAGATACATCGTTTAATACTAAGCTTCCTGATGAAGAGGTCTTCTCTATTCAAGATAATTTCCAAACATAGGAAATGTATTTTGATGGTGCTTCCAGAAGTCCAACAGGAAAGGGAATGGAAAACCCTAAACTCAACAAGGTTGGATTAGGAATTGTCCTTATTTCCCCAAAAAAGGCAGTATTGCCTTATTCTTTCCTATTATCAGAAGGTGGTACCAACAATGAAGCAGAATATCAAACTCTCATTACAGGTTTGGAATTGGCCCTTTAGGTGAAAATGGATCATTTAAAGGTAAAAGGCGATTCATAATTGGTAATCAAACAAATTAATGAGAAATATTCTATCATAAAAGAAGAATTAATTCATTTGTGTGATTATTTCATAGGGTTAATGGATAAATTTCCCTCAGATATAACATTTTATTATGTCCCGCGATCAAAAAATACTCAAGAAGATGTAATGGCTAATGCAGCTACAGCCTTGGCAGATCCAAATCAGGATGAGACAGTTATCAGCATAACCCATCACCGTGTGGTCTCACCTTTTGTTCAAACTAGAATGGAGGAAATTAATGAAATTTTCCCTATTTCTGAACCATATGGTCATACCACAGGATGGAGAACATCCATCATGGAATATCTTCAAAATGAGGTACTTCCACCGGATAGGGATAAGAAAAAATAGATTCGGTGACGAGCGGCCAATTTTACTCTTTATGATAGTCCATACCCCCAAAAGATCCTTTAAAAGTGAGGATTTGATGGAATTCTCTTTATATGTATTGATGGAGAAGAGACTGTAGCTATCATGAAAGTAGTAAATTTAGGAGCTTGTGGTACCCACCAATCTGGGCACATACTCTCTGATCAGATCCAAAGGCTTGGATACTTTTGGCCTTCAATAACGCAGGATTTTACAGATTTCACTAAAAAATGTCATCCTTGTCAAGTGCATTCCAACTTAATTCATCAACCCCTAGAGTTGCTATATATAGCTAAATAATCTTTTCCATTTTCCATATTGGGAATGGATGTAGTAGGGACTTATCCTCTAGACACGGCTAAGCAGTTAAAGTATATTCTCACTGCTACTGACTTCTTCTCTAAATGGGATGAGGCAATACCTTTCCAGGAAGTCAGAGCCAAAAGCATTGTTAGTTTTTTCAAAACTAACATCATCACCAGATTTGGTGTCCCTCATACTATTTTGACAGACAATGGCACCAATTTTTCTTCTTTCTAAAGTAAAAAAGTTGTATCAGGAATATAATATCAAGTCCAACCATTTATATCGCTATCATGCGGTGGACAATGGAAAAATAGAGGCCTTCAATAAGATCCTGTTGAATATACTCTAGAATATGGTGGATAAAGATAAGAAATCATGGCCTAATAAAATTTTGAATGCTTTGTGATCTTATCAGACAACTACCCGTACTGCTACCCAAGAAACTCCTTATTCATTGGTATATGGAACCAAAGTAGTTTTTTCCAATTGAAATACAATTTCCTTCACTTAGAGTTGCAATCTGTGATCAGTTATCTATAGATGAAAGATCTTAGAAATGGTTAGATGAGTTGGAAAAACTAGACAAGAAAATATTTCATACTTTGCATCATCTAGAAGTCTATCAGAATAGAATAGCATGATATTTTAATAAGAAAGTTCACCTTCATTCATTCCTTCAAGGAGAATTGGTATTAGTCCTTAGGAATCCAAGGATACCAGGAAAGAAACCTCCAAAACTTGAGCCAAAGTGGGAAGGAACTTATTCCATACATAAGGCCTATTAAAATGGAGCCTATGACTTAATCTCAATGGATGGAGAGATTATAACAACTCCAACCAATGAGAGATTTTTGAAGAAATACTTTGTGTAGATTTTTACAAATAGTCCTCACTTCAAGACTTTAAACTGCACAGTACCATAGTCCTCACTGCAAGAATTTAAACTGAACAGTACCATAGTCCTCACTAAAAGACTTTAAACTGCACAGTACTATAGTCCTCGCTGCAAGAATTTAAACTGCACAGTACCAAAGTCCTCACTCCAAGACTTTAAACTGCATAGTACCATAGTTCTCACTGCAAGACTTTAAACCACACAGTACCATAGTCCTCACTGTAATACTTTAAACTGCACAATACCATAGTCCTCACTGCAAGAATTTAAACTACACAGTACCATGTCCTTATTGCAAGACATTAAACTGCATAACAACCGTCAGCGTCCATGATGCATGATGTTAAAATGTGTAGCATCTTCTTCCTTGTCGCATGACGTTAAACTACATGACATCATTTGTACAACTAAAGTTCTCTCTCTTTGAGGTTAGAAGCTTCCATAAACAAAAATCATTGACATCATCACTACTCCTTAGTAGTACATGAGTCCCTCTCTCTCCTATGTCTGAGTCAGATCTGCATAGATACCATGTTTCAAGAACTACATATGGCTTGATTCTCATTTTTAATGAGGTACGTAGAGACGCCTAAATCTCCATTTTTGGTCCCATCCACAATAAAAAAAACTTCTTATTTTCTTTTCTCCTCCTATATATGAATTAGATCTATACAGAGTGTTTTCTTAAGATATATGATTTGGTCCTTATACCATTTTATGTCTTAAGATTTACCATTCTCTCAAAACGTGTCAAAAATTCCCCATTCTTCATGTCAAACTCCATTAGCATGAGGAGTGATTGTTTAAAGAACTACATACGTCTTGATTATCATCTATTTTGAGATATGTAGAGATACCTAGATCTCTAATATTGGGACCAACCGTGATAAAAAACCCCTTTATTTCTTGTATAATAATCAAATCTTCCTAGAGAATGTTTTAATAACTATGTATGACTTGATTTTTTCCCCAATAAGACATATAGTGACACTTGGGTTTTCTCCCTTAATCCAGTTACAATATGTCTTTCCTTTCATATCATTTCATTGTCATCCTTACTGTATTACATTAAACTTCATGGAAATATAGCATCCCTATTCTTCAATTGTGTCACCTTTTGTGCTGTAAAAGAAACCTTTACTGCTCCTTGTTTCTCACATCGAGCATAGATCACATGGTCTTAGGAATTGGGTAAATTGATTATTTATATACATAAGGTGTCTAAATTTATTATGGGATTATTAATGTCTTCACTTAATGACTTAAAACTGTACATTATAATGTTCTCGTTGCATGACTTAAAACTGCATGTCATAATATTAATTCAGAGGAAACAAAGAAAGTCTCTATTTTACACATGAGTCAGATCTATGTAAAGGACATCAAACTCATGGACAATACTGGTTAAAATATTTCTCATATGCATTGAACATAAACCCTTTCCATATTTCATACTCTTAGTATTGAATAATTTTATATCTTCATAATCTTTCTTACATTTTGTGGTAATAGGGTTTCTGATATTCGAGAGCTCTTTTGCCTGACTATGCAGCATGTGCCCTTAGGTGGCCTTGCATAAGTTGCCTACATAACCAGACTATCAGTCAAAAGATTCCACTATTTAGATATGCAGCATATTCTCCATTTGTCCCTGCATAATACAACCCCCATAACACGTTTGTCAAATAATGGTAACTTTGTTCTTGGTTATAATGTCTTTGTCCCCTTTAATCATTGATGACAATATAAAAGAATATGTATTTTAAAACAGTTATTCTAGTATACTTGTCCCATTATCTTTTTTACAATATGAAAGTCTTCAAGACCACGGTTTACACATCTCCCTCACCATGTGTTTGATGCACTATGAAATAACCTTGAAATCACTTGGCCACATGTTATATATTGTTTCCATTTATGGTCCTAGTTGTATGACCTAAAACTACAGACACCATACCTCTTACGTTTGGGCCAGACCTTTTTAAAAGTCCTATTCCTCCGATTCTTTGGACATCTTGGTTGGAAATACCTTTTTCATATTCAGGTACCTTTCTCCATAAACCAAACTCTATGCTTTGGAAAATCTGAATCTCCATAAACTTATTTCGAATTTTAGCAATAGAACATAAAACTTTTGGGAGATATTTTGTCTAACTATGCAGCACGTGCCCTTAGGTGGCCTTGCATAAGTTGCCTACATAACATGCCTGTCAGTCAAAAGATGCCACTATTTTACTATGCAGCATATGCCCCAGTTGGTCCTGCATAATACAACCCCCATAACAAGTTTTTCAAATAATGATAACTTTGTTTTTGGAAAAGACTTTCTCTAATGCTTTTAGCTCCTTTACCATATCATTCCTTAGTTCTAGAAATTCCCAAATCAAAGTTTACAATTTCCCATTCCATACCTGAATATGATAGTATATTTACAAAAAAATTATCACTAAATTGGGATAGTTTCATACCTTTGGTCAAAGCTAAAGACTTTAAATTAAAGCTACACAATGTCTTCACTGCATGAATTAAAACTTCACAGTACAATGTCCTCACTACATGGCTTAAAACTGCATAGTATGATATCATAAATTCCCTTTTTTGATAAATTTTAATCATTACTCATACACCAAATTTGTATAGAAATGGTTTTTCTATTCATGACTTATGTCAGTTTAAAATATCCCCTTTTTCATTATTAAAATTCCTTTCTTTGGAAAAACCTCCCACTATGGTCTTGAGTCACCCAAATCTTATTTTCCCCTATCTATCAACAGTAAAATGTTAAACTTCAAAGATCTCTTTTGATTGACTATGCAGCACGTGCCCTTAGGTGGCCTTGCATAATTTTCCTACATAATAGGCTTGTTGGACAAAAGATTCCATTATTTGGCTATGTAGCATATGCCCCAGTTGGCCCTAAATAACAAAACCCCCATAACGAGTTTGTCAAATAATGGTAATTTCATTCTTGGAAAAGACACCCCTTATATTGACATGGGTTTTAAAATTTGGTGACCATAAAATTTATGGCTCAAGATTCCCCTTGGAAATATTTAAAGAATATTAAAGAAATTCGTAGCCACATAGTTTTGTTTGGGATCTAATTTCAAAATGTATGTTCAAAGCTATTAAACCTCAAATACTAGCCCTTTATAGTCCAACATGCATGAATCTAAACTTCCAATAACAAAAGGCTTGGTGCTCATTAGATTGCGAACCCGCAAAGGGCACTCTAAACAAAAGTCGAGTCCCAGCTCACTAAACATACATTTTTGTATGAATTAGGTAATATTGAGAAATAAAAAAAGGCAAAAGATATGAAATTTGTGGGGTTATCCATTTAACCCTATCCAAAATCAAATTATTCTCATTAGGGCCATCAAATTAATAAGAAAATTTTGAGAACTCCATTCTTTCCATTATAATAATGATTTTCTAACATAAAGGAGTCAATGTAATAATTTACCATTAATATTAAAATCATATAAAACATGAATGAAGACATATATAATTGAATAAAAAAGTTTTCTTATTCATATAAAATCAGAGGGCCATCCACAAACTAGAGCCTCTCTATCATGTTTTAGAATAAATTCTCAACATGACTTTTCATTTGTTGGACCACTTCATAAGATTTATCAACTTCTTGTTGAAGATGAGACAACTGAGCAAATCCAACCGCCTATGCCTAAAAAAGTGCTTCCTTAGCAGTTGAAATGGAAGTTATCTCCTCTAGTTGGGTTTCTCCCAATGTTTGATTCAACTTCTCAAGTTTTTTATGAACAACATCCAGTTGCTATTGGAGATATAACGACTCCTTCATGGATTATTTAATTTGTTGGATAATTTCAATTGATTTCTTATTATGATTTTACTCTGCATCAACTAATAAAGCTTGAAATACCTCAATATTGATAAGTCTTTTAGCCTCTTCAAAATTTTGTTTCAACTTATGTTCCTGCTCCTGCCGACTAATGAACTCTTTCATAACATCATGGATTGGTCGATAATTAAATCCACCAAATCCCAATACACAAAACAATTCTGGGAGTTTGAAAAAATGAGACAGCAATTCATCTAAAGATTTCTTAGTAATTATTCCCCAGATATGCCACCATGTCTTCTTACGTGCCATTCCAAGAGAATATTGCATCTCTAAGTCTGAATTTGAGTCACTACCATGAGGTAAAATGTACTCTGGAAACAGGTCACTTAAAGAGATACCTTGTTCTACTTATCTTGGAACAGTAGAAGCTTCACCTTCTGATCTGGGAGCTGACAACCCTAAATGATAAATCAAGGTCATTGTCAATTTTATATAGAAGGAATAGATATAATTCAGACAGTTGATTATATTTACCCAATAATTAGTCAGCTACTTGATTAGATTCATCTCTTGTATTCTTAGCTTCAGTAATTTGAACAAATATTTCTTGAGAAGAGACATTCCCTTGAGTTTTCTCAGTTTTTATATTCGAAGGCTCTGGAGAATCTCTTTATGGAGGATACTCTAGAAGTATTTCTATATCTCCAACAGAAGGATAGAGTGGGATACCCCGTTCCTGAAGAGCCTTTGCGACATTTTCTACAGATAAAGTTTCATAAGGTTTACTTTTGATGTAAAGAATCAAATAAAGAAGAATAATTACGTATGGAAAATGAAATAATAAGGACTTAAGTCCTTGAAATTACTCATAAAAATCTCCAAATCCCTTGATGGAACCTGGAATATCAATATTTGGATTAAGGGATTTCACCATTTAAGTATATACATCTTGGAATGTTATAGAATCCTCACTATTTAAGGTATCCAACAAATGTTGGTTGAGGCCCAAATTGGCTCGGCTGATATTCTGTTCCATTGATTCTTCATTTGGTATAACATCATCAAGTCTTTCCAAGTGTGGGTCAATAATAGTATTTGTCTCAGATTGCCTTGGGTATTTATTCCTTTCTTCTAAAGAAATAGGAATATCAGTGCTGATTATTTCAAATCCTCTGACAAAAGCAACTGAGGAATGTATTTACTCTTACCATGGCTTTCCTCTCTCTCAGTAGAGCCAAGAGAAGTTATAGATGAATCTTTTGATGATTTATCTACTAAAATTGGAAATTCGTCAACATGAACTTGGGTTTCCCCTAGGGTTTCTTTTTCTGGCCACAAAGAATCAGCTCTTAATCCTTTGATAGAGGAGAGAGACATAGATCATACAAGAGGATAAAATGTCGTTATTGGAGTGTATTGAGAAAATTATATTCCCTAAGGACAGTATAAATAATTACTCATTCGGTGAACACTTCAGATCAATCTCATTGCTCTCTTGCGTTTTTGTCCAAAAACTTGGGGAGATATTGAAACACACCTTTTAGCAGGGGAAACTTGAGGTAATGGTTGATGATCATCCGTTTCCATTACCCTATTCATGATTATTTCTCCTAGAGAAAGTTCCGGTGACCTGGGAGGATCATTCGTTGCGTCAACAGGAGAGCCTGCAGGACCATACTTAGGTGATTCAAAAATTGGTCCAGAACATCCTTCTCTACATTCAAGTTGCACAAATATATTTTCATCAAGATTAATGATGATAAATATTGAAGCAGAGTTGAGACAAAAGAAAAAGGGAAATACATTCTCAGTATTGACATAAATATCCCACTATTCCTCAGAGTCGACAATTACCCCTTCATGTACTCCTAAGTCTAACATATGAGATACTCATTTAGAGGATGAGATTTGTTCATAAGTTGCATATATAAAAGCCTCCAACTCCTTCGTAACACCCCAAGATTTCATATTATGTTATCCCATTAAAGTAATTTAATAGTTTGCGCTACACGCAACACCGAGTTCGAGCGCACCACAAATTACCAAACTAGCCGTTCAAAAAGCGGTTATGAATAGTATTAACTGTATTTTGAATCCTACATACTCTATATAATTTTAACATCCATATTATGTGTTTATTAGACATAATATAAGAACAAATTCATTTTTTCAGATAAAAGAAGTATTTTTCAAAAAATGAAATTTTACCGCCTTTTAATGGAGAACCCTTTTTAAAACCAATATTATAAACTTTTATATATTCAATTTAATGAAATTAAATTATTCATTAGAATCAGGACATAAAAATTTAGTTTGGATAAATTTTTGGTACTTTTCTGATAACTTTCATAGTTTGATGAATAGTAGAAAATAATATGTTTTAATTGAAAACAACTTTTTTAATAGAAATAATTTACAGTGTTAAATTATGAATTTTAATGGGTTTTAAGTATAATTAGATTATATTTTTATCATTTAATCCAATTTAGGTCATTATAATTAAATTCACAATAAAATTTGACATAAATACATGTCAATCTTTTGATAGTTTTTACTTTTTAAAAACCTGCTTTTTTGTTTTGACAACGAGAATTAATTTTAAATTAATTATTGAAACTTATATGTTTTTAATTTGGTAAAATAAAATTCATTTTTGAATTTGTAATATCAAAATTAGATTATGGTGAACTTTTTCTATTTTTCTGAAAATATTCAATTTTAGAAGAATAGTGAAAAACACTACGTTATTGTCTAAAGCCGACATTTTATTTAAATAAATATTTATTTTATTAAAATTTATTTTAAGTCAAAATAGATATATAATACCTATATATGTTCAATTTAATTCATTGGAGTCATTTTATAAAAAAATTAGATGTATAAATATTTATTGAACTTTTTACTGACTTTTACCCACCTTCTAGGAGCATTTGAAAATTTGCATAAAACTTAATTTTACCGCTTCTGTGTGTTGAATTTAAAAAATCTTAGAGACAGAGTTGATATCAGTAAGTAAAATGTGATTCAATAAGTTGAAAATAATTTTTTGTGAATAGTAACTTTTGACTTTTATTTACCACGGTTAAATGTAAATAGGGTAATTAAGGGTAAAAATGATATTATAATTACCCTAACACATGTCCTAATTCTATTGGATAAGTGTAATTCTAAAAAAAAAACCTTAGGAATAAAATATGATCCTATTTGGTCCACTTGGATTAGATTTGGACATTTATTATTATTTTATTTAAAGAAGAGTTAAAAGAGTTAAATTCAAAGTTTAATAACTAATCCATTTTTAATGTAGGGTTTTACATAAGATAAATTCTAATATAAATATTCATTAGAAATATAAATTTTTTCCTACATAATGGTATTTTATTTATAATTTTTAGACATTAAATAATTTAATTTATTTATAACTCAATGATGATGCAGTAATTACCTTATTAATGAAATATTAAAATAATTGATATTATAAATATCCAAATAAATGTAATTTGAGACTTTTGATGAATTCAAAAAATTTTATAGGTTAATATGACATTTTAGGGTTGATTTAATAATTTTTTTTTGAATTAATCACACTGTTATGATTTTCACAAAAACCAAATACCAAATAGTGTCAAAATTGACAGAATTGAGTATTTAAAACTAATAATATATTATTAATTGATATAATATTCCTAAAAATATAAGTTTCGGAAAAAAGACTTATATAAGGTAATATATATTAATAATGAACCACTTGGGGTTCTCTTGGATTTTTATAGTAAGTTTATTAACCATATAATATAAAAATACAAAGAGACATGGTAAATGTCAAACTATTTAACTAAGAGTTAAATCTAAAAGATAAGGTTAATATGGTGACATAAACTTGTATAAAACCTATTGGTTGAGAGGTTTTTGACCCACATCCACCTTATCCTCGAAATAAATCATTTTGGAGCCATTATAAACAAAAAATGATTTTATTATAAAATAATATTTGAAGATTTTCCTAAATTGACCCTCACCTCTCTTATAAAAGGTTACTTCCCCCACTCTTAATTTCACACCTCCAAATCCATTTGGCTCGGCCAAAACCTACCCAAATATCCTCCAAAATTTCCTATATTAATCCTATAGGCCTTCCTTTGGTGAGAAAGATAACGTAAGAAGCCCTTTTGATCAAATCAAAAGGAAGAACCCGAAGAAGAGGTAAATATTTCATCACCTCTTTAAAGTTATTTTCTTCTTCCACTTCTTATTTCTTTGTTGTTTACATTATAAAATAATAACTCTTGTATCTTCTATATACTATGATATTATTATAAAAATTTTACAACCATATTCATTATTCTATCCATCACGTGAATGACAAAGTCACCATATGTGCGTACGTATGACTTACCATCTCCACTTCGTGGTGTAGTTTGTTATTCAAACACTTCATTATTTGGATGGGTATAATAATGAGTATAACTGATGTAAATAATAAATATAACATGTTAATAATTCTTTATATATGATATAATATCCAATTACATACGATTTTACAATCAATATAATGATGTTGTCGCTCGTGCGTGCATACAAATTTCGGTCTCCAGGACGCGATGAGATTCATTTCCACATTCACCATTCAATGATGATTATAAAATATATATTATTAATAAGTATGTAATATATTAAATAATAATTCTACTGAAGATATATATATATATATATGTATATAATTACATATATCTTATTCACTTACTTCCGTTCAATACGATATGAAAACGGAAACAACGTTTACGCGTACATACGACCTACCGTCTCCATAAACAGTGCCTTCCACTTCATATATCTATCTATTATAAATATTTATATTCTACATATATATGATATATAAATCAAGTTTTATATTCTGTAAGTATTTAAATCATGATCTAAATGATACGATCAAGAATTACAAGTTAAAACACGTACGATAAAGAAATCGATTATTACCCGAAATGTTAATTTAACATGGAAATAATTATTAAATGGGTAGTATAATGTCATAATTGAATAATGTAGGATATAATAAATATTAATATGGTTCTGGTATAATTTAATAAAATACTATGGTCATTATGCATGAGGTTAAACGTACCCTCAAACAAAGGAAAGTGTAAGGTAAGGGTTAAATCCTCAATCTCATTATTATCCGAGATTGATTATGTGTAAGTTTTTACTGGGACATATTTATTATCCCTATCCATGTTTCATAAAAGTGTTTTCAAAAAGATTATTTTTAAGGGACTCTTTAACTAGAAAATTATTTTAAATGGTTTAAATATTTATTCTTCAACACCTTTCTCATTAATGTCCGTGTTTTCAAAATGATTTTAAGGAATTATTTATATGGACATGAATGTTTTAAAATGTTAATTCGTTTCAAAAGTTTCAAATTGGTATGGAAACTTTGATTCAAAAATATCTTTTAAATGACTTCCCTTATAAATTGTGTGACTTTTAAAATGATTTCATGAAAAATGGATATTTCCCTCAAAGAGTTTTACTGATCATTTTCAACTATATCAACATCCTTTACTGGATATTATTCTTGATAGAGGTTGACTTATTCTGATAAAAATATTCCATATTTTATTGAAGACTTTGTGATATATTTGACTGTGGATGTGTTATTTTTATACCATTCATGGTTTATGGATAAAGTATTGAAATTCCGTATGTTAGTTTTAATAAAAATGTTTATGTTATGTTTAAACCTTTTCATATAAGGAATGAATTGGACTTAGTAAGTGATGGGTGGATCCCTCTATTGCTCCTCGATGCATCAGTAGGTATCATGAGACAAACTAGTGTCTTGTCACAAGGCCTTGATTAAATCTTATTTGTAGTCTTGGCACAAGGTCGTGACTATGTGGTTATGAAGTCTAGCATTATGCATTCCATCATTATGAAATTAACTATTGATATTAAATGTGATTATTAGACAAGTAGAATATCCATGTGAATAAGTAAATGGAATTATTTGATTTATATTTTCCATATTATGCTGAAGTTTAAGTTTAAAAGGATTTAGTTTTAGTTTTATACATTGCCTTTAAGGTTTATGCTTATTTGTGAAAGTTTCCATTATATTGTTATCCTTATTGAGCGTTTGAGATCACCACTTTCTTATGTTTTATTTTCCAAGTATGTGAAAAAGTTTATTATGACTGACCTATAGGGAAAGTCTAATAGATGAATGTGGTCAATGGAGACAATTTTGTTGTTGTTTTTCATTTTATAATGAAATATAAAACTTATGAATGTATCTAGTACTTCCAAGGCTAGTAAATTGATCGGACTTTCGAGATTTTGATCCCTTGTGATCATGCATATGTTATGTAATAATGCACTGAATTTGGGTAACTGAGGTCAGAGTGTTACAGTTGATATCAGTGGAAGTTTATTACAAACCTTGGAAAATAGATTTAGATAAACTCTGATTAGATCCCATTACCCTAAGATATACTTTGAGGATTGGTATTGAAGAACTTCCTAGAATTTTGGTAATGTTGAGATTTTGTGTATTTTCCAAGAAATACATCTCTGTTTGGATAAGAGCAGGTAGAGGTAGCTCTGGTATAGATGTACCTAGGAGTGAAAACTCAAAAAAAGAGTTTCAGGCTTGACCCAGGGTATCCTGGTACACGACAATGGGACTTGTTCACTCTTGGTTATGACACTCTTGGGGGATATGCTTAGGATAATTCACATTTTCATTACAAGCCATTATGAAGGATTTAGGAGTAAATACTTCCTCAAAGAAAACATTTTATGATCATAGATTATATTCATAATCTTTTCAATTTACGTTAGGTATTTTAAAAGTTTGGAATTATGTATTGCGATTCATAAACTAACCTAGTGTATTCCATTGTTTAGAAATGTCACCTAGTAGAAGGAATGAGAATTCAAGCAATACGTATAATCAAAATATTAAGAAGGATCATATCTTTCATGGTATTAAGAAAAAATTTAAAATTGAAATAGTCTCCCATATATTCTCATCATATGAAGAAATAGTATCACGTGTTAATAATATAAGTAAAAAATTCTCTGAGTCCTATGGCTTTGAAGGGAAGTAAGAGAAGAAAAGGATGGAAGAGAGAAAGATGGATAAAGGGAAGAGGGGAAAGAAGGATTTTCCAATATGTGATAACTGTGGAATGAATCACCTTGGTAAATTCTTTAAGGGAATGAGAGTTTGTTATATGTGTGGAGAAAAAGGACACCAAGTATGTGATTACAAGGGTAAGAAAAAGGGTTCAAATGTACAATGCTTAATTTTCAAGGAGTTGGGATACTATGCGAATCAATGTCCAAATCATAAGAGTATACCCCAAATGATACTGTTGGATAATAATAAAGTTATGATATTACCACAGATGAAGAGTAATGACTAGTGTTCTTATGTTGATATTAAGTAATTATGTCATTTGAGTATTGTATTAACGATGTACTTGTTATAATAATTATGGAGTATATAAGGATTGTACTACAGTACCATTTCATTCAGGATTTGAGATTGTGTGGTTCCAATAAAAGTGACTCAATAACAAGTTATTTTTTTTGGAAAATACATGGTTGAAGGAAATATAAAAAATTAATATGGTCCTGATACTGATGTATTGATTTTTGAATAAGAGATAATTGATTTGGATAAATTATATTAGATATTATTGACATCCTTGGAACTGATTAATGGTTTTTTATTCCATAATTGTTGGATTTTACAACATTTTTGGATATAATGAGTATGTCTAGTATTCTATAAGGAATAAGGGAGCATGAATGTAATCAATATGGTTTTATGGTAATTCATAGTGTTACCATGTTTTAAAATAATACATGACGAAGTTATTCACATGTTATTACGTGGCAAAAAGAATCTTCATTGTGCTTACCTTCCATATAAATTTTCGACTATGAATTTGGACAGAAATATTTTGGATAAGTATAAAGGTTGGAATGAATTAAGTTTGACATTAGATACTATTATTAAGGTTAAATCATTTCTTAAGATTATTTTTGGATTGTTATAAAAAGGACAACCCGGAGGTCGGGCGACAACCCATCGCGTCCGGCAGGGCCATGAGACTTGAACTCGCAACCGAAGGGCGACAAGGGTGCATCACCTATCACTGACCTACGTGATGTCCTGGTTTTTATAATGTAGTTTTTTTAAAATAGTATGAAAAATTAATTATAAATTCATTATTTTTGGAACCCCACATTATTAGGATAAATAGAATACTTTTGAATTCTATTATCTTTTGGAGTGAAAGATGAATTTGTGGTAGAAATTAGTTGAAGGATGAAACTCTACTTGTAAATTATATATATATTTTTATCTTATTATATGAATATATTAATTCTTAAACTTTATTGAAGAGATCTTAAAACCAAAAATGTGTTATCCTAATACCTTATGTTTTGTTTAACTGATGATATATTAAATCATCATAGATCGATGGCTTTGAGGCCCTCAATTGTACACTTGTTTGTGATTAATGACCTCAATCACTACCTATAAATATTTAGGTTTTTCCTCCAATTATGCATCTATAATTTCCACCAATGTTCTCCTAATTGAGATCATAATTTGGTGGTGATGTTTTCATATCCCTTTCCTTCTTATTAAGACTAAATTTTATTAACCCAATTTCTAATGTGGGTTTTCCACAAAGGTATTTTTCTATTTTTATCCTTTTTATTTTCGAAGAAAAAATTCAAATTTAGAGGATTCAATTTATTGAAGGAGGGGATAATGTAACACCCCAAGATTTCATAGTATGTTATATCATTAAAGTAATTCAATAGCTTGCGCAACATGCAACAACGAGTTCAAGCGCACCACAACTTACCAAACTGGACGTTCAAAAAGAGGTTATAAATAGTATTAACTGCATTTTGAATATTATATACTCTATATAATTTTAATATTCATATTATGTGTTTCTTAGACATAATATAATAACAAATTCATTTTTTCAGATAAAAGAAGTATTTTTCAAAAAATGCAATTTTACCGCCTTTTAATGGAGAACCCCTTTTAAAACCAATATTTCACACTTTTTTAAAATTAATTTAATGAAATTAAATTATTCTTTATTATAAGGTCATAAAAATTAATTCTTTATAAATTTTTGGTACTTTTCCAATAACTTTTATATTTTGATGAATAGTAAAAAATAATATGTTTTAATTGAAAACAACTTTTTTAATCAAAATAATTTATAGTGTTAAATTATGAATTTGAATGGTTTTGAAGTATAATTAGATTATATTTTTATCATTTAATACAATTTAGGTCATTATAATTAATTACACATTTAATTTTGACATAAACACATGTCAATCTTTTGATAGTTTTTATTTTTAAAAACCCGCTTTTTGGTTTTGACAATGGAAATTAATTTTAAATTAATTATTGAAACTTATATGTTTTTAATTTTTTAAAATAGAATTCATTTTCGAATTATTAATATCAAAATTAGCTTAGATTTAATTTTTGGTATTTTTCTGAAAACATTCAATTTTAGATGAATAGTGAAAAACACTGCGTTATTGTTTAAAACCGACTTTTTTTTAAATAATTATTTATGTGATTTAAATTTATTTTAAGTAAAAATAGATACACAATAAATATATAAGTTCAATGTAATTCCTTGGATCCATTTTATAATAAAATTAGATGTATAAACATTTATTGAACTTTTTACTGTCTTTTACCCACCTTCTAGAAGCATTTGCAAATTTTCATAAAACATAATTTTACCACTTATGTGAGTTGAATTTCAAAAACCCGAGAGAAACAGTTGATATCAGTAAGTAAAATGTGGTTTAATAATATGAAAATAATATTTTGTGAATAGTAACTTTTGACTTTTATTTACCACAGTTAATTGTAAATAGGGTAATTAAGGGTAAAAATGATATTATAATTACCCTAACACATGTCCTAATTCTATTAGATACGTGTAATTCAATGAAAAAAAATATTAGGAATAAAATATGATCCTCTTGGTCCACTTGGATTAGATTAGGACATTTATTATTATTTTCTTTAAAGAAGAGTTAAAAGAGTTAAATTCAAAGTTTAATAACTAAACCATTTTTAATATAGGGTTATACATAAGATAAATTAGACTATAAATATTCATTAGAAAGATAAAAATATTTAATAAGTAATCTTATTTTATTTATAATTTTTAGACATTAAAAAATTTAATTTATTTATGACACAATGATGATGCAGTAATTACCTTATTAATGAAAGATTAAAATAATTGATATTATAAATATCCAAATAAATGTAATTTGAGACTTTTGATGCATTAGAATAATTTTATAGGTTAATATTACATTTTAGGGTTGATTAAATAATTTTTTTTTGAAATAATCATGCTTTTATGATTTTCACAAAAACCAAATACTAAATAGTGTCAAAATTGACATAAATGAGTTTTAAAAAAAAATACTATATTATTAATTGATATAATATTCCTAAAAATATAAGGTTCTTACAAAGGACTTATATAAGGTTATATATATTAATAATTAACCACTTTGGGTTCTATTGTCTTGTTATATTAAGTTTGTTAACCATATAATATAAAAATACAAAGAAACATGGTAAATGTCAAACTATTTAACTAAGAGTTAAATCTAAAAGATAAGGTTAATATGGTGAGAAAAACCTGTTAAAAACATATTGGATGATAGGTTTTCGACCCATCCCCACCTTATCCTCCAAATAAATCATTTTGGAGCCATTATAAACCGAAAATGATTTTATTATAAAATAATATTTCAAGCTTTTCCTAAAGTGACCCTCACCTCTCTTATAAAAGGGTATTTCCCCTTCTCTTAATTTCACACCTCCAAAGCCATTTTTATCGGCCAAAACCTACCCAAATATCCTACCAACTTTCCTCCCTTCATCCTAGAGGCCTTACGTTGGTCATAAATCCAACCTAAGAAGCCATTTTGATCAAATCAAAAGGAAGAACCCGAAGAAGAGGTAAATATTTCATCACCTCTTTCAAGTTCTTTTCTTCTTCCACTTCATATTTCTTTGTTTTTTTCATTGTAAAATAATAAATCTAGTATATTCTATATACTTTTATGTTATTATAAAAATGGTACAACCATATTCATCATTCTATCCATCAGGTGAATGACAAAGTCACCATACGTGCGTACGTACGGCTTACCGTCTCCACGTCGTGGTGTAGTTTGTTATTCAAACACTTCATTATTTTGATGGGTATAATAACGAGTATAAATGATGTAAATAATAAATATAACATGTTAATGATTCTGTATATATGATATACCATCCAATTACATATTATTTCACCATCAATATAATGATGTTGTCGCTCGTTCGTACGTACGGATTTCCGTCTCCACGACGCGATGAGATTCATTTTCATGTTCACAATTCAATGATGATTATAAAAATATATATTATTAATAAGTATGTAATATATGAAATAATAATTCTACTGGATATATATATATATATATATTTATATACTTACATATATCTTATTCACTTACTTCCGTTCAATACGATATGAAAACGGAAACAACGTTTATGCATACGTACGACCTACCATCTCCATAAATGATGCCTTACATTTCATATATCTATCTATTATAAATATTTATATTCTAAATATATATGATATATAAATCAAGGTTTATATTTTGTAACTATTTAAATCATGATCTAAATGATATGATCAAGAATAACATGTTAAAACACGTATGATAAAGAAAGTGATTATTACCTTAAATGTTTATTTAACATGGAAATCATAATTAAATGGGTAGTATAAAGTAATAAATGAATCATATAGGATATAATAAATATGAATATGGTTCTGGTATAATTTAATAACATACTATGGTCATTATACATGAGGTTAAACGTACCCTCGACCAATGGAAGGTGCAAGGTAAGGGTTAATTCCTCAATCTCATTATTATCCGAGATTGTTTATGTGTAAGTTTTTACTGGAACATATTTATTATCCATATCCATGTTTCATAAATTTGTTCTCAAAATGATTCTTTTTAAGGGTCTCTTTAAGTAAAAAATCATTTTAAATTTTTTATATATTTATTCTTCTAAACATTTCTCATTAATGTCCCTGTTTTCAATATGATTTTAAGGATTTATTTATATAGACATGAATGTTTTAAAATGTTAATTCCTTTAAAAAGTTTCAAAGTGTAATGGGACACTTTTATTCAAAAACATCTTTAAAATTACTTCCTTTATAAATTGTGTGACTTTTAAAATGATTTCACGAAAAAGGGATATTTCTCTCAAAGAGTTTTACTGAGCATTTTCAAATATGTCAACATCCTTTACTGGATATTATTCTTGATCGATGTTGACTTATTATGATAAAATTTTCCATATTGTATTGAAGGTTTTGTTATATGTTTGACTATGGATTTGTTATTTTTATACCATTCATGGTTTAATGATAAATTATAGACATTTCGTATGCTATTTTTAATACAAATGTTTATGTTATGTTTAAAATTTTTCATATGAGGAATTCATTGGACTTAGTAAGTGACGGGTGGAGCCCTCTATAGCTCCTTGATGCATCGGTAGGTCTCATGAGACAAACTAGTGTCTTGGCACAAGGCCTTGACAAAATCTTATTTGTAGTCTTGGCACAAGGCCTTGACTATGTGGTTATGCGTTCCATCATTATGAAATTTTCTATTGATATTACATGTGATTATTCAACTAGTAGAATATCCATGTGAATAAGTATATGGAATTATTTGATTTATCTTTCCCATATTATGATGAAGTTTAAGTTTAAAAGGCTTTTGTTTTAGTTTTATACATTGCCTTAAATGTTTATGCTTATTTGTGAATGTTTCTGTTATATTGTTATCCTTACTAAGTGTTTGAACTCACCCCTTTCTTATGTTTTATTTTACCAGGATGTGAAGAAGTTTATTATGACTAACCTTTAGGGATATTATAATAGATGAATGTGGTCAATGGAGACAATTTTGTTGTTGTTTTTCATTTTATAATGTAATGTAAAACTTATGAATGTATCTAGTACTTCTAAGGCTACTAAATTGATCGGTATTTTAAGATTTTGATCCCTTGTGATCATGCAAATGTTATGTAATAATGAACGAACTCTGGGTAACTGAGTTTGGGGAGTTACATCCGTAATATACTTCTATATTTCATCCAAGTTATTGTCCGGATTGCAATCATAAGGTGCTTTGATGTTACCGATATTTGTTATTCAAATGATATGATGGAGAAATGACCATTCATCCCTAAGATGGCGAGTTAAACATTCCCAATGATGAATGGATGAAGGTCGCACAAAATTCAATCTTGGTATGGTTGATTGTGGAGGATATTTAATGGCTTCTGAACGGTGAGCTTCTTCAGCCCTCCTCTCTTCAGAAAGTTCAACAGATGGAATAGGAATCTCTGTTTGATGGTGAAGACTGGATCACCTTAGCATTGGAGGTATTTATTCTCTAGCCCTGGTCTTCTTGGTATACCTCCTGTAAAGACATTTTGAGGGATGTGAAACCTTCAAAACTTCTGTATCATCTCTAGCCTTGGGCTTCTTACCACGATTTATACGCGCAACAGTCGTTGTAGCTGCCACTCGATATATTCCTTTTGTCAAAGCAACTTGAGGATATTAAGAGGCCCATGCTTTAACATACCCAAATTCCAATCCAATCGATGAATTTGGTGGTGGTAGCGTAATTGATATTTTTGATACCTCTAAAGCTGTTAGAATCCATAATTATCGCACTACCATTGGGTGTGACATATGTGGGTGGGAAAATGTTTGATTGTTAAAGGAATCTAAACTGAAAAACAAACCTATAGGGGATGTAATCCTCATAGATAATTTCACCATCAATCCTGGTTGATAATACGCCATCCCTGAATTCCATCATATAAGATCTCATCTCATAATTTTTTTCTTTACCATCATCAATAAATGCTCTAACTGGTGGATTACCAAAAGGAAAGAATCTGAATTCTTCCGAGACATTCAATGCATTTAGCACCACATCAGGTCTCAATTTTAGAGGCTGAATATCAGAAAATTTCTGTAAAAATGGGGTGAATTGACCATTGGGAACTCTAACTGAATTCAACTTTGAGTATGAAGAAAAATGTGCTGCAATCCAGCCCCACAACACTTGGAATGGCCCTGCAATTCTAAATGGATCCTTACTATTATATAAATGTAACAGAAGATGGTAAATTAGTGCCAATACAGGGGTTGATAACCCAATATAATTCCCTTATACCAATTTATCCACAATGATAAAGGTCCCTGATCTTACAACACCCCAGATTCATGGACTGGAAGCAAATAAATTCTTATCCATATAGCAAGGAAGACAGTTAAGAGTACTTTTGCATCTATATCGGGTTTCACTTTATATCCCATGTTCTTATAGTAACCCTTTCTAGTGTAGGCCAATATGTGCTTGAACTATCCCGGTTATCTGCAGAAGGACAAATAGTAGGATTTCCACAGGTTGTACCTTTCTTTTTTGTTGGTTCTAAGAAGGCTTCCATCCACACTCTGGCGTGGATATCTTTCTTTTATTTGGGTAAGTTCTTCGCTATATTAAATAATTCATGGGCCAGCAGTGGTGTTCTAGTAGCATCACCCCATGTTGTTGCAGGCGGAATGAATTCATCTTACATTTCCCCCAGAATGGGAATCCCAACTATTTGGTAAATATCTCAGAGACTAATACCAACTTCACCATGAATCAAATGAAAGGAATTCATTTATGGACTCCAACGACTCAATAATTCTGGAATAAATTCATTTTTATAAACATAAGTTTTCCTTATCCAGAAAGCTTCGTAGATATGAATGTATGATTACTCTTTCCTGAATTCTGCACAAGTCTGACGTACCCAGAATGCCCACATACACTCGGGTTTGACACCTCCTTCAGAACGAAGATCCAAGTCTTCCTTCCAACCATTAGATTGAACATTTTGAGAAGCCCAAAGTGGAATCATATCAATGTGGTCTTGGCTCTACAAAACGATCCTTCATATCGGGAGTTCAACCACTACGATGAAGGATACAACTAATAGGGACTATTCCTTCTTGTATTGGAACCCCCTTGCACTAATATTCATGCAGTTACAATTGGAGTGTTGAAGAAACAAATTCTTTGGAATGCACTTCTTAAGAGATGGAACATGGGCATCATGAAAAATCCCATGCTCGTACAAGGGTAAGTAAGGGATTTGTGGATAATCACACTGGTATAGAATTAATCCTTTCCATAACCCCGAAAGAGTACTTTCAACAACACTATAGTAGTTTGGCCCGACGATCTTCATCATTTCATTTTGATGTGCCTTAACTTCTTCAGTATGGGTCATAAAACGAGTCATTCTTTCCTAAAAAAGAATTACCAAACATCCACTATTTGCTTGGATTTTTAAAAGAGATAAATCAAAAATTTGGCAAAGGACCCTGTTCACGTAGGTCCTTCGATGAGGTTTATCGCCTAGGTCCATCAATGAAGTCCATCGCGTAGGTCCCTCGACAAGAAGTCTAGCGTAACCCCTTCAACGAACACATTTATATTATCTCCATCACTTAAATAATTTTACTTTGAAGAAATTTCAAGGAAGTTACGCAAGAGAACAACATGATGGGGCTGAGCAAAAGAACTATGCAATGAGAGCTATCAAAATCTGAAAAGTACAGGTGAAGAAATTCACAAAGTAAGAGACCTATTTTTAGACAACTGAAGACCAATGTGCCAAGACTACGTGTAAAATCTACGTAGGATATATGCGTGGGGTACCTACATGGAAAGGCTGCACTGTTCATCAATTTATCCATAGTCTTTATCCCCACAATTTCTCCTCAGGACTCGACCCTATTTCTATTTTCAGATCCAATCCTAAGGGGGGCGGGGATTTTGTTGATACCACATAAGAAAACATAAAAGACTATGAAGATAACTCCATATATTTTAGATCCAAGGCCAGGTTCCAAAAGTTCAAAAGGAAAATCAAAACACTCCTAAAGAACTTCACAATGGACTAGCTGCACAGGCCTATACAGTGGAACTGCAGGACTGAACTACTCAATAAAGCTGGGTGACTAAACTACACAGAAGAGCTGCACAAAGGAATATGTTCATGCACCTACGCGGAGCACCTACACGATGGAGTTGTGCCGTATGCCTACGCGAGCAACATTTCTTCAACCATGCCTCATCTGTGCCTATAAATAGAGCCCTTGGGCTCCCCATTTCAAGACTGAAAAAAATTGAAGTGACTCTCTGAAGCTCCCATTGCGTAGCTCTTTCACTTAGATCCCTCAAATTGTCTCAAGTAGCTCTCTAAACCACAAGAGAAGAGATAATTAAATGGGATTAGCATGTTTTGAAAGTCTTTGTACAAACTTTACATAGGTTTGGTCCTCCTATGTAAAACATATTCTTCATTCATCATTCATACTTGCGTGCCCTACCTATGTGGTATACCTACACAGTATACTTACGCGCGGGACCTACACAACCAACTAAAGTACCCTTTTTTAAAATCTATTCATGGCAGGGTAACTCCTTCCTTGGTTCCCTTATCTGAAAGGGACTAAGTTGAAGCCTCCACCAAAACCTCCTGACTTGTCAAACCTTTGGGAAAGGCATATTAGCATGTCTCCTATTTAGGTTTGTATTTCCACAGTCATAGGTTTCCCACATTTGTTTTACAATGGAGTTAGGATTCATAATGTGTCTGTAAATTTGTATATCCATAGTCACATGGACCTTTCTTTCTGAAATAGTGCTGGGAATTTCCCAGTTTTGTGAATGAGGGTTTGGGTTCTGTGCTCCCCTTCTCATCTTTAAGACTCGAAACCTCAGGTCGCCGGGAGGGAAGGTACAGTTCACACTTAATTTTCTATGCAAGCAAAGGAGAAGTCTCCCTCTCCTACCAGGATCAATTTTAGAGAATCCATCATAGTATAATCCCCTCACCTTCATCCCTTCCTCCCTAGATTGGACCCTTGTCCAATATAAATAGAACAGAGGGAAGGCTCGTCACCTCCTCCTCTTCCATGGTCAACGTGCCCTATTCCATCAGTGGAGGAGGAAAAGTGTAAAGTGTCATTGTTGAATCTTTCAAATTCTCTTGTTTCTCACACCGAGCATGGCTCATGTGGGATTAGAGATACGAGATGGTTACAACATTTGCACAAACACTCATTGGAAGGAACTACAAGAACTCTGATTCCAACCATAACTGATATATGTAGGAATCCGTCTCAAGGTCTGGGCTCAATGGATATCCTCCTCAGGAATCCAACCCTAGTTCCCTTAATTTGGGCATCCTACTTAGGAATAAGCTCAATATTAACCTCAAAATCATCAAGGCATCCTTTTCAGGAAGTCAACCTAAAATTATCTCTCTTAAAGGACCATACTCTCCTATGAGACTTATCGAACTACGTGGGATTTTATTCCCATTCACATGGGATATGTAGGAATTCCCCTTGAGGTTCAAACCCAACACTTCAAATCAACCCTGTTCTCCTTGGGTCATATTCCCAATAGGGTCTAATCTTACTTGGAAACCCATATCCCTTCCACGTTCCTTGAGATGCTTTAGCATAAGTCCCACACTATGTTTTTATTAAGCATCCTCCACTTAGAGGTCCTTATTACATAACCTTAAAAGGTATGATGTGTCCCATTCAGTGGTACCGAACTATGAGGGTTCTGATTCCTTTCACAAGGATACGTAGGTAGCTCATTTTATGGGAATTATCCCAAAATCAAACCAAACCTTTGTCTTTCTGGATGAAAATAAAATTACAGAGTTCCCCATTAAGTGGCTTAAAAACCAGTATCATTACAACGATGATTAAAATAATCTCTAAGCAGAATATTAGTGTATACCGTTGATGAAAAACCTCGAATACATACAGATATTTCTATTAATGAAGAACCTTGAATACATACAGATGATTCAAAATTTTACACATGTTAATAAGTGATTGTAAATTCCAAGGGATACTTATGATATACTTGGTGAATTAACAAGGATTCATGAAAATATATTAAATTTACAAAGAGAGTCCCAGAGTAGACAATAAATCCCCCCAAAAGGGTGTGATGAGTCCGACCTCCCATCCTCTTGACCAATGCATGTTGTTAAGTATCGTAATGTTCAAACATAATGAACGTCTGCCTTTGGAAAGCAGGTCCTCTTTGGATAAAGAACTATTGGATGTTTCTGGTTCAATAAATAAATCCAATGGAAACCACCTGGAAATAGTGATTCTTAAAATTAGAACACACATTTCAAGGAATGTCGAAACATACTTATTATTATAATTCTTACTACTTGTACTTGTATCATAATCTTTCATACATGCATTGTTGTCAATTTGCTTTTTCTAATTTTATTTAGTTATCATATTATTAATTTTTTGTTCTGCCTTTTTCATTTATTACCTATGCTTCCTCTATTACACATTGATTTACATTAGTTAAACAATTTTGAGACTATGAACATGAGGGTATAGTCTCCCCACTATACCACTATTGGACCCTCACTGCTAGTCGGTAGACTCTAATAAATGGGAAGGCACATTTGAGACAACATGGTGATAGTTCTAGAGACTAGTTTAGTGGTCAGTCAGGCTGGGACATTACATAAGATTTTGAATAGGATAAAATTAGAGGCAATTGAAAACATGGACATCAAATAGAAATATAACTATCAATTTTTGATGGAGAGTGATATAAAACATGATCATTATAAAGTTACCCATCACAAAACCATAAACGTGTTATCAGTTCAAAGACCATTGATTTCTCAGAAAGAAAAGTAAATAGGTAATGTTTTTTTCGCAAAATCCTTTTCCTAGAATTGGGGGATTCTTTTATGATATATATAAAGAGCCCAGGGAAAAAACTTTCTTGATTTATTTCCATGTCATAAGAATAATATCATCCTTTGGTTGTGATTTTATCTATCTCTACTTCATTTCTTACATCTGGAGATGGATATTAAAGATTATTTTCATAAAGAACTATAAGTTACTCCAAAGTTGAACTTACTTCATTCCAAAAGTAGTTAATATTAAGGATCATCCAAAATATATCAGTCCAAATTCACAGTCCAAAGAAATGGAGAAATTACAAAAATATATCATAACATTTGATTATCTAAAAACATAATGTAGATCTTATTTTCACGTAAAAAATATATTAATACATTGATCCCCTTAAAACCTTAATGAAAAAATCAATTCTTCTAATAATAAAACATATGTTATGTTTCTTAAATCTAAGCATGTAGTAAACCTAGTAAAGATAACAGAAACCATCAAATCACTAACCACTTTTATAATCACCATTAATATCCCTAAACATATCTTTTTAATTATTATATAAAAATTTAGAATATATTAAGGGTTATCTTCCCTGAATCATGTGTTTTACAAAAGACAAAATTTCCACTAAATCTCTTTTCCTGGTCATCGATACCATCCAATATATTCTCTCAAATCATTAAAGAGGAAGTAATGTAGTAAAATCCTTATATATCTCATGATTGTAATAAATAGAATATCATTGATAAAATAATTTTACAACATAATTCTTGAATCTAAACAAAATCACATTAATCATTCCTCTTCATACATGGTAATAACATAAGTTTTAGCATGATCTATTAGCTTCTTTCGAGGTTTATTCCTTTGATACCAACTGTAACGACCTCGACCCTATTAGCCTAGAGCCAAATCCTTTCTTTATTAAATTGTTATAATATAAAGGAAATCAAATCTCAAAGGACTGAATAGTTTAGTTGTTTTGAAAAAATAGATATATATATTTAAAAACCAAAATTACATTTTAAACATAAAATACAAAAAGTATTTTATTTGAGAACACTATTATTCCCCATAGTGTAACCCTACATATCAATCATAATAAATTTTTTGGATACCTAGGGTAAAATAAAACATACGAAAGGAGTGATATCAAATGATAAATAAGGTTTACAAACATTGGAATCTGTCTAGAATAAATAATGCATAATCAATATGTAAAGGTAAAATAAATGAACATGCTTTCCATTTAACCAATAACTTGTGCACAATATGAATCCATCGATAATATCATTGTGAAAATATCATGGATAAAAATTAATTTAATTTTTACTGATAAAAATTAATAACTATTGGACGTCATATTTCTTAGGAACATGAAACCTTTACCATCAAGACATTTCACAAGGCAGTTTAATCTTTATGGGTAAAAATCCATTTAATTGGGAAAATTTATTCATCTGATGACACTACTAATGAATCAACATGATTTTATATATACATTCCCACACATTATTTCATTTTCAAAGAATTAATTATATATCAAATAATAAATTTAATTCATGAATCAATATTCCCTATCAACAAATATCCATATTGAGAAAAATATATGGATTTAACATTATATCCCCAGTTAATCAAACCACTTTCAATGTAAACACCAGATATAAAAATGGTATACAAATTAAGAAATAATAATATCCATGATACAAGAAATATGGATATTTAATGGAAATAAAAATTTTAATGAACGATGATCATAAACAAAACCAAGGGGTAGTATATACATCATATAAAATAAATTAAGTGAATAATTTTTAAATACGCCTTGATGAAGTTAAATTGAGATAAATTTCCTTATAAAGATCACATAATTAATCAAATGAATTTATTATGTGTATCCAATATAAATACACATTAAATAAGTGTACATATAATATAATATAATTAAAATTAATTTCACACATAAACACAACATGACATTATCAATGAAATATAAGTTGAACCTAATGAAATAAAATTGAGTTCAGAAATCCATTACCAGTTGTAATTAGACAAATCGTATGCCCCATAAAAGTAATTATTATAAAATGAAATGTTGAATTCCATGGATATTATTAGATTAGTTATATGATATAAAAAGGGAAGTATATACACAACACACAAGAAATAAATGATGAATAAGGCATGAATTTCACAGAAGTAAAATTGAGACAAGAAACCCTTACATTTATCTATACTTTAATTGAACATGATTTAACCTTATATATAATGGTTTAAACCATGTTATTAATTCATAACAGAAATATATTCATATTTATTATATCATATATTATCCTCTATTTTCATTTTTTCACCCATTTTTTAATAATGTTTCGTTACTACCCTTGTTTGGGGTGTTAAATGTTTTATTTTCATGTGCTTATTTTGTCGTGTTTATCCTAGTTCTTGTGCATAAGATATAGTTCCATAATATCAAGAATTATAATAATTTATTAAATATAATATTTAATCATTATATACATTTTTTTATAATCAGTCTTGAATATTGAATATAGAAAACGAATTACATCACGTCATAGAGATGGTAGGCCGTACATACACATGAACGGTGATATCATTCCCTTAATTATGAATGGTTAAGGAAGTGGGCGATATATTAATTTTTCAAGAATAAATATCATTTCATAATTATCATATATATCCACTATTTACATCATTATTCCCATCCAAGTAAAGTGGTTATTAAAAACAAATTACTCCATGACGTAGAGATGGTAAGTTATAGGTACGCACATGCAATACATTCATTTTTAATTGGACCGATAAAAGGTGGAATATATTTGTAACATAAACACAATAAAATATAAGAATATATATTATTATTTATTTATTAATTTATCATGGAAACAACACATTAAGAGGAAGTGGAAGAAGAAACAAACTTGAAAGAGTTGGTAAAGATGATTAACTCTTCTCCGATGGACTTCATTTAATATCTTCTCAAGGAATCTAAGGTAGATGTTTTGAAAGGAAGAGAAAATATAAAACATATCTAAGGATGTTGAAAAGTAAAATGAGAAGATGTTTTTCAATCTATATAGATCAAAGTGGTGAAAATAAGTGAAGGAACATGAGGCCTTTTATAATTGAGGTGAGGGGCACATTTGGAAACTCTCTAAATAGTAAATTAATAAAATTTAATTTTCAATTAAAAATGGATAAAAAATGAGTAATTATGAATAAAATATTAATATGGGTGAAAATAATCCAATAAAATAATATTTATTCAAGTTTAGGTTACATTCATATACTTATCTTTTGGTTTTAACCCTTATTTAATTCTTTTAACTCTTACTATGAAAACATAAAGTTTACTCATTAAGGGTCAATATTGTTACTATAAAATGCCCAAATACCCATAAATGGATCATTGATGAAATTTTAAAATTTATACAAATAATTGTTACAGATTTAATATTTTTAATATTTTTATATAATTTAATAAAATGTTATTTATTTTAAAATATCATTAATGTCATTTTTGGTAGTATTCAATACTTTGCCCATTAAAAATATTTATTCAACAAAATATATTCAAATAAACTATTTTAAAAAATAAATAACATGTCAAGGTAATATATAAATTTCATGTATGAAATTAATTATATAAATATATATTTATTTTATTATTATTAATTACATATATTTGATATTTCCATTAGTAAAATAATTATTGCATCACTGTTGTGTAATAATTTTAGGTAATGATTTATTCACTAAAAATTCAAAATAAATCACCATGATGAATATAATTCTTGAGTATTTAAAATTACTATTTATAGTATAACATATCCTCTAGAAAACCCTTATTAAAAATGAAATAGTTATCAAAAACATGAGTATGACATATTTGTCTGTTCTTAAAATACAATATTATAATTTTCATAATCTCATGGAAGTGGCTTACAAGGTTATAGTTTTAATTCCTTGATCGTTATAGTGAATCGTAACTCCTAAAAAAAAATTGGGCTTTTTTAGGGTCATTTTATAGTCATTATATTTTTAGTTTTAACCTAAATCACCAAATTTTACCTTTACCATATTAACAAAAATTACCAAGGTTACTATTCATATTGGTCAAAAATAAAAAGGGAATGATTTAATAATTTTTTTTTGAAATAAAATTAAAAATAAATATTCAATTTTTCTGAATTTAATTCATATAATTAAAATAATTTAAATTAAAATTATTCCCTCAAACGTGATGAGAAATCTGGGTTTTAAAGTAAAAATGTTCACACATTTTAAATGTTTTTATATCCAAATTTAATATGAAAATGATTCCAATGACCAAAATTGTATTAATAGATTTATAATTTATATAATTTTACTTTAAAAAAAGTAATATATAATTTAACATTATATATTATTTTGATGAATAGTTATTTTTCAATTAAAATGTAGTATTTTCACTATTCATTAAAAAAATGAAACTTATCAGAAAAATACAAAAAAATCACCTTAAGCTAATTTTTACATTCATATTTCAAAAATTAAGTTTATTTTTCAATTAAAATTTATAAAATTGTAAAAATTTAGTTTTAAAACAAGTGCGCCATCAAAAGGTGACAAAACAACCTTTAGAAAAATATAGCTTTTTATACGTAAAATTGGATTTATTTTTATATCATGTATAGATACAAATAGGATTAATGTTAAAAATTATATTGAATATATTAAATATATATTTGTTAATATAATCTAAAAATATTCATTTTTTATTTTATTGGCATAAAACATACTTTTTCACATTTAAATAGTTTTTCAAAAAAGATTTCCATTTATTTTCAAAAGGGTTTTTAATTTCCTTTATAATTAATTGGTCAAAAAATTGTTCATTATATATACTTGGGTAAACCATATTTTCATAAGTCAATTATTCTAATTAATAACCACCATTCTAGAATATTTTATATAATGATAACATAATATTATTGCATTATTTGTTTAAGTTGGGTGTTGCATGTAACATTAGTTATCGAAGAGGTTAAATTAAAAAATATACATATCACAATATCATGGGGTGTTACAATTAAATATTATTCCAACACAAAAATAAGAATTTAATAGTATTAAAATATAATTATCCATGAAGGAAATTAAAAATAAATTTTATCCACAAAAATACGATGATGTCTTAATGAGATTCATGCTTTCAAAAGTCAACTTATATATAATGATACGATGTGGAATCATGAAGGTTGGAAAAATTAGGGAAAATTAGTTGATAAAATCCTATAATACATGATATTTTTATCAAGAATCATGGAGTTCCACCTTTGTAACTTACTATCATGTGTTGAATTTGTGCTTACAATGTAGGGAACTAAAGGTGAAGCATGTTATTTGGGGGATAACTTGACATTGATTAGTTTATGTCAATATTGAAAAAAAATTATGAATATCTCATATTGAATGATCTATCTATTTTTTCCAGGAACATATATTTTATAAGATCATCATTGGTGTAGATTTAAAAGTCTTCAAATCTAAACATACACATAAGGAAATCTATTTTTGTGTATTATAAACATGGAACATCAGGAAGTCCTCTTATTAAATAGATTTACCATGATGAAGATTGCTTGGAGTTTATCCTTTTAGGGGAGATAAGTAAATAATGAAGAAGAAGCTACCAAAATTATTATTTTAGGAAAGTTGGAATATTCTTGAAATATCTTGATAAAATTTCATTAACAATGTATGTTTTGTTAATATCCCATCCTTGATTACCAAAAGTATATTATAACATAAGGAGGGATAAATTTATTTAATCAATGATATAAAAGTATAATTATTTGAAGAAAATTCCAATTTGTTTTAATAAATATACTTCTTATTATACTTGAATGTTTTCACCTATTTATTGATCTCAGTAAATGAACCAGATGAATATATTGAATGACAAATTTTTAGCTCAATTGGTTTAAATAAATTATATAAACATGAAATTATTGCATATATTGTAACAAAATTAATGGTTGTATCATCTTAGTTGGTATAGAATTCAATTGATAATTAAAATATTTATTATTTAAATAAAACCCTCATATTTTCTTCACTACGCATGAATCAAGTATAAATAGAGGGGAATGGCCAATTACAGATTTATTATGAATGAATTTATACCACTTTCCCTAGTACTTTTTATATATAGTCAATAAGGGGGAGAGAAAGTGAAATAAAGGATTTATGAAAAATGGGTAGAGATGTAAATAATTAAGAGTACACATATTGATATATAATTTTTATGTGGGTATCGAAAAAAATAAAAATGGGTTGTTGAACCCACTATATGTTTTTTTCAATTTTTTTTTCTAGTGGTTGTTTTTGATCATGGAGTATCTATGAAGTTTAATGTAAATATGTTAGTGAAGAAGAGTTTAAGGGATGAATAATATCCTGTAAGGTTGTTCATATAACCAAATCTTATTATGAAGAAAAAGAAGCTCCCAAGTATATTATTATTCTATTTTAAGTGAAAGAATTTTGGAGAATCATTTTGGAAGATTAGTTTGATTTTTTTGTAATATTTGATATGGAAAAATGAGTTCTTTCCTTAGGATATCTTGGAATATTAAATTATATTGAATAGGAAAAAGGTGTTTTGTATATTTTAAGTCTCATAGAGAATTTATAATAAACATTTATGTATATCTATGATGAATAAATTTTTAACGAGTTCCATACATATATGGTTCATGAAGTTTGAGAATAGTTATACTAAACGAAGAAGAGTAAATTGGAAGGATAGAATTAGGTTTTGTAGTTTTCGAAATTACTATGATATTTTTGAAAATTAATTTCAGAGAAGGATTTGGAAAATATAAGGCTAACTCAAGGCTATCCAAACACCTAAACAACCAGGCTATCTCAAAGGGACTACCCGACCATTCTCAAAGGTGACCTAGCCAATAAAGAGTGTCATAGATTAGGAAAACCACTTATGTGGCTCAAAAAATATTTTTATGTTGTGGGTTGGTTCTTAGAGACACCATATGTAGTGACAAGATGAACCGTTGAAGATAAATGTATCCAATGGATTTCATTGATAGTAAGATATTGTGCCCATTATTATTAAGGGGAAATATTCCTGATGAAAATTTGTTGTGGGAATCAATTTATCAACATATTGTTTGTATATTTTAAATTATATGAACACAAAAAACACAATACCATTTTTTCTCACATTATATTAAATTTTGATACCTGCTTGATTATGTTGCACTATGATATTCTAAACAATGAAAAAGAGAAATAGTGGTGATTTTCATTAGAAGATACACTATGAGGTTTCTATAAGTTTTTGATAAGAGAATCAAAAGCTCCTTGAAACTGTTAGTCCATCATAAGTTATTATATTGGAAGAATAAAAACCTCTAAGTATTAGAAGATGTTTTTTTGTGTAGTGTAATAACCTTACATAGACCATCATAAGAGGATTGATTAATTCACTATATGATTAACACATTATAATTTCACCCGAAGAAGTTTAGAGAAGTCCAGGATAAGCTTGTATCAACATAAGAAAGCTTCTACATTAGAGGATCACTATGTTAATGGATTCATTAAGAAAATCTACAGTACACGTAAACCATAAAAGGTGAATCACATATCCTAATTCACTTATGCAGATCTAATTATAAGGGGATTTATGGATATAGATTCAAATAATGGGATATCAAAATAGGTTATAGGTGTATAGATATTGACCAGATTATAAATAAGGAATATATTTTTTAATCCATATGATTCCAAGAGTGTGGTTTATAAATGGAAACAACAATCATGATCAATTTTATCAGTATTCAGGTATAATGTGTGGAGGAATACATATTTTTGGGATCATTCTATGATGATAATGGATAATCCTCAATCCAAACCATAAAATGATTATATAAATATTTATATATATTTTAAATACACATGAAAATCATAGATAAAAAGAAGAAGAATTCCAATATTTGTGAGGGAAGGAAGCTGTGATATTTCTATAAGATTAAATGAGCGTGGTTCGTATGTAACATAATTATTTTATGAGGTATTTATGAAGGTGGTTCAATTATAATTCTAGATTCAATATTTTAGTTGTTTTTAATATCAATATTTTTGGATCTAGATGAAGAAAATAAGTGAATATTTAGGGAGTTTGAATTACCAACACTATAAATACTTGTAGTTTGATTATAAGATACATAAAACTAACACTATATTCTCAAAAGGTCCATATTTCAAGATATATATGTGTGATAATTGATACAAAAATCAAGAGAATATTTGTTGGAATTGAATTCGAAAAGATAGAATCAATCCTAGTCATTCATATACAATTTAAAGAGGTGAAGATGAATAGGTTCATTGAAGTTTTATTACACTGACAATAAGATCCGAAACTTAATCTAACTTGGTGATTTATTACGTGCCAAAGCTAGTAAAGAACCATAAAATATCTTGTTTTTCACTTAAGTTGAAGAAAAAGAAAGAGATTATATGCATTATATTTTTTTATAGACAAAAGTAGTTTCTTGCAACCAATGAAAAAAAGGAGTGGTATTTCAAATTTGATACTGTGAATAAGTAGTTATGTTCACAACTATATATACAAAAGAAGAATAGGTGCTTTCACATTGTTGTGAAAATAAGAGAAGAATAAAATACCATCAAGGAAGGACATCAATAACTTATAGAGTCTATATCAGTGAATAAATTTTTATCTTTTACCCAAACTATTACCATTATCATGTGAAGGATGCATGTGTGTTTGATGAACAAAAGAATATTTTAGAGATATAAAAATTTGAGTTTGGGTGTGACACTTGTGTGGGTTTATTTGGGTATGTTAATAAAAATAATGAAGGTAAAAAGATAGAGAAATAGAACTATTAACCTTAATAAGTAATAGAGGTAAAAGGGATAAAAACTATAAATTGGTTTAAGAGTCAATGAAAATGATTCACCCCCTCTCAGTGTTGAGTTCATCCCAAACCAATCCCCTCATAGAGCATCAACTGATACCAATGCATATAATAGAATAAAATTGTTAAAACTTGGATAATGTATCATGGTATGCAATGTGTCTATTATAAAACAAGATACAAGTTTTCGACTAAACTGTGAAATATGATATGGGTAAATTGTAAAATATGGTATAAAGGAAAATGTTAATTTTTTAAATTTTCAATTATGAATTGATGTAATTAATTTATAAATTGTTTATAAATTATAAGACATGGTATTTGGGGATATTTATTTAATTTATAAAATGATTATAAATTAATTATTTATAAAATTTTAATGAAAAAATTATTAAATGTTTATGAAATATTTTACCAATAAATATATTTAAAATTAATTATTAATATTAAATACATTTCATCTATTTGTAATGACTTATAAGTTTGATATAAATTATTTTTATAGAAATTATAAGATAATATATAAAGTGTTTTTAAATTAAAAAATAAGGTAAAATATAAAATAGATTATATTAAATTATGAATTATTCATAATTACTAATTTGAAATTTTCAAATTAAAATCCTTATTTGAGAAATTATTATAATGATATAAAAAAGAGTTTTGATAATTGATATGATCAATGTTCAAGTAATGAAGAATATATGATATTTTTATTTTATAATTTTTCTACATGACATATGAATTGTTCATATGAAATTTAAAGTTCTTATATTTAAATTAAATATTATTTATTTAGAAATTATATATAGAATGATAATATTATGGAGTTAATATAAAAAATAAATATACATTGTTTATATTTACTTTTTCAGGGAATTTCCATGATGGTTATTCAATTATAAAGGGTTTATAATTTTTTTATTTATGAACTGTTCATAAATTTTTATATCATGTTTAAATTTATTAGGTGATCATTTATTTAGTATTATTACCTATTCAATTTATAGTCATAATTTGTTTATATTATGAATTTATGTATTCTATAGTCTAAATATGCTTAAATTGATTCATTAAATTATCATACATGCATTTATAGAGCTACATGAAAAGTATCACAGTTGATTTATTTTTCTTCTAACTTGAAATTAGATAATTCATGAATTTTGAAGTTGAATTTAGAGGTTAATTATATTTTATACATATTTGGGGTTAAAATATGATATAATTATGGTCAATCTTTAGTACTAAACCATGGGTATTAGGAATTTCTTTCAGACTGCTCACTAGCATGGGAGGCTAAGATTTTTCTAGAAAAGTGGGGGATGTATACCTATCAAATCATGGTTACTCTTGTGTGGATTTATGATTTCATATGATTCTAAGTGTAATGCAAAAACGTGAATACTCGAACCTCACTTGAAATGGTACACCAATGACCCCAAGAGAGCTATCAATCCCTAGGGTCTGATGAATAGTATTGTGGGTCACAGTTTTTTATTGGGGAATTATTCACATACTTTGATTAATAATAATAAATTATGACAAGATTCTGCTAAAAGACCTTATATGAATCATTTTTATATCAGATGTTTCCACTATCAATATATAAATTATTCTCTATATAGTGTAACCTTCACACTAGTGATGGTAGGTGTAACTGAATAATACCATAAAATAAAAACAAATCCATCTCAATATGGATGAAAGTAAAACATATAAATAATCTTTATAAATATAAAAAAACCCTAATGGGAAAAATTAGAAACTAGGTATTGTAGAATAATAATATAAATAGAAGTAGAGATGTGACAACATTGATCCTACAAACATGGAATCCTATGCCCCAATGCCTTATGGAGACAGAACCTAGAAAATAAAAATCTTAGACTAACAAAACAACAATGAATATGAATAGATACCTATGTACCTAATTATACCTGAAATGTAACAAGTGAAACTGCATGTCTACTGGAGTGCACATACAGGGTGTGAGTAAAATGACTTAGTAGGCCACCACCAATGGTGTCTCAACTCATATAATGAATAGATAGGTGTATTATTTCAATATTACTATACAATTATATATCTATAAAAGAAATAAATATCATAGACAAGTACCGAAGCATTTAAACAACATGAAAATAATTTCTTATAGTTGAATAATAACTATAATAAATATCTATTTATATCTTGAGTGTCTATACAAAAAAACTACTTCGATCCTACCTTCTAATCTAAGATGAATTAATATAATAGAGTTAGGGAGAAATACCCATCCCTAGGGAAAGGTAATTGTGTACTCCAAGTCAAAGGAATGTTGTGGCCTATCCCTTTGAGAATTAGGAAAATTTATAACTATATAACATGATCTTGTGTCCGATCCCATTTTTGAAACTTTTCCATCATTATCTGACTTATCTGTACTTACATTTCATAATAATAATATATAAAACATTCCACATACTCAATATATTAAATAAATAACCATTATCATACAAACATAACTAATCATAACATCATTATTCTTATCACAACGAAGCAATAGACATGATCATATATACAATATTAGCCATAATATTAGTAATATTTCAATAAATGTCACAAGTAAACATGATAAAAATAATAATCTAATCCTGGGATAAAATACATTATGGACTGAAGTCAAGTATTCTAGCATCTAGATGAATAAGGCATAATTCATCACTTGATTATTACATTAAGACACTCAAGTGAAAAGTCAAACTAAGTATAATCCATGACATATATTACAATATATGGATTACTAATTTCAAGCCAAGAAAGGTACTAAATATGGAATATATTAGGGAACCGATCTATTAAAAAATGATACCCTATACTAAAAATAAGCCCATTAGTAGTATGATTGATCGACCATTGGAAGTTCCAATGCAAATTAGTATTGTAAAAACTGAACCTACATAACTTCACTTCCATTTCGACTAAGTGTACCAAAAGTAGGAAGGCATAACACTGTAACCCCCACACTAAGTCAAACACACACACACATCAACACATGAAATAAATGTAATTAAAATTCAATAAATGGTAATAAATGAAACTGAAGTACATAATTTATAAAATGAACACAGGAGTTTTAACATGCTTTATAATTTTATCCTATATATATGAGAGGAACCACTGTGTATTCTTTATATTATTATAAGTAAAAAAATCATTCATCTTACATTCAACATCTATAATAATTCATTATAAAATATATAACACTCAATAAAAATTTTATCCACTATATATCCACTATGTATCTGTAAGATACATTGTTCTACACTTTGATAACTATATAAAGGTCAGTCCCTACGTCCTTTTATAGGGAACATACCCAGTTGTATTAGTAACACCACCTTCCCATATTTATGGAGATACCTCAATATGGAATGTCATTATTAATCACCCAAAACACTATTAACCTCAACCCCTTTAACTAATGGACACTTCTATATTTTTCTTTCCATAAATTTTTTTCTAGAGAGTTATCTAACATTCTAGACCACCCTTGATGTCATTAGATTATACTAAAATTTGATGATTCAACTACCAATGAAGAGATGACTTGTTATTTCCTTTACACCAAACTGAGTCACATTCCAATGATAAGATATATGATGAATGTAAAAATAATGCTCGAGATTCTTGAGATCTGAACATTCATTGATCTAAACTTACGATTCTCTAAAATAGGATTCACAACCTAAAAATATGCCACTCAAAGACTTATTTTAATGAAAATACTATTAACCCTCCTCATCCAGATTTCTTCCTTCCTATATTGTAGAATTATTCCTCCACATTTTTCATCTTATATTCACCCAAGGCACACTAATTCAGGATGATGAATTAGATTGTCTTGAGCTATTGTCTTGGTGAATATGTACACCAGATTTAGGCTACCACTAATATTATGAAGATATAAAAAATTTTCCTCTAGTATATTAATGATAAATTTGTACTTCATGTGTATGTGATTTATCCTTACATGGAACACCAGATATCTAACATAGTGTATTAAACTTTAAAAACTACTTTAACCAAACCATATATTTCTATTCTTTTATTATATCTATATACTATACTTCAGTTTTACTTAGTGTTATAGTCTTCTAAAATTATTACATCCAATTGATTTTTGTTCCTCTATAAGTAAATAGGAATCGTATGATTCTCTTAGGACTTTATAAGTCTCTAGGAAAGTAAACATTAATAAATCATTTTAATAGATATTCCTTCTCAATGCAAAGAGCATGATCTTGTGATCTGGTAAATTACTGGAGGATTCACTTGATGATTTCCCAATGTTCCTTTCCATGGTTGGATAAAAATATACTTACAATTCCCAATGAAAATGAAATATCCGATTGAGTAAAAATCACTGCATACATTATAAATATGATATATGAAGAAAAAATAACATTCTCCTTGTATCAACACTCATATTCCATTGGAGGTGTTTGTGCCTTGGAAGATTTGAGGTTTATAGAAAGTTTTGTTGAAACTTGTGATCACTCAGTTATTAACAACCATTCAAAAATATTCTGGATATACTCTTTCTAAGATAGAACCAATGATCCTGCCTTTACATCTTATTTGTTCCTCATACCTAGTATCTTCTTTACATTACTGAGATATTTTATCTCAAATAATCTGTTTTTTTTTAAATTTATGAATCTTTTAAAAAATTAGATCCAACTAGCAGAATTTCTTCATCATACAAAATAGAATATGAAAGTACTATCATCCCATTTCTTCTAATAACAATAATGATCAGTGTTAAACATGTCAAGGTCTTATTTTTCCATAAACCTATTGAATTTATGATTCCACTTTCACAATGATTTATTAAATCCACATATATTTTTTCTTTAGTTTATATAAAAATTTTTGATGCCCAATCAATGGTACACCTTTTGGTTGTTTCTTGTAAATATTCTTCCCCAAATCACTATGAAGGAAAGCTATCATAATTTCCATATACTCTAGATATAAAGTTTTTGATGAAACCATGTTTAGTACTGTTCTAATGGTAAAATGTTTAACTACTTGTGAAAATATTTCAAAGAAATATAACCGTTCATAATATTGAAACCCTTTCACAACCAACCATGATTTGTATCCTTTCTTGCGATCAACTTCTTCCTTGATTTATTAAACCCATTTATTATCAAGTTTCTTTTTACCATCTGATAGTTCAGTTATCCCCCAATCTCTATTGAACTTTAATGGAACCATCTTCTCATTAATGGATTACTCTCATTTCTTAGATTAAATAAGAAAATACAATTCCTCAAGTTTTTTAGGTTTTATTATATCAATTAAAAGTAGAATGTCTAAATAATTTCCAAACCTATACACTTGTCTCCTGATTTTGGTTGATCTCCTCAAATAAATCGGTTCATCTGAGCTTCTTATACCTACTCTTTCTATCAGTACCTAAGCTTCCAGTACTCATACTTTACAAGAATACATATCCTGTGTTCCCACTTTATATTTAGATTTTCTTGAAATTTCTTGTATTTCTAATGGTCTTACTTCTAGACTTACGATGCCTTCAACACCTACATCCGAGTTCTCCAAATTGTTTTGAACTATTAGTACTTTGATCAACCTAGTATTCAATAGTTTATTTTTCTTGAACATCCTGATCTACCATTTTAGGGTCTTTACATAAAACCCTTTTGTTCAAAGACGATATCATTACTTTTGAATATTTATTTTCATTCACCATCCCATAAACTATATCCCAAATTTTCATCTTTATAACTAAATAAGAAACATATTTTGGACTATGATTCATGTTTATTATGATCCTTGGCATTTACAAGTACATATTTTAAACTATTGATAACATAAAGATGTTGAAATTATGATAATTTTCTAGACCCATATCTCCTCTAGATGTTCCTACCTAACTACCAATTCTATACTTATGTTGATGAGATATACTAATATGTTGAGTGCCTCTACCCAAACCGTATTAGGAATTCCTGAGTGCAACCTCATTCTTCTATACATCTCTATCAAAGTATGATTCATCCTTTCTGTTAATACATTATATTGGGGAGTTTTGAGCACCATCTTCTTATGCCTTATCACTTTTTCACTATAGAAATTCTAAAAGTTGTGTTTAGTGTACTCACGCCCTTTGTTTGTTTGAATTCCCTTCAAATTCTGACCACATTACCTTTCTAATGATGATTTACATAGATTAAACTCATGAAATACATTAAAATTATTCATAAATAAGTAAATACATACTTTCCTTGTAACATAATTAATTAAAGTAATAACTTAAGGGAAATCACTATAGGATTGAATAGGGATAGGTCACCAAACATCTAAGTGTATAAGAACCGACTTCGAATTCCTAGGCTTCCAACCATCAATGTTGAAAGAAACCCTATTATATTTTCATAGCACAAAAATTTAACACTTTACAATTTTCATGTGATCAAGTTTTAGTATTCCCTTTTTTTAGAACCTTCATGTTCCTTTCATTGAGATGGCCAAAACTATAGTGCCATACTTCTATATCATCATAAGTTTTACTTCCAAAAACATCCATTCCATTTGAGTTTATAATCATGTAAAATCTTCATCCTTTACTCCTCATAAAACTATCATTTATCCTAAAATAACCTTCTATACCCCATTTTCTAATATAGTTATACAAACAATATAATAAAATTACCAAAAATAAATAAGATTCTCTATAAGGATATAAATATGGAAAAATTTTGAAAGTTTCAATAATCCTTAAATATTTATTTAGATATTGACATATTATTTCCCAAAAACTTCCTAGGATTCACCATATACCAGGTGGACTTTATCAAACTTCACAAATACATATTTTGACATGCATATTTAATTTCTAATTGATTGGAATGATTATATAAAGTCAACGTCCTAATATTCTATCGATGTATTCTCACTTAATAGGAAATCATTATGAATTTCCATTGTATTTTTAGATTTAAACTTCTAGAGGTTGATGAATTTCTAGTGTTCTCATTACGACTTTTACAATCCTTCTTAAAATTTCGTTTGTTCACACACTTATAGTAGGTAAGACTCAGACTATCTAACTTACTTCTAATTTTATACCATTACTTTTTCATATGATGGCTTCTTCCCATAATCCTTCTTCAGATGGGGTGAAAAACCCCTTACATTGATATCAAGTACACTGTGAGATGGTTCTTGAGCCACCCATTACTAATGTTCTTCATTGTGTATCTAATTCCTGATATCATCAAAAAATAGATCAAATTTTACACAAAAGTTACTAAATATAATAACTACTATATCACAACTCATGAAAAGCATATACAAGATTATAAATTCCTATATATCATTAGTAATAGTTACCTTTACCAAGTTGAGTTGAGAAAAAATAATGTTGAAGTAATTTATGTGATATACCATTGGACTTACTCATGTCAACCTTAAATCAAAAAATCATCACAACAGAAAGACTTTGTTTAGTGCTTCTGTATTTTCATACATATCTAAAAATTACATAATAACATTTATTGTGGTCTTCTTCTACCAAATTATGAACTAAAATTAATTTCAAGAGATATTATTACTGATGAAAGTGACTCCTTATGCTAGTGCTCCCACTAATATTTCTCAATTAACACTAAATTTATCCTAGATAACAAGACCTCAAATTAATTCTTAAGAATACGGTATTCAATTTTTATTCTCTTGAATCTATAATCCATTCTATAAAATTTCTTCATCATAACCTTTCCTTCATTTGATTCTATTTATGTTTTTACTACCAGTGTACAAACCGTGGGCTCATAACCTTCCCTCTGATACTACTTGTTAGTGAAATGGTATACAAAAAATTATTAATTTTTACTATTAATAATCCCACTGTTAGTATGATTGATCAACCCTGAAAAGTTACAAAGTAAATCAGCGTAGTTAAAAATAATCATTTGGAAATTTTCATCCTGTTCAACTAAGTAGACCAGAAGTAGGAAGAAAAAACACCCTACCCACCACACTAAGTCTAACTAACATACACACCACATTAAATACAATAAATGTAATGAAAATTCAAGCAATGAAAATGCATGCAATAAAAATAAATAAATCATCAAATTAAAATAGAAGATTTCATTCACTTCATAATTTTTCCCTTTGTGTAAGGGAGAAACCATTACAAATTTTATATATTATCATAAGTTTAAATAAAACAGTCAGCTGGAAAACAATGTAATTAATTTTCCATTATATAATTATTAACACTCTATAAAAATATGATGTATTGTAAATCCACTATACATGTGTCTGATACAATATTCTGCAGTTTGATCACCTGATCAGGGTCAGACCCCAATTATATTTATAAGAAAATTAGCCTGTTTTCTTTGTCACACCACATTCCCATATTTATGGAGATTCCTTCATATGGAATGTCACTGTTAATCCTCCATAACAATGTTTACCTCAACCGATTTCCCCAAAAAACACTTATATATTATTCTTTCTAGATAATCCCTTCTAGAGAGTTCACTTATATTATGTACAACCCTTGATTTCATCAGAAGAAACAAACTTCTGATATGGTAGTGGCCACTGAAGAGATGAACTTCCACATCCTTCACACTGAGCCCAACCACCTACCACTAATTTAATTTTAGACGAACATAGATTTGTTTCATGAGATTCCAATACTCTAAACTTATGATGCTCTAAACTTATGATGATCTAAATAAGGATTCACATCCTAACAACCTAAATAATGACCACTTATGAGGCATTATTAATTTTAATAAGGAATCAATTTTAGAAATAAATAAAATATCTCCTTCTAATAACTAAATATATAATTATAGTATGTTTATAGTCTCTGTTTAAACCCACATAGACATGTGGCCTCTATCTTGAAACTTTCATTTTAAAATTTAAGAAAATGATTTAAAGGATTAAAAACAAATCTAAAACTAATTTTGATAAACTAATAATGGTGAGAATTTAATGAAATTATATAAATATGGGATCATGAGATAATTTAGACTATAATATATCCAATGAATGATCTTATTATTTTTAGTATTAGATCTAAATAAACCATTGATTTTTGAATTTAGTCTCTAATTAATAAAACCCTATTTAATTATGAAAAATTACTTTGATTCATTTAGTAATTAAGTTATCAAATACAATATTTAAAAATTTAACTTAAAATCAATCCATGAACAAGATGGAATCTACTCACTAGTTTATGAATTGAATAACAATTCAACAATCAATAAACATTGATCATTCATAGATAAAGATAAATAGATATATAAGAATATATGAACACATGAGATAAAAATAATCGACATTAAAAAAAAATACAACCATTCAATTACCCTTGATTATAAAAATAAATGAAAAGTGTTTACCCCTAGTTATTTCACACAAACCAAGGGATTTAATCCATGTTAAAAATGAATAAGTAAAAATAAACCCCTAAATTAAAAGTTAACTGAAATGTTCAAGCATCAAGATCCTCTAGTTGAAGTCCCTTACTCTTGATTTGATGTTTTGATTTCAATCTCAAATCGAAGTCTCTCTTTTTATAGAAATATATATATATTATATATTCGTATATCTCTAATATATTATTTCGTTTATGCTTGTTTAAATACCACTAAAATTATTCCTTAAATGTTGAGTGGAATATGATAAATATCTTCCAAATATTTCCCATAAGTCTCTATATCTTTTGAAGATACAAAACCTTCAAAATTTTTCATAGATGTATAGAAAATGGATTAGTAAATTCCACTATATAGGGTGGTATTACTCATGGTGAAAAAAGATGAAAAAACCACTAATTTTAAAACACCCTAGGTAATGTGGTGTTTTATATACAAATTTATAAAGACCTCTAAAATTCACCCGAATGACCTATAATATCTTATAAACTTTGATAAAGGTACCCTAATATCATGAGTGACATAAATTAACCAAATTAACTATTTTAAGCCTCTAAAACTTCCACCAATATATCCTCAAATATATTTAGCACTTTTCACTTTTCCTTCACAAAACCTTCCCCACCACAACATAATGGGTCTCCAAATAGATATGGTAATATTATGTTTTCTATTTAAGCTTCAATACTCCTAAAACCATGTAGTTATACTATATTTTTATTCATTTTAATAATATATCACTTCTCACACCACTTAATAGTCTTCTTAAAAATTACTACGGTGGACCTCAATCGACTTTAATTTCTTTGACTATGAGATATTCTGAATTTAATCCATTTCACTCATCCCATTTCATTTCTCTAGTATACATGTTCTACTAGTATGATTATGAACATGGAATTGTGATACCTATATAGAATTTAAAAAATAATTTTCCATGACTTTCTCCTATACAATCATTTTTATTATCATTTTATCATATAACATGGTCCATGAATTGTGCCTACCATGTCTGTTTCACTCCTAAGCACCCCATTTTAACTTACATGGAAGAACATGGTGTGTTATAGAGAGAATACTGTCATAAAATTCCTCTAAATTTCTTCACATTTTTCAAAATCCCATGAAAGGTTAATAATTCAATAAAACACTGAGAACACCATAAATTAGGTAAAATCAACTTATTCTTCAATAGATTTATTAGAAAAATAATAATAAACATTTTTGCACTACTTAAAAAATAATATTTTGTATTAGTAATTAATCAAGTACTGTATTAATTATAACATTTTACATTACCAAGGAATACTGATAACAGTCCAAATAAGGCATAATATGCGAAAAAACATCAATTTAGACATTCTAATAGAAAAGTGAATGTTCCTTATTAATATATATTTCTAATTTAAAACTAAATTTAGAAGAAAGTTTTATATAAGGAAATAGTCTACCTAAAGTTAAGATTTACCATTTTCACCCATATTTAATGAAAGAAAGGTTTTACTCATTAGGTATTTATTATATTAAAATAAATACATTCAATATGTTGAAAAAATATATTTAATAAAAAAAATTTAATGATTATAGTTTCCCTGGATTTTAGTTTCACTAAATAACAAATAATAAATTTAAATTATTTATATAAAACTATTTCCATGCTTTTTTACTTTAAGAAAAAATATAAATTATCATTTATAAAGTTATGAGTTTATTTTTGAAAATGAAAAAATTAATAAAACCAAGTAAGTTTAATAACCAAATCATCCCTTCCAATTGAATCAACCTAACTAGTATCTCATCTCTAATGCTGTCACTTAATAAAAGTTAGGTATTTTTTATTGACTTACAATTAATTTAGGTTATATTAGAAATAAATGAATTATTTTATTAAAAATTTCCAAAGGACTCAAATAAGAATATTTTTACGAAAATATGGTCATATTGATTATTATTTATTTCAAAAAATAATTTATTATTTAGAAAAAAGTTCTCAAAGTGATTAATGTGAATTTTATACTTTAACATTATATGAAACCTCCTTCTATATATAAATAAAATTAATGTATTTTGAAAAAAATCCTAGATATGAACCTGAGTAAGTAAAAAATATCATAAAAACTAAATATCACATACTCATATTTCATGTTTTTGAAAAAAAAGATCCAGGATAATGAAACATGATTTGTGAACATTATAGAATAAATCAAGAACAAAACATCCTATATAAATAAGTTAAAAAGACATTACTAACTTGTATATTCCATATAAAAATATAAAAATATGTATAAGGAAGCCTATACAATCAAACCCTCAGACATTCATAACTTTACTTAGTAAAAAAATATCATTCATATAAATGATTGTTTTTCTAAAGAACAACTTGATACAAGTTTATAAATCAATATTTTAAATAACAAATGAATAAATAAAAACTATTATCAAGTTTCATGTTAAATACCATTGATAATATTTAACTTTATATATTAGAATATTTTTGAAAAATAACCCATTTATAATTCCTAAATAATGTTCATGATTTATTATTAATTTGGAAACTATGTGAATAGTATATATGAAGCATAATATAAATATCACTTGGAGGGTTAATACCACCCACCAAAAAAATTCCCTTGAGTGGTCAACATACTCCAATGACCACCAAATGGCTCATAATAATCATTAAATTTTTTTACATATCCCATGAAATCCAATTAATTAATTACCATAATTAAAGAATATAATAACATAAGTAAAATCAAGGCATATAACTCTAAAAATATATCAAATAACATAACCACAAAAATCCTAATTAATTCCAACCTGACATCCTCAAAATTTACACCAAAATCAAGAAATAATAAGTAAAAAATATTATATCCACCATGTTCAAAACAATGATGTGTGAAAATAAAACAACTTATATATGTTTCGTTGAACAATTAAATAAAGAATCTCCAAGCTATGAGGCGATTTCACCATGAATTAGTGAAATCAAAACTCAAAATCCCTAGCCATGGTAAAATAAATTAGTGGAGCGGGATAGATAATAGAATAGGAGAAGGTCTGAAAAGGGATCACATTTATTTAATTATATAAAACCTTTATTGGAAGAAATGAATCAAGGGGATAAAAGGGAGGAAGAAGATGGGTGAAGGAGATCTCACCCTCCCACATAGTTGGTTAGGAGAAATGGGTGTCGAATGAAACATAAATGGATTTTAACTAATGAGGTTTAAATTACTAAAATACCAAATCTTAAAAAATAATACATACTACTTCGGGTATTTTATGGAGTCCCACTAGCATCTTAGTGGTAGTACAATGGAAGAAACCCCACTAGTTTTCTTACCAGGATACTTGTTAACAAGCTATTGTGTCTCCAGTGGCCACCTATTTTTATAAAATATAATATTAGACTAAAAAAAAATAGAAAATTACAACTCTAAACACCAGTTACCATTATATCATCTCAAAATAAATAATATATGTTTCCTAAAATAATTTAAAAAGACTACTCTCCTAATTAAATTCCAAAAATTCAAATAATTCCAGGTCTTCATCAATTAATTCTGTAATATTTAATACAATGTTATGTTAGGTCCACTAGGCTTGATACCCTGGGAGGGGGGGGGGAATCAGGGTATGAAAGATTAAAATAACCAATGATTTGATCCTGTTTTTTTGTTAGAAAAAAACTCTCTTCTATCTTCTTCCCATTGCAGAGTATGTAAAAATCTTAAAGCATGCCAAGGACACATCAATTTTACTTGGTTCACCCTTACTAGGCTATGTCCAAGGAGCATACACTAGCAATATGTCGATGTACCGAATCCATTAAAATCACACTGCTGTTTATAAGTTCTAAGTGGACTCACTGTCCCTCTTGGTTTACAACCATTCACAATTTGAGAACTCACTGCTCTACCAACTAAAGTGAGATCACTACTTCTTCAGTGGATCCACTCACAGTTTATAGATCAGTAGGTCTCTTTATTATATTTAATGAATAAATATATAATTATAGGTAGATTCTCTATTGAAGTCTAAGTTTTATCCACCGATGAATACCCATTTTCCACTAATCATTGGGCAATAAAATTTGGACATACTTTCACAAATCTCCCCACATTGAGAAGCTCCCAGTTTTTTAGAGCTTAAACAAGACTTCATGAAGTCCATACGTCTTGGCAAAGAACACACCTTCACAAATCTCACTGCTTTGTAGAGAACACTTCTTCATAGAGATCAAGCATTTTCAAAGCTCAATAATTCACAGAGCTTATATTGTCGTAGATATTAAGCCATTGCAAAGTGACTTCCTTCAGGAAGCTCACTGAGCCAACATGGAACACACCTCTTTATCAGAGCTATGTTAGATTCCATGAAGCTCCCATTTTTCATGAAGAATACTACCTCTGCGAACCCCCTTTGGGATTCGAGAGAAAAAATCTTTCTTGAAAAAATATCTACTTCTCTCTAGGGGGTTGAGGCCTATTTATAGGAGATTCCACGGACTTGAGAACCTTCCATGCGAAGTCAGCACCACATTAGATCAAATCGAAAAGCTCCAAAATTTCCACCAAAATTCACTCTGTTTCGTGAAGCACCATGTATATTTCATGGAATAAAAAATCTCATCGTAATCACAAATCATTCCTTCCAATCCTTTGCACTACTGTGATGCTATACTCGCAATGCTCCTTGCCACCACAATAATCCTTCACCATGTTCTTCATCTCTACCATTTGCGAATCTCATCATAATTGTAAAGAACACCATCAACATTTTCCATGTCTTCACAAAATCCACTTCATGAAGCATATCTTTGCAAAATTCATGCCTTTTCCATAATTTTATGAGATCTTCAAGGAAATTCACTTTTCGCGATTCTCACCAAAATCCAAATTTTGGACCCGAAAAATTTGGAACATTAAAAAATGGAGCCTCCTTATATCTATTATTTTATATCGCCTCTTGATCTTCTATTCCATTATCATGGTTCTTTGTTAGCATGGATTGTTAACAATATCTCTAGAACTCGACAATTCACTATGAAAACCTACATTTTGAACAAACACAACCAACACAAAAATGTTGCAATGTTACCTTGAGGGATTTTTTCCTAACAAATTAACAATTAATTAATACACTTGGGAATTGGTCTTTAAAAAATCCCCACCATTGACACATTTATCCATAAAAATATAATATGGCATCTCATAAAAAATTTCGCTATCTCACATAACCACAAGTTAACAACTAATCATTCTATATGAATCCCAATGTACACAATGCACTACTGATGAACAACTCTAAAAGTAAATACAATCACTAAATACCAAGATTATAATATCAAAAGACAATATAATATAGCTAAAATACTAATAAATATTGATAACTAATCATTCCCAATATCATGGTACTCCCCACCATGAGAATTATACAGTATTTACCAATTCCCATATTGCAACTGAATTTTTATTTATCAAAAACTGTAAATTTTAAAATAGATTTTATAGAATATATAACTTACATTTGCAAATAAAATGTATAATACATTTTAAAAAATTAAAGATTTATAAAATTCTTTTTTGTAAAATGATTTTTAACTCACTTTCTAAAAAAGCAACCATTTCCAAATAGTATCCACATTTAAAAACCCAGTTTCATTGAAAACATTAGAATAAAAAATAGTTGTCTTTATTTTTTTAAACACAAAAATTCTTTCACATAACTAACCAAGAATGATGAAATGTATTTTAGATTAACATGAAATGCAAAAAAAGAAGCTTACTCAGTAGTAGAATACTAAACAAAAGACAAGTAGCATTCTCAATAATCCAAATTATCATAAATAAATTCTAATAGTAAATCACTAGGTAGATATAAAATTACAAATGGAAATACATCACCATGATTTAAATTAATCATTAATATTAATGTATTATTATTTAAGGAATGAATCAAAATTAGTTATAATATATAAATATGAAAAACTTTAATTAATTATATCACCCATAAGAATTTATTTTGGAAAGCACAAATTACATTATTTGTTGCTTATAATTAATTAATAAACTTCACATATATAGAATTATAAAATAAATAAGATGAACATACCATAATATGTGACTAACTATATAATTCATGAAAAAATATAGAGATTGGATCCTGGTTGATCCCTATGTATCTTTCTATGTTTGGGAGTTCAAAAATTGAGATAATCAAACCAAGAACTCAATCATATCTATAGTTCCTCGAACAAACACCAAAATATTTTTTGATTAGTAAGGTTTATAATGTAGATATATTAGTTATAAATGCACATGATTCACTCCCCAAGTCCCGAAAGCATATATTCTATATATAAAAAATCCAAAAACCCAAAAACCCCACTTTGATACCACCTATAATGAACTGAACAAAATACCCCAAAAATACATGAACTAGACCTACACTAGACCCATGATCGTTGCCCAATCCCCATGGGATAGTTACAAGTATCAAATGTCTTTTTTTTTCTCATTGGTGAATGATTTAATAGATTTTATCAATAAAAATAATTCATGACCATATTATTCTAAAAAAACCTACATGACTCATCTATAAATAAAACATTCCCAAAATGGTCATATAACCCATTCTTCATGTGAAGTGACCTATTCACTGATGATAAATTATATAAATGAATAAAAAAATACATGAAAAATAATTATATATCTATATGAATGCAGATAAAACATAAAATAAATCTAGATAAATATAGATTAATGACCAATAGAAAAAAATAAAATAAAAAATGGGTTCTTTATAACCACAATCAAATTTGAAGTGGAGACATGCCAACACAACACCTGACAGACATGACCTCATGTAATCTAATTCCTCATGGAGATAAATCCTGATAAAGAAAAACTAATCCTATCTTACCAGATATTCATCATAATAACTACCCATATACCAAATTATAATTAAAATATAACAATTAAAACCATTTTTACACTATACAGAACATGTAGGGTGTGGGTATGAAGTTTTAATTGGAGACCACCAATGGTGTGTCTGCTCACACAGTGAACAGAAAAGTGTATGCCTGAAAAATTTCTAAACATTTATAAACATATAAAAAATTATTTTCACTAAGAATAATCAAATCTTGGAAGGAATGAGAAATTAATAACTTACAGATGAATATTAACTTTATCAAATAACTCACTATACATGGAAGGTCCCTTACTATCTAATCCTTCTTTGATCCAACCTCTAAATTCGAGATGAATGAATATAATAGAGTAAGGGTGGAATATTGTAACATCCTGACCCGTGAGAAACTAAATAGTGTGGTGAGCTAGTGGGTCACATGGCCTCAACTTACCTCCACGTATGCCAGAGGATTCTAACTAATAGTTATGGTTCATGGTGGAATAGTGGGGAGACTATACCCTCATGTTTAGAGTGTAACATAGTGGTATAATCATATCAATCAATAGTGGAATCCTACATACGACTGAAAAAATGAAGAATAAACAACTATCATATAAATACATGAACAACTATGAATAAATATCTATCATATAAATAGCCAAGTAATCTCATCTAGTAGTTTCACATACAATTATGATCATGGAATGACATAAAAAATACAATAAATACATGGTGAAGAACATATAGTAAAATACATGTATCAAAAGTACCAAAAAGACCAAAATGACTATTTCTGGATAGCATAATGAGCCATAGCTCAATACTATGCTCCCATGTTCTTATACACACAAAATAAAACATTGTAAAGTGGTTTCTTACCTCATTCCCTACCTAGATCTGTGAAGTCTTTTTGGGTACCCAATGCATGCCAATATATGTAGGGAGATAACACTCAATTGGCCACCACCAACAGTGACTATAACAATTCCAGTATGTGCATATAAGCTAAATCCATGTGAAAGATATAATCATAATAAAGTAAATGTGATTTTTTCCAACCTAGCATGGATCACTGTAAATAAGAAACCATGAAGATGACTAACAATAAATCATGGTAAATATTCCATATAAGGTTTATTCTGAGTAATCAAGTTTCAAAACCTCATGGATTGATTGAATGAGTAGAAATATAAAATGCATCCAATATAATTAAAATCCCTGGAATATAAATTTCCATGGAATCCAAAGTAATACCTGATCAATAGGGTAGAAATTTACATGGGATCTAAAGTAATCTCAGATCCATGGAGTAAAAATGCCTGTGGTATCCAATATTTTCCTTGGTTCCATACTGATTCATCCAACATTAACATGATCACATAAAAAAAATAGTGTAATTAATTAACTATTCCCTTTATCATTTAACCAATTTCTCAATCCTTATAATAGTCATACACAAGCCATGATTTCATACAACTAATTACACACTATCTATTTAAACCATTTAACAATTTTAACAAAATGTAAACACATGGAAATGAGGAATAATACCTCTCCTAATATTTTACATAGTTCATTAAGTCTCCCTCTACAATTTTCATTCTTATAAAACTCAACATAGTTGTATATCATAGGAAGATACATGAATACACCAAAATGGTGGTTCAGGATGAGGTTGATAACCTCAAACAAAACATGGTGGTAAGTGGGAAACCTAATAAGGTTCTATTAATTTAATTAGGTTATTCAATTAATTTATGACCAATGTATGGAAATGTTGGAATGCAAGAAAACAAAAATGAGATATAAAATATCTATACTTTGATAGAAAAGGTATATACCACCTACATTATGATCATGGTAGAAAAATAATTTAGTATCTGCTCCAAACTCAACCTAAATTGGAAGAAAAAGGAAGCCCAAAAAATACCCTAAAAATAGGGAATATTAGTTTGAACCAAAATAAAACTATCAATTTGAAGAAAAATGATGAAAGGAGCCTAAGGAATTAAGAACTCACTAATGATTATCCTACAAGATGGATTATTCTTGAATTAGAAATCGAATGTAGAAAATACATCATATCCCAACTCAAGGCCTGAGATCTCTCAAAAGGGAAGGATGCATTTTATATTGGAAAAAGGAAGGAAAATAGATTATAGGTTATAATAATTTTTAAGGGAAATTGTCATTTTACCCAAATTAAAGGGGTTACACAGTTGGATAAACTATTTTCCAACTGTGTGCCCTTCACTATCCAAGTAGGGACCCCACACAGTTCATGTGAACAGTTTGGGAAACCAAGGGAAAACCATTCAGTTTTAGATCTATTGTAAATTAAAAATCCCCGACATGGGTGTGGCCCCCGGCTTACACAGTTAGGCTAAACCATGCATCCTGGATGGCATAGTTTCTACAAACCTTGTGGCCCAGTTTCTTCTTCAAAAATCTGAGTCTTCAGGCTCCGAACAAGTACCAAACACCATTGAAACTCCTATTAACTCATTAGGAACTCAAATTTGGCCAAAACTAAGGAATTAAACAGAAATTAATAATATTAATACCTCATAGAAAAATATAGGATCTTACAATATCCCCCTCTTAAGACAAATCATCTCAGACTTTCTCTGCTGAGGGTGGTAAATCATCTGAAAAGAGTTCCATCCATTGAGCACATACATATGCCTCTCCATCCTAGGTCTCATCCTACACAAAAACATACTACCATGACACAAAAACTAAGGAATTGGATAACCTTGGATAGCCTTCATACTCTGATCAACAATACATATAAGATTACCCTTGGAAGATACATATACCTATAACTCAACCTCATCTAGATGAAGAGTTTAGGATAGATTTGATTATACAAGACATAGCTAAGATACATAGAATAAATCATGCATGGATAAATATATTTTAGGTTACTACAACTGATAGGCTACTATCCCAACTCTCTCAAAAACCTCTAAAGGCCTGACAGAATGCAGTGAAAGCTTACCCTATCTTCAAATGCATCTATTCCCCATCCTCGATAAGATACGTAAAAAGACCTAATCCCCAACATCAAAATCTAGAGGCCATCGAAGGAGATCGATGTAGGATTTTTATCTATAATTTTATATATCCATCTATTTTTTAATTAGTTTAATCAGATGTGAAGTCTCTTAGACTAGACGTGTTCCAAGGTATGTCACCTTCCCTATAATTAACCATCATATAGGTGATCGACATTGCCTACCGTAGAAGTCCTCATAAGGTTTCATCAATATAGACATCTGATTTCTATTTTTGTAAGAAAATTGAAAAAAGGCATATTCCTCTACTAATCACCCTCAAAATCAATGAAGCATGCTCTAAGCATATCCTCTAGAATGTTTATTGTGCGTTCTGACCGACCATCAGTCCTAGGGTGGCATTCTATGCTCAAAATAACCTATGAACCTAACATCCTTTTTAATCCTTTCTTTAATTGAGGTGTAAACAAGGTGTCTATATCCAATACAGTGGTATGAGGAACCCTATAAAGGTTCAAAATTTCACTGATATAATTCCTCCTTATATCATCCACTGAGAAGGTTTCCTTGATCTACGAGAAGTGGGAAAACTTCATCATCCAATACAAAAAAACCCATATAACACCACTACCTCTAGGTTACCTTGGAAACCTAGTCACAAAATTAGTTGCAACATCATCCCATATCTAATAGAGAATGTGTAACTACTGTAAAATACTATCTAGTCACTGGTGTTCCACCTTCACCTACTGATAGGGGGAGAACCTAGTGACAAAGCCTATTATTTTCCATTTCATACTGGGACACCAAAACTGGTAGTGTAAACCTCGATACATATTGGTAACATCAGGATGTACTACCCAATATGAAGCATGGAATTCCTATATCAGCTCCTATCAGATGTATTCTGTAACACATAATCTCTCATTCATACATAAAATTTCATACTCCCCAATCATCCATCTAGGAGGTAGGTCCTCACATTCCATTCTCTCCCTTAGGACTAAGCCCTCATAATCTGATAGCTGTCTCATCCTTACCCTATCTAGAAGAGTAGAATTCACTACCACAAATTAGATAAAATCCTTCTCATGACAATCCTGCACCTCCAAGTGAATCTCAAAGAAAAAGGAAATATATTTCCATTCACTACTATCCTTATAAACTATATATTTCATTGTATTCTAGCTCATACCATTCTCTATTGTATTTCAATTACCATCTGTATATGCTAGATCAAAAACAAACAACTGAAGACTCTCCACCCACCTTCTCTACAGAAAGTTTAATTCACATTGTGTAAATATGTACTTGAGGATTTTATGGTCTATGTACACCAAAAAATGCTCTCATAGTAAGTAGTTCCTCCAAAAACCCAAGGCGTGAACCATAATAAACCATATAACTTCTAATAGGATTTGGAAGAATCAATATTGGCACTAAATTAAACCATCCATTAATCTCCTAAAAAGTTTTTTCAAATGTCTCAGACCATACAAATTTCACCCTCTTCTTGTTCAAGCCTGTAAGAGTCATAGATCATCGTAAAATTCTTGGGTAAAGCACTTTTAATAACCAGGTAAACACAAGAAAGTATAAATATCAATGACAATCTTAGGTTTCTCCCAAGAAACCATAGAACTCACCTTATATGGGTCCATAGAAACTCCTTTCTATAAGATTATGTGACCCAATAAATGAACTTTACCTATCTATAACATAAATTTTGAAAGCTTGGAATAAAAAAAATGCTCTCACCATGTATTCAAAATGTTGTCAAGGTGTTGTACATGATCGTGTCAAGTCTGAGAGTACACCAAGATGTCATCTATAAAAACCGCCATGAAAGAGTCTAAATACAGGTGGACAAAAATTCATCAAAGCCATGAAAACTGTTGGTGAAATCGTGAGACCAAACAATATAACTAGATACTCATAAAGGCTATACTAGGTATGAAATTCCATTAAAATTTTATCTATAAGCATGAAACATAACTGGTGATAAACAAACCTAAAATCAGTTTTTCAAAAAAACTAAGCTCCTTAGATATGGTTGATGATTTCATCGATATGAGGTAAAGGATACCAATTCTTAGCCATCAACCGGTTCAAATTTCAGTAATCCACACATAGCCTAAGAGATACATCTTCCTTCTCAGTGAAAAGGATAGAAGAACACCAAGGAGAAGTACTGAGTTTTATAAATACCTTTACTTATAATTCCTCTAGCTATCACTTGATCTTCAGTTGTTCAGTAGTGTAAATCCAATTAGGAGGAATGTATATTAGTGAATCTCTTAGAACTAGCTCAATAGAGAAAACCACCTATCACTTAGGAGGTAAACCGAGAAAATTCATCCTAGAGGACATCCCTGAATTGATATACTACTAAAGGGAATTCAACATGTCACATTACTTGATCATTTAGATAAAGGATAGAAATATGTGATGTCACGCCACACAACCCATGATGCTCTGGTCCTACTCCACCTACCTAGATATCATACTCACCCTTGTGTATATACCTACTGCCCTATTGTGATGTAAAGGATATCCTCCAATGATAGAAATCAATATTGGAATGATAAGGAACCAACCTATCCATTCTGAGTATGAAATCAAAGCCCATTATATAGAGAATAACGAGATTCCATGAGAAGAGATACTCACCTATATCAATGGGTAATTCACTACAGTGGCATATATTCTCTGATTTAATCCATAATGGAGTATCAAGTTTCATAATTCCATCAGAAAAATACACATCGATCCCAAGGGTCTCCACAAAAGGTACATATTTGAAGTAGTGTGAAGAACTTGCATAAAAAATCTAATATATTGGAGTAAAATCTACTACGATTGTACCTCTCACTGTAGATGACTTGATTCTATTATCCTCAGGTATAGGATGTATTGAATATATCAAGACTAAACCATGGCCCTTAGAAATAGCTGAATACCTTGATTAGGACCACTATACTATCAAGGTACAATTGGTTTTTGGCTTACCCCAACTATGAATATTCCCTCATCCTGAATGAAAAATAGTATTCTAGATCATGGATTGATGCAGAGATCTGAATCCCTCCACTGATCCTAGATTCAATGTTGAACCCCTCTCATTGGATACTAGAGGGAAGGTCCTGAAAAAACACTATAGATTTTCCATCCTTCCACAGACATGGAACTCGGCTGGGTCTCTAACACACTGTCTCCTCATGTGCCCCCTCTTTCCACACTAATGAAAGAGGATAAAATTACCAGAACTCACACGCTAACTGGTATTCCCCTCACGAGAAGACTCAAAATGTAACTTATTAAAATCTGAAATTGAACCACTAGGTTTAGAGGCTACACTACCCTAATTTTGGTCCCTATATTACCTCAGGTTATGTTCTTTAATAAACACATATTTTACTATCTAAATTATGGTTGTCAACAAAAACATGTTCACCTGCGATTGAACAACATGATTGAAACCTTTCTCAAATCATTTTCCCTTTACATATCATCAACAAGATAGATAATAATAAAGTGATGAAGATATTTAAAGTGGGACAAGTATTCCATAACAGTCATAACACCCTACACCAGATGCATAAAATAACTTGCTCATTTAATACTCAAAGTCTTAGAAAATAATTAGTCCTAAAATCTTGTTTGGAAATTCCTCTAAATCATATCCCAAAGCCTATCATACTAGAAGAACTAAGAGTCTACTTTTAATGAGGAAATAGTGTGAAGTGTTTTGAGTTCGGTTTTCAGTACAGGGAGTCTAGAGTTGGTGCGAAGACTGATGTATCCATACACTGGGACCCTAAATTCTGTTTTCCGACTCAGTGCATGAAAAAACCAGTTTCTAGTGTTTTGAAAAGTTTTCTTGATCTTTCTTGAGTCATATCACCAGGTATAACTTATTGACCGTGACACATATGTTTCTTACAGGATGCCTCCATAAAGGAATCCAGCCAAGATTTTGGTTAGAGATCGTGTTAGTGGCCCACCGAGTGATGAGGTGTCTGTACATGGACCACCCACAGTGATGGAACCTTCAGGTGGTGTACCAGCAGCATCACCACACATTGAGTAGCAGAGGCTACCAGTGGATCATGCATGCCAGCTGAGTATGTTTCATGAGTTCTAGAGATAGAGGCCTCTGAGGTTTTGAGGCGAGACAGACCCCCAGGAAGCAGAAGACTGGCATGAGGTAGTTTTGCAGGTCTTTCGCTTAGCAGAGACACCCTCTTAACAGATGATGATCTTTGCCGCTATCCTTCTTCAGGGCTCAACAGGACAATGGAGGAGCTTGGTGCTCCAGGAGCATGAGGAGGCAAACCTCACCTTGCTGGACTTTGAGAGCCTTTTCAAGGCGGAGTTCATGATAGTGACACTACGCTTTGTGCTTATTCAAGAGCTTCTGTATCTGCAGTAGGGTAGTCATACTATGGCTCAGTACTCAGAAAAATTTATTGATCTCTCCCAATACTCCATTGACATGGTAGGTGACCCTTACTTGAGTGCCCAGACCTTTGAGAAGGGGCTCCGATGAGATATCAGAGATGCGATAGTTTCTCTCAGCATCCTGACACAGGATGGGGTGCTAGAGTGAGATTTACTGATGGAGAGATTCCTTACCGAGTAGGAACTGATAGTGAGAGCCCACACCAGACGATAGGTAGAAGAGTCATCTACAGCTGGCAGTAGACAAATGACATAGAAGCCCAAGCAGGCTAGACCTTCCGGAGGGTGACCCGGGAATGCAGGGTCAGATGTGCAAGGCTCAAGGGGCTGAGGGATCCACCAGTGAGGCATGATATGTTTTTCCTATGGGGAACATGGTCATAAATATCGTGACTATCCAACTCCCCACGCGGATGATCGGTAGACGGTGGAGGGGCCACCGAGCCAGCGATAGTGGCAGGAGCATGTGCATCAGCCAGGTTGCGGATGAGGTAGGGGAGTAGGACGTGCAACGAGAGGTGATCAGGGTCACCAGGCACTACCACCACCACCCCTAGGCGGTCCACCATGAGCTCGGGGAGAAGTTGGATGGGGATAGGGCCAACTACAGGTAGTAGAGGCTCACAATCCTGAAGTCCCTGTGATGATATGAGGTATGATATATATCTTATCTACTTTATAAGTAGTTATTATTGACATAGGTGCTAGCCATTATTTACTTTCCACAGACTTAGTTCGGGACTCTGAGATTCCGACTGATCTTTTAGATCAAACTTTTCATTTAGATACTCCTACGGGAGGAGATTCAGTGGTCATGCCCTGGTGCTGACAGTGTGATATTACTCTCAGAGGAGAGAGTTTCAAATGGGATCATCTAGTAGAGGTGTTGAATCTCTATGATGTCATTCTAGGCATAGACTGTCTATCAATAGTTCACACACAAATTGACTGCTTGAGACATACAATGTGATGTATGCGTAGTGATGGATGCCAGTTTTCCTTTTTTGGTGAGGAGGGAAACAGAGCTGCATGAGGTGGACTTGTGCTAGGGAGGGTGCAGTTGATTACATATCAGCTGGCTTGCATGACCTTCGACTCGGTGGATGAGGAGAGTCCACAGTTCCCAGTGGTGGTGGATTAGTATGAGGACATCATTATAAAAGATGTCCCAGGACTACCTCCGCGTAGAGAGGTATAATTCCTCATTGACTTGTACCCAAGAACATCACCGATATTTATACCAATATATCGGATGGCCCCTATAGATCTCTAGGAGTTGAGGGTATAGTTGGAGGACTTATAGAGGAAGGAATTCATAAGGTCTGATGTTTCTCCATGGGCATCCCTGGTGTTGTTTTTCAAGAAGTAATACGAAATATTGAGGTTATTGATGGAATTACAGTACCTAAACTAGGTGACCCTGAAGAACAAGCCTCCTTTTCCAAGGATTTATGATCTTTTTTATCAGTTTAAAGGAGAAAAGTGGTTCTCAATGATATACCTCAGATCAGGCTATCCTCAGCTTAGGGTACGAGATGAGGACTTACTGAAGACAACCTTCAGATGTTAGTATGGCCATTACGAGTTCTAGGTGATTCCTTTTGGCTTGACCAATGCTCCAACGGCGTTCATGGGGCTCATGAACAGGATCCTTCAGCCACACCTCGATTGCTTTGTGGTGGTATTAATTGACGACATCTTGGTGTACTCAGTGTCCGAGGAAGATCACACTGTACACTTGAGGATAGTTCTGGACACACTCCTGAAGCACTAGTTATATGGGAATATCTTGAAGTGTGAGTTCTGGATACGGAAGGTCCAATTCATAGGACATGTCATCTTAGAGGCTAGAGTTGTAGTGGATCCAACAAAGATTGAGGAAATAGTTTCTTGGGAGCCACCTAGAAGTGTTACTAAGGTGCGAAGCTTCCTTGGATTAACAGGCTACTATCGGAGGTTCGTACCCAATTTCTCCAGAGTAGCAGCACCTATGACTGCCTTGACGAAGAAGGGGAAACCCTTCCTATGGTCAGAGAAATTCTAGAAGATCTTTTAACTGTTGACGTAGAGTTTGACTAGTGCTCCCATCCTGTGGTTGCTGGAGGAGGGCACATACTATGTGGTTTACTGTGATGCATCAGATAATGGTCTCGGTTGTGTCCTGATGAAGGGGGATGCAATGATTGATTATGGATCATAATAGTTGAGGCCTCCTGAGCAGAATTATGCAACTCATGAATTGGACTTGGCAGCAGTAGTCTTCATACTGAAGATGTGGTGACAATACTTGATGATCGAGAAATTCATTGTTTACTTATACCATAAGAGTCTTAGATATTCCTTCACAGAGAATGATCTGAATCCGAGACAACGATGCTGGATAGAGCTCCTACAGGACTATGAATTTGAGATAGTCTATACTCCTGGGAAGGGGAATGTAGTGGTAGATGCACTTAGCCAAAGATCAAGTTCGCAGCTACTGAATGAGGATTCAGAGTAGTTTGCCTCACTTAAGATATTCTACATGGATAGAGATGAGACAGTATACCTCTAGTCAATGGTAGTCACCCCTCCACTCCTTCAGCAAGTTAGGGAAGAGTAACTCAGAGACAGCACCTGTGAGACTACACTTGTTCAGATATCCTCAGGCCTTGCACCTGACAGATATTCTGAAGGTTGGGAGAACCATATCCTTTTCAGAGGATGTACAGTTGTACCAGTTTTTCTATGAGAGGAGGTGCTGAGGGAGTTTTATACATCCCCCTTGGCAGAACATTCAGGAGTGATGAAGATGTATCCAGACCTATTATATCAGTATTGGTGGATAGGGATGAAGAAAGCTGTGGACGAGTTTGTTTCTAGATGACTCACTTGTCAGCAAGTGAAGGCCGAGCACCAGGTACCAGCAGGCATGACGCAACCCCTCCAGATACAAGAGTGGAAGTACGAAGGGATATCAATGGACTTCTTGACAGGGTTACCACATATGTTCAGAGGGCGCAATACCATCTGGGTGATCGTTGACCGACTCACCAAGTCAACCCACTTCCTTGATATTCGAGAGAAGGGTTCAATAGAGATCTTGGGACATCTCTACGTTCAGAAGATCGTGCGACTTCACGGGGTGCCTTCGATGATAGTCTCAGAACATGACACATGCTTCACATCCCGGTTGTAGAAAGGATTGCAGGAGGCTTTCGGGACTCATCTTTGCTTGAGCACAGCTTTTCACCCTTTAAATAGATAATCAGATTGAGCGGACCATCCAGACCATGGAGGACATGCTTAATGCATGTGTCCTAGATTTTGGTCATAGTTGGGAGGACCACCTACCCTTAGTAGAGTTCATGTACAACAACAACAATCACTCCACCACTGGTATGGAATTTTTGAGGCTTTCTATGGATGACCGTGTAGATCACCCTTGTGTTGGACAGATCCAAGAGATCTAGAACTTGTGGGCCTAGAGATGGTACACGATACCATAGAGAAGGTGCAGATCATTCGAGAGCAGATGAAGACTGTACACAGCCGACATAAGTCCTATGCTGATAGGCGATAAAGACCACTGGAGTTCTAGGAGGGGGACCACATATTCTTGCAAGTCTCCCCTCGACGGGGACTATAGAGATTTGACTGAGGAGGAAAAATATCAATGAGCTTTATCAGACCATTCTTGATACTTCAGAGGACTGGCATGGTGGCGTACTTCTTGGCACTGCCACTGCAGTTGAAGAGGGTTCACGAAATCTTCCATGTATCCCTGCTGAGGAGATACATGCATGACCCATCTCGTGTCATCGACCATGGAGAGCTGGAGATTGACGATGGGGTGAATTTTTCAGAGTACCCATTGGAGATAGAGGATCAACAGGAGAGGATCCTTTGTGGGTAGTCGATACCTCTAGTTTGCGTTCTGTGACATCACATGAATCTCCAAGAGAGCACATGGGAGCGAGAGGCTCATATGAGTGCCCAGTACCCCTCTTTTCTTGTGTATCCATGTTTGGATTTTGGGGACGTAAATCCCTAAGGTGGGGAGAATTTAAAGGCCCGAAAATTTCATGTATTGTTTTTAAATTATTTGGGATTTTTTTTGAGTATTCAAAAATTTACGGTGCGTGATTCCGAGACCCGGTGTGCCTGTAATGAATTTTTGAACTTTTTTTAAGGTATGTTCAGTAAACTCATGAGAGGTGTTTTCTATCGTTTGAACCAGTGCTCGGATTAAAAATTCTAGGGCACCATTGAAACTGCAACGCCGAGATTCTCTTAAGGGAAGCTTCACTTTGACTGTAGTAGGTCAGAAGAAAAATTAGATTTTTTTGACTTTTTTAAAGAATAATAAAATAACATGAAATTGTTATTTTCTTTTCTTTTTCCCCAACAGATGAGAGAAGGTGATGGGACTGGTGAATTGCCAATGCATTTAATGGATTGACTCACCAACTTCATAACTCCACTGTTGTGAATAAAAATAGGTTCATTAATTTATTTAATGAACCTCATTAATTCTCCAACACATTTCTCACCTTTCCCAATCTTATTTAAATGAAGCTCGGGGTGGGGGTTTGGCATGAATTCTTCAAGTGAGGAAAGTATGGAGAAGTCCTGAGACAACATCCACCTAGAGGACGAGACCAGATTCAGTGAGCAGTGATGAGCAATACCGAATTATAAACTGAGGACAATGACGAAGGAGGTTCCATCGATCGTCATTAGCAGACGTCTCATCCAAGAAGAGGGTTTATGTTTGGTTTTGGTTTTACTTGTTTGAAATGAGTTTATTTAATCTTAATGTTAGATAAATATTCTCCCTCTTGTTATCATGTTAACGTGGAAGGCGCGGGCCGAAAAAACAAGGCCTGGACCCTCTGCCACTTCGTTCATGTTGCGTTCTTCATGGACGACTTTTCTCAATTTAGACAGAAACATGAGACAGAGGGTCACACTATGATAGAGGTAGTTTGAGAGACTCATAGTTTCAGATGATACCAAGAACGGACCAACGGAGCATGTTCGGTGGCCTGTGGAAAGAACTGTAGCGCGCCATGACAGCGGCGGCCAATAGAGGCCACAGGAGACCCGCGACAATCGGCAGCGAGAAGGCAGTGTGCCATCACACGCCGCGATGGCTAGAGGCGGCCGACCCGAGCTAGCTATGTAGGAGAAGGGCATTCCCACAGGCACCTCCACCCAACGTAGCCGCGACCAGCGGGCCATGGTAAGAGGGGGCGGCAAGGCCTCGCGCCGCGCCACGTAAACTGGAGAAACTATGCAGAAACTCCCAGCCATTCCGATGAAATAGTCCCACATTCACAGGGCTAGATGGAGATGGTATCCTTCAGGTGGACTGGGCTAGATGTGGGCCGGACAAATGGGCTGGACCTACGGCCCCGCGACCCAACGCTGTAGGGCCGAGCCCCACCCGGTGGGCTGAACAACCACAACCTGAGCCCATGAACCAACCGGGCCGACCTCGATGGACCAAACCAATTGAACCAGACCGACCTTTAACGATCCAAACTCAGGTGGGGTTAGGTAGACCCCAGGACCTGTTGTGTTGGGCGGCCGGACCGAGTCGGACCGGGCCCAGACCAAACCAGTTATCGAATAAAGAAACACCCGTAATTGGTGAATCATGTGTCTGTTTGACACACCGTTAGTGTCATTAAGAACCCTTTTGGGTAGCAGTCCCTTTAGAATATTCCGGTAGGCCTGAACGAGCTAGGACGGACCGAGGTGTGAACACCCCTGTTTCACAGAAAGGGGTGTAACTAACATATTGGGCGTCTGAACGATGTGCCGTCAATGGAATAAGTAACTTTGTGACAAGGCAGTCCTTTGGAAGTAATCTAAGTGAGTTTTGGTGGAGTTTGGCGAGAGACCTGGGTTGGATCATACTTGAATCCAACCAGACCCTTTTTACAAAAGTGCCCATATCTCACAGACTGTGCATCCGATCGATGCGCCGTCCGTCACGTTGGGATCCCTTTGACATGGTAGTCCCTTGGGTATGATTTTTGTGGGACTTCGCATCTGTTGAAATATAACTGATGGCTAGAGGAGCAGAGTATTCCAGAGATTAGGATATCTTTATGCGGGAATCCAGTGGGTGGCTGTGACATGAAGAAGAAGATCGACCAATACGGGTCAACTTTAGAAACTCCAGATGGGGATGATCTAACTGTACAACTAATCATCCCTACCTCTATACCAGTGACTGATACGGGTCAACACCAGTGACCAATATAGGTTAGCACCAGCGACCAATACGGGTCAGCACCAGTAACCAATACAGGTCATCACTAACAACCAATACGGGTCAACATCTAGCGACTAATACAGGTAAGCATACAGTGACCTATACAGGTCAACAGTAGAGTTACTACAGATAAGATGATCTAGTTTTACGACTATTCATCCCTATCCCAATAACGTTGAAGTTATATCATTAGAGTGAGCTGTCTCTTTTGCTTTGTGCTTCATGATTTAGATCATGCTTTTGATATTACCTTTGTGGTATTTCTTGTGATTTTTTCCTTTGTGGATTACTGATATAACTTCAGGGGTCTCGGGGTTCCCTACTGGGTATTGTTATACTCACCCCTGCACAGGCTCCACCCTCATGTGTCTTTATGGTGCAAACTACTGACGTTATGAGGTAAACTTTGGAGGTTCAGGACTTGGTGGAGCTTGTTGCGACGGGAACAGTCAAGATCCTCTTCTTTGACTTCAGACTTACAGCTATTACCCTCCAGGTAGAGCTCTAGGGAATATGCGACAGTTTTTTACTTTCTTTTCAGTTTCTAGGGCCTATATTACGACCCACTATTTTTAGTTTACAATTGTACTTGTGGTTGTACCTTACTCTCGTGATTATACCTTACTTGGGTTGGTTGTTTACTTCAGTTTCCCTTTTTTAGTGTGTACATATCTCTAAGTCAATTCCTTCCCTAATCGGGAAAAGCCTTCAGGTGTTATTCATCAACTCCTAGCCTATGGAAGGCGGTCTTAGGGTAGTCACTTACGGGCCCTGTGGGACGGGTCGTGACATGAAAGGGGAGGGAAAATGATTTTAGTTTATAAGAATTTTTTAAGGTACAAGTAGTAATTTTACCCAAATTAAAGGGGTCGCATGGTTGGAAGAACCATGTACCCTTCCCTATCCATGGAGGGACCTTGTAGGGTTCATGCACATGGTATGGGAAACCATGTGAAAACCATTATTTTTTGCTATGATAAAAGTTGCAGAGAGACTTCATGAGCGTAGAGCCTAGGTAACACTATTAGGACAAACCATATGGACCACTTTTTCATATTTTGATACCCCATACATTTATTATTAACCATGTGTTCTGGGCTGCACAATTTCTACTAATAGTGTGGCCTGACTGATTCTTCCAGAAACCGAGCCTCTAGGATCCGAATAAGCCCTGAACACCCCCAAAACTCATGTCAAAACATTAGTCACTTTAATTGGACCAAAACTAAAGAATTAAATAGAAATGAAAAATATCCACACCTCTTAGAAAAACCAAGGATCTTACAAATACTATATTGGAATAAATAGAATAATATATACCAAGTAATGTAAATCTTCTACTTTATCCATTTAAGAAAGGGGGAAGTGCATAGTAAGTCTAGGAAATATTAAAACCCATAACATTTATATAATATATCTTTCATTAGTTGGCATACCTATTTATTAAGTATATAAAAATAATATATAACACTTTCTATATACTCAAGATATCAAAACATTTGTCAAACTTATACACACATCACTAATCATAGTATCTACATTCTCAATACAAAAATGTAATAAAAATGTTCATATATACAACATTACCCATTATATTATCAAGATATAAATAAATACTAAAAAAAAACATGATTAAACTAATAAGATAATCCATTCATAAAAGACAACATGATAAGTATCCAATCATACTAACATCTAGCTAAACAAGGAACAAGTTATGACATGAACATCACATTAAGACACTATAGTGAAAATCCACACCAAGTATAATTTTCGAAATATGAAAGAAAGCAAGGATAACAAATTTAAATCTATGAAATGTGAAAAATATGACATAGAAAACAACTGTTTCATAATATAAATTATTCAAATATAGTATCAAGTGTATAATTTTACATAACCGTAACACCCCATGATTTCACTACGTAATTTTACTTTAAATAAATACTATATTAAATAGAATGTTTCACAAGAAAAACCAATATAAAATGAACTGATATATATTTTATTATGTTAAAATTGTATAATAAAAGATAAAAATTAAAATATTATGAGAATATAATATAAAACATCATTAAGAAAAGTACAAGTGGAATAAATCCATAAGTAAATAAAAGCACCAAGAACGTAACCTTGAGGTTTTCCCTGATGGATATTTTCTCATTCACAATAATGGAAAGAAGGAATAATCTTATAAATATAATAGATATTTTTAGATAGAAGTAAATATAATTAATTATTTTAGTGATGTTTTTAATAATATACTTAGGAATTAAATACGAGTATTATAAATATGGTTATTGGATAAATAACCATTGGAAATACGGTTATTGGATATAAGATCATTGGGAATGAATGTATCTAATTGGTATATTGATTTTGTGTAATATTTGTTAACAAATTCAAAATAATATATTATATAAATAACAGATAATCTGGTATTGAAATAACGAGATAATATTTAATTAGAATATATTATTATAAAAATATATTTTTATGAGTTATATATTATTATTATTATTATTAAGGAATGATTTAAAGTATTTTATCAATAAAAAAATATTATGATACTAATCTATTGATAAAATTTAATTTTTATAAGATAAATAATTAATTTTAAGGGGATGTGTTTAAAATCATTTAATGTTAAAAGGGTTATTTTCTTCAAAAAAATGTTTTAATGTTTGATGTAATTTTATGTAAATAAATTATATTTATCAATTTTAAATAATAAATATATTGTAATGTTTCAATGTATAAATAAATATATTAATCCTTATTTAATTTTTAATTGATATGAAATAAGACTCAGGACACTTTGTGTTTTAAATTTTTTTTCTATAAAAATTAATACATATATTATAATTTAATTTAAAAGTTAAATTTATACAACTTAGAAATTTAATTAGATTAAATTGAGTCAATTTTTTTTATCATAATGATTTTTTTAAATAGTTCAACTTCATTTCTAGGTATAAAAAGGAGTTACTGAGGTAAAAATTGAGTTACCGGGACAAAGGTAAAATAATAAAAAAGTCTAGAATAAGTGGTAATGAATTAAATATTTCATAAAACCTTTTATATAAATTTTTTGTATGAGAGAATTAGTAAACCATACCTATTATTTTCTAATTTTTTATCCACCTAAATTTTAAAGTGACAATCTTATAGATTATGTAATGAGTATTTGCGAAAAGAATATTCCAAAATAACCTTTAAAATGAACCATACTATAATCCTCCCAAACTTATCCTTTCCTTCTGTTATATATTTAAAATATACCCATTTCTATCTCAAAAATAATTGTTATAAGTTTGTATGCTCCTAGATTTAAAAAAGAATCCTAATTCCCCCATTCTGAAGGAACCCGTATTGAGGAGAGAATTCATCAAAGTAAGTACATAGTTATTCACCTTTTTTTTATTACATTATCATATAAAATTATTTTAAGTACCATTATAAATTTTAATGATATTATATTAACAACATTATTTTTATGAGTAAATTATATTACTACTATATTACTCTAAGCTCTTACTCACTCACTAGTATAACATGTTCTTGTTTGGGTCAATTCAACCATCCACACGAACGATACTATTCCAACATCATAATTATCATCATGAATAATAATCAAGAGATTAATAATGCTAATATATTATTTTAAGTATTAATTTATGAAATAAATATGTTTCATTATTTGTGAAATAGAAAAATTAATGGTCGTTATAAAGTTACTTGTGGTAATCAGTAATTTGCTCGAAATATACTCATCTTGGATTCTATTTTAGGAAACCATACCCATAAATTCAATAAAATTAACATGGGAGTACATAAATATTTGGAAAAAAAGTATCCAATCCATTTAATAATATTGGAATGATGAACTTGGTATTAAATAATGATGAACTACATTTCCATTATGAAACTTGTATGAAATAATCAAAATTACTAAGATCTGATGATGAAAATAAACAATAAATAAATAATATAAGTGTGATGAATGATTATTTTTGGTGAGTAAAGAAGTCAATATATATTAATATGATTCTTAAAAGATGTATTAATATGATTATTTTTAATATATAGGAGGTTAAATTGATTTTTTATATGTCAAGAGTAAAAGTAAGAGTTTCTTTCTAATATCACTTCGAAGTCAAGATTATATATGTTTAAATTTTTATTTGGAAGAAATTTTATTATATTTATATATAAAACCCTATCTATTTTATTTTCTTCTAGTTATTTGTTGGGTTTACATTTATTCTTACTATTTCCTTCCATTTGGTTCACAATTAAACAAGAATAATGCTGTGAAATGAGGACCAACAGTAAATATTCTTTTCGACTGGGAATATTTATACTCCATATCCATATTATATACATTGTCTTATAAATTTCCTTTAAAATTCATTGATTTATTATGTACACCTTTCAATTTCAATTAATTAATTTTCAAAAGTTTTAAAGGGATATTTATAAAGTTTTCTGATGTGTCATTTTCTAATAACTTCTAATTACTTTAAAAAATTATGAGAGGAATATACTGTTTAAAGTTTTACCATATGAATAAATTTACCACCATATTCATTAGTTTTATTTAAGAAAAATCATCTCCCAATTTGTTTCTCTTTAAAATGTAACTTCTATTCCCATTACTTTATAAATTATTTTCTTTTAAAATAAAAGTTATCAAAAGCAAAGGAAATTTATTTTTATTTTCAAAAGTAATTTACTAGTGATTTTATAAAAGTGTTTTTATCTATTTAAATATTATTTAATATTTATTATGATTTTCAAGGGATATTCTCTAATGAATCTTTCAAACTTGTTTCTCTAGATAGATTATGATAATGTCTTATAAATGTGTTCATGAAAAATTTTCTTTTCAAGGGTTATTTAAGATATGGTGGAATTAAGAATGTATTCATATTCATGTCAGAAAAAATTGTTTGGTTTATCATTATGTGATGGGTTATTCCATTATTTACCACTAATAAATTGGGTAATATTTTACATCATTGGAGAAAAAGATATGACATGGGTATTTTTTTATGAAGTCTAAAAAGGCTATGGGACGCGGGTGGTGAGCCCAAGTCCAGAATGGTTATGGGACATAGGTGGTTAGAAAAAGTATTATACATTATGGGCAGGTGAATGATCTAGTAAATTATGATATGAATGTCTTAGTAATTAAACTCTACATATGTTATTATTTATATGCTTATGTTTACGAAAAGTTATTATGTCTATGTTATGTTTTTATAGCTCTTAACTGTCAACCCATGTTTTCATACTCTTATTACTCATGTATTATCTTATTTACATGTCTTATACCATAATTCATGATTAATGATATATGTTTTATTGGGTATGATTCTCTTATGTTATGTCCATGCACTTTGATTATGTTCTCATACACACATTCTCATATTATACCCATTTATGATCTTTGATTGGTATCTATTATGTTTACCCTTATTGAGAATCGGACCTCACCCTTAATTTTATTTACCTTCCACATGTTATATATAAGAATATTATGTATGATGTGTCTAAAAAAGTACCATGTAATAAGACTATTTATGAGAGATGTTGAAAATGTTGTAAAATGAGTTTTTTATGTATCTAATCTCCAAATTAACTAAACATATAGGTTATGGGATGTGATTTACTATGAGGTGTAAATAATATTCATTTTAAATGATATTATATTAATATATGAAATGATTGGGTCATATTTGTTGGTATTAGAGTGGTGTTTAATTATTTTTAGTGATTACGATATTAAGAATAAGATGATAGAACCTAAAACAACCTATGATGAACCAAAAGTTATGTATGATGATCCTAAATTCCATATTTTGAAATGGTGGTTTCATTATTTAGGATGTATTATGTTTTTTTATTTATTATATGATTTCTTACTTTTATTAAAGTTTCTTGATACCCACACTTACCATTTTGGTTTTAGAAAGAGTATAAAGACAAAATCATGAAATTTGGGTGGTGTCAGGTACACCGATTTCTGAAATCATCTTATTAAATCCTTGATTCATAAATTAATTTATTTCTTGAAAGTCTCTATGACTATTAATTCATATATCCAATGAATAGTTATTGAATTATTAGTGAAAAATTTTAACAGTATGAGGATTTCTACCCATGTCTATAACCCATATCTAATAGAGGCTTGTGGGAATATACTTCATACAAATCATATTATCCACCCTTTATAATAATTTTATTTAATTTTAGGCATTGATTGAATCTTATTATATAGACACTGTATTAATTTCTAGGATAGGGAAGTCACATGTCATATCCAAAATAAACCTACGATCTTCTATTAGTACAAGGATAAAATGAAATAACTATAGAATTTAATTCCATTATATGGGTCTAACACCCAATATTGAGGGGGTATTTAGCTCAAATGATTGATAAACATTATATTAAAGATATTATTATTCTATGAGAATATATATATTTATTTCTAGAAAATCTTCCCAGTCTCCCCCCTAGTTTGTGAAGTTGGATTTTCAATAGAACACATACCTGGTTCTATGCCTATATTAGAGACTCCTTATAGAATAGGCATAATAAAATTAAAGTAATTGAATAAGAAAATCTAAGAGAATACAAATAAGGTTTTTATATTCCCAATTACTTCACCATGGGGTTCACTGATCCTGTTTTTTAAGAATAAATACGAATTAATGAGTCTTTGAATTGATTTTCGTGGACTTAACAAGATCAGATTCAAGAATTAGAATCCTTTAACTCGTATTGATGAATTTTTTGATCAAATATGAGGGGATTAATTCTTCTAAAATAATGACCTTCAATATGGATATCATAAATTAAGGGTGAAAAGGGAGGATATATCAAAGAGAACCATCTGTACAACATATAGACACAATTAATTCATAGTAATAACATTTAGACCTACAAATTCCCCCACTATATTCATGGATCTAATTGAAAGTTTCTTTATATATCACCTCAATTTCTTTTTGATTTTATTTATATATTATATTATCATATATTCAAATAGAAAATAATATAATTAAGATTATATTGGGATTGTGTGGAAGACGTTGAGAAAGGAGAAACTATATTCTAAATTTAACAAGTGTGAATTCTAGCTACAAAAGTATCATTATTGTGTTATATAATCACAAGTGAGGGTATATCTATAGAAAAATAAAAGATATAAGTGATTAAATGATTTCCTAAACTAACCACTATAACTTAGATCTGTTGAGTTATTTGATTTGTGGGATATTATCAATGCTTTGTGTGAAACATTTCACATCTTTCAAATCCTAGAACCAAGTTAACTCAGAAGGGATTCTAGTTATTTTGGGTAGATGAATGTAAAACAAATTTCAAGGAACTGAAGTGAATATTTTTTATTGTACCTATAATCACATTACCCAATAGTGGATAAGGTGTTTTGTTATATAGTGATTCATCAAAGAAGGGATTATGGTGTTTCCTCATACAGAATGACATGGTGGTATATTATGAGCCATGTATATTAAATATTCATAATAAAAGCTACAAAAAACATGACTTTTAACTATTAGTGATAATATTTTCATTAAATATATTAATGTATTATCTCTATGGTGAAAATTTTGAAACATATAATGATGATAATATCTTGAAGTATGTGTTTACTCAAAATGAGTTGAATATGAACCAAATGAGACAGTTAGAATTGATCAAAGAATATGAATAATCGATATATTTACACCCTGGGAAGAAAAATAAGGTGCATGATTATCTAATAATGAAGAATATTGTAACCTTATACCTAATAGGGATTTAAAGATATATAATACTCATGGACTTATAAATTATATACCCTGAAATCATAGGAGAATAGGAGAAATCCAATATTTACCAAATAATTTCTCAACTATCCATTCATGTAAAGATCAAGGAGGAACAAAAGGTGGATATGGGGATATTGAAAAAGGTAGGGAAAATTATATAGTTCATCTTTGAAAATGATGGAATTATAAGATTTAGGAAGTAGATATGTGCTCTATAAATAACACTATTGAAACAGTTCTATTGTATAACACACATAAACCATCATTCTCTATCCATACTAGAAGAATAAAGATTTATATATATCTTAAGAATCATTTATAGTGGGAAAACATGAAGATGGATATTGTTGAGTATGTATACAAATGATCGGTATTGTAACAAGAAAATGCGAAATGATAGATATCTAAGGGGTTGTAGCAACAATTACCCATTAATTTTTGTAAATAGGATAACATTAACATGGAATCATTATAAGAATTCATAAGACTTATAATGGTTATAATTACATTTAGGTTGTGGTTTATCACCTTATTAATTCATCCCATTTCATTTATTTTCAAGAATATCTCTCATTTAGTCAAATTTCTTTGATATACATAAATTAGGTTGTAAATATGTATGAAGTATAATTCTTAATTATATTTTATTGAGGTGTGAGGTTTACCTCAATGTTTTAGAGAAGGATTCAATAAGAATTGAATATAGATTTGAGATTTATCAGTTCTTACCATCTTTAGACTACTCGTCAATCTGAAAGGACCAATCAAACTCTAGAGGACATACTGAGATTCAATTAAATATATTTTAAATGAGGATATGATAAACACAATCCTATGGTATAGTTATAATAACAAAATAGTTTCCATTATAGAATTCAAGTGGAACCATATGTGTATATATACATTTTTGGATGATGGTAGAGACCATAAACTGTTGGGACCATATCATTCTCAAGAAATATTAAAGATGGTTCAGACCATTCAACAACACATCTAAATTAAAAAAAATTGAGAGAATATCTATGTTGATAAAATTCTATGATATTCGGAGTTTGAAGTTAGAGACAAGGTATTCATTTGATTATCAACATGGAATATGGTTATGTGATTTAGAAATAAGGAAATATTGAGCCTTATATATATTGTCCCTTTTGAAATTCTCAATCATTTGGGGACAATAACTTACCATATTATAATTCCACTAGACCTCTCCCAAGTGCATGATGTGTTTCATATATAAATTTTGAGGAAGTAAAAACTTAAAACTTCACACATACTGAATTAATAGGTAGTAAAACTGAAGCATGACCTCTATTAAAAGGAACAACCGATAGAAATATTAGACAATATAGATAAATTTCTACTAAAAAAGAACACTCACCTGATTAATGGTCTTTGGAGAAATTATATGTTTGATAAAGAAACATAGGAACCCAAATATTAAATGAGGAATAAGAACCCTTGCATATTTTCATTAGTGTATCTAAATTTGTAGGTAAAGATTCTTTTAACATGGGCATAATATAATACCCTCCAATTAACTATATATTTTTCCTTTAAATAAACATTGTGTTGAATAGATTGTTTCAAAAGAAAAACTGAACTAAAAAAATATTCAATTAATTTTATTAATATAAAATATAACAATGAAATATTAATATTAATACATTATGAAAATAAAATATGAAACATCATTAAGAAAAGTGAAATTAGAATAAATTTTCAATTAAATAAAAATACCAAAAATATAAACTATTTATCCTCATGGTTTTCCATGAATATCATAAACTTGATTGGAACAATGGAAATAAGGTAAAACATTAAAAATATAATATAAATTTTAAGATAGAAGTAAATAGTATGAATGATTTGAGTTATTTTTAAGACTATATATAGGAATTAAATACGACTATTATATATATAGCTATTGTATATATAGTTATTGGAAATACACTCCTTAGAAATATAGTCATTGGATATAAGGTCGTTGGGTATGCATGTGCCCAATATGCACATAAAAATTGTGTAATATTTAGTCAAAAATTTAAAATTATATAACTCAAAAATATTAAATAATTATGTAATTAAATAAAGAGATAAAATTTAATTAAATTAATTTATTATAAAAATATATTTTTATGGGTCACATATTAATATTATTACTAAAGAATGATTTGATGTATTTATAAAATTCAAAGAAATATTTTAATAAATATTTATTGATAAAATTTAATGTTATGAATATAAATAAATAATTTTAAGGGGATATGATTAAACTCATTTAATGTAAAAAGTGATATTTTTCTAAATATTTTTTCAAAGTGTTGTGTATTTTATAGTAATAAATTAAATTGATCACCTTAAAATAATGAATATAATTTAATGTTTAAATGTATACAAAAATATATTGATACTTATTTAATTAGTTATTAATATGAAATAAGACTAATAACACATAATTCTAAATAATTTAATTTTCTATAAAATATTATATATATATATATATTTCTTTTCAGGGTTAAATTTATCCCATTTAAAATTTTAACTATATTAAATAGAGTCTAAATTTTTAGACAACATTACAAAATTAGTTAAACATCTCAAATTTATTTTTGGGGATAGAACTAAGTTACTGAGGTAAAAATTGAGTTACCACAATAAAAGTAAAATAATGTAAAATGGGTTAAAATAATTATTAATGAATTAAATTATCAAGATAAATTATATCAAAATTTATTAGATAGGGGTATGCATGAACCAACTCCATTATTGTTCATGTTGTATCCACTTTACTTTTGAAAACTATAATCTTACACATTAAGGATTGGATATTTATGGAAATGCCACGCAAAACTCACCTATAAAAGTAAACCTTTTATACCACTCAAAAACCACTGTTTTAATTTTGTTTTCCCTTAGATATATTTATACTTTTACTCCCCTAGATACTTCTTTGAAGTTTGTAAATTTATGATTCCTATAATAAAGTCTAAATATTTCATACTGAAGGAACCCATATCGAGAAGGAAAGAATTCATCAATGGAAGTACCTAGTTCTTCACTATTATTTTTTGAGTTACCATCTCATATCCAATATTCATAAATATCTTTATACAATTTAATTATGTTATATTAAAATAATTATTCTTTGGAATAAATGATATCACTATTATGTAAATCTAAACTCTTACTCATTCACTAGTATAACAGGTTCTTGTTTGGGTATGTTCAATTACCCACATGAATGACACTATACCAACACCACAATTTTCATCATAAAAAAGTATCAATATATTAATACAGGAAATATATAATATTAAGAAGTATTATATGTGATGAATATATTTATTTAATCATGACATAAAACATGAATGATCATTATAAAGTAACTTGTTGTTATTAGTAAATTACCCAAAACATTCTCGTCATTGATTCCATTCTAATGAACCATACCCACAATTTACATCAAATGAATATGGAAATACATAAATCATTGGAATACAATGATCCCACTAACTTTAATAATCAATTAATTTTGAACATGGTATTAGATAATAAGTACCATCATCATCATCATTAAACATGTGCAAAATAATCATAATTACTAACATCCGATGATGAAAATAAACTACAAATAACTAATATATATTTAATGAATGATTATAATTGAAGATTATAAAATTTGATATATAGTAATAAGTTTTTTAAATAAGTTTTTAAGATGGATTTTTTATTATAAATGAGGTATAGTCACATTCAATTAATTCGAGTGTAAAGATAAGTGGTTCTCTCCAATGCCCCTTTGAAATCAATATTGTTTATGATTAAATCCCTATTTAGAAAAATTGAATTTTTTTCTTTATAAAAACCTTTCTATTTTCTTATGATATGATAATTCATGGGTTTTGTATGTATTTATACCATGTTTTCTACCTTTACTTCACAATTCAACAAAACCAGTGTTCATAAATGAAGACCGAACTTACACGATAAGAATTTCAAATAATTTTGATGAGTTATTTATGATGGGTGTCTGTCTCAAATAACCCATTGTGGAAGATCATGTCACAAATGTGATTATGTGTTATGGTCTATCGTACAAAACCCTTTTTATGATGGAATATAATATATGTTGTAAAATATTACTGAAATATTATTTTAAACCCTTTTTTTGATGATCTGTCACAAATAATTTTTTTTCTTCAAAAAATAGAAATAATTAAAATTAATAAAAAATAAAAAATAAAATAAAATGAATTAAAAAAATTAATAATATTTATAAAAATAATTAAAATATTAAATATAATAATATAATTTATAAGAATTATAAAATAAATATACTTAAACATAATTAAAATTATTTAAATAAATTAAAAATTAAATATATTAAAACATAATAAATATAATTAGACAATTGAATATATTTATGAATAATTAAAAAACCTAAAATTAATTAAAAAAAGTTAAAAATATAAAAAATATTTCATTAATTTAAAAATATTTAAAAATCATTATTTTTTTTAAAAAAATTAAAAAATTAAAACACCCATAAAATAATACATAATTTCAATTATAATATGCCTATCATACCAAATTATAAAACAATCATAAAATCTTCAGAAATCATCAACTGACATCAGGTGGAGGAGGATCACTCGAAGGATCAGGGGGAGAAACTTCATACCAATGCCACACGCAAGTCACCGCATATAATCCATCATCTGGTTATCTCTCAGACGCGGTTGGTCACACTCCTCCTCCCTATCCTTCTACATCTACTGTATCATCTCATCCTAAGCTCTCAACCTCTCCTCATACTATACAGAAAATGATGGAGTCGATGAAGACTCTCTACAAACTCTATTTGCACTCACTGATTCCATTGCAGAAGTACTATAATAACTCATAGTTGTCAGTCCAGAACCAATACCTATCACTTGAACTTTCTCAACACCCTTTGAAGTTTATCATATCCTTGCCCCTCATGGAAACCCAAATTATTAGTGACATCTTTTATGGTCTCATCTTGACTCTCCCGTGAATGAGATGTCACAACCTCATATATTTCCATTAAATATATCAACAAATTTGAATAACAATAAAATTAATATTCATGACATTTTTAAACAAAATCACTAACCAAAATATGGTACTGTCATTATCCTACAAGTTCTCCTGTACGGGGATCAGTATACATCGTCTCATAAACTACAAAATCCATAATATGTTGGTTAGTAGCATCCTATATAATATAAAAAATATGTTATAGTTAATATATATATAATAATAAATAATATCACTTACCACCTGTTGTTTATGTATTCCAAATTTACAATTCATGGCCCTATAGGTGACCTATTGCCTCACAAATCTCTGATGTCCAGTTGATGATCTCCTCATAAAAGTCTATCCTTGCCAGAAGTAGGACAACCCATCCCATACCTGAGCCAATATATAGAAAGGATGATGGGAGAAGCAAGAATGATCGAAAATGATAGTAAAAGATTTATCCACAACTCACTTTCTGATTTTGTGTAGAAACTGATGAAAGAGCTCACATATAAAATTATCCCATGCATTTCGGATAGGACCTCTCTGGCTACCATAAATAAGAGAAAATAAATTCTTCTAGATAATTAAAAAAATATTTTAGTAATTAAATAAATTTTAAAAAAGTATATATTATTTAATAACATATAATATAGTGGTCTAACATATTGTCAAACACAGTGATGGGTACCAGGTCCCATGACACCCGTGGCTCGGAAAAATAATTTCTCAAAATTATACTAGCCTGCCCAATGGATAAATGTGATAAATTGTGCAAATTGAAACAAATATATAATCATAAAATTATTATTGAAATTAATACACTTAGTTAATATAAAAGAAATATCTTAAAAAATTTAACTTACCTATGAAAACAAGTATCAATAACAAAAGATAGTCGTTTCATTGGAATATGATATGGAATCAATAATCCAGAAAGATTATGCCCCCTCTTAGTAGGCACACCAGCTTGAGGAGGAGGATTTAAATCTTCCTCACCAACAGGAAGTCTAGCATTAGTGAGACAACATAATAGATCCTCAGGATCCTCTCTAGCCATCTGAAATAAATATTCTCACCAGTAAGAGATTATTAACACATATATAAAATATAAAAAATTGTAAATGTCATAATAAAAAAATGTTACCTGTGACATATTTTTAATAAAAATATGAAATTTTAAAAATTAATAAATATTAAAATATTATAATTACCTGTAACTAAATACCTAAATACAATTCACAAATCTTCATCTTCATCACTATTTTCATCGATATCATTTTCTGCATCTTCATCTTCAACAATGTCAACTTCCATATGACTTTCAGTTTCATCATTGCCTTTTTACTTCATCAAAATTATCTATATCATTATCCCTTAACTAGGGGTGGGGGGTGGGGGAGGGGGGGGGGGGGGTTCGTCATCAATATTTATATCCCTTCAGGTAAGAGATATATTTTGAATATTTCTTGAAAAATTTGAATATGTTTCACTTTTATAGAACCATTTTAATTTTCAATAAACTGATATTCACATAATTGTATTTCTAAAACACTATACTAATCCTACAAATATCTCAAAAAATAACAATATTTTGTATAGTAAACATGATGTGATTGATGTGACAACATAAATGGTTTATCTGATGTAAGAATACAATTATATTTAATGGAAACTACACCATGTCATGGATGAACTCGCAACCCCTAATCAGTATCAAACCAATAACATTTAAACATTGTAACATAATTTGGTCATAGATGACATAACTCAATTATTTCATCTAGTATACCATAATAGTAATATTCACTTTCCTTATGATTGTATCCTTTCAAACAAACACCTATATTCATTTATTTCTTTGAGTCACCATATATGCGTTTTTGTAATCGAAATCCATTAACCACATACCCATTATAAGATTTTTCTAACTTTGATGGAGGGTTTTTGAGCACACATAATCGACTGTCAATTTTATTTTCATGTTGTGTTACTTGTAAACAATAAAAATTATTAATAATAGATATCATTGAAAAATGGATTTATTATTACATCGAAAGAAACTTATCTTACTAGTATTTGAAACCAATATGCAAAATTTTATTGCCAACATTATTCAAGAGAAACAGATGTAATTTTTATAAATTGTTTTTTGATATGGTCATCATATATTCTATAAAAAAGTTAATGTAAAGAAATAGATCATTTATAAATATTTAAAAAATAATAAAAAAGTTGTACTTGCTGAAAAAATCATATCATTTATTTATAATTCAAGAGAACATAAGTACGAGCTCGGTGCAGTTATTTGTCTTTAATCCATCACCCTTGATAACTACAGAAACCAAACTCGAGTTGATTAAAAACTAACAACAGATGTTATATGAAATCATCAAAATTTTTCTCATTCGAAACCAAGAGATTATGTTTTGGAGGATATTCCGACTAATAATAATAAGAGAAGAAATTTGAAATTTCTTCCTGCAAGTATTCTTCTGGAATCGACCCTTCAACAGATGCATTATTATGTACTTTATTCTTTAATTTTTTCATAAATCTCTCAAATGGATACATCCAAAAGAATTATACTGGCCCCCCACATTTACCTTCATATGGAAAATGTAATATTAAATTTTCCATGGAATCAAAGAAGATCTGTGTAAACATCTTCTCCAATTTACATAAAATTAAAATAACATCTTTTTCCAACAAACTAAATGCATTAAAATATGATGTTTATACACAAATATCTCTAAAAAATTTGATATTTCAATAATCATGTCCTAGATTAAGGAATTAAACCGCCCACTAAGAGAAATAGACAGTAATATTTCAATTATGACATGACAATCATGACTTTTTAACTGGGTAATATGCTCATTTCTGATGCAACAAGACAAATTAGAAGAACAACCATATAGTAACCTCGAATCTATAATACATTGGAAGAATCATAAATAGATATCTTTACTAAGTCAGTAATCAACTTTTGGATTCATTAATTTGTGTGATTTTTCATCTTTAAATAATTCAAGTTCAGGATGTCTGAAAATCTAGGTAAGATATAACTGTGCCTTTACATTATCTCTAGACTTACATAGTGTGTCCAAAAAGGTATAAAACATGTTATCAAAAACATTATTATAAATATTAATTACATCTAACATGCGACGAACCAACAAATCAGACCAATATGGAAGGTCCTAAAAAATATTCGCCTTTATCCAATTATTATCTCTCACAAAACCATTTATATTTTTCTCATTTATGGTTGGTACAAAAGTAACATGAGGTAATGTAGAGATAATAGATTTTACCTGATTACCTGAGATAATTGATGGATGTGCGCCTCTTTCAATTTGAACTTTTGTTAAATTAATTTTGTTCCTTCGAAATGGGTGATCTGTAGGAAGAAATCTTCGATGAATGTCAAAATAACAAACCTTTATCCCATTAAAAATCATAAATGATTTATTCTCATCCATGCAGTACAGACATGATTTTAGACCATGCGTGATCCATCTAAATAACATACCATATGCCAGAAATTCATTGATTGTCTATATTAATGCATCCTTCAATATGAAATTTTGATCTACAATTATATCAAATGTAGTCACACCATTGTTCTATAATGAAATTTACTCTTTAATTAGTGGTTTCAAATAAACATCAATATTATTCTTTAGATGTATTGTAATTAATAGAATCAAATATATATGTTTCTATTTCATCAACATCCAAGGAGTAAAGTTATAAGGAGTAATAAAAATAGACTAAAAAGAATATTGAATGTCGTAGGCACCAAATGGACAAAAACCATTAGTAGAAAGGCCTGACCATATGTTATGAGGTTTTGAAGAAAATAAAGGATATGTATGATCAAAATGTTTCTATGAATCATCATCACATTGATGATTTAATATTTCTATGATGGAAATATTTTATTTATGCAATATAATCAATCCAGCTGTGCTGTGAGACATAAATAAATACTGTAAAAGATGTGTAATTGGAAAATATCTCAATTGTTTCATAAAAACTATAGACTTTCCTTGTTGTAACACCTTATACCTCAATTCTACACTTGTTGTAAAATTAACCATGGATTCATAATCACCATAATATAAGATGCAATCATTTGAACATGTATGGATCTTCTGAAAAATTAGAACCAAATTATAAACCAATCTTTTACTTTCATAGAAACTTGAAGGTAATGTTTATCTATTAGGAAATAATGAATTAACCAAAGATAAAATATAATCGAAATTTTCTTAGACATTATAAAATCTGATTTAATAGCCATAAATTTTATATCAGCTTTATTTTTTCTAATCTAGCTTTCTGGATATAAGGCCTCCAAAGAGTATTTCAATAAAATGTAAAATTGAGAAGGTTCTGATTCAGGATTTTTAATATCATTCTGAGTTATTGTTTTAGGAATAGATGGACTAGCTGCCACATGTATTAAATTTTGAAATGATATAATAGGAACTAAAAATTTTGTATTTTCTACTAAACTCTTTTCACCATGTTAATACCAAAAAAATAAAATCTTAACAAAAATTAAAATTTAATAGATGAAGTCCAACATTGTCAAATGTTTTGAATGTCCTAAGATCACATTTATGACATGGAAATTTAATTGTTACTTTAGAAAAAAAAATTTGACGATACAAATGATATAAAGGCTTCAAAAACTTCAATGTAGACAAGATTTAAACCAGATCCATTTTGATTTTTTTTATTATTTATCCAATCGTGATCACATAATTGATACTGGTGTCTGATTCCTGAGTCCATAATTATCTAAAGAACAACAAAATAAAAACCATTATTACAGATCATTTAGACTAATTGAAAATTATTATTATATTTTAACACCTTGAAATATTCAATGGAATATGATCAGAGTGAGGAACTAGGTTAGCATAGGATTATAGGTCCTGTAGAGGCTCAGCGTAGATAAAATGAAAATATTAAATATATTATAAAAGAGACATCGTATTTTTTGAAAATAATAGAATACATCTCAAACATTGTCTCAAATGAGAAATCTGAGACCACTGTTAGGTATGAGATATGAGGTTTATCCTAGATGCGGCATTACATATGTGTACGTCGGGTGTTTAATTACATTGCATACGAGAGTAATTTATTTAATATTTTTATTATAATTTCCAATAAAAATTGAAAATATCTTCCAAACAATGTATCATATGAAAAATTAGAGACCACCGTTGGGTCCGCGTTGTGGGGTGTACCTTATGCCTGACATAACATTTGAATTTATTATATATATTATCAATATTTAACAATTACTCATATTTTTTCTTTTAATTTTTTTGAAAACATTTCCAAATTTCCTCATTTTTTCAAATTATTAACATAATTTTGCAACTAAAACAAATATTTACTATATATTAATAATATTAAATAATTTATTAAAAGTTATTATAAATTATGTAATGATTATCATTAATGTAATTATTTATTTATTTATAGATTTTTTTACTTTTATAGATTTTTTTAATATTTTTTACAAATTATTATTATGATTTTATAATATTTGGTAATATTGAAAATTTATTAATAATAATGACTAATTGATTGTTAAAGATTATAAATTATTTAAGTTAATACTATATTTTAAATAATTAACATTTTTTTTGAATTTTTAATAAGTCTTATAATTTTTATACTTTTGTAAAAAGTATTACATAAAATTTTCCAAATTGTTATTGACTAAGTATTTAATAAATATTATATTTTATAATTTGTTTTTCATTAGACCAATTTCTTAACATTTAATCATCTAAAAAATTCTTATAAATAATGTTTGGTTGAAATATTTGATTTAAATTTATTTTCTCATCATTCTTAAAAACAATCATTTATATTTATTTCATACATTATGTGTATATATATATATATAACACATAATGAAATCTATTTACATAAAATTAATTTTTACAAGTTTTTTCAAACAAATTTACTAAAATATATATATATATATATACACTCGTACACATGCAAATTTTCATATATTTTGTCTATTTTTAAAATTATTAAAATTATTTTGTAAGTAATAAAATTATTTACTATTTATTATTAATATTAATTAAATAATTCTTTATATAATTCTATATTAAAATATTTTCTAATTAATATAAATATACCAAAAAAATATGAATTTTTTAAAACTGATATACATATTAAATTTATATATACATAGTTATAAACATACATAAATATTTTATATTTATTAATAATATAGGATAATTAATTAGTAATTATTATAAATTATGTAATTATTATTATTCATTATTTAAATTATTAATAAATTTTTATAAATTTTTATATATATGTATATCATGATTTCTTAATTAATATAAATACATAAAATATATTCTAACTTTTTTTTAAATAAATATACACATCAAATCTCTCTCTCTATATATATAGTCTTACATGTATTTTGAAAATGTTATGTATACATAATCAGATGTTAATATATATATATATTACAAAATTTCATAATCAAATATATTTTTACATGTTTTTTAAACAAATATATATTTAAGATAAATATATACATACATTCATATACATATGTATATATATATATATATCAAAAATCTTATATGTTTTTTAATGTTTATATATGTTTATGTCTGTATATATATATATATATCAAAAAAATTACACATTTTTTATAAATTATATATATATATATTCACATGTTAATATACATAATTATATATATATATATATGCATGTATGTATATATATTTAAAACCTTACACATTTTTTAAAATGTTTATATACATTTGTCTATATATATTTATCATAAACTTTACACGTTTGTTTAAAACTTATATATATATATATATATATATATATAGATATATATTCACATTTTAATATACGCACATGTATGTATATATATATATATTAAAATCATTACACAATTTTTTATATAAATACATAAATATATGTTAAAAAAATTACACATTTTTTAAAATGTTTATAGATGTATACACAGAATGTATTATTTATATATATTTCTATTAAAAAATTTCACAATTAATCAAAATGTATTATTTATATGTATTTATATTACATGATTTATTAATTAATATAAATATATCAAATATATTTTGGAAATTTTCTTAAAAAGATATACATATCAAATTTATATTTACATATATAAAAATGTACATAGACAAACATATTTGTATATATATATATAAACCACAAACATATTTTTAAAACTATATATATATGCACACACACACACATACAAATATCAAAATTAAATAAAAACATTCACACACACACACACAAACATATATCAAAATTATGATGGTAAATAATAATACTTATATATATATATACAAATATAAATAAAAAACACATATTAATATCAAAATTAAAGAATTATTAGAATACCTAAAAATCAATTAAAATAAATTACATGAATAAGATTTAAATCAAAATGTAGATTAATAAAATTAAATCAATCCTACAAATCAAATAAACCATCCAAATTAGATAAATTTATAAACCTAGGGTTTAACTAAACCAATATATTTAACATTGAACCAAAATTCACGAAAAATGAACCAAATAAAAATAAAAATAGAGGTTAATATAATTGTGTCAATCCTAAATATCAAATGAAGCATGAAAATCAAAAAAATAAAAATAATTTCTAAACCTAAGGTTTTACGAAACCAGTATATTTAACATTGAACCAAATTAAGAAAAAAAATTACCGAAGAAATAAGCGGAGTTCATACCTTGAAGATCTGAGCTGAAATCATCTAAAATTAGGGAAGAAAATAGAGGTATAGATCTTCTATGTTTCATATAGCCTAGTAGGGTTTGCATCGCCATTCGAGAGAGGGTGTAGAAAAGAGAGGATGAAGAATGGAGAGCCTCAAAATGTTAAAATGATGGGTATTTTTGAGATGGACTGTTTTTGAACGAATTAATGCCATCAAAAATAGTTTTTCATAAAAATTATTTGTTACAAACACTAATTTCTATCACAAATAATCCTGATTTGACGACCATTTGTGACAGATTTCTTAATCCGTCACAAATGCTCAATGCAGTTACTTTTGGAATTGGAAATGACTACCAAAACTATTTGAGATAGAATATTTATTCCATCAAAATAACTCATTATTTGTGACAGAATTAATATTCGTTTGAAAATAATCACAAGAAATCCACTGTTTGGAATAATTCATCTGCCTGTGAAAAATGACCGAATCTCTAATAGAGTTAAGTCTTCTTTTCGATCGAGAATATTTTTCCAAAATGAATATATTATTTACAGTCTTAGGAATGTTCTTATATAAAATTAAATGATCTATTAATGTCAATTTATACTTTCTTTTACTTTATTTTTAAAAATTTTAATGTAATATTTTTAATATTTTCCGTATGAGTCATTTTAAAATAACATTTAATTTCTTTATAAAAATTGTCAAAATAATCTATTTTTTAAAAATTTTCTATATAAATTCCATTTCCCATTATATTAATCAATTTTATTTATGAAATTACCTCTAAAAATATTCATGGTTCTCCAATGTAATTTATGTTCCCATTTTTTATAAATTATTTTCTTTTAAAATAAAATTTATCAAAAGTAATGGATATTTATTATTTTTTTTCCAAATAAATTTTATAACACTTTTATAAAATTGTATTTAATATACATTGATATCCTTTAATTTTTCTTGTTATTAAATAGGTATATGATCAAATGATACAATCCAACTTCTTTCTCTGGATGGATTATGGTTTTTTCAAGAGATCTATTTCTTTTTATAGGTTAATTAATCTATGATGAAATTAAGAATGTTCTCATGTTCATTACCACACATATTCATTCATTGTCTTTATGTTATTGATGAGTCTATTATTGACCTCTAATTAATTGGGTAATGTTTTATATCTCATTAGATCAAGATAGTATATAAGTGGTTATCCCAAGTCCAAAAAGGTTATGGGACACCGATGGTTAGTCCAGGTCTAAAAAGGTAATGGTGCACAGGTGGTTAGCTTAATTATAATATGTTACGAGAATGTGGTAAGACTATTCCATTATGATATCAATTTTTTGGTTGTTATCCTTGATATATGTTGAGATTAATATTCTTTTTTATGCCACATTCTTAAGAAAATGTCATGTTTTCATAGCTCATGACTATTGAATCATGTTTTTACACACTTATTACTCATGTATTATGTTATGAAAGAGTCTTATGGCATGAATTATGATTTATTATCTATGTTTTATTGGGTACGATTCAATTATATTATGAATATTCACATTTATTATACTCTTATACCCACATTCTCATCTTATGCCCACTTATGATATTGGATTGATATCTCTTATGTTTACCTTCATTGAGAAACTAAGATCACCCTTTATTATGTATACATTCCTTAAGTTATGTTGAAGAATATTATGTATGATGTGTCTAAAAGACTATCACGTGAGAATAATATTTATTAGAGATGTTGAAAAAGTTATAAAATAAGTTGTTTATGTATCTAATATCTGAATACACTACACCTATAGTTTTTAGGGTGTGATTTATTATGATATGTTAAGAATATTCCAATGAAAATATGTAATATGTATGTATGAAATAATAAGGTCAAATAAATAACCATGGTATACCCATGATATATTAGATATGAAATAAATTTGGAATAAACACCAATTTTTATATATTAATAAAAAAGTGATAGTTCTTTATATATGTTTATTTCAACTTTTAAATTGAATTTTAAATGAACTTTTACTATGGAAAAGTTTTATTTAAAGATAAAATTGACCTATGTAATCCACATTAAAATAAATCAAGGCTTTACTTTTTATGATCTTACCATATAAAAACATACACGTTTAGTTTTTGACAAAGCAATATATTACAATAAAACAATTTATAGTGTAAAATTACTGAAGAAATTTATTTCGTTGAAATAGAAAATAAAATTAACATTTTTATATAGGAATATTTCCATACTTATCCCATTAACGAGGAAAAAAAGTAATCTTTATAAATATTTGTGTTTATTTTAAAAAATTAAAATTTTAATAAAACTGAACAAGTTTAAGAATAAAATCATTCATTTATAATTAAACTACCCAACCATTACCTTTTCAATGATGAAATCACTTAACCAAGATCATTTATTTTTTTGACATATAATTCATTCTATTTATAGTGGAAAGATATAGTCATGGTGGTGGACGAGTGGCCCACCTCCTTTTTTATTACATTTAAAGTGGGGGTTTGACCTCCCCACATACCCTAATTTTAATGCTGGTTTCATCAGATGGTACATGGAGAACTTATAGGTGTGAATAATTAGTCCATTATCATTGTGATGACCTAGGGGGAAGGCTTTAGGGTAGAGGTCAACGGTGAAAGAAATTGGTTGAGGCCCTTGATGACATATAAGAGATTTCAATTCGGGGAAGTGTTCAAAATAGATACAAGTTGGTGGATGGCCCTTAGTGATGCAGTGACTCGCATGTGACAATGGTGATAGTGGGGTGGTCTTCTAGATGATTCCTATTGGTTTACAAGTGCATAATTTTTTTTAAAATAGGTAGAAATAGATATAGGCTTGGTTAGGATGAGGTGTCATACATTTTGGGTAGTAGACATGTTGTAATGGTCTTTAATGCTCATTGGGAAAAAATTCCAAGTATGTTAGGTTGGAATAATACGAAGATACAAAATTTGGGGGGGGGTGAATTGTGTCCATTTTAAAACTCTTGGAAAAATTAAACATAATCCCACTATGATTTATAATGTAGAGAAACATTTTCTTCCTTAAAAAAAACTTTCAATGGAAAGAATAAAATCAGAAATATTTATAGTGTTTTGGTGCATAAATACCCCTTAGTCTACTCCACCAATACTCTCCTAGTAATATTGATGATTTCACTAAAGAATTACTCTTATATAGAGGCCTTTACAACAGAGTATAGGTTGTTGAAACCTTACAAATTGTTATGTTATTTTATAAGTATCCTTGAAAACCATATCTTAGTATGAGAAACAGACACTCCACCATGAATGATTAGAAGAATATAACACTTCAAGATAAAGATATTAGATGATAATTATTGAAATATATTTGGAACACAGTTGTAGTAAAAACTCAAAAATAAATATATATTCATAGGTATATATAATATCTTCACTGTGATTTCCTTCTGAAGAAACTCTTATATTTCTTGTTGATGAAATATTCTGAAAACAGGCAACAATATCATGAAAAACTTTTATATTAGTAGAGTTAACACTCAGTATATAATAAACATTTATGTCTCAAAGGTGTAGTTCCAAATATTTATTTGATGATTTTAAAAAAATGAAAATGGATAAAACAGTAGTAAGATGAAAAAATAGTAATAAATAAAATCTTTCATGTCTCCAAATTATATATATCCAGAAAACTAGTTACCTCATTTTATTTCATAAGATATGACTCACAATGTTTGATAAGAAGCTTGATTTTCTTCAAGTTAAATAGATCTAAAAAAACGTTTGATAAAATTATATCATTTAAAACAGACATAGTGTACGAAATTTAAATTTAAATTCCCTAAAAAATCATTACTCCCCTTTGGAAATGGAAAAAATTAATCCATTGAAAAAGATCATTTGAATCGGTCTTTAAACAACTTTTAAAGGGATATTTACTTTGAGGAAACTATTATAGAAATCATAGAAATAATATAATTTATAAATCTTACTAAAGATCAAGTCAAAAATTTAGTTTCACCGCATAAAACATAAAATATATAGTTGAATCAAAAAATTGGGTAGATAAATCAAACCTTAATCATGTAAACATTGGGTTTGTTACTAACATTGGGTTCCTAAACTTAATTTTTCTTTCCAAAATTCATGTTCCTAAACCTAATATTTATCAAATGTGGGGTTGTGAAAAGTGAATCTAGACATCATCAAAATGTATATAATACTTCATAAAAAATAGTCTAAGTGTATTAAAATTGAATTAATATAAATATAAAATTCACTCAAATAATATTCATTAGTAACACTAATGTGGGTGTTAGTGAGAATAAAAATATACGATGAAACTCATGAAATTACTGGATCAACATATTACCAATAATACCCCCTTTTGATGACAACAAAACCTATAGAAATTATTCATTAAAAAAAAGTTTTAAAAATGAATCAAATAAATAGATATTAAATAAAATAGATATTGTATCAATCCAATATTCTCATAGAAAAAGGATTTGAATAATAAAGTTTTGTTTATCTATATTTCTATTTTCCCCCTTTATATTGAAAATAGATTTGAATATATAATGATTTTTTTAAAAAACACATAGAATAGAATAAAATAAAATAGATATAAAACATTAAAATATGGTGTTTATAAAAAATTACCCCATTTTTGTGATATAAAAAGGAATATATAATAATGGAATAGAACTTAATTAATTTTCAAAAAAACTATTAGTTAATGTCATATTATTCTGAATATAAATTCTTTCTGAAAATTGAATATGAATAAACATGAAATGAAATAAAATATTAAATAAAAGAGTTAATAAATAGATAACAAAAAAGTTAACCAAAGTATTTTGTTTTTGTTAATGAGTTTTTATTAGAAAGATTTTTGTCTATGAAAATTTGAGTAGGATAAATATTAGGATTGGTAGGAGTGTTAGGTTTTAGCTCATCTGATAAAGATTATGAAGATAGGGAATCATATAAAATATGATGAAAAACCTTTACCTAAGAAATCAACATGACAAAATTTTAATTTAATGACCCTTCCCACTACTTCATCAAAAAATTTGACTCATGAGTCATCTTCAGGTATTAAACAAGGTTTAATTTTATAAATTGATAAACAGATTCATCTGACTGTACATCCTTGTCAATCGTTCCACTATGCCTATTGACTAATCATCTAAAAACATGTTATGTAAAAGTTAAAATTGAAAAATTCCCATTCTGATTATAAAATAAATTGTATAGAAGGATAATATCACACTAAAAACTCTGAGTCATATCACTGATTATAGATAAATTTGATTAAATAGATTTTAATATTCTTATCAAATTTGGAGAAGTTATTTAGTAGGAAGTAGAATCCCTTTCTTGGAATGAAATTTCTCTAAAATATTAAAACTAACTTCCCAAATACATCATCAAATATTCTAAATCATACTTAGAAACTGATTCAGCTCTAATCTTTCAAAAATTACCAACCATTTCCCTTTTAAAAGGATCAAAATCTATTTTTTAGATTTATTTTTCTTTCACAATTTGCTGCTGAGCCTAGAGTGATTGTAACTCTAATCTTGGAACTGATAGTATCCTTAAATATTCAAATGATTTTCTATAACTTTCCAGATCAAATTTAAATTTATCATTATCTTTCCTCATGTGATTGAATTTACAAATCATATCCTTAGGATGAGCATCAATAGAATTATAATATTTCTTTTTTGGTATCCTTGCGGGTTCACCTACCTCAACCATGAGAAGAGACAATGCTTTTATTCTTTTATCTAATGAATATGAAAAGTCTTCAGGGTTTTCATTTTTCTCACTAGCCTATATAATCGTTCTATCCAAGGAAACTTCAAAAAAGTAAAATATTTTATCTCTAATTTGTTTAGTTTATTTAGCTAAAGTACTATGCACTTGGTCAAAATCTAGAGATTCCTTAATAACCTTCTCCTCTTCTTCAGCCAACTCCTCTTCTATATGAAAAGCCAACTCATATTGAACTTCAGCAGATCTTTTTATAGAAATTGAAATACCCACCTCTTCCATAATATCTTCATCAATAGTATTAACCTCTCTTTATTTATATCTTTCTTCAAAAAACATATTGGTTTAGCTCTCCTAACTCAATAGTTTCAATATATTTTATAGATCTTGAAACTATTTCTTTAACAATTGGAACTGGTTAATAAACTTATTTAGTAGTTGGAGGGAAAACCTGTTCAGTAGTTTCTCCTCTTATTCTTGTTCTCAGAATAATATATATCCCACTTTACTCACTATAGGGTTCATCATATGTTCGTTGGACTTGAGGAACTCCCCCTATAGTTTATAGGATACTCATATCCGCTCTTGGACTTCTCCTTGAAGTGATTGGAATGTCATTTGAAAAAATGTAGATCTCTATATGCTTTTATATTTCATTATATTCTTGATTCTCCATAATATTTTTCTTAAAACCTCTTAGAAATAGTAGATTTTTGTCTTATATACCTCCTAATAATGAGCACTAACAACTTCTTTAGCTTCATCTCCCACATGAATTAACTTACCATTTTTTGAGCTCCATAAAAAGTTAATCTTACTTTAATTATAATAGATAATGTTTTTCTAAGGTTACATATTATGAATTTCTAGATATCATTGATCACAAATTTCTTATACAAAAATAGAGCAATATGTATTCCATATAGATAGAAGGACATCATAGAATCCTCATAACATCAATGATGCATATATCTTTGTACATATCTATATATTTTTATCTTGATATAAATTATCATAAAAAACATAAGATACATATCTTGGATTTTTTATCTCTGGATATACTATCTTTAGAACCACTAGAGTATGAAAAATCTTGATCAATACCATCTGGTTTTCTTAAATACCCTTCACTAGTATCTTACTAACTTCGGAAGTTCCATGTTGATAATACATTTTATGTTGAGGCATATGAACCTTATATCTTATTTATCTTAGACCTGATTGATATAATCACTATAAAACCATAAAATTATAAAAGTAATAACATTAAAATTGACATCACATGTGAAATTCAACACAGATCATAAACAACTAACATATAATTAAATTTAGTCTGTTCGATAGCTTTTGGAACACACAACCTAGTGTCTAAATAAACTGCAATATAGTAAATCATTACGAATTAGCCTTTGAATTTGTGAGAATGAATAATAATAATTAAATTATAAAAATTATTATTATCTATTAATGACACATAAAATAATAATAATTTAAAATAAAAATAAAAATATTCTGAAAAACAATATTTTTTTATAAAATACGATTTTGTCATGCTTTGCACACATAATTTAAAATTAATTTTTACCAAGTTAAGAATTATTTTTATAAAATCAAATTCATTTTTGAAAATAGAATATCCAAATTATCTTATGGTGATTTTGTTTTTCAATTTTTCTGAAATGCTTCTTTTTTTGATGAATAATGAAAAAATACTGAATTTTAATTGAAAATTGATTTTCATTTAAATTATTTTTAAAGTAAAATTATATATTTATTTTTCTAAAAAATAAATTTAGTTCAAATAAATTTATATTAATCAATTTTAGGTCATTTTAATCATTTTAATATTAATATAAAAACTTTGTAAACTTTTTAACATTTTATCTTTTAAAACCCTATTTCTAACCACATCCGCGTGATTAATTTTAAATGAAAATTTACTACTTTGGTGAATGGAATTTGGAAAAGTTGATTCTTATTTAGAGTCATCATAATTTATATTATCTAATAAAAACAAATTAAATTTTGAGAAAAATTAATAGTGGAAACAATCATTATTATTTACTATAGTTAAGGTAAAAATGTATTAGTATTGAATATCTCACTTCGGGGTCTCTAGGGTTCATTGATGGTGGATAACCCAAAAATTAAATCCGATACTACTGAGGAGGAAGGATACATTCTTCCTCCATCATCCTCTAATGGAAATTCTCTACGATTTTCACCTTTCACTAACCCAGGGGTTCTCCCCACCTTCCCTATTATTAAGTTTTCCTCAACGGTCCCTGGTTTTTCCAATAAAGGTCTGTCACTTCCAATACCCACCATGAAATTCTCAAATGAATCTTACTTAAACAAGATCACATTTTTTGACCACTTCGATCACCAAAGGCCTTCAGTTTATTTCATCGACAGACTCGTCAACACACAGTGGGGTCTTCATCAACATGTGGTGGTTGTCTTGCTTGACTCTAAGTAGATGGAAATTCATTTTTCTTCTGATGAAGACCTGGATCTTGCGCGGTCTAGTGGATTGTGATCCATAAAACTCTTTCATTTCATCATTATAAGATGGTCCTTTTCTCTGAACATGAATTGTGATAGGGAGACCATGAATAATTTGTTTTTTCTTCTAGGATTCCCCCTCACCTTCCAAAATCCCTATATTTTCCAAATGGTAGAAATATTATTGGTCTCTTTCTGGTTGAAAATATCAGAACCAAATCAATCTTTCAACCCATTGATCACTAATTTTTTTTAAGGTTGACATAAAAAAACTATCTATGGATTTCATTTAGATCGATATTGAGGGAATGTATAGGCATAAGTAGCTGATTATCTATGATTCATGGACTCACTATTGCATCTCATGCTTCCTTTAAGGGAATTCAAATAAGAGATGCTTTCATAAGGTAACTCCTCTATTTGAATTTAAATCACTAAATGAGGATATCTCACTCCATAATTTGGTGGATGATGGAAGGGGGATAGTGGTTTCATAGATTATGGAGCATGAGGGAAATTTTAAAATCAAATTCAACTGAACTTCTATTATAGAAGCAGGCAATCAATTTCTCCCCTCAACAATGAGTTTTGGATCCAATTTAGCTAATATTATACCTAAATGGGTGATGAAAATTCCTCATGATTCCAGCTTATGTTTGTATAATGGTAAGGAAACGGGAAATGAGGGTTCTTCTTTACTCAATATTTAGTAGATGGACATGGTCTAGTCCAGCAAGTGACTCTAGGGAACCTCCCCTGGAGTTGGAATGCTGAACTTGTTTGTGGTGTTGGGTGATGTTGAGATAATCCCATTTGAAGGAGTGAATTGTGATGATACATGCCATCAAGGGTATGGTGATATGGGAGGTAATATGGATGAATTTGAAGCAGATATGGATTTTTAAACTGGTACATGATCTACCAAGAGCAAGGAAGTGGAGCAAGTAGATGTATTCATTGGTTCTGTACCGAAAAGGGAAAGAAGACCCTTATGGACTCAGAAGGTTTAACTAATATTGAGAGGAGGTCATGACCTCATAAAGACTACTAAAATTTAACTATACCTCTTGTTACATGATCTGTATGTAAATTACCCCTCATGAAAAATAAGTCTCTCATTGTTGTGGAAACATCTCCAAAAAGTTGAATTGAAAAGGGCCGACTGCCTGGCAGGGAAGATTATGATCAGAAGCTGGAGCCACATGTTGGAGTAAGAAAGGGTATATGTAAGGTGGAAGATCCAATCACTGTAGATCCAATGTACTATGAGAGGTAATAATAACCTCTCACTCTTGCTTTATCTATGAAATTGGGTTCATAGTTTTATGAAACCAAGAATAAAAATCAAGAACCAGTCCCCCTCAATCTAGCTTCTTCGAAGGTCTTGGTGAAGATTGAAAAAAGGACCTGGTGGCACCAGAAGTTCCAAAACAAGGTATATAATCCTTTACCTAAAAATTTTCTCTAGAAATTAATAATGATCTTATCACTCATGATCTAGCTTGGAAATATCGTCAGGTACCCATAGGTTAGAAACTAGTAGGTTCTTAAGTGCTGCAAGGATCTTTGCCTGTGCAAGAATTTTATGATTTTTTTTATAATTTTTTAAAGTTATTTTTTTCTTTTAATGGGGTTTTTTGGTGTGGTACTTTTTCATGATGGATTAAATGTATGGTTCCCACTCCCCCTCAAAGTGGTTTATTGATAATTAGAAAAAGGATTTGGAGGAAAGTGAAAAATGGATTCCTGAGGGGAATAAACTGAAAAATAAGGGTTAAAATGGAGTAAAAACTTGTATAACATATACGTTATTTACCTACTTAGACCATATAATGTATAAGAATCATTAAAAATCAATTTTTACCCTTTTTTCATGTGAAAAACGTAGGTACACATTTTTATTTTCAAAAATTACAAGTGTGCCACTCACCTCACTTATAAAAGGCTACCCCTATCATCTCTTCTTCACACCATATATACCTTTTGGTTAAGCCGAGAAATGAAAAAATAACTCATAAAATTCCCTCCCCTCATAATATAATACTTATTTAGGGTATAAAGTAAACATAGTTAGGATTTTTATGCAAACATAAGGAGGTTACCTGCAACAGAGGTAACATTCTTCATCGGGTGTTTATATTTTATTTCTTTCTCTTAATCCCACAATTATTATTAAACCATGTTGATATAATAAACATAATATATTAAATATAATTAAATGTTTTTATGTTATGTTAGTTACCTTAAACTATCTAAACTTCTACTAAATGGGATACAAAATCATCATTCATATGTACAACGAACAACCGCCTCATGAACTAATGTCACCCATTTTTCCGTTACCACCACACAAGGTTGGGTATGATGAGGAATATAAAGTATTTATATATGATATTTATAACATAATTATATATCTGGAGTCATTATATCATATATACCCTTTTTTACTTTCCTTTCTGTAGGGGATATGATAACGCTGGTCATGTGTACGATGGACTACCGCCTCACAGAGCGATACGATTCGTTTTTCACTATTGAATTACATGGAAGATAATAAGAATAGAGTTAATAAATTTATGTTATATAAATGAAATAATTATTAAATTAATAAAATATTTATCATTATAAAAATATAATATATCATTTTTCCTACCTTTTCACTCATTGAAAGATGATAACATCACTCATGTACTTGTGGACTACCACTTGGAAAAAGAGATGTGACTCTCTTTTCGTAACCACAACACATTGATAATATTTTTATTTTTATTAATAAAAATAATATAATATTTTTATAATTATTTAAATTTAAAATATTACTTGCCTTCTTTCCATAATTATTTTTGAAAAAGGGAAACATTAAAAATGCGTACGTACGGCCTACCATCTCCATGATCCTAACATACTTAATTTCTCAAAACCATATTTCATGGTTAGTCTTAAAAGTATAATTTATGCATAAATAAGATAATTATGTAATTATTATTATTCTAGATATGATAAAACTATATAATTTAAATAAGAATCATAACTTTCATGACAAAGTATGTAGGATAAAACAAGACAATTAACACCCAAAATAAGGAAAATAATGAAATATTAATAATGAATGAGAGATAAGATATTATAAGATGATAATATATGATATAATTAATATAAATACAGTTCTAATATAAGTTAATAAAATTTCTAAAACCACTCTAAATGAGGTTAAATTATGTTTAACCAAAAGGAAGCATGAGGTAAGAGATTATGTTTCAATTTCCTTTCATTGAGGCACATTTTTATGTTATACACAAATTTATTTTATGTTGTGTATGGACATCCCATTTCATATGTAATATCATTAATAATTCACAAATCATGATGTTTTATGTAAAAATTTTAATTAGATCATCCAGGTGGATTTAGAGTAAATATTACCATGTTGTAAGGGACTTCATCTCAATTTCCCTTCATTGAGGCATATTATAATGTTATACAGCTAATTTATTTTATACGGTGTATATATACTACCTCATTTACATGAAATATAATTATTATCTAATAATTTATGGAATATTTATTTTATATTTTAATTATTTCATTCAATAGGATTTGACTTAAAAATTACCAATTGGTAAAGAATTTTATAACTCATTTTCATTTCATTGGGTTATATTACATCTTAATTATCTTTGATATTATAATATTTTGTGTGCAATGAATTATGATTATATTATGTTACATTTACAATTGTTTTATGTGTATTTTCATTTAATACACAAAATCAATCAATATGTTAATTCTTAGTTCAATGTTATGATCTTTATAAGGGTTTATTTCACAATTTTATTTTAATCGGGATTTTTTATACTTTAATTTCAATTAATGGAAATTATTTTATAGTTGGCTATTAAACCCATTTAATTTTATTATCCTACATAAATTCATGATTTTCCAAGTAATAGAATCATTTCTCCACTCTTTGCTACTTAAAATAATTTAGAATATTTTTTATGAAAATCCTACTTCATTTAACTATTCAGTCAGAAATCCATTTTCTTCCAAAAACATGTTGTCGAATTTTTTTCCAAAAAGTTTTTTAACATTTAAGAAAAGATTTATTAATTATAATCTTATCAATTCTTTAATTTTTACAAATATTTTAGAAAGGATTTTTCATATCATTTTCAAAACAAGGATCATTTATCTTTTACCAAAAACGTGAAAAGAATCTCTGTTTATCGTAGTCGAAATGTATAAAATTCCCTACCTTCATAAACAATCAATGTTTTAAAGATTAATTTATATTTTTGAAAGATTATTTTCAAATAAAATTTATTTCAAAATATTATGTGGTCATTTCATTTTAAAAAGTTATTTTCAAAATGAAAATGATATTTTCCTCAAGAAATTTTTTAAATATATTTTATGGTATATCTATTAATAAAAAAAACAACACTTTACTTTTAATACAATGGGTATATATTTTATTTATACCATCATTATTATTTATATGGATTTCTTATGATCATTTTGGCCAAGGAAAGTATTGACATTCAATTTCTGTATTCATTTTTGTAGTCACTAACTTCCCCTTGAACTGTTCACCTTCATATCATCATTAAACATTAAATTTTATATAACTATCCATATTAGTTATCATGGAAATTTTTATTTCTTAAACTGAATATAATTTATATATATTATGTTCTATATTGAATTTTATTTTTTTATCTTAGGAAATATTGATAAATCTGTATTTTTTACTCAATATAGATATTTGATGATAAGTACCATTTTTCATGAGTTAAATAGAATATTAGATATAAGAGGAATGATTTTTATATGAATATATGGGTGGATACCTATAATAGATATCCCTTCAATTCATCGACAAGTCTTATTAGATGAATCAGTTGGCTAGACTTAGTTAAATGGGTTTCTGGTGTATACCTACCCATCACTTATAAACTTTCTTAAGGATAGATCTTGATGGTAGAGGTATCATGATGCTCAAGATAATGAAATAAAATAATTAAGAATCTACTTAATTGAGAATTCAATTATTAATATCCATGATATTTTTTCAATGATATTATCTATGGATTTATTTCATTCACGGTTTATTGACTTAATGGCATGCATTTTAATTTATTTTCCATTCCATATTGATTAGTCCTTATAAATTTATGATAGTTATGATATTGATTAAATGAAATGTTTTTTAGTTACTTACCATTCCATTTATAATTATATTCAATTATTTAAATGGAACGTGTTTTCAAATATTTACCTTTTTATATTGTTCCTTACTTATTCATTATGCTTTATTTATTCATGATATCTTTAGGTGTGCCTAATAATTACTGGGAATTTGTTCTCAACCTATTTTTTTTACTTTCCTAGGAATCCATGAAGTTTACTATTTTTGAATTTAAAGGATATTATATAGGTAATAATTTTATTATTGAAAAACTTTTTGTTGTAATTTGTGTTTTCAAATGTAATGTTAGACTCAAGTATGTATCTAGTTTACCAAGGATACTACACCATTTAATCATTTGAGATATGATTCATTGTATCCTATGAAAATTTAATAAACTATAAATAGTATTTGGGCTAATCGGGTTGGGGTTTCATGAATTATCCCTCGAGGCCCATGATGTGACTACTCGAAGCCCGAATCCCATAGGCAGGGGCTGGTGACTAGCATTGAGTAGAAATATCTCAAAAAGGGGAGGAATTTTACTAAGTACCTATACACAAAAACCTATCACCACGAAAAAGTAATGAAAATAAAAAGTAAATGGGGCCATAACAAGCTCAACCAAAACTAAAAAGGTGGAAGAACTTTAAGTCTGTAAGTAGAAAACCCCAATTGAAGGGTAGGTACAATAATTTGTCTGAATGTCGCTGAAGCGTACCATGTCTGTCGTGTCACCCTGAAGCACCACCTGTGTCTGGCCCACCAACGAATCCTTGAAAGCTAAAGATCATCTTCACAAGACACGATATGTATGGGAAAAATACGTGTATAAGTGTGTAAAAAAATACTCAGTATGGACCCCAAAACCATAAAATAAAAACCACAAAGTACGATACATTCGATAGAGGCACTAGAGTTAGCTCACACTAGGTATATATCAATTGCATGAATATATAGAAGAAAGTCCAAGAATATTCAAATCTGATGAGAAATAAAATATCTATAGGATAATCACTCTGCATCTTCACAGGAGACCTACACCACGTCTTTATATGAGACCTACTTAGCTTCTTCACAGGAGACCTCCTCCATGTATTCACAGGAGACTCACTCCATATCTTCGCAGGAGACCTACCGCATCTCTTTGAAGGAGACCTACTCCACGTATTCAGAGGAGACTTACTCCACATATTCATCAGATACTTAATCCCCATATTTCATAGTTTGCAGGAGACTTAATCCATGCAAGTCTTAGACATATGATTTCTCTCTTAGCATGCTTATTCTGGAAGCAGATACTCCTAGATCTAATAGGTCATATGTCAAACTCCACAAAAACGCATATATAGTATCTAAAAACAATCTCTTTGTTGTAAGGGTACCAATGCTGCAAATATCTTGTTAGATAGATGCATTGTTTTAGAGTTATGGGAATTTTTGTAGAAAGGGGTTGGTTGGGTCCGGGTTAGACCCGACCCGGTCGGGTCTGGGATGGATTGCACTTGCAGGACCCCAAGTCCAGGCCCATTGGGCCGCTAAACCACAACATGGTTTTCCTCCAGTATCGCCTGCCTGTCTGAGCCAGTTCATCTATCCAGGTGTGTCATTCAGGTCATGCCCCTCCCACCTTAGTTATGCGGTCAGGCAACCATGTCGCCCTGTCAATGTGACCAACTACTCATCCCATACATAGTCTACACTGCTATAGCTTGACCTAGTCGTAGCTCCCAGTCGCTGCCCACGACTGTGCTGTTGTGAGCCCCTCCACCACTGGCCATTGAGCTAGAGGCTTCCTACTTCCAAGGGGCCATTCCATCGCACTCCACCACCGGTGGCGGTTTCTCTTCCGCAGGCCGACACCGTTTCCATGGTGGTCTATTTTTCGAACTGAGAATGCCTTTGCGATCTTTGGGTCTCCACCATCACTATTGTGCGCTCCAATTAATCTTTCCATAATTCTAGGGGTCCATCCATGTTCAAAACCTCCTAAAAAATCCTAAATCGACTACGGGGGTCCATCGACGAAGAAAGAAGAACATTGATATAATAATAGGCACAAGAACACCCTTAGAGGGAATGTCGGCCTTGTCCATTTCAGTCTTCGTTCATCCAATTAGAAAAGGGAAAAAACAACAAGGATAAATCACTAATATTTAATCCCTTATATCCGGAAAATTAACCATTAAGTAAGAATGATCGAACCATGGATCAACATGTTAATGGGTTGGTTCATGTTCTTAATTGGATTCAAGAATGGGGAAAGAAATTCTTGGAGAAAAAAACCCCTTACCTAGATTTTGGAATGATCATTGACTAAGGGTGAAGTTGTGTCATAATTCATTGATTTGTTGATCATTGATCCAAATTATGCTCTCCAATCCACCATCATCAATCTTCGATCTTCCAATGTTCATTGGAGAGAGTTCCTTCACTGCTCGCTAGAGGAATAAAAATTTAATCCAGGAGGGAAGGAAAGAACGTTTCCTCATCACTGCGTTGCAGCATCACCCCACTACTTCATTTAAGAGAAAAACTAGGCTGACCCTTCATGGTGTTTCCGTGTCATTACGTCACTGCAAAACACTTAAAATAAATAAAATAAAGTTTTAAGTTTGTTTTTATTTTTCTATAACACATTAGAAAAATATTATCCATAGTCTACTCACATCGGACGATCTTAGGTCGCACCTAGGTAAAATCCACTATTCTTAACACAACAGTTCCCTCAGATTTATGATCTGGGAACCCATTTAGAGGTTATCTCAATTTTCCCAAAAAATAGGCACGTGTGCTATTTTAATTACTTAAAATAGTTCAAACATTTATTTTGGGCACCCCGGGCCTTGGAATCATGGTCTGTCTCAGCACCTTGTCTTGAAATAATACCATATAATTTTCAAAATTTTTAAATAGAAAATACAAGACATTAAACAGGGTCTCTACACTTCATTTTGTTGACAATAAAAAATATGAGCAATTTCAACTGTAGAAATTGATAATTTCTTATTGTGTAACTTTGAAGAAACAATATCTTCCGCATCACCAAAATTAAACTAGTAATTCTAAAAAAAACTCCACTACTTTAATCCAGAAAATGTATTTAGTATTTTCTAAATTAAAAATTAATTCCTAACTACGAAAACTTAATGATTTATTTTATAGTAGTTTTTTCTGGAAGAGTTGTTTAATGTCATTGAATTTTTTTCACAATTTTTTTTGAACCTAATGTTCTTTGACGCTTCAATCTGCTTAGTCAATAATCATCAATTATTTTTGTATACACCATTTTATATATTGAATAGTTTTAAGGTTCAGATATTAGGGTTCTAAGAGATATCAAGGCCTCATGATTATGAAAGGGTGCACGATCGATGGTAGGAGAGGGAAGGATTATTTTTATGGTTTTTGAGTGGCATTTCAGTTTCTTGAGTAAAGAACATAGTGTAATCATTTGAGATTTTTTACAATTGATAAGAAAAATTTTAAAAGGTGAAATTATTCAATTAATAATTGAAATCATAAATTTGATAATAAAAAATAATCAAATTAAAATGAAATAAAATAAAATATATTAGTGAGGAGAGATTAAAATAAAATTTTGGATAGAGAAATGGAAAAAATATTCTACTTATATTTAAATAACCAAACTCCCCATTAGTAAAATAAAAACTATTTGTTGAAAGTGGATTAGTAAAAATATCATAAAGTTGATATTTTGTGTTAAAAAATTATAAATATATATCTTCTTTCAATATTTGATCTCCTAGAAATTGATGTGTTATACCTGTAACACCCAGATTTGTTTATGAAATATTTTGTTTAACTAATTTTAATTGTTCAATAGCTTGCATTACACACAATTGTAAGTTTAAATTAACTGTGATATGCACTTATTATAAAATGAACACTATAACCTAGCTATTAGGTTAGCGGGAATCAATACAACTAACTTATGAAAATGTATAGTGAATTCATTGGCTACCAATTATTTATGAAAAATATAAATCAGTTATATATTTTATTTTTTATATTAATAAATTGAGTGAATTACTGCTAGTAAATGAAATTTATGAAATATATATATTCTATATACATAATAAAATATTTTTGATATTTATACAATATATTTTTTTCATAGGGTATGAATAAACCTTATTTAATATATAAAAACCTATATTTTTTAAAAGGGAAATTTTCAGCCTTTTAATTTAGAACCATTTTTAAATTAAGAGTTTAACACATTAATAATTTTTTATATGACAAAATAAACATTTTTGTTGAAATAGGGATATAAAAATTTACTTTGTATGAATTTTTGATATTTTTTTGATAACTTCCAAGTTTCGATGAATAGTTAATATATAATAAATTTTATTTGAAAGGAAATATTTTCATCAAAATAATTTATATGGTTTAATTATATTATTTAATGGTATTAAAGTAAAAATATAATATATTTTTATAATTTATATAATGGAGGCCATTAGAATTAATTTTACATTGAATTCTAATGTAAGAACATTTCAATCCTTTGTAATGTTTATGATTTTAAAACCCGCTCTCATTCTGACAATAAGATTAATTTTAAATTAATTACAAAAACTTATTTTTTTTGAATTTTTAAAAATTAATTCCCTGTTTGGAATCAATAGGTCCAAATTATATTAATATCTTCTTTTTATTTTTGGGCATTTTGAATAGTAACTTTGGAAAATTTTATTATTACGGTAAAAGGGTAAATTTTGTGGTAAAAATAATATTTTTAAATTACCCTAATTCTTTTCCTAGTATAATTGTATGAATTTGTTTCAACCTAAATCATACTTGGATCAAAACAGTGTCCTTTGGAAGCCACTTTGATGAGATTAGTATATTTAATTTATTTTATTCAAAGAAAAGTTAAATATTTCTTACTCAAATTTTAATAATTAAATCATTTCTAATATAAGGTTATATAGAAGATTAATTAGACTATAAATACTCACTGTAATGATAATTTTTTTATTTATCATGGTAATTTATTTGTAATTTTTATTAAATAAATAGTCACCTTTAATACTTATACTTTAATGGTGTAGAAATTATTTTATTGATGATAAATCAATAAAATATAATTTTTAAAGTAATAATAACCATTAAAAGACCCAAAATACTGACCAAATATTATTATTAGAGTATATCTCGACCATATACAAACAAGGGTCTAGTTATTGACCATTTAGATCCTTATTGAAGATATTATGACACTTACATGATTTTCTTCAAAGTGATGTTAAAGTTATTACATTCATGTTTTAATTAATATAAATTTTTTATTGAAATATTATACATAAGATATATCCTGTTATATGAATTTTTATGAAATATATAAAACTTATATTTTTCATAGTATTTTATTGTTAATTTTTATTCAAAAAATATGAATATTAAATAAATACACAAAACTTTTGTAGTAATTATTTTATTAAGGGAAATATCAAATAAATATTATTAAAAGTTCTAAAATAAATATAATTTTGGATAAAAAATATTTCTAATTAATTTTATGTATTACCTTTAACTCTTAGAAATATAATAAAATAGTTGGTTTTAAATTAACTTTTTATATTAATATTTTAAAAAATAAATAAATTGAATATTTTCAAAATTGACACTATTTATTGTTTATCAAAATAAAGTTTTATTAAATTATTTAAAAATAAGAAAACATTTAAAAATATATATAATAATTATTATATTCTCTAAAATTTTCTAAGGTATTTTTTATGGTTTAATTGACATCAAATAAGTAAATATTTAATGGTTTTAATTTTGTAATATTTGTTATCCTAGTTAAAAATTAATTTTATAACTAAGTGTTAATTAAAATTATAATGTTTAAATTGACTGAAAAACTTGTCTAAAATTTATTGGTTGATGATATTATAACCCTATCTCATCGAATATTATAAATTGGTAAATTTTGGATGTTTTTTGAGTTTATTATTAAATTAATATTTTTGGCATTCCCAAAAGTGCCCCTCTCCTCGATTATAAAAGGGCATTTCCTCCCTCATTTATTAAGTTCACTTTGATTCTTAAAATTAATCCAAACCCTAAAAATTTACCTTATAAACTTACCTAGTAACATTCTATAGGTTCTGGTCTTCTCCAAATACCAACTCTAGTGCTTTAATAGAAGATTTAGAGGGAGCTCATCGAAGAAGAGGCAATATCCTCTACCGATTCTTTAAAACATCTTTCTTGTTATACTTCCTCTTCATTTTTTGTTTCATTATAAAGTAATAACTACAATATAAATTATATAATTATATGTTATTCAGATTATGAAACAACCATATTTCACTTTATATCCATCCTATAAGAAATGAAATCACCACGTGTGCGTACGTATGACTTATCATCTCCACGCTACGGTGTAATCTATTTTTCAACATTACCTTACATTTAATGGTATAATTATGGAAATAATAACTATATATTATTATTATAAAATTATATTTTTCTTAAATATTATACACCATCAACTTCAATACCATTCATCAATTATGGGAATTATATCGTCGCTCGTGCATACGTACGACCTGCCATGTCTACGATGTGATGTGATTCATTCTACATGATATTTATTAAAGAATAATTATATAAATAAATTTAGTGAATAAATATGATATATATTATACTAATATAATTCTTTAAATGACATAACTATAACCTAATAATAGGAACAAACTTATCTGATGAAACATGCATAAGAAAATGAAGCAGTTAATACCTGAATAACGAGTAATATTGAAATGTTATTAACAAACTTATGATAATAACATCATATATGATATCAAAAAAATTACTATAATTCCCTAATAAGTCAATGAAATTATTTAAATCATTATATAGGAGTTTAGGATATATATATAAAAAATTGGACCTAATGTAAGAGATAATTTCCCAGTCTCATTATTATCTGAGATTATTTGTACGTAAGTATTTAATGCGGTATATTTATCATTCACAATAATGTTTCTGAGATATGTAATATTGTTTCTATTATTATATTTTTTTAAGAAAAATTTACCCATTAGTGAATTTTGTTAAGTTGTATAAAAGGAACCTTTTTTTATCTTTCAATACAGGGTACTTTTTGATTTTCTAATAATAGTACGAGAAGAATGTTTTCTTTTAACTTATATGACATGAATATATTTTTACACTTTCATAATGTCTTATTTTCATGAATATTCTTTTATAAGATTTCATTTTTAGTTTAAAATAAATTATTTTCTAATAAAATTTCATGAAAAGAAAATTTTTTTGAAGAAGAAAGATATTTTCCTCAAGAATTAATTTCAAGAGTTTTATCAAAATTATTTTCCCTGTAAAATGAAATTATTTAAATAGAGTTATGTTTATATCCCTATTATTAATATGGTTTTATTTTATTTATTATCAAATGATATTTATGAAATCCATTTGTTTTATATGGATTATGATGGAATGATTTTTAAAAAACCCATTTTCTTCCTTGGGTTATGCTATGATGAATGATTTATGTTTTTGTGGAACACATAAGAATGATTTCATTATGAGATGGAAGGGACCTATATCTTCCTCCAATGCATTAGGTAAATATTTATATCTAATGATATAGACATGGATGGAATGTGAAATGATCTTGGTTCGATGATACATGGCTAGAAATGGAAGTAAACCCGGTTCAGTAATGGAATTTGTTCTCTATGATGGTCTTGGAAATGAGCATTGACTAATATGAAATGATTTTCTGTGTTTATGTGTATTCGAAAAATTCCATGTCTTATGTTAAGACTATGTTCATTGATAAATTATAAACTTTTATTATTTATCCTATGACATGATATCATGATCTTTTATATGCAGGATATGATTTTCAAATGTTATGTTCTTATGTATTTTGGTTATGATATGAGTGATATCTACCTTTTTACCCTTACTGAGCATATGAGCTCACCATTTCTTTTGTTTATTTTCCCCAGGTTTAATATTATTATGTGTGATATGAAAAAAATGGGTCTAATTATGAAGGAATAAGTAAGAGATAATGTAGATTTCTTATGAACTAGTTGTTTATGTTTCTCAGTTTATAAACACACTATACCTATACTGTCCTATCATGGATTTGTTATATTTTTAATGAATATTATTCTACATTGATGTAATACCTATGTTTGTAAAAGTATGGGTCGTTATAATACCTATATGATTAGTCCTAGTGTGACTCATAGTATTTTTTTGAAATATTAATTTCACTAGTATTGTCACATAAAAATTAGTAACATGATTAAAATGTAGTCTGAATTCCAAAAGAGTATATTTCATCCACAACACCTTTTCACAAAAACTACTAGTATATATTTATGCTACATTATCTATAGATAATGAAACTTAATGTTTCTTCTTATCATACCATGAACCCATATAATTTTCTAAAAAGTGATAAGTTCATGAGGTGTGTTTTACATCTTACCTCTACCCTCCAAAATTGATATCTAAAAATGAAATTAAATTAAAATTAGATTTTTGGATATAAAAAAGATATAAAAATAGTTAATTTTAAATATATAAAAATTCTTTTAAAAATATTTTGATGATATTCTTTTGTATATTTTTAAAATCTTGCATAAAGACAAAAAACATAATATATAGACTACTAATAGTCAGGTATAGAAAACTAATAATTATACCTGTATATAAAATGTTGTAAATTGGTTTTCCAGCTTCATCTAAATCATGGTTTACATTATATACATGAGAGTTCCATAAGTCTTACAATTGTAAAGACCAATTTTTTTTAAATAAATCAATAATATATTTTCTTTGTATCAAAGTATTTACAAAATATTTTTGATAAATTTGAAAACCACGAAAGAAATTAAATTCTCTCATCATACTAATTTAATATTCCTTTTGTATATGTTTTAAAAAATCATTAAGAATATTTTTTTTCTATTTCGTCCAAAAATAACATCATCCACATAGATTTTTTATAATAAAATATTATAGAACTATGTTTTCTTAAAAAGAGTAGGATCATCCTATTCCACTATAAAATAATTTTTAGCAGAAAAGAACTTAATATTTCATACCATTACCTTAGTGATTGTTTATGGCTTTAAAGATATTTATTAAGTTTATAAAGAGAATTTGGTAGATGAGGGTTTTCAAAACCTATAGGTTTTTAAACATAGGCTCCATAAACTAAATAACCATTTCGATATAATGGTTTAACATCCATATGATAGAATTTAAAATTCATATAAGTTGTATAGGCTAAAAGGATCCTAATGACTTTTGATCTTGCAATCATAGTAATGGATTCCTCACAATATATTACTTCTTTAGATTTTTACCCATTATAAACTAGTGTATCTTTATTTTTTGTAATTATACCTTGGTCATCTTTCTTATTTCTAAAGACCCATTTTGTTCCTATTACTGGATGTTTTGAGGGCCCTTTGAATAATTCCCAAACATAACTTCTCTTAAAATGGGGTTGTTCTTACTAAATAGATACCACCCGACTCTCAACATCTAATGCCTTTTTCAACAGATTTAGGTTTAAACTGGGATATGAAGTATCATACTCATATATGTTTCCTACATTCCTCATTTTTCTCAATGTTATATCTAGGATTCTAATATTAGTCTCTAAAGATAGTTCTTTAAGGTATAAAGATTTATAGGTAATACACTTCGAGGTTCCCAAGTATCTTATTATAAATAACTAAATTTAATCTAATCATATTCTAATTTACTTTATAATAAGTTGTTAGAAGATTAAATTCTGAAGTTATTAAAAGAATTAGAAACTTTATCTATTTGATGTTTTTATGATCAAATGGATCAATTTTATCAAACTTCACGTGAACATATTATACAAATGTCCTTGAGTTTTTATTATATAATATAAAAGTTTTATAAGTAATATAATATCCTAGAAGTATTCCTTCCTTAGATTTTGGATCAAAATTACCTAGGTTTTCCTCAATGTTAAATATAAAAATCTTACTTCCAAAAACTTTAAAAGTATAAAAATTCAGGATTTTTATTATTCCATAACACATTGGGTGTCCTTTTAGAAGTGCCCTTATTAAAACTCTATTCCTGACATTACAATCTTGGTTAATAGCTTCTGCCCAAGAATAGATTAGAAGAATATATTCATTTAATATAGATCTTACCATTTCTTGAATAGTACTATTTCAACTTTTTATAATTCCATTTTGTTGAGGCCTTGTTTGAGTAGAGAATGTATATTTAACACCTAAGTTCAAGAAAAAATAAATAAAATCATGATTGTCAAACCCTACACCATGATTTATTCACAATGAATTTTTTTTTAAAATATTTTTTATTTTGAATAATTTTTCAAAAACATAAAATCAAAAAATCCACCACTTTTAAATTTTATGAAATATACCCAAGTAAATCGTGAAAAATCATCAATAAAATAAAAAACAAAAGATCTACTAATTAATATTTTTACTATTAATGGCGCAAAAAAATACATATGGATGAGTTCTAAAAGATTCTATGTAAAAACCATGTTAATATATTTAAAATATGACTTATTCCATATGCCTATTTTTTATGTATCACAAAGTCTATTTTGATCAAATTTAAGATTGGGGAAATTAGAAACTAATTTTTAATTACATAATTTAGATAAGGAAAATATATTACAACCTCAAAACCTCATATTAAAAATATTGGAGTCAATTATTTTAATAGTTAAATAATAAAATTTGTTTCACATAAGGGATCAAGATCTAAAGTATAAACATTTTCATTTCTAGGCGATTTAAACATAAATAGTTTGTTATAAAAAAATATAGCATGCATTAATTCATATATCAATATAAAAATGATCATCACAGAGTTGGGAAATATTTATCATATTATGATACAAACCTAGAACATATATTTATTTTTCTATCAGGATCGACTTTGGATCTAGAACTGATCAACTCTAACGAGTTTACCTTTAGAATTACTAGTGAAGGTAACCAAGCCTCCATATACTTTTGAATGTGTATTTAATTTTGAGGAATCTCCAATAATGTTCCTTGAGTATCCATTTTCCATATACCATATTTAACAAAAGTACCTATTTCCTTTTACCTACAAAAACATTAAATAATAGCTTCTGTGAGAAGGGATCTAGGAAACTCAAACTGCTTAATTTTTTAAAAATTGAAAGAACAAAATTCAAAAATATTTTTAGAAATAAATTATTTATTTTCACCAAATATATAATGATGTTTTGAAAAACAGTTGATAAAACAATTAAATTTAATTCCATAATAAAAAAATAATAATAGATGTGATGTGATTATTAGAACTTCGGAAAATGTAATATTTTATATAGTTTTGGATTTTCACTATTCCTTCGAATAACATATTAATTTTTTCTAAATTTTTTTCCAAGAATATGATATAAATATTTTTCATCCTTATTATGTATAATAGAATCAGTTTTAAAGGATTATAATTCTACCTTTAACTCTTTAATTTTATTTTCATCCATGGTGTAGTTTGAAGTAGATTTGCAATATTTTTCTTTAAATTTTAGGTGCTGTTTTAACATATTGTCTTTTTTAATAAAGAAATAATTATAAATATTATTTAATAAATTATGTTTTTTTATTAAGTAACCATATTTATGTTCAATAATATAAAAAATTTAGTAATTTTAGCATTTGACCATCTTTTAGAGTCAGATGCAGAAGAATAGTAGGATTACACCTCTTCTTCCATCTCCATTAAGCACATTTTAGCTTTTAGATTTAATGGATCCATCTATGAATCATGTTTATAAGAGTTGATAAAGTATTTAGAAACACTCCATATAATATTCATATATTTCTTTCCTTTGTGTTCAGAATGAAATTTCATATGGTGAGTTCTTTCTTACTTTTCAATTTTTTATCCCTTCTTTCAGATGTGGGAAATGAGGTATGATATGCCATATCTATTTTAATTCATAACATATAAATTATTTGAGTCTATAAATATTTTTCTTGAAATCATTGAAATAATTTTTAAAGAATTTTTTTTTATTATTAAACTTACAAATTCTTCTAGCCATATGTTTTAGTTCCATTCAAGAATCTGAAAATTATGAATCATTCTTGGATATAACACTACACATAGATTTATTTTTTATTTTTGGAATAATATCTTTGAGAGAAATGTTATATATTTTTATTAATTTATTATCTTATTATTTATATTTCATTTTGGCTTCATACATCATTAAGGTACCAATCAATTGCTTCGTTGACATATTTTTGATCGGAGTGGATTGTTTGATTGTTGAAAAAAATGACATTCTATTTTAAGGGAAAACTCAAAGAAAAATTATTTCTTGATTTGGTTCAACAATTTTGAGCTTGTAAGGAAGTAATACCATTTACTATTTTAATAAATATTCCATTAAATTGATTGATGATTTTACCATAATACATCATGAAGGTATCAAATTTTAATTTGATCAAGTTTTAACTCAACTGTATAACATTATTAGTTTCTTTATAGGCAACATCAATTGTCTAACACATCTCAATTGTAGTAGAAAATTGTGATACCTAATTAAATTCATCCACACCAAGCCCAAAATTGATATAATTCATAGATTTTGAGTTTAAATCATATTAATATCCATTACAACATCCAACTTATCTTGTTATCTAGAAACATCATAATTTTTGAAAATCTTCATATAAAATTTAAAAACAAGATTATTTAGATAAATAAACATTCATAATTTCTGACAACCATAATTATTTCTATTAAAATATAGTGTTTTTATCATTTACATTCCTTCCTTGAGTTCATCAATGACCATTTTTTTTATTTATACCTTTAACTCAAGCTTGTTAGAGATGAAATAGATTTTTTAAGGAGCACTTCTTTGATAGAAATTGTTTGGTCAGAATAATATGAAGACATGAGGGGTGGAGGTGAATTGTTTTCTTTTTAAAATTCTTGAAAAAATAATAATTAATACCTATTTGTGATTTTAAATATAGTGAAATATTTTTTATTTTAACAAAATTATGAAGAAGAAAGATAAATAAAAAAACTCCGAAATTTCTGTATTTTTTTGGGGTATAATTATCCCCTAGTTTACTTTACTAACACTCTCTCTTTGAGATTGTTGGTTTCACCGAATTTTTAATCCTTTCTAGAGACCTATATAATGAAGTAAATGGATTTGAAACATTAAAAATTGTAAGGTTATTTTATAGGGAACCTCAATAACCAAAATTTAGTATGAGAAGATAAAACTCCACCACCAATGAGTAAAAACAATTAAAACTTCCTAAAAAATAGATAAGGTGATAGTTTTTGTCATATATTTGGCACGTAGTTGTAGAAACAACTGAAAAATGAAGTCTTATTCATAGGAAAATAAAAGATCTTAAATGTGATTTCCTTCAGAAGAAACTCCGATCTTACTTGTTGATAAAATATTCAAAACAAAAAACATAGAATAATAGTAATAAAAATCTTTTAGAGTAGTAGAATGAACTCTCAGAAGATGATAAACATGTATATGTGAAAAGTTTAGCTCTTGAAATTGTTTAGAAGAACTATAGTAAAAATAATTACAACCGATTTAGTAATAGTAAGATGCAAAAACAACAATAGATCAAAACATGAATGCCTCCAAAATATAGATTTTTTTATAACTAGGTACCTCACTGTCTTTCATAATATTTGACTCGTTATATTTTACAAGAATCTTTATTCTCTTTAGATCAAACAGATTTAGAAAATTCTGAAAATAAAAAATGATCATTTAAAACACACATTTTGTTTGGAATTAGAATTTAAATACCCACTAATTTCAAAATATCCCTTATAAATTATAACAATTTAATCTATATAAAATGGTCTTTTCAATTAGTCGTTGAACTAATTTTAAAGAGATATTTAATTTAAAAAAAATAGAAATCAAAGAAATAATCCATAATTTAAAATTTTTGGATGATCGAGTCAAATTTTAGGTTGCACTATGTATGATATAAAATATGTTGTTAACTCTAAACATTGGGTTGATAAACCAAACATTAATAAACTAAATGTTTGGTTCCCAAAAATAATTTTTGTTTCCAAAAGTTGGTTTTTTGAACCTAATATTTATCAAATATGTGGTTGTGAACAATGAATCCATAATTTATAAAAAAAAGTGGTGTTTCCTAGTTTAAATAAAAATTCTTTCACCCCAACCTATTTAGAAAAAAATTATAGCACTAATAATTGACTTAATTTAAAAAATGATAAGCGAATCAAATAATCACGATTTACCAATGCGTGGTCATACCATTCATTTTTTACTTTAAAAATTCATTTCACATTTACTAAAAGTAATTAATGTTATTTAACTATATTTTCATACTTTAACATTCATCTTTCACTTTAATCTCATTCCAAGATAACATGTTAAAACCTTATCAGAATAGAATCAGGTATAATAATCAAAACATGAACCCAGTGACCTTTACTTCTATATCTTAATAAGACTATAGTATTTAGAAATCATTTCTGACATGAACCTCTATTATTGAAGATATCCTAAAAAAAGATCATATATTCATCTCTTAAGTTTATTAAAATTTCTTAGCTTGAATAATGAAACAAGATTCATAAACATTGTAAAATAAATCAGGTATAAAAATACTATGTAAATAATTTGTTCAAAAACTTCCATGAATTTACCATCTTCTATATTGTATATAAAGGCATACATGTATTGATAATAAAACTAAAAAAATAAACAAATTAGACACCCTTAGATTTATTAATTCAATTTTAACATTCATATAAATGATTTTTTTTATAAAAATAAACTTTACACAAGGTTATAAATCATGGTTTTAAGAATTTAAGAATGAATAAAAACCATTTTTTAGTTTCATGTAAAATACCATTGAAAATATATATTTTTATATACAAAAATATATTTTAGAAACCAAAAATTATTAAATTAAAAGTATTTTTTCTATGATTTATTATTAATTCACAAAATAAGTAGTATGAACATCTCAAGAATAACTTGAATTTCATAAAGAGAGTCTTGACCACCTACCTAACCCATTTCTAAGTGAGCTCAATATACTCCAACAACCTCCAAATAACACTAAATTATAATATTTTTTTTTCAAAAATCTTGAAATCATATTAATCAATAACTATAATATAATAATAACTAAATCCAAAGAAAATAAATCCAAATAACTCCTAAAATATATCAGCTACCATAACCCCAAAAACTAACAATTAAGTCAAACCTAAAATCCTCCAATTTCTTCTTAAAAATCATTAAATACCTATAAAAATAATATTTCACCTACATTATATCAAATAAATATAAATGAAAAGAAAAGTACCTATAGAAATTCATAAAAGTAAAAACTAAATAAAGCCTAATCTATAAGGTGATTTCACCATGCCTTGCTAAAATAAAAACTAAAAATCACTAACCAAGGTAAAATAAATCAGAGGATAAGAGAGAAAATTATAATTAGTGAATATGGGTGGGGGGGGGTTACATTTATTTGGTGATGAAAAACCATTCCTAAAATCCATTAATCAAAGGGGGGAAAGGGAGGAAGAAGTTGAACAAATGAGATCTCCCCTATCACACAGATGATTGAGATAAATGAGGGTAAAAGTACGATTAATTTGGTTTCAAGAATTATGAGGGAAAGGAAAAAGCTACCCATATCTTAAAAATAATAATCTAGACTCGACCAGGTACTTCGTGGTATCCCACCTACTGCTTGGTAATGACCTAATTGGTATATCCACATTAGATTTTCTACTAGGTACCCAGTAATATTATACTACGTACTCAGTGGCTACCTTCTAATTTTTTTTCTAAATATATACTATAAAACCTTAAAATACTAACTTCAAACCTCAATACTACTCATACCATCTCTAAATGCATATTTTATTTTTCCTAAAACACAATAAATATTATTCTCCTGATCAAATTCAAAAAATTCAAACAACCTCATGTTATTATCACTTAATTTCCAAAAATTAAACAAAAATTTCACCAATAATTAATCCAGTAGGACATGATTCAATAAAATAATATTTTATGTGAAAATTTTTCATATACCATATACTTGAGTTAAATTTGGGTGTGTGTAAATATAACTATATTTTAGTTTCTGTTAACAAGGGAATCTATGAGTTATATAAATATTTACACATCGATAAATCTAGAACTTAATATCGATCAAAAACTAAATCATTGGAATAATTTATACATGTAAATAGAATACATGAGACAATATGGTGAAAAATTTAAAAACATTGTTATAAAAAATCACTTGAAGTGTGTTCGGGGTTGTATTTGTTGAAAATATTGAAAAAGGAACATCCTGTGGAGCTTATGTGGATATGAACTAAGTTTATGTACTTTTGGATGTTGTTGGAAGAAGTGATATTTATAGAAATTAAATCATGACATGACACCCAAGTTAATATCATGAGTAAGATGTTTCCATATTAGTTAGTGGAAAAGTCATGATTTTATAAGAGTAATTAGAAATCCCATATGTGTTATCCTATAAACCATTAGGGTAATCCTATAAATTAGATAAATTTATTCATTGTCACCAGAAAATTAATAGTAGTCATGAAATGGATACTCTTATTGGGATATGACATAGCTAAGGAACAAGGGGTATATTTTATTGGATGGATTTGTAGGGTCGTTTTTACCACGATAGGATCCAATGAAGGTATTTAGGTTCAAGATGGTTTGGTGGTGAATCTATAGATGTTCACATCATAGAGTAAGGGATTTTTCAGCTTGGATATTTAAAATGACCCTATTTCATAATAGTCATTGGGGATTTTATAATAATATTTGGATAATTTTATAATAATATTTAAGAGTTTTATAAGACATTATCCTTTACCATTTCAAGTAAAAGAAGCTATCACATAGTGGATGTTTCAATCACACCACAATTTGACATGGGAATGTTTTGATGGTTTTTATCAAGTGGAGGTTTTACACCATGAAGTAGAATGCCACACCATGACATGGATGATAATCATAATGTATTGAGAGATCAATGATGTGATTTAGGGAGGAATTAAATAAGACATATGGAGTGGATTTAGTGCATATGGTTTTTAACTATATATTATATCATGGAACTGGTATTCGACTTATGAACTAATATTTTCAAGATTTGATGATTTGATTTATACAATATGAAAATTTGGAATTTGACATACCCTTATTAAATTCCTTTACATAAAAGGGTATAAATATCTTTTAGATAAAATTATGTGAGATATATCATCGTAAAATGTAAGGAATATATTTCTTGAAAATAATGGAAAGATAATTCATTATAAATAGAGAGGGAAAAGGTAAGAAGAAAGAATTAAATAAAAGGATTGGGAAATTGAGAATGAGGGGGATTTCCAGTAAAAGTTCTAGAAATTAGATAGATTAAGTAGTTCTGGGAGACCGTCTTTAATATCCATGATTTTTGTTATAAAACCCTTACTTTTTTCTTTTTATGTTTATAAAGTGTAAGGGTGAAGGATGGGAGTGTTGGGTGAACTTGCAATAAGTTTTTCGAGAAAAGAGGATGTGCTTGGGCTGCACATGGTTTGTATAAACTGTGTGGAAATCCTAAAAGAAACCATGTAAAATAGTAGTTTTGTACCAATAGTGTTGGAACAATGTGTGAATGGTTATGGGGGACTGTGCAAGGAGGCCATGTGAGGGTTTCTATAAGGCAGTATCTAATGCACTATTAGCGCACTGTTTTTCTATGCATGCGAACTAACCATGCGCTGAGTTAAAGTTGGATCCTAAAAAATAGGATCTAACTCATTTTACCTCTAAATCCATCATTTTTCTACTTGGTGCCCCTAACTTGGGATTCATCTCTATTTAACATAGGATAACCTCTATCAAGCAATTTGGAATCAATCTAGATCCCTCTCTTGGAATTTTCAAGCCCGATTCTTGAGTTAAGTGACGTTCTTCACCATTCTTGTCACTATTTTTGAGATCTACTTGGATTTAATTCCCATATCCTCTCGGTTTCTCAGATCTACACCTGTTATGGGTAGATCTATGTTTTTTTATTCCAAATATAATGATATTTGGTATTGTTTTTGGAAAGATAAGCGATCTATGGCAGTTTCTTGGAGAATCAACCCGGTTTTCTTGAGCAATCTTCGTCCGTTTTCGGTTTTCGTTAAAACCTTCAAGGTTGTTGGATTCACTATAGAATCATCTTAATAGAAATAAATGTAATGGTTTCAAATTTATTTTTTTGTGTCGATTTGGTTTGGATTTTTCTGCTTTATGATTTCTAGAAATCCTTTTTGGTGATGGTTGTTGAAAATCGGTAAATTTGGTGCATTGATAAAAGCTTTTGATTATTGATTTTAAAATGAATATTTTAAAATTGGATTTTCTATAAATATGGTAAATGGATTTTATCAATAGTTTTTCCATAAAAGGACTGATTTTGAAATGGTTTTGGAATAATAGGGGTGTGTGTGTAGATCAAATTTATGAGGCTTGGTTGTAATATGGACTTGTGCTTTGTGCCAAAGTTGCATGGACACATGAGGTATAATTATCAATCAAAGAAATTGTAGATCGGTGAGAGAACACTCATGAGTATGTAACTTTCATAATGAAGCCTACATCGTTGAATGTGTGAATACGTGGAATGGAATGGTTATTCCAAGACATGAACCAGAAATGGGTTTAAAGCCTTGTTTGGTTGTTTTGTTGGGAATATGAATTGCTGGAAAAATTGGTTTTAATAGAAGTTGGTTTATTTTTGGTTATAAATGGTTTTAGAACTTCTTTATATTTATTTATTAAATATTTTAGAATTTTTTTATATAAATTGTTTTATATAAATGTTGCTAACAATTCTATCATATTGGAGTGAGTAGGGTAGTTCTTAGGGAAAACCTACAGAGTTTTATATTCACCCTTCTTTGGAACTTTAGTACTTTTGTAGAAGCTATCTTTCAGGAAATTGGAAAATGTAAAGTGTAACATTTTTTAGCCCCACCTCATGATTCTTGGACTACTAGGTGATGTTGGATCATGGAGACTGTGGAGCATGGAGTCTTATGGTTGTCTTAGATTTCTTGTAGTTATCTATTACTTTTTTCTTTGATAGATATTGGTCTTTCGCTGTAGTGCACCTTGGTGAGGTTTTGATATAAATAATTTGTTTGAGTTTTGTTTCATCTATTTAGGAATAATATATTTAGTTGTTTGGTTATGGTTGGATGAGTATTGGTTTACTTCTTAAAGGGTAAATTTTCCCCCAGTTGCATTTGAAACCCTTTGGCATTTATTTCTAGTCTTTGTCATCTTCGGGATGTCTCTTAAGGCCTATTAATGATTCTATGTGTTCTCAAGCCAATGAGAATAAGTGGGTTATTACAAATGGTATTAGTTTTTTTGATGCAAAATTTCTTTGGGATAAATGGTATCATCCTTTTCCTTCTTTTGTGGAATAATTAGTCATCAGTTTTCTTGGTCTAGGAGATGAAAATCATTCTTGTATATTCCTTGGGTTACGATCTTAAAAAGGAGTAGTATTTTTCGGACTTGAATTATAGATAATAAAAGACGTTGTTGGGTCGGAACAAATGAACGGGAAGTGATGGAAAGAGGGGGGGTGAATTGCCTTTTAAAAAAATATTAACAAATTAAAATCAAAGTTGAAATGCAGCGGAAAGTAAAGAGGCAAGACACACGAAATTGATAACGGAGTTCGGCCAAAACCCGGCCTACGTCTCCGCTCCCAACTCAACCGTTGAGAGATTCCTACCGCTTGCTTTTCAATGGTTTTAGCAAGAAACCCACTAGGCTTTGAGGTAGCACTAGGACCTATTATAGCTTGCTTTTGTTGGTTTAGCAAGAACCCACTTGCTTTCAATGGAATAGCAAGAACCCACTAGCCTTTTTAACGGGTGAAGGCTAGCTCACCGAAAACTCAAGCCTTTTAAAAGGAAAGGCTTGACTAACCTCTTCACACCTTAATGGTGGTGTGAGAACCCAAAAGAAAGGGGGATGAGAAAGAGTTTGGGGTTTGTAGGCACAAACCCAATTTTAAAGCTCAAAATAAATAAACAAGAAAAACAGTAATTGGAGGAAGTCTTGGGCGCCTTTGATTGATTGGAGATGTTGAAGGCCGCTTCCAAGCTTCTTTGAAGGTGCTCTTGGATGTGGAATTGGATTGGAGCACGTTGGGTTCCTTGAGGAAATCCGCCGGAGGTTCGCCAAAATGATCAACAATGTGTCCGGTGGCTTGGATGAAGTTCCGGGGCTTCCTAGGCCTTTATTTATAGGCTAGGAACCTTCAAGTATCCGTTGGAGGGCTTTGGAGCCGTTGGAAAAGGCCTCGGAGCCGTTGGAGGCCAAAAGAGGGTTGACTGGTCAAAGCCAACGGCTAGTTTGACTGGTCTACCGGCTGGCCGGTGCAGGGCCACCGGCTGGCCGGTGCCTTGGCAGAGGAGGAGAATTCTGGTCTAGGCTCCACCGGCTGACCGGTGCCAGAGCCACCGGCTGGCCGGTGGCAAGACAGTAGCTCACACTGTTTGATCTGGGTGCCACTGGCTGGCCGGTGGTCAGGCCACCGGTTGACCGGTAGAGCCTGGCAGTGGGCAATGCCTTTGCCAGGTCCACCGGCTGGCCGGTGCTATCACACCGGTTGGCCGGTGGACTGAATTTCAGTCCACTTGAGATGCTTTCTTGGGCCATTCCTTTGGAAATCTCTTGCCTATCATCCACAACACTTAAAACACAATATTAGATAAATAAGAAGGTGATTGTGATCATGAAAATCAAACAACGAGGGGAACGAGATGTACAACAGACGTAGCTACCATTTTTATGATGAAATTCAAGTCACCAGGGAGTTGGGTACATAAGTATTTTGGAGACACTTATAATATCTTGGAATCACATTTTCATGGGATTAGCCAATGAGATAAACATGACATGCATTTTCGAGGAATGACTTACCACTAGGATTTAATATTTAATTTTGAGTAATGCTTTTTTATTTTGTGAAAAGGTTGAATTTTTTGAAAAATTATGCAATTTTTTTCAAATAAAATATTTTAAAAAGATCATGGTTGATGAATTTTGAAAATAGTTTAGTTCTCAAAAGCAAGAATAATTTTTTTCAAAAATGATGTAACCTAGAAGAGGTTTTTTTGGAAACAAATGCTATGATAATTGATGTGATATAATTCGAAATGAAAATACCTTAGTTTCTAGAGAGTGAGACTCATAGAGTTTGTTTCCTATTTAGTAAATGGCACCTGGTAGGCGTCATAGAAACCAACCAGAAGAAGATGCGGAGAATGTGGTTACACCTAATCCATATTTGAACCAGGAGCTGGTTCTGAGTATCGTCCAAGCATTCCAAGATGTAGATACTAGGAACTAGATGGATGATTCAAGTCATTTGGATCATTCCATCTAGTTCATGAAGTAGTATCCAACAATCTTTAGGTGTGATTTTGAACTCGAAAAGGCGAAGGTGTTTCTGTATAAGATGAATCGAATATTCAATTTCATCGACATGCCATCAGAGATAAAAGTCAAGATAGAGACTTATATGATCGAGGATATCGCATGCCAGCAGTTGGATTTGGTGGTGTAGGCTAAACTGGATCACAATCATAGTTGGGAGAATTTGGAGGAATTGTTCAATGAAAAATTCTATCCTCACTTATTCAAGATCCTGATAAAGATAAAATTCTTCAAAATAAAGTGGGAAAATATATCTATCACAGAATGTGCGGATAAATCCATGCATTTATTTCTCTTTGCACAAGAGTTTGTGGCTAGTGCATCCTTGAAGGCACACATATTTAAATCAGGGATAAGGAAATAGATTCGATCGAATATTGCAGTGCTCTGTATTAAGGATTATACATAGATAGTGAAAAGAGTGACATTGGTTGAATGCGATATCTTTGGATATATTGGAGGAGGAAGTATGATGATACCTATAAGAAATGGTGGGAACTCTAATGCTGGGAGAAAGTGGAAGAGGGACACCTATTTCCATGGTGGGAGTAGGATGTAGAATCATATTGCTAGATTAGTGAACCTTCCTCCAAAACCAAATATCCAAGAGGAAAGTTTCCAATGTGGTTCCTTTGAACACATGAAACGAGAGTGTACATCACCACTAAGAGCATGGCACAATTTCAAAAAGATGAGATATCTTGAATAGTATTGTCACAGTGCTCTGAGGTCAGGTCCTCAAGACACTTTTCAAGTGTTACATGTATCATATGCTTCGACCGTATGAGGACATCAGAATCAGTCTTTTTAGTAGAGTATATATATCCATGGTGATTCTAGGAACACCATGACTCCCCAACAAAAAAATAAGGAGAATAGTGTAGTGAAAAAGTAATTGTATGGAGTTGAGAAGAATATTGTAGATGATTAGGCTAGACCATCTACAGTGATAGGTAATATTATATTTAATTCTACCCTTATGAAAATGTTGTTTGATATTGGTGCATACAATTTTTTCATTTCTTCTTTTTATGTTGATTTTATAAGTTTAAAACTTAATATTGTACCTTCTATGATAAAACTTTTAGCTTCTCTTCTGGAAAGAGATTGTAGAGCCTTCTAGTGTAGAGCATGTTTTATAACTGTTGATGGAGTTGAGATGAAATGGGACTTCTTGGTGTTGGAGATGGATGTCTATGATTTAATCCTAGGTATAGATCGATTAACAACATTTAAGGCTCAAATTTAATGTTATATAAGAATAGTTAGTTTCAAAACTGAGAATGGTGTCAAAAATATGTCCAGAGAAAAAAGGATTGTGAAGATAGGTGCAACAGTATTGTTGGAACCAATGGTGGGAACCATCTCTTATGAGTGGGTGGTGCTAACTTTAGAATCGACATAAGAGATCGAGGATACCAGTTTCATAGTAATTGTGGATCAATTTATAGATGTATTTACCAAGAAATTCTCAAGGTTACCACTGATAAGGTAAGTAGAGTTTACGATTGATCTCTATCCTAGGAACAATCCTATTTCTCTTCTGCCTGATAAGATGGAACCAGCAGAGTTAAGATAACTGAAAGTGAAATTGGAGGAGCTAGAAAGGAAAGGTTTCATTCGGCCATGTACATCTCTATGGGAAGCACCGATCTTGTTCATAAAGAACGAATATGAAACAATTTGGTCTTGTGTTGATTAACATAATATTAACAAAGTTCTGATAAAGAATAGATATCCAATTCCATGCATTGATGATCAGTTTCATCAATTTATGGGATCCTAGTGGTCCTCAAAAATTTACTTGTGATCAGGATAACTGTGTGTTCTGAAGGAAGATATTCTGAAAACATCTTTCAGAAGAAGATATGGCCACTACAAACATGTAGTAATGCTTTTGGGTCTCACAAATTCTCTAGTGGTTTTTATGGAATTGGTGAATTGGATTTTTCAGTGATATCTGGATTAATTTGTTCTGGTGTTTGTGGATGAAATATAGGTGTATTCAAGGGAAAAATTATAAGCATGAAGAACACTTAGGGATAGTGTTATAAATATTAAGATACTATTGTTTGTATGAAAAATTGTATAAGTGTGATTTTTCGACACAGGAGGTACACTTTCTCGGCCATGTAATTTCAGAAAAAGGTGTTTCATTGGATCCTGAAAATATGAAAGCTATTATCTCTAGGAAATACCTCAATAATATCTTTTAGATACAAAGTTTTCTTAGTCTATCCAGTTAGTACCGATGATTTTTTCATGACCTCTCATGAATAAATTCACCAATGATAGCTATGAAAAAGAAGAATGTTCCATTCTGATGGGATAAGGAATACTAGAAGTCTTTCCAATAGCTAAAGGTCCACCATACATAATCTTCTTTCAATATTTTTATAGAATCGGGATAGGGGTATGCGGTGTACTGTGATGCTTTGGGATTTGGTTTGGGATGTTTTCTCATACAAGGAGACCATGTGGTTGCTTTTGGTTCAAAGATGTTGATAGTTCATGAGAAGAATTACCCAATACATGATTTTTAGTTTGCTGCAGTTTTTCATGCCTTAAAGAAAATGGAATCATTATCCCTCTGGTGGGAAATTTACTATGTTCAAAAACCAAAAAATATTCAAAAATATTTTCTCATAATAGGATTTGAATCTGAGGAAAAGGAGATGTATGGAGTATCTCTAGATGATTGAATTTGAATAACTGTAATTACTAGGAAAAGGTAATTCAGTGGATGATGAATTAAGTAGGAAGTCATATGTGCAGCTGGTGAAAGATGATTCAGATGAGTGGTAGTTAATGTAGGTCTTAGTCGACATGCATGTGTAATGTGAAGAGAAAGGTTGTGTTGTAGTTTTATTTTCAATATCTAAAATTCCTAATTTGGTAATGATGGTCAAAGAAGCACATAAATCTGATGTGGAATTCCAAGTTATGACTTCAACACTCAATAGTAGGGATATTAGTGTACGATGGAAACTTGATGGGAGTTTGGTTTTGTGGTTCACAGATCGGATTGTTGTAATTTTGGATTGTTTAGAGAAAATTATTCATGCTTACCACCATCCGGGATGGGCTTTACATCCAGGATTACAGTAGATGTATAAGGCATTGAAGGAATAGTTTTGGTGGAGTGGAATAAAAATGAAAGTGGATGAGTTCATTTCCTGGTGATTAAATTTTCAGGAAGTTAAGGAAAAACATCAGAGACTAGAGGGTATGTTGCAGTCTTTACCTATTATAGTGTGGAAATGGGATCAGATAATGATGTATTTTGTTTCAGGTCTACCATGAATGGTTTAGAAACACTATTCCATATGGGTCACAGTGGATCGGCTTACCAAATCGTCCCATTTCATCATAATTCATGAAACTCAGATGGTGGAGGATCTATAAAGAATACATATCAAATAATTTGTAAATAGGTGTTTCATAACAGTTTCGATAGTCTCAGATAGAGATCCTTGGTTCACATCTCATTTAGGAAATCCTTATAGAAACCCCTTGGAAATAAGTTGACTATGAGTATGTCGTATAATCCTCAGATAGATGGGTGATTTTAAAGGATGATACAGACATTGGAAGACATGCTACGGGCTTGTGTAATGTATTTTTGTGGATCATGGGGGGAAAATATACCTTTAGTATAGTTCTTGTATAATAACAGCTATCTGGCCTCGATACAAATGGTTACTTTTGAATCATTGTATGGTCATACTTTTTGTTATCTATTGTATTGGGTTGAAATAGGTGATACATCACTAGTTTGGATGAGCCTTTTCTAAGAAACATAAAATAATATTAAACTGTTTAGAAAGAGGATGGGGACTGTTCATAGTTGTCAGAAATCATATGCAGATCATTACTGAATCCCATTGTCATTCACAGTGAGTGATCATGTGTTCTTAGGGATCTCCCTAAGGATTGGACATCATCATTTTTGGATTAAAGGAAATTTATCCCCCCAATATGTTGGTTATTTTGAGATACTAGAATGGGTTTGATAGGTGGTATATTAGTTGGAATTACCACAATGATTTAGTTTGGTGAAAAATGTGTTTCATGAATCTAAGCTCAAAATGTATCAACTTGATCTTGACCATGTGATCATATGGGTTCACATTGACCTATATCCAGATGGTTTATTGGAACATATCCTAGTGTCACACCCCAAGCTTCCACGGTACGTTTCCCTTTGAATAATGTACTAGCTTTGGTTGTACACAACTTTGAGTTTTAACACACCGCGACCAATGAAACTAGCCGTTATGAATAGTAATACCCAATTTTTGAAATTTTAGAAATTTTAATTTTCAAAATGGACTTTATTTTTGGATTTGGAATATCAAATTATCTTAGGGTGAATTTTTGGTGTTTTTATGAGAACTTTCAATTTTTGATGAATAGTTAAAAACATTGCGTTATTGTTTAAAACCGACTTTTTATTTAAATAATTAGTAATTTTATTTTTAATTAATTTTGGTCAAAATAGATACATAATACCTATATATGTTCAATTTAATTCATTGGAGTAATTTTATAATAAGTTTAGGTGTATACAATTTTATTTAACTTTTTACCGTCTTTTACCCAACTTCTAGGAGAATTTAAAAATTTGCATAAAACATAATTTTACCGCTTCTTTGAGTTGAATTTCAAAAATCCGAGAGACACAGTTGACATTAGTAAGTAAAATGTGGTTCAATAAGATGAAAATATTGTTTGGCTAATTGTTACTTTTTACTTTTATGTACTACAGTTAAAAGTAAATAGGGCAATTAAGGGTAAAAATGATATCCTAATTAACCTAACACATGTCCTAATTATATTGGATAAGTGTAATTTGACTAGAAACCCTTAGGAATAAAATATGACCCCCTTTGGTCCACTTGTATTAGATTAGGAAATTTATTATTATTTTATTTAAATAAGAGTTAAAAGTGTTAAATTCAAAGTTTAATAGCTAAACCATTTTTGATATAGGGTTACACACCATATAAATTCAACTATAAATATTCATTAAAAAGATAAAAGGATTTTCTACATAATGGTATTTTATTTATAATTTTTATACATTAAATAATTTAATTTATTTATGAAACAATTATGATGCAATAATTACCTTATTAATGAACTATTAAAATAATTGATATTATAAATATCCAAATAAATGTAAATTGAGACTTTTGATGAATTACACTATTATTCTAGGTTAATATGACATTTTCAAGTTGATTGAATAATTTTTTTTCGAAGTAATCAAACTGTTATGAGTTTCACAAAAACCAAATACTAAATAGTGTCAAAATTGACATAATTGAGTTTTTAAAACAAACACTATATTATTAATTTATATAATATTCTTAAAAATCTAAGGTTCAGCCAAAGGACTTAGATAAGGTTATATATATTAATAATGAACCATTTGGGGTTCTCTTGGCCGGTTATAGTAGGTTTATTAACCATATAATATAAAAATACAAAGAGACATCTTAAATGTCAAACTATTTAGCTAAGAGTTAAATCTAAAAGATAACAAAAATGGCTTACGTAACCAAGAATATAAATGAAAATTAATCAGTTAACACCCAAAACAATGATACTAATGAAATATTATTAACAAAGAAATATTATAAGATCATATATGATATCATATTTATGTATATGATTCTTTTATAATTTAATAACAATGTTTTAACTATTATACAGGAGGTTAACATACCATCAACTAAGAAAAAGTACAAGGTAAGGGTTAATTCCTCAATCTCATTATTATATGAGATTATTTATGAGTAAGTATTTACTGGGAAACATTTATCATCAATTTCCATATTTCATAAAAATGTTTTCAAAAGGAATATTTTAAGGTTTTATGGAAGGGTCTATTTAACTATATCATCATTTTAAATATTCTATATATTTAGCTTTCTAAATCTTTTTAATTAATGTCAATGTTTTCAAAATGATTTTAAGGATTTATTTATATGGACATCATTGCTTTAAAATGCTAATTCCTTTCAAAGTTTCAAAATGGTATGGGACACTTTGATTCAAAAATGCCTTTAAATGTATCCCTTTCTAAATTATGTGACTTTTAAATGATTTTGAAAAAAAGGAAAGAGATATTTATCTCAAATAGTTTTGATTTCATCTATGTCAACATACTTTGATGGATTTTAGACTTGTTTGGAGTTGATTCATTATGATAAAAATCTTCCATATTATATTGAAGGTTTGGTGATATGTTCGACTCTGGATGTGTTATTTTTATACCATTCATGGTTTATGGTTAACGTATTGAAATTTCATATGCTAGTTTTAATATGAGTGTTTATGTTATGTTTCAACCTTTCATATGAGGAATGAATTTGATTTAGTAAGTGATGGGTGGATTCCACTATAGCTCCTCGCTGCAACGGTAGGTCTAATGAGACAAACTAGTGTCTTGGCATAAGGTCTTTACAAAATATTATTTGTAGTCTTGGCATAAGGCCTTGATTATGTGGTTATGAAGTCTGGAATTATGCATTCCATCATTATTAAAGTTGCTATTGATATTGCATATGATTATTCGACTAGTAGAATATCCATGTGAATATGTAAATGGAATTATTTGATTTTATATTTTCCATATTATGCTGAAGTTTAAGTTTAAAAGGATTTTTTTAGTCTTATACATTGCCTTAAATGTTTATGCTTATTTATGAAAGTTTTCGCTATATTGTTATCTTTACTGAGCATCTGAGCTCATCCCTTTCTATGTTTTATTTTTCCCAGAATGTGAATAAGTATTTTATGGTTGAACTATAGGGATATGATAATGATATAAGTGTGTTAAAAATGGGACAAAATGTTGTTGATGTTATTATTTCATGTTGTAATGTAAAACTTAGGAATATATCTAGTACTTCCAAGGATACTAAACTGATCGGTATTTCAGTACATGATTACTTGTATTATTCCAATGTTATGTAATAATGTACTAAATTTGGGTAACTAGGGTCGGGGAATTACAGTTGGTATCAGAGGAATTTTAGTACAAACCTTGGAAGCTAGATTTAGAAAAACTCTGATTAAAGAACAATACCTTAAGATAGACTTTGACGATTAGTATATAAGAACTTCCTATAATTTTGGTAATGTAGAGATTTTGTGAGTTTTCCAAGCAATACATCCCTGTCTAGATACAAGTAGGTAGAGGCAGCTCTGGCATAGATGTACCTAGGGGTAAAACCTTAAAACACTTCTTTGATCTTGACTTGAACATGAATTGGTGCACGACAATGGGCCTTGCTGTGCTCTGGTTTACGACACTCCTAGGGGATATACTTAGGATAATTCACACTTTGTTTACACACTATTATGAAGGATTTATGAGTATATACCTCATCAAACAAAACATTTTTATGATTATGGATTATATCGATAAACTATTCAATTTATGTTAAGTGTTTTACAACTTTGGAATTATGTATTGTGATTCATAAACTAATCTTGTGTATGTCATTTTTTAGAAATGACACCTAGTAGAAGGAATGGAAACCATATCGACGCCTGTAATCCATGTAGGTATTTCCCTCCTACTCAAGATAATTATAGTGGAACTGGTGATGCAACTGGTGCTGATCAGCTTATCACCATACTAGGACAACTCAATCAGGTTATGAATAATAACCATACCCATATGGAGGACCTTGATCCACAACATGGAGGATCAATGTTAGACCGCTTCATGAGGAAACAACCACCAAAATTCAATGAGAGTACAAATCCATTAGTAGATCAGCAATGGATAAATTCCTTAGAGAAAATATTTCATGCTTTGGGGAGTAGCGAAAGGGAAAAGTTGTCATAGTAGTTTATCACCTCACGAGAGAGTCAGATCAATGACGATCATTAATCCAAAACACAAAGGAAGATGAAGAAGTATATAACATGGAATTTAGGACGTTTAAAGAGATTTTATTAGAAAAATACTTTCCTCGTGACCATCGAGCGGATATGGAAATCCAATTTCTGAGTCTGAGGAAAAAGGAGGATGAGAATGTCGAAAAGTATGAGGCCAATTTTAAAAGGCTAGAAAGGCATGCAACATATTATATAAGTAACCCAAGTTTTAAGATTTATCTATTATTTTATTTTTTAAAACCATTTCTCCATCGAGCATTAGTCTCACAATCCTTCTCATCAAACAAAGATATATTCAAATGCACTATCAACATAGAAAAGGAATTATCTATGTTTTATGAATTTAAAGTAAAGAATGTGAAAAAGTGATTTTCTGAACACTCTGGAAATAGAAATAAGGGGATTAAGGGAAAATTTGAATATCCATCCTACGATAAATGTGGGAAGAAACACCCCGGTACTTGCCTGAAGGGAATGGGAGTTTGTTACAAGTGTGGTGAAAAAGGCCACCAAGCTCGTTATTGCTAGGGGAATAAAGAGTCTGGAAATATTTAATGATACAATTTTAGAGAAAAGGGGCATTATGAAAATGAATTTCCTAAGTGACAAGGGTACTTACCTTAGAAAAGGTCAATGGAGAAAGGCCAAGCCTATGTGATCACTATTGCTGATGTTGAAGCTCCGAAAGACATGGTGGAAGGTAGTCTAATGGTTTCATCAAGTTTAGACAATGATTTATTTGATTCTAGATCATCGAATTATTTCATATCTTCCTAGTTTTCTAAGAAAATTATATATTTTCAATTTTACTTAACAAGAAAGTTGTTAGTCAAAACACCTAAAGGAAGTATCATCACAAAAACGTTTTATGAATCAGTTCTCATTAGGGAATATAAATGTTCTTTATATGCTGATCTCACTATCATACCCATGATTTAATTTGATATAATCCTCAAAATGGATTGGCTTTCAGACCATGATGCAAAAATTTATTTTAAGAAGAAGGGTGTTACAATTTTCGATGATGATAAGGAGTACCTTTTCTTTAGAGTCAAAATGTCACCACCTGATTCTTATCTAGATCCGCCCCCAGTAGCTCTACTAAATTCAATTATTTGGGAAAAAAATAATGAAATAACTATGGTTGAGTAATATAATGTTCAAATAGAGTACGTACATATTATGAAAGAATATGTTGATTTGTTTTCAGAGGATTTACCTGGACATCCTCCAGAATGAGAAATTGAGTTTTCCATTGATTTAATTCCTGGTTCACGGACCATATCGAAGAACCCTTATAGAATGTCCATTATGGAATTAGTATAACTAAATAAAAAAATAGAGGAATTGAGTAATAAGGTATTTATTCTACCTAGTGTTTCTCCACGGGGAGCCCCTGACCTTTTTGTTAAGAAGAAAAATGGATCTATGAGGTTGTGCATTGACTACAGGGAGATCAATGCTACAACAATAAAGTACAAGTATCACCTACCTCAAATTGATGATTTATTTGATCAAATTCATGGAGCTCAATATTTTTCAAAGATTGACCTTCGATCTAGATACCATTAGTTGTGCGTGAAGAAGGAATACATTCTGAAGACAACATTTTGAACCAGGTACGGGCATTACAAGTTTACAGTAATGCCATTTGGATTGACTAATTCACCCTCTGTCTTCACGGATCTAATGAATAGAGTTTTCAAGGAATATCTTAATGGAATTTTAGTGGTATTTTTTGATGATATCTTGGTATACTCCAAAATCTATAAAGATCATGAAAATCACTTGCGCATTATTCTAAAGACTCTTAGAAGAAATTAATTATATGGGAAGTTTAGAAAGTGTTAATTTTGGCTTCATGAGATTTCTTTTATTGTCCATATTGTCTCTAAGGATGGAATCTCTGTTGATCCTTCAAAGACCACGACAATCCAAGAATGACTAGCACTGACGAGTATAATTGTGGTACATAGTTTTATTGGTTTAGCATGTTATTTTTGACATTTCATCCAGAATTTTTCCCGGTTGGCTAACCAATTAACCAAATCACACGTAAAGGGGTTAAATTTGTTTGGACAAAAGAGTGTGAGGAATTTTTTGAAGAACTGAAGTTAATATTAGTGGATAATCTTATCTTGACTCTACCATCAGGGAACGATGGGTTTGTTATTTATAGTGATGCTTCAAATAAAGGACTTGGTTGTGTCCTTATGCAGAATGATAGAGTTATTTCTTATGCATCACTATTGCTAAAAATTCAAGGGAAAAACTATCCTACTCATGATCTTGAGTTATAAACTATAATCTTTGCTCTGAAAATATGGAAACACTATCTCTATAGTGAAAAATGTGAGATTTATACTGATCACAAGAGTTTGAAGTATATTTTATCATAGATATAATTCAACATGAGGAAAATATGATGGCTTGACTAATCAAGGATTATGATTTCACTATACACTACCACCTGGGGAAGGAAAATAATGTGGAAGATGCTTTGTGTAGAAAGTATCATGGAGTTTTTAACAAGATGATAGTTGAAAAGGATCTTATATACATGGATCTAGTAAAGATGGATATGGGAATAACCATGGAAGGTGAAACATAAATTCTTTTTCAAATGGTTTCCAAACCATCTTTACTAGAAAGGATAAAAATTTCTCAAACTGAGGATGAGTAATTTCAAAAGAAAATTAAAGCTATGAACAACGTGAGATTGATAGAATTCGTATATGAAGATGGAATTTTGAAATTTGGAAAGAGACATTGAGTTCCTGATATACCTGGTCTAAAAAGGGAATGGTTAGATGATGCTCCTAGATCCAATTTATCTATACACCTTGGTAGTACTATGATGTATAGAGATTTGAGTGAACATTTTGTTGGGACAACATGAAGAGAGAGATTGCTGATTTTGTGTCGAGATGTATGGTTTTCCAAACAGTGAAAGTTGGAAGAAAACATCCTAGAGGAGTCATGCAACCTCTTCCCATACCTGAGTGGAAATGGGATGATATTACGATGGACTTTGTCAGGGGACTACCATAGACTCCTAGAATAAATGATGCAATATGGGTCATTATTGATCGTCTTACCAAGTCATCAAATTTTCATGCTATAAGAGAAGATTTACCAATTGAACATTTAGTAAGATTATATATTAATGAAGTTTTAAGACTTCATGGAGTACCCCTATCAATTGTTTCTGATCGTGATCCTCATTTTACATCAAGATTCTGGAATGGTCTTCAGAAATTCCTGGATACTAAACATCATTTGAGCACTGCCTACCACCCTCAAACTAATAGACAATCAGAACAGACTATTCAAACATTAGAAGACATGTTGATATCTTACTCACTTGACTTTCAAGGTATGTGGGATCAATATTTACCTCTGGTAGAATTTTTATATAACAATAGCTTCCATTCAAGTATTTAGATGGAACCATATGAAGCATCATACAGAAAGAAATGTCACACACCAACTTGTTGGGATGATGTTGGTGAAAGAAATCTCTTAGGCCCAGAACTTTTTGAGGAAACAATGGAAAAGGTGAAGGTTATCCAAACCCACATCAAAGAATACCAACGTAGGGAAAAGAGCTATGCCGATAACTGAAGGAAGTATATGGAATTTCATGTAGGAGACCATGTTTTCTTGAAGGAATCTCCAATAGAAGGGTGTTATACGTTTTAGTAAGAAGGGTAAATTGATTCCCAGGTACATCGGACCTTTCGAAACTCTAGAACGAATTGGAGTTGTTGCTTATCGTTTGGTAATGCCTCTAAGTATCTCCAAAGTTCATGATGTGTTCCACGTATCACTATTGAGAAAATACATGCCTGACCCAAAGCATGCAATCACCTATGAGGAAATTGAACTGGAACCTGATATATCTCATTGTGAAGAGCCTATTAAAATTTTTGATACCCAAGAACAAGTGATGAGAAACCGGATGACTCGTCTGGTAAAAGTTCTACGGAGAAACCATAAGATGGAAGAGACAACGTGGGAACCTGAGGAACTTATGATGAAGAACCACTTGAATCTTTTTATACAATAATATTATAGAAATTTAAAGGATGAAATTATTTTAAGGAGGGTAGAATATAACACCCTAATATTCCACGATACATTTACCTTTGAATAATGCAGTAGCTTGCATTGTACACAACTTGGAGTTTTAACACACCACGACCAATGAAACCAGCTGTTATGAATAATAATACACACTATTTGAAATTTTATATATTTTAATTTTCAAAATGGACTTTATTTTTGGATTTGTAATATCAAAATTATCTTAGGGTGAAGTTTTGGTATTTTTCCGAGAACTTTCAATTTTTGATGAATAGTGAAAAACACTGCGTTATTGTTTAAAACCAAATTTTTATTTAAATAATTAGTTATTTTATTTTAATTTATTTTCAGTCAAAATAGATACATAATATCTATATATTTTCAATTTAATTCATTGGAGTCATTTTTATAATAATTTTAAATATATAAAATTTTATTGACCCTTTTACCGTCTTTTACCCACCATCTAAGAGAATTTACAAATTTTCATAAAACATAATTTTACCGCTTCTGTGAGATGAATTTCAAAACTCATAGAGACATGGTTGAAATCAGTAAGTAAAATTTGGTTCAATAAGTTGAAAATAATTTTTGTTGAATAGTAACTTTTGACTTTTATTTATCATGGTTAAAAATAAATAGGGTAATTAAGGGTAAAAATGGTTTCATAATTACCCTAAAACATGTTCTAATTCTATTGGATAAATGTAATTAGACAAAAAACAACCTTAGGAATACAATATGACCCCCTTTGGTCCACTTGTATTAGATTATGACATTTATTATTATTTTATTTATAGAAGAGTTAAAAGTGTTAAATTCAAAGTTTAATAACTAAACCATTTTTAATATAAGGTTACACAAAATATAAATTCGACTATAAACATTACTTATAAATATAAAAATATTTCCTACAAAATTTTAATTTATTTATAATTTTTGAACATTTAATAATTTAATTTATTTAAGACACAATGATGATGCAGTAATTACCTTAACAATGAAATATTAAAATAATTGATATTATAAATATACACATAAATGTAAATTGAGACTTAGGATGAATTAAAAAAATTTTATTGATTACTATGACATGTTAGGGTTGACTGAATAATTTTTTCTCAAAGTAATCATGTTGTTATGATTCTCACAAAAACCAAATACTAAATAGTGTCAAAATTGACATAATTGAGTTTTTAAAACAAATACTATATTATTAATTGATATAATATTCCTAAGAATATAAGGATCAGATGAAGAACTTATATAAGGTTATATATGTTAATAATTAACCACTTGGGGTTCTCTTGGCTTGTTATAGTATGTTTATTAACTATTTAATATAAAAATACAAAGAGACGTGGTAAATGTCAAACTATTTAACTAAGAGTTAAATATAAAAGATAAGGTTAATATGGTGACCTAAACCTATCAAAAACCTATTTATTGAGAGGTTTTTGACCCATACCCACCTTATCCTCTAAAAAAATCATTTTTGAGCCATTATAAACCAAAAATAATTTTATTATAAAATAAATTTCAAGCTTTTCCTAAAGTGACCCTCACCTCTATTATAAAAGGGTACTTCCCCTTCTCTTAAATTCACACCTCCAAAGGAATTTGGATCGAACAAAACCTACCCAAATATCCTATCAACTATCCTACCTTATACCTAGATGACTTACTTTGATCATAAATCCAACCTAAGGATCCCTTTTGATCAACTCAAAAGGAAACACCCGAAGAAGAGGTAATAATTTCAGCACCCTCTTTCATGTTTTTTTCTTCTTCCACTTCCACTTTCGTTGTTGTTTCCAAACCAAAATAATAAATCCAGTACCTTCTAAATAATATGATGTTATTATAAATATGGTACAACCATATTCATTATTCTATCTATCCAATAAATGACAAAGTCACCATACGCGTGTACGTACGGCTTACCGTCTCCATGTCGTGGTGTAGTTTGTTAATCAAACACTTAATTATTTGGATGGGTATAATAATGAGTATAAATATTTTAAATAATAAATATAACATTTTAATGATTATTTATATATTATATACCATCCAATTACAAACTATTTCACTATAAATATAATGATATTCTCTCTCGTACGTACGTACGGATTGCCGTCTCCACGAACAGGATGAGATTCATTCCCCGTCGTAATCATTCAAGAATAATTTTCATTTTATGATTAAAAATAATGTTTATGAACATAATATAATTCTATATATAAATCAAATACATCCCATCCATAGCAAACATGGATTACGTACCCAAACATATAAAGGAAAACGAATCAGTTAACTCCTGAAACGATGATACTACTGAAATATTATTAACAAAGAAATATTATAAGATCATATATGATATAATATTTATGTATATGATTCTTGTATAATTTAATAACAATGTTTTAACTATTATACAGGAGGTTAAACTACCATCGACTAAGGAAAAGTAAAAGGTAAGGGTTAATTTCTCAATCTCATTATTATCTGAGATTGTTTATGAGTAAGTATTTACTGGGACATATTTATCATAAATTTCCATATTTCATAAAACTGTTTCCAAAAGGAATCTTTTAAGGTTTTATGGAAGGGTCAATTTAACTATATCATCATTTTAAATGTTTTAAATATTTATTTTTCTCAATATTTTTAATTTATGTCCATGTTTTCAAAATGATTTTAAGGATTTATTTATATAGACATCATTGTTTTAAAATGTTTATTACTTTCCAATTTTCAAAGTGGTATGGGAAACTTTGATTAAAAAGATTATTTAAATTTATCCCTTTCTAAATTAAGTTACTTTTAATTTATTTTAAAAAAAATAAAGAGATATTTATATCAAATAGTTTTAATTTCATCTATGTCAACATCTTTTGATGGATTTTACACTTTTTTGATGTTGATTCATTATGATACAAATATTCCATATTGTATTGAAATTTTTGAGATATTTTTGAATGTGGATGTGTTAATTTTATAACATTCAGGGTTTATGGTAAATGTATTAACATTTTATATGCTCGTTTTAACATGAATGTTTATGTTATGTTTCAACCTTTTAAATGAGGAATGCATTGGACTTAGTATGTGATGAGTGGAGCCTAATATAGCTCCTAGACGCATCTGTAGGTCTAATGAGACAAACTAGTGTCTTGGCACAAGGTCTTAACAAAATCTTATTTGTAGTCTTGGAACAAGGCCTTGAGTATGTGGTTATGAAGTCTGGAATTATGAAGTCCATCATTATGAAAGTGGCTATTGATATTGCATGTTATTATTCAACTATTATAATATCCATGTGAATAAGTAAATGGAGTTATTTTACTTTATCTTTTCATATTATGCTGAAGTTTAAATTTAAAAAGGCTTTTTTAGTCTGATACATTACCTTAAATGTTTAGGCTTATTTATGAAAGTTTCCACTATATTTTTATCTTTACTGAGCATCTGAGCTCACCCCTTTCTATGTTTTATTTTTCCCTGGATGTATAGAAGTATTTTATGGTTGACCTAAAGGGATATGATAGGGTTATATGTGTGTTCAAATGGGAAAAAATGTTTTTGTTGTTTTTATTTCATGAGGTAATGTAAAACTTATGAATATATCTAGTACTTCCAAGACTGCTAAACTGATCAGTCTTTCGGGACATGATTCCTTGGATCATGCCAATGTTATGTACTAATGCACCGACTCTGGGTAACTGGGGTCAGGGCATTACACCCGGTGCAGATTGTGGATAAGTAAGATAAATTCTTGTGTCGAAAAATAATCACTCTATTGCAGGTTTTATGAAAAAATAGTCATATTTAGGAGGAGACATGGGAACACTAGAAGGAAATGAAAGAGTAATGGCCGAAACTATTTCAAGGTAGTGACAATTTTCTACTTTCTGAGAATGGAAAGACCAATGACTGGAGAATGTAATACCCTTGATTTCTGTCATATAACCCTTAAATTGTGGTTTTTATGTTTATAAACTGTAAAAGTGAATTATGGAAGATTTGGGTGAAGTTTTGATAAATTTTTGGGGGAAAAGGGGATGCGCACGGGCATCACACAATTTTTATAAACCATGCGAAAATTTGAGAAGAAACCATGAAAAGTAAAAGTTTTAAGGCAGTAGCATCGACACAATGTGCAAATGGATAGGGGGCCATGTGAGGAGGTTGTACGAGGGTTTCTGTAAGGCTGTATCTGACAAAAGGTTAGCACACCATTTGTTTAACCGTGTGAACTAACCATGCAAAAAGTTAAAGTTAGATCCTAAAAAATAGGATCTCACTCTTTTGCCTCTAACTCCATCATTTTTCCCCTTTGTGAACCTAACTCTAGATTATTCTCCATTGAAGTTATGAGAACCTATACTAGGTGATTTGGAATCAATCTAGTTCCTTCTCTTGGTTTTATCAATCCCAATTCTTGTAGTAAGTGTCGTTCTTCACTGTTCTTGTCACATTTTCTTAGATCTACTTTGATCTACATCTCCTCTCTTAGGGAATTAACATATCTATTCCTGTTATGGGTATATCTATGTTTTTGGATATGAATTATGATGATAGTTGTTATTTTTATTGGTAGGAGAAGAGATAGTATGAGGTTTCATGAAGAATCAACATGGTTTTCTTGAGATTTCTTTATCCATTTTCGATTTTCATCAAAACCTTCAAGGTTAGTGGCTTCACTCTAGACTTCTCTTAGTAGAAATGAATGGCATGGTTTCAAATTGATTTTTTTGTGTGTGGATTTGATTTTGATTTGGCTGATTTATGATATACAGAAACCCTATTTTGTGATGGTTTTTTGATAATCTGGAAAATTGGTGCTTCAATTAAAGTGTTTGGATTTTGATTTTAAAATGAAGATGTTAAAGTTGGGTTTTTCTGGAATGATGGTAAATGGATTTTATAAAAAGGGTTTTCAATAAAATGAATTTTTTTATTGAGATGAAATGGGTTTTTGGAATTTACTTGTTTAAATGGGTTTCAATAAAAGAACAGTTTTATTGAAATGGTTTGGAATGGTTATTTGAAATAGTTTTGGCATAATAGTGGTGTGTGTAGAACACATTTATGAGGATTGGTTGGAATATGAACTTGTGCTTGATGCCAAAGGTGTATTGGAACATGTGGTGTAATTATCATGTGATGACATGGTAGATCGATGAGAGACTGCTCAGGAGTATGGAACTGTCATAATGAATCATGCATGGATGAATGTGTGAATAATTTTAATGGAAGGGTTATTCCAAAATGTGAATGAGAAATGGTTTTAAGGACATTTTTGGTTGTTTTGTTGAGAATATGACTTGATGGAAAAATTGGTGTTAATAGAACTTGGTGACTTTTTGGTTATAGATGGTTTTGGAACTTGTTTATATTTAGTTATAAACTGTTTTTGGAAATTGTTTTAAATAAACTATTATATGTAAGTGTTTCTAACCTTCTATCATAGTGGCGTGAGTTGGGAAGTCTTTGGGGAAAACCTATTGAGTTTTATACTCACACCTACTTTGGAACTTTGGTTATTTTGCAAATGATATCTTCTGGGACATGGGAGAAGGTAAAGTATCACATGTTTTATCACCACCTCATGATACTTGGTATGCTTGGTGATGTTGGATCATGGAGCATGTAGAGCATAGATTCTTGCGGTTGTCTTGGAATTATTGTAGTTATTTTCCATTATTGATTTTAATAGTTGTTTGTCTTCTGCTATAGTGAGCCTTGGTTTGGTTTTGATATAAATGATGTGGTTGATTTCAATTTCATTTATTCATGCATCATATAGTGGGTTGTTTGGTTATGGTTTTTTGGTTAGTGGTTTACTTATTAAAGGTTAAATCATCCCCCACTTTCATTTGAAACCCTCCAACATTTATTTCCAGCCTTTGGCATATTGGGGATGCCTTTCACGGCCTAGTAATAATATTTTGTGTTCACAATCCAATGGGAATAAGTAGGTCATTACACCATCACACTAGAACCTTGTGATTTTCATCAAGTGGATGGAAGTGAAGCTAATCGATACAACATCCATGGTGTAACTTCAATTTATTGTTCGTGGAGGATAAAATTGAAAACTCAGAGATACAATGGCTTCCTTAAGTGTGTAAGAGTTGTGAGACATATCTCTTGTGAGGTTTTTAAACCAAGAGTGTTAGTGAGATCACTTGGAATTATAAATTTTTTGAAAATCGTATTTTGGTATATAGAAACAATTTTAGTGTATAATCCTTAGAATATCCTAGTTTGGGTGAACCATTTAAAACTATTATGTCATACTTTTTCCTTTATTGTGTCATATTCAATGTGAGGGTGATATTATTCCTATTAATGGTGGAAAAATTCAATGGAGTGGTTCAAAAGAAAATATTTACATACCATAATTCAACACCACCCCATGTTATTTACCTTTCTTAGGACCAACATGTGGTATTAGTGCTAAAGGTTCTTAGTAGAGTGTTTTGAATCTAAAGTGATAATAGTAGCTATCAACCATAATAGAACTTTTATCATTAATAGAAACAATTTTTAGCTATAGAATTATTACATACATCACTATTCCTTATTATTAGGAATAAATGTTTACAGATATTCCATTCCTTGAATTTTATCCAACATGGACAATGAAGCTTTATCATAGATTGAGTGAAGAGAACTTGATGCTGACACAAAAGGAGTCGATGTGTTGTGGGGAGGATTATCCAATTATATACACAGAAATGTTTTGTTTTTTAAATCCTTACATGATATTTGTAAAAAACATACCAACATTTATGAAGGTCATTCCGAGGTTTATGAAGACAAATCGTAGGGTTTTTTGGAACAAGTATAATGATTTGAGGATACACCCAAATTATGTTGTTGTTCATTCTTTTTCTAGGTAAACATTATTATAGAGAATATGACTGAAATTGGGGAAGCTATTAAGGATATTATAATGGTAAATATGATCTTGAGAATATTAATATAACATTTAAATGTAATGTTATTAGTTCTTAAAGATAATAATCCAATGGATGTGATGCCATATAGTATTCAAAACACTCTCATTATATACCATATGAGGTAAAATGACAATGAGTCCACAATAAAAGAGAATTATTAGGAAGTGGCGTTTAATGTAATGAATAAAATCAGTCTAGAAGAAGATCCCAATTAAATGGAAGTTGATGCGGGTGGTCTTTCATATCATAACACATTAAAAGGGTAAAATAAAAATTCAAATGAAAGATTCCAAATTTTTTCTTTAAATGTTTGAATGTTGGGAATCTTGCAAAAAATTTCCCATTGAATTTTTTAGATAACGTTGAAGATGAATAACCCCTAAAGAAACCATGTAATGGTGTGAGAGTTAATATGAGTTCATAGAAGAAATTATTCAAGAAGAATAATTATCCTTCAAAAGAATATTCTAGCATGAAATAAACAAAATTATACAATATTAAGAATGTATGGAATTAGATAAATAATTTCTTGTCGTTATAAAAGACATAAAATAATTAAAGGACATCAATGATGAATATACAAAAGATGAGTAGAGAGTTTCCCCAAAAGTTCGTTGGAAACCTCACATGATGGTATTTAAGTTTAGATGTCCAAAATAAAGAAAGAAAATGGTGTTTCATATGACTCAAAATTATATATGTAGTATAAATAATAATAGAAATTTGAGTTAAAGGTTGAGATTGAATGTATCATATTTTTGAAATTATAGAAACATGAATAAAATTGATCTAAATCCCTAAATTGAATAGAAAGTCTAGATTATTGATGTATTTACTAATTATTTGAAAAATAATATCAAAATAGTCAAATAAATCAAAGTTAAACTCACAATTTGTGATAAAATATATATGACCAAGTGATAATTCTAACTCCAAACATAATATTACAGAGTTTGACTATGCAGATTCTTAATGAAGCTAAAGAAGAAAAAGGGGGATAATAGAAAAATGTGACGCTTATCCCTTGGTATGATATTTCTAGGATAAAGAAAATCCACTTAATAGTTTGATCATAAAATATATTTTTTATGTTTGATGTGAAACCACAAATTCCCTGACCTTGGAGGAAGTTTTATTTTCATAACTCATGACAAACTATAAAAGTTGAAAAAGGGAGAAACAATGTCACACAATGATACACCATAAATATTGTGGTATTTATATATATATATATATATAGATCACACACAATATGTGTGTCTTGTATTGAAAATGAATTTCAAGGTTCTATATAAATAAGGTCCAATGAGAAGAAATTATTATACTCGATATGTTTTTAATAACTACTGTTTTCAATGTAAATGTTTTGAACAAAAATGAAAACATTTACCCATAAAGGGTACAATTAAGTGTTCCAATAGAGTCCAAAAAAATATATCTCAACACCTAAAATAATCATAATTTAGGACTAATACTATTAATAAATTTATTTCCCTATAATATTAAGATGTTTTAATGGACGTTTAGGAAGAATAACATTCATCACCAAAGGAAGTGAGGCTGTAGTAATGGAATAATAAATAAAATGTTGATAAGGAAACCCTTATTGAAATTTATTTAATGGAAAAAAAGAAATAATAATTATGTATTCTGGACATCAATTATACTCCCCACATGAAGTGAAACAAATATCTTATCATGGGCATCAAATATGAAAAATATTTTGTCATTCTATTTGTAAACAATGAAGGTATAAAGACCATTACACCCAAAAAATCTATAATTGGATTAAAATAATTGATTTTCAAGGATGTTTAGTGTTTCAGGGAATTATTAAAAATGTTATAAGTGCAATCTTATTGTGTGAATTAATAAATTCTAATTTCTAGGAGGATACACGCATCATCAAGAGAACATATTATTCAGTTGTGATACGAGGGATACATAAAAATGGGAATCACTAACTCATTGGTGGAGAATAAGATAATTTTTTTTATCCATGGAGTGATAGAAAATGGTGTGTTATAGATTCAATATGTTCATAATTTCAATTTAATTTCTGTTTTCAAAATCCAACCAAAATTATGAACTAATGGATAATTTTCATATTTTTAGATTAAAAGAATAATTTGGGTTGAATTGAAAAATGGATGAATTATGGATTTATATTTTTATTCATTTTTTATAATTATTAGTAAATATGAAATTTTTATATGATGATTTAATAATAATTTTTTATTATATCACTAATTTGGAAACTGCTTGGATATTCCAGTTTTACCCTTTGAACTACACTTTAGTATTTTTATTTTAAAAATTTCTAAATATCAAATTTGAATTTGAAAATTTTTGACAAATTTTTTTAAAAGTCTGGGATTCATATTTTATTATAATATATTTATAGAGTTAATGATTTTTTATGAATCTAACATTCCCATAATTCAACCTTGGACTGGATTTTTTATCTTGAACTTACTTGAATTATTAGACCATAAATTGTACATCAACACTTGGATTTTTTTGAACTTTTTTCACCAAAAAGAGGAATCCTAAAATAAAATTTAATTAAACCAGAAAAACCTAATGTTAAGTAATTATGATTCTCAACTAATCATGAAAAAAAGATATATACATTGATTTTATTTTTAACTTGAGTGTGAAATTTTATTAGCCATTTTGAAGCTTCAAACATGATCATAAGACATGAATCCAAATTTAATACATTGGGGACCGACCATAAATCTCAATTTTAATATTTTATGTCACATAATAATGGTTTTTAAATACTTATGATGAAATCATAAAGATATGACAATTTTGAAAATGCAGTAGAATTTTTTGGGACTTTCAGGAGAACTTGAGGTCATCATGTAAGCTCTCACACAACTAAACAGGGGTTTCCACTTGAAAAATAATATGAAAATATTTTGATAAAAAACAAATATAAAATATGTTGATTTTATGGAAGACCATATCATGTGAGATCTACTTTTCTTGGAATAAGGAATCTTTTAGTTTTCAAAAGAGAAGATCAGAAAAGGTTTGACCAAAAATAAAGAAGAAGTAAAATCCAGTCCCATGAAGAAGAAATGTAGAATCATAAAAATAATAGGGAAAATAACTATTTAGGTGATAAATAGATATATGTGACATCTAGTTGGATTATTACTACTGTATATTAACTTTTATACTTTAGTTTCATTATTTTTATTCTCTAATCGCTTATTTTAATAAAGTGTTTTTATGTCATTCTCTCTATCTCTTATTTCCTCTTCCCATTAATTCTTCACTATGAACTATCATAATCATTATAAGGAGTAAAAAACTTGAGAAATAACCTAATGGAGTAATCCAGTGTTTGAAACTAATTCTATGTTTCTTATTTTCTTTGAGTTCTTCTTAAGATGATCTATAATGTGTGTAATATTTGATATGGGTTTCTAAAGTATAACTACTTATTTTATACATTTCTGCTTCAATTAAGGGGCTGAGGGTGTAGTGTAGAAAGTGAGTGAACAATATATTCACAACTATGATAGAAGAGGGTAATTATAATTATAATGAAGTGAAATCACTAAGGTAATAAGAAACAAGTCAATAGATGTTACAACCAGATCACTCACACTTTTGAAAACCATTTCTCTCTGACCTTCATTACTTCTATTTTCATTTCATATGAATACTTACTTTTATGTTTTTCATTTATCAAAAAAAAATACAATGTTAATTTCTTTCATAAATAAAAAATTACAAAAATATAATAAGTGAATTTAAAATAAGAAGTGATTGGATTAAAAAATCTCCTCATGTTAGATGACCATGGTTAACCTCTATGTTTCATTATGAAATAAACTATAACTTTTTTTATTTACATATAATAGGAATGTACCTTTAAGAATTAAAAAGATAATATTGATAATTATTTTAACATAACTGAGGAAGAAGGAAAGTCCAAACCCAAAAATTTCTATACATATAAATAATATGAGGGTGTCACTATTGAGGGGATCAACCACTACAATGTGAAATCTATATGAATTCCTACTAATTTAGATTAGTTTTTATATTTTAGTTTTCTTAATTTCCTTCTACCATAACATATTTTTAACCTTGTTCTCATTTTATTCTTTCTCTCTCTCATTTCATCTCTCCATTTATCTTCACTCTGAACTATCATACTTATAATCATGAGTAACTGACCCATAGAATATCCTGAGGGAGTAATACAATTCTTGAAACTAAATCTATTTTTTTATTTTCAATTATTTAATTGAAAGATGATATGTATTGAGTGCAATCCTCACTATTATTGTATAATTATTAACTATCTATTTTATACTTTTCTTGTAGCGATTCAAGTTTTAGTAAAACATTTCTCTATAAATAAATACCATATTTGATATCTTGATCTACACACAAATATGAAAGAAAAAATATACACCATTGTAATGTATCCTATAATTGGAAGGTATAAACAACATTAATTGATTTTTGATATATATATATAGGAATAAAACAAAATAAAGTCCACTTTATATAAAGAATCAACTAGAAAATCTAACCAATTAATAAAATATTTGTTGTAATTTTTTTTTCAATTATAATACTTTTTTGTATGAGTACAAGATTAAAATTATTTTAATTAGTAATTAATTGGAAATAGGAAGAATAATAGTTAATATACCAAAATTTATTTAGCTATAAAAGTTTTTTTCCCTATATTTTATGTCTCTAAATAAAAATAAAAATTATTAATTTTAGGATGTTAATTTGGAAAAAGTAACTCAATTATATGATTTATCAAGGAAATGTGAGCTTAAGATGATTTTTTGAGATTTTTTTAAAAAATTGATTTTTTTGATGAATAGTGAAATATACCATTTTTACAAATACTATACCTTTTATGGTATTATTAGTTTATAAGAATGATCTGAAAATTTTTAAAACTCATTTATAGATAGAAAATTTATTTTATAAAATATATCACAAATTTTAAAATATGCATTCTATTCTTAAAACCTATATTTAATGTTTTATATTTAACGTAATTTGTCTCTCAAGACAATTTTTTAATACGTTATATAATTATTATTTTAAATTATTTTTTATTAGTTTTATTAATATAATAAAATTAAATATATTTTAAATTTTTAATCACTAGGACCAAGTTATATAACAAATGGAATTTTATATTTTTAATAAAAAAGGTTTAATTAGTTAGGTAAAAATTAGTCACCGTAGTAAAAGATAAATGGTAAAAGTAAATCTTTTGGTGTAAATAATCTAAAAATTATTTGAAAAATGCTAAAGAATGTATGATTGAGGCATTTATCTACCTTATAACTTCTTAATTTTAAAGCCACATTCCTTGAAAGGGACTTCCCATTATTAAAAGTAATGGGCAATTACCAAAATTTTATCACCTTTCACTTATAAAGGGGCTCTCTTATCCTCACTTCCCCTCACACCAAAACCCCTAAATTTCATCCCAAAAACTACCAAGACAAATTCTAAACACTCATATCCACCTTAAATAGGTTCCAATTTTATGAAAATACCACCTATCAAAGGTTTAACCACCTTTCACAAAAGATATAATCCAAGTAGTGAGGTATAAATTTCCAACAGTTCATTTCCATTTTCTATTTAATTATGTATAATTATTATTAATAAAATTATATTAAACCATTTCCAAATAATAACATCAGTATCACTATTATAATAATATGTTTTTATAATTACGATATGAGAAATAACCACATTTTTTCTTTTCCATTAAGAATAATGAAAACTTGAATCATGTGTAATGTTGACTATCATCTCCACAAATAAACATATTACTTTTTCACTTAAATTTATATCATGGATGATATAAAAGGGTAATTTAATAAATACGTATAATATATATGAAATTTTTAGGAGTCTTAAATAAATAACCATATTTCTCCTTTCTCATATTTCTTGAAAAATGAAATCATTATCTATACATATTTGTAGGCTGCCACCTCTGTGGAACGATGCATTCCATTTTTCTCTATAAACATAATAAATGATTTTAGTTTATAATTTTTTAGTATATATGATATATAAGAGTATTATATATAATTAATGTGACTCTTTAAGGGAAAAAATTAGTTAAATATCATTAAATATTATCCATTAATACTGATAAATAACCGTAAACTAGATTGTCACCAAACTATCTTTCATGAAACACATAAAATATCCCATGCAAGAGATTTATAACATTATAATACATTATATATAATCAATTATAGTACCTTTTATGGTTTTTTAATTATTAAATGTTGGAAAATAAGTAATTTTGACACCACCATTATAAAATTAGTAAAAATGATCAACACCCATTCATAAAAATCTAATACATGAAGAGAATTATTAAAAATTTATGGTATAAATGGATATTTATATGAATTAGGTTCTTAGGTAGGTTATTAAGATGTTTATTTTTATGATATAATAAGTTAAATCAATTTATTAGTAATCAAGAGAAAAGGTATCTTTAAAACACTTTATTTGAGTTATGTAGTTTCTTTTGGACTTCAACCATAAATGTTCCATATATTCAATGATATCCTTTTATATATTTTGTTCATATTTATCTCTCTCTGGAAAATTATTTCATACATAAAATACCCTTCCATGAAGGATTTGATTTTCCATAAAATCATAATAGGTCTTAAACAATTTTCATCCTCTTAAGTGTTGATTTATCTTAAATGGATCTTTCATTCACATCCATGTTTTCACTTAACACAAAATTTATCATTTAATAGTTTAAAATCCAATTATAAATCAATTCATGTGATGTTAATACATTCTGTTTTTGAATATAATATTTTTTACTCACTTTTATGATTTGAATTATATTTTCCAATTTTTCTAAAAAGGATTTATTTTCCATGATGCTAGGTTTTATAAATCACCCTCATAATGATTTTATGAACTTACTCCTTTAGGTGTTTGAATTTGGCATCAATTCATTCGGTTCATGTGGTTGTTTATGATATAAAATTTAAAATGTAATGTGAATACCATTTTATTCCCTGGTTTTAATGATGTGATGACTAGTTGTTTTCTTATAGAACACATGTGTATGGTTAATCATTAAGTGATGGGTGGGAACTATATAGACCTATAATAAATTGTGTGAAGATTGACAGCTCATGCGATAATGGGGAAATGAGAATTAATTCTCAATCTCAAATGGGAAATAGTTTCTGATTCCTGACCCAATATGGGAAACTGGTTCTGATTATTGATTCACTATAGGAAATAGGTTGTGATGCCTAATCAACTATGTTAAATAATTGGTGATGATTTATTCACAATGTTGGGGTTCTATTCTTATATTGGTGCCCAATAATTTGATATACAACTATGATATGCTCTATAGACCATGATTTAATTTAAGTATGATGTTTTCCCTATATTTACACCATGTTATATTCTTTGTAATATGGGATTAGATATTATCCCATAATTCTATGTTGACCACTTTTATGATTACATATTATTTTAATTAGAGATTTATCCCATGCTTATGTTTTATTACATTCTTTTGATCTCACCCTTTGTAACATGTTGATATGTTTATTTCTTCCTTTTTGAGAACATGATCTCACCCCTTTCTTATGTTTCTATTTTTTAGTGAGTGAGGATGAATTTAACTTGGGATATTTATAGAGTAGGATAGAGTATTATGAAATTGTGGGGAAATATTCACAAGAATTGTAAAATAAGTTTATTATGCAGCTCATCTTAAAAGACACTAAACCTATCAATTATTAAGATATTGAGTTTGTTATATAATATAGTGTTTTAATTATGTAAATGATATAGAATAAAGGCATGTTTAGATTACGTCACCTTAGTTGGTATTATAGGGGGGGGGTTATATTTTTTGATATTATTTTAATTATTTTTTTATTAGGTTTAGAGAGACTTAGTGAAAATCATATATATGAGTCTATGTATCAAATGATTTCTAAAATATGGGTAAATTCTTGAGAATGTGGTTTTCATAGTAGTACATATCTATCTAGATACCAAAAAGTGGATGTGGCAGTGTAATAGATTTATCTAGGGGTAATCATCCTGAAAATTCTTGTTGAGAGTTGACCCAATCATCACTCTAATGTAAGATGAGTGGGTCTAAGACTACACACCAAGCTATACACTCACGAGGATATAATTCAGTGATTAAAATTCCATTTAAGATACATTAGTAAATGATTTGAGCACATTATGATATGTTTAGAGATCATAATTGGAAGTAAACAATGAATAAATTAGTTTGAATCCTTAAAAATTATAATTCTATTCACACAAGTCATTTATGAATTATTTCTTATATGATAATAGATTTCCTTTTAGAATTAGTATTATTATACTTGAATTTTTTTTATTAAATATATGACTATAGGCTGGATAAACCGGTTAATAATAGATGTTATGGGAAATGAAATGATACTACCAATGAGATGCAAAATGGGATGGGTATCGATAATCGAAATTTAATAGAAATTTCCAACCAACTATTAAAAATTATGGACAATAATAAAAACTACGTTGTTCTACCAAACACACTATAAAATAATAATCTTTCTATATGGTATTTCAAGTGACAATTTCCACACTCCTTCAGTGGATATTATAATCCATTACAATGGATCAATGAATATTTTCAATGATTAGAATGATATTAAAAAAATCATTATTAAGAACAAATATCTTCTACCCTTTATCGATGATATGTTCGACCAACTTAGAAAATATCAATACTTATTGAATATTTATAATTTATATGAATGTTATCAGTTAAGTCTTAAAAGGGAGGATATTTCTAAGATATCCTTTTGAAAGAGATATGGGTACTTTGAAATTATAGTGATTCCGTCTAGACTGAATGATTCTCCTTGCATCTTCATAGATCGAATAAATAGTGTATTTAGGTACTATCTTGATCAATCTTTCGTTTTCTTTATAGATGAAATTATTTTATACTAGAAGGTTAACTAAGGAAAGGAATTTAATTTATAGATTGTTCTAAAGACCTTTGTAAAGGAGGAATTGTATGAAAAATATTGCAAGTGTAAATTTTGGCTCTAGAATGTACCATTTTTAAGTCATATAATTATAAAAATTGAATATTGGTAGATCCATAAAATATGAAAGTCATGAGGAAATGACATAGAAAAAACTTTAATCGAGATCCATTATTTCTTGGGTTGGTAGGGTATTATCAACACGTTGGGAGAAATTTATTATGGATATAAAATCAACTAACTATGTTAACATGGATGAAAGTAATTTTTCTTTAGATATAACATTGTGAATAAAGATTTAAGGAATTAAAAAATAGAATGGTCACTACTCTTGTATAGACATTACCCTAAGCGGGGAAGGGTTTTTAGTATATAAAAATTCTTAGAAGAATTCTTTGGGTTGTTTCCTATTGAAAAATAATAATATAATTTCTTATGCCTAAGGAAAATTAGTGATTGATGAGAAAAAGTTCCCAATTCATGATTTGGGGATGGTGAAAGTGATATTCACATTAAATATTTAATGAAATTATATTTATAGAGAAATTTATGATATATGTATACATTGATTATAAGATGTTTAAAGTTATGTATTAACATAAAATGAGTTGAATATGTTCTAAATGAGATGGTTGTAATCGATAAATTATTACAACTAATCAATATATTACTGTAATGAGAAGGCTATAAAGTGGATAATTATATGAGTAGAATAGATCATGATGCCTTATCCATTAAAATTATTGAAAAAGATCCATTACCCTTGGATTTTTAAAAGGATGGATCTTGAAGTCAAAAGGGAAGGTGAGAAATACTTTCTTACCCAAATGGATTCTCAACCATCCATTCATATAAATATAAAATAGTACCATAATGATGATGTAGAGATACAAAAAAGATAGTAAATATTCCGAAGTTTATTATTTATAAAGATGGAGTTATATGGTTTGGAACCCATATATCATCCCCATCAAAACTGCGATTAAAGAAATACATTTTGGAAGTTGGAAATAACTCATCATTATCTATTCATTCAAGAAGGACAAAGAGTTAAAGAGACCTAAAAAATATTATGGTGGGATAAAAAGAATAGTAAAATTGAATATGGCATATCTCAATGCTTGGTATTCCATAAAGTTAAGGATGAATGAAAAAATTCTAAGGGTATGTTTCAATAATTATTTGTAAAAGATTTGAAATGGAAAAGAATCATAATTTATTTCATCATATGACTCTCCAAAAGTTTTAAAGGCCATAAGGGTATTTGATTTATAGTTGAACACTTTTTAAAGTTAGCACATTTTATTGCCATCAAAGAATATTTCACCCCTGATCAAATTATAAAGGTATACATAAGGATGTGGTTAGGATACATGGAGTACCACTATAAGTTGTATCTATTAGGGTAACAAGGTTTGTATTGATATTATTGAGTAGTCAAGAGAATGAATTGGAGACAAAACTGTGTTTCTGCACTACTTATGATCCCCAGACATATGGGCAGTATGAAAGGAACTTCCAAACTCCATAAGATATGTTGATATCTTAATTGATATATTGGAAAGGATTTCAATATCTACACCTCCCTTGGTAGATATATCATATAATAAAATTTTTCATTTTATCATTCAGATGACAATATATAGGGAACTTTATGGGAAGTGATATAGGACTCCCACATGTTAGGATAAAATTGGAGAGTGGAATAGGATATGTACTTACCTTATCAAAGAAATGACAGAGGATTTTTAAACTATTAAGTGGAATATAAATGAGGCATAAATTTGAAAAAAGAGTTATACAGATAACTGAATATGAGATCTAGAGTTTGATTTTGGTGACAAGGTGTTCCTTTGAATATCTATGTGGAAGTGGGTTATGAGATTTGGGAATAAAACGATGTTTATACCTAGATAAATAAGTCCCTTTGATATTATTGTTATTTTTAGGGTCATATACTAATGATTAACAGTCCATCAAAACCTATCTCAAGTGCATGATGTATTCCACATATTTTTTTGAGGGAATACACACTAGATCCATCACATATACTGATATCAGAAGCGATAATAGTGGAACACAACACTTTATATAAGGAACATCCTATAGAGATATTCTATCTAGGATTCATGATCATGAGAAACAAAAATACCCATCCAGTTAATGTTCTATTGTGAAATAAAAAGTTTATTCAGGCTACATGAGAACCCGAGGATGTGATGAGAGAAAAGTACCCTTAAAATTTTTCTTCCACCTGATACAATTTTGATGATGAAATTATTTTTAAGGGGATATAATGTAATGACATGAGTTTTAGTAAAATATTTTTCTTTAAATAAATATTGTTTTTCATATCTTACTCCATGCACAACACCAAATCCAAAAATATATAGATCATTGTATGGTAGCCATAAATTTTGTAGGTATAAAAGATGGTAATTTTTTTAATAAATATATTTATATATAAAAAATATAATAAATTAAATATATTTTTATTTAAATATTTACTCAATTAGTTCTCATTAACAATTAAAAAAAATATTATTTCTAAAATTTACTTTATTATTTTATAAGAAAATATAAGAAGAATAGATACTATACCAAAAGTCTTTTTCCATTAAAAATTAGTTTTCCACTATATTTTTTGTTATTAATTAAAATTATAAATTATAAATTTTAGGAATTAAATTTGAAAAGAAAAACTTTATTATTTTATTTATCATGTAAATATTTACTTAATATGAATTTTTTCTATTTTTAATAAAAATATATTTATAGGTGGATAATTTAATATTCTATTTTTACAAATACCATGAATTTTGCAGAATTATTAATTTATAAGAATGATTTAGAACTTTATGAAACAATTTTATATACAAAATATGAATTTTTTGAAATATGTTATAAATTTAAAAATATTTATTCCTCTTTAAAAAACTATATTTAATATTTTAGAACTTAATTAATATTATTCCCACGAATGTTTTTAATACATTGTATACTTATTATTTTTATAATAATCTTTATCACTTTCTGAAATTGAATCAAATTAAATGGTTTTAAAATTTTGAATATATAAGTCCCAATTATATAATAAAGACTATTTTATTTTTTAATAATAAAGGATAACTTAGTTAAAAAATAGTTATCGTGGTAAAAAACTAAATTGGTAAAAGATAAAATCTAAGGTTAAATGGCCTAAAACATGTTCAAAACATGTATGGGAATTTTTGAATAAGGATGTTTTAAACCTTATAACTTTTTCTCTCTATTTTATATCAAACTTTTAGCCACTTTCCTTGAGAGTAACTTCCCATTATTATAAAATTATGGGTATTTACAAAAAATCCCATGCTTTCCAATTATAAAAGGGGATATCCTATCCTCAATTACCCTTATAGAAAACCCCCCTATGTTCGGACTAAAATATACTAAACCATATATTAAACATTAATATCCACATTAAATTGGTGTTGGTCTTCTCGAAATACCATCCCTCAGAGGTTTAACCCCCTTATCAAAGGAGATAATCAAAGTAGTGAGGTATAAATTTCTAACCGCTCCTTTCTATATTTTATTTCATCATGTGAAAACTTATTCCACAAATTAATTTAAAAAATATTAAAATGAAAATTTCATTATCATTATTATAATTATTTTATATTATAATTATAGTACAAGCTTTTACCACCTTCTCCCTTTCTATTATGAAAAATGAAAACTTGAATTGTACATATGTGTAGACTACCACCCCCATGAATAAATATGTTTTTCTTTACGCCATTTATTAACATGGATAATATAAAATGGAAATTATAAAAATAAATATACAATATATAACATTTTTAAGTGTCTTAAATAAAGAACCATATTTCTCCTTTCTCTTATTACTTGAAAAAATAAAACCATCGTCCATGCATACATGAAAACTAACACCTCCATGAAACAATGAATTGTGTTATTATCTACCACCTTAATGGATGATTTTTTTATAATTTATGAATATATATTATATATATGATTATTATATATCATTAAGGTGATTATTTATGGGAAACTAAATAATTAATGATCATTATAATATAATTTTTCAATACCCATAAATAACATCAAACTAGTTCATCACAAAATTCTCTTTGATGAAATGTCAAAAACTCTAATGTTAGGGAATTATCAAATATAAATACATTATAGAACATAAATTATAGCACTATTAATGATTTTTAATGATAAACTCTAAGAAAATAAGAAATATTAACACCGTTATTTCAGAGTTAGTATAAGCGATCAACAATCATTCATAAATATATAATAAAGGAAGAGAATAAAAAAAATTAAGGTCTTAAATCGAAATATATATGATTAATTTCGTTAAATAGGTAATTAATATTCTTATATTTATTATATAAGTGGTTTAATAAAATCATTATGAATTAAGAGTAAAGGTGTTAGACTTTAATAATGTTAAACTCTTTCTATGAGTTATGTAGCTTCATTAGAAGTTAAACCTTATATGTTTCCCATGTTAAATGAAATAAATTTATATATAATGTAAAATTTTATCTCCTTAGGTAAAATTGGTTACTTATTCAAATCCCCTTCCATGAATGATTTTATATTACATTAAATTATAATATGGTTTGATTAATTCTCAACCAGTAAAGTGGTTATTTATTTCGAGTCCATGTTTTAAATTACTGTTAAGATTATCCTTTCTTATTTTAAAATCAAATATATATCAATTCATGTGACCTTCGGGCATTCCTTTTTAATGATAATATTTTTTACCCACTTTTAAGACAGGTTATCCATTTTACTATTTATCTCAAAAGGGATATATTTTCAATGATTTATATTCTATAAATACTAATGTATATGATTTTATAATGTTCTTATTTTGGGTGATTGAATTTGGTTTTAATTGATCTAGTTTATGTGGTTATATATGAGATTTATTTTAAAATGTAATGTGTAACCCATTATTATTCCTGGTTTTTAATGATGTGATCATTATATGTTTTCTTATAGTACACATGTGTTTCATTAATATTAAAGTGATGGGTGTGACCCATATAACACTCTAATGTACTAAGTAAAGCTTTATAACTCATGAGATAATGATGAAATGAATAGTGATTCTCTATCCAAAATTGGAAACTAGTCTTTATTCTAGATTCTTTATGGGAAAAAGTTTGTGATACATGATGCACAATGGGAAATAATTGGTGACTCATGATCCAAAATGTTATATTTCTATTCTAATATTGTTTTTGAACTCATATGATGTGTAGCTATGCTATGCTCCCTAGACTATGATTTAATTTAATTATCATGTTTTCCAAGTATTTATGAAATTTTATATATTTAATCATATCATATTACTTGTTCTATTATCATTCCTGATAAACCTTTTTTGTGATTCCATGTTCTTTTACTTAATGATTTATCTCCCCTCGAATGGCCTGAAGGCCTTGTTTTTATTGATTTTTGATAACCCCCCTTCAAGGGATGAGGGGGAACCCTTACAAGGCCTGTAGTCTTAGATATTACATAACCTGTAGGTGTTAGGAAATATTCAGACATTAACTACATGGAACTGATCCTCCCCAACATCTTCATCAATGTTATCTCTTCACCTTCACATGGATTGTTCAACTAGGCTTCCTGTGCATGCACAGGCTAGTCCCGTTGGAAATTCCATACTCTCTGTTTCTGAAAAATCCACTTAACTTCAGCTCTGGTGAATGTGCCTTCTCTAAATCCTCCTATGGATTTTCCTCCTTGTATTATTTTTCTGGTCATTAAGCATAATTTTAGGTGGTTTTAAGGCCTTGAGGTGGCCCTAAGGCCTTGAGGTTGCACGAAGGCCTTGAGGTGGCCCAAAAGCCTTACTGGGTCGAAGGCCTTGGGTGGCCCGAAGGCCTTAAAGGACCCGAGGCCCAAACCGGTGTCCCGAAAGCCCAAACAGATGAATTTTTCTGGCTGCTACATCACCAAACATTACCTAATATAGTGCCTACTATAGTACTACTACAGTACCTGCTATAGAACTACTACAGTACACCAAAAATTATGTCTTCACCTTATTTTGAACTCTGGTCTCTTGGATGCACTTTCCGAGTCCTCACCAACTTGGCTGAGGCTCATGTGAATTAGTGATTTATCTCCTACTTGTGTGTTATCATAGGATTTTTATCTCACACTAGGAAACATATTTATATGTTTATTTATTTATTACTAGGAATTGTATATCCCCCCATTATTATGTTTCTATTTCCCACGGAATGTGGATGAGTTTAAATCGGAAGATGTTTAGACGAAGAGCTAGTATGCTAAAATTATGGGGAAATATCGATCAGAATTGTAAAATAAGTTTCTGATATTGAATGTCTTCAAATAAAATAAAACTATCAATTATTTTTATATTGTGTATATTATGTGATAAATATTTTAATTATGTAAATGATTTAGTATAAAAAAACATTAAGATTAGGTTTCCTAATTTCTCCCTCAACTAAGTTGGTGAGTGTGTAGTGTACACAATGAGCGCACTATATATTCACAAATATAGAAGATAAAGGTGAAAACACATACAATGATGTGTGATAACTAAGAGAATATGGGATAAGTCAATGAATGTTGTCCCTGGATGACTATATATGGAGAATCTTTACATTAAATATGGATATTTACTTTTATGTTTTTCATTCATCAACCAAAAATCTAAATTCAGTTTCTTTCATAAATGGAAAATACCAAAAGTATTATAAGTGAATTTGAAATAATAAGAGATTAAATTTTGAAAGCACACTAAGCATGAGAACCCTAGTCATCCTTTTTGCCACAATTGAAAATAAATTATATCTTTCATACTAACCTACTACATATTTTTAAAAATTTGATGTCGTTGATGGGGATCCAAGTAGTTTTTTTCACTTAATATTTTTTTCACCTTTTGAAAATATTTTGTTTCATTCAAAATAAATTTTAAAATATAATAAAATTATTTAAAGTCACTCACACCTATGTAATATAATAATAGTTTATTTTCTAAACAATTGAGTGATGCTTAAAGATTAATTTTCCTATAGGTTACGTATAAGGAGATCATCCTGTACCTTGAAGAAAACCCAGAGCACCCAATTTTTGAACCCTGGGATATGGAATAGACTATGTTATCTTTCTACTTTCCAAATTTTTATCAAGAAGCTAAATAGGAACAAAATGATCCCCCCTTTTTGACATCATAATTTTTCTAAAGGAGATCGAGAGGATGATTCTATTCTTGAAGGCCATCCATGTAACGACCCAAACTTTTATTAATAAAAATTCGTCTTGATCTAATTAAATGTATTAGTATGTAAAATGTTTATATAAAATATGAAATTCCTTGGTTTTATGTTTTTGGATTTCAAAATACCGTTAATAATTGTTACCATTGTTAATATTGCCGCTGAATAGTGATCATATGATTAGTATAAATATAGGGTTTTAACAAATCCAATTTACTCAGACAAAGGAAGTGATGGACTCATCTAGTAGAATTTCTCCATACAAATCCCATTTGTTGGATCTCAGAAAAGAGGTGGTGTCACTGGGATTATCTCTTGACTGAGCACAAGCCTAGATTCAACACGTCAATCTTAAACAAAACCCCCTACGAGAGAAGTGGAAGTTAATATAGATTACCACCCAAGAGATGTTATTTGAGCCACCCCAGGAATCTTTCACCATCACACACATTACCCTTAGGTATTATGCGTTTGTTATAATGGGATATGTAACAAGACCCTAGCACTATGATTATGTGGATTTTTTTGTATAGAATAAATAATATACATTCATTTTATTACTGTTACTTTGTAAATAGTTTTTAAAGCATAAATATTACTTTTAGTTAATATTCAATTAATAAATCTATTTTGATTAATTAATGGATTTTTGAATTAAATATTATTTTAATAAAATTTTATTACTAAATTAATTTTTATTAAATTTATATGATCATATAATTTTTATGAATAAAATTGTAATTTTTATTAAGGTTTGAAAGCCGTTTTTTTTCAAAACCCATGAATTTTTGATAAATGTCACTTTTTATTTTAAAATAAAAAATTCACATATTTAGAAAATTATTTAGATAAAATTAATATTATTTTTGGAATTATGTTGTTAAAATTATCCAATAATGAGTTTTTCATAATTTTCCGACACAGTCAAATTTTTGGTTAAAAATTAAATACCGTTTAAATATATAATGTGATTTGTGACATTATAATGACCAAATATTGATGTAATAAAATAATATAGAAGGTATTTTCGGCCAATATATGTCTTACCATTAAAATAATGTGATTTTATGTTTGTTTAATTTATTTTACAAAGCTTTTTTGGACCCTTAAAGACTTATAAAACATTTTGACATTTTAAAATTACTTCTTTGAGTGTGAGACTCCCTCCACACAATCAAGAATAATATTTTAATAAGTCAGGAAATTTTAATTACAAAATAATGTTTTCCACTCCCCTTTGGAAAAAACCATGTGGAAAAAACATGGTTTGGTTTATGGTTTTTATTAGTTTAATGTGTAGTGTCCAAAAGCTAAATAATAAAGAATTCCATCTCTTTTCCTATTTAAACCCACCAAGATCCCAGTTATATTCACTAAAACCCACCATAACATGCCCTTAAACTTCTATACTCTCCCTAAAATCCTCCCAAGGTATCCAAATCTCCTATGAAACCTCTCTCAAGCCCCTCCCAAGCCTTTGGGATCACACTTCCAAGTAAGGGATTTCTTCCTCTCTCTTTTTTTTGTGCAAGTTTCATTATATTTATATACACTTGTATTTTCAATTAAAAATGTTGGGGTATGATTTCTCACCTACCCCATAATTTTTTAATTATGTTTGTATTATGAGAGACCTATTTATATCTCATTAATTCCTCCCATGTACACTCATTACCATACCGAAATTCTGTAAGGAATTTCTCCCTTCTCATTTAAATTCAAAAAATTATTTTGTATTATGAATATAAATTACATTAAATATGGTTGAACATGTATCTATATGATCCCCTTAATATCTTTTTCATGTACATTTTATTAGACCCCAATTTCTCTCTCATCAACCATTTTTATGAATTCTTATGTCACGCCGTTATGCTGTCGAAATTGCACCGTGATTTTCCAAGCCAAAGTCATTATGTAGTGAATACCACACCCATTTTTCTATCAAGAGTATTTAACTTTATATACATTTACTTATTGATTATAGAGTTTCATTTATGAATTCAAAATTCCTTTATCTTTGAATAAATGAGGATGTTTAATGAATCCATGTTATATGATCCATGTGGCACCCTTATGCATGAAATGAAATGATTAAGAAGGGTGTGCCCTAATAGCGCTCCAATGCATTGGGTAAAGATTAGTATCATGATATAGAAAGTGAAATGTGGGTTTAATCATGCTAATTCATATTAAATGAGGGTTTACTTATTCTCCATGTGCAATAACCCTTGCATCATGATAATATCATGTTAAATGTTGTACCTACATTTCCATGTTATGATAATCATGCTATATCATGACTTTATGTTCATGTTTATCTTATACTCCATTGATACTCCTATTTCCAAACATGTACTATATTCTTCATGTTATTCCCTTTTTACACCCTTATTGGGCTTTATAGATCACCCTTTTCTTATGATTGTCCTTAGGATATCCCATGAAATGCTAAGTATAAAGGAATGTTACAGTCATGTAAAAGAAGTTTTCCATAATGATGTTGGGTTTTTTTTATGTTGTTATGTAATGATACTAATTTCCCAAGAAACTAGACCTATCGATCCTCAGAGTTTTCTTAAATGAATGTTTATGTAATAAATCATGTTTATGTATGTAATAAAGAGCATGGTTGTTATAGTTGGTATCAGAGGATAAGTTTAGTTATTTTTGTAATTAGGATTAGAAAACCCTAGTGAAATGCTCATGTATAAGACTAAGTATTATAAAAACTTCACTAAATTTTGGTGAGTACTGATTAAGTGGTTTATCAAGAAAATACATCTCTGTCTGGATACGAGCAGGTAGAGACGGCTCTGACAAAGATGTATCTAGGGTTAAAAACCGAAAACACCATTTTGAGCAAGACATGAACATGAATTGGTACATGACAACGGGTCTTGATGCACTCTTGGTTACGACACTCCCAAGGGATATTATTTGACAAAATTCATAAGCTTAGTATGAACCATTGTGAAGGGAATAAAAAAATGACCCTAAGAATATATGTTGGGAAATAGATCATGGATAACATAGGTTAAAGCCTATAAATTCCTAAGTTAAGGAAATAAAAGTAATTTATAAGTCATCTGTTTTTATATTTGGATTACCCTTTATGTGCTACCCCTAACTTTCCATTTATTCCATCTAATGGATAGTAATATGAGGAAACATGACAACAACTGATGAAAAGATCAATGTGGTGACTGTTCTAATGAGATTCCTAATTTAATTGGAGCGAGAGTCACAAAATTTATCACAATACTCTATCAGATAACTCGTGTTTTGAAAAGAAACATGGGTCAAGAGGAACGTTCAATCCCCCCTAAGAAAGACCAAGTTGTAATCAAGATCTTCATGATACAAAGGCCTACTACTTTTAATGGATCATCTGATACCTCAATCACTGAACAATGGATCAACTCCATTGAGAAGATCTTCTCCATCATTCAATGTTCCGAACAATATAAGGTTCATCTGACTGTTTATCATATGGAGGGAGAAGTTGATAAATGGTGGACATTGATAAAAAATACGAATCTTGAGAAAGATATCGAGCAATTTGAATGGATGAATTTCAGGAAAATGTTTTTCGATAAATATTTTCCACACACCCTTTGTCTTAAGATGGAAAGGGACTTTCTTGCCCTTAAGAAAAAAGATGACGAATCCATAGGAGCGTACGAGGTAAACTTCACAAGTCATGCATGATATGCCTCCAACTTTGTCGTTACCCCCGAATACAAGGTTGACGACTTCTTTGGTGGTCTAAAACCTAGACTACGGAAAACCCTAGCAACTTGTGACTTTGATATCTATGAGGAAGTTGACCAATGTGCCCTCAAAGTAGAAATGGAGATCGGATAATCTCAGGGGCATCATGGGGGATACGAAGTGTAAGGTGGACTTTAATTCTGCAGGTCTGATGGATAAATCCAATGGTGCTAAGAAAATCCAGAACCCCACTTTCCAAAGGTGAGGAAAGTAGCACCCTGGAAATTTCTTGAAGGGGATAAGAAAATTATTTAGGTGTGGAGGAGAAGGGAAACTGGCCATTAACTACCGACAAGAAAAACCTGCAGCTACGATATAGGAGAGGAATGATCTATTCAAACATCAATGCATTGTTCATTGCTTCAACTATAAATAACCAGGGCACTTTTCAAACCAGTTCCCTAAGACAAGGGTTTTTGTAGGCAACCAACAACCACCGAGGAAGCAAGGGAGGTCTATTTCCATTATTACTGCTGAAGTGAACCCCGAAAACGAAGTGGTGACATGTACCCTAGTTATTTATTCAAGAATAGCGAACATATTTTTTGATTATAGTTTTATGCATACTTTTATATCTTGAATGTTTAGTAGAAGAATACAAACACCACCAAAAATCATAGAAGTAAAGATGTCAGTGAGAACGGAAAATGGGGAAATCATTTCATCCCATGAATATAACTCCTCCCCTATTATAATTTATGCATTTGACTTCCTATAGAACCTTTTCTACTCCCTATGGTGGAATTAGATACAATTCTTGGCATGGATTATCTTTCCTTATATAGAGCCAACATATATTGTTGTGAGAGGGAAATCACTCTCCATATGGTAAATTGACCCCCAATTTTGTACAAGTGCAAGTTGGAAGATGAATCTTATTTAGCACCATCATCTCAAGAATGGATATTAATACCATATGATCACACATATCTTTCTTAGAAAATTGACTATAAGGAAGAAACCATCCTTGAAGACATGCCTATTTTGATGGAATTCGCTGAAGTGTTTCCCAAGGAATTTCATGGTCTTCCTCCTAGAAGAGATGCCAAATTCTCGATTGATCTTGTACATGAGAAATTGCTAATATCCAAGTCTTCGTATAGAATGGATGTCGTGGTGATTAAGGAGCCGAAGAAACAATAATATGGATAAAGGGTTTATATTCCCAAGTGCTTCACCATGGGGTGCACCAATCCTCTTCATCAAGAAGAAGGATGGGTCAATACGCCTTTTCTTTGATTATCGTAAGCTCAAAAAAATCCTGATAAAGAACAAGTATCATCTACCCTGAACTAATGACGTGTTCAATTAGATACGTGGTGCACAATACTTTTCCGAGGTGGATTTTCTGTCAGGATATTACCAAGTAAGGGTGAAGAAGGAGGATATCCCCAAGACATATTTTCATACAAGGTACGAGTACTATGAATTCCTAGTAATGCCTTTCAGACTCACTAATTCTCCATAAATCTTCATGTATGCGATGAATAGAGTATTTAGAGATTACCCAGACACATTTGTGGTAGTCTTTATAGAAAATATTCTAATATACTCCAAAACCAAGGAGGAGTATGAGGATCATATAAGCACTGTACTAGAGACCTTGAGAAAGAAGAAGCTCTATGTAAAGTACATCAAGTGTGTGTTTTGGAAAATTAAGTCTCAATATTGGTTTATATCATGAAAATCAATGGGATATCTATAGATACCTCAAAGATAGTGGAAATAGAGGGATGAGCGATGCCAACATCAGTAACAAATATCCATAGATTCATGGGGTTAGCTGGATATTATCACTGATTCGTGAGAAATTTCTCTCAATTTGAAAACCCTATTACCAAGATAACTCGGAATGGAGTCAAGTTTTCTTGGAGTGATGAATGCGAAGAAAGATTCAAGGAGTTGAAAAGGAGTCTTATCACTATTACCATGCTCACACTACCCACAATTGAAGAAAGTTTTTTGGTATTTACTAATGGTTCGAAGAAGGGCCTGGGATGTGTGTTGATGTAAAATGAAAAAGGCAGTACCTATGCTTCAAGGCAATTGAACGTTCATGAGAAAAACTATCCAACACATGATCTGGAGTTGGATACTGTAATATTTTCTTTAAGAATTTGGCAATATTACCTCTTTAAGGAGAAGTGTGAAATATACATGGATCGTAGAAGCCTCAAGTACATATTCACAAAGAAATATTTGAATATTCTCCAACAAAGATGGCTAGAGATGATCAAAGACAATGACTCTGCAATCCATTACCAACCTGGGAAATCAAACAAGGTAGAGAATGATCTAAGTAGAAAGAACCCAATGATTCTATCATTGATAATAATTGAAAAGGATACAATCTTCTTAGATTTTATGATGATGGAAATGGGAATCATAAATAAGGAACATCATAAATCCTTTCACAAATGATTTCTCAACCATCTCTTTTGTAAAGGTTAAAGGATGATCAAAATGATGACGTGGGAATTCAGAAGAAAGTGGAAACTATCAGAAAAGGGAAATGATAAGAGTTAAATGTTAATGAAGAAGGAATTGTGAGATTTGGGACAAGACCATGTGTTCCATCAAATCCAGTGTTAAATAAAGAACAATTGGATGATGTACATAGTTCAAATTTTTACATTCACCCAGGAAACACAAAGATGTATTGAGATCTCCAAGAGATTTATTGGTGGGATAACATTAAGAAGGAGATCATTGAGTATACATCAATGTGCCTGGTATTTCAGTAAGTGAAGGATTAGAGGTATAAGTCTAAGGGGATGATGAAACCATTACTCATGTTATCATGGAAATGGGAAAAAATCACTATGGAATTTATCACCATACTTCCAAAGACATCCAAATAAAACAATGCTATCTGGGTTGTGGTCGATTTTATTACAAAGGCTACACACTTCTTTGAAATTCAAGAGGATTTATCATTGGATAAAGTGGCACAAATATACATCATAGATGTGATAAGGCTGAATAGATTACCAATATTGATTGTATACAATCGATATCAATGATTCACCTCTATGTTTTGGAAGAGTCTTTAACATGATATGAATACTAAGCTAAACTTCAGTATGGCTTACCATCCTCAAACTGATGGCCAATCTAAGTGTTCTATCCAAACACTTTAAGACATGTTGAGAGAATTCTCAATGGAATTCTAAGGATCATGGGATAAACATCTTCCTCTAGTTGAGTTCTCTTACAACAACAGTTTCCACTCAAGAATCCAAATGGATCCTTATGAAGACATTTATGGGAAGAGGTGTAGAACACCAGCATGTTGCGATAAATTTGGGGAGGAAAAACTTCTAGGTCTAGAAATTGTTGAAGAAATGGTGAGAAAGTTAAGACCATCCAACAACATATTAAAGATACTCAGAGTCAAAAAAAGAGCTATGCTGATAATCATGAATGAGACCTAGAGTTTGATGTTGGAGACATGGTATTCCTCCACATATCACTATAGAAAAGAGTTATGATTTTTGGGAAGAACAGAAAGCTTAGTCCAATGGGAATTGGACCTTTTGAGATCCTTGACTACATTGGAGAATTTGAGTATCTACTAGTACTCCCACCAAAACTATCTCAAGTGCATGATGTATTCCATGTATCACTCTTGAGGAAGTGCATACCTTAGCCATCACCTGTACTCAATCTAGAGGTGGTACCATTGGAGAATGACCTCTCCTATAAAGAGAATCTGGTAAAGAACTTAGATTCTAGGGAAATATTTCTATGAAATATGACAATACCCCTTGTGAAAGTTTTGTGGAGAAACCACAAGCTTGAGGAAGAAACATGGGAACCGCATGAAGTGATGAAGTAGAGTTACAATCATCCATTTTAGTGTGGGTAAAAAAAATTTCAAGGGAGAAATTTATTAAAGGGGGAATATTTCAATGACACAAACCTTTATTAATTAAAATTACTCTTGATCTAATTAAATGTATTAGAATGTAAAATGGTTATATAAAATATGCACTTCCTTGGTTTTATGTTTTTCGATTTCAAAATGACATTAAGAATTTTTACCATTTCAAATATTTCCGTTGAACAGTGATCACATGATTAGTATAGATAAAGGGATTTAACAAATCTGATTTACTCATAGAAAGGAAGAAATGACCTCATCTAGTAGAATTGATCCATATGAAGCCCATTTGTTAGAGCTCAGAAATGGGGTGGTGTCACTTGGATTCTCTCTTGACCAAATCGAATCCTAGATTTAACACGTTAAGCTTGAACAAAATTTCCTACGAGGGAAGTGGAAGTTAATAGAGATTACCACCCGAGTGATGTTATTCGAGCTACCCAAAGAGTCTATCACCATCTCACACCTTACCCTTAGGTCTTATGCAGGTGTTATAAGGGGATATATAACAAGACCATAGGACTATGTGTATGTGCATTATTTTTGTACAAAATAAATAATATACATTCATTTTATTATTATTACTTTGTAAATAGTTTTTAAATCGCAAATAATATTTTTAGTTAATATTCAGTTAAGAAATATATTTGGACGAAATAATGTATTTTTAATTAAATAATATTTTAATAAATTATTATTTCTAAATTACTTTTTTTAAAAATAAATGATCATATAATTTTTTATGAATACATTTGTAATTTTTATAAAGGTCTGAAAGTCATTTTTTTCAAAACCCACAAATTTTCGATAAATGCCAGTTTTTATTTTAAAAGAAAAATTCACATATTTAGAAAATTATTTAGATAAAGAGAATATTATTTTTGGAATAAGGGAGTCAAAATTATCCAATGGTTATTTTTTTCATAATTTCCTGAGACAGTCAAATTTTTGTGTAAAAATTAAATACCATTTAAATATATAATGTGTTTTATGACATCATAATGATCCAATAGTGAGGTAATAAAATAATATATAAGGTCTTTTCAAACAATATATGTTTTACCATTAAAATAATTTTATTTTAGGTTTGTTTGTTTTATTTTACAAAGCTTTATTAGACTCTCCTGGACTTATAAAACATTTTAACATTTTAAAATGATTACCTTGAGAGTGTGACTCGCCTCCGCATAAGAACCAATAATATTTTAATATGTTCAGACATTGGACTTATAAAATAATTTTTTCCACTACCCTTTGGATAAAATCATGTGCAATAATAATGGGTTGGTTTTTGGTTTTGATTAGTTTAATGTGTAGTGTCCAAAACCTAAATAATAAACAATTCCCCCTCTTTTACTATATAAATCCACCCAAGTTCCCACTTATCTTTAATAAAACCCCTTGTAGCACGTCCTTACCATTATATCCTCTATCTAAAATCCTCCCATAGTGCCCCAAGCTCCCAATAATACTCTGTCAAGCCCCTCCCAAGCCTTTGGGATCTCACTTCCATGTAATGGATTTCGTCTTCTCTCTTTTTTTTGTGCAAGTTTCATTATATTGATATACCCTTGTATTTTCAATTAAAAATGTTGGGATGTGATTTTTAACCTCTACCATACTTCCCTCCTTATGTTTTAATGATGATATACCTCTTTATCTCTCATTAATTCCACCCATGTACACACGTTACCATGCCTAAATTCTTTAAGGAATTTCTCACTTCTAATTTACATTCAAGAAATTCTATTGTATTATGAATCTAAATTCCATTAAATATATTCATAAATGTATATATATGAACCAATTAATATCCATTTCATTTAAATATTATGATACACCCCTTTTACTCCCACCAACCATTTTTATGAATTTTTATGTCACGCCGTTATGCTGCTGAAATTGGACCTTGATTTTCCAAGCCAAAGTCATTGTGTAGTGAATACCATGCCAATTTCTCTATCAAGGTTATTAACCTTTATGCACATTTACATATTGATTATAGAGTTTCATTTATTAATTCCACATTCCTTTATCTTGGAATAAATTATTATGTTTAATGAATCCATGTTATTTGATCCGCGTGGCACACTTATGCATGAAATGAAATGATTAAGAAGGGTGCCCCTAATAGCGCTCCAATGAATTAGGTAAATATTAGTATCATGATACGTCAAGTGAAATTAGGGTTTACTCATGATAATTAAAGTGCAATGAGGGTTTACTCATGATCCTTGTGCAATGAGCCTTGGATCATGCTAATATCATTTTAAATGTTGTCTTCATATTTCCATGTTATGATAATCATGCTATATCATGCCTTTATGTTCATGTTTCTCTTATACTCCATTGATATTCCTATTTCATAACATGTACTTTGTTATTCATTTCATTCCTTATTTACTCCCTTATTGGGCTTTATAGATCACACTTTTCTTATACATGTCCCCAGATTATCCCATGTAATTCTAAGCACGAAGGAATGTTTTGGTCATGTAAAAGAAGTTTCCAATAATTATATTGGGCTTTATGTTGTATGTTGTTATGTAATGTTCCTAATTTTTCAAGAAACTAGACCTATCTATCCTCAGAGTTGTCTTAATTGAAAGTTTCTGTAATAAATCTAGTTTAAGTATGTAATAAAGAGAAGCACTGCAATAATTCATATCCCAACCATCTCAGGATCCATATTGAGGAATTCCATGAAGATATTGAGGATAATAACGAATAAGACCTTCCAAATGATGTATATATAGGAGAAGAACAAGATTTGGATGAATTTTGAAAGGAATTTGTAACCATTGATATAATATATGATCTTCCTAACTTTGAAGATAAAGAACCATCACCTCTATAACTATCTTTAGAATTGGGTGAATAAACAAACAAAGTGGTGGAACTTAAAGAAAGACTATAAGATCCTAGCTTCTCACTTCTATCCATATAAATAGATCTCCATGAGGTACTTTACAATGAAGAAACACTTGAAGACGAACCAATGTTGGGAGATAATTATTTATTGAACATAATTTATTTTAATTTTATTAAATCTAAATTGAGCATCAAATCCCCTTATATTAATTTTCATATTTATCCAATACCCGGTTTTCCTTGGAGGATGAAGAAGAAAATGATTATGCACGAGTACATGGAGCTCCTCAAACCCATTTAATATCTATTATAGGAATTACTCAATGAGTCCCCAATAAAGTTTTCTAATGTAAACAAGTCACATGATACCTACTATGAAATTGAATATTTTGATATTGATTATTAATGATTTTTTTTTCAAATAAGATTATTCCATGACTTTCCATTTGAAAAATATATTGATGCAACACATTTTGATCAAGATCTGGAAAAAGAATAATAAATTATATAAGTATAATCCAAGGAATAATAATACCCATATTTTATCCTACCTCCACCATAAAAGATATATCTCATTGTTATAAGGATAAAACTGATGAACTCTATCAATGGATTCCCTAAAAAACATGGAAAGATGATTTAAAATCAATAAAAGTGATTTGGAAGTTTATCTTGCACAAAATCCACATACCATATGATTTTAGATAACATATTTTTGTTGAAGTCTTGGGGAAATCAAAACTGGGGTCCCACTTTTTTGGAAAAACAAAGGCTTATTACTTCATTTTCTTTCTCTTTCTATTTATATTTTTTTTCAAGAAAATTTAATATATTTTATTTTACACCCTTACCTATTCGATTATAGGGAGAAACACTTAGGTGACTAAGTCAATGTTTGTCCTACTTATAAATAATGTTTTATTTCTCTTTTATACTTGGTTTATTTGATACTTAATTATAATTTTATACAAAACTAAGGATTTTTTAAAATGAGAAGGGGTCAGCAATAGTATTCACACGGAGGAGTGGTTCCACTATGTTTAATATTCACATTTATTAAATCATTTTTAGATAGGTAATTTGAGCTTTAAATATCATCCTTACAAGAGAAAAATTCCATGATTGTTTTGAGGGCTTCCCTGATTTTTAAAAATTTGAATTTATATGATTACTGAGAATATTGTTTTACCATCATCATGATTTTTTTCTAACTAGAATAATATTATAAATTAAAATAATTAAGTGTAATTATAATTATAACACGAGGAAATTGGAGTTCTTTACTCTAACAAAAGTAGCTTTTCCATTCTAAAAAATAAAACCTCACAGATCCAAAAAAATATTCATTTATTTCATTTAAAATTATTAAAATGGTAAATTGATATCCCACATGAAGTTCTGAGTTATTAGGCATAGGAATAAAGAAATATTAGAGTAAATTTAAAAAAAAAGGGTTATGTATTGGGAGGTTCAAAAATGCCTAATAATTAACCAATGATATATTTATAACTATTATAATTAGTATTGTGAGGAGATCATGATAAGTTGGATGATGGTGGTGAGATTTGTCCTAAGTGAAATTTATGAAAAAAGACAAATAATTCAATTCATAATAATAAGAAAGTTATAGATTTAAGTGAGGGGAATATTGAACACCAAAAAAAGAAGTGGTAACTGACTTATAAAAAGTTCATTTGGGTTGTATCAAGGATGTGAAAAATGGAACACCAATTTAAGATGATTGGGAAAGTGGAATTCATAATAGTTCTACTTGTCAAAATATTAATTCCACTAAATTTTATTATATTTAGAAATTGGGAAATTTTTCTTTGGGTTTAATTAAAATGTGGAATAAGAATGGACTTTTAGGGGAGGAAAATAATTTTCAATAATGAGTGTATCTTTTTTTGTTTTTGGGTTTTTGTGTTTTTACCCAGGATGAATAATTATTCGTGTTAGAAAAATCATTTAATTTCACAAGAGTGAAATTTTACTCTGTGGGAGAATTTTTAGAGTCAATATTATCATATTTTCACTTGAATTTCAATGTTCATCATCCCACTAAAATTCTTAATTTATGTGTAATTATCATTTTTACATATTAAAATAATAATTTGTGTTGAATTAAAATAATTGATTTATTACTATTTTAATAGGGTTTTATTCATATTTGAAATTAATTAGTAGATATATAATTTTCATGTGATGATTTAGTAGGAATTTTTTTATTTGGGCACAAATTTAGAAACTGCATGTAAATTCCTATTTTCCCATTTGAAATACACTTTAATATTTGTATTATGTAATTTTATATGTGTCTAATTTTAAATTGATTTTTTAGAGATATATAAATTTATTAGGATATATATTTTTTAGTTATCAAGCTATATCACGATTTCTCATGAAGAAAATCGGCCCATAAATTAACCATGGTCTTGATTCATCCATCTTAATCTCACCCCAATAATCTTGCAATAAATTCATTATAAAATCAATAATTGATCTAAAATTTACAAAAAATATAGATGAATTACAAAAAAACCATTTCATTTTACTAGATAAACCTCTAGTTCACTCATTTTTATGGTCTAAAAATTTCTCTAAAATAGGGATATCCTTTGACTCAATTTTCAAATTGAGTGTAAGACTTTATTAGGAATAATATAGATTTAAGTGAAATTGCATGACTTCCTTAAAAAACAAGGTATTACGGACTAACCATAAATCTTCAATTTAAAAATTCAAGGCCCATCATAATTCATTTTAAGACTTTAAATGAAATCCCAAAGAATTGATAATTTAGAAAAGGTTAGAGAATTCATTGGGACTTACAAGAGAACATTTGGCATCCAAATCAGCTCTCACGCAAACAACCATGGTATTACATGTGGAAAATAATATGAAAATATTCCAATAAACACTAAATATGAAGGGTGAGAATCCTATGGATGACTAGATAATATTTTACCTATAGAATGATAAAAAAAGAAACCTTTTGGAAGTTAAAAGATAATATCACTAAATATTTGACTGCAGCTAGGGAAGATGGAAAGTTTAAACCCATGAAGAATTTTTTTTGATGATTATAAATAAGAAGAGGGTAACACTATTGAGGGTATTGAATACTACACTAAAATATCTATCTGAATTCCTACCACTTTAGTTTATTTTTTCTATTATAGTTTTTTCTTTATATTCTGTAGTCAAATATTTTTAATTGTGTTCTTATTTCATTCTCTCTATATCAATCTAATTTTGTATCCCCATTCATTCTTCACTGTTAAATCACACTCATAATATTAAGAAACCATTACAAGTAACATCCATTGGTAGTAATCTAGTGATTTTACCCAAGTCTATGTTTCTTATTTTCTTTGAGTACTCCAAATATGATCTATAGGGAGTCTAATACTCACTATGATTTTCTAAATTTTAGCTAATTTTTCTATACTTTTCTCCCTCAATTGAAGAGGTGAGTGTCCAGTGCACATCATGGGTGGATTGTGTGTTCAAAACAATGGTAAATGATGTTTACCACACATATAAGTAAGTGTGACCATTAAGTTTATATGAAACAAGATATTAAAGGTTCTCTTGGTATGACTCTCTAGAGGGAAACTCCTCTCTCTCTAAGTTTCATTCCTTCTATTGGAATTTTATTTTTATATTTAATTTTATATTTTTCATTAATCAAATAAAATCCAAAATTTAATTTCTTTTATAAATATTAAGTTTATAAAATATAATATGTGAATTTGAAATAATAATTGATTGAACTGTGAAAGATCCTAAAGTTTGATGACCTTGGTTTTCCTCTGTGCTGCATTTGGAAATAAGTTATAACTTTTGTCCCACTTTATAATATGTTCACCATTTTGAAAAAATAACTTCAAAACTTGAGTTAAAGTACCATAGAATACATGGTTAATAATTAATGAGATCATGGTTTCATTGAACTCACATTTTATGACATTCACACATCTGATACTTGCCAAAAAATTAAAAATCATTTAGTTAGTTTACAACCCAAAAGACATGAAATTTTTGAAATTACATGAGTTGGATAATGTTTATATTCAAAATATTCATATCTTGAAACCCGAGTGGGTCAATTTGATTAGAGGATATTCTCTAATCCTTCCTATTACAGGCCCCTATAGGCCTTCTTGTTTGTAGGCTCTATGGCTTATGTGCCTTTTTGTTTAAATAAAATAAATAAATGATGATGATGAAATGAGTTGGAACATATTTATGTGTTTGAAATGATTTATCATAATTCAATGGATGGAAAAGGTATTATATTCTATTTATATATTATTACAATAATATTACATAAATAATGTTCATCTACCAAAAATTCAAAGCGATCAGGTGTATTAAGAATTACAAGAGATTGGAGAATAAGATTCATGGGATTAAAATCCAAAATTATATAGGTAATGATGTAACCCGATTAAATAAAAAATGAGTGGAAGAATATATATAAAAGAACAGAATAAATAACTAAGTGTCAGTGGTGTGGAGCACTCAAAAATGGTGTAATTTAGAGGAGGAACCAGATCATTAACTACATGGAAAAAATAATGGGAATTGAGAAACTTTTATACGGAAAATATTTGAAGGAAGTTGTTCCTATATTAGTAGATATATTTAAAATGTATTTATTATATTAAGGTGAAGAGAATACACTCATCATGATATGGTATATTAATAATCTAACATTGATATACATTCTTGTTTTCCAAATTGAGTGTTATATTCACCAAAAGATAAATAAACACATGTTTGATGATTATAGTAATAAGGGTATTTTCCTTGGATATGCATAAAAAACATAAAATCTCTATAACGAATTAACATGGGATACCCAAACAAACTAGTACATGACCTGATATTCTATATTCCTGTAGGGCGTTCCAGATCAACACTGGTAGGTGACTAGCACCTAAGAATCAACAAAAAACAATATTGGACAATTTATCCCAACCTTAAGTAGATGATATGACATATATATAAATAGTAAAAGGAAATAGTGGAATAATAACCAGTAAATTATATGCCACAACAAAAAGAAAATATCAGTAGTAATACAACTCTAAGAAGTTAGAACACACCCAATGAGAAAGTCTAATAGTAAGGAAAATTAAAACAAAAACTAACTTCTATTTGTCATGATGTGAGAAATTTCCCACCATCTTACCACCGGCTACCCAAACTCAGCTGATGAAAACTTCATCATCTCATTGCATCTCCTTTCCATTTCCTACATCAAAATATATAACCAAGTCTACAAACCATCGAAGGGATATATATGGTATGAACTAAAAATTTTTAGTAGGATCTTACCCAGGAATTATTTTTCTAGTCTCTATATAAACAATCCCAGTATGATCATTTTTTAAGACATGGAATGATAAATGATAAGGTTTTTTTATCAAAAGCATGTAAAATATTTCCCTTTTCCCATAATTATAATATAGGTCAGGAAAAAGTGTTTCAATGCGTAATTTACATAAATATTTAATAAAGTTAAAGAAGGTATATCAAATCCATAAAAATACAAATCCAAAGAAAAGGTAAATCATGTCAAGGATAAAAATAGTGTGGTTTAGTAGACTAATCATACCAAAATCAGTGACTAGTGCACATTTAAATCCTAGAACAATATACATAAGGATAATAGGAACACCCAATGAGTAAACCCCCTAACAATGTAAAATCAATTATCTAGAACAACAGGCCTAGGGAGTAGAGGAACACCCCATTAGTGAACCCCCTGATGATATAATGGAAGATGGACCTAATCTACACCTTCCACCTAAGTACCCATGGATTCTCATGTGTTGCATTTCCAATATCATTTCAAAAGGGATTTTCAAAATAAATTTCAATTGACCCTTTTTCTTTTATCAAACCTTCTTTGAAAACAAATTTCACATTGATTTTAAATAACCCATTTTCCTTTACCAAAAAACAATTTAAAAAAATATTTTATTTCACATTCATTTAGACAGACAAAAATATCATTCCAATTAATTAATAAAATATGTTATAAAATAGTACAAATCAAAATTGATTCAACAAAGGCTAGAGATGGAATCACTTACCTCAAACCCAGTTTGCACACAACCACATCATGATCTAACAACACTAAAAGGAATAAAAATACAAAAATAGATTCCTTATAATTGATTCCCACATCTTAGAATCACATTCCACAACTGAAATACATAATAGAATGGATAAATCATAATATACCCCAATGAACATGAACCTACCACACCATAACCAACAAAAACATACCCTCGAATGACAACATCACCACTAATATATAAAAGATAAATCAAACATCATCGCATGATCAGTGGATAAAAAAATGTAATACACTTTTATTTTCATTAAAAATGGAAATAGAGAAGTAGAAAGGCCACTTACCCAAATAGAAGTGAGGCACCGACCATGGATATTGAGTGTGGAACTAAGAGATCTGAAAGGACCAGTGACACCCAAATCACATGAAACTACGAAGGGTTTGAGATCAGTGGACTAAACATTGTATAAGAAAAAATTTTCGTGTGTAGTGTGATAAAAGCTACTAGGTTGAATGAATTCACATCATAGCTTGGATACTTTTGATGTAAACTCTCTGTAGCTTGTTTTCACTAAAAAACACATCAAATCCTGATAAATTTGTAACAATAAATGCTTTTATGACATAAAATGGGATCTTATAGCATAAAATTAATTTATTTAATGAAATATGAATCTTTGTTAGTTATTTTTTATTCCCTAAACTATTCTCACAGCTTGTGGCTAGAAACACATTTACTCTGTAAATGTTTCTTATAATGTAAAATGTACTTCCATGTAGTACATGACCCATTTTCTATAGAAACTACAAAAAAAAAAGATTTAAGACTATTGAGCCTGAAAACAAACTCTTAAACATAAAAATATTATACTTTAAAATCTATTATGTCACAATATCCCCACCATAGGAATTTCCGTCTATGGGAAATCATGTGGAAGAAGGGATCTTTTGAAGGAGTTGAGGACACTAGCCCTCCCTGTTGATTCACCCTCCCAAGTCCCCTGAGAATATAATCCAAATCTCCATAACATTTAGACCAACTGAACAAATTTCCCACACAATAGATTCACTTGAGAATCAATGATATCAATTTGTTTCTCTATTACTAAAACATATGAATCTGACTCAATATATTCCAAACATAGAATGTGAGAGGTTTTAGGATGATACTTTCTAAGATGAGTTATGTGGAAAGCATCATGAATACCTATCAACTAAATTGTCATTTTCTACCAATAAAAAACCTAAAAAAGCCTCTTAGTGACCTGAAAGGGATTAACATATCTCATATACAACTTTTCTTATTTCTCATTCCAATAATGACCCAATTAAAGATAAAAGTTTAAGAAAACTGGTTCACTTATGGAAAACTCCAAAGGAGAGGGTATAAACAATCCACATATTATTTCTACAGAATCTGCACTATAAATATACACTGATGCATATCCTGAATTTTCATCAGTGTATGATAAATAAGACTTGGTCCCCTATAAGAGGCATCACCCACCTGTTCTCAATAATTAGGTGATCTGCACAAGCAACCCTAAAAATCATCAAAGGGTTCCATCCTGATCAATGAATGATAACTCTTGTTATAATAAAACATAACTAGTCCTAGATGTCTATGACATGATGAAATGAAATACAAGATATATTCATGGAATGTATTATATAGGACTTAAATAGAGAGCTCCGTCTAACCATATGTTTGTCGATGCTAAGATACAATAAACCGAACCTGCGTCCCCATTTTCTCTTGGATACTCTTCAAAAACCAAGAGGTGAACCTGGGACCCCAATTCTATATAATAGTAGATGGAACCCCGTGTCACCTCACAACCTTATTTACATAAATATTACCCATATATTTAACCACAATGGTTTTTCTAATTTGAATAAAAAGTGTTGATTTTATCAACCGATCAACTACCACCCAGATTGAATTTCTCCCTCGAGGAGCCCGTGGTAACCCAATAATGAATTCCATGGACATGTATTCCCATTTAAAAACTAGTAACAGAAGAGGATGAAGAAAACCAGAAGGTTTCAAATGATCCTAATTTACCTATTGGTAGGTGTAACAATGAGACACATAATCTACAATTCAATGCTTCATTCCTAGACAACAAAAACACTATCTAATATCATAATACATCTTTATAGTCCCTGGATGAATGAACCATGATGAACTATGATATTAATACAGAACTTAAATCCTCATATATTTTTGGATGAAAAAATAATCTCCAAAGAGAAAAATACCATTAAAGGGACAAAACATCCAAAAATGATCTCCCCAATATAAAGGGTTTCTCTAATTCCCATAAGTACATCTTCATGTTGCTGAATCTACAAAATAGACTCAGAGGGAGATGATGATAATTGAACACTTGTTAAAACTATGCCAAAGCCATCATCTTGAGTGTACATATGCAACTAATATAAGAGTCTAATTAGGTTCCACTCTTCCTTTTATTTTAAATTAGCATGCGATGACACTTTCTTGCTAATATAATTTTCATCGACATTCCCATTCCCCAGGGTGTTGTTAATGTAGAAGTTAAATTTTTGAAGGTATTTTATACACTACCTCTATTAGAGATTAATGTATTGATGAGAAAAGATTTATCTATGTCACTTACGGTAAGAAAATATTGTGAATATCTCCCCGAAATGGTAATTCCATAGAAACCTATGTGAATTCATAACTATGAAAATCTCCAAATCACGATTAGGGTAATTATTATTCTATGAATAATGATGTAAATAGACATATTCAAGAACATTATCATACTACATAAGAACACAACCCAAACAAGAATGAAAATCATCACCGTATACCACACCCCTTATTGAGCTCAAGTAAGATTAGAATAGGAGCCAGTGTCAGAAGCCATTTCAACTCATCAAAAGAGGAATGACATTTTTCATCCCATGAGAACCTCACCCCCTTCATAGTAAGGGAATTTATGGGAGATAAAAAATTAAAAAATCCTTTATAATTTCTCAATATATAAAGCATGAGAAAGGACGTTTCAAATCTCAAAGATGTTCTATGGATCACCGAATGAAAAGACAACCTTCACCTTCTTAGGATCAACTGATACTACACATTTAAAAATTATTTTCCCTATGTACTTTACCTATTAGATATAAAAATTTCATTTCAAAATATTTTCATATAGAGGGTGAATCATAATTATTTCCGAAACCAAACTCATATGGTGCTCTTGCTCATGCCCTGACCTTAAATTAACCAATATATATTACATGAACAAAATGGAAAATGGGTCAGGATACTGATGGATTATCTAGTTCATCAGATTCATGAAAACATCATGATAATTAGTTATAATGAAAGGCATAACAAGATATTCAAAATAGCTATAAATAATCATTAAATCAATCTTATGAATATAAGACTCTAAAACCCTGAGCTAAAGATAACCCAACTGAAATTAGATCATCAAAAACCACTTCAAACTATTGAAATATTCAATAAAATCATTCACATAGGATAAATGATAATTATTCTTTATCATTCAACATTGCATTTTTATTAAAAAAGGATAACAACCCACAGAAAACTGGCCATGAGAAAAACCAAAACACTTTAAGGAGGTCTAAAATAGTGGAGGCCAAGCTGGTCTCCTCTAATTAAGTCTACCCCTTCCGATTCCATTTAAAGAGAACTTGAAAAACAAAGAATATTGTTACCTTGATCTGCCACCGTCAAAGAAGCTAAGTAGTCTACTATTTTGTTACCTTCTCGCCATGTATGAGAAAACTATGTTTTTTTGATATCGAGGATGCCTCCAAATTTCTTGATAATATAAGAAATTGACCGAGGAGAAGAAATATTACCACTCATCAAGTCTTGGATAATTTTTATATCGGTTTCAATCTAATACAGACATAAGTTCCTTTGAGCACACAATGTTATCCCCGTATACATCGCCTGGGATTCAGCCTGGATGGAACTTCCCCTCCCATACAAAGAATCAATAGAAAGAAGAATACATCCATGTACATACCGCACAACACCTCCACCTCAGATAATTCCTCCAACGCATGAGACCTCAAAATTAAGCTTGAGACCCATGCTTGGAGGAATCCAGCGAACCAAATTACCCCTTCTAATATGAACTGATTGAATATAATCAGAACTGTATATCTGCATTGTCCTCAAAGAAGGATTATCACTAGAAATATTAGAATAATGTACCAGATCAAGGAGCATGCATCTCGTATTGATTATAACTGATCTTTTAGTACAATCAGTTCCTTCAAAACGGGTTTTGTTTATTGCTTGCCAAATGCACCAACACCATTCACTAAAAATTAAAACTCTTGTAGTTTTTTCAGGAACTGCACCATTAAAACCATAAAACCTCTTTTCCCAAAAATACGTTTCAGCATGGAAAGGTTCAATTTTTTTTTGAATTCACCAATTAACATCCAAAAAGACACAACCCAATCACTTTCAAATAAAATATGGTTAGAATCATCCTCTTTATTAAGGATACAACAATGGCATTTAGAAACTAGGTTAATACTCCTTCTTTTCACATTTTCAGCCGTAGTAATAACTTTGTCTCTAATTCTCCATAACAGGAAATTAAATTTTGTGGGAATGCTGTTACACCAAACTGTATAATTCTAGATGTCATGATGATCTTGTGAAATATAAATTCTTTTAAATTCATTAGAAGAAAACATACCAGATTTTGAAGCAATGAACACACACCTGTCCAATTCCTAATTCAAAACAATAAGATCAAAGGTTCTATTTTGATCTCTATCCATAATATCATTGATAAAATTAGGATAAACAATGGCCTCCCTAAAAGAAATCAAAGGTGATAGACAACCTAGGAAACCAATAGTTGATCCAAGCCAATTATGGTTCCAAAAAGAAATCTTGCCCCTTCCTATAATCCAACGTGAGTGTTGACGAATTTCAGAAAAAAAAATTTGATTAAGGACCAGAAAAGAGAAACATATCTTCTATCAAACACATAGTTCTCATCTTGTAAAGACATGATTTTACCCCAAAGCGTACTACCCTCCACAATCTCCCCAGATAGTTTCACCTGCATGCAGTGCACTGTATCCACAAGACATCTGACTTTATTACCACCTTATTGAACCGGTCTGTCCATCATTTTCCATGAAGAACAATGACATTTCATTAAAAATGAGCATCCCAAATAAAATCAGCCATGATTTTATCAATATCTATAATAACCCCCTTCGACACATTTCAGCTTGAAAGAACATGAATCAGAATCGTGGTCAGCACACTATTAATTAAAGAAATCATTCCTCCAAAATATAGAAAAATATTTTTCCAATCAAGAACATGCCTCAAGATTCTATTAAATATACCATCAAACTCTCTAATACGAACACAACCAGGAGAAATATATGAACCCAGATAATCCAAGGGAAAGATACCCTTTTTAATGTTCAGTAACCTGGAAATGGACAGAACCAACCTATCACCACATTTATTATAAATATATAATCTTTTTCCCCCTATTGATAGATTTCCCACTCTATAAATAGTACTCATCCAAAACTTTCGTAAGACTACCAACCAATCTAAAACTAGCATTAATGAAAATTAAAGTATCATTCGCAAACATGAAGTGAGAGATCAGAGGTTGATTCAATTTTATCCAGTATGATAAAATATCACCTATAGATATTTTATTGTTCATAAAATGGATTAGACCATATTTCATAAGAATAAAAAGGGTAAGAGACATAGGGTATCCTTGCTTAAAACAATGAGTTTCCTTGAAAAAACCATGAGTTTTTCCCATATATGAAACTAATATCCATGGAGAACTAAAATAGAAAAACAGAATATCAGTAACCCATGAAGATAAGCCCATACCTTTGGGAACCTTTATGATAAACCCACATTCCATTCTATCATAAGATTTATTAATACTTATTATTTATCATTACCTGGTTAAATATCTGATAGACCACAAAAAAAGTGAACCATCATCCTTCTTGAAAAAGGGGCACTGGAGCTACCCATGATGATACAAAAGGGAAAACAAAACACTTTTCCATCAAATCATCCAATTGAGTCTTGAGCTTTCCATATCCACTAGTTCCATGTGATAAAAAGCGTATCAAGACCTAATAAATAGTGAAAAATAGATAAATCATAAAATATATCTAAATATCAAGATAAATAAAAAAGAAACCTTCATAGAAAACATTAGAAAACCTATGAACAACCATAAGAAGATAAAAAATAGAAGAAAATGCATAAGTATCCGGAATAACATCAAATAAAAAACTTTTGAACTCTCAGAGGCAAGGTCATACACATCCAAACCATATATCCCACTTTACCTAAAATACCCAAGAGATCCCATTAGTATCAAGGAATGTGACATGTTAATGATAAAAATGAAACTCAATATAATGAGAGATTTGAAAATCCATCCTGACGATGACATTAAACAAATCCATATCATGAATAAAAAAACCTAGACTAAATCTATGTTATCTATCAATAATGAATAGTATGGACACTAAAACCCATGCTCTCTCCTCTTCCAAATTCATTTCACTAACTCCATGTCAAAGGGAATGTGTTTCATTAGAAGATTCCAAAAAAATAAAAAAATAAAATGGGAAGATATAAATGAGTAAGAGATACCCACATCAAATAAAGAAGTCATTATAGAAGATGAAGAAAAAATGGAACCTCTCACTATTGCTGGACCAAAATTAGACTCCACTAAAAACTCATTGACTATAAGAAGGTGAATCATCCCCAAGGCCTATGGCTAGATTCCTGTGGAATTTGAATCTTTAAATTGCACTTTTTTCCCTTGGAGCCGAATATCCCAAACCATAATAAGGCATAGACATAGCATAAGTGAATCAATATAAATGGTTGTAGCATCCACAACCATTTCACAAATTCACTAGCTCAAAATAAGAATGTTGGGTGTGCTTATAATGACCAATACATTTTAAATGATAATTCACTACTGAAAAAAGGATCTATACCCACAGTTCAAAACCATGGGTATGGTTCCCAAAATCGTGGGTATAGGATATACCCACAGTTTTGAGAATCATGGGAAATAGAGGTGTTAGTATTGCTCCATGGCCTATACCGATGGTTTTCTAAACTGTGTGTATAGATTTTTTCCATTGGGTCATATCCCTATACCCACAGTTTTAAAACTGTTGGTAAAGGTTTTAGGAAAAAGCTAACCACAGGTTTCAATACCGTAACCTCCGCTTCTAACACCCAGTACCTCACCACTCTAGATACTTAACTTATTTATATATATATATACCAAAATATATTAATCTAAACCATTGGTATAGGATGGAAAACTATCGGTATAGTGTTTTCTGGATGTATTTTTTTCCCAATAGATTGTTTTTTCTCGTGTTCACACGGGAAACCTGTACCCACGGTTCTCTAAAAAAATGGGTATTGGATTTTTTTCCTAGAACTCTACCCGTAGTTTTCATAGTGAACCATCAGTATATGTCTCTATCCGAGACCTATACCCACAGTTTTTGGAAAACCATGGGTATAGGTTTGGAAAAGATCCCTATACCCATAGTATTGGGAATACCGTGGGTATAGGGGGACCTATACCCACAGTTTTCCGAAAACCATGTGTATAGGTTCAGAATAGGCCCCTATACCCAGAGTTTTGGGAGAAGCATCAGTATAGCTGACTAGTACCCACATTTTTTCCCAAAACCGTGTGTATATAGGATATTTCCAATAATGATTGTTTCTTAAATTAATGTATGTTATATTATATAACATAATTATTAAAAGTATTTATAATATAGAGAGACCAAAAATAGTTTAATCCATTAACATAGATTATTAAATTAATCATCATTTAAAAAATGAGAATTCATAAAATTTATGTTAGACAAAATATATAATATAGAAAAGCTAAAATGGGAAAATATGGATCCCCCTAATATGCTAGAATTATTTTGTAACACCCAATGGATTTACAAATAAAATTAATATAGAATGAAATTCTTCCAACACTGAGTCTCTGAAAACAATACTTTTTTATTGATAGGAAATAGTTATAACCTAACAGTTAAAAATATTTCTTCCGATTCTATGAATTGAATTTCAAAAAATGAACATACATGGTTGCAATCAGTAAGATATTTAGAGTCTCATAGGATCACCTTAATTTTTAGTGAAATGTTACTTGACCCTTTGGAATACTAATGTCACCCTTATGAATAGTAACATGACCCTTATGAATTGTATATTGGATGAATGAATAGTAACATCACCCCTAAATTTATAAATAAAAGCCGAGCATCTGATAAGAGACAATATGATCATAGTATAAACAAATAAAAATATTTTAAAAAAAAGATATTAATTAAGTAAAAGTTATTTAATTATAAATTTAAGATAAATATAACAACTTAAATGAAAATTTATTTTCATAAAATTTAAACATAAATTATTTTCTTATGGTTATATTATAATTTTAAGAGACCTTGATTAATTTTTCAAGGTGTTATAAAAGCAGTTATAGTTTAAAAATTGTTATTTTTTGAATAAATTATGAATTTATTTAAAAATTAAATTTCTCATATTTAGAAAAATATTATTGATAAAATTGAGATAATTTATGAATTATATATGGTAAAAAATGTTTGGGGTGATTTTTTGTGATTTTTATGAAATAATTGAATTTCTGGTGAATAATGAAATACGATAATTTATGAAATAAGCTAAATACATGAATTATTGAGTCATGAATGATATTCTATTGGGTTAATAACCCTTGGTTTGAACTCACATGAACTAAATACTGTATCTTTTCATAGGAACCAACACTAATTCTTTTCTTAAAAAAAATAATAAAATAAAGATTAAAATAAAGGAAAAACCCTTATCTCCTCCTCTATAAATACCACCCCTCACCCCTCTTCTCCTTACACATCTAAAGATTTAAGAATTTTCCAAATTCTTTCCAATCCTCTTTCCAATACTCTTTCCATTGTACAAGATCTACTGGTCTCACCAAAAAGAAAAAAACGAGGGCCTTAAAAAGGATCTCAAGGGGAAGAGATCAAGAGGTAAAAATCCTCTTTTATTTTCTTTTTATTTCCTTTTTGGTTATTTTTCATCTCTTTTACTTTGTTCACCTCCACTTATCCAAGGGGCATGAAAACTCTAATATTATATATATACTGGAATCCTATCATGTGTATAGAAAAAAAATTATCATCATACTTCTTCTTTTCTCCCACTTATTCTAAAAATAAAAACATCGTCTGTGATGTGTTGATTTACCAATGTTGTGGATAATGTGTTTTAAATTTACATTACCACTATCATGGCTGGTTGTAAAACCATTTTAATGGTTGAAAAAGGTTTTAAAGTTTATTATATAACCTCTTTTATGTTCTTGAATTAACATATATTCATAATATATAATTATATAAAGAAACTATTTCATGATGATCAAAGAACCACCAAAATGATCTAAAAGAATATCATTAATATTTTATCTAAAGAATCATCTTCATATCTGAAAGAAATAATATATTGTATAATTTAAATTCATAGTAACATATTAATACTACTTCATTCCACTTCTGGAGTTTTACTTCCATTCGACAAGAAAACTATTACGAACTGACAATGAAAACAATGTAAAGAATGCACCTAAAACAATGGAAATAGAATTTTTTTATTAATAAATAGGTGGAATGATGTTATAAAATGATCATATAAGTGTTATAAACATTAATATTATTCTTTAAAATATCAATAAAACTATTTGATCTATTATATGTGAGTTTTAAAAACATTTAATGGAGGACAAACCCGAGGAAAGAGAATTCTTAACCCAATTTCCATTCTTTGGGTTAACCTTCTACTTCATCGATTATGTGGTAATAAGGCTATTTGTGAAATTAATTTTGTTTACATTATGTTATATTATGTGGATTAATATTGTATACACATTTTCTATTATTTTTATCAATTCTCACTTCAAATATATGATATTTTCAAAGAACTTTTCTTTAAAAATTATCTTTTAATTTCTTTTTTTACAGGGAATAATTTACATGATGTATGTATTATTATTTAATGATTATTTTTTTGTTATTAGGAATTGTTTATGATGAATTATGGATCCTATATATCCCTCTAATGATTTGTGTATGTGTATGTTGGAGGTTGGCCTCATGGTTAGTCCAAGTGTAACTGCAATGGTTACACCATAAGGTAGTTGTGAGGGTTAAATTGTAAGGTAGCTCTGAGGGTTACAAATCATAAGGTAGCTGCGAGGGTTACAATATTAATTAAGTAATGCCCTAATATACCTTTATAGTTTTATTTTATGTTTTATTTGGAAATATCTTGTTCTACAAAGAAAGTATATGATACTTTATGGGTGAGAAGTATGTCTTTGTGAAAATGATTTCATATGTTTATAAGTATTCATTGAATAATGGGTCATCTACTACATTTTTATATCCTTTACTGAAATTTTTGTTCTCATACCATGTTTTAATTTTTTTTCATAGGGTGTAAGTATGGGTAATAGAAAAGGAGAATCCATGATGAATATTGTGAAGAATTTTCATTAAAAGATTTCATGTTTTTATTTTAAAACTTTTGTATTATGAATGAAATGGATATTATTTTAGTAGTACCCAATTTTTATGTTTTTGGGTTGATATGTATGAATTATGTCTTAACTTTTTGAAAATCTAAATCAAAAAGGTTTTTGGGAATTTAAAGAAGTAAAATCTTAGAGAATTTACCAGATTATGTAATGTATAAGGGCCAAGTGCTTATAGTTAGTATCAGAGAACAATTTTGATAACTTTAATGGTTAGGATGATGTTAATAGAATACCATTAACAATTTTTACCTTATATTTATAGGATTTTAACATTACCATGTTTCTTTTTATAAGATATTTCGCTTTAGAATGATTTTCCATAGAAGAAACAAGGAAGATAAATTTGGAAGGCACTAAGAGGATGATATATTTCTGAATCTGCATCCAAGAATGGTGGGGATTGGAACTGAAAAGTTTGTGATAGTAATGGATTAGAAAAATTATGAAATAAATGGTGATGAAATCCATGAAATAGATCAAATAGAGCTACCAGAAAGAAATATGATGATAGTGGAATATTTTACGAGGAAATAACCTCCTTCTTTCAGTGGATCTTCTTGAACAATGGTTGCTGAAGGATGGATTATATCCATTGAAATGAAATTTTATTTCATATTGTGTTCAAATTATCAAAAGTTTAGTCTTTCTATTTATTATTTTAAAGTTGTATCAGATTAGTGGTGGTAAATGGTAAATAATATTTGGGATATAGAAGATATTTATTCCTTAGAATGGGATGAATTTGAAAATCTATTCATTGAAAGATATTTTCCTAAGGTGTTTTGAATTAGGATGGAAAATAAATTCATTGAATTTAAGGAAAAAAGGAGGATTTAGTGGCCGTGTATGAAGAAAAATTAACCCAATTATCAAGGTACGATCCAAATATTATTTGAGATCTTGATAGTAAAATCTACCACTTTTAATCAGTATTGAATCCAAGATATCGAAGGGAATTGGATTTCCGTTAATTAAAAAGATATGAGAAACTTTTCTGATGTGATGACAAAGTAAAAATGGAGTTTTCTGATGATCACTTGTACTTTGGAAACATGTAGAAGAAGAGGTCCAAATAGAAAGTTATGGGTAAGAATCAATCAAATAAATCTGAAGGTAAGAAAGTTCAATTTATGGTTTGTGAAAAGTGTGGTGAAAATCACCCAGGGGAATCCATTAACAAAACTAGGAAGTGTTTTCAATGTGGTAAGTTTGGACATATAGACCGAGATTGTAATGAAAATGATCTAAAGATTAATTCTAATAAGAAAACTATAATTTGTTTTAAATGTGGGGAGATGGGTCATTATGCAGATACTTTCCCAAACAAAGATACAAATGTTGGAAAATAGAAGGATTACATGAAAAAGGTACAATGAGATCCTTTGTCACAATTTTAGTTGATGTCAGGCCATCCAATGAAGTGGTATTAGATATTTTTTTGTTTACTCATATTTTTCTAATGTCTTTTTTGATATAGGGTCTACACATTTCTTTATTTTTGAGAAATTTTCTGGTAAATTGGGAATTTCACTTTAAGAAATGAGACCGAAACTTATGGTTAAAGAACAAGTGGAAATATTACACCAAAAAATCATTATATTAATCTTCCTATTGTTATCTATGAAGGAAATTACTAGAAAAACTTTTTTTCCATTTGTAGAGTTCTATGTTATTCATGGAATGGATTGGATTTTTGGTTTATAATGATGGGATTGATTATTGAGATAAAGAAGTTTTTTTTAGAAATATTTTATTTTTTTCATACAAGAATAAACCCATAAAACTGATAACATATAAAGATTTTTAGAAACTTTTAAAATATGGAAATGAAAGATATCTTGCTCATATTGTTGAAGACAAGGTAAATATTTAGATTAAGGATTTTCTAGTGGTAAATGAAAAAATGGATATTTTTTCTAATGAGTTACCTAGTGTTATACTTGATTGAGAAGTTTAATTTTTTATTGAATTCATTCCTTATGCTAATCAAATTTCAAAACCCCCTTATCAAATGGATAATGTGAAACTACTTGATTTGAAAACCAGTTACATGAGTTTCTAAATAAAGGCTTGATTCATCCTAGAACTTCACCTTGCGGTGATCCTATTTTATTCTTTAAAAATAAAGATGTTTTATGAGGATTTTCATTGATTATAGATCTCTGAATGAAATTAATGATATTAATAAGTATCCTTTTCCTCATATCGTTGAATTGTTTGATCAGCTCTAGGGTGATTAGTATTTTTCCAAGATTGACTTGAGATTTGGTTACCATCAGCTGAAGGTGAAGGAGGTTGACATACTAAAAACAGAATTTTTCATAAGATATGGGCATTATGAGTTTGTTTCTAGGCCCTCTAGTTTGAAAAATTCCCCTGCTATATTCATGGATTTTAGGAATAAAATATTCATTGAATATTTGGATAAGTTTTTTGTTAATTTTATTAATGAAATATTGTTATTTAAAAAAGTTATAAGGATCATGAAAAACATTTATGTATTTTCTTGAAATATCTTAAATAAAATAAGTTATATGAAAAATTTAGAAAATTTTATTTTTGGTTTCAACTAATTTTTTTTATTTGCAAAATTGTAAATAAGGACGATATAATAATTGATCCTTCTAAAGAAAAAGTGGTTGATGAATGGCCAAGAACTATAGTTTTTATAGATATTTATATTTTTCTTGTACTAGTAGGTTATTACTAATGGGTTATTATAAAATTCACATGGTTATCTATCCCTCTAACTAAGTTAACATGAAAAGGGGTTAAATTTATTTTGATAGAAGAATGTGATGTTTTTTTTTCAGGAAATGAAGAAGAGATTGGTGAATGATACAATTTTTCCTATGACATCCTGAAATGGTGTGTCTATCATATACAATGATGATTTATTGAGTGGAATCAGTTGTGTTCTAATGAAGAATGATCAGGTAATTGATTATGCTTTAATATAACTAATACCTAATGAGTGAAATTATCCCACACATTATTTGGAATTAGAAGGTGTGGGTTTTTATTTTAATATTTAGGGGCATCATTTATATTGATCCAAATGTGAAATGAATACTTACCATAAAATTATAAAGAATATATTCACTCAGAAGGAATTAAACATGAGGCAGAGAATATGGCTTGAACTGATAAAGGATTATGATTGCACCATCAATTACCATCATGGAAAAGAAAACAAAGTGGCTGATGCCTTGAGTTAAAAACATCATGCATCTTTAACCATGTTATGTTTGGAAAATGACCCTTTTGATTAATGATTTGATGAATTTTGGGTTGGATGTTTTTGGTGTAAGAAATTCCTATGTTTTTTTTCAAGTTTCAGTGTAGTAGTCTCTGACAAAAATAATCAACCAAGGGTATAAAGAAGAAGGTGAGTTAAAAAAATATAATTGGTGAAAAAGGATATGTTTCCAGAATTTAACATTGATAAATATTATATTTTAAGATTTTGAAAGAGATTATGTGTGCCTTGTGATTATTATAAGAAGAAATAATTATCATCTAAAGCTTATAGTTCCCCATTTTCAATTAATCATGGTAGTATTAATATGTACAAATAAATTAAGGAGTACAACTAGTGGAATTGAATGAAAATATATATTGTAGATTTTACTATAAAATATTTGACAAGTCAACTAGTTAAAGATCAGTGAAAACTACCCCAGGGGGTGATTCATCCTTTCCCAGTACCATAGTGGAAATAGGAAAATATATACATGGACTATATGGTGGGACTAAAAAATAATTGTTATTATAACAATGCAATTTGTGTTATTGTTGGATGACTAAATAAATATCTATATTTCCTTCCTATTCTAGATACTATATATTTGGATAATCTTTCTCAATTGTAGCTCAAATATATTGTCACGTTAAATGGAGTTTCCCTTTACTTTGTATCTGATCATTATCCCAGTTTCATTTTTAACTTTTAGAAAGGCTTTTAGATGTCATTGGGAAAAGAATTAAATTTTAGCACAACCTTTCATCCTTAATCTGATGGAAAATTAGAGTGAACAATTCAGAAATTGGAGGATATTCTTTAAGTTTCCTTAATTGACAACTAGATATGTTGGGATAAACATATTTCTTTATTTGTGTTTTTTTATAATATTAATTTTCATTTGAGTATACATATGGAACCTTTTATAGCATTATATGGGGACTGGTGTCTGATGTGGCTCTATTTTTACACAGTTTTCCACATCTTTTTTATTAATTTTCAATGATTTACTTAATTATTTTTACACTTTTTATCTAATAAATTCACTTTTTTATTTTTATAATTAAGTTTGATAAATATTCATTTTTATAACAATTTATGTAATTATGGACCCTTAAATAGTTGATTTATTCCTTCTTTGTTTTTAATATAACTAATTTTCAATTTGTTTATTTAATATTTATCTGTTTATTATTAATAATTATTGAGTTCTCTAATTAATTTACTTTTAATTTTAATGTTTACACATCCAGAAACTTAGTTACCACTTGCCAGGCTACCGGTAGCTAAGCTAACGATGGCAAGGTTTCTTTTTCTCAAACTAGTGGTAACTAGTTTTTAGATGTAACAGTGACCTTTCCTTTAACTCTAATTTTATCTTATTAATTTAATTTAATTTAATTAATTTATTTTAGGTGAAATAAATAAATTATTTTAACTTGCGTACAACTGGATTCATTTATTATTATTATTTTTAGATAGTTAAATTTGTTAATTAATCATTTTTTTTAAAATTAATTATGTATTTTTAGTCATCAAAAAAATAATTTTAATCTTACTTTATTTTTCTAATTTAATTATTTCTCATTTAGGCCGGTTAAGTTAATTATGATTGTCTTTTTAAAAAGTTAATTTCTATTTTAAACAATTATTTAATCACTGTAATTTTATTTAATTAAGTTACTCTTTATTATAATATTTTATCTATTATTTTAGATACATTAAAATAGGTTAGCAATGTTAGTTAATTTGTTATATCGTCTTGCCAATCATTTAAGTAAGTAACATTTGTTTTTTATTAAATAAAACAGTTCGCTTTTAATTTTATGTGTTCAAATAATTGTTTAATTAATTAATTAAGAGTTTTTAAACATTAATTATATTATTTTATGTATGGATATTGATTTTTAATTAATTTTATAATTGTTTTAGTCTACCAGTGAGGTAGATAATTTTTGTTGTGCAATGGTGAGTATTTATTTTTTTTGTAAGGGTGATATTTTGTTTTCAAACTAACGGTGACCATTCTATTTTTCTATAATGGTGAACCCTTCTCCACTGTTATCCATCCAACCTAATAGTGACCACCTCACTGTCGCGCTGCGTTTTATCTCTCTATCAGTATCTCTCTCACTGTTAGTCTCTTCTTTCTCTTCATGTCTCACTATAATTTATTGCCTCACCGTTACCCCACTCTCACTATTAAATAGTATTTCCTTTATCCTCCCCGATACTCCATTCCTCACTGATTTTACAATCTCACCGTTATTCCAACCTCAATGTTAGGTTACTTCGACTGATCCACTTATCTGTTTTATTCCATGCTTCTCACCGTTTTACTCACCTTCACTACCCCTGCCTTTACTTCTGCAGCACCATTCCACCATCGTTTCCTTTTCATTTTCAACATGAAACCCTACGAATCATCAAACAAAAAATCTAAAAATTTTAAATTAAAATAGAGCATGGATGAAGAATAAGGGTGGGAGCGTAGAACTGGAGCTCAGCTAATTCAAAACTGAACTGAGATTAAGGAAGATGCAGATAAAAGCGATGCATTTGGATTTAAAACTGCTATCGCTGAAGAAAAAAAAGGAGCCACTGGTACTACTGGAGAAGGTGGAGTCCGCTGCTACCCAAGTCGATGCCCACCACTTTTGAACTGAATCATCCGGTGGTAGGATTTTTCTGGATGTCTCCGGTATAGGAGCTCGTTGTTGCTGAAGGAGGTGAGGAGGAGGCCACCGCACCTGCTCGTGGCACACTACAGTTGGAGTCGAGATGGAGCCACCATGCGCTGCTCTGTTAGGGAGAGGAAAATCGAAACCCTACCCTCTTTTCTTATTGCGTCGGAATTTGGGGGGATGAATTAAAAAAAACATAATCAAATTTAAAACATAAAAATATTATAATAGAAATAATAATAAAAGTAAAGTAAAAAGAAAAAGAAAAAAAAGTAAAAGTAAAAGTTAAAGTAAACTCTAAAAAATAAAATGAATATAATATTTTTTGTTAAAGTTATGAATTAAAATAACTATAATGTTAATAAATAGATAAATCATAAAACTTATTTAATAATAAATGTTAATGATAAATTAATACACTATTAATAGTATAAATATATAATTAATAATAATTATAAATAAACGTTAAGATATACTTATTAATTTAAAATTAAAGTATTTTGTTCTAATTTTTTAATTAAAATTAACTAATTAATAAATTAATCGAGCAACTTAATTTCTTAAATAGTAATAATTAAATTATTAATACAATTTAAATTGTTAAAATTTTAATTTATTTATGATGTTAAATTTTAATGATTTAGTTAAATTTTCTAAACTAAAAAAATTAGTTTTTTGTATTTATATTTATCTAATTAAATCAATAGTGTTTGATAAATTTATAATAATGTTTTATAAAATTAAATAATAATCATCAATTAATATATTTATTAATTAACTTAAGTTAACTTGTTACGAGTAATATAACACTTAACTTAAAAAATAACTTTTTTTCCTCTCATTCTTTGCATTCTCATTCATTTATTTTTTCTTTTCTAACGTTTTAGGTTCATCCAAGAGGCAGGAAAGAGTCCAGGTGCATTCAACTAACTCAGTAGAAGTTAGTTATGTGAGAAATTCTAGCGCGAAGTGTCTGTCGCGAGAAAGCGCACATTTTGCAATACGTTTGTGTAGAACTTTTGATGTCAGTGGAAGAGTTCTGGTGACATGTAGAAGAAGACAGTGGATAAAAAAGCAGAGTAAGTAGCATAATTTTCCAGACTCTCATTTTTCATTCCAGAACACATCAGACGAGAGCGAAGACTCCCGAGAGTAGAACTGGAGATGAGGGAGCATCACTGGAGATGAGCGAGGGACCAAGGAGCCCAAGAACAGAGCATCACTGAGGGAGTTATTTTCCCTTCTTTTACTTAATTTTTACAATACTCTATAATTGATTGTATTCTATTGCTTAAATCATGATGATCAAAGGATAAATTTTCTTAGCTCGATAATTCAATTTTGATGGTAAATCTTTTAGACTTATTCATCTGCTTTAAATTTTTCAGAATCATGATCAATCAACGAGGTTGATTAATGAATCTCTGTTCAGTTGCTTCACACCTCAATTGTTTTCTAAATTCATAAATTCAAGATCGACAGGTGAGGTTGTTCTTTAATACACCATTTTCGAAGCGTTAATGTCTTTAACATTGGTAATCTATGGTGAGTTTATTTTCAAATGTTATCATTTTATAATTGTCAAGCTGTTTAACTGAATTTGGAGTGGCGAACTCCTAAATTCAGTTTACTGTGTGTTGAGTTTCTTGGTGAGGGAGACTTTTCACCTTTTCTCTTGAGTTATGATTCAATGAAGTGTAGTAAAAAAGATATCCTTTTGACCAGTAGATTTGGAATTCTCGAGTATTACTTTTGATCTTCTCCTTTGACCTTTCTGCTTTATTTTAGTATTTTTTTCTTTTATGTTAGATTTAATGTAGTTTTTAGTTCAATAGTATATTAGTAATCGATTTATTCTCTTGTATAAAGAAAATTAAAAAAATGAAAAGTTAAGAAAACTATAAAGAAGTTTGCCTCATGGCTGAAAACAGTGAGGTTTTTAGTTTTAGAACCTTAGAATTCAATCATCTGCCTTCTCTGTGGATCGACCCTGCACCACTGTGCTAGTGTAGGTAAATAAATGTAATATTGAGGGCTGTGACGACTTTCGTCCTGTTCAGTATCAAACTCCAACTTTTTTGAGATGAAGTTGGTAAAATAAAATTGATTGGATGATAATTAGTAGAGGAAGTGTATGAGAAAGTGAAGATGATCCAGCAACACATGATGATTGATTAGATCAGGTAGAAAATGTATGAAGATAATATGAGGAAAGAATTTTCTTTCAAGGTTGGGGATCACCTTTTTTTAGAATCTCACCTTGGAAAAGTGTTATGTGTTTTGGTAAGAAAAGAAAGCTAAGTCCTTGGTTCATTAGAACTTATGAAATCTTGGAGAAAGTTGGACCAGTTGCCTACTGAGTAGCTTTGACTCTGAGTTAATCTCTGGTACAAAATGTGTTTCATGTTTTGATATTGAGAAAGTATGTTCCAGACTCATCTCATTTTTTGAGTCGTGAAGTAGTTCAGTTAGAAGGGAACCTTTCTTATGAAGTGAAATATGTTCAGATTCTTGATTATAGAGAAAAATCATTGTGGAATTGGTTAAGTCACTTGGTTAAGGTTTTTTGGAAAAACCACATGGTTAAAGAAGAAACATGGGAATCTGAAAATGTAATGAGGGAATGATAACCTCACTTATTTAATAAGTTAATAAAAAAAATTGCAAGGAAACAATTTCAAGAAGGTGGGTAGAATGTAACTCCCCATGGATTTAAAAATAAATTTAATATAGAATGAACTGCATTCGACATTGAGTCTTTACAAGACAAAATTTTTTTATTTAGAGGATATAGTTATAACCTAGACATTAATCATAATTTTACTGCTTCTATGAATTGAATTTCAAAAAATAGACATACATGGTTGTCATTAGTAAGATATTTAGAGTATGATTGAATTAACTTAATTTTTGGTGAATAGTTACATGATCCAATGGAATAGTAATGTCACCCTTATGAATATTAATATGACTATTATGAATCATAAATCAACCAAATGAATTTTAACCTCTCCCATAAATGTATAAATAAAATTTAGGCATCTTATAAGTGACAACATGATCAAAGTTTAAGTAAATAAATATTGTTTTTTAAAAAATTATTAATTAATTCATAAATATTTAAGTATAATTTTATGATAAATTTAGTATTTTAAAATAAAATGTATTTTAATAATATGTAATCATAAATTATTTTCTTATGGTTATAATATAATTATATGAGACCTTGATTTGTTTTTTAAGGTTTTATAAAAGCAGTTAGTGTTTTAAAATTGTTATTTTTCATATAAATTATGAATTTATTTAAAAATTAAATTTCTCAAATATAGAAATTATTTTGATAAAATGGAGTTCATTTTTTAATTCTATAGATCTAAAATATTTTGGGGTGATTTTTTGGGATTTTTCTAAAATACATGAATTTTTTGTGAATAGTTAAATACGATAATTTACGAAATAGGATAAATACATGAATTATTGAGCCATGAATGCTGTTATTTTGAGAAAAGAACCCTTTTTAAACTCAAATTCACTAATTACTTTATTTGGTCACAAGAATCAGAAATATTTCTTGTATGTAGAAAAATAACAAAATATTGATTAAAATAATGGAAAAACCCTCCTCTCCTCCACTATAAATACTACCCCTCACCCCCTCTTCCCATCAATCCTATAAAGTTTTCAAAATTGTCCAAATTCTTCCCAATACTCATCCCAAGACTCTTTCCCATGTTTAGTACCTTATGGTCCCACCAAAAGGCCAAAACCAGTGGCCTTAATGAGGATCTCAAGGAGAAGAGTTCATGAGATAAAATAATCTTTCATTTTCTTTTTATTTTGTTTTTAATTATTTTTCGTCTCTTATACTCTTTTCAAACCCCCTTATACAATAAGAATTAAAATTACAATATCATATATATTCTATAATGTTATCAGATATATGGAAAAAGTATTCATCATACTACTTCTCCTCTCCCACTTATTCTAAAAATAAAAACAACATATGTGATGTGTCGATTTACCGACATCATGGATGATGTGTTTTCAATTTACATTCCAACCTTAATAGTTGGTCATAAATCCATTTTAATAGTTTAAAAAGTTTAAAAAGTTTTTGATATAACCTATTTTATATTCTGTAATTAACATATATTCATAATATTTAATTATATAAAGAAACTAGTTCATGATGATCAAATAACCACCAAAACAATCTAAATGAATATCATTAATGTTTTATCTAATGAATCGTCCTAAAATCTGAAAAACTTATATATGGTATAATTTAAAGTTATGGAAAAATATTAATACCTTTTCATTTAACTTATAGAGTTTCTCTTCCATTCGACAAGATCCATTACGAACCGACCATGGAAACCATGTAAAGAACGCACCCGAAACAATGGAAATAAAAAAATATTATTAATTAATGAGTGGAATGATGTTATAAAATTACTATATAACTATTATAACCATGTATATGTTTCTGTAAAAATATTAATAACAATATTTTAACCATTATACTAGAGGTTTAAACATGTTTTATGTAACACGAACTCGAGGTAAGGGAATTCTGAACCAAATTTCAATTCCCTGGTTTGACTTTTTAATTCAATGATTTTGTGGTACTAATAATATTTTTGTATTAAGTTTTTTAATATTATGTTTATTACATTTATTTACATTGTATACACGTATTCTATTATTTTTATTAATTCTCACTTCAAATATATGATATTTGTAACAGAATTTTCTTTTAAAACCCTCATTTAATTTTTTTAAAGGGAATGATTTATATGATATATGTATTATTTTTTAATGGTTATTTTGTGGTTCCTAGGAATTTTTTGTGATTAAGGATGATAACTATACCTCCCTCTAATTCATTGTGTATGTATATATTGGAGGTTGGCTGTATGGTCACTCCAAGTGTAATGATGGTGGTTACAGTATAAGGTAGTCATGAGAGTTACATTGTAAGGTAGTCGTGAGGGTTAAAAATCATAAGGTAGCCATGAGGGTTACAATATTATGTAATTAAACACCCAAGAAACCATTATGGTTTTATTTTATATTTTATTTTAGAATATCTTGTTCCACAGAGTAATTATATGATACTTTATGGGTGAGAAGTATGACTTTGTGAAAATGATTTCATATGTTTATAAGTATTCATGGACTAATGGGTTTTATCCGTCTTTTTATATACCTTACTAATATGTTTGTTCTCATCAAAAGTTTTAAATTGTTTTTCACAGGGTGTAGGTATGGGAAAGAGAAATGGATAAGCTATGATAAATGTTATGAACAATTATCATGAAAATATTTCATGCTTTTATTTTAAAACATTTTTATTATGAAATAAATGGATACTGTTTTAGTAGTACACACTTTTTATGCTTCTGGGTTGATATGTATGAACTGTATCCTAACATTCTAAAACTCTCAACAAAAAACATCTTTAGGTATGTAAAGAAGTGGATTCTAATTGAATTTACTATATTATGTAATGTTTAAGGTCCAAGTACTTATAGTTGGTATCAGACCACAGTTCAGATTACTTTAGTCGTTAGGATGATGTTAATATAATACCCTAAATAATTTTTACCTTATGATTATATAATTTTAGGATTACCATGTCGCTTCATGTAAGATATTTCTATTCAGAATTGTTTTCCATAGAAGAAATAGGGAAGCTAAAGTAGGAAGGCACAAAGAGGATGACATTTCCCAAATCTGCAACATGGAATGGTGAGTATTGGAACTGATTACTTTGTGACATTAATGGATTAGCTAATACATAAAATAAATGGTAGTGGTATCCCTAAAAGGGAACAAATAGAGACATCACAAAGGAACATGAAGATAGAGTAAAATTTTATGAGTTAATACCCTCCTACTTTCTGTGGATCTACTGAACTAGTGGCAGCTGAAGGATAGATTAAGTACCTTGAAAAGATATTTAATTTCATCAGGTGTTTAGATAATCATAAGGTTAGCCTTACTATTTATCATTTTGAAGGTGAAGATGAATAGTAAAGGTCAAAAGTAATGAATATCAGGGATAGAGTAGAGATTCATTCCATGGAATGAGATGAATTTAAGAATCCTTTCCTTCAACAATATATTCCTAAGGTGGTTTGACTTTGGAGGGAAAAGAAATTCCTTTAATTGATGCAAAAGAAAGAGGATTCAGTGGCCGTGTTTAATGAAAACCTCACATGATTGGCATGGTAAGATCCCAATATTTTCTAGATATTGATAGTAAAATCAACTGTTTTACTCTCGATTGTATGCAAGATATCCAACGACATTGGATTTCCATGAAGTAAAATGTTATGAAAAACTTGTCTGATTTTCTTAGAGGGTAGAAATGGAGTTTTTTGATGATCATGTGTACTTTGAAAACATACAGAAGAAGGGGCCCATATGTAATGATATAGGTAAGAATCAATAAATGAAATATGAAGGTAATAAAGTTCAGTTTGTAGTTTGTAAAAAGTGTGATAAAATGCCTATGGGGAATACCCTACTAAAACGAAGAATTATTTTTTATATAGTAAGTTTGGACATACAACCCAATATTTTAATGAAAATAATCCTAAGATTAATCTTGATAAGAAACTATAAAGTATTTTAACTATCGTGAGATTGGTCATTTTGAAAATAATTTCCCAAATAATGATCCGAATGAATGAAATAATCTAGGTTATAAGAAAAAAGGTGCAGTGAGTGCCTTTTTGGAAACATCAGTAGATGTCGGTCCATCCAATGATGTGGTATCATATAATTTGTTTATTTACTTAGATTTTTCTAATGTATTATTTGATATGAGGTCTACACATTATTTTATTTCTGAGAAATTTTCTTGTAAATTGGGAATTTCACCTCAAGATATGAGTCCAAAACATATAGTTAAAACACCAGGGGAAATATTACAAAAAAAAGGAATTATAAGAATATTACTATTGTAAAATTTGGAAGGACATTACCTGAAAAACTTTACATTTTCTCCTTAGTTATGTTTGGTGTTATATTGGGAATGGATTGAATTTATTCTTATCATTATAAGATTTATTGTAGAGCTAATGAAGTTTTTTTTCAGAATGATTTTAATTTTGTATACAAAAATGAACCCCTAAAATTGATAACATATCAAAAAGATGAGAAAATGTTAAAGGATGGAAATGAATTTTATCTTGTTTATATTGTAGAAAATAGGGGAAATGTTAATATTAATGATGTGAATGTGGTAAATGAATACATGGATATTTTTCCTGATGAGTTACCTGATGTTATATCTTATTGAAATGTTTTTCTATTGAATTGGTTCCAAATGCTAAGAAAATTTCAAAACCCCTTATCGAATGGATCAAGTGGAACTTCTTGAATTGAAAAATCCGTTGTAGGAGTTTCTTGATAAAGGCTTCATTCATCCTAGCACTTCACCATGGAGTAATCTAGTTTTTTTTGTTAAAAATAAAGATGCTTACATGAGGCTTTTCATTTATTATAGTGTTTTGAATAATACTACTGTTATTAATAACTTTATTTTGACTCATATTAATGACTTGTTTTATCATCTCCAGGGAACTCTGTATTTTTCCAAGATTGACTGGAGATCTGGGTACCATCAGCTGATGGTGAAGGAGGATGACATACCAAAATATATTTTCATACTAGATATGGGAATTATGAGTTTTTTTCATTCCCTTTGGATTGAAAAATTATCCTACTATATTCATGGATATTATGAATAGAATATTCCATAAATATTTGGATATTTTTTTATAGTTTTTATTGTTGATATTTTGTTTTTTCAAAAAGTTATGAGGATATTGAAAAACCATAATGGATTTTATTACAAACTCTTAAATAAAATAAGTTATATAGAAAATTTAGAAAATGTGATTTTTGGTTATAACTGATTTCTTTTCTTGGGTACATTTTAAATAAATAGGGCATAACATTTGATCCTTCCAAAACAAAAGTGGTTAATGATTTTCCAAAACCTACAAATGTTACATAGATTCATAATTTTCGTGGATTAGTAGGTTATTAATGATGGTTTTTAAAAACATAAAATGGTTATCTATCCCTCTAATTATGTTAACAAAAAAGGGGTTAAATTTATTTGGATAGAAGAATGTGATGTTTTATTTTCAATAACAGAAGAAGATATTGGTGAATGCTCTAGTTTTGGCCCTACCTTCTAGAATGGTGAGTTTGTCTTCTATAATGATGCTTCAATGAAGGGACTTGGTTGTGTTCTGATGCAGAATGATAAGGTGATTGATTATGCTTCAAGACAACTGAAACCTCATGAGTAATATTATCCGACACATGATTTAGAAATAGATGTTTTGGATTTTTTTGGAAAATTTAGAGGCATCATTTATATGGAACCAAATGTGATATATATATTGACTATAAAATTTTGAAGTATATATTCACTCAGAAGGAATTAAACATGAGGAAGAGAATATGGATTGAACTGAGAGATTATTATGATTATACAATTAATTATCATCATGGATATGAAAACAAAGTGTGTGATTACTTGAGTTGAAAACATCATGCATCATTAACCATGTTACATTTGGAACATGATCCTTTGATTAATTATTTGATTAATTTTGAATTGGAAGTTGTTGGTGCAAGAAATAACTCTATTTTGTATTTGGTTTTAGTGCAGTCATATCTGTCAGAAATAATTAAGCAAGGGAAGAAGGAAGATGGTGAGGTACAAAAAAGGTATAATTGGTGAATAAGGGCATATTTTACAGAATTTAACATTGATAAAGATTTTGTTTTAAGATTTGGTAGGATATTATGTGTTCCTTGTGATTCCAAGTAGAAGAAATAATTGTTGTGTGAAGTTCATAGTTCTCTATTTTCAGTTAATCCTGGAAGTATTAAGTTGTAAAATGACATTCTGGAGTACTATTGGTGGGATGGAATGATAAGCGATATTGAAGATTTTAACAAAAAATGTTTGACCTGTCAATAGGTTAAATAATAGTGATAACAAACCTAGGGGGTTATTTAGACTTTTCTAGTAATAGAGTGGATATAAAAAAATATATTGATGGACTATGTGGTGGGACTAACAAAGACTTATTGAGGAACAATGCCATTTGGATTATTATTGAACAACTGACTAAATATGTAAATTTCCTTCCTATAAGAGATACTATATTGTTGGATCATCTTTATCAAATGTACCTCAAAATGATTACAAGGTTATATGGATTTCCACTTTCCATTGTATCTGACTATGATATCTGGTTCACTAATAAATTTTGGAAAGGCCTTCAGAAGTCATTGGTCAAAGAATTAAATTTTATCATATCCTTTCATCCCCAATATAATGGAAAATTAGAGAGAACAGTTAAGATATTTGAGGATATACTTTAATGTTCTTCAATAGACTTCCATTTTAGTTGGAATCAACATATTTCTTTATTTGAGTTTTGTTATAATAAAAGATTTTGTTCCAGTATATGGTTGGAAAATTTTGAGGAATTATATGGGAAGTAGTGTCAAAATCATTCTTTTTGGATGAAGTCCGGGAATGGAAGTTGATGGGACAAGAATTAGTAGAGGAAGTGGTTGTGAAATTACAGATGATCTAGAAACACATAAGGATAGCTCAGAACATGCAGAAAAGTTATGTGGATAATAAGAGGAATAAATTTTATTTCAAGGTTAGTGATAATGTTTTTCAAAGAATATCACCATATAAAAGTGTTATGAATTTTGGAAATAAAGGAAATCTAAGTAAAAAGTTTATTAAACCTTATGAAATCTTGGAGAATGTTGGACCAGTCGCCTAACGAGTAGCTTTTACTACGCGTTTATCTCTGGTACACATTGTTTTTCATATTTGGATATTGAGAAGGTATGTTCCAAATTTATCTTATATGTTGAGCCCATAAGTAGTTCAGTCGGGAGTTAAACTTTCTTATAAATATAAACCTATTTAGAATCTTGATTTTAGAGAGAATGTATTGCAGAATAGGTTAATTCACCAAGTTAGAGTTTTGTTAAGAAACCACATGGTTGAAGAAGAAACATGGGAATCTGAAAATGCTATGAGGGAAAGTTACCCTTGTTTTTTTAACAAGTAACTAAAAAAATTAGAAGGACACAATTTCTAGATGGTGGGAAGAATGTCACACCCCAAGGATTTACAAATAAATTTAATATATAATAAAATGCATGCATCACTGAGTATCTATGAAACAAAACTTTGTTATTTAAAAAAGATAATTGTTTCCTAGTTGTTAAACATAATTTTTCCGCTTCTATGAATTGAATTTCAAAAAATAGACAAACAAAATTGTGATCAGTAATATATATAGTCTTATAGAATAAACTTACTTTTTGGTGAATAGTAACTTGGCCCCTTGGAATAGTAATGTTACCCTCTTGAATAGTAATATGACCTTTATGAATAGTAAATCAACCAAATGAATCGTAAACTCAACCATAAATGTATAAATAATATTTAGGATCTTATAAGTAAAAATATGATATGATTATAAGTAAATATTTTTTAAATTATTTATATTAATTAAGTAATAAATATTTAATTATAATTATATGATAAATTTAATAATTTAGATTAAAATTTATTTTACTAAAATGTAATCATAAATTATTTTTTTGTGGTTATAATATAATTTTATAAGATCTTGATTATTTTTTCAAGGCGTTATAAAAAGAGTTATTTTTTTAAAATTTTAATTTTTCAAATAAATTAATAATTTTTTTAAAAATTAAAATTATCATATTTAGAAATTATTTTGAAAAAATGGAGTTAATTTTTGAATTCTATATTTTTAAAAATGGTTGCTATGAATTTTTGATATTTTCTAAAATTCTAGAATTTTTGGTTAATAGTGAAATACGATAATTTATGAAATAAGCTAAATACGTGAATTATTGAGTCATGGATGATGTTCTACTAAGGAAATCACCCTTTTTTGAACTCACATGAACTAAATACTTTATTTGGTCACAATAAACAACACTATTTCTTATCTTGAAAAAAATAAAAAAATATTGATTAAAATAATGGAAAAACCATCCTCTTCTCCACTATAAATACCACCCTCACCCCTCTTCTCTTTACACATCTTAAGATTTTAGAATTGTCCAAATTCTTCCCAATACTCTTTCCAAGAATCTCCATCACATGAAAGGCCATATGTCCTCACCAAAAGGCCAAAACCAATGTCCTTAAAAAGTATCTCAATGTGAAGATTTCAAGAGGTAAACATCCTCTTTTATTTTCTTTTGGATTATTTTTCTTCTCTTGTAATCTATTCACCTACCCTCGTCCAAAAAGAATGAAAACTACAGTATCATGAATATAATTTAATTTTATCATTTTTATGGAAATATTCTTAATCATATATCCTCGCATCTCCCACTTATTCTAAAAATAAAAACATCGTCCGTGATGTGTTGGTTTACCAACATCGTGGATGATGTGTTTTCAATTTACATTACCACCTTCATAGATCTTCAGAAAACCATTTTAATGGCATAAAAAGGTTGTAAATTATATTATATAACTTATTTTATGTTCTATAATTAACAAATATGAATAATATTGAATTATTTAAAGGAACTAGTTTGTGATGATCAAAGAACCGCCAAAATGATCTACATGAATATCCTTATTATTTTATCTAATGAATTTTTATCATATCTAGAAAAATTATATATGGTATAATTTAAAAATCTACAAAACTTATCAATACAATTTTATTCAACTTCTATATTTTCTCCTCTATTCGATAAGAAAATCCATTTCGAACCGACCCTAGAAACCATGTAAAGAACACACTTGAAATAATGGAAACAACAAAATATTATTAATAAATGAGTGGAATGATGTTATAAAATGATCATATAAGTGTGATTAACATGAATTTTTTTTATTAAAATATTAATATCACAATTTTACCCATTATATAGGATTTTTAAACATGTTTTATGTAGGATGAACCCAAGCTAAGGGAATTCTTAACCTAATTTATATTCATCGGGTTAACTATCTACTTTATTGATTTTGTGGTACTAAGACTATCTATGAAATTAATTTTGTTTATATTATGTTGTATTATGTGGATTTATATTCTATACACACATTATATTCTTTTTATCAATTCACACTTCAAATATATGATATTTTTAATGGACTTTTCTTTAAAAATCTTCTTTTAATTTGTTTTTTAAAGGAATGATTTATATGATGTATATATTATTGTTTAATGATTATATTATGGTTCTTGGGAATTTCATTTGATGAATTTTGGGACCTATTTCTCCCTATAATGCATTGGATACGAATATGTTGGAGGTTGGCTATTTAGCTACTATAAGTGTAACTGTGATGGTTACACCATAAGGTAGCTGCGAGGGATACATTGTAAGGTAGCAGTGAGAGTTACAAATTAAAAGGTAGACATGTGGGTTTCAATATTAAGTAAGTTACACCACAATACACATTATTGGTTTAGGTTTATGTCTACTATAGAAATATCATGTTTCAGAAAGTAAGTATTTGATACATTATGGTTGAGAGGTATGTCTTTATGAAAATGATTTCATATATATATAAGTATTCATGGACTAATGGTTTATCTGCTTATTTTTATATCCCATAAAGATATTTTTTTGCTCTTATACCATGTTTTAAAATGTTTTCTCCCTGTGTGTAAATTTGGTTAATAGAAAAAGAGAACCCATGATGAATTTTGGGAAGACTTTTAATGAAAGTATTTCATGTTTTTATTTTAAAACTTTTGTATTATGAAAGAAATGGATATTTTTTTAGTAGTACCCATTTTGTATTCTTGTGGGTTGATATGTATGAATTATTTACAAAATTTCTAATACTCTAAACTTAAAAAGATATATGGGAATGTAAATAATTTAATTCGAAAGAAATTAACTAGATCATGTAATGTTTATGGGTCGGGTTCTTATACATTTTCCCCATGGAGAACACTGTAGAAATTAAACAAAATACGAATTTACTAATAAAAATCATATAAAATGGAAATATATAAACATGGGGGTAATTGTAGTGAATATTGAGTAAAATAATTAATAGATATTTATATGAGGCAATGTGACCCATAGAATAGTAATATTGCTATTGGAATAATAACCTCACCACTGGGAATAGTAACCTGATAGTTGGGAATAGTTAACTTACTAATGAGAATAGAAATTTAGCATTAGAATAATAAACTACTATATAAATAATATTTTTCATTAATAGTATATGTAATTATAAATGTTTTAATGCTAAGAAATAAATATCATTATTACAAAACTCAAAGAAAATATATGCACATTTTAAATTAAATGTATTTTAAATTATTTTGAAAAAATTATATTTTTTATATTAAAATCTAAAATTAAATACATTAAAAAATAATTTTAATAAAATGAATATCATTTTTGAAATCATCATTTTGAATCTTTTTAGGGTTATTTTTTGTTAATTTTATAAAATACTCCAATTTTTTGGTGAATAATAAAAATATAGTTTTACATGTAACCGATGTATATTAAATTAAATCATTCATGATGTAATAATGAAATAATAACTTATAGAACTTCAGTTTAAAAAATATATATTTAATTTTATAAACGAGTCACTAAAATATAGTAAACATAATATCTGAACATAAATATTTTTTCCAAAACCTAATGTCAAAAGTGATCCGTTAAAATAATAATTTTTCTTTTTTCCACATTCCTTTTAATAAAAAAGATAAATTATAATTATAAAGGAATATAAAGTCCAAAAACCATTATATTATATTTATATATGATTTATATTTTCAAAAATTAACTATTATAATATTGACCAATGATATAATATTTTTTTAATATTTTATTCTAAAAATAACTCTCTACTCTTGTATAAATAACCCCTTACCACCCTATAGAAAACCACACAGCCCTCAATTTCAAAAGAGAGACATCTTTCCAAATAATCCCTCTAATGAACCTTAGAATACATAGGGAATTTATCTAGTAAACCAAGTCCTAACATCAAGGGATTTTTAGTGTTGAAAAAATTAATCTATACCGTGGAAATAGTAAGTTTCTATCAACCCCTCTGTCTTTCTCTTCATCTATTTTATTTTTCCCAATTTCTTCCAAAAATAATTCTTATAGAATTAATTATGCGTTATTTCACACCAGAACTTTGCGCTGCGTAATGTTTCAAATTTTTATTTTCATCATATAATATTATCTGCTTCTAATTGTTATTATTCTTTTTATATGAAATACGGGCGAGCCCAACTGGGGTTTTTCTCTGATAAATGAGCGTTTTGGCCTTGAAAACGTTTCATCGTGCTGCTGTAAAAGAAGCACGAACTTGAATAAGTCACCATGCGGCCTCGCTCGGTTCCCCGCTCACCTTCCCGATGTGCAACTAATTAAATAAAAGTAATTAATAATACATAAAAAAATTAAATGAGTCGTAAAATAAAAATATAATAAAAATAATAAAAATGTGATAAAATTTAATGAATTTTTGTTTTAATGATAAGAATAATAATAATATTATTATTTGAGGATATTATTATTATTATTATTACTATCATCATCATTATCATTATTATTATTATTAGTTTTAGTTTTATTTTATCTTTTATTTTTGTTCTTTTTATTATTATTTATTCTTTCTTTCTTTTTGGTTAGGGTTTCACTGTAATTTTTTTGTTGCACCTTATTCTTCCCCCATTACCTGAATGGATCACCCCCCCTCTAGAACCCCTGGTTTTCCCACATGACCTTCCTCTCGTCCAGTCCACTTGTCGCCTCCCACCCTGTACGATGGTCCACACCACCTCCCCATGACCCTCCACTATTTACCCTCCCACACTCCTTTCCTCGACGATGACCTTCGTCTGATGAAGCCCTGCCTCCCTCGCATGGTCCATGTCCAGTTCCTCCCTCAGCCTTTCGTTATCGCAGACCCCCTCCCCTAGACTCCTTTCCACGACCCCCCTCCCATACCAGACTCCTCCCCGGCCAGCCCGCTCGCCTACTCGCCTCCTCCCACCCTGTCTGAAGGTTTGCGCAATGCCTCCCCTCAGCATTCCTCTAGCACACACCTCTCCTCTGGCCTCCTCGCTTCACCTACTCTCAAGCCATCTTGAGGCTTCTCCCCACCGACCTCCCCTTGCACCTGGCATCCTTATCTTTCCAGTGAGAAACTCTAGCGAATTACCCCTTTCTCCTTCCACGCGCACCGCTGCATTCAGATAAGTCTCTTGCCTTTCAATTTAATTTTTGTTGTTTTTTCAGCGGGTATATGTTCTTATTTTGGGGGTTTAAAATGAATTTTTTTTGTTCGAATTCATATTTTTGGGTTCACATTAGGTTCTTTGTGGTGCAAACGATAAGAGATTGATGGTTCGCACCGAGTGTTGGGGTCCTCGACACCCGAGGTAGGTGGTTCCATGATTAACCGTTTTAATTTTCTTCTTAAATTAATTTAGCATATTTATTCATTGGTTTGTTTAATGTGAATATAGTTTTTAAATGAAGTTGATATGTGAACATGATACATGTGTGTTTTCTATGAACAACCATGCAGAATTGTTGATCTGTATCTTACAAACTATACAGATTGTGTTTTGTTTTAGCGTCAATATGCGTTGAGTCATATATGGGTGTTTGGTTGAATATAGGATATTTTGACTCTTGTGGCATATACTGAAAATTGTTTCATAAATTTTCTAGTGAACTAGTTTGTTAGTTTAAATTAATTTATCACAATTGTTAAGTAGTTTAAATGTTGCGAAAGTGATTTCTAACTGAGTCTTGTTGTGCATTTGGTTTGTTAGTAGAGTGTTTATGTGATGTTAAATTGTTTTTTTAGGAAAACCAACATTGAGCTATTTATCAGGGTTCTCAGAATAATGCATTTTTTTTGTTTGAATGTTAAAGATCTACAGTGTGTGTTTTGGGTGTGGAATCAAAGTGCGTTTTTTCATAAAATAGGTTTTGAGTAATTTCTTGTGTTTAAAATCCTACGACACATTTTTGAAATTGTTCAATAAATTATCTTGGTGGTTGTCTAAGTGTAAAACTTTTTTCTTTAATATTTTGAGTTGTTTAATTGATGGTGTGAGCGATGCAGATTAAGTTTTAAAAAATATTTTGGGTGTGCGTAATATTTTAAAATGGTATTTGGGGGTGCGTAATATTTCAACATGGTATTTGGGTGTGCATAATATTTCAAAATCGTATTTGGGTGTGAAAATGATGGTTCGGTGTGTGTGTAAGTACTCTGTTTGTATTTTTTGCATAAATTTGACATTTGAAATGATCTGGAATTTTAAAAGTAGAATTAAAGTTGTAAATGGTATCTTGTCATGCGTGGTGTTTTGCTTGGATTGCTTATGTGATGTCCACCTATTATGATCTTGAAATTTTTTGAGCACAAAGTGGGAAGACGGGGTAGCTTGGAAGGTGAAAAAGGACTAGTGGGCTAGTGTTCCAGAGGTGACTCAACCTGGTTTCATGGGTAGGACTAACGATTGCAACACTAACTAAACATATGATTTTCTGAGGGGCGTGGTCTTCTAAGCCACATTTTCTGAGGGTCATGGCGCTCTAGCCAAATTTTATGAGGGTCGTGGGTTTTAAGCCACTCTTCACTGAGACACGAAGATCTAGGGACCCGAGCTAGCTAGAAACCATGAGGCCTCTCCCATATTGGTGCTCCTTGGTTACTTTACATTCATTGGGGAGACACTTTGGTTATTTTAAAAAGTAAGTGTGTGTGTGTGTGTTTTAATTTAATTTGTTTTATTTGAAACAGTTTTATTAAATCCTCTTTTGTTTAAAAGTGTGCGAGTATTTAATTATTCTCTTTAATTTATGTTGTTGTCTTTAAATTTGTTTTCATTTAAAGAACCTATCATTAAAAATTGTTTCCATTAAATACTGTTTAAGAATTTATTTCCATTTTATCTATTTTAGTAGAAAAATCCTTCATCATTTAAATGGTTATGCATGGAATCTTCATCCGGTGGAATCCTACTGGGCTCTTGTCTCACACCATACATACACATTTGGGTGTATGTAGACCTTTTTCTTTGTATGTCACAGGTTGAGGCATCGTGCTTAGTGACGGTGGTCCGGGTTGTCGATGGTTTTCCCGTGCAGGTATGACGGTCGTGGTTTGAGGGGGGTGGCTTCTCAAGTTGCATGAAGGTGTGGATAGATGTGTTAGTTTTCTTTCATTTCAGTATTCTTAGAGTTTTAGTTTTCATTTGTTGTAGTATCTCTTGGGTTGTTGGTTCAAGTTGTGAATCTTTAAATATGAAATGTGTTAAGGGTCTGTTTGGTTGTATAAAATAAGTTTTCTTTATATTAAATTGGTTAGTTGTTTTTTTGTCTCTTCTTTTGAGTGAATCATTCCGTTGTACTATTTGATACCCAGGCACTTGTTCCAACCTATGGGAATTGAAAATACCCTTTGAGACTTTCCGCAGACCGGGTCGGGCGCCGGGTTGGATGGTGACCCAGCCAGGTTCGTGAAAAAATGGTATCAGAGGGGTTTTTATTCTTGGGTCATGTTCTTCTGGGATAGACTTAGGTTAGATCAAAGTTAAGGGTGTTAGAACCTAACGTTCTAGCTACAAGCAAGGTGCCTGGCTAGCGCACCTCGTGGTGGGACTCGAGTTACCAGAGTAAGTTGATGTTTGTCTGAGTCGTTATTCATTGTGAATAATCTTGTTTAGGGGAAATGAATGGAGCGTAAGGTCAGTCGTCCCAGTGATCTCGCAGGGTCTAGAAAGCCATGTGGATCCAGGGATGCAAACCTAGAATTCTCTCTGTACCGGTGGCGTGATTGGCGTATGGCCACCAACCATATGTCTCAGTCACCCACCGAAACTAGTCTCCTCTTGCCTCGTTCCTTGTCTCTTTGTTTTGGATTCGTGGAAATCTGGTTTTTAAGTTAAAATAATATGGTCTTGAAAAATGTTTTGAAATGAATCAATTTAAAAATAAAATGATGTGTATGATCTGAAAAATGTGGGTTGAATGTTTGGTTTTGAAAAATGGAAAGGTTCGATTTTGATCCTTGGTGCTCTCATGGGAAACCACATGCATGGGTATATATTGAAAGAGAAATGGTTAAAGGCACAAGTGGTTGAGTGCCTGGATGGACATTAGGTGGGTGCCGGTGTGGCATGAGAACATGCATGTGTGAGGCCCATGGGACACCATTGGTGTTTGTATAACCCAATAGATTTGCTTATTTTCAAATTTTTTTGTTAAATTAAAATTTGGAGTTTTAGTAATAGGTGATTTCATGGTGTGTCCTTGTGTTTTTGACATGTTGGATGTGAGGAATTTTGAGCCAAGAATTCTTTTTGACTGAATTGTGTCCGAGTTTGAATTTTTATTTGTAAGTTGGTGCGCAAGCATGTGGTTAGTGAATACTTTTGAAAGGTGCTCCGGGAAGCCCTTGCAGTGGTTCCCCCTTCACGTTTCATGTTCACTTGTGGTATGTATTGACCATTAGACCAGTTTGGTTGGGTCCATGGTTTTCTTTCTTGACTAGTGCACGCCCCCCCAAAAGGTGTTAACATGCGATTGAAGTGTGGCCACATGTAATTCTTCGTTGGCTGACCCTCCAATTGATTAAAGTAAGAAATATTCATTTTGAGTGACAATACTAAGTCTATCCCTTTTTCCTTCGGTTAAGAAGATATTCTCGTAGCAGAATGACAAACACGATGGAAATTGATAGGAGTTTTTTTCTCTTTGAGTTGTCTGAGTTGTTGGGTGTGAAATTTGACACCATTTCATTGGAAGGTTTCCCACCTGAAATGGTGAAAGGAATTCTAGCGGGGAAGGGTGAAGGAGGTTTAGAATTATCGATGCTGAATAATGTCTTGAAAGGTTTTTAGTGCTTCCATTGGCCTCAAAGGTCATGTTTGGTGATGCCTAGTAACATGAGTCCTCTTTGGAGAGAAAGGGTGGATTTCGTAGAACCCTCCGAGAATCCCTGTTTTCAAAGGAGTGCGACCTCCTCTTAGGGAGTTCTAATTTTTCTATTTGGAGGGGAGTCTTTGCCGTGTGTCTTTCCATATTAAGTTCCTTAGTTTAGGTGAAGAGGTGATTCCTGTTCATCGTCCAATCCTTTGTTTGGGTGGATGGTGTCGTGGGGGAATATTTGAATGTCAGGGTATGTGGTGGTTGTTGGAATTGTCTCAATTGTGGTGTGGATGCATGTAGCACCAAAGGGAGAAGCACTATTCGGGTGTCTCTAATACCTAGCTATGAGACATGAGATGATTTAAACATCAGGTATCCATCCATAGGACTCGGAGTGAAGCTGGCGCATGGTCAAGAACCCTTGGAGTTTATGAGACCCCAACCTTATTTCTGTCGTCAGCACTGAAGGTGAAGGAGATTGAATTTTTTTTTCTGTGGTTTTTCTGTTCCAAACGACTTGTTTGGGTGTGTGTGGTCTTCTGTGGCTATGAGGAGGCATGGTATTATCATTACCTAAGTTCCTGGGGGTTGTATCCCATCGAATGTAATCACTTTTAGTGGTCCTTGTGGGGTGTGTTGGGTAAATCAGTCTCAGAATTGAAATGTGCTCACTAGGGAACGTGGAGATGCTGGTCGGTTTGACTTTGTGGTTTTGATGCCCTAGTGGTTGGGCCCCTCCATCCCCGCCCCTTGTGGTGGGGTGTCTAGTCACTATTGGGAAATTCTCAATGTTTTGTATCTTCTATTAGTTCTAATGGTGGGGAGACCCACGTTGGGTCTCGCATGAATGTCTATGGAAGGAATCGATGTTGGACCATTCTTTAATGCCGGGGAGTCCGCTCGGACCTCCCCGTTTTGGTCTTCTAGTCTTGCCTTGGGTTTTGGTAGGTTCTTAATGGTGGGGATTCCCTCGAGCTTCCCCACACTGACCTTTTTGGTTATGTTTCTAAAGATGTCTTGGTGATAAGTGATAAGAGTGTTCCTTGGACATGGTTGATATTTTTGGCTATTCCAGACAAATAGTGTGACTCTCATTTTGTGGTACTTGATGTGTTCGGTTTGTGAAGTTAGTTTCCGTGGGTGTGAGAGTTTCTTTCCTTGATCAGGCAACTGAAGTCGTTATTGCTCTTTGGGGCGGGCAACACATATCCAAAAGTCTTTTTATGAGTTTCTTGAGTTTGTCTTTTTAGTAACTTTCTCTGAGCACAATGCTTTTTCCTCTTTTCACTTGTTGATTGTGGGGATCCTCTTTGAACCTTAGTGTGGTATCTGTTTCTTCTTTGGGGTTCAACCTTGGTTATGGCTTTCCGGGGATGGAAATCTTTATGGTGGGGAGAATTGTCACAATTGGACATTGCGCTGCGTTATGTTTTGAATTTTTATTTTCATCTTATAATTTTATCTGATTATAATTGTAATTATTCTTTTTATATGAAATTTGGTCCAAGTCCGACTGGGGTTTTTCTCTGATAAATGAGCATTTTGGCCTTGACAGCATTTCAGCGCGCCACTGTCAAAGAAGCACGACCTCGCCTAGGTCACCGCGTGGCCTTGCTCATTTCCCCGCTCGCCTACCCGATGTGAAACTAATTAAATAAAAGGAATTAATAATAATTAAATAAAAATAAATGAGTCATAAAATAAAAATAAAATAAAAATAATAAAAATGTGAAATAATTTAATTAATTTTGTTTTAATGATAAGAAAAATTATAATATTATTATTTGAGGATATGATTATTATTATTATTATCATCATCATTATCATTATTATTATTGTTAGTTTTAGTTTTATTTTATCTGTATATTTTTTTATTTATTATTTATACTTTCTTTCTTTTTGGTTAGGGTTTCACCCAATTCTTTTTTCGGCGCACCTTCTTCTTCCCCCATTACCCGAACGGCTCACCCACCCCCTTTGGAACCCCTGGAATGCCCGCGTTCCCCTCCTCTAATCCAGTCCGCTCGTCGCCTCCCACCCTATATGACGGTCCACACCACCTCCCCATGACCGTCCACCATTTCCACCTCCCAAGCTGCGTCGCTCGATGATGAACTCCGTCCGACGAAGCCCTGCCTCCCTCGCATGGTCTGTGTCCAGTGCCTCCCTCAGCCTTTTCTCATCCCACACCCCCTCCCCTAGACTCCCGGCCGCGACCCACCTCCCATACCAGGCTCCTCCCCGGCCAGCCCGCTCACCTGCTCTCCTCCTCCCACCCTATCCGAAGGTCTGATCAATGCCTCCCCTCAGCCTTCCACTAGGGAAATCATCTCCTCCGGCCTCCTCGCTTCACCTGCTCTCCAGCCAGCATGAGTCTTTTCCCCATCGTCCTCCCCTTCCATCCTACATCCTTCTCTTTCTAGCGAGAAACTTCGGAAAATTACCCCTTTCTCCTTCCGCGTGCACTGAACCATTCAAATAAGTCTATTTCCTTTCAATTTGAGTTTTGTTGTTTTTTTCAGCGAGTATATGTTTTGATTTTGGGGGTTTAAATTGAAGTTTTTTTCTTTGAATTCATGTTTTTGGGTTTACATTAGGTTCTTTGTGGTGCAAATGAAAAGCGATGAATTTTTCACGCCGAGTGTTGGGGTCCTCAACACCCGAGGTAGGTGGTTACGCGCTTAACCGTTATTTGATGAATTAATTTTCTTCTTAAATTAATTTAGAAAATTTATTCATTGGTTATTTTAATGCGAATCTAGTTTTTAAATGAAGTTGATATGTGAACATGATACACGTGTGTTTTCTATGAAAAACAATGCTGAATTGTTCATCTTCAAATTACAAACTATGCAGATTGTTTTTTGGTTTAGCGTTAATATAAGTTCAGTCATATATGGGTGTTTGGTTGAATTTAGAATATTTTGACTCATGAGGCATATACTGAAAATTGTTTCATAAATTTTCTAGTGAACTAGTTTGTTAGTTTAAATTAATTTAGCACAATTGTTAAGTAGTTTACATCCTGTGAAAGTGATTTTTGACTGAGTCTTGTTGTGCATTTGATTTGTTAGTAGAGTGTTTATGTCATGTTAAAGTGTTTTTTTATGAAAACCTATGTTAATATATTTATCACAGTTCTCAAGATTGTGCATTTAGTTTGTTTGAATGTGAAAGAGCTACAGTGTGTGTTTTTGGGTGTGGTTTCAAAGTGTGTTTGGCCATAAAAAAGGTTTTAAGTTCTTTCTTGTATTTAAAATCATGCAAAACATTTTTGAAATTGTTCAATAAATTCTCTTGGTGGTTGTCTAAGTATAAAACTGTTTTCTTTAAGATTGTGAGTGGTTTAATTGATAGTGTGAGCAATGCAGATTAAGTTTTAAAAAATATTCTGAGAGTGCATAATATTTCAAAAAAGGTATTTGGGTGCACGTAATATTTCAAAATGTTATTTGCGTGTGTGTAATATTTCAAAAATTGTATTTGGGTGCGAAAATGATGGTTCGATGTGTGTGTAAGTACTCTGTTTGGATTTTATGCATAAATCTGACATTTGAAATGATCTTGAATTTTAAAAGTAGAATTGATGTTGTAAATGGTATCTTTTCATGCATGATGTTTTGCTTGGATTTCTTATGTGATGTGCACCTATTATGATCTTGAATTTTTTTGAGCACCAATTGGGAAGCCGATGTAGCTAAGAAGGTAAACTTGGTCTAGTGGGCTAGTGTTCTAGAGGTGACTCGACCCTGTTTCACTGGTAGGACTGACGATTGCAACACTAATTAAACATATGATTTTCCAAGGTTCTTGGTCTTCTTAGCCATGTTTTCTGAGGTTCATGGGATTCTAAGCCACGTTTTCTAAGTTTCGTTATTTCTAATCCACGCTTCACCGAGACATGAAGATCTAGGGAACCGAGCTAGCTAACACCCATGAGGCCTCTCCCATATTGGTGATCCTTGGTAACTTTACGTTCATCAGTGCGACAGTTTGGTTATTTTAAAAAGTAAGTGTGTCTATGTTTTAATTTAATTTGTTTTATTTGAAATTTTTTTCTTAAATCTTCATTTTTTTAAAAGTGTGAGAGTATTTAATTCTTCTATTTAATTTAAGTTTCTATCTTTAAATTCATTTTCATTTAAATCAACTTTCATTAAAAATTATTTCCATTAAATACTGTTTAATCATTTATTTACCTTTTATCTATTTTAATAGAAAATGTATTATTCATTTAAATGGTTATGCGTGGAATCATCTCCTGGTGGCATCCTACTAGGCTCTTGGCTCACACCCCACATACACCTTTGGGTGTATTTAGACCTTTTTCATTGTATTTCACAGGTTAGGGCATCATGCTTACTGACGGTGGTCCGGGTGGTTGATGGTTTTCCAATGCAGGTATGACTGTTGTGGTTTGAGGGGGTGGATCCTCAAGTTGCATGAAGGTGCAGATAGATGTGCTAGGTTTCTTTCATTATAGTATTCTTAGAGTTTTAGTTTTTTTTTGTCGTCTCTCTTGGGTTGTTTGTTCAAGTTGCGGATCTTTAAATATGAAATGTGATAAGGGTCTGTTTGGTTGTATAAAATCAGTTTCCATTCCATTAAAGTGGTTAGTTGTTTTTTTGCCTCTTCTTTCGGGTAAATCATTCCCTTGTACTATTTGATACCCAGGCACTTGTGCCAGCTCATGGGGATCGAGAACGCCCTTCGGGCCTTGCCGCGGACCGGGTCGGGCACCGGTCGGATGGAAACTCATCCTAGTTCATGAAAATTTATATTAAACTTATAAATGTATAATAATTTTGACACATATAAATTTTAAAATTCTACTTCCTCCTCATTCGAAAATGTCTCGTCAGCGGTCGATTATCTGTCAATGAGGACATTTCTAGTCCTTCTATTATCACAAAAGCTATAGTTGGATACAATAAATTATTTATGATATATAAAGGTAAAAATATATGTTTTTTATGATTCTATAATTAATTATATTAATGTATAAATGACCTCCAACAAAAATAGTGAGATCGAAGCATAATGGTAAAATGTAATAAAAAATGATATCAAAATAATTCAATTTTAACAAAGAGTATTATAAATTAGAATCCAATAAATATAATGTATAAATATTTGATCATAATAACATAATTATATAATGGAATTATTTTTTAATAATTCTATGATTATAATTTAGGTGGTAGAATATTGAAAAAATAAAGTGGGATTTATGTTACGGGGATTCTCAAACCCAACTCCTTTTCTTTGGGTTTTCCATTTTTCACAATATCTATGGTATGGATATTCCTATAATATGTAATATATATCACTTAAATATTATTCCATTTTTTTTATGGATATATATACTCCCACCTTGATTTTTAATCCCCATAACAATATTCTCCAACAAGATTTTTCTTTCTAAAACTCATATTTTACTCCTCCTGAGTTATTTCTCCTTCACCCATGAATGAATATGTTTATGAAATTATATTTTCTATTATTAATTTGAGACAAAAAATTTATTCATAAAATAATGATTTATGAAATCCTAATGAAACCCACTCCTTTACATGTGTTTTTTTTCATGATTACGATTTTTGTACATTCTAAGTGGAATACATGATTATGTAAATATTATGACGTGACCGGTGGGACCATAATTATATATGCATGAAATGCGTGGGTAATGTGATTTATCTCATAATATTATGTGTATTATTCATAAAAATGATTCAAACTTCATTCAGAATGATGGTTTTATGATTATAAAAATATGTTATGTATAAGCGTGATGCTGGCTTTGCTCACAAATTTGTGTGGTATTTGACCACAATGACATGATGTTTCATTTTTAGACATCGTCACATTCGACTCCATTATCAATTGTTTCCCTCACGATTATGATGACAATAATAATATTTTTATGTGATGATTATGATTATTCTCAGACATGTTATATTGATTCATTCCCTTATTCCTCATCTTACTGGGCTTCTAGTTCACAACTTTATTTGATGTATATCCTCAGGTGACTAAATGTAATAAATAGAAGGTGATCTTTTAAAATGATAAATAAGAATTCTTTAAATAATTATTTATTATTTATTATGTATAAGTGATGTTTGATCAAAATTTTCCCAAGATATTAAAAATTTCGATCATTGATTAATAGAGTCTTTAGAGACTACCTTGAAAAAATTTGTTGTAGTTTTTATCGATGATATTCTCATTTACAATAAGATACACGAGAAACATGAAGAGAATATGGGGATTATGATGGTGACATCAAAAAATGATAAAATGTAAACAAAGTTTAACAAGTTTGAATTTTGGATGTATAAAGTTTCATTATTAGGGAACATGATCACAAATGAGGGAATTTTTGTGGTCCCTTCAAAGAAAATGGAATTTAAGGAATGAACCATACCCACCAGTGTCACCAAAATCCATATTTTTCTTTGATTAGTCAGATATTACTAATTTTTTTTGAGAAATTTATCATGATTATATATCCCTATAACTAAGTTAACAAGGAAAAGGGTAAATTATGTCTGAAAATAAGAACATAAGGGAAGCTTTATAAAGATCAAAAAGAGGCTAATCACTACACTTTTAAGCACACTACCAACAAGTAGAGAAGGTTCAGTGATAAATTGTAATGTTTTGAAGAAAGGATTTGGTTGTGTACTCATGCATAATGAAAAAGTGATAGCCTATGCCTCATAATGTTTTATTATCCATGAGGGAAACTACCCAAGGCATGACTTGAGTTAGAAACTATGATCTTTGCATAGAATATTTGGTGACACTATCTATATAGTGAGAAGTGTTCCATATAAACTGATAATAAGAGTCTAAAGAATATATTGACACATAAGGATATCAATATGATTCAAATAAAATGGTTAGATCTAATCAAGGAATATGATTTCTCTATTAACTACCATCTGGGATAGGCGAACAAGGTAACTAATGATCTTATCGGAAACAAAATTACTAATTTTTCCATGATACAGATTGTTAATGGCCCTATTTTAATGGATATGAAAATGATTTATCAGAAAATAATAATGTTCGGGAATACATCCTACATTTACAAAATTATTACTCAACCATCTATCTAAGAGAAGATTAAGGAGTAATATATGGATAACCAAGATCTTCAATAAAAAAAGAGAAAGCAGTAAAGGAATGTAAGCTATACGATTTCATCATCGATGTGGATGGTGTGATTCGGTTTGAAACTAAATTTTTTGTTCTAACATCTCCTAATATAAAGAAGTATCTATTTGAAAATTCACATAGATTTTCTTTCAATATCCATATTGTAAGTACCGTGATGTACTGTGATCTTTGAGAGAACTTCTAGTGGGAAAACATGAAAAGGAAATAGCAGAGCTTATCTCAAAGTGTTTGGAATATTAGTAAACTAAATAAGAACAACATAAGTTTAAGGAAATTATGTTACCATTTTATATACCCATTTTTAAAGGAATGATATCACTAATAATTAGTTCATTGTCAACCAAATATATGCAAAGTAAAAAATGCGATATGGGTTATGGTGGATCAATTAATTAAGACTTCACAGTTCATCAATATTCGATAAGATTTCTCACTTGAAATAATTACTAATATATATGTGATGTAAGTGGTTAGGATACATTGGGTTACAATTTTTATCATCTATGATTAGGATACAAGGTTAAAATATAAAATTCTATAGAATTATCCAACATGATTTGAGTACTGAACTTAATTTTTGTACGACCTACCACCCCCAAACTGATGTCCAAACTAAAACGACTATTTAGACACTCAAGAACATACTCAGATCCTAAACAATGGAATTTGAAGTTGGATGAGATAAGAATATCTCATTAGTTGAGTTATCATACTATAATAGCTGCCATAAAATTATTTGAAAGGCTCCATATGAATTTCTATATGGGAAGTTACGTGAACTCATACTTGTTGGAATGAGGTCAGAGAATGAAAGATACATGGACTTTATCTTATGAAATTAATGAAAAATAAGGTTCAATCCATCGAACATCATAAAAAATATAGTTAGAGTCAAAAAAAGGATCTGCTGACAACCATCAAAAGGAATTGGAGTTTGAAGTTGGAAACAAAATTTTCTTTCAAATATTCCCGTGGAAGAGTGTCATGCGGTTTGGAAAGATAAATAAGCTTAGCCTAAGGTACATTGGAACCTTTTATAGCCTTGATCAAATAATATTAGTGGCCTATCCACTTTCAATAACACGAAATATAGATCACGTTCAGGATGTGTTTAATCTATCACCCATATGTAAGTATATACCTTACCCCTTACATGTTCTGAATTTAGTGGTTGTACAACTGGAGAATTATCTCTCATATGAGTAGTAGATATTGAAGATATTGGACGATAGAAAAATGGTCTACAAAATAGCATTACTCACATTGTCTAAGTGTTGTGGTGGAAGCATAAGTATAAAGAGGAGAAATGGAAACCAAAGGAAATAATGAATTAGAATTACCCTCACCTATTCTCAATCGAGAATATGAGTTGAAATTTTGGGGATAAAATTTTAAATGGGGGAAGAATGTAATGACACACACATTTTTAAGGAAAATTGTTCCATAAATAAATGTTTTTATATTATATTATATAAGTATTATAGACATAGAACCCATAGAGAAACCAATGACACATTAATTCATTGAAAAAGACTATTATAATGGTTTGATATAAAACAAATGAAAATACCAAATATAATAGTTAGTCAAAAAAAATTTAAAAAAAATGGAAAAATATTGATTTCCCCTATCTGTTAGAATCACCACCCCACGACCAACATTATAGAAATGAAACAAAATTTTAGTAAACCAATAAAAATATTATAAAATGAAAATATATAACTTTGGGAGGAATTGTAGTGAATATTAAGTGAATGAATGAAGTGGTATTTATATAAGGTAATGTGACCATTGGAATAGTAATGTGATAGTTGGAATAACAACCTGACTATGGGGAATAATAACATGACCTTTAAGAATAGTAACATGACTTTTGGGAATAGTAATTTAACCAAAAAATAAAAATGTGTGATATAAATAATATTTATCACGAGTAATATAATTTAATATATATTTTTTAATTATAAAAAATAAATATCATGATTAAAAAACTCCAAAGAATGCAAATTTATAATAAATTATATTTTAATGTATATTGTGAAATTCATAATTATAATATTAAAAATTATAAATACCAATGTTATAAATTTATTTTGAAAAAATTAACATCATATTCTAAATCATAATGTTACAAATTTTTGAGGATTATTTTTTGGTAATTATTTGAAATACTTTAATTTTTAGGTGTAGTTAAAATATAGTTTTTTAGGTAACCTATGTATTTTAAATTTCGTCATTCATGATTTAATAATGACATAATAATTTCTAGAAGATGAGTTTCATATAGAATATATTTAATTTCATAAATGATCCACAAAAATACAATAAATTTAACTTCTAAACATCAATTTTTGTTTTGAAAACCTAAAGTCAAAAGTGACCCCTTAAAATAACAAATTTCCTTTTTTACACTTTCCTTTTCAATAAACTAAATTAATTAGAATTATAAAGTGGTTTGAAGTTATAAAAACAATATTTTATATTGATATATTATTTTTATTGACCAAAATTTACAATAAAAATATTTACCTTTGATATAATATTTTATTTAATATTTTATTCTTAAAATATCACTATCTTCATGTATAAATAATCCCTCTCCATCCCCTTGGAAAAATGCTCCTCCCTCAATTTCCAAATTGAAATATCTACCAAAATCCTCTCAATGAATCCACTTTGATTAAATATTTCTGTTATGGAGTAAACAAACTCCAAACATCAAGGGAGTTTTAGTGTCATACAAGAGATGCTACACCAAGGGATGAGTAAGTTTCTATCAACACTTATATCATTTTCTTCTTCTATTTCTTTTTCCCAATTACATCCCAAAAAATATTATATAATTATTTAGGAAGTATATAAATATTATATTAATGATTTTAACCTACTGGAATTATCATAATTATGTTATATATAAATTTCAAACATCTCATTGCTGCTCTTTCGATAATGCCCCATCAACTGTCTACTAATCAACAACAAGGACATTGCCAATCCATTTATTATAACCCAACCTATGATTGTTTTAAATACTATATTTATTATATATAAAGTTATAAATATTTATTTTAATCTTTTGGGATTAATTCTACTAATTTATAAATGTACAAGATCAAAAATATCAATAACAAAAAATTGAAAATTTAATGTAAACATGATATCAAAACAATTCATATTTAAATAATAGTGTTTTAAAATAGAATACATTAAATATAATGGATAAATATTGGAATAAATGAACCTAACTCAATTATGGAAATATTTTTTAATAATACTATTTTTATTATTCATGAGCTAGAAAAATGATGAAATAAAGTAGGATTTAAGGTAATGGGATTCTAAAACACAACTCATTTTCTTGGGATTATCCCTCTTTCATGATATCTTCAATATGTATATTCCTATAAAATTCAATAAATATAACTTTACAATTATTCCTTTTTATTTTAATATATTCATGCTTTCTCCTTGATTTTTAATCCAAATACAATGATTTTCTAAAAATAATTTTTCTTTCAAAAACCATCTTTCACTCATACTGAGTTGTTTCTCATTCACTAAAGAATGATGTGGTTAAAGAAAAATATGTTTTCCTTTATTCATTTGGGAACCCTAACTTTATTCATGAAATCACGATTTATAAAATACAAATGAAACCCATTCCTTTCCCTGTGTTATTTCATGATTATGATTTTTATACATTCTAAGTGTAATACCTGATTATGTAAATATTATGATATAACAGGTGGGGATGGAATTATATATCCCTCAAATTCATTGGTTAATGTTATTTATCTCTTGATATTATGTGTATTATGTGTGAAACTGATTCTATATTTGTTCACAATAATAATATTATGATTATGAACATATGTTATACACTAACACAATGCCATCTTTGTTCAGAACTATGTGTTTTATTTGACCACTATGACATGATGTTTCATTTTTATAAATCACCATATTAAATTTCTTTATCAAATGTTTTCATAATTATTATTATTATGATCCTAATATAATTATTTGATGATTATGATTATGATCACCCATGTTATATATATTCGTGTCATTTATTCCGCCTCTTCCTAGGATTTTTCTCGCCCTTTTCTTTGATGTATATAATAAGGTGAATACATGTACTAAGGAGAATGTGGGATTTTATAAGGATAAAAAATTAGTATTAAAATAAATTTTTCTGATTTATTATGTATAATTGAGAATGATCTTAAATTTCAAAAGATACAAAACCTTTCTATCCTTGAATGAGTAACTATTATGTTTTTTATCATTAAAATTATATAATAGTCATGTAAGAAAAAGTAGGATCTCTATAGTTCCCAACCATGTTACATTTTTATAAATTAAAGTACACAGTACTGACTATAATTGATGGTGTAGAGGAGTACCTATATTGAGACCCACCTCCACCACTCATGTGTTGTTCTTTCCACATCATATTTAATCCCTATGCACCAATAAAGATTCCAATGGGTGGAAGGGATGGGGATGGATAATCAATATTTCTTACCATGTTCATTTCTTCCATCATATCCCTATCTACTATTTATGCATTGGTAGAAATATTAAGCTAAAAAACAATTATTTGATATCCATTTTAAAACCATGTTGTTACATATGATATTTCAAATGATCATTCTTTCCCTAATACAAATAAAAATGGACCACCTCTGCAAAAAGATTGGTCTACACTAACATTGAACTCTCTTCCTACTACAAATGGAGTAACTCTAGATACTTTACCATCATTAAATTCTCTGAGTATAATTGATGGATGAATAGTGTCTGGAAACCCTTCCAATCCATGTCAATGTGCCTATCTTCTTGTACCATAGAATCCCATCACCAATTTATTGGTCCCTAATGTTTGAGCATTTCACACTTCAACTTGATATTCTCAAGTGTATCTAAGAACTAAATAATCAAGTCAGTCTTATCCAGTTAATCTAACACATCTAAAGGTTCATTTTTAGCCTTAAAAAATAATGGATTCTCATATAATAACTCCCTAGATCGATCCCTTTCTTCTCTAGCTCCTAGCTATACCTCAACTATTTCATTATGTACTTATGGTAAATTGTTTTCTATGAGACTAATATATCAGGTGATAACATCTACAATATTCTAATCTAAAGGAGGATTCCCGTGAGGAGCATCTAATAAACTCTCCATTAGAACATAGGGGAGATGTTTTAGAGGTATTTGAATATAAACCAAATATAGATGGAATGATTAGAAAAAATTTCAATCTCATTTCAAACCATTAAAATATAATAAAAAAATAAAAATATGATCAAGAACTCAACACTGTAGACTCACATCCCAACATATCGTTGTAACTTTAGTCTTATCACAACATGGAATGGACAATAACTCTCTACAATTTACATATAATGTAACAAAGAATCTATATCCTATCTAAAAAATATGTCAATATAATATCCATTGAAGATAAAATGGACCATTGATTGGAATTTTCAATGAACTGACCCAAGATACCATCATAAACTCACACTCGTCCTGATCCGACACTTGCCTGATGGGAATTCCTAGTCCCCAATGGTTGCTGACTAGGATCCATCCATAAGAAACAACCATAGGAAATGATTTATCCAAACCTAAAGCAGATGAAATGAAATATATACACACAACATAAATAAATAATGGATGAATAACCAAAAAGTACATGACACAACTGAAAGAAAATAACTAAAGCACTACAACATAAAGTAGTTACAACAAACCCGAATAAAAATACTCACAATAATGAAAACTAAAACAGACACTAACTACTCCCTGTGATGATGTTGGATGAATCCCTTAATATCATCACTAGAAACTCTAACTCAACTGACAAAAACCTCACTTCCTCACTATAGATCATATTTTTTTATGGTATCAAAAGATATAGACATGACTACACATTTTTTAAGGGGTCTGTAGGGTGTGAGATAACTAGTATTAGTAGGATTACACCTTGGTGTTCTATATCATGTATATATATAATGAAAATAAAAAAATACTGATTTTTAAAGAAACATTTCCTTGATGAATGATAAATAAGTCTATATCAAAAGCATTTTAAATATTTCTCTTTTCTTAAAATTCAAAAAAAAGTGAGGAAAAAATTTTCAAAGCATAATTTCTATAAATATTTATTAAATTCATAGTATGTATCGAAATCAGAATAATAAAAATCCAAAGAAATTAAATCATAAAAATGGTTACAATAACTCATGTTAGCAGACTACTCATACCAAAATCAAGGACCAGTGCACACTCAATCACCTAGAACAACATGCATAGGGAAGAAATGACCCCCCAAGTGAATTTTATAAAAATGTAAAATTAAGTCCCTAAAATAATGAGCCTGGTGAGTAGGTTAACACCCCATTAGTGAACCCCATGATAATTTAATGAATGATGGAACAAAGATAAACCTTTCACATTGTTACCAAAGGATTCCCATGTGCTTCATTTTTAAAATCATTTCAAAAGGTATTTTCATAATCAATTTCAAATGAAATTTTTTCTTTTATAAAACCATATTTGAAAATCTATTTCACAATGATTTGAAACCACACATTTTCCTTTACTAAAACCAGGTAAAAAACAATCTTTTATTGAAAATACATTTATACATACAAAAAAATCATGCCAGTTGATTGTTGAAAAAACTATAAAATAGGAAAAACTAGGGTTAATTCAATGAATGTTAGAGACGAATCCACCTACCTAAAACATGGGTCACACATTCCCACAACATGATCGAAGAACACTGTAAGTAACATAAAGACAAAAATTGAGGCCCTAGAATTCATCACACATCATAGAATGAAATTTCACAACCGAAAAAGGAAATAAAGAGGATATATCAATACATATTCCAAATAACATGAAATCACCACACCAAAAACAATAAGGATAACCCCCAAAATTCAATTGTGCAACATATCTAGAAAGGATAAAACAAAGTTCACCCTAAGGTTTAAAAATCCACAAACACATCGTAAGTATATTTCCACAACCAATGATAATAAATAACCAGAAAGGATTATTACCTAGAGATAAGTGAATCACACACCATAATGATTAAGTGACCAACTAAGTGATCAGGTACAATTGGGTACACCAAAAATCACCTATAAATGAATAGGTCTTAAGAGAGGAGGGATGCATGAAGAATAAGAAAAACATTAAGAGTGTATATTGGTATAACCTACCTGGATGATTTGATTTATGTTGTGTATTGGAAAATTATGGTATAAACTACCCATAATGTCTTTACATCAAAAATAATTTCACCTAATCATAAATTTATCTCATGTAATGATTTTACGACACAAAATGGGTTCTTATAGTGTAAAAGAAATTTAATGCATAAAATATGAATTTAAATATCGTAATATTTTTACACCCTAAATCATGATCATGTCTTGTTCCTAGAGACACATTTATGATGTAAATGTATCTTGTACCATAAAATTATCATGATGGTAGTGCCAAACCTAGGTTCTTTAGAAACTTACACAAAAAAACATTTTATAACTTTGAACCCGAAAAAAAACATAAAAATAAAAATATCATACCTTAATATCTCGGTTGTTACATTCTCAACAGCATAAGACTTTTTGTCCCTAGGAAGTAATGTGGAAGAAGGGATCAATGGAAATAGGTTGGGCCATTTCTCCCCCACTAACGATTCGTTCTCCCAAGTCTCATTATCAAAGCCACCATAACAATTTGAAAAAAGTGATAAACTATACAAACATAAATTTAACCTAAGAATCAATGATCTTTAATGGTTTCTACGCAACTAAATCATTTGGCACTAAATTAATCTCTTCCTAACTCAGATAGTGAGATAAATCAAGATGATACTTCATGAGATGATATATGTGGAAAACATCCTTAATACCTATCATCTGAAAATGTAGCGTCAACCAATAAAAAAAACCACCTAAAAAACTCAGTCACTTCAAATGGTCCAACATATATCAAATCCAACATTCTCAATTCCTCAAGATGAAGGTGACCCCACAGTAAAGAATATTTTATGACAACATGGTCACCTATGGAAAACTCAAAAGGAATACATCAATGTTTTTTATAATATTTCATCCAAATATACACTACAACTAGTTGGAAATTTATATTCTGAATCCTTGATGACATCTCATAAATGAGACTTTTTCTATCAAGATATGACTCAACCACCTATTCCCATCAAAGATGTGACCTACATAGACAACTATACAAAGCCTTAAATAGAAACAACCCGATCGACGATTGATAACTATTATTGTAAGAATAATTAACTAGTCCCAAATGGATATCTCACAATTAATAAAAATCTATGACATAGGTATGAAGCATATCCTCTAGGACCTGAATAGAACACTATATTTGTTTTTCCATCTATTGATGGTAAGTTTTACTGAACAGAACCTGAGTCCCCAAAACCTCTTGGAGACTCTTACAAAATTAAGAGATGAACATGGAATCATTTTCTAAGAAGATAGTAGAGGGAACCCCAAGTATCCTTTAAACCACTTCCACATATAGCTTATAAAGGTCTTTAATCTTAGTGGTATAATTTAATGGAATGAAATGGTATAGTTTCATCTACCAATCTACTACCACCCAAATTGAATTTCTCCCTTGGGTAGTATGTGGTAATATAATAATTAAGTCTATGGAAACCTTGTTCCATTTGCAAAATGGGACTGAAAGAGTCCAAATAAATTCAAAAGATTTTAGATTCCATGCCATTACTTGTTGGTTGGTGTAACAGTGGGACACATAATCCAAAATGTCAAGCTTCATACCCTGCCACCGGAAATGTTGTATCTTGTCATAATACAAATTTTTATTTCTAGAATGAATGGACCATGAAGAACTATGGCCATAATACAAAACTAAACTCCTTATAGTTTCTGGGAAGACAAACTAATCCCCAAAGTGGAGATTACTCTCAAAAGGGAGAGACCAACTAGAAACGTTCTCCCCAACCGAAAGGGGTTATCTGGTTCCCCTAAAATCATCATCTGGAATCCAACTGAATAGAATAGACTTAAGGAGAGACAATGATATTTGAACACTGGTTATAACCATTCCCAAATCATCCTTCTAAGACTCCAAATGAAATAGAGTGTAGGGTAAAAAACGGTTCCCTTATTCCGTTGATTCCACAACAACCTATGATGGCACTTTCGTACTATGATCATTTGCAATAATAGTCCCCTTCCCTAGGGTTTAAGTGATGATGAATTAGAACATCTAAAGGTATTAAACCCAAAAAAGTTGTATGAGATCCTAATTTTTCCTAGAAAAGATATAAAATAGGCTCTTATGGTAACAAAATACTTTTAATCTATTACAAAAATGATAATGCCACCAATACTTATGTGTATTCCTAATTGTGGAAATATTTAAATCATGAGTGGGTTAATTTTTATTGTGAGGCCTAAGTTAACAAGATCCATAGGCCAAAAAATGATCATCCTTAATAATCACCCAACCCAAACCAGAAACAAAAGTATCAAAGTATACTACTTACCCCTTATTAGGATCATGTATGATCAGAATAAAAATGATATCAGAATGAATTACAACACATCAAAAGTGGGCTAACATTTTAAACCCCTTGTAAACCTCACCCCCTTATGGGCAATATTAGTCAAGGGGTTTTCCAAATTTAGAAAATAATTAAAGAATCACCAATAGTATCCAAAAAGGCCAAAAAATTTCATAATATCAAAGAAAGTCTATGGAACATCCCATGAAAATCCATCCTTCATATTCTTAAGATGATATGATAAACAATGTATAGAAATTAGGTTTCCCCAAGAACATCACATATGGGATTCAAAAATTTCATTTTGAAAGCTTTCCATATAGAAGTCGACTCCACTAAATTAAAAAAACCAAACTTACATTGTTCTCATGGTCATGCTCAGACCTCTAATAAGACACAAATATGATCCACAAAAACAATAATAAAGGATTCAAGATACTAATGGAATATATAATTCATCGAGATGTAAAAACTAAAATAGTATTAGTTAGACTAAAAGGCATCCCAAGATATTAATAATGTCCATACCTACTCCTAAAATCCATCTTCAGTATATCATACTCCTAAAAACCGAGTTATTGATACCCTGACCGAAGTCTAATCATTGAAAACCACATCACCCCATTCACATGATCAAATAAATCATCCATTTGGGTAAATGATACTTATTCTTAATCAATACTCTATTCAACTACTGATAGTCTATGAAAAATCTACGTGAAATATCATCCATCTTATCAAACATCACTAAGGATGCCCACTGTAAAACACTAGGGTGAAAAAAACCCTTTTCCATTAGATCATATGACTAGATATTGAGATCTTTTAATGCCACTTGTGCCAGAAGATAATAGGGTATCGAGGTCAGATGCATACCCAGCACCAGATTAATCATAAACTCTTTGTACCACTATAGAGAAAGGAAAAATAATTAATCATAGAAAACATCAATAAAGTAATGAAAATATATATTAATATCATCAAGAGAATAAACCACATAGATATAAATCATAATAATATAAAACAATCTCTTTAGAATTTGGCATGAAAGTACCACATGAACAAACCTCAAATCCCACTATCCCTAAAGCACCCAAGATTTCCCTTTAATAATAAGGAATGTGAAACAACACTGATAATAGAAAACCTTAGCATGATGAGTAATGAGACATTACATCTTGATGATGACATCAATTAAATCCATATCAAGAATAAGTAAATCCAAGAATAACTCTATTTCATCAATTGATAAAGAATAGGATGGATGTAGAATCCCCTAATCTTTTATCTTTGTAAGGGGAGTCTCTAAACCCCTAACAAAGGGAATGATATTTATGTTATTTTTCAAGAAGTGAAAAAAATGAGATGCTATAAATGTTTGGTTGGAACCTGCATCAAATATGTAACACACTAATATTTCATAGTAAGCTATTTTCTTTAAAGTAATTCAATAGCTTGCGCTACACGCAACACCGAGTTCGAGCGCACCACCACTTACCAAACTAGCTGTTCAAAAAGAGGTTATGAATCGTATTAACTTAATTTTTAATTTTATATACTCCAAATGATTTTAGCATCCATATTATGTGTTTATTATAAATAATTTAAGAACAAATTAAATTTTTTAGATAAAAGAAGTGTTTTCAAAAAAATGAAAATTTACCACCTTTTGATGGAAAACCCTTTTTAAATCCGATATTTTACACTTTTATATATCAAATTTTACAAAATAGGCTTATTAATTATAATAGGGACATAAAAGGTTAGTTTGGATAAATTTTCGGTGCTTTTCTGATAAATGTCATATTTTGATGAATAGTGAAAAATACAAAATTTTAATTTAAAACAACTTTTTTAATAAAAATAATTTATAATGTTAAATTATACATTTGAATGGTTTTAAAGTATAATTATATTATATTCTTATCATTTAATCCAATTTTGGTCATTAGAATTAATTTCAGATTTAAATTGTACATAAACACATATCAATCTTTTGATAGTTTTCACTTCTCAAAAACCCAATTACTGGTTTTGACAATGAGAATAATTTTTTAAGTTAATTAATACAACTTATATGTTTTAAATTTGGTAAAATAAAAAAAAATTTGAATTTATAATATCAAAATTATATTTTGGTGAATTTTTGGTAGTTTTTGAAAAACCTTCCATTTTTGATGAATAGTGAAAACACTACGTTATTGTTGAAAGTTGAATTTTTGTTTAAATATTTATTTTTAATTTAAATTTATTTTAATGTAAAAATAGATACATAATACCTATATTAGTCTAATTTAATTTATTAAAATTATTTTATAATTAGAAAAAATATATAAAATTTTATTTAACTTTTTACCATCTTTTACCCACCTTTTGGGAACTTTGTAAATATGTATAAAACATAATTTTACCGCTTCTATGAATCTAATTTAAAAAATACAAGAGACATAGTTGATATCAGTAAATAAAATTTGGTTTAGTGGGATGAAAATAATTTTTTTTGAATAGTAACTTTTGAATTTTATTTACCATGGTTAAAAGTAAATAGGGTAATTAAAGGAAAAAATGATACTATAATTACCCCAACACATGTCCTAATTCGATTGGATAAGTTTATTTTGGCCAAGATAAACATTAGGAAAAATATATGATCATATTTGATCCCCTTGGACTATATTAGTACATTTATTATTATTTTATTTAAAGAAGAGTTGAAAGTGTTAAATTTAAATTTTCATAACTAAAACATTTTTAATATAAGGTTGTACCTAAGATAAACTAGACTATAAATATTAATTAGAAAGATAAAACTATTTCATATATAATGGTAGTTTATTTATAATTTTTATATATTAAATAATTTAATTTATTTAGGACACAATGATGATGCAGTAATTAACTTATTAATGAAATATTAAAATAATTGATATTATAAATATCCAAATAAATTTAAATTGATACTTTTTATGAATTAAATTAATTTTCTATGTTAATATGACATGTTATTATTGATTTGAGTTATTTTCTTTGAATTAATCAAGTTTTTTTGACTTTCACAAAAACCAAATACTAGATAGTGTCAAAATTGATATAAATGAGTTTTGAAAACAAATACTATATTATTAATTGATATAAAATTTCTAAAAATCTATGGTTCAGAAAAAGGAGTTAGATAAGTATAAATATATCAATGATGAACCACTTTTGGTTCTCTTTTCTTTTTATATTAAGTTTATTAACTATTTATTATAATAATAAAATAATACATGGTAAAAGTTAAACTATTTAACTAAGAGTTAAATCTAAAATATAAGGTGAATATGGTGACCCAAACCTGTAAAAAATATATTTTTTGAGCGTTTTATAAACCATACTCACCTTAGACTCTAAATAAATATTTTTGGAGCCATTATAAAATGAATATTATTTTATAATAAATTAATATTTCATGATTTTCCTAAAGTGACCCTGAACTCTATTATAAAAGGGTACTTCCCCTTCCCTAAAAATCACACCTCCCAAGCCATTTAGCTCAGTAAAACCTACTCAAATATCCTCCCAACTACGTTAAATTCCATCTAGAGGCCTTATTTTGATCAGAAATCCAAACTAAGTATCCCTTTCGATCAAATCCAAAGGAAGCACCTGAAGAAGAGGTCGTAATTTCATCAACTATTTCAAAGTTATTTTCTTCTTCCACTTCTTTTTTTTGTTGCTGTTTCCACAAAAAATTAATAAATACAGAACCTTATATATATAGTTATTTTATTATAAACATGGTAAAACTATATTCATTATTCTATCAATCCTATGAATGAAAAAGTCACCATACGTGCGTACGTACGACTTACCGTCTCCAAGTCATGTTGTAGTTTGTTATCCAACACTTCATTTTTGTATGGGTATAATAATTATTATAATTGATTTTAATAATAAATATAACATGTTAATGATTTTGTATATATGAAATACCATTCAATTACAAACGATTTTACCATTAAAAGAATGATATTGTGGCTCTTGCATACGTACGAATTACCGTCTCCATGAACGCGATAAGATTCGTTTCCCATCGTAACCATTCAAGAATAATTTTCATTTTATGATTAAAATAATTTTTAAGAACTTAATATCATTCTAGAAATGAATCAAATATATCTTATCCATGACAAACGTGACTTACGTAACAAAACATATAAAGGAAAAAAAATCAGTTAACACCCAAAACAGTGATACTACAGAAATATTATTGACAAAGCAATATTATTAGATCATATATAATATCACATTTATGTATGTATATATTTTATAATTTAATAAAAATGATTTAACTGTTATACATGATTTTAATTTACCCTTTACTAAGGAAATGTACAAGGTGAGGGGTTTTCATCTCAATTTTTATTCCTGTGAGATTCATGCTATATTTGCCACTATTTTATTTTGTGTGGTGTATGTACTTCCCATGATTGTGTTATTTGTGTAATATAATTTAGTTTATGGGTATTTACAACTTCATTGTATGATCCTTCTTTCAGGGGGTGTATTTTTTGTAAGTTACAAAATCGGTAAGGGAATTTCTAATTTCAATTTCCACTCAGTGGGTTTTACGAAAACTTCATTGATTATTTTACTCCAAGATTATGTGTAAAATTAAGTTTTATTTATTTATTTAGTAATTTATTCTCCCCTTTGTGTGGATATATTTTTGATACACATAATCACTACACTGATAAATTCTCAAGTCATCTATTAGAACTTGATAAGAGCAATCTTAACTCATTTTCCATTCATTGAGATAAGTATCCAAGTCATTGGTTTTGTTTTTACAAGAATATGTGTGAATGTACTATGATTGATTTAAACTGAATATCCAATCATATTGAGTGTATTTATATTTTTCACACATAATTATTTCATTGACCGAAGGATACAGTCTTTATTAAGGATTTTATCTCAATTTTCATTCTATTAACACTTCTTTGTTGTTATGTGCCAATTCACTTATATGGTGTATATAATGTACTTTGAAATAGTATATCATCAATACCTTTATTCTCATGATGTTATAAGGTTTTTATTACACCAATTATTTTTATTCATGCATCTCTCATTTGTTTAGGAACTCTATCTAAAATATCCTTTTAAATTTTTTAAAGATTTATTCTTCTAAATCTTTCTCATTAATGTCAATGTTTTAAAAAATGTTTTAAGGATTTATTTATATAGACATGAATGTTTTAAAATTAAAATTACTTTTAAAAGATTGAAAGTGGCACGAGAAACTTTGAATAAATAATCTCTTTTAAACGGCTTATTAATAAATAGTAAGACATTGAAATGTTTTCAAGAAAAAGGATATTTCTCTCAAATAGTTTTACTGATTATTTTCATATATGTCAATATCCTTCATTATTATTTCTTGAGGTTGATTTATTATAACAAAATCTTTCATATTGTATTGTATGAGTTATGTTTGACTATGGATGTACTATTTTCCTACCATTCCTGATTTGTGGTTAGAATATTGAAATTTCATATGCTAGTTTTAATACGAAAGTTTTTTTATGTTCCAAAAATTTCATATGAGGAATGCATTGGACTTAGTAAGTGACTGGTGGATCCCTCTAAAGCTCCTCGATGCATCAGTAGGTCTCATAAGACAAACTAGTGTCTTGTCATAAGCCCTTGAAAAAATCTTATTTGTAGTATTGGCACGAGGCCTTGAATATGTTGTTATGATGTCTGACATTATGCATTACATAATTATGAAATTAGCTATTGATATTACATGTGATTATTCTACTAGTAGAATATCCATGTGAATAAGTAAATGGAATTATTTTATTTATCTTTTCCATATTATGCTGATGTTTAAGTTTAAAAGTCTTTTGTTTTAGTCTTATACATTTCCTTAAATGTTTATGTTTTTATATGATAGTTTCCGCTCTATTGTTATCCTTACTGAGCATCTGAGATCACCTCTTTATTATGTTTTATTTTTCCCAAGATTTTAAGAATTATATTATGATTGACTTGAAGGAAAAGGCTAAGGGATATAAGTGTGTTAAAAGGATACACAATTTTGTAGTTTTTTCATTTCATATAGTAATCTAAATCATATGTATGTTTCTAGTACCTCCAAGGATACTAAACTAATTGTCCTTTTGAGACTTGATCTTTTGTGATCATGAAAATGTTATTTAATAATGCACTGACTCTGGGTAACTCTGGCTGAGGAGTTATAGTTGGTTTGAAAGGAAGTTTAGTACAAACCTTGGAAACTAGATTTATAAAAACTATGATTAGAGAACATTAACCTAAGATAGACATTGGGGATTAGTATAGAAGAACATCCTAGAATTTTGGAAATGTAGAGATTTTTTGAATTTTCCAAGCAATACATCCCTGTATGGATACGAGCAGGTAGAGTTGGATCTAGAACAAATTTATCTAGGGGTAAAACATGAAAACAAAAATTTGAGATAGACTCAAACGGGAACTGGTGCATGACAACGGGCCTTGCTACACTCTTGGTTACGAAACTCCCAGGTGATATGCTTAAGATAATTCAAATTTTCTTTACAATCAGATTTTAAGGATTCTAATATAAGATTATACTAAATAACCGTGGTTAATACTACGGAGTTTTAGATTGAAAATATTGTGTTATGATATTATATAAATGACTTCATGACTATTGTTATAAACATTATTCTTTATGGTTTTAGTAAATGGTTGGATTCCAAGGAAGTCATAGTAACATTGAACATGATGTAAAAGGTGGGAATAATGGTGGAAATGAGCAACTAAGTGTAATGTGGACAGGAATAAAAGATATCATGTTCATGCTGAAGCAGGTTTCTAAAAATATGATCAACAACATATACATTAACCAACTCCCAAAATCAACAAACAAGAGAAAGGCAGAGAATGAAAAAACTCCATCAGTGGAGACTGTAGAGAAAAGAAATCTCAATTTCCATCTTGCATGAAATGTAGAAGGAGAAACCTAGGAAAGTGTCTCAATGGAACTAAGAAATGATTTATGTGTGGGAAATAAGGACATAAAGTAAATAATTTCCAAGGAAATATGAAGATTACTATAGAAGAAAATAAAAATGACCTTAAGAATCAATTTATAGTAATTTTCCATAAATGAAGGGGACTTGGGCATTATCTGAGTTAGTTACCTATTCTACAGGATAACCATTAGGTCAACAAAGAACCTATGTGGAAATAAATGGATAGAAAAATGTTTAAAAGTATTAATTCTCTTTATTGAGGGATTACTTTGGAAGAATTTTCTCTTGTATGTGTAACCCTGTAGTTTTTTATGTGAAAATTATATTTGAGGAAGAATTATCTTTTCTTTTATGGATATAGTTATAAAGAACCAATTGGGATTATATGATCCTTGAATTCGAGCCATTAGAAGTTATTAATTTTTTGGGATAAAAATGCGAGGTGTGGGATAAAATTTGTCATTAAATTATATCATGATTATTTTGGGGAATTTATCTGATTTTGGGAATTTTAAAAAAATATAGTTTTAAAAAAAGGAAAACACGCAAAGCGTGTGACAACCAGTCACGTCGGACAAAGTTGTGGGAATCAAACCCAAAACCAAAGTGTGACTGAGATTTATTGCATACCATTGGCCTACATGAAGTCCATGGTTAGTGTGACTAATTTTTTTTACTTAAATTATTTTATTGGTCAATAATAATTTGATCTATAATATTATGTTTTATCAAATGGATATCCTTAGTATAGGAAAATGATTTGGGGATTAAGTGATAAATGTTATTCTGGAAGACATTTGCTCTGTTGGGAACACTCTATACCTATGGAAAATATAATACTATGAGATTTCATTTGAGGTGTAATGGTGGATTTTTATTTTGGAAGAATCTATATTTTTTATAGAGATTTAGGTTATTAATGTAAATGATTAACCTATCATAGAGAATATGTGATTGGTTTAATTGAACTTTAGTATGAGACTTTAAGAGTAGTTGATGTTTTATAGAGACAAATGTAAAGATTTACTATGAAATACTATGTGATTAAATTCTTCTAAGTTTTGGGTTTCAATCTTAGTTTGGATTATATTGAAAGATTTTAAGGATAACTGTTTATTGAATGGTATTTATTGAACTTTTGGCATAGTTTGTTTAATTTTGGAAATTAAGATTAATATTTATTTCTATAAAGGATTTTCCATTTTGCGGATCATATGATCTTGTACTAACCATTTTAGTTTTGGTTAATCTCTAAATACAAGGGATATATAGAGTTCATCCTTTGTAGGTTATGTGAATCTCCAGAAGTTGACTCTAGAACTTTCAGTGTGACCAAGTCATCTTGAATACTCATAGTTTGGAGAAAATATGAGTTAGTAGTAGAAATTTATTAAAGGATGAAACTCTACTTGAAAAGTAATTATATCTCTTTATGTTCTTAGTCAATCTCATTAATAAATTCATCAACTTTATGAAATGGAACTTAAAAAAACATTGTCTGTTCACTTTTCCTACTGGGAAACTAATGACTGTTTAACCCATCACAAGTTTGTGATTTTATTATTGTTAACTTTCTCCTGATAATGTTTTATTTCACTATCTATTAGAACATGAAACTTAGTTTATCTTATATATCCATGTTTTCCTATAAGGAATTATAGTACGAGTTATCTCAGGTGACCTTTTTTACTTCTCTTTCTTTCTCTTAAAGTGATAGTTTTATTGACTCTTTTTACGATGTGGGACTTTAAATGAAGTTCCAAAGCCCGATTTTAAAATTTCGAGGATGAAATTTCCAATGGGGGGGGGGGGGGGGTGGAAGAATGTAACACCCCAAGATTTCATTGAAAGTTATTTGTTTAATGTAATTCAATAGCTTTCATTACACGCAACACCGAGTTCGAGCGCACCATGACTTACCAAACTAGTCGTTCAAATAGAAGTTATGAATAATAATAACTTTATATTAAATTTAATATAATCTATATAATTTTATCATCCATATTATGTTTTTCTTATACATAATATAAGAATAAATTTAATTTTTCAGATAAAAGAAGTGTTTAAAAAAAAATGGATTTTTAACTTCTTTTAATGGAGAACCCTTTTTAAATCTGATATTTGACTCTTTTATATATCCAATTTGACAAAGTAAACTTCTTATTTATAATAGATACATAAAAATTTATTTTGGATAAATTTAGGTGCTTTTCTAATAACTTTCATTTTTTGATGAATAATGAAATATAATAAATTTTAATTGAAAAAAACCTTTTTAAATAAAATATTTTACAGTGTTAAATGATAAATTTGAATGGTTTTGAAGTATAATTAAATTATATTTTTTTATTTAATCCAATGTTGGTCATTTGAAGTAATTTTACATTTAAATTGGACATAATCGCATATCAATATTTTGATAGTTTTTACTTCTCAAAAACACGTTTTCTGGGTTTGACAATGAGAATATTTTCTTAAATTAATTAATACAGCTTATATGTTTTGAATTTGGTAAAATAGAAATAATTTTTTAATTTATAATATCAAAATTATCTTTTGGTGAATTTTTAGTATTTTTCTAAAAACATTCAATTTTTGATGAATAGTAAAAAACACTGCGTTATTGTTTAAAGTTGAATTTTTATTTATATAATTATTTTTCATTAAAATTTATTTTAAAGTAAAAATAGAAACATAATTCATATATTAGTCTAATTTAATTCATTAATGTAACTTTATAATAATATTAGATATATACAATTTTATTGAACATTTCACCGTCTTTTACCCACCTTATAGGAACATTTTAAAATTTGTATAAAAAATAATGTTAAAACCTCTCAGAATTGAATTTTAAAACTCCAAGAAACATGGTTGATATCATTATGTAATATTTGGTTCAATAGGATGAAAATAATTTTTGGTGAATTGTAACTTTTAAATTTTATTTTCCACAGTTAAAAGTAAATAGGGTAATTAAAGGTAAAATTGATTTTATAATTACCTATCACATGTCCTAATTCTCTTGGATAAGTTTATTTCAGCCAAAATCAACCTTATGAATAAAATATGATCCTATTTGATCCAACTGTATTAGATTATAATATTTATTATTATTTTATTAAAAGAATAGTTAAAAGTGTTAAATTCAAATTTTCATAACTAACTTATTTTTAATATATTGATATAAATAAGATAAATTAGACTATAAGTATTAATTATAAATCTAAAACTATTTCCTACATAATGGAATTTTATTGAAAATTTTTAGACACCAAATAATTAAATTTATTTATGACACAATGATGATGCAATAATTGCTTTATTAATGAAAGATTAAAATAATTGATATTATAAATATCAAAATAACTATAAATTGAGACTTTTGATGAATTACAATACTTTTATAGGTTAACATGACATTTTAGTATTGATTTATTTTATTTTTTATAAGTAATCATGTTTTTTTTGACTTTCACAAAAACCAAATATAAAATATTGTCAAAATGTACTAAAAGGAGTTTTTAAAAAAAATACTATATGATTAATTGATATAATATTCCTAAAAATATAAGGTTCATCCAAAGGAATTAGATAAGGTTACAAATTTCAGTAATGAACCACTTGGGGTTCTTTTGGCTTTTAATAGTAAGTTTATTAACCATTTATTATAATAATACAAGAATACATGGTAAAAGTTAAACTATTTAACTAAGAGTTGATTCTAAAAGATAAGGTTAATATGGTGACCTAAACATGTCTAAAACATATTGTTTGAGAGTTTCTAAACCCAGACTCACATTATCCTCTAAATAAATCCTTTTGTAACCATTATAAACCATATATGATTATATAATAAATTAATATTTCAAGCGTTTCCTAAAGTGACCCCCACCTATCTTATAAAAGGGTACATACACTTATCTCAAAATCACACCTCTAAATCCTTTTAGATCGTTCAAACCCTACCCAAATATCCTCCAAACTACCCTCAATTCAACCTAGAGGTCTTAATTCAATCATAAATATTTCATAAGTATCCCTTTTGATCAAATCAAAAGGAAGAACCCGAAGAAGAGGTAATAATTTCATCACCTCTTTCAAAGTTCTTTTCTTATTCCACTTCTTCTTTCTTTATTGTTTCCATACCAAAGAAATAACTACGGTAACTTCTACATACTATGATGTTATTATAAATATGGTACAACAATATTCATTATTCTATCCATCCTATTAATGATATAGTCACCATATGTGCGTATGTAAAACTTACCGTCTCCATGTCGTGGTGTAGTTTGTTATTCAACACTTCATTATTTGGATGTGTATAATAATGAGTATAATTGATGTTAATAATAAATAAAACTTGTTAGTTATTTTGTATATATTAAATACCACCCAATTACATACAATTTTACCATCAAAATATTGATATTGTCGCTCATGGGTACGTACATATTACCGTCTCCACAAACGTGATAAGATTCGTTTCCTCATCGTAACCATTCAAGAATAATTTTAATTTTATGTTTAAAAATAATTTTTAATAACTTTATATGATTTTGGATATGAATCAAATACATACTATCCATAATAAACATGACTAATGTAACAAAACATATAATGGAAAACGAATCAATTAACTCCAAAAACAATGATACTACTGAAATATTATTAACAAAGCAATATTAGAAGATCATATATGATATAAAATTTATGTATGTGGTTCTTTTATAATTTAATAAAAATTATTTAACTATTATACAGGAGGTTAACGTACCCATGACTAAGGAAAAGTACAAGGTAAGGGGTTTTAATCTCACTTTTTATTCTTGTGAGATTCATGCTATATTTGCCACTATTTCATTTTGTGTGGTGTATGTACTTCCCATGATTGTATTATTTGTGTAATATGATTTAGTTTATGGGTATTTAAAACATAATTGTATGATCCTTATTTCATGGGGTGTATGTTCCATATGTTACAAAATTGGTAAGGGAATTTTGAATTTCAATTTCCACTCATTGGGTTTTATGCAAACTTCATTGATTAGTTTACTCCAAGATTATGTGCGAAATTAATATTTATTTATTTATATAGTAATTTCCACTACCATTTTTGTGTCTATACTTTTTATACACATAATTTCCCAATTGATAAATTCTCAATTCATCAATATTAACTTGATAAGAATAATCCTAACTCAATTTCAATATATTGAGTTAAACAACCAAGTCATTGGTGTTGTTTTTACAAGAATATGTGTGAATGTACTCCGATTGATTAACACTGAATATCCAATAATATTGAGTGTATTTATATTTATCACACATAATTATGTCATTGATTTATCCTTAACCTAAGTATATAGTCTTTATAAGGGATTTCATCTCAATTAACATTACATTGAGAATTCATTGTTGTTATGCACCAATTCACTTATATGGTGTATATACTGTAATTTTACATAGCATGTAATTAATACCTTTATTCTCATGATATTATATGGTTTTTATTATCTCAATTATTTTTATTCAACCATCCCTCATTTGGTAAGGATCTCTAACTAAAATATCATTTTAAATGTTTTAAAGATTTATTCTTCTAAATCTTTCTCATTAATGTCCATGTTTAAAAAATGGTTTTAAGGATTTATTTATTTGGACATGAATGCTTTAAAATTAAAATACATTTTAAAAGTTTCAAAGTGGTATGTGACACATTGATTAAAAAATCTATTTTAAATGGATACTTGATAAATAGTGAGACTTGTAAATGTTTTCAAGAAAAAAGGGATATTTTTCTCAAATTATTTTACTGATTATTTTAATCTATTTCAATATCCTTCGATATTCTTGGTTGAGGTTTATTTTTTATAATACAATTTTCCATATTATATTGAATGAGTTATGTTTTACTACGGATGTGCTATTTTTATACCATTCATGGTTTGTGGTTAAAATAATGACATTTAGTATGCTAGTTTTAATACGTATGTTTAGATTATTTTCCAACCATTTCATATGAGGAATGCATTGGAGTTAGTAACTAACAGGTGGAGCCCGCAAAAGCTCCTAGATGCATCGATAGGTCTCATGAGACAAAATAATGTCTTGGCACAAGGCCTTGACAAAATCTTATTTTTAGTCCTGGCATGAGGCCTTGACTATGTGGTTATGATATCTGGCATTATGCATTCCATCATTATGAAATTAGCTATTGATATTACATGTGATTATTCGACTAGTAGAATATCCATGTGAGTAAGTAAATTGAATTATTTGATTTATCTTGTCCATATTATGCTGATGTTTATGTTTAAAAGGCTTGTGTTTTATTATTATACATTACCTTAAATGTTTATATTTTCTTATGATAGTTTCCACTATATTTTTATCCTTCATAAGAATTTGAGATCACCTCTTTATTATGTTTTATTTTTCCTAGGATTTGAAGAAGTATATTATGATTGACCTGTAGGAATAGGCTAAGGGATATAGGTGTGTTCAAAGGAGACACAATGTTGTAGTTTTTCCATTTCATAATGTAATGTAAAATGTATTTATGTATCTAGTACCGTTAAGGCTACTAAACTAATAAGTATCTCAAGACTTGACCTCTTTTGATCATGACAATGTTATGTAACAATGGACCGAATCTGCGTAACTAGGGTCGGGGAATTACATTTGGTATTATAGGAAGTTTAATACAAACCTTGGAAACTAGATTTAGAAAAACGCTCATTAGAGAACATTACCCAAAGATATACTTTGAGGATTAGTATAAAAGAACTTCCTAGAATTTGGTAATGTAGAGATTTTGTGAGTTTTCCAAGCAATACAACCCTTTCTGGATATGAGCAGGTAGAAGTGTCTTTAACATAGAATTATATATTGGTAAAACCCAAAAACACCGCTTTGAGCTAGACTCGAGTGAGAACCGGTGCACGACTATAGGCACTGCTGCACTCTTGGTTACGACACTCCTAGAGGATATGCTTAGGATAATTCACATTTTCATTCAAAACAGATTTGAAGGATTTTAATATTAGATGTGAATAAATAACCTTGGTTAATCCTAAGGAGTTTTAGATTTAAAATAAGGTGTCATGATATTCAATAAATGATTTTATGACTATTTTTACTCACACTATGCTTTATGGTTTTAGTCAATGGATGGATTACAATAAAGTCATAGTATCACTGAACATGATATAAAAGGTGGGAACGATGGTAAAAATGAGAAACAATATGGAATGTTGATAGGAATAAAAGATATCTTTTTCATGCCGAAGAGGTTTCCAAAAATATGATCAACAATATGTACATTATCCAACTCCCAAACTCCACAAAGAAGAGAAATAAGTAGAATGATAAGAGTTCCAGCAGTGGAGATCGTGGTGAAAAGAAAGATCAATTTCCATCATGCAGGAAATGTGGAAGGAGACACCCAAGAAAGTGTCTCAATGGAACAAAGAAATGATTTATATGTGAGAAAGAACTACATAAAGAAAGGAATTGACGAGAAAAAAATGAAGAGTAATATGGAAGAAAATAAAAATGAACCTAAGAATATATTTACAGTCACTTTCTATAAATTTAGGGGACCTGGTCACTACCCAAGTCAATCACTTATTCTATAGGATAACCACTAGGTCAAGGAAGAACCTATGCAAAAATAAATGGATGGAGAAAAGTTTAAAAGTATTACTTCTCTTTGTTGATGGGATTACTTTGGAAGACTTTTCTCATATATGTGTAACCCTATAGTTTGTTATATGAAAATTCTATTTGAGGAAGAATTATCTTTTCTTTTTTGGATATAGTTATAAATAACTCTTTGGGTTTATATGATCATGGAATTTGAGGCAATTATAGTTTTTAATATTTGGGATGAAAATGTTAGGTATGAGATAACATTTTTGGTTAAATTATTTTATGGTTATTTTGGGGAATTTATCTCATTTTTGAAATGTTATAAAATATAGTTTTTGAAAAAGGACAACAAACAGACTGTATGACAACCCATCATGTCGGAAAAAGATACAAGAATAAAACCCACAACCAATGTATGACTGGGATTTATTGCCTACCACTAGACTACGTGAAGTCCCTGGTTAGTGTGAATAATTCTATTTAATTAAATGATTTTATTGATCAATAAAAAGTTGATTTGGGATATTATTTTTTATAAAATGTATTTCCTTAGTATAGGAAAATGATTTGGTGATTAAGTTATAGATGTTATTTTGGAAGACCATCACTCTGTTGGGAACAATATATACCTAAGGAAAATATAATACTATGGGATTTCATTTGATGTGTAATGGTGGTTTTTTATTTTCTAAGAATCTATATTTTTTATAGAGATTTAGGTTATTAATGTAAATAATTAACCTATCATAAAAAATATTTGATTTGGTTAATTATACTTCAGTATGATGATTTATGAGTAGTTGATGTTATTTGGATATAATGTTAAGATTTATTATGAAAGAATATGTGATTAAATTCTTCTTAGTTTTGGGTTTCAATATTAGTTTGGATTATATTTAAGGATTTTAAAGACAATTGTTTATGGAATGGTCTTTTTTGAAATTTGGGTATCGTTTGTTTCATTTTGGAAATTAAGACTAGTATTTATTTCTTTAATGGATTACCTATATTGGGGATCATCTAATCTTGTACTAACCATTTTGGTTTTGGTTAATCTCTAAAGACTAAGAAAATATATAGTTCAACCTTTGTGGATTATGTGATTATCTAGAATTTGATTCTAACGCTTCATGTGTGATGAAGTCATCTTGAGTACTCATCATTTGGATAAAATATGAGTTAATGGTAGAACATTATTAAAGATGAAACTCTACTTGAAAAGTAAGTATATATCTTTATGTTCTTAGTAAATCTCAATAATATATTCCTCATCTTTATGAAATTTAAATTTAAAAAAATGTTGTCAATTTACTTTTCCTACTCGGAAATTAATAACCGTTTAACCAATCACAAGTTTGTGATTTTCTTATTGTTAACTTTTTCTGATAATGTTTTCTATCACTCTCCATCATAACATAACACTTAGTTTATCTTTAATATCCATGTTTTTCTATATGGAATCCTAGTATGGGTTATCTTGGGTGACCATTTAACTTTTATTTCTTTTTTTAAAGTGATAGTTTTATTGACTATTTTTCCGATGTGGGACTTTTAATGAAGTTCCCAAGTCCAATTTTAAAATTTCAAGGATGAAATTTCTAAAATTGGGGAATAATGTAACACCCCAAGATTTTATATTAAGTTGTTTTCTTTAAATTAATTCAATAGCTTTCACTACACCCAACACTGAGTTCGAGCACACCACAACTTACCAGACTAGCTATTCAAAAAGCAGAAATAAATAGTATTAAATTCATTTTGAATTTCATATACTCTATATAATTTTATCATTCATATTATGTGTTTATTAAACATAATATAATAACAAATTCAATTTATCAAATAAAAGAAATGTTTTCAAAAAATTAAATTTTACCACCTTTTAATGGAAAACCATTTTTAAATCCAAAATTTGAAACTTTTATATATCCAATTTGACAAAAATAAACTTCTTCTTTAGAATAAAGATATAAAAATTTAGTTTGGATAAATATATGGTTCTTTTCTGATTACTATCATATTTTGATGAATTATGAAAAATACTAAATTTTAATTGAAAACAACTTTTTTAGTAAAAATAATTTATAGTGTTAAATTATAAATTTTAATGGTTTTGAAAAATAATTAGAATATATTTTTATCATTTAATCAAATTTTTGTCATTGGAAGTAATTTAACATTTAAATTGGACACAAACACATATCAATATTTTGATAGTTTTCACTTCTCAAAACCTCGCTTTCTCGTTTTGACAATGGGAATATCTTTTTAAAATTAATTAATACAACTTCAATGTTTTGAATTTGGTAAAATAGACATCATTTCTAAATTTAAAATATCAAAATTACCTTTTGGTTAATTGTTTGTATTTTTCTAAAAACATTCAGTTTTTGAGGAATAGTGAAAAAAATGCATTATTGTTTATTTTTATTCAATTAATTATTTTTAATTTAAATTTATTTTAATGTCAAAATTGATGAATAATACATATATTAGTCCAATTTGATTTATTAATGTCATTTTATAATAAGATTAGATATATAAAATTTTATTGAATGTTTTACTGTCTTTTACCCACCTTCTAGGCACATTTAGAAATTTGTATGAAATATAATTTTACCCTTTCTGTGAATTGAATTTTAAAAATTTGAGAGTCACATTTTATTTTAGTAATTAAAATTTGGTTCAATAGGATGAAAATAATTTTTGATGAATAGACACTCCTGAATTTTATTTACCACAATTAAAAGTAAACAGGGCAATTAAAGGGAAAAATGATATTATAATTACCCCAACAAATGTCCTAATTCTCTTGGATAAGTTTTTTTCAGCCAAAATAATCCTCATGAATAAAATATGATCCTCTTGGACCCACTTTTATTGTAATTGGTCATTTATTATTATTTTATTCAAAGAAGAGTTAAAAGTGGTAAATTCAAATTTTCATAACTAAAACATTTTTAATATAGGGTTATAAATAATTAAATTAAACTAAAAATATTCATTATAAATATAAAATTATTTCCAACATAATGATATTTTATTTAAAATTATTATACATTAAATAATTAAATTTATTTATGAAACAATGATGATAGAGTAATTACCTTATTAATGAATGATTAAAATAATTGATATTATAAATATCTAAATAAGTGTAAATTGAATCTTTTGATTCATTAAACTAATTTTATAAGTTTATTTGAAATGTTATTATTTATTTAATTTATTTTTTCTAAGTAATAAAGTTTTTTTTTACTTTCACAAAAACCGAATACTAATATGTGTCAAAATTGACATAAATGAGTTTTTAAAACAAATAATATATTATTAATTGATATAATATATATAAAAATATAAGGTTTTGGAAAAGGACTTATATAAGGTTTCATATTTTAGTTATTAACCACTTTGAGTTCTCTTGGGTTTTTATAGTATGTTTATTAACCATTTATTATAATAATACAAGAATACATGGTAAAAGGTAAACTATTTAACTAAGAGTTGAATCTAAAAGATAAAGTTAATATGGTGACCTAAACCTGTCTAAAACCTATTATTTGAGAGGTTTTAGACCCATCCCCACATTATCCTCGAAATAAATCCCTTTTTAACCATTATAAACCGAATATGTTTGTATAATAGATTAATATTTCAAGCTTTTCCTAAAGTGACCATCACCTCTATTATAAAAGGGCACTTCCCCTTCTCTCCAAATCACACCTTAAAATACATTTGGCTCGGTCAAAACCTAATAAAATATACTCCCAACTACCCTTAATTTAACCTAGAGGCCTTACTTTGATCATAAATTCTTCCTAAGGATACCTTTTGATCAAATCAAAAGGAATCACCTGAACAAGAGGTAATAATTTAATCACCTCTTTCAAAGTTCTTTTGTTCTTCCACTTCTTATTTCTTTGATGTTTACTTACCAAAGTAATAAATACAGTAACTTATATGTACTATGATGTTATTATAAATATTTTACAACCATATTCATTATTCTATCCATCCATTGAATGACAACATCTCCATACGTGCGTACACAGGGCTTACCGTCTCCACGTCGTGGTGTAGTTTGTTATTCAACACTTAATTATTTGGATGGGTATAATAATGAGTATAATTTATGATAATTATAAATAAATTTTTTTAATGATTCTTTATATATTATATAACATCCAATTACATTCTATTTTACCATCAAAAGAATGATATTGTCACTCGTACGTATGTACAAATTACCGTCTCCATGAACGCGATAAGATTCATTTCCCCATCATAACCATTCAAGAATAATTTTCATTTTATGATTAAAAATAGTGTTTAATAACTTAATATAATTCTATATATTAATCCAATACATCCTATCCATAACAAACATGACTTAAGTAACAAAACATATCAAGGAAAACAAATCAGTTAACACCCAAAACAATGATACTACTAAAATATTATTAACAAGGAAATATTAGAAGATCATATATGATATCATATTAATGTATATAGTTTTTTATAATTTAATAAAAATTATTTAAATATTATAAATGAGGTTAATGTACCCTTGAATAAGCAAAAGTACAATGTAAGGGATTTTCATCTCCCTTTTTATTCCCGTGAGATTCATGCCTTATTTTCCACTATTTCCTTTTGTGTGGTGTATGTACTATCCATGATTTTATTCATTGTGTAATATGATTTAATTTATTTGTATTTAAAAAATAATTTTAGGATCCTTTTTTCATTGGGGTGTATGTTCTGTAAGTTACCAAATCAGTAAGGGAATTTCTAATTTCAATTTCCACTCATTGGGTTTTACGCAAACCTCATTGATTATTTTTCTCCAATATAATGAGTGAAATTAATATTTATTTATATATGTAGTAATTTAAAATCCCCTTTGTGTGGATATACTTTTTATACCCATAATCACTCTTTTGATAAATTATCAAGTCATTGATATGAACTAGAGAAGAGTAATTTTAACTCAATTTCCATTCATTGAGTTAAACATCCAAGTCATTGGTGTTGTTTTTACAAGAATATGTGTGAATATACTCTGATTGATTTAAAATTAATATCCAATCATATTGAGTGTATTTATATTTTTTATACATAATTATATCATTGATTTATCCTTAACCTAAGGATATAGTCTTTATAAGGGATTTCATATCAATTTACATTCCATTGATAATTCTTTGTTGTTATGTGCCAATTCACTAATATGATGTATATATTGTAATTTGACATAGTATATCATTAATAACTTTATTGTAAATATATTATAGGTTTTTATTACCTTAATTATTTTTATTCAAGCATCTCTCATTTTGTTAGGAACGCTAACAAAAATATCATTTTGAATGTTTTAAATATTTATCCTTATAAATATTTCTCATTAATGTCCGTGTTTTAAAAATTGTTTTAAATATTTATTTATGTAGACATTAATCTTTTAAAATTAAAATTCCTTCTAAAAGTTTCAAAGTGGTTTGGGACAATTTGATTCAAAAGACTTTTTTAAACTGCTTCTTGATAAATAGTGAGTCTATTAAATTGTTTCAAGAAAAAAAGGGACATTTCTCTCAAATAGTTTTATTAATTATTTTCATATATAATAGTATCCTTAATTATTCTTTATTGAGGTTGATTTATTATAATTAAGTCTTCTATATTGTATTGAATGAGTTATGTCTGACTGTGGATGTGCTATTTTTATACCATTCATGGTTTGGGGTTAAAATATTGACATTTCGTATGCTAGTTTTAATACAAATGTTTATATTATGTTCCAACATTTTAATATGAGGAATGCATTGGAATTAGTAAGTGAAGGGTGGATCCCGCTATAGCTCCTCGATGCATCGGTAGGTCTCATAAGGAAAACTAGTGTCTTGGCATAAGGCCTTGACAAAATCTTATATGTAGTCTTGGCACGAGGCCTTGACTATGTGGTTATGATGTTTGAAATTATGGATTCCAGCGTTATGAAATTAGATATTGATATTAAATTTGATTATTCGATTAGTAAAATATCTATATGAATATGTAAATGGAATTATTTGATTTATCTTTTCCATATTATGCTTAAATTTAACTTCAAAGGGCTTGTGTTTTAGTCTTATAAATTGCCTTAAATGTTTATGTTTTTTATAATAGTATCTGCTATATTGTTATCCTTACTGAGAATCTGAGCTCATCTATTTATTATGGTTTATTTTTCCCAGGATGTGAAGAAGTATATTATGATTGACCTGTAGGAATAGGAAATGGGATATGAGTGTGTCCAAAGGAGACATAATTTTTTTCCATTTCATAATGTAATATAAAACGTATGTACGTATCTAGTACCTCCATGGCTACTAAACTAATCAGTATTTCGAGACATGATATATTGTCATCATGCCAATTTTATGTAATAATGCACCATATCTGGGTAACTATGGTCGGGTTGTTACATTTGGTATCAGAGGAAGCTTAGTACAAACCTTGGAAACTAGATTTAGAGAAACTCCGATTAGAGAACATTACCCTAATATAGACTTTGAGTATTAGTATATAAAAACTTCCTAGAATTTGGTAATGTAGAGATTTTGCTAATTTTATAAGAAATACATCCTTGTTTGGATAAGAGTAGGTAGAGGCGGCTCTGGAACAGATATATCTAGGGTTAAAACCCAAAAACACCACTTTGAGCTAGACTCGAATGGGAACTGGTGCATGACAATAGGCCTTTCTTCACTCTTAGTTAAAACACTTTTGGGGGATATTATTAGGATAATTCACATTTTATTTACAAACCAATTTGAAGGATTTTAATATAATATGAGAATAAATAACCTTGGTTAATCCTAAGGTGCTTTAGATTGAAAATAAGGTGTCATGATATTCTCTAAATGATTTTATGAATTTTGTTACTCACACTATGCTTTATGGTTTTAGTCAATGGATGGATTCAAAGGAAGTCATAGTAACATTGAACATGATGTACAAGGTGGGAGCAATGGTGGAAATGAGAAAAGAAATGAAATGTTGATAGGTGTAAAAGATATCGTGTTTATGCTGAAGTAGGTTTTCAAAAATATGATCAACAACATATACATTAACCAACTTAAAAACTCAACAAAGAAGAGAAAGGCAGAGAATGATAAGAGCTCCAGCAGTGGAGACCATGGAGAAAAGAAAGCTCAATTTCCATCATGAAATAAATGTGTAAGGAGACACCCATGAAAGCGTCTCAATGGAACAAAGAAATGCTTTATGTTTTGGAAAGAAGTATATAGAGTAAATAATTGCTGAGGAAAAATGAAGAGTACTATAGAAGAAAATAAAAATGATCCAAAAAATCCATTTACAGTCATTTTTCGTAAATGTAGGGGACCTAGGAATTACCTGAGTCAATTCCCTATTCTATAGGATAACCACTAGGTCAAGGATAAGCCTATGAGGAAATAAATGGTTGGAGAAATTTTTTAAATTATTAATTCTTTTTGTTTATGAGATTAATTTGGAAGAATTTTCTAATATATGTGTAACCCTACACTTTTTTATCAAAAAAATCTATTTGATGAAGAATTATCTTTTATTTTGTGGATATAGTTGTAAAGAACCGTTTGGGTTTATATGATCCTTGAATTTGAGGCAATTACAGGTTAATAATTTTTGGGATGAAAATGTGAGGTATGAGATAAAATTTGTGGTTAAACTATTTTAAGGTTATTTTGAAGAATTTATCTCATTTTGGGAATGTTATAAAATATAGGTTTTGAAAAAGGTCAATATATAGACCGTGTGACAACCCATCACGTCAGACAATGCTATGGGAATCGAACCCATAACCAAAGTGCGACTGAGATTTATCACATACCACTGGACTATGTGAAGTTCCTGGTTAGTGTGATAATTATTTTTAGTTAAATGATTTTATTGATCAATAATAATTTGATTTGCGATATTATGTTTTATCAAATGGATATCCTTAGTATACGAAAATGATTTGGTGGTTATGTGATAGATGTTAATTTGGAATATTTTAACTCTATTGGAAACGGTATATACCTAAGGAAAGTAGATTACTATGGGATTTCATTGGAGGTGTAATGGTGGAATTTCATTTTAGAAGAACCTATATTTTTTTATAGAGATTCATGTTATTAATGGAAATGATTAACCTATCATAGAGAATATGTGATTTGGTTAATTACACTTTAGTATGAGACTTTAAGAGTAGTTGATGTTATTTGGAGATAAATGTTATGATTTAATATGAAAGACTATGTGATTAAATTCTTCTAAATTTTGGGTTTCAATATTTTTTGGAATTATATTGAATGATTTTAAGGAAATTTTTTTATTGAATGGCATTTATTGAACTTTGGGTATTGTTTGTATAATTTTGGAAACTAAGATCAGTATTTCTTTCTATAAAGGATTATCCATTTTGGGGATCATTTGATCTTGTACTAACAATTTTTGGTTTTGGTTAATCTCTAAAGACAAGGGAAATATTTAGTTCATCCTCTGTGGATTATGTGATTCTCTAGAATTTGATTCTATAACTTCAGGTGTGACCAATTCATCTTGACTACTCATCGTTTGGAGATAAGATGATTTAGTGGTATAAATTTATTACAGGATAAAACTATACTTGAAAATTAAGTGTTTATATTTATTTTATTAGTAAATATCAAAAATATATTCCTCAACTTTATGAAATGCAACTAAAAAATATTGTTCGTTTAATTTTCCTACTGGGAAGCTAATGACCGTTTAACCCATCACAAGTTTGTGATTTTATTGTTGTTAACTTTATCATGATCTTATTTTCTATCACTCTCCATCAGAACATTACACTTATTTTATCTTCCATATCCATATTTTCCTATATGGAATCCTAGTATAGGTTATCTCGGGTGACCTTTTTACTTCTCTTTCTTTCTTTTAAAGTGATAGTTTTATTGACTCTTTTTATGATATGGTACTTTCAATGAAGTTCCCATAACCAATTTTAAAATTGTGAGGATGAAATTTCCAAAAATATGGAAGAATGTAACACCCCAAGATTTCATAGTAAGTTATTTTCTTTAATGTAATTCAATAGCTTGCGCTACATGCAACACTGAGTTTGAGTGCACCACGACTTACCTAACTAGCCGTTAAAAAAGCGGTTATGAATAGTATTAACTTAATTTTTAATTTTATATAATCAATATAATTTTATCACCCATATTATGTTTTTCGTAGACATAATATATGGACAAAAAAAATCAATTTTTCATATAAAAGAAGAGTTCTAAAAAAATGAAAATTTACCACCTTTTAATGGTGAACCCTTTTTAAATCCAATTTTTGACACTTTTATATATCCAATTTGAAAAAAACTTCTTATTTAGAAGAGGGATATAAAAATTTAGTTGGTATAAATTTTCAGTGCTTTTCTGATAACTTTCATATTTTGATGAATAGTTAAAAATAGTAAATTTTAATTGAAAACAAATTTTTTAATAAAAATAATTTATAGCGTTAAATTATAAATTTGAATGGTTTTGAAGTATAATTAGATTATATTTTTATCATTTAATCCAATGTTGGTCATTGGAATTAATTTCACATTTAAATTGGACATAAACACATACAATCTTTTGCTAGTTTTCACTTCTCCAAAACCCGCTTTCTGGTTTTGACAATGGGAATACTTTTTTAAATTAATTAATAAAACTTCTAAGCTTTGAATTTTTTAAAATATAAATCACTTTTTATTTTAGAATATCAAAATTCTCTTTTGGTGAAATTTTTGTTTTTTTCTAAAAACTTTCATTTTTTGATGAATACTGAAAACACTACGTTATTGTTTAAATCCAAATATTTATTTAAATAATTATTTTTAATTTAAATTTATTTTAAAGTAAAAATATATACAAAATACCTATATTAGTCCAATTCAATTCATTAAATTCATTTTATAATAATATTAGATATATAAATATTTATCGATCTTTTTACCGTCTTTTACCCACCTTCTAGGCACATTTGCAAATTTGTATAAAACATAATTTTACCGCTTCTGTGAATTGAATTTCTAAAATCTGAGAGACAAGTTTGATATCAATAAGTGAAATGTGGTTTTATTGGATGATAATAATTTTTTTTGAACAGTAACGTTTGAAATTTGTTAACCACTGTTAAAAGTAAATAGGGTAATTAAAGGTAAAAATTTTATTATAATTACCCCAAAACATGTCCTAATTCTTTTGGATAAGTTCATTCCAGACAAAATAAACCTTATTAATAAAATATTATCCTCTTGGATCCATGTGGATAAGATTAGGACATTTGTTATTATTTTATTTAAAGAAAAGTTAAAAGTGTTAAATTCAAATTTTTATAACTAAAACATTTTTAATATAGGGTTTTACATAAGATAAATTCTAATATAAATATTAATTAGAAAGATAAAACTATTTACTATATAATTGTACTTTATTAATATTTTTTAGACATTAAATAATTAAATTTATTTATGACACAATGATTATGTAGTAATTATCTTATTAATGAATGATTAAAATAATTGTTATTATAAATATCCAAATAAATTTAAATTGATACTTTTGATTCATTACACTAATTTTCTTGGTTAATATGACATTTTAGTCTTGATTTAATTTATTTTATTCTATGTAATCAAGTTGTTTTGACTTTCACAAAAACTAAATACTAAATAGTGTCAAAATTGACATAAATGCATTTTTAAAACAAATACTATATTATGAATTGATATAATATTTCTAAAAATATATGTGTCGGCCAAAGGAGTTATATAAGGTTATATATTTCAATAATTAACCAATTGGGGCTATCTATTATTTTTATAGTATGTTTATTAACAATTTATGAAAATAATACAAGAATACATGGTAAAAGTTAAACTATTTAAGTAAGAGTTAAATCTAAAAAATAATGTTAATATGATGACCTAAACCTATCTAAAACCTATTTTTTGAGTGGTTTTATATCTAGACACACCTTATCCTCTAAATAAATCCTTTTTTATCCATTTTAAACCGAATATGATTGTATAATAAATTAATATTTCAAGCTTTTCCAAAAGTGACCCTCAACTCTTTTATAAAAGGGTACTTCTCCTTATCTCAAAATCACACCTCCAAAGCCATTTTTCTTGGTAAAAACATGCCCAAATATCCTCTATATAACCCTTAATTAATCCTAGAGTCCTTACATTGATCATAAATACATCCTAAGGATCCCTTTTGATAAAATCAAAAGGAAGCACCCGAAGAAGAGGTAATAATTTTATCACATCTTCCAAAGTTATTTTCTTCTTCCACTTATTATTTATTTTTTGTTTATATACCAAATTAATTACCACATTACCTTATAAATATAATTATGTTATTATAAATATGGTATAATCATTTTCATTATTCTATCCACCCTATGAATGAAAAAGTGACCATACATGCGTACGTGTGGCTTATAGTCTCGACGTTCTGGTGTAGTTTTCTATTCAACACTTCATTATTTGGATGGGTATAATAATGATTATAATTGATGTTAATAATGAATATAAAATGTTAATTTTTATGTGTATATGATATAACATCCAATTAAATATGATTATACTATCAAAATAATGATATTGGCGTTCATGCGTACACACAGATTACCGTCTCCATGAATGCGATAAGATTCATTTCCCCATCGTAACCATTCAAGAATAATTTTCATTTTATGATTAAAAATAATGTTTAAGAACTTAATATAATTCTATATATGAATTAAATACATCCTATTCAAAACAAACACGGCTTATGTAACAAAATATATAAAGGAAAATGAATCAGCTAACACCCGAAACAATGACACTACTGAAATATTATTAACAAATCAATATTAGAAGATATTATATGATATAATATTTATGTATGTGGTTCTCTTATAATTTAATAACAATTATATAAATATTATACAAGAGGTTAACGTACCCTTGACTAAGGAAAAGTACAAGGTAATGGGTTTTGATTCACTTTTTATTCCCATGAGATTCATGCTATATTTTCCACTATTTCCTTTTGTGAGGTGTATGTAATTCCCATAATTGTATTATTTTTGTAATATAATTTAATTTATGAGTATCTAAAACTTCATTTTATGATCCTTATTTCATGGGGTGTATGTTTTGTAAGTTACCAAATTGGTAAGGGAATTTCTAACTTCAATTTCCACTCATTCAGTTTTATGCAAACTTCATTGATTATTGTACTCCAAGATTATGTGTGAAATTACTATTTATTTATTTAGGTTGTAATTTACACTCCCCTTTGTGTGGATATAATTTTTATACACATAATCACACCATTGATAAATTCTCAATTCATCGATACGAACTTGATAAGAGAAATCTTAACACAATTTCCATTCATTGAGTTAAACATTCAAGTCATTGGTGTTGTTTTTACAATAATATGTGTGAATGTAATATAATTTATTTACAATGAATATTCCATAATATTGAGTGTATTTATATTTTTCACACATAATTATGTCATTGATTTATCATAAAATTAAGGATATAGTATTTATAAGGGATTTCATCTCAATTTATATTCCACTGAGACTTCTTTGTTGTTATGCGACAATTCACTTATATGACATAGTATATCATTAAGCCCTTTATTCTCATGATATTATAAGGGTTTTATTGCCTCAAATATTTTTATTCATTCATCTCTCATTTGGTTAATAATTGTAACTAAAATATCATTTTAAATGTTTTAATTATTTATTATTCAAAATATTTCTCATTAATGTTCATGTTTTTAAAATTGTTTTAAGGAGTTTTTTATATGGAAATGAATTTTTTAAAATTAAAATTACTTTTAAAAGTTTGAAAGTGGTATGGGGAAATTTGAACAAAAACCTCTTTTAAACGACTTCTTGATAAATAGTGAGGCTTTTAAATGTTTTCAAGAAAAAAGGGATATTTCTCTCAAATAGTTTTACTGATTATTTTCATCTATGTAAATATCCTTCATTATTCTTGATTAAGTTTGATTTATTATAAAAAATATTACATATAGTATTGAATGAGATATTTTTGAATGTGGATGTGCTATTTTTATACCATTAATGGTTTGTGGTTAAAATATTGTTATTTCGTATGCTAGTTTTAATTTGAATGTTTCGATTAAGTTACAACCTTTTCATATGAGGAATGCATTGGAATTATTAAGTGATGATTGAAGTCCACTATAGCTCCTCTATACATCGGTAGGCCTCATGAGACAAACTAGTGTCTTATCACAAGGCCATGACAAAATATTATTTTTAGTATTGGAACGAGGCCATGACTATGTGGTTATGATGTTCGGAATTATGCATTCCATCATTATGAAATTATCTATTGATGTGACTTGTGATTATTGAACTAGTAAAATATCCATGTGAATAATTAAATGTAATTACTTTATTTATCTTTTCCATATTATGCTAAAGTTTATTTTTAAAGGGCTTGTGTTTTAGTCTTATACATTTCCTTAAAAGCTTATGTTTTTATGATAGTTTCCGCTATATTGTTATCCTTACTGAGCATCTGAGCTCACCTCTTTCTTATGTTTTATTTTTCCCAAGATGTGATGATGTATATTATAATTTACCTATAGTAATAGGCTAAGTGATATGAGTTTGTTCAATAGAGACGCAATGTTTTAGTTTTTCCATTTCATAATGTAATGTAAAATGTATGTATGTATCTAGTACCTTCAAGACTACTAATCTAATTGGTCTTTCAGACTTGATCTATTATGATCACTCCAATGTTATGTAATAATGAACAGACTCTAGGTAACTAGGGTCATTGCATTACAAAATAAAGTACTTACTATAGAAGATTCAACAAAAATGGTACCAGTAACCATAACTGGACCTACATCGAGCTCATCCACTGTGTGAAGCTTCTCACTCTTAAGGCCTATGACTATAGCCCTGTGAACTTTGAAGCTTTTTATTGCACTGTAGTGTCCCTTGGATTCAACAATACTTAAATAAAATGAGGCATAGACATAGATAACTAGAATATATGTAGATGGTCGTAACGATCAATTCCATTTCCCATTTTAATAGGTGTGGATCAAGAACATATGTTGTTCCCAAACATTCCACACTGATAGGAATTTAGTGGCACAATAATGGCTATAACAGATGGTGAAGAGCAGTCCCACTACTGAAATCCATCTCCACCAATCTTATTATGGTTATGCCACTTCTTCTACTTAACATGTGTTCCACTAAATCTACCACGAGGTAAAAAAGAATGGTTGGAATAACTAATATTTCCCACTGTGTGCATTTTTCTATTATAGCTATATATATACTATCTAGTTATAGTTAGAAAAATTCAGTATAAATACCTGTGGTATAATATCTAGATTTAAACCCTATAGGTACTTCTAAGATTTCAATTGATAATTCTTTACCACCTACTGAGTAAAATTAATGGGATCAAAAAACTGATTGGTATACTCCATTACAAAACACTCCCCTAGTAACAAAGAGGGTAGCTATAGATAATTTAAAATCATCAGAGATTATAGATTGAAATGTAAGAATAAGAGTGTCTAGAAACACTTCTAATCCAATACCAAATTCCTATCAGTCTATGCCATGAACTCCCTCAACCTCATATTGGGACCCTTTAGTCTGAACGTTGCACACTTCACCTTTATTTTCTTAGGTGTATCCATAAATTAGAAGATTTAATTTATCGTATCTAGGTTTTCCTCTACCTCTTGAGATTCATTAATACCATTAAAGGTTGGTGGGTTCTCATATAAGAAATCTCAAAATAGAACCCTTTCTCCTCAATCTACCTATTTTTTTGTCATTAAATGTGTTTTGGACATGTGGTACACTAAAAAAACTTCTTGCATGATATCCTTTATTCGATTCTGATCCGAAAAAAATATTCCCTTGATGAGTATCCATTTCACCCTCTTATGGAACCTGTGAGAGATGTATGAGAGGCATATAACTGCACAATAAAAATAGATTAAATGAATATAAAAAAGGTTAATCTCAATTCAAAACAGAAAACCCTAAAAACTGAGATTAATATCAAGAACTCAACATAATATTCACATATCCCAACATCCCAATGTAACTTCTTTCTCATCATGGAAAGAGATTCCCAAGTACTCAGTGAAACCAACCTATGAAGTCCCAAAAATACTATCTCTTATGAACCAAATGTCTCTAGAAAAGAACTACTGAGAAAAAAAATCTATCTTTGATACCAATTTTTAATGAGATAACCAAAGATACCCTAAAAAATTGGCACTAGACCAGGTTTACCACATACCCATAAGGTGATTTTGATCCCCATAGGCTGGAGACTGGCACTCGATCAACAACAACATCTAGATGGAATGATTTATGCCAACCTAAAGTAGATTTAATGGAATATATATAAAAAACATAATGAAATAATGGAACAATAGATAGAAAAGTATATTCCATAACTAAAATAAAGTAAAATAAGTGATACAACTAGAAGCAGTGATAACAAACCCAAAGAAAAATTCCAATAGTAAGGAAAACTAAAATAGAAACTAACTACTCCATGTAATGATATAGGAAACTTCCCATAATCTCACAAAAAAAAACCCAAACATAGATAATATCAACGTACTTGCCTCACTGTGTCATTATAATACCCTGATATTTTATGAAATATGTTTTTTTAATTAATTTAATCTTTTTTATATTTTTCATTTAATGCAACACTGAAAATAGTTCATTTTATTTTAAATCACTATATTTGGATTACATTATATGAAACACCAAGTTAACCATGTACTTCATGAAATATAAAGTTTATATTTCTATACATAGATCACCAATGTTATCTTTGGTTACACACAACAACGACTTTCCTCGAGGGCTTGCGTAACATGCAAGACTGAGTTTTACTGAACAATAATATCTTATTAAATTTTTATTATTTAATATAATATGATATAACCCAGCCATTAATCCAATGGTTATGAATAATATTAATTAATTAATGAAAATATATGTTTTACACAAATATGATATGAATTCATACATTACCAATTAATTATAAATGAATATTAAAACTGATTAAATATAAAGAAAAGTATTATTTTTTTCTGGTTACAAAGATATTTTACACAAATAAATTAAATTAATTAGAATTAGTGAATTAAATTAGTGTAATATATATTTTATATATTCAGTAAAATATTTTGATATTCAATCAATCGATTTTATAGACATAAGGTGCGATCAAACCCAATTTTATGCTTTAAAAGCTATATTCTTATTAAGGCATTTTTAGCATCTTTTAATGCAAAAAATAATTTTAAGTCTAATTTTTGGAAATTTTATTGATTTAATATATCAAAATAAATTTAATTTTTTAAAAATAAACCAAAAAATTCCTTTAGAATTAATTTTTGATATTGTTCTCTTGACTTTTCATTTTTTAATCAATAGTGTAAAATATTAAAATTTTACTTAAAACTATTTTTTCATCTAACTAATTTATAATGTTGGATTTTATTTTTAATTTATTTTAATGTTTAATTATATTATTTTATTATATATAAATACAATTTAGTTCATTGGAATCAATTTCATTTTAATATTTAACATAAAATAATATCAAACATTTGATCATTTTTACTTTAAAAATAGACATTGTTGACCCGCCTACAATATTATATTTATATGAATTTGTACCAATTTTGTTTTTGGAATTTGTCAAAAATGATTCAATATATTGAATCATAAAAGTTTATGGTTTACAATAAGTTCAAAAATGTTTTTTGACGAAAAAAATTAGTGAAAGTAATTAAAATTAATTACAACGATTAAGGTTAAATTAATCTTAATAAGGGACTAAAGCATAACCTTAATGCCCAAATTGACATATAAACATATTCAAAATACATTTTATGGACATATTTATACCCTATACTCACTTTTATATACTTTTTACCATTATTAGACTCACTTTTAATAAATAAAATGTGGGTTGGGTTTCCCTTTTCCAAAATATTACAAGAGTTCCACTCCTCCCCCATTATAAAAGGCATCCTCTCCCCCACTTCCCCATGCCTCTTAGGCCACATTAGATTGAAAAAATTCTTCCAAAATGGATCCCAAACATCACTAAATTTATCCTTCAATCCTCCCTTGGAAATAAATCCTTACAAGGAATCCCTATGGTGAAAACTAAAAGGAGTTACCCAACTAAGAGGTAACACCCTCCCTCAAACTTCTTTATATTATTTTCATTCTACACTCCATAAAAAATTATTATTACATTATTTTTAAAAAAACATTTATCCTCAAAATACTAGGATGTTTTTATTATATGTTTTTACTCTACACTTACATACACTTCCTTCTAATGTGTAATGAACATACTATTTTCGTGTATGGAAAACTACAGCCTCACTAAACAACATTTGTTCATTTTTCCTTTACCACCTCTCATGTTCGAAATTTTGATGGAAACTATGTTTATATGTGTAAAATATTATATTTATTATTTATTTAATCATATTTAATTTGTATAGAACACATATCATTATACTTTCTATCTTGTGTTGATATTATAATTTCATTTGAGGAAGTGTGGACTACATGCCCCTCAAAGCGATGTGATTCATTCATACACTACATGAATTGTATTAAGGATGGGTTTAGTAAATATAGATGATATATATGACATAATAAATCTAGTTTAATATATATATTTACATAAATATATATACATATATGACTTTTACTTTCTTTCTTTCATCATGATAATTAAACAAAAATAGCATTCATGCATTTGAAGGACCTATCATCTCCATGAACAGTGTATTCCATTTCATACTTATATATTATATGGATTATTATAAGAAAAATATAATGAATATAAATTATATTTAAATCATTTTTTACATTTTCTAAATCCTGATACAAATACAAAGACCCAATATATAAATAATTAAGACACATGTGAAAAACAAAGTAGATATTACCCGAAGTGAAACCTTAACATAGAATTGTTAGCAAGTGGAAAATATAAATCCATAATAAAAAAATTTATAGTATTATAAGTAATAATAAGGTTCTTTTATATATATATAATAAATTTGTATTATTTTATAATATTTTTTAATTAGTATGACTGGCGTCCAGATACAAGGTGAGAGAACTTCATCTCACTCCTTATTTTCAAGAGACACATGCCTTATTCACCACTCACTTCTTTTTGTGTTGTGTATATAATTCCCATTAATGTATTTTATGTATATTTTACTCAAATATATTGGTATATAAAAAACTAATTTATGATTGTTCTATCTTGGGGTTTAGATTTAAAAGTTACTAAATCGGTATGTAATTTTTGACTCAATTTTTTTCTTTGTGAAATATTCCATGTTATGAACATATATTTCTATATGAGGTATATACACAAAATCTAACATGTTATATCATGAACCTAATTTATTTAATGATATTTTAAGCTTTATTTAATTTAATAATCTTAAATTTTGAGTTTGTTTCAAAGGTATTAAGTTATAAGAGTTTATTGAAATAATCTCATAGTTTTTCGAGATTGTTTAGGATTACACTTTATTTGATGAAATATTATGATAAATATCTCCAGAATACTCATGAATTTTATTAAAATATTTACTTTCATGATATATTCGTGTATTGGTACCATTTCTCCAATCTTTGGTACATAATATAGTTAAGAAATTATTTTTTAATAACTTCTGACTTTACCTATTTCTTCGATCATAAATCAATGTTCATTTAGAACCATGTATTTTAAATGGTTTCCAAATTTATTATGTTATTATCCTATGATCTTTAAAATTAATTTTTAATCATGTTTTATATTTTTATAAAAAATGTTTTTTAATAATGAAACTTATTTCTGTTTTTCGATAGAGGAACCTCTCTAAACTTTTTACAGCATGAAAGGAATGTTCACTATTTTTTGATTTATTCACCGTTATGACCGAAGTTACCTTAAAGATTACTTTACAAGAGTAAAAATTTATTTTCTTCTAAATAAGAAATTTTTTTCCCAATATTATATAAATTAATTGTTTAAAAATATTTTCAAATAAAAATGTTTTCTAAATTTTACAATCTATTTTATATATTTTCAAGGAAAATGATTTTGAAAATGTATTCAATATTATTTTATATATTTTCAAGTAAAATAGTTATAAAAATGTTTTTATTATTTCTTTATATGTTTTATTCCCATTAAAATGGTTTTAAATAGGTTTTATGTTTTTAAAAAATCTTTTTCAAAGGTGAAATGATATTTTACTCAATAAATGAATTGAATGATATTTGAAAATTATTCTCCATATAAGATGACATCTGTTGACGTTACTCATGCCTTTCCTAGAAATGATCTAAAGGTTCCATTGATATTCTTTCCTTAAATTATTTTTTATTGATGTAATGTTCTTTACGAAACATATTTCACTATCTCTGGTTATATGTTTATAAAATCCATTTTTCTTTCATGGGTTATGATTCTGATGAAATGATTGTGAAATTTGAATCTTTTACCACATGTTATGATATGAATACATGTTTATGATACCCAATCAATTTCATTGGTTATGATATGATTGTTTAATATTTTTGGCATATGTATGTATGATTTCATTATTATATGTGTGGGACCTATATCTCACACCAATGTATTGGGTAAAAACTTATATCTATTAAGATAGACTAAGGTGGTCTTTGGATAGAACCTCAACTACTAAGTTGTCCCTGAGAGCGAACCATAATTACCAAGATGGTATAAGGAGTAAACTCATGCAAATAATATGGTAATGGGAGTGAACCATGTCTGACAATATGGTATAGGTATTGAACCCATACTACTAAAATGATCTTGGTAGCAATTACTTAGATAATATGGAAGTTATCTTATATACTTATGTGTTTTCCAAAATTCCATGTCTTATTCAAATGTTATTCATTAATGGATTATTTTATTTATTTCCTTATGATTCATGTATTATAAGTTATCACCCTTTATTCCAAGATTCATGTTTTTGATCTCTGATATGCAGGGTATGATCTTAATGTGTTTTGATCATGTTATCATACCATACTTGATCAAGTTTATGCTTACATGTCTCCATTATTTACCTTTAAGAAGCATATGAGATAACCTATTTTTATGTTTCCATCCCTAGGTTATGAATATATGTATCAAGTATGATGTGTCTAACAAGGGTTATAGTCAAGAAGAACCAACTGGGAGATAATGTAGCTCACTTACATAACAATGTTCATGTTTTCTTGTTTCCAAAGGTACTAGACTAGTATGGTCTTTTGGCGTATGTTTTTATAATGTTTTAAGTATTCCTCCAAAGTGATGTAATATTAATTTATGTCAATACTGGGTCATTATAGTGGGTATCATCGCAAATGGTTATTAATCCTTTCGAAACTAAGATGGAAAAACCTTAGTGGGAACCTTAAGGACATGTCTAATGATAAGTCTAAGGATATGGAAAAGAATATAAAAATCTAATTGAATTTTGGTAAAGGATAGAGTGAGTTGTTTCCTATAAATAAATCCCTATCTAGATACTACATGTGGGTTTGTATCTTACATAGATTTACCTAGGAGTAACAACTTTAACAAGATGTCCTAGGCCAGACTCAGGGTAATATCATTCATGACAACGAGCGTTACTGCACACAAGATTTAACACTCCCCAAGTATATGAGTCGGAAATTTAAAAAATCTTCACAAACCATTATAAATTTATTTTAATAGAATATAACTATGAAAAACCTAGGACAAACTAAAGGTTTCAGTGATTGAAAGGTAGGTATTATTGTTCATACATTATATAAGTAATTATTCATGATTATATGGTTTTCTTGTATGATATATGTTTATCACTTCATACTTTATAGTTTTTGTAAATGGGGGGAATATGGAAGAATATAATAACAATTGAATGGGATGGACAATCTGCTAATGATAAGTCAAATGGTATGACCACTGAAGTGAAGGATGTTGTGATCATGCCTAATCAGTTTTCAATGAACATGATCAACAATTTGTACCTTAACCAAATCTCAGACTCACCAAATAATTGATGGATAGAGTTAACTAAGAGATTTGGTAATATAGACCATGGACTATTTAGGATTTATTTTCCTTTATGTCAAGAATATAGAAAAAATCACCTGTGTGAAAGTCTTAGAGGAACAATAAGGTGTTTCGACTGTTGAAAAAATGATTCAAATCAAGTAACTGCAATGGAAAAATGAAGGGGTTTTCTAATGAAATGGATAATAATGTTGGACTCCCTACGAAATAATCAATAGATAAATGCTTTAAGTGTGTAATTAATGGTCAATATGAAAATCGTTGTCCTAATTTGAAATATTATGAAGAGATTCATCAAGGTGGTAAGAGTAATAGTTATATTTCTAATGATGATGAGACTACATAGGAAATGTGAAAGGAAATAGGTATTAAATAATAGGATGAGTTAACCATATTAATACACATGGATGAAGTGGAATAATAAATGTTTTTATGTAATTGGATTAAAGAATTATGTAGTATGAATAGTAAAATATGCAAGGATTATTCAATTTATGTTTTTTGCTAAGGATTTACAAGATTGTTTTTAATTATTCTAATGGACTGGAAAATTTTTTTACTAAGGGAAGATAAACCTTAATATGTTCCTTATTTTCAGATTATTTTATTTGGATAAAGATATTTTGGATTGTAATAAGTAAATTGGATAGCACTAATTATAATGTAACTAATTAAGGACCTCTTAATAAGTGGTTTATGCTATCAAGTTTATAATTTTTTTTGGATTTAAGTAATATTCCTAGAAACCTTTGGAATAAGGAAGCATGCATTTTTTACAATACTATTTATGGTAATTCAGGTTGTTACCAAGTTTCAAGAGAATATATGATGAGAGTATTCACATGTTGGAATATGAAAAACAAGATACACTTTTTGAATATGGGGGATTAATGTTAAACTAATTTTGTGACATTATTTCTAATGTTTTCGATTTTCATTTTCCAAAAGGGTTATAAGTTTAACCATTTATGGGATGTTTAAGTTAAAATTTAGAAGAAGTTTGTGAGATTAAATTATTATCCCGCCAAATTAGGATTCATGCATATTAGATACCATGGTCTAACAATTTTTATTGATGGTAACTGAAGAGCGATGTGATAACTTCTTAGGGATCACATGATTTGTTAGTGATTTAGGAGAAAAATATTAAACTTATTTTTTTTTGAGAAATAGGTGAAGTGGATCAAGTAACAATAAAGTGTGTGATTTTATTAAAATAATGTATGTATATCTTTTTATTAAAATTCATGAGCAAATAGAAAATTACTTATAAATAAAATGTTTTTTCTATACCTTTGTTTTTGATGGATTAAATATTCCTTTATGTAATCATATATTTATGGATTTATGATTGTTCAGTTTCTCCCAACCTTATTATCTATCACTCTCTAGTAGAACTTTATGGTTACATTTTTCTTCTATGTATATTTTTTCACTTCTTACCTTTGTTCTTCTACATGGGAAGCCTATTTTGAGTTACTTTGGGTAACCTTTGTTGTTCCATATTTCTTTTTTTTAAAGTAAATTTTAGTATTCATTTTTATGATGTGGGTTTCTATGAAAGGAAATCTCAAGTATTAAAACATTTATAACCGAGATTAATTTAGGGGAGAAATTAATTTTAAGGTAGGTACAATGTAACACACTAATATTTTGGGAAATAATTTTTTTTCATATTAATTTATTCTTTATGATACATTGTATTTCACAAAACATTGAAAATAGTTTATTTTATATTAAAAAAATATGTTCATATTGTGTTATACACAAACAAAATTCAATCCTACACTACAAAAACATAAATTTTATCTTTCTCTAAAAAGAACACTAAGGTTAGCTTATGTTACACGAAATAATTACTTTGCTCGATGGATTGAATGACACACAAAACCAAGTTTTACTGAACAATAATATATTATTAAAATGTTACTATTTAATATAATAAGATATAACCTAGCCATTAAATTTTTGGTTATTAATATTATTAACTAATTTTTGAAAATATATGGTTTCCAAAAATATAATATGAATTCATAGGTTAATAATTGATTATAAATGAATATATGAACTAACTGAATATAAATAAAAATATTATTTTTTATGGACACAAAGCTATTTTAACTTAATAAATGAAATTAATAACAATTAGTGAATGATATTAATTTAATATATATGTTATATATTCAATCAAATAATTTTTATATTCAACCAATATATTTGATAGACATAAGTTATGAACAAACACAATTTTATGCTTTCAAACTGATATTTTTATCAATGCATATTTATCGCCTTTTAATAGAGAACCAATTTTAAAACCAATTTGTGGAGCTTTTTTATTTATAATATGTAAAAATAAACTTTCATTTCATAAAAAAAACATAAAAATTAGGTTAGTATGAATTTTTTATATTTTTTTGTAATGTTTTACTTTTTAATGAATAATGAAAAATACTAAAATATATCTCAAAATAGATTTTTCATATAACTTATTTATAAGGTTAAATTATATTTTTAATTAAATTTAATGTTTTTTAGATTAAATTTTTATCAATAAATAAAATTTAGGTCATTTTAAACAATTACATTTTGAAATTGACTAGAAAAACATAGAAAATGTTTGATTATTTTTGCTTTAAAAACCTGCATTGTTGACTTGTTTGCGGGATAATATTTATGCCACTTATGTTTTTTTAATTTTAAAAAATGTATTCAATATTTTGAATCAGAAGAATTTTTTTATATATTAAGTTCAACTTATTTTTTAGCAAAAATATTAGCGAATGTAATTGAAATTAATTACAAAGATTAAGGTTAAATTAAGCTTAATAATGAAATAAGCATATCCATAAGGCCCAAAATGACATAAACACATGTAAAAAATACATTTTCTAGTCGTTTTTCTACCTTATACTCCCTTTTTCCAACTTTGGACCATTATTGTATCAAATTTCAATAAAAAACGTAGGTGAGGTTTCAATTTTCCAAAATATTAGAAGAGTGCCACTCATCCTCCATTATTAAAGGCATCCAATCTCCCACTTCCTCACATATATAAAGCAACTTTTTATTCAAAAAAATTCTTCCAAAATATCTCCCAATCATCATTAAAATTCCTCCTTGAATTCTCCACTGTGCATAAACTCTTCCTTGTAATCCATTTATTGAAAACCAAAAAGATTTACCTAATTAAGAGGTAACACCCTTCCTCAAACTCCTTTCTTTTATTTTCTTTCTCCTATCCATAAAATATTATTATTACATTATTATATAACAAAAATATTATCCTCAATATAATTTTTTGTTTTTATTATAAAATTTCAACCTAAACATACACACACTTCCATTTAGTGGGTAACAAACACACTGTTTACATGTACGGCGGACTACCGCCACACTAAATGATGATTTTTCATTTTTTCCTTTACCTCTTCTCATGGTGTAAATTATGATATAGGGTATATTTATATATTTTATATACTATATTTATTATGTATTTAATATTATTTAATTTTTTTATAACACATATCTTTATTCTTTCCATTTTGTGTTAATATGATAATTTCTTTTGAGTAAGTGTGGACTACCGCCCCCTCAATGCAATGTGATTCAGTCATTCACTACGTGGAATGTATTAATGATGGGTTTAGTAAATATATATGATATATATGATATATAAATTCTGCTATAATAATTATATATAGACATATATTAACATATATTACTTTTACTTTCTTTCTTTCCACATGACAATTAAACAAAAATAACATTCATGCTTATGTATGACCTACCATCTCGATGAACTATGTATTAAATATCATAATTATATATTCTATAGATTATTATAATACAAATATAAATAATATAAATTATATTTAAATTATTTTTACAATCTTTAAATCATGATATAAACATAATTACCATATATATAACAAATTAAGACACATGTGAAAAACAAAGCGGATATTACCTAAAATGAATCCTTAACATATAATTGCTAAAAAGAGGTTAATTTAAATCCATAGTAAAACTTTTTATGGTATTGGAAGTCATAATAGGTTTTTTTATAGATTATAATTAATTTATAATACTATATAGGAGGTTTGAACGACTACGATGAGAGTCAAGATAGAGGGTAATGGAATTTCATCTCACTTCTTATTTCCTTGAGATGCTTGCCTTAGTAACCACTAAATTATTTTTTGTGGCATATATACTAATCATTAATGTATTCTATGCCTCTTATACATAAATAAATGTTTATTTACATAACCATTTTATGAATGATCTATCACAAGGTTTAAGTTTTAAAAGTTACCAAATATGTAATGTAATTGTTGTATCCATTTGCATTATTTGATACACATGCCATGTTATAAAGCTATATTTTTATATGATGTATATAATTCCTTTTATATGTTATATCATGAATAAAATTCCCTTAATTATATTTTAAGATTTATTTAATTTCATTTTCTTACATAGGGAGTACGATTCAAAGTTACAAAGTTATAAGAGTTTATTGAAATAGTCTCATCACTTTTTGAGATTGTTTATGATTATGATTTATTTGATGAAATATTATGATCCATATCTCAAGGAAACTCATTAATGTTATTACCCTATGGTTATTCATTATATATTGAGGTATTTATACAATGTTTCAACACTTTTTTACATAAGATAGTTAAGAAAGTGTTTTTAATAAAATGTAACTTGACATCTCTCTTCAATCATAAATATATGTTCATTCAAAACCATATATTCTAAAAGGCTTCCAAAAAATATTCTATTATTATCCTATGATATTTAAAAATCTATTTTACCCAATTTTATATGTAAAAAAGGTTTTTTAATAATGAATATTCTTGTCATTTTCTGGTTGAGGAACCTTTTTAAACTTCTTATGGTGTAAAAGGAATGTTTGGAATGTTGAGGTTTATCCACCATCTTGACCAATATTCCCTTGAAGATTCCATTATGTGATTAAAATGTTTTTTTTTCTTGTAAAAATAATATAATTTCCTAATATTTTAGAAATTAAAATTTTCAAATTACTTTAAAATAAAATTGTGTTCAAAAGGTTTTCAAATGATTTTACGTGTTTTCACGAAAAATGGTTTTGAATATATTTTTAAGAATATTTTATTGGTTTTAAAGTAAAATGGTTGTAAAAATGTTTTCAAGATTTTTTATAAGATCTAATCGAATAAAATGTTTTTAAAAATGTCACATGTTTATAGAAAACATTTTTAAAGATGAAAGAATATCTTCCCCATGAAATGTTTTTGAAATATATTTTAAAATTATTTTCCATCTTATATTGCATCTATTTATGTTACTCATGAGTTTCGTAGAAATTATCTAAAGGTTAATTCATATTATTTCTCTAAATGTTTTATTCATTATGCATCATTCTTTGTGAAACCAATTTATCATTAATGGTTATATGTTTATGAAATCCATTTTCTTCTGTGAGTTATGATTTTGATTAAATTATTATGAAAACTATATTTTTCCACATGTTATAATATTATTACAGGAATATGATACCCATTTCATTTAATGGGTTATGATATTATTATGATTGATTTTTTGGAACATGTATGTAAGATTTCATTATGATATGGTTGGGACCTATATATACCACCAAAGAATTGGGTAAGGATTTATATATCATGAGATAGAATAAGATGGTAATGGGAGTGAACCTTGACTACTAAGATGACCATAAGAGTGAATTGTGACTACCAATATAGTATGATGAGTGACATCATTCTACTAAGATGATCATGGATGTGAACTATTACGACCAAGATAGTATGGAGATTTAACCAATACTACTTATATGGTCTTGGTAGTGATTCCTTGGCTACTATGGAAATAATATTATATGCTTATGCATTTACCATAATTCCATGCCTTATTCCTATGTTATTATTTTATGAATTATGTTATTTATTTCCTTATGAATCATGTATTATAAAATTTCAATATTTATTCCATGATTCATTTTTATGATCTTTGAAATATAATGTATGATCTTTAACTTCTTTGATCACATTCTCATACCCCCAATGCTCATGTTTATTGTAAGAACCCGGATATTCATTTCAGGTATGTTTTTCCATTTTCCAGAGTTTTTGGGAAAAATAAAGTTTCTAGAAATTTTTGAAGTATACACCATGTAATTTCTGAGTACACGCCATGTACTCTTGTTAGGCTCGAATCTGTGTGCTGGCCTTGCCTGGGCCACACACACGGTTTGTAGGGGTGACGTGGAGGCCGTTTTTGGCGGAGTACGGAATGACCTAGTACACGCAGTGGACTCTAAAAGTACATGTCGAGTACTTTTTTTTCATTAAACGGACTGGGGTCGCGCCTGATGCACAGAAAGGTCTTCTTCTAATTCATGTTTGTCCAAGAGCACCATGGATCCACGAATATTAGACGAGCCCCCGCTTCTCCGCCCGTTCTCCGATTCGAGCACGGTTGATTGCGTTGGAATCGCAGCGGTGAGTTCTTCCTGCTTCTTGAGCCTTGATTTACAATTCCTCCTCTTTCTCAAGTTATCATGGTTTATGTGTTTCAGACATTTTCTCAGATCTACGACGTTCTAAGGAGAATCTGTCATCGTTGTTCATGTATATCGATCTCCTAGGATCGAGGTAGGTGGTTTGTGCCTTTATGTAGAAAGTCGTTGAATATTTTGTGAAATTTCTCCAATTCCCTTGAATAGTGAATTGTGTGTTTTCTTGTTTTCCCCTGATTGATTTCCTTCTTGCTTGATTTCTATAGTAGAGGTTTAACTTTGTGAATAGAGTAGTTTTTCCTTTACTCTGGATGTTTTCCATGCTTGTTTTGATTTTTTGGCATTTTCCAGTTGACATGCCTAGTTGTAAGATAGTGGAACTATTTCTTTACTATGATTTTGAGCCTTCGAATGATAGCCAAGTAGTTTTGAGGTTTACTTGGACGATACACGCGCGCTGAGCATGTTTATTTCACACAGGACTATGAGAACCTAGTGTAGTAGACCATAGGGAGAATGGATGTAAGGGCTTCTCCAGAGTGTCTTTTAATACGATGTGAGACCACAGGGGGAATTGATGATGAGTGCTTCCTCAGAGGGTCTGTAGTTCCTCGACATGGGCTACAGGGGGAATGAGATGTTGATTACTTCCCCAGATAGCCTTTAGTATGATACAAGACTATAGGGGGAATTGACGGTGAGTGCTTCCTCATAGTGTCTACTCTTAGCTGAACCAGAGGGGTGAGACTTTGTGTGCCTCATAGAGGGTTGCTAGTACATGTAGGTTGAACCATAGGGGTTAGGATATGAGAGCTACCCAGAGGGTTACCTATTTTCTACTTGTTGTTGGTTGTTTACTTGTGTACTTTATATGCTACAACTGTAGATTATAGCTGTTGTGTGTTTTTCTGTTTACTGCTTCCTGCAATTTTACTTGCCTTGTGTTCATTGACAGTTAGGCACAAATCATTGGGTGATTGACTACTGGGATTGTATCTCGCACCCTATTTGGTCCATGATTTTGGGACCAAGCAGACTTTGTTGTTACAGGTACAGATAAGGGCAAGCGCCCTTCAACTTCTGGTACTTGATTGCTTGGAGCTGGAGAGAAAGGGACCAAGCTTAGGCTTATGATGATGTAGGGGTTGATGTTATTTTAGTACTCTATTTTTACTTGTATTTCTGCACGTTGTTGTGTTTGCTGCTTTCCTGAGAAACTTTTACCTACTGCATCATTATCATCATTACTATATATTCATTGCTTTTGTTGTTGGGTTTCAGTTGTTGCGTATTGTTTACTACTTCTGCTATTTACTGTTAATTAATTTTCTTTGTATACCTTACCAAATGAGGTTATAGTTTCCCCAATAAATTACCAAGGCCCTCGCTGCTAGTCGGCAGCCTCTGGCGTTTGGGGAAATGCGCTTGAGGTCATGTGGTGAACCGAGAACAGGGCACCTCTAGGTGGATTCTGGGACCGGGACGTTACAAGGTGGTATCAGAGGGTTCTTTTCTCTTGATTTACTATTTGTCACCTTTAGCCAGGGATAAGACGGATTCGGTACTTGGTGTTAAGCTGTGCTCGGAAGTAGCTAACCCGTGTACAGGGAAAAGCCATACTACCTCAATTATTGTAGTTTTCTGGTTTTGAGATTTACGGTTGATATGATTTCACCCAGAGTGATTCAGATGTATTGTGTTGTTATTGTTTTTCTATCGCATTTCTATTTCTATTACAACCCGATGAGATGAGGGTATTCCATCTCATGCATCATGTAGACACTTGTTAGAAATAACATTCCATGCATTCTTGCCATGTCATCTAGGGTGCATTAGCGATTGCATGCTATTGTGATTGACTTTTTATAGATTTTGCATGTTGTTGTGATAGATGCTTGATAGAATATCTCCTGACTTGTTAGAGGAGTTTTTGTATTTTTCTTTGCTTAAATTAATTCCAAGTTTTGATTCGTAGGGAGTATGGGACCTCATGAATCAAAATTTGGAACCTCTTTGACTTGTTTTCATCATTTTCTGGGATTCAGTGCAGTTTTGGAGCTATTGCCCATAAAAACCAAGAATACACAGTGTTTACTTTATATATACACATCATGTAGTTTTAAACCATGTATTTGACTGTGTGGGCAGAAACACGGGTTGTGGAAATCTTCAAGTACATGCCGTGTTTGTTCGGAACACGCCTTATAGTTCGGAGCCGTGTACATGGCCGTGTCACTAACAACACGGGTCGGGGAAGCTCAAGTAGAACACACTGTGTAGTCTTGTCTAGGTACCTATCCATGTCACAAACAACATGGGTCCATGTTACCTTCTCTTAGACATGCCGTGCTGTTTTTGGAACATTCTGTGTAGTCTTGTTCAGGTACCCGGCCGTGTCACGAACAACCCAAGACGGTGTCGCCTTCACCTATACACGTCGTGTTTGTTCAGAACATGCCGTGTAAGGTCCAGCCATGTAGATGACTGTGAATTTAACAACATGGTCCACTGAAGCCTTTTCTAGTACACACTGTGTTTGTTCAGAACACACCGCGTAGTCTGGGGTTATGTAGGACCGTGTGGGTTAGCCGTGTAAAGAGACTCAGGCTGGGGAATAGTTTTCAAGTACATGCCGTGTGTGGGGTCAACACGCTATGTAGTTTGAGGTATTACATGACCTGTAGGGCAGGGGTACACACCCATGTCAGTGGATTAGGAAGACACACCTTGTAGTTTTTATACATGCCGTGTAGTCATGTTTTGGGAACTTGTGTGTTTTCCTTCCCCTGTTCTAATTTTGTACTCTTGTGTTCTCTATCTGTGTTAATTCTAATCTAAGGTGTGTTTTTGATCTTTCATATCCATGCCTTCGAGACGTCCTCCTGTTGTGTGGCAGTCGTTAGGCAGTGATCAGACGCCAGATATGGCGGATTAGGGACTTCCGGCCGATCCTTCGATCAGGCCAGCCTTGGCACCGGCTGTCATGCCAGTTGCAGGCACTGATGCACAGTCCAGGGAAGGTTTTATGAGGATGATGCATACCTTTCAGGGAGCACCACCTCCTTCCTTGACTATGGCAGACTTGAAAAGGGTTTTCCAGTAGCATTATCCTTCTACTTTCTCGGGGGAAGGAGGACCACAGGCTGCAGAGTCATGGCTGGAAGACATGTTGACCATCTTTGAGCATCTGAAGACGCCTCTAGAGAGGCAGGTCAAGCTCGCTACCTATATGCTATAAGACTCCGCCAAGTGGTGGTGGGACGTGATCTCACAGGCGGGTCATAAGCAGGTTATGGCTTGGGAGGAGTTTCAACGCGTCTTTTATGACTACTTCTACCTGGAGACCCTGAGGGTCGACCGAGCCCGGGAGTTCATAAGCATAGAGAAGGATACTCTTTTTGTCATGGAGTATTCCTCTTGCTTCACCGAGCTATAGCATTTCATGCCCCTCCGGGATGGGAGTGGGGTGTTCTTATCAAGGAAGTTTGAGGATGGTCTCAGGTGGGAGATCCGCTCGTAGGTGAATCTCTTCCAGTCAACTTCCATCACTTCCATCGTCAACCAGGCACTGATTGTGGAGCACAATCTGAGAGACTCCGGAGCTGCGATCCAGGGCGGTTCTGCTTCCAGAGCTAGTTTTCCTTCAGATGACAGTAAGAAGCGTCGTTGAGAGTCTATGCACGGTGATCCGAGGAAGCGAGTTGCATCATCAGGCAGCCATGTGATATGCTACCAGTGTGGCCAGTCATGGCACACAAGGCCGCAGTGCTAGAGAAACCCTGTAGAGTTCCGATCTTACGGCAAGATGGGTCACCTTCAGCATTTCTGCCAGGTTTTCTCACCAGAAGATGGTGACCGGGGTTCTTCTATGACTCCTCGTTCAGGATCACCCCCACCAGTTTCTCACCAGTTGGGGAACTGGAGTTCTTTCAGCTGTTTGGGCCGAGGTGGAGGTCGAGTCCGTAGCGGTCAACCACCAGTCCCTCAGCACCAGCAAGGTGGATCAACTCAGAGAGGCCAGCCAGGGGCGCAGGGCCACGGTGCAGGACAGTCTTTCGCCTTGGAGCAGACCTATCAGGAGCAGGATCCCAGCCCTTCTACAGTTAGAGGTACGATTTTACTAGCCTCAGTTTTATCTTCAGCTCTTTTCGATACTATTGCTACGCATAGTTTTATCTCTGTTGTTGTCATGAAGTGCCTTGGGCTCTGCATATTTTCTTCTGCCGACTCGTTGACACTAGACACACCTTTGGGGACAAGGACATCTAGTGTACGTCAGTTTAGAGAGTTCCCTCTTGAAGTTGTAGGGTATCGTTTCTTATGGGATATCTAAATCCTATAAATGACAGGCTATTATGTCATTCTCGGGATGGACTGGTTGGATCCCTTCCAGGCATTCGTCAACTGTTATCACCGCATGGTGAGTTTCATTTCACCATAGGGTGAATATTTTCTTTATAGAGGTGAATGGGATGTTCAGGAGAGTTGAGTAGGACTCGAGCATCATGGGCTAGGAAGGGTGACGACCCAGATTTCCAGTCTTTATCTGGATAATCAGGGGACTCCGTATTTGTACTTTCCTCTAGTGGTGGATCGTTTCAGGGACGTCTTTCTAGAGGTCTTCTTGGATTTTCCTTCAGAGCGTGAGGTAGACTTATCGATTGAGATTGTGCCAAGAGAGGCACCGATGTCCAATACTCCTTATAGGATGGATACAACTGAGTTGCACGAGCTCAAGAAGCAGTTGGAGGAGTTGCAGGAAAAGGGTTTCATCCGACCCAGTACTTCTCCATGGGGTTCTCTTGTCTTGTTTGCGAAGAAGGCAGACAGTACCATTAAGCTCTATGTGGATTATCCAAAGCAGAACCAGTTAACGATCAAGAACCGATATCCCTTGACGAGTATTGATGACATTTTCTATTATCTTCGAGGAGCCTGGGTGTTCTTGAAGATCAATTTAAGGTCCGGTTATTATAAGTTGCACGTTAGACCATCAGATATACCTCTGACAGCCTTCGGGAGAAGGTATGGTCTCTACAAGTATACATTCATGCCGTTTGGTCTCACGAATGCACCAACAATTTTCATGGCACTGATGAACCGAGTGTTCCATCCATACTTGGATTCCTTCATCGTGGCCTTCATGGATGATATCTTGGTGTACTCGCACACTCGACATGACCATGCTACCCATCTTGAGATCGTTTTGAGTACACTGAGAGAGCATCAACTTTATGGTAAACTCTCGAAGTGCCACTTCTGGATGGATCAGATTCACTTTTTGGGTCACGTCATCTCAGAGGCAGGAGTATCAGTGGACCCAGATAAAGTGAGAGCTATAGTTTCCTTGGAGCATCTGAAGAACGTTTTTGAGGTGCAGAGTTTCCAAGGGCTGGCTGGATACTACAGACGCTTCATTCAGGACTTCTCACGCCTAGAAACACCTTTGACAGGACTGACCAAGAAGGGGGAGAAGTTCTTATGGTCAGATTTTTGTGAGTCATCCTTTCAGGAGCTGAAGGGATGATTGACATCAGCACCAATACTAGTCTTTCCAGAGACAAGCAAGAGCTACACTTTTTGTTGTGATGCTTCAGGTATCGATCTGGGCGATGTGCTTATGCAGGGAGATGGAGTCATTGCGTACGGGTCTCGGCAGTTTAGGCCACATGAGAGGAACTACCCGACGCACGATCTGGAGTTGGCAACTGTTGTTCATGCCTTACTCTGTTGGAGACACTATCTTCTAGGAGAGCACTTTTTAGTCTTCACCGACCACAAGAGTCTCAAGTATATCTTCACCCATCGTGATCTGAATTTGAGACAGCATAGGTGGGATGAGTATCTTCAGTCTTTTGATTTCGATCTTGCATATACGTCGGGGAAGGGAAACGCAGTGGCAGATGCATTGAGCAGGAGAACTCAGATTCAGGAAGTTCAGGAGGCCACTAGTGAGTGGTAGTTGATGGATCTGTTCTCTGAGATGCATCTGGAGGTGCAAGATAGATAGAGACACACTTACCTATCTTTTGTAGCTGTTAACTCTACGCTTCTTGATCGGGTACGGATGAGGCAACAATCAGACTGAGAAGTCTTAGTCCTGCGGGAGAGCGTGTCAAGAGAGGACCCTCTTCCTGGATGGACAGTGGGTAAGGATGAGATCTTGCATTTCCAGGGACGCGTGTGGGTGCCAGAAGACATACACGAGGAGCTGATGCGGGATTTTCATTCCTCGGTTTGGGCAGTTCATCTTGGCGTCACCAAGATGTATCAGGATCTTCATCGCCAGTACTGGTGGCCAGGTATGAAGAAAGATGTTGTTGATTGTTTCATAAGATGTTCTACTTGTTAGTAGGTGAAGGAAGAGCATCAGCGACCAGCAAGCCTTCTATAGAAGTTACCCATTCTAGAGTGGAAGTGGAACAATGTCGTGATGGACTTCATGACGGGGTTTCCAAGGTCTCCCCGAGGTGATGATGCTATTGGGGTTTTCGTCGACAGGCTTACGAATGTTGCTCACTTCTTACCGATCAAGGGGACCTTTAGTGTTGATGATCTGGGACGGTTGTACATCCGAGAGATTATACATATGCATGGAGTTCCACACTCCATTGTTTTAGACAGGTATGTGCATTTTACCTCTCGGTTCCTTTAGGGACTTCAGAAGGCGTTGGGTATACAGGTACATTTGAGTACAATATACCATCCCCAGGCAGATGGCCAGTCCGAGCGTATGATCCAGGTGCTAGAGGATATACTCAGAGCTTTCATTCTGGACATTGGAAGTTCTTGGGAGAAGCATATCCCTATGGTGGAGTTCTCCTACAACAACAGTTTTCAAGAGACTATTTAGATGTCACCTTACGAGGCTTTGTACAGTTGGCCATGCCGATCACCCTTATGTTGGATGGAGGTAGGAGAGCCAGCTTTGCTGGGACCTCATCTTGTTAAGGAGACCTCAGAGAAGATAGAATTGATTCAGAAGAGGATGGCTATAGCCCAGTCTCGGTAGAAGTATTATGTTGATCAGTGGAGACGACATCTGGAGTTCGAGGTCGGGGATCAGGTTTTCCTGCGTGTCACACCGATGTTGGGACAGAAGAGGATTTGGAGACAGGGTAAGCTTTCACCGTGGTACGTCAGGCCTTTTGATGTATTGGAGATATTTGGGATGGTGGCCTATCGGTTGCAATTAACTCAGAGGTATCGGGCCAGGCACGACATCTTCCACGTCTCTCAACTTCGACATTACATTTCAGACCTGTCTCATGTATTTCAGCTCGACGAGGTTGTGATTGAAGCGGATGCGTCGTTTAAGGAGCATCCTATATGGATTATCGATCGCAGTACGAAGGTCCTTCGAGGCCGGTTTATTCCTCTGGTATGGGTGATATGGCATCACGGGCGAGTAAAGGATGAGACTTGGGAGAGGGAGGCCGAGGTTCAATCGCAGTGGCCGGAGCTGTTCAGGGTTTCTCCTTCTCCACCTCGTTAGGGAAATTTGGGGATGAATTTATTTAAGGGGGGAAGTTTGTAAGAACCCAGATCTTCATTTCAGTTATGTTTTTCCTTTTTATGGATTTTTTGGAAAAAATAATGTTTCTTGAAATTTTTGAAGTACACGCCGTGTACTTTCTGAGTACACGCCATATACTCTTCTCCGGCTCTAACCCATGTGTTGGCCATGCCCGGGCCACACACACGGTGTGTAGGGGTGACGTGGATTCTGTTTTTGGTGGAGTACGGAAAGACCTAGTACACTCCGTGTACTCCAAATGTACACGCCGTGTACTTTCTTTTTTTTTTCATTAAACGGACCGGGGTCACGCCTGATGCACAGAAAGGTATTCTTCTAGGTCTCGTTCGTCCGAGAGCACCAAGGATCCACGAATCTTTGACGATCCCCCGCCTCTCCGTCCGTTCTCCGATTCGAGCATGGTCAATTACGTTTGAATCACAACAGTGAGTTCTTCCTTCTTCTTGATCCTTGTTTTCCAATTCCTCCCCTTTATAAAGTTATCATGGTTTATGTGCTTAAGACTTTTTCTCAGATCTATGACATTCTAATGAGAATCTGTCATCGTTGTTCACAAATATCGATCTCCTAGGATCGAGTTAGGTGGTTTGTTCCTTTCTGCAGAAAGTCCTTGAATATTTTGTGCAATTTCTCCAATTCCCTTGAATGGGGAATTTTGATTTTTCCTATTTTCCCCTGATTGACTGCATTCTTGCTTGATTGATATAGTAGAGGTTTACCATTGTGAATAGAGTAGTTTTTTCTATACTTTGGATGTTTACCATGCTTGTTTTGCTTGATTGGAATTTTTTTGTTTCCATGCCTAGTTGTAGGATAGTGGAATTGTTTCTTTGTTATGCTGTTGAGCCTTAGAATGATAGAAAAGTAGTTTTGAGGTTTACTTGGACGATACACGGGTGCTGAGCATGTTTATTTCACATAGGATTGTGAGAACCTAGTGTAGTAGACCATAGGGAGAATGGACGTAAGGGATTCTCCAGAGTGTCTTTTAATACGATGCGAGACCACATGGGGAATTGACGATGAGTGCTTCCTTAGAGAGTCTGTAGTTCCTCGATGTGGGCCACAGGGGGAATGAGACGTTGAGTTCTTCCCTAGGGATCCTTTAGTACGATACGAGAGTATATGGGGGAATTGACAGTGAGTGCTTCCTCAGAGAGTCTACTCTTAGCTGAACCAGAGGGTTGAGACTGTGTGTTCCTCCTAGAGGGTTGCTAGTACTTGTAGGTTAATCCATAGAGGTTATACTGTGAGAGATACCCAGAGGGTTACCTATTTTCTACTTGTTGTTGGTTGTTTACTTGTGTACTTTATATGCTAGAACTGTTGATTGTAGCTGTTGTGTGTTTTTCTGTTTACTGCTTCCTGCACTTTTACTTGTCTTGTGTTCATTGACTGTTATACACAAATCTTTGGGTGATTTCCTACTGGGATTGTATCTCACACCCTATTTGGGCCATGATTTTGGGCCCAAGCAGACTTTGTTTTTGCAGGTACAAATAAGGGAAAGCGCCCTTATACTTCCGGTACTTGATTTCTTGGATCTGGAGAGAAAGGTACCAAGATTAGTCTTATAATGCTGCAAGAGTTGCTATTATTTTAGTACTTTGTTTTTACTTGTATTTCAGCACATTTTTGTGTTTTATACTTTCCTTAGAAACTTGTACCTTCTGCATCATTATCATCATTACTATATATTCATTGCTTCCTCTATTGGGTTCCTATTTTTGCGTATTTTTTACTGCTTCTTCTATTTACTGTTAATTCCTTTTCTTTGTATACCTTACCAAATGAGGGCATAGTTTCCCCAATAACTTACAAAGGCCCTCGCTTCTAGTCGGAAGCCTCTGGAGTTTGGGGAAATGCGCTTGAGGTCATGTGGCGAACCGGGAACAGGGCACCTCTAGGTGGCTTCAGGGACCAGGATGTTACATTTATACTTACATGTCTCCTTTATTTACCCTTACTAAGAATATAAGATCACCCTTTTTATGTTTTCATTTCTAGTATTTGAAGATATGTATTAATTATGATGTGTATAAGAAGGGTTCTAGTTAAGAAGAACCTAGTGGGATATAATGTATCTCACTTATGTAGAAGTGTTAATGTTTCCATGTTTCCAAAGGAACAAACTAGTATGGTCGTTGGGTGTCTGTTTGTATAATGTTTTAAGTGTTCCGAAAAAGTGATTTAATGTTAATGTATGTCAAGACTGGGTCATTATAGATGAATTTAATTTTCCCAAATTAAAATATATAATTAGTTCTATACACTGCTAAAGGGTTCTAAAGGGTGTGAGCAAGATAAGCTCAGTAGGAACCCATCTCGGTGTTCCATATCAATTATCTATATGAAAAATACTATTATTCTAAATTTAAAGAAAACATGTAATGATAAATGATAATTTAGTTTCTATCAAAATCATGGTAGATATTTATCCTTCCCTGAAGTTCCAAATCAATCCATCCAGAATAGTTTAATAGAATAATTTTAAAAAATATTTCTCAAAATCAAAGAAGGCATATAGAAGATTGATCAATAAAAATTCAATGCATAAGTAAATCTTATCATGGACCAAATATTTTTGGTTAATATACTACTTATACCAAAATAAATTAATAGTTTTCAATCAAGGCACAATAAAAAGAGACCAATGGATCAAAGGAATACCAAATGAGGCAACCCCCTAACAATAATAAATCATGTCCCTAGAACAATTTTAATACAGATAAGAGGAACACCCCATAAGTAGACCCACTAATGATATAATGGATAATGATCCTAAGATTCACATTCCACCCAAGTTCCCAAGGATTCCCATGTGATGATTTTTCCAAATCGTTTCAAAATTGGTTTTCACAATCAATTTCAAATGAAACCTTTCCATTTATCAAGGCTTCTTTAAAAACCCATTTCAAAAAAATTTGAAAACAACCATTTTCCATTACCAAAACCTAGAGAAAAAACATCATTTATTAAAAATAAACTTATAAAAAAACATAAGGCCATTTCATTTATAAAACAATTTATAAAACACGATATATAATATCTCATTCCAAAAAGGGCTAGAGGTAGAGCCACCCACCTCAAACTCAGGCCGCATATGCCCACAACAGAATCCCAACACAGGAAGGAACTAAAAAATGACAAGAAAGGTCACAAAATCAATTCCTACAACTTTTAATCACATTCCAAAATAAAAAAAAGAAATTGGAGAGTATAATTTACAATATAACCTAAAGAACAAGCAACCTTTATGCCACAACCTATAAGGATCGACCCCTAGATGATGACTAAACAACAGATCTAAAATGGATAAAACAAATATTACCACAAGGTTATAGAATCAACTAATTTTTCACAATGTTGTTTCCATGACCAATGGAAATAAAGAAGAAAATATTTCCATTACCTAGAGATAAGCGATGCACCCACAAAAAATATGAATCACCAAATAAAGAAATTCAGAAGGAGTGGGAACAACCAAAATTAGCTAGAACATCCATGGTTTTGAGAGAGTAGGGTTTCATAATTAATAAGAAAACTTTTATACATACAATATGAAAAAATTAATGGGACAAAGGGATTTAAATCATAAATAAGAGAATTATGTCATAAAATATTCATAATGTATTTATGATGAAAAAAATATCATGGAGATAAATTTATCATGATTAATGATTATATGGCATAACAGGGTTCTTATAGTGTTAATATAATTTATGGTGTTAACTATGGATTTATTGTATATAATATTTTTATTCCCTAAATTGTTTTCATTATTTATTCCCTACGACACATTTATGCTGTAAATGTGTATCACAACCTAAAATGATCCTACAACCAGTACCAGTCCTAGGATCAATGAAAGCTAAAAAAAAATTAATACCTCAAAAACAAAAAAAACCCATAAACATAAAAATATAAAACCTTAAAATATAGGATTTTAAAATTTCTATAACCACAGTCATGGGAAAATAATTTAATGTCAAGACATTAATTTTATTAACAACAAAAAATTGAAAATATAGTAAGAATATTTTTCAACATAGAGTGATAAAACATTAAAAGAAAGTTATATTGAATTAATAAGTCTTAGGGGAGTATTTGGAGGGGAATTAGACTTAGAATATGACAATTATGATGAAGAAAACATAGCAGGTCTATCTTTTGTAAAAATTTAAAGTGACATAAATTAACTCACTTAGAAAAATATAATTGGTTACTAGACAACACAAGTGAAAATAGAGAGAATGAAGAATATTTATAAAAACTATCTTTTATCTAATATAAATCCAAAATATTTTTAATATAATAATATATGTGACAATTTTTTCAAATATATTATTGTTGAGATAGAAAAAATTGATAAGAATGATAGACGAGAAATTTTTCCAACGTTGGAAGATACAAACATAATAAAAACTCTATGGCGGTATGTTACAAAAATAATGAGGATGGAAGGCTGACTTATAAAAATGTATGACTAATATACAAGAGGTAATTTAATATACAATTCATTTATTTCAATGATATATTTTATCTTATTATCAGATTAGAATATATTCAGCTACTCATGGATGTGTTAGTGAAAATAATGTTCAGGGTGTACTATATGCTTTTGAAATTAGCATGCGTCAGTGGATTCCTTTAGGAGGATATGTACATTATTAAAACATATGGGTTATTTATAGATATACATGAACATGCTTTTATTATTAGAGAATGAGTTTTATAGGAAGGATAAAGTACTTAGAGAGTAGTACTATAGGATTGATCAATACACACGAGAGCTTGATTTTCAGTGAGGTGGAGTTGATTACAATATCTACATGAAGATGGAGAATGATAAAAGGATATTTGTTCTCATATATACATCGATGAAATAATATTTATAGGATATAACGAAGAATAATGAAATCTATTTGTAGAACATAAGCGATGATAGTTTCGGATGTATAGGATTGGAGAGTTAACTATTTTACTTATTTTATAGGTGACCCACGGAAAGCATTGAAAATTTATTTATTAATAAAAATATGTTAAAGTGGTTCTTAAGATATATGGAATTAAATATTCCAAGATAATGAAAACATTAGATTATACTCAAATGATGTTTTCAAATGATGATGACAAGAAAGAGGTTGATGTAATAAAATATATGAAAATCATTGGAAGCCTATTGTATCTAACAATGATTTGAACTAACATTTTGTTTTCCACATGTAAAGATGAAAAATACCAATACTTTCCCAAGGATAGCCATATTATCACAATGAAAATAATAATTCATCAGGTCATGCTTATGGTAGACTTTAGGTTATTTTATCCTAGAATATCATTGTAAGATTTAATAGGTTATATATATTCTGATTGGGAAGGATGAATGGATAACCCAAAGTTTCCATCATGAGGTACATTTTTCCATGCTTATTTTTTAACTTTCTTTATTAGAATGAAGTAATACTAAATTTATCTAAGCACAAAAAAATCTAAATATACTACTTACACTGAAGTATGCAATCAATTTCTTTGGATGAAACCAAAACATGAAGACATTGGAGATGATGTTAAATCTACAGTCTTAATGAGGTGTGATAAATCTTGGACTGGGGATTCAATCAGAGAAAAATCAACTCGAAAGAATTTATTTAGACTATGGAGAGGATGATTACTCACCTTGAAGAGCTTATCAGCGAAGATCCAGGTGTCTAGGTTAGTATGCTGCATTGTGAACTATATAGAGTAGAAAAATCCAGTAATCTTAGTCTTGTATTTGACCATTTTTTGAGCTCTTTCCACACATAGGGGTATTTTTTGTGTACTATGGTTTCCCATTTTTTCCTTAAAATGGATCATAATAAAAATTTAAATCTGGATGGTGATAAATTTAGTGCCATTATTCTGAGAAAAAACCATTATCATTGCAAAAAACCAAATCACATCAAGATAAATAGTAATTTAATCGAGGATAATGTTTAGGAAGGTCCAGTGAAGTTAGAGTATGTGTCAAAAAAATCAAATTATAGACATTATGATAAAGGTACAACCAAAATATGAGATTGAGAAGAATTAGTTGGCACTTAGAGTACAACCTTCTCTAAAAAAATAGATTGGTTAGATAATAAAATCCCACTCAACTGTGTGATTTTTTTTATAGTAAATAGTGACAAATATATCCATAATTAAATTTATGAATATCTCACTTTATTTTTTATATTTTATGAGAATTACTATTTGGATTTATTGAAAATGGAGGAGAATTTTTCAAAGATATACTTTTGATAATTATTCAAAAATTTATATGGGATAAGTTGTTAATGGGGTGTTTTTTATATTGGTAGAGGGGAGAAATCCTATACTCATTCTTGATGACATGGGAGAGTGGTAGAATGACTATTCAGGGGGAGAATCATAGAAGAGTGTGTTAAGGGTTATGAAAATCATGGAAGTGTTTTCATGGGGACCTTCTCATTTAAATCTTATTTCTTATGAAGATATTGAATCATATAGGCTTAGAGTTGGTGGTTTTTGAATCATTGATACATTATCTAAAGGGAAGTGGTTTATTACTAAGTTTATGGTTAGTATTTAAGTTTCTAAATGAAGATATGTTGAATTAGTTTTTGTTGTCATAATTTTTTAAGAAAACCAAACTGGGATATTATTAGAAATTTTTTTGGGGGGGTTTTGTATTGCGTTTGATGAAAATATTTAAGAAGGAAATTCCAAAGGAGCTCATGTGGCAGTGACATAGACATAAGAAGTTTTGAATGTAACTAGAAGGATTATGTATATAGAATAGAAAGAAAAATATGAATCCCTAGATCATGTCATGATCTAGGTGTTTATATATTACTAAATGGAAAAGTCATTATTTCATAAGTTTAATAGGAAATGAAATAAATTTTATTAGAAAACCTATAATATTCATCTTAAAATAAGAAGGATTTAAAAATTATCTTTGGAAAAAGGAATAAATTTGTTCCATGGTAGCACTAGAGATGTTATGAAATAGATATGGTAGAGGAGGAAGTCTCTAGATAGTTGATTAATTGGGATATTTCTTTTTGATAAGATATTGTGATTGTTCGTGGGTTCAATATAGATTGGTGGTCAAGATTTGGAAGGCCGTGTTGTGTTGCAAAGTGTTTTTTAGTTCAGAAAATGGAAATGTACCCATTTTATAAGAGTCATTGTGTATTTCATATGAATATTTAGATAATTTCATAATAATTTTTCAATTATTTATTAATAATTTATCCTTTATTAATTTGAGGAAAATAGTTATTCATGTTGTGGATGGATTTCTCATGTTGTGATTGTACTTGTGTAGATTTCATCAGTTTTGTCTTAGTGGAGGTTCATGCCCGGAATAAGAGGTACACCCCATGAACTAGATTAGAATGAATATGTATTGATATATCAATTTTTTCTTCTAGGGAGGAATTATATTTGAGATATGGAGTGGAGTTTTTGGATCCATATTTTGACTATAAATTATTTCCTGAAGTAAAAAGTCACAATATGATATGACATTTTAAATGTTTTATGAGTTGATCTGTGTAATAAAAAATTATAAAGTTGACCAAACCTTATTAAAAAACTTTTCATAAAAAGGGAATGGGGAAGTTTTTGTATGAAATAAGTGATATATATATTCCAAAAATTGAGGGAATATCTTTCTCAAAAATAAGGGAAATGAAATGCGTCTTAAGTGATCAATAAAAATGGGAATAAAAATGAATTAGAAAATAATGATAGAAAATACAGTATGAGGGAAAGTTATAGTAAATGAAATGGAAATAATAGAAAAGAAATAGTTCTAGGATATTATATTCCTATAAGATTTTTGATATTCTTCACATGGATAAAAGAAAATCTAATCGATACACCATACTTGGTGTAATATATTTTCATAGTTTGTGTAAGAAGAAATCGACCCCTTAGAGGAGCCGAAAGTTTCAAAACAGTATGAGAGTAGTGGGATCTCTATATTGTGATGGGGATAAATATAGAGGTTCATCATGTCCACTTTGAATTTTAAAATCAGCATGATTATTGTTTGAGTATATTGACGCATTTTTGGCCTTTCCTCCTTCGATTGGTATAATTTGGGTGAACTATGTAAAATAAACACAACCCTATTTTTTTGTGATTTATCACTTTATATTCAGCATAAGGGGGAGATTTTTCTTATTGTTGGTAAACCATGATTGTTAAAAAATGGTTGAATTAAAAGATTGAAGTACCATGATTTACCCCCCTCTCATGATATTTTCCTTTATTTAGAGTTAAAACCCCTTTAAAATATTAATTATTTGATTCCATCTAAATTAAACACAGTTCAAGGCCAAGATTATTTGACCATGTTGGTTATGAAAAGGTAGGATTATCCTGGATTATCTTTTGTTCAGAATAATGGAAATAGATAAACCTTATAGTTAGGTAACTAAATCCTGCATTGAGCTATATCTCACACTTATTTGGGATACACTATGTGGTATAATACTAGAGGAATAATGTTGGGGAAATTCGTATGATTTATTAGGGAAAGTATTTCTCTACTAAAGTATATAAGAGTTATATATGATATTATTGGAATATTGAACTACCTAAATAACTAAGTGGTGAACGAAACATTACAGTAGACTCATTACACAGGGAAATAGGGATCTTAGAAAACTAATGGATATGATTAATCAAGAAGGGTTCATCATCTTAGTGAAATATTTTCTTAAAAAGTTACTTATCAAATTAAAGTAAAACATGATAATTTTATTAAAAAAGTAACATTATAGATAAAATGACATCTACATAATTAATAATAAGTTCGATATTAATCTTGGAGATGTTAAATCTTTTTATAAGTAACTTCCTAGACTAGTACCACAATCAAATAATCATTTCTAATTAATATGGAATGTACAAAATGTTAGAGAAAACCATTCATGATTAGAAGAATATTATATTTAATAGTAAGGTTATGATAAATTATTATAAAATACACAATTAATGTGTTTAAATAAATGGTTACCTAATCTTATAATTTTATAGTATGACTAAACTAGGGATGATATGTTTAGGATCTGATGCTGTATTAATAGTACATATAAATAAAATTTTAAGCCATATAATAAAATTAAATGGTCCCCAATTCATTAAAATAAAAATTAGATACTTGGTAAGAGAAAAATAATTCTACTATATATGAAATTATATAATTTACGTGAAGGGGTTTAAGAAAATTCATAAAATTCAGGTCATGTATTAATGTTATAAAAATAAATTCATTTATTTTTAAGTATATTTGATACTAACTATACATTATTTTTTTATAAGTATAAGAGTTTAAAATTAAACAATATTGATGATTATATCTTGAATTAGTCATTCACATGATGAAATAATGATTTTCTATATCAAGGATTTGGAATCCTTCTAATAATTTAAGGATCTATTAGATTTGAATAAATTTTTTCTATTTTATTACTATTTCCTATTATGTGATAGTAACAGTTATTTTTTTAGAAAAAAAATGATAGGATATTTTTGATACATATTTTTTTATTTTATTAAATTATATAACATGGTTAACATAGAATATAATGGTAAAAGGATTTTTATAGAAAAAAAATACTCTATCAGATATATTTTTTAAAATATGAGGGAAAAAAGTTTCAAACACCTTCTGGTGGTATAATTTAAATAAAAAAATATTATTTTTTGAAGTTTAAACCAATAATATTTAAATTGAAAGTTACATATATCCTACAATAATTTAATATGTGTTGGTAATGAAAGATAATATTAAGAGTAACTTTTTTCACCAAAATGATCTTAATTTTTTTAAGTGGACGAGTTCTAAGAAGTATGGTGATGATAAACTTATAGAGAGTAACAAGTATAAAAAATATTATTATTATTATAACATTGGATGATAAAATTTAATGAAGCTTCAATACTTGTTTAAATATTTAGAAATTACGTATATGATTCTTGGAGTTATTATTTTTTAAATGAACTTTTCTATAGATGTTACTTGTTAAAGGTGTTGAGTGAGACCTATTATTAGATGGTCATATTGAGAGGTAGTAAGAATTATATTGAGGTGTAATTATTCTAAAAAATTATAAATGTATAGAAAAAAGGCCTCTATGGTGTTCTTTCATAGAGACTATGATTATAAAATATCCTATTTCTAGTTTATTTATAATTATTAAAGGATTTTAAAAATATAGAATGCATAATGATATGTAAAATGTATTATCCATTTTATCATTATTTATAATGAATTTTAAATAATCATGAAGTTAAATAATAATTAACCACTGAAATTATGACCTTAGGATAACCATAAAATATGTTATTCAAGAAGTATTATAGGATATGATAAAATGTTAAGGTTATAATGGGTATAATTTTATATAGAGATTCAAAATAATCATGTGAGAAAAAAAATATTTTTTTTACTAAATGATTAAAAAATTATACTATATGGGGTTTCATACACTATGTATTTGGTATAATAGGGGTGCATGTTTAATATTTAACCCCATACACAAGGTTAGACAAGATACCTTGCATGAGTGCCATTATACATTGATACCTTTATTATGTTATCATTATGTCATAGCTAATCAGGGTGTAGTTGGGTATATTACTTATCATTTTTTAGTTGGTGTTTAACCAAGATGGGATGTTTCCTCCCACAAAATGAGTAAAACATATGTTCTCTAAATTTATATAAATTGAATCAGTGTATAATTGTGGATTGATAAGTGACATATAATGTGATTATCTATTGGATAAGCGAATGAGTTGTTATCATTTATGAAAATGAATGACTTGTGATGAATTCATCCATCTATATATTCAATACATGGATAATCAAGAACATATGAGTGGATATATGAGATTGGCATACTATATGTCCCATGGTTACTTGATGTCTTGGAAAACAGGATTATATAATCATTCAATCTTGTTTGTTATGTAGACTTGGACCTAGATATAAATATATAAATGTGTTTGATTGATATCACACTAGACCCCTTTGTAACTCGAGTAGTACTAATGATTTACAAGGGGGTACTCATTTCCTACTATGATGTACTGGATAATTTGTAATTATTTTTGATGTTACAAAGACTTATGGGGTTACACTCTATAGTTAAATGAATGGTGATTATGTTTCATGAGACATGAAGAATTATTCCCATTTTTGTAGAGTTTATTCAAAAGGTGTTTTATATGTATATTCATAAAGAATTTAATATAATTTCATACTTAGTGAAAAAAATGATAACTTTCCAAAAATCATTTTTTTGTAAATATATAAAAGGAGTTTTAAATATGTTTTTACATGTTATTTTATATGATACAATATAAAGGGAAATTTCATAATATTTATGAAGATTCTACTCAAATGGGAGATTGATAGAGATATTTCCTAAAGCTAAATATATATGATTTATTTTTGGTATATAATATTGTATGATATATGGTATTTCATAATTTATGGAACACAGAAATCTAAAGAATATCATATTCTGTGGTCTGGAATATTACCAGGCATGATATATGGATATTGGCCCGCAACCTTTATCCATGTCATATTTTATGATACATGTATTTCTAAATTGTTTAGATAGGTATTAATTATTTTCTAAAACCGATAAAGGAATTTAAACATTAAAAATTAACATTCAATTAATATTACACATTTAGATATAATTACTCTATACATTTAATGGAATGAAATATATGATATTCATTTAACTGTTAAATTCGTGGATGACAGAGGTTTACTAAAAATTTGTAACCAAATTCTATTTAGTTGAATATTATGAATGTTTGAGTGAATTCATGGTGTCTTAGAGATAACATTTAAGACTTATATAATCATTTCCAAGGAAATAAAAATGGAATCACATTGATGTGTGTGTGGAATCCATTTATGACAAACTAAATCTATCTTCTCCTTCTTTACTTAGAATCAAAATTTAATACAATATTATGGTTGACATGAGGATCCTACCCAAGCGTTATGTGATTTCTCCACCCATTTATACCCTAGCATAATGAGTTTCATTGGTTTATTCATAGTGATATTCATCAAAAATGTGATTGAAGATAAAAGGCTTGACATCTTATATGAATGATAAATTCTTTATTTAAATTTATTCATGGTCTCATTTTAAAATCCTGAATGATATTGAATTAAGCTTCATTTTCCTTTAAATCTTGAATAAGCATCATTTTATCTTAAGAAGCCAAATATGAAATTTATGTCACCATTCTTTATTTACTAAATTTCCTTTCTTATGAGAAAATGGATGAATTCACCATCATTCTATATTTAAAAATACTAATTTAAAAATATTTTATCCACTATAAATGATTCACAACTTCAAACCATCTATTAAAAATGAGAGATCTTTGTTTATTCATTGCCTATTTTTATAAAAATGCATGACTTGATAACGAATTACCCATAATAAAATTCACTAATAGTAAGAATATTCTTCCCAAATGTTTATGCTCATCACCCCTAATAAAAAATAAAGGAGAATAATCTTTATTTATAAAAAAACAAATATATAAAAAATTAAATTTATAATTATAAAATAAAACATTCATTTATATTTTATTCTTTCCAAACATATACCCAATGGTAAATGAAATATTATAATATAAAAAAATCCATCAAAAAAATATTTTAATTTTATCAATATGGAAAAAGTAATCATTTAACTGCATAAGGTGAAAATTTACAAAATAACTTTTTATACTTAACAAAACATTAAAGAATATTTCTTGATTATATACATTAGATCAACCTGCAAGAATATTCATCCACAAAAATCCAATTACACTATAAATTTTTTCAAAAGATAATTAATTTAACCCTCAAAAACCATAATACATGAATCTCGATAATAAATCATCTTTTAAGATTTATTATCCTAAGAAATATCAAAAAATATTATTGAATGAGTATAAAAAAATCAATCAAGAAATAATGAATCATAAAATTTATATAATAAAGATATACATGATTTCAATTCAGAAGAAACATAATGAAAAATAATTAAACTAAAACATGTAGGCACATGAAACCCTTGTATAAGTATCTTTCTCTTAGTTCCTCTCCTTTAAATCACTATGTACACATTGCACATAAAACAATGGAATAAAAAATTAATTTAAAACATTATCCCTCCAGTCCACATTCTCTATAATTGTTTCTAAATATTTTGTATCTTACTTTATCTCATTCTTTCCCTATATGATCATATGTGATTTATCATAGATATACTTCATCAACTACATTATAATAGAAATAAAAAAATGATTTTTGTTAAATTTAATGAAAAAATTAGACAATTTTTATTGATAATAAACATGGTCAATGATGATTACCATGATGTGTTTTAGAATCTCAATATAGTAACTTGGATTTTTTGTCAATAGAGTTGTTGAAAATTCATAGTGAAGGTGTATAAAGTGTTGAAGCATTTCTTGGGAGATTGATAGTTCCCAAATATGTTCTCTATGGTATTTTTTAATATATATATTTAAATAAGTGATAAGAATGTGAAAATTGGTTAAGTTGTGAAATATTGCGGAAATACAAAATTTATGTTCGGGGAGTATATTTCACAAAAGTAAAAGCTAAAAAAAATGGGAAAGGACAAATTGTAGTGGTGTCTATGGAAGGAATGTATAGAATGATGTTTATCCAATTATAACATAGATTTTACTCGACATTATAGAATGTTTTTCATATTATAAACCTATACAGTGGTGAACATAGATACACTATAGTGTTAATGATTACAATATAATAAAGGTTGGAGAATGTAATATAAGGATATAATGCATGTGACCATAAGTGCACATGGAAGCTCTAGTATATTATATAGGTTGAAAACAATAAGTTTCCTAGGATTAGACATCGTTACTCACAATTAGTTATTCATAGGAGGATATTTATTATATTCCATGGGAAATAAAAAGGTGTTTCTGATGTGGGACATTGTGTTATTAGGAAACTCTATAGGTAGGTGTACTACAATATAGGAAACTATGCATAAGGCTAGATTAACCACTTTGTATAGGAACATAGATTAATTTCTCTACGAATAAGGTTAAAATTGAGCCAACATAAGGGTATCATTCATTGGATATTTCTGGGTGACCAATACGTTGGAGAGAAAGGTATTCCGTAGTCCCCCTATAGAAGAAGATGCCCATGTAGAGACTATAACTTGTATCATGGAGGGTCTTAATTTAATTGAGTCAGTAAATTTAAAGGTATCTATTCACACAAGAGACCGTGACATAATGATATGTCAACTCCTTTTCTAGTTATGTGTGAGAAGATGTTATAGGTGATCATTCCAGAGATCATAAAAAAGTGATGGAGAAGTTACTAGTTGAGTTTTTGGGATCTCATCAAAAACAAAAGAGCATACCACAATACTATGGACTATACAATAATAATTTTTGAAAAGTGAGAACTACACAATGGTATACCTGGCCACACTATAAAATTTTAAATACCAGATATTCTACACTGCAATAATTTAGACCATACCACAACTAGAAAGTTATATGTTAGCTAGTAGTTTCACTAGAAACTGAATGAAGGGGAGTCATTTCTCTAACTCCATGGTGTCCAATTCAAATTCAAAGGCACATTATGATAGCATTAAGTACCAGAGACACTTTTCATGATCATAGGTAAGATAATATTCAATAATAAATATTTTACCGAATATAAAAATATGAATTCTCTATAAAAATTCCTACACTAGTTCAAGAGAAATAAGACTATACAGAGAGAACACATTTCCATATATAATTCTCAAAGATAAATGAGAGTTTTGTTTTTCAGATGATGGTTATGAAGCATAAAGGGATAGAAACCATTGAATATACTTCCAAATAAGGATAAATGGATTGTTTATTGTGTTCAAAATAAAGAAGAAGTTGTTCTAAATAAATTCAAGAAATACTAAGTCGAAAATAAGGTGTTTTTACAAGATTTGAAGAAACAATCTAGTGGGACTTCAATTGAGAATCTACCTATTATTCAAGATGAAATCCATGAATGTGTTTTTGGAGAAGTGACTTAAATTTAAATTAACTTTAAAGGAGATCCTTTCCATTGGAAAGTAATCTAATGAACAATCATTTGAGGGAGTGACCCTTGGGAAGAAGTGAGTTGTCCCTAAATCCTGTGCGGTAGTGATCCTGGCTATATGAATGACCTCGTCTAAAAAATATATAATAAATGATATTCATATTGATTTCGGTACATGGTAAAACATATAATCATCCTCCATAGATGTAGCCCAGTTATGGTGAAGGACATAAATACATGTGTCTATATTTAATTTATACATGAAGACTAAAGAAAATCAAGAAACCTTAATTATATATGGTTAAAGAGATTGAAAAAGTTATTCCCAAGGTTGATATTTCAAGATACATTTTGGAAATAGAGACATTTAAGGTTCATGTTTTTTAATTATTGATGATATTTCATGCATGATTCACACCCCCGATAAGAGTAATAACACATTATATATCTTTTATAAGTCTAACAAATGGTATCAAAGGGATTGTTTTAGTTTTGGATTTATTATTTCTTTCACTTGATCTGAAATTTTATTTAATATATCATTTATATATAATGTGTCTTTACTTGATAAATGGAATTTAAAAACATATAAAAATAAGTTTATGAAGTTCATGGATGTTTCTCACGAATGGCTTGAATAAGGAATTGTTCTTTTTATGAGAAAAATATATATCTTTGAAACGAATCATAGAAAATTTATAATTGATGGTTTAGTAAAATATGAATTAAAATAGGATATCAAGGAATGCATTAAAAAAATATTAAGCATTGGAATTTTTTTAAACATACATGGATTAAATTGTGTTTTTTTTGGAAAATAATAAAGGACGAGTGAGGGTTTTTTTATAGAAGAAGAAAAAAAGTTAGAGAACAAGAGGTTGTAATCCCATAAGTTATGTTATCCATAAATGGTAAAATATAAACATGATTTTATCTATATTCCTAAACCTCATGTGTAGAATTGGAGTGAAATTTCAGGATCCCTCTTAAATCTGGAAATAAATTTTATTCTAGTGATTAAATAGAAATAAAAAAAAGTTCTTATTCCAAGTAATGTGCATGAATTGAAAACCCTCATTGATGTAGTATGATATTTGAATTATTAAATTTAATCAATAAATATTTTTCTTTAATAATTAAATATTGAGAAGTGAAAATGTGGCCTTTAATCTCAGTGTAAAAAAAATTGTAACCAAGGTGAAGGAGCAAAGTGATATGGTTGAGGAGATTTCTCTAGATATTTTTAAAGAAAATTGAAACAGATAAGGACTTTAAGTCTAGAATTATATCTCTTAAGACCCATCTTGAATAAAGGAGAAAATAAATTATATGTTATACTTCAAATATAAAGTAGACAACATTTCAGATTAATGTAAAAGATATGAACATAAGATACCTTGAGGGGAGGATAAAAATATTAACTTAGTAGACGAATATCCACCCAAAATCGACCTCATATATTAGAGTAACAAAGAGAAATCCGGATCTGAAATCAATATGTAAAGAGTTTTTATATGAAATAATGGTGTTTTGGTTCCACCAATGATGAAATCACCTAGGTGTTTTTATTATAGAATATTTGGAAACATGTTGAGTTGATGTTTCAAAAAAAAATTCATAAATATGCTAGAATAACACTTTAAATTCCAACATATCGGTCAAGGAAAGTCCAAATGAGGTTACATCCATATGGTAAATGTTTCTTTTGTTTTAACCATGGTTAAATAGAAAGGTATTTAAATTGAAGAAATTCATAGAAGTGTAATGAAGGCATACAAAGACACTCTGCTCATATGAATTGTAAAGAGAATGATTATCATGGAAAAGGAATACTAATATAGAAAAAAGGTTCAATGTATTGGAGGATGAGAATGAAAAAAATTAAATGGTGTATCAAGTACCAAAATATGAACACTCATAACAACTCTCTCTATGGAAACAAACAAAAATATGAAAATGAGTTGTTGTTACATCTCTAAATAAGGTGGAAGATTATGGGAATTTGACTCCAACAAGGAAGATGTATTCCAATATGGCACAATTGGATTTCAAGTAAGTGGTTTTTCAAAGTGGTCCAACTCCAACCACAAAGAGAAAAAAGTATAAGATGACATTCAGAAGAAATATAGAGGTGACATCCACAAGTGATCTATATCAATAAGTTACTTCTATTTGTGTGTTCAATTCTACGTTTGTTGAAAATTGCATGCCAATAAAAGATAACAATGTTCAAATCCATGAAAATAATTGTGTAATAAGTAGAATGAAAGGTTATAAATTGGAATGAATTAATTTTTTTTGGCTACATGAGATGATTAAGAGCTTAAAGAGATAATTTTATTCCTTTCCCAAGATTTAAAAAAGGGAAATTTAAAGATGGAATGTGATGGGTTGGTTCATCTTGACTAACCCTATTTTTCAAAAAGATAAACCTTAAGGCTACCCTCTACCCATATAATTTATTTTTTTTAAGTTATTTCTGAATAGACACATTATTAAGGGGGAGATGTGATCCACGGGGTGATTTTTCTTGGAAATCACATGAATTATTGTGTTATTATGCGTTTTCTTGTTATTCATGAGTAACATATAAAACTTTGTCACTGCCGATTATTTTTTCCTACAAGAGGCTCTATCATAGTAGTATTATTGGATTTACTGAAAGCTAATGTGAATATTTGAAAATTTACATAGAGAATCACTTGGATAAATACTATAATAAATAATATTAGATTATGTGAAATACGATTTCAAATAATTTGGATAATCAACTTGTGGTTAATTCCAAATAATGATGTTGTTTTGAAATAGGTGGATAATATATACTCAAGGGGGAGTGAAGAAGATATCTGAAAGGGAGAGTTGATATTTCAAAAGAATTTTTTTTATATTGAGTGGGATATGATGTGAATATTATGTTCCATCAAATACACAGGAGAGGGAATAAAAGTAAATCCCCACATTTATATATGAAAGTTTTGAAACAAAACTTTTATTTGAAAAGACATTTTCATTTCATTGAAAATATTGGGGATAATAAGATACATTGAGAAGGATATGATATCATTAAGGGGTAGAATATACATCCATGGATTCATTTAACATGGGGGAGAGAAAATTATTTATATTTTCATCAAAATCCAATGGGGGATATTGTCATCATTCCCAAAGGATTGATTTCATATTTTTTTAAATAAGGTTAGCAATGATTGATTCAAATAAATATAGGTCAAGGATGATTAATACGATATGTGTTGTAATCTCAATAAAATTAGTAGGATTTGTGGGAAATTACATTGTTGGAAACATATGGTAATGATTAAAAAAGTATAAAGTATTTATTGGGAGATTTATAGTTCCAAAATATGATAGCAAAGGTATGTTGTTGACTAGAAGATTTATATAAGTATAGAAAAAGTAATGACTAGAAAAGTGGATATGTATTGAGGGATTCCAAATTTGAAGTTGATGAAGTTTGTTACATAGGAGTTCAAGCAGTCCAAAATGGGAAAGACCACACTATAGTGGTGGTAGTGGTAGGAATGTTTAGAAGTGACATCATCTAGTATCAAAACATATTCTACTTCACACCATAAAATCTTATTCTTCTTGGAATTATATTCTGATGTGAACTGAACTACGCTACAATATAGATGATTGTGATTTAATGAATGATGGAGGATAAAAAAATAGTACAAAATTGGCTTCCTATCCAAGCTATCGTGACCATCTATTTATGGTAGAAATCCATACCACACATAGGAATAAGTCATTCCATCAAAACATAATGGAACTATGGAGAAGATGAGAATGCATATCGGTAGGAGTGAGCACGGAATCTCTGTTTTTTACTATAATGTAGAAGCATGGAGGAGGATGAGAGAGGTCCCTATTACTCATAATCGGTGAGTCATGTAAGTTTATTTATTATATTTCATGAAAAAATTGGGGGTGATTTTGATGTAGGAGGTAGATTTCTCAGGCTAACCTATAGGTAGGAACCCCCTTAGAAAAGGACGCTATCTATATGGGTAGATAATCTACTAAAAATGGGAAACAGCTCAAGAACCCTATGTGTATGAGTAAACCCAAACTCACAAAAGGGCATCAAACACTATATATTTCAAGGTGACCATATTTTAGTAGAGAAGGCTACGCTGCAGTCCCTTTAGAGAATAAGATATGCACAATGGAGCCATATCATATATTTTGGATTTTATAAATTCAATAAAATTAATGAATTTAGAGGTCTCTATTCCCATAGAAGACCAAAACATAATGATATGTACACAACATAGCCAATTCAGTGATATAATCTATTATAGGAGATCATATAAGAGTGATAGAGGAGTTATTGGCCTAGTTTTTCGGATCTTCTCAATAATAAAGGACTACACTAATGTACTTTTGACCACACCTCAATAATATCTAAAGGTAAATAATACACTTTGGTAAACCTATAAATTCTATAAAAGTTTCAAAATGGGAAGTGTTGTGTAGTATTATTTTAGAATATGCCCTATCAAGGATGTTTTCCATCAGTTGGTTATTTGTCTATAAATTAAATGAAGTGGAGTTATTTCCCTGAATCTAGGGTGTCCAACTCATATTCATAGGAACATTATGATACCATTAAGTTCATGGGAATCTTATAATGATCCTAGTAACTAAGGATTTCAATACCCACCATTGGATTGAATTGAGAAAGAGAATTATCTATAATGTTTCACATAGAAGTTATAGATAAATAATTCCCCACAGAGAGAACACATTTCCAAATACTATTCTCAGAGAATAAGGAGATTTTATTTTAGGAAAGGTTTGAAAAATTTTATGTTTGGAAAACATTTAAGATCCTTCCAAATAAAAATATGAGGTTTTCTTACCATATCAATAACAAAAAATAAGTTGTTCTATAAATATTCTATAAAGAAGGGTACTATAACAAAGTGCTTTCACAAGAGGTGAATTAGTATCCTAGTGTGAATTCAAAAGATAATATATATATTGTGAAAGATGAAATCCATGAAATTTTTACTGTAGAATGGGCCAACTTGTCCATAAACTATAAAGGTGATCCTTTCCAAAGATATTGAGCCAACAAATGAATGTGATTTGGTGTTACACTTGGGAAGAAGTTATTTATCCCTAAAACTTATAAGGAAATGAGCATGGGAATATGAGGGACTTAGTCTAAAAACTTTTTAAATAATGAGCTTAATTATGATTCTCGTGTATTAAATAACCTTGATGCATTCTCCTTAGACATAGTCCAGTGAGGGTGAACCAAATAAATTCACATGTACATATTTAATTTATACATGTATAAATAAATAGAATAGTAAAACTTCAGAATATTCAGTCAAATAGTATAAAAATGTGGCCCTCTGGGTTGATAGGTCAAGATCATTTTTAGAAAGTGAGACATTAAAGGTTCAAGTGTTTTAATTTCTAAAGACATTAAAGGTTAAAGAGTTTGTGAAGTTTTCCCCAATGGATATGTTACTAAACGAATTATAATTAATACCTATAAATGCCTAATTAATTTTAGTGATATCTTTCTGCCTATCCCAAACCCACATTGCCTATTCCTTGGTGAGATTCTTAAGAAAACATTATCACCAACCATAAAATCCATGGTTCCACACATATTATCAATATAAAACTTTTACTAAATTTTCACCATTATCACGTGATACATAATTTTAAATATTCATTTTATTATAATCTACACCAAGTTGAGTCCTACAATAGAATCACCTCAATTATGAACTCAATAAAATAAATAATAACACTTTTTTCTATAAAATGTATCATATGATGTCATTATACGATATCAAGTATCACTTTATATTATAAAACAACTCAAAAAAGGTATAATATCATCTAATAAACTACCAATGTTCAATATACACGATCATAACATATCCTCTATGGACAGGATCATCCTCTTGAGTTGACCATTTATCTTTGAATAAAATAAAATATGTTGGAATAAATGAATTCCAAAATAATGTTTCAATATCATCCACATAATATATGTGAATTGAAAATATTAGTTAGAAAAAATGGTTTAAGAAACATTGTAAAGCTACACCACTACTTATATACACAACTTTGAAAAAGACTCCACTAGTCTCTGCTCTTTGATGGGAAATAAATTAGTTACCTTCATAAAAATATCTAATACTACCAAGATTTCATCATAATATATTTATTTATAGAAAAAAATCAATCATGAAGTCCATCAGTATATATTATCACTTATATTTTGGGACACTTAGTGACTATAAAAATCAGTCTAGAACCTAGTTCTAGACTGATACCAGTTTAAAAGTAAGAAATATTACCAAAAACATCATTACCCTCAGTTTTAAAAATATCTTAAAAAATATGTTCTCAAGGTATAATAAATTTTTGGAACTATTAGATGCATAAAATTGGATGAACTATTAAATTTATATATTATTTTTTCATGCATAACCCACCATATAATTTTTTCCATAAATACATAATATAATTATTTCACATTATGAGCATCCATATGAAGAGTTTCCATACCAAATAAAAAGTATAAATACTTACACAAATAGATAACATATCTGATACTCAACCATTAATTACTCTATAAAAAATGCATTGACATATGATATAAACACGATCTCAATTACACATGCACTATATCTTGATGTTAAATGAATAACAGTTTTATCAACTTCAATTCATCATTCACTTCTCACAAAATAACTCAATGTTTTTTCTAAATTAAAACATTTCCCCATAAAATTACCCATTATAAGGTTATAATATGGATGTATTCACTAAATCCCAAAGGACATCCAATGTTATGGGATAATTACTACTTATTTTATTACTAAAACGTACCCAATAATTTGGGAATTCCACTATCTTTGTAATGGATTTCAATATGAGATATTTCATATTTATGTTTCCCTTATTCCTCTTTTAAGTGTTCATGGAATAATTATAATTACTTTAATTTTTTTCTTATGGATATATATGAATTATTTAATAATTAATCAATCCATATATGGTGAATAATGTTTTTTATAAATTCTAAAACATAAAATATTAGAAGAGTTATAACATACTGCAATACTTGAATGCTAAAAGTAATTAAGAAGCTTGAATAGGGACTTCATGGAGTATACTTAAGGATTATAAAAGGCGGTTGAGACAATATGGGTGTAATACTTTAACCCTGATATATCTTAATGTCAAATTTATCTTCCTTTATCTTCTCAATTTATTATAAATGTTCTAGTAGAACATTAAATTTTTAGAAATCCTATTAATTAGAGTTTTTAGTTATTTTTAAATTTGTCCAAAACATTTAAAGGTGTGAGTTCATATGATTCAACATAGGTATCTTACTCAACCACATAAATAAGGTTCAACTTCATCAACAAAATTATATGTTCTTTATGTTTTATATAATTAATATAAATATATCATTGTAGATCTTGTGTCATATATCCTAGGACTTAATATTTTAAAGTGTTTTCTATATTTTATAAAAATTATATTATTCATGAATAACGTGATTAATGTAATAATAATATAAGGACATAGTTTTCCATTTCAAAAAATGATAATATGAAATAATCTCAATCATTGATCATGAAAAAATAGAAAATTTAATGTTATAATGTTTCTATTGACACTTCATACTCATGTATATTCAAATTAGAGAATCATTATTTAGGCACATTATAAGGGAATTTATATTTATGCCATAGTATAAACTTCATCTTTAAGAAACATTAAATACAAAATTATTGTGAAAATGTTGAATATAAACCACAAATTAATTATGATATATTAGTGATGTTGTCCATGATGAGAATAAGAGTAGTTTCATGAAGATTTAATGATGCGAGAATTATTATTTTCTTAACTATTGATAATAAAATTACAATTTTAATGTTTTATGGGAATAATGTTATCTATATTATCAAATATATTGCAATATTTTTTTATAAATTATTAATTTTTCTAATATTTGGTGTTAATAATAAATATATTAAAAATTTCACTATTATTTTAAAATTCAATGAAGGATTTAAACAATAACAAAATTAGATTTTTTTTGATTTGAACTATGTTTGAATTTGTTTTACACTATTTTAATAAATAAAATTATGTAAATTGTTTACATGGTTAATATGAAATGTTCATATATTAAGAATCATAGAATGATTATGTTTACTAAATAATTTTATATTTTAATGACTATAATTTTTTTTGATAAAATACATTATAATATTTAATATGAAGAGTTCAAACTGTAGTATGATTGTTTATTGTTCATATTTCTACCTTATGGAATGTTTATAAGGACGTTGGATCATATGGTCTATTGATAATGATAAAGACAGACATTGAGATAACTCAAATAGGCTTTATGATTACCTATAACAGTAATGATTCCATCAGGATGGAAAGATATGTGCCTATCATGATCATAAAAAAGTTGGTAAGTGTTGACACAAGTCAATAATAAATGACTCCCTAGATGAAGATTAACTCGGTAGAGACCCAAAAGAATATAATTTCACCAATGAAGAAAAAAAATAATTCACCTAAAGTTTGGTATTTTTATTATGGAAATAAATGGAATACAAAAAATTTGTATTTCATAGAAAAAAGGTACTTCATAGAATAATAGTTAAGGATATTAACAAGTATAATTGATGGATTCAATTTTCATGGTGAAGGTTATGGACACAAATCCATGTATGTCTCACTATGGATATAATGATATGTGCTATGTGAGATGATAAGTATTTTAAAATAGTATTTAAATAACTCATTAAACAGGTTTTAAACTCAAAATATACTCCTATAAATGTAATATAAGGAGGATTCATCATATCAATCGAAAGAACACGTAAATAAATCATCAACACATTGGTAAAAAAATGTTTAGATAAAAAAACAAGAGTGTGATGGAGGCTGAAATTTTGTAGATTTATTTGAAGAAAATGAAATTATTCAAAGTGTGGATTCTTATTTGTGAATGGAAATAAAAAATTATCAAAAAACATAATTTTTTAATGAGCATAAAATTTGATAATGGAGTTAACAAATTTGAAAATAGTTATGTATTGATGATTGTTAGCTTGGGGAAATCCAAAATTGGAAGAAAAAATATAATATGGATGGATTTCTTGTTTTTTGGTGGCATTGGTGGAAATATATTAAGGGTAAGTTAATTGAGTGACTCATTACGTGTAACAATATTTATAAGGAACACATGTATTTTTATATTTAAATAAATTTAGATTTTAGTAGAAGAGAAATGAAAAAATTATAATTTAAAACTTATTAGTGGAGAATAAGTAATATGTATTATTATCAATGATGATGATAATAAATTATGGGATAAAAATCTAAGACACTTGATAAAAAAATAATTGGATGATTTTGTGAAATGTAAAGGCAAAAGGTAAAATATTCTTAGGGAAAAAATGAATAAAGAATAATAATTTTATTTTTAAAATTGGGTAAATGTTATAACAAAATATTCAACATACCAACTCCTAGAATATTAAATATATCACATAGAAATAAGTGTAAGCATAAATAAATATAATGAGATAATACCTCATCTATTCATTTGATAATGGTGTAGTGGGATCATTGATGGTATATTATAATTTGGAAGATCTATAAAAGGATCCATTTAATTCATCTACACAAGCTCCAAAAATATCATAGTTAATTATAATTTAATAAATATTTTCTATCATAGATTATTAAATATATTCATGGATTTTATATGATCATTTTATGAACACTTAACTGATTCATGAGATGAAATTGATTCATTTTTATTATTATTTTCATTTCTCACTCTATATAAGGATAGAGAATGTGAGATAAGATAATATTTTTTAAATATGGTGTTATATCTACTATTAGGTATAAAATGTGGCTTTATGCCAAGGTTAAACCTCTTTTAATTAAACATTAGTCCTTAATGAAAATGTTCCTCTAAAACAGACCCATTATATCACTAAAAACTGAATATTTTTTTTAATTTGAGAAATAACCTTCATAAATATATTATAATATTATAAAATTGGAGCCTTTATAATATCATATTCCAGCCATATATGTTTAAGAAACCCTAAATAATAAATATTAATTTGAAAATGTTTTTACTCATATTAATTTATTTAACCTTAACTAACTTGTAAATACCTTATGTAAAAAAATTTAATTTTCATTATTAAATGTTTTATAACATATAATTGAATTAATCTATTCATTTACTTATTATTATTTACACTTATATGTTCATTACTCCTTGTAAATAGGTATCACATTATCCTAAACTCCAATTCATAAAAATTGGTGGAACTTATGACTATAATTTAGGTATAACCCTGTAGAAAAATATCTCTATTGTAATTATTCATTGTTATACATCCAGTGAGGTATCAAAAAATACAAAAAGACCCAAAAAAATAAATGGATAAGTGGTTTTTGTTATTTTTTATATTTATTTTTCAATAATTAGTTTAATATATAATGTTTTGTTTTTATGTCTTTTGAACAGATATTGTTAGTTTTAGACTTTATATTTTTTAGAATAATAATAATTTTTTATTTTATAATTTAAAAGAAGAATAATATGTTATTTAAGAAAATATGATTTTGAAACTATGATTTCAAGGTCAAACGTGGTTAAAATTGTTTTAAAGGAATTAAAATGATTGGATTTTGACTCTCGATCAGGCTTCATAATAGTAAAATGGACAAATTAATGGTCATGTGTGTTTTTAAAATCAATTTATATGAATTATTTGGGGGAAATTAGGCTAAGAAGAAACTAAATATGAGTAAATAAAATGACTAACACAATGTTTAAGAGTATAAGGTCCATATTGTAAGAATAAATTGTAGTAGAACATGCTACATGAGATTAAGCGGGAATCATGTGATCCATGTAATAGTAATCAGTCTTATTCATGGATCTTGTTAAATTAAATTATCTCATCACTAATTTCATATGATACAAATTATGGATAACCTAATGCAATATCATAAGACCACACATCATTAGGCTATCCAACACCAAATTATGCTCTAACACATCATGAAGGTCTACTAATGTAATCTCAACTTCCAATGATATCTCAAACCAAACCAACATTATCTCAAGCACTGCCTGACTAAATTTCAGTGAACCCACAAAATATAAGATCAAAACTAATTCTAATGGGGAATAAAAATGAAATCAAATCCCTTGATCACATCCAAGTTTTGTAAAAAATCAATCTAAGATAATATCTCATACAAGTTCTATTCCCAAATAAAAAAATTAATTTGAGATGTCCATATGGAAACTGTTGCTTGGGATAATAGTTACAAGATTTCTCAAGTTATTCCCTACAATATACAAGAGAATTTAGAACATCATAGAATCTTTTTAAAGTTAATATAAATCAACACATGTGGTGATATATCCCTATAAGAGAAAATTTTGTTCACCAAATACAGGGGGAGCCTAAGACTAAAAAGTATCTATTCACTATTCCATATTTGATACACTACTCTAGGAGATTATCTACTATGTAAATAACCCCCATTCATCTATATCACTGTATATTTCCCTTTACAAGTATTCATCTATCTTATTTTACAATTCCTATGAATCCACTATAGATAATGGATATTCAATTTTAGCCTGAGGAGATGAGATGTATGAGCCAAACCTATATGGAAAATCTTGTATTTAAATCCATTATATTCATAATTTTTTCTATTATAGTCTTGGATATTTGATTTGGGGATGATGGGGATGTAATATAAATTTTTGGTGCATGTTTTTTGGAATGTAGAAGTGTTATAATCAAGTAATTACAGTCAATACTTCTAATTTATTTCTATTTGTTAAATAATTTTTGGATGAGGGATATGGAATGAGTGTTGAACCATAAATCATGATCTATAATGTTGATAATGTCACCCAAATGAAGGAGTGTTCAAGGGGGTGTAGTGGAAACTTAATTATAGAATGGGTAACTTAAACACTATACAAAATGGAAAAGACAAATGTTAATGTGACTCTTAAAAGTGTGAGTAATTCCATGGAAACAATAATAGTGGATGTTTTGGAATTGGAGATGTTTCTAATCACTTTAATATTTTAAATTCTATTAGTGTGTAGAACATGGATGATAAATACCCTAATTACCCACACCAATTTTTTTAGAACATCACTCCATGTCCTTGTTTCTCACTACCCCTTTCCTTTATAACACAAATAACACATATTCACACAAAATTAAATAAGAAATAGTAAAAACAATTTTTTTATTTTTAACAACTAAACATACACCTTAATTAATAATTTTACCTTATTAACACATATATAGAGTTGTGAATTATGAAACACTATATTTGTAGAGATAACCCAATACTAACCTACATTTTTCTCACATTTTAGCCGACAAAAATTAGATCTATTTCCACCAATAGGTTTGGTTTATACATTTATTTACATATATTTCAGTGTTAAAATACAAAAAATATTAACATAATCTCAAAAATAGAATTCAATACTTTCTTATATTTCAAAATATTCTTACTCATCTATTTTAATTATTGGAATATTAACTTTTTGGAAAAAATTATGGAATTCAAAGGACTTATTTTTCTATTATAAGAATTTTAATTCTGAAATTAATAAGTAAAATCAAGGGATCTTGGTCCAATACTCCCAAATCCTAGAATAAGACAGAACAAAACAATCTATATGAGTTGGATTTTGTGTAAAATAATGATTGCATATTCCCAAGAATAACTTGAGTCAAACTCCACTAATGTTAAGACACATGAAAATACCCCAAGTGAGGTGGAAGCATTATTTAATAAATATAATACTAAAATAAAGAGTGTATATTCTCATGAACCATCAAATAGAGACCCTTATAGTGATTAATAGAGAACTAAGAGAGGTTGGATTCCTATTCATTAGATAATTTATTAAGTCAATCCAAAAAATCTATCTCAAAGGATTGAAAGAAGAGGAGTTTTCTTTAAGGTAGTTAACCTATTTCCTGAAGGGGAATGAAATGCTATTGTTAGCCAAATAATATTAAGAATTATTTGAATATAAGGAGGATATTCTTGAAGAATTATTAAAGAGATAAATACAATTTGATAAAACAAAGAGAATTGTGATAAATAAATTTAATCTATTCTAGGAGAAAATGATCACTTCAATGAAGCTTCCAACTTGTTTAAGAGATATTACCAAGAGTTTACAGCCCTACAACTCACTCTCCCATTTTCCATGCTAATTTTTTTTTGTTATCATGAAAAATGGACACGATATTTTGGATGATTAAGATGTAGGACTCTATTTAAATAAGATATCCATGAAACATAAGGAAATTTATAATTGGTTGGTTATGAATTATAGGGAGAAGGGAACGAGAGGAACGATTACTTTTATTCTTGATACCAATTTTTATAAGGAAGGGAAATTAAGATTTCACACCTTTAAGATAAATTTAATGAGACAATATCATGAACACAATAGAAGGAAATGGAATGATATTCACTTATAAATAATGGAAATAACTAAAATATATATTGAAATTTAGATATGAAATTAACCACTAGTACTATGATATTGAAAGAGGAATAGTTCTTGATATGGGAACAAGATTTTCCTTAGATGGATGAGAATTTATAATATCAACACAATCAATATTATAAGGATAATTAAATATTATTTCTTAATGTTTAAGTTAAAATCAATCAAGGCAGAACTTATAATGAAATTTTAAATCAACATGGAAAGAATTATATATTATGAAATTAATTCCTTCCAAATTGTTTAAATCATATGAAAACTCCATTAAGGAACTAATACGTCCTCATGAATTATATACATAATATAATTCAAGGTTAATATAAAGATATTTAGTTGAAATATTAAGTGTATAATGAGATAATTTCAAATTTATGTTTTCCAAAATTGAGGGACCAATGTGACATAAATAATTAGGGGAAATGATGAATAATGTATAAAAAAGTTTGTATTTTAATAGGGAATATCTTTCATGGTTTTGATATGTTAAAGGTTATAAAACCCTCACAAATAGTTGATAAAGACAATGAGATATAAATTATCATTGATCACCTTCAAGGCATTCAATAAAAACTCTCAAAGAGTGGGTATATATTAGAAAACATCATCCAAACCACCCATGATCACATCCAAGACAAAATATATAATTTATCATTGATGAATAAAGTAATTTAAAATCTCAATAAAAATATCTAGCTTGTATCAAAAGTTTTAAAGCTCAAGTAGAGATTATTTCAAGGACAAGAAGTCAATAAATACTTGGATTTATTCCTATCCAAGATAAACATATAAAAATTGAATGTGTCATATTATTTACCATAATAGGAAGAAAGAAAAATGAATATGATTGTCCTTGAGTGTTGAATAGTGAGATACTACAAGCATAAGAAACTATTAAAATTCAAGATATTATGAAAATTTATATTAAAATGGATTTTAAATAGGTAAACGAATTAAAATGTGTTTTTGATCTAATTAAAATGAGGAATACAATGAAATAACATATAATGAGAAATATTCCATTTAAAAGGAAGATCAGTGGTGTTTCATACAAGAACTAGTGCATGAAATGGTAAATGAGGGAGAATAAAATAAAATTATAGATATGAAAATAAAATCTAGAACTAAAATTAAAGATTAAATTTAGCCACAAAATAAGTGGAAAGGAGAATGTGATGTTGTTAAATTTTTAAAAAATGTATTGTAAGAGTTCAAAACCCTTGCTTCAACACTTGAAGAGGCTTTGAAGTTGATAAAAGAATTCTCATTTTCCTTAGAAGAAAAATTATAGATTCAAAATAGGGTAAAACTTACGTGTACTTTTAGAAATTCAAGCCTCATGAAGATGAAGATAAAGTGGTGAAAAGTAAAACTCAATTAGTGAAAAAGACAATCATCAAGGGAATTGTTTTTAGGGATAAAATAATAGAAATGGGAATTTGTAAACATTTATAATTATTCATAGATTTAGTATAACATAGTGCTCTTGTAATGATAAGTGGGAAGATTGAGAGACAAATATTTATCCTAGAGGTGGATAAATAAGAGTGTAGATTAAAGGAGAAAATTTTAGATATATAAATTTATAGAATTTGTTTAAAAATAGTGATATAGAAACCACCTGGGTTTTAAAATATGAGGATATGACTTATTTAGGATCATGGATGAGATGAGAATGAATAAACTAGGATGAGAATAGTGCTTTTTCAGAGGAATCCTAAGAATTATAATTATAATTTCCTTATTTATTTAATTTTAGTTTGGTTAATTAAATTACACTATACTGAGTTCTTATTTTAATTATTTTAGGATTTCAATTTAAAATTATGGTGGAGAAATTATAAAAAATAAGGACACACACACACACTACCATGTAAATAAGTAAAAATGGGGGGGTGGGGGTGGGGGTGGGGGGTTCTACTAAACCATTAATTTTAATTTTACATGAGTTAATTTATTAATTTATTATTTTTATCCCTATTATAAATAATTCACTATTTACATATTTAAAATAACATTTGTGTGGGGGGGGGGATAAATGTTATAGTGTTTTTTGTGATTTGAGAGTGACCACATTGAGTTAAATATTTACATCATTACTCAAAGAGAAAAAATTACCGTGGAAACATTGAAAATATTAAAAGGGAATTTTTCATTTTGGGTTAATAATATAGGACTTAAGTGTATTAATTTTTTTTACATTATAATTTTATTATAAAATTTTTGATTTAATGATTTATTTTTTCTAAACATGTATTACACTTATGTGATTTCCCCTAAAAAAATTAGATAAATAATTTCAATTGGAGTAGTGTTAGTCACTAGGGTATAACTTATATTTCCTTGAAATGTCTTGGTATAATGGCCTATGAGTGAAAAAATAAAAATGATTAAACAAGAGTAAATTAACACCTGAGTTTCATTATCACTTACCATATTTCAGTATCATAATTATTAAATGTAGTCTTGGGGGGATACCAACCGAAAGGGGTGGTTTAGTTCAAGGAGGGTCACAATAAATTCATGGATTAGTGCACTGAACATATCAAGACTTAGAGATTGAAAAAAGCTATTTTTGGGAGAGGTGAATGGGAATGTGAATGTTAAGATCATGTTTAGGGAAGATAAATAGAGTTATCATGTTTATTTGTAGAGATAAACCATTAATTAGGTGAAATTATGGAGTAAGATAATGAAATTGAGTTAGGTGAATATAAAATGGCGTTTCTTATTAACATTTTTATCTAAATAAGTATTTATCACTTAAAATTAAATGTTTTAATCATGATCTCTAAAATAGTTGAATTCTTGTTGAGATCTTTGTTGAGATAAATTACTTGAGGAAAAGTAAGACTCCAGTGTGTGGAATGTGGGTAGTTACTTTTTGTAATTTATTTTAAATAATAATGCTGATATATTTTTCTTAGTTTTTGTATTTTTGTAAATAAATATTTTTTGTTTTAGAAAATTTTTTATTCTATTAATAAAAATTTAATATCATTAATTTTTTTTACATTATGATTATCTAAAATTCTATTATTATTGAGAATGTTATTTTAAAATTGTGATTTGAGGAACTAATGTCGATATTGTTATTTTGAAGGAATTAAAATGAAGATATTTTGGATTTAGAATATAATTCGTAAGAGTATAATGGAAAAAGTGGGGCCTATGTGTGTTTAAAATAAATTTGAATAAGTTGTTTATGATTAATCAAGTAGAGAAGCCTCTATATATGAGTTAACCAAGGGATCATCAGACTGTTCTTGTGCAGAAGGATTATTATATAAAAATAAATGGAATAAGGTAAGGATATATGATATTAATATCAAATTAAGGGTTCTATGTAATATTAATCCATCTTACACACAGCTCATGATAGATTAAATTGAATCTGCCCCAACCGTGTAAGAAAAAATAGGGGGAACCTAATATACACTCATTGTCTAAAAAATCATTGGGATTTAAAAATTACATCTCTAGCTAAAAATTATCCTCATGGTCTCCAAATAATATCTCAAGCATAAAAAATACTTAATCACCTACGAATGTTATCTCAAGCATTGCTACGATGAATTTTAGTGGACCCTCAAAACAAATTATTAAAAGTGATTCACATGGGGAACTCAAACGAAAATCAAGTCCCTTGATCCCATCCAAGGAACACATGTAGAATATGAAATTCATCATAATATTTCATAAAATAGTTTTTCACAAATTAGAAAATATATTTTTTATATCCATTTGGCTTTAAATATTTAAAATAGGGGTTATAATGTAACAACCTGGACTTTATAAATTGTATTTTTTACTGCAAAATGCATGTTATATTATATAATATTATAAACATACAATAAATATAGAAATAAAAAAACTCTATTTCATTAATGGGGATTGTTGGATTAGTTAGTAACTAAACCCATGAAATTTCCAAATATAATGGAATAAAATATTATATAGATATACTTGAATGGGAAAACATGGATTATTCCAATATTCTAGAATTATCACCCTCACAAAAAACACTATTGGTAAGAAGTAAAATATTAGTAAAAAAATAGAGATATTAGAAAAGGAAAATATAGAAACTAGGGAGAAATTTTCATTAATATTGTATGAAGGAATTTCGAGGTATTAATTAAAGGAAATATGACGATTGGAATAGTAATGTAACTTTTGGAATAGTAATGTGATCATTGAAATAATAACATTACCATTATAAATAGTAAAATAAGCATTGAGAATAGTAATTTGACATCAAAGTAATATAATTTAATATAAATAATATTTATAATGGGAAATTTAAGAAAATATATATATTATAATAACATAAAATAAATAAAAGGATTAAAAAATCGGTAAAATTATATACAATTTTTAGTAAACACTATTTTGAAATCATAAAAATCATAATCTTTTATTTCTCATAATTATAACTATGTATATTGCACAATTATTATTAAAATATTACTTTTTGATTTTATAAATATATTTGGGTTTAACTTTCCAAAATTAATTCTAATCCAATTAAATAGATTCTAGGAAATAGAATTTATTTTTAAAAATATCTCTTTGAATCCTACGGAGTTATTTCTTCTTAAAATAAAAATTAAATTTTAAAAAAACAAATCCCTTATTAATTTGGTAACCAAAAAGGTCATACCTTAATGTATTATTTATGATACCCATAAGAAACCCATTTCTTTCCTTGGGTTTATTTCATGGCTATTGTTGTTATTTGTTCCCATTCCATGTGACATGTATTATTATGAACATTTTATGATTTTAAAGGTGTGAAACCATTATATATCCATCATATGAATTGGGTAGTGTGATATATCTCTTGAAATTATTTTTATTATGTGTGAGTTTGATAATATCATTATTCAAAATTATGATTTTATGTTTTATGAACATATGTTATGTGTTAACATGATGCTAGTTTTGTTCACAACTATTTTTGGTATTTATGCACTATGTAATGATGTTTCATTATTATTCATATGACCCATTCCATTAAATTAAATATTTTCCCCCCATTATTATGTTGAAGACCCTTTTATTATCATACGACGATACTGATTATGGTCACCCATGTAATATTGATTCATGTCCCTTATTTCTCCCATGACATTCCCCCTTATTTGGATTTTATCTCACCACTTTCCTTGATGTATTTAGTTATATAATTACACTTAATGAGGATATTTTTTATATTTTTCGAGGATAATGGGGAAGGATTTAAATATTTTTTTTTGTTTTATAATTTTTAAGTGTTATGTTAGCCTAATTTTTCCAAGATACTAAACCTTTCTATCATTGGATATATTACCATTATGTTTTTTATTTTATAAATTATGTAATCATAATGTAAAAAAACTTGGGTCTCTATAGTTTTATTAGAAGAGCAATTTAGTCAATTTAAGAATTTTGGCTATAAAACATTAGAAGAAAACCTATGGAATATTATTAGATTTTATGGATATATCTTAATGTTTTGGTTAAGTATAAGAGTGTGTGGTTTTCAAGAAATAAAAAACCTATATGGAAACTACAGGTCTACGTGGCTCTAGAATAGATGTACCTAGGTGTAATAACACAAAAATGGGTGGATTGGTTATTAACCTGAGTGTCACCTTGTTCATGATAAATAGGCCTTACTATAAAACTAGTTTAATAGTCCCAAGGGATATGATTTGGTTAATAAAAGCTATATAAAAATAATTATAAAGGATATATATATATAGTAAGTATTCCAATTAAAGTTATAAAATTTATAAATTAAATGACCCTAAAATCATCATTTGAGAAAAAGGATAAACACCGGGATCCCATATGTTTTGTCTTTCAAAATAATTTTCACAGAAGAATAAAATATTTATTCATTATTTTTTGAATTAGAATTTTTTATACCATTTGAATTTTATAAAATGGTGAGAACTTGGAGAAACCAAACCAAAATCCCTTATAAGTGGAAACTTAATGATTTTTTAAAACAATATTCTAATTAAAATGGTAGGTGGAGTTGAAAACATCATAACAATGCTTACCGAACAATATTTGGATATGAAAAATAACTAGAACCATGTGGAATATCTACCTTAAAAAAGGTGTAACATTGGATCGATTAATTTATGTAAAAATGATCACCATTTTTTGGTGGATCTTTGAATAAAATTATCATTGAATAGTGGGTTAACTTAGTGAATATGTTTTTTTCTATAAACCACTATTCTGAGGAGGAGAAATTCACCTTGAATATCAATCATTTATATAGAGTGGCTAATAAATTATGGGAATTTATAAAGAATACCAAGATTAAGGACAAAATGGAAGAAATATATTGGTAATAATTAAATAATTTACTTATTAAAAATTAGTTACCTAAAAGTATTAAAAAAATATGGAGAGAGAATTCATAGATATTAAGAAAAAGTAGGGTGAATCTATCATGACTTACAAATAAAATATTACATGGATTGTGAGATACAGGTCAGTTTTTTCTATAAAAAATGATTTAAAATAGAAATATTATTTAGTGGTTGAAATACAAACATCCTAAAGGATCTTTCAATCATAGACATTTAGAGTTATGAAGAAGTAGTCCGATGCAGTCTGAAATTAGAGAGAGATTTTGAAGAATGGCATAACAACCCATATCTTTAATGTAGTTTATTTCATTATTTATTATATAAAGGTACAAATTATACAATTCTATAGATAATGAATCCTAGTTTCTTTTGGTAGTTAGGTATATATAATAACATATTTCAACACAAATATAACTACATGTATAGAAATATCTAAAACATGCTCATATTTTCTTTATATATTTTAAAGCTATATAAGGTAGACTGAAGATGTACATAAGAAAAAGGTGAGATAAAAAGGAAAACATGGGAATAAAAAAAAGTATAGAATAAGGTAATGTATTATATTTGAGCCTTGAGGTATATCAAGGTAAAATAACATGGATGCTAATTATAATTATGAACAACAATATATGATATAACATAATAGTATAAGGGAAAAATGGAAATGTGGAAACAATAGAAAACATGGAATCATAAGAATAAGTATAGGATAAATACAAATACAACATAATATAGTGTTATTAGAATAATACCCCGCAAACCATACATGGAATATAATGAGATTAAAATATTACCTAATTCATTGGGGGGCTATATAACTTTGGGACCACTTATCACAGTGATGTTATTCAAATGAATAATTGTGCCCAAGAGATCATTTATCATAGGAGCATATTTATTCAAATTTACTCAAATGATTATGGAGTTTGGGATACATACATGAAATTTAAAACCAATAATGTATAGGTATATCTAGGTGAATACACTTGAGTGAAAATGGGGATGAGTATTCACAACACAAATGTTTGGCATGGAAAATCATAGGATACTATTAGCAGTATTACATGGATACAGTTAGATTCATGGGAGGAATTAATGAGAGTTAAAGTGGAATCTCATTACTTGAAAATAATGAGAGTTGTTAGAGGAATATTTGAAAACATATCCCAACATGAACAACTGAAAAAAGGAGGTTCTTTAATTGATAGGAGATGTAGATGATCATGTACCTTGAGAGGGAACTTCTAAAAGCCTGGGAGGAGATTATTGAGATATTGGGGAAACATTGGGCGGTATATTTGTAGGAAATGTTAGAGTAAATTAATTCTCTAATATTTTTGAGTGAATAGAAATGATAGAATGCGTGAATTTATATAATAAAATAGAGGGGAGTTCTTTATTATTTTTTGAACTTCTGTTTTGGAATCTATATAATAAATTAACCAATACCACAAACCATACCCCATTTATTTTCCATGTTTTATTTTTAATAATAGATTATTTCGTTATCTTATAGTGGTAAGAACCCAAATCAATAAATCAATACCATTTGTGAAGTGGAAGTGATTCATGATTACAAATAATTGATTTTAAAACCCTAAAATATAATATATGATTTGGAGGATTCATCAAGGTTTTATAAAATTATTAAAATAATCTAAATAAATTATTTTAAAGGGGAAATATAATATAGTATGGGATACTCTTTTTAGTATTTATTACATCACTTATGTTTTTTTATGATGTTGTAATATATACTTCATAATTATACAATATTAAATTTTCCCCAAACATTTGAATCTCTTAGAGAATTATGAAAAATTCACCATTGGATAATTTCAAAATTATAATTTCAAAAATAATATTTGTTTTGTCAAAAAAATTATATAAATATGATAATTTATTCTTTTAAAACAACATAGCCACTTATCTAAAAATATTTCTTGTTTGAAAATAATAGTTTTATAACCCTAATGACAATTACATTTGATTATATAAAATTATATTATCATTTATATTTAATAATTATTATTTAGTAATAAAAATTTATTATAATATCATTTATTTCATAAATTTATAAATTTATTAAATATATAATCTCAATTGAGACTATATATTTTCCAAAAATACATGTTTTTTCATTAAATTTGAATCTATTTTTTTAATAATTATTATTATGTAATTTTAAATTAATATTAAAAAGGGATACATAATAAAATTATATAAAAAATAAAAAATAATATTCTTGTTGTTATGGTCTAGATACATGACCTGTTATTACACCTATGAATTCCCTAAGGATTGGGGGTCTGATGGTTAGATTTTCCTGGGGTGGCTTAACATACATTGTTTGGGATTCAGTCTTGATGAGATTTATATTATACCATAAACATTTTATATAATGATTTCGTTGTTGAATATATTATTGGGATTGGTCAAGAACAAATACATGTGGTCTTATATCCTTTGAAATCTTCTATAAGTTGGATTAATAGGGTAGGATCGTACTGGTCAAGGCCATCAATTCCATTATTTATCTCAAAAAGACTTTATCAAACAAAATAATATAGTAATACTAATGGTCACTATACAATGAAAAAATTTATCAAAAGTAATGATGTTTAATGTCTTTTAAATTGACATACCATGTAACAGTCCAAAATAAACAAAGTTACTACCTTTTTTTTCAATAAATAAATTACCCTATAAAGAGATTAATCATTCTAAAAGGGAATTTCATTTATAAAATTTACGTTTATTACATTATTCATCATTAAAAAATTAATCCATATAAATTTTGATTTTATACAGTAAATAAGTTGATGGTACTTCTATTTAATTTCCTCTTCAAGTTCCCATTTCGCTTTAATAAAATTTAGGTTCCACCACTACACTATTACTTGGTGGGTTTCCTTGTTTTAGAAACTTAATCTCTACTAGAAATTCCCTTCATGATATTATGAACATATGAATGATTATTCTTCAATTTTTCTACCTCTTGATTCAGTACATATGAGGATCTTGTTTGTAATTTCTCTTGAGGGATACATTGAACACATCATGTACTTATGATTAATTATGTGTGAGTGTTAGTAAATAGGAAAACACTTTGATGTGATAATTAATCCTAAGAGATATTATGTATATAAGAACAGGGTTTAACTTCTTCCAAAATTTCACGACTTTTCTTCAATGGTGATAATGAAGGAACACCTTTTCTCTGACCTCAAAATTCAGGTCTCATCAATGATTGTTAGCATTGTTTTTCTATAATTTTTGTTTGGTATTTATATGAAACTGAATGGATTAAACCTCCTCTATCCTATATTGGATAGTATTGGGCCCTATTATATTCCTCTATGCAGTTCCATCCAAACATGTTGGAGTCTGAAACATCTTCCCATACAGAGGATCATAAGGTTCAATTTTGATGCTACAATGAAAAATGTCGTTATATGTGGACACCACTATGGGAAGTTTCTCAACCCAACATTCATGGAAATCCACTGAACATGATATCAGAATATAATTCAGATTTTGAATGGTCTTATAAGACTGTCCATCCATTTTAGTGTGATAAGTAGTGATGATGATTTTTTTTTGTATTCAACGCTTCCAGAAGGATTCTAAAAAACCTAAAGGTAAATCTTATATCTCATTTAGATATAATATATAATCAAACTCTATGAATTCCTATCCCTTCCCTTATGAATATATTGGCGAGATGTTAATGAGAGAAATTTTACATGATAACTATGAAATACACTGAATTGGTAAGAGGATTAACAACCACCGACATGATTTTATTTACTTTAAGGGTCTTAGGGTTTCATATGATGAAATATTTGGTTATGTTTCACCATTTCCATTCTTATATGGTAACTGTTTGCAACATAATCTTACACCACTTTCACTCCTCCTTAATTTGTGGGAATAACAAGCATTGAGATACAAACTCCACAACCTCCCTCTTCATTTTATACCACCATAGGTGTTTATTCAAATCTATATACTTCTTTGTTCATCCCAGATGAATAGAGAAGTATGACCTATGAACATCATCAAGAAGATTCCATTTTAGTTATTCTTTTAACACATATCTGGGTTTCAAAACAAAGAACCCCATCTTCAATAAAGGTAGACTCTAGAATATTCACTACCATCTTCTTTAGTAACTCAACATATTTTTGGGTCTCCCTGATCCTATCAAGAATAAATGGAAGAGAAATTATTATTCTTTAACTTATGCTGAAGTGTCTTTTGTTATTACTTTATCCATCCTCTTCATGACCAATAATATTGTGTCCCTTTCAGTCCTCATCATGGATAGGGTTGTTGGACCCTTTTTTCTTAGAGTATGTTCCTATTTTTTTACCTTTTAAGATGTTAATGGTTTGAAGAATAATAATCCTTGATAATATCTAACCACATTCGTTGGAAAATATTTTGTTTTTTTGCTACTATATACTTATGGATTTTACGGTTCATATATATATCTAAACTTTCTCCAATGATATAATTTTAACCATTATTTAATCCGGAGATCACTGTTTCCAATTATAGATCATGAATTTCATAGTTCTATTCATGGATCTTAATTTGGAAAGAGTTATAGGCTATAAGTTTTTCATCTTTAATGAATAAACCACCCAATACTTTTTTGACAAATCACTATAGATCAAATATTATTTCCCACTGGTGGGTAATGTGAGCACTTGTGAAATTATTATCCTCTTATTTAGCTCTTTAAATCATTCATCACATTTATAAATCACAAATAACTTGAATTGTATTTGAGTAAAATTGGTAATTGGTATTGAAATTCATGGTAGGTTTCTCAAAACTCAATGTTAGTAAACTACTTATCAAAGGAAACCGTGGGTTTCCATCACATATGTTGTTCTGGGATATCCTACGATTAAGATTATTTTTGATGAACACACATATATTCCATTTTTGGTGATAAAATGACCTAATAAATTTCCTATGTCTAAAAAACTTACATTTACTATAATTTTCATACAACCATTTCTTATTCATGTTTTTAGTGTAGTATTTAAATCCTCCTCATTCCCCCCTTTCATTTAGAGTATATTAGAATATGATCTATAATGACTGCCATTTTTCTTAGGTAATACCTATAGACTCTATTCAAAATGTCCATGAAAAATTCTAGAGGATTGGTGAGTCCAAATGGAATCAATATGAACTCATTGTAACCATACATTATAAAAAATATAGTATTGGTAATATCATCTATATTTAACTTTACATGATAATATCCCAACCAAAGATCCACCTTGAAGAAGTAATGGGCTCTATGTAGCTTATTTAACAAGTCATCAATCCAAGGAAAATGATACTTTTTATTTATCATGATATTGTTGAGATCATGATAACAAATGTAAAGTCACATTGGGGAATCCAGATTCTTAAAGAAGAGGACCAGTGAACCCATTGTGAACTACATGGTCATAAACTAAATTATCCAGATTCTCCTGTGATTTTTTTTCGCTCTGGAAGTTTAACAACAATGATTACATATAATTTCTTGGAAATATAAAAAGACCTAGGTATGAGATTAATTTGGACCAAAACCTCATGCATAGGAGGAATAAAAGTAAATTATTCGTAAAAAACATCAAAAAATCCCCTTAAAATGGGAATTTCATTAGGAATGTTATTTTCAATATTATTAATTATTTCTGCTAGAAATTGTTTCTCAAAATTCAACAATATACATTCTTGAGATGTTTGTTCCAAATAAGATTTATCCTTCTCCATTATCTTTGATAGAATCTAAGGGTGATTTTTAATATTGAGGGTTGTCTCCTTCTATTAGAAATTAATGTTGTCTATATACAATAAAATCTAATCCGCTCCCAAAAGAATATCATATTTCACTAATGGGAGTATCACAAGGTTTTATGGCAAATTCATCCCACTAATTTGGACTGGGGATGAGTTATATGCTTCAATTACAACAATTGAACCATTTTCAATCTTTATTGATAACTCAACATCCTGGTTTTGAGGTGGTGTTTTATTAGATATAATAAATAGGCATGTTATGAAAGAATGTGTAAAACCAGAATCAAAAATTTTGTTCACTATTATTGAATGAATAAATAGTGTACATTTCATCACTTCATTTTTAGGATCAATCTCAGTAGTTGTGATGGAATAGTAATTACCTTTTTCTATTGGACTTATAAGTTGTTGTCATCGATTTTCGTCAACAACCTTTGGAAAAGGTAATTGATTCACATATATCCCTTGTTCTTTGTAGTTAAAACATTCGACTGTAGTTTGAGTGTTAAACATATTTATCATTTATTACATCAAATTATTTGGTTTCTAGAATTCATAATTTTTTTCTAGGTTTCCTTCCATTCCAAACCTAAATAATTTCCCCTCCCTTAAGAAATTACCATAATATTCCATCCCACACATTATAAAATTGAGATGTTGAAATTTATTTCCACCATTATATTTCTCCATAATAATTCCAGAATTGAACTTTGTTGTCCCATTTGAATCATCATGAGACACTTGAGATGCACTGATCTCCATTTTTATATTGAGTGTATATAATTTTTATTCTTGTAGAAGTTAGAGTCCAAAATTGATAAGGGTCTTTATAGACTCGGCTATATTCTACTAAAGAAGTGGTTAAATTTACTTTTGGAGGTAATGAGAATGATGTAGGTGTATCATGAGAGTATGGAGAATTTTTTCTTGTAAAAACCAATTTATTATTCATACTTTTTTATCAAGGATATTGAAATCCCTCTCTATTTTAAGATGAAGTGCTCAAGGAATAATATTTATCAAAATACTTTTAATAAAATTCATTCTGCTCCATCGATTCAATTTATTCCTTTGGCTTAGTATTTTTTAACATTATCCACCATTGATAAAATTCCCCCTCAATATGATAAACAAAATTAAAACCCTTATCTTTATATGAACATTTAAGTATATATTAGATCATTTCAATGGATTTGATCCACTTCTCTGTGATTAAGGGATTAAAAGATCCAACTAAAGTCAGAGGCCTTTTTCCCTAAATGGTCCCAATTGTAACCTTCTATTTCTTATGGGGAGTTATGGATTCCTCATGATTTAAGTTTTGGTTTAAAAAATATGTTATATTAGATTTTACTGTCAAAATATTTTCAATTCATACTCATATAATTTGGTAATATCACTTGGGAAGTCATCACATTTCCACACAAATTAATTGTTGGATGTGTTTATCCAAAGTATATACATTGACTATAAATAAATGGAAAATCAAAGATTATTATATTTATACTATTAAAAAAATAAATAGTAAATCATGAGAATTAATAGGATAATTCATAAATGACATATATTACTTAACCATTGAATTAATATGTTTTAATCTATATTATCAAAGATCAATTTCATGATATAAAATATTATGGGAATTCTTGTTCCCTTAAAAATGGTTTGTTAGAAGAATAAAAATTTGACAAATAACATCCACTGGTAGTATAAAAATTATTTTTTATAAAGGCCCCTTTTTGTGCACCAGGTGACGATCGAGTCTAGATCAATACATCATTTTTGGGGATATTTTCCCTAGTTACCTTAGTGCCCGAGCATCAACCACTTGGAGTATACAGATAGGTATTAATTTTCTTCTAATCCACTTACTCTATATTTTACCAAAATTTAGGTATTTTTTTATTTTTAGTATAATGCCAAAGGCTTTTTCTAGAGTTTCCAAATCCTAATCCAAAAAATAACTGGACATTCCTATGATATTAACTATCACACCAAATATTTGTAATATAATTTATTCCCTGATTTCTTACAAAAAGGATCAAATTATACTATCCTATAAGATTTTAAAGCCCATTTTATTTTGATAAATTGATTCATAGAATAAAGAACAAAATGGAAATAGAAACAAATTAATTAAGAACTCTGAAACTTGCCCCTTTTTCCTTGGAATGTCAAAAACTCCATGTGATAACTAGGAGACATACAGAAGAAAAAGGTAAGACATAAATCCCAGTAAAATAATAAATAAATAATAGAATAATGAAATTTCGTACTTGTGAGTGAATAAGCATGCCAAATAACATATGAGAGTTTATAATCATAATTTTGAATAACGAGGCATGATAAAACATGATAACATAAAGACATCATCGGAATGTAGTAATAACTTGAAACATTCCATCATAAACATAATTCAAGTCAAAATTCCTTGAAAAAAACAGTATATTGTGCTTAATATAACCTCCCATTCACAATAAATGAAATAACATGAGCTTAAAACCCTGTCCAATGAATTGGAGGGATTTATTATTTTGGTCCCACCCATCACATTCTTATCCTATACGCGTGCCACATATATCATTAAAGATAGGATCAAATTTCATCACATTTAATCCCATGATTAAGGAGTGTGGAATAAACACTCGGAATTACCCAATAAAATTAGTATAGGTAAATCTAGTTGAATTCCCTTGAGTGTAAATGGATATGACTATTTATAATACAAATGTTTTACATGGAAAATCGTGTGATAATTTTGGAAGTATAACAGAAATAATTCAAGATCAAGGGGTGGGATTAATGAGATATAAAGGGATCTCACATCACATTGAAATAATATAGTAGGTAATATGTATGTGTGAAAACATATCACAATATTAAAAAATAAGAAAAAAGTCATAATATAACTGAGGTTATTGAATAGAGAGAATGAGAGGATCCCTTTCATTGAAAGGGATCTTTTAAAAGTTTTAGAGGATCTTGCAGAGAGATTAGGGGAACCTTGAGAGGAATCAAGAGAGGGAAGGGGAGAGTAGTTTCATGTTCCATGGTTTTTTATTAAATATAAATGGATCTTTGGAGGGTTTATCTTAGAAAAGAGAGGTTATTTATTTATTATTATCTAAAATTATGTTTTGAACTTTATATAATTAATTAATCCAAACCATAATATTTTCCATGTATTTTTTCCTTTTTTTCCATCCAAATATAAGTGTATTTCATTATTTTATAAGTATAATAATGGAAAATTTTAAATTAATTCCCTTGGAAATGTGGAAGTGAGTCTTGTTTATAAATAATTTATTTTAAAACCATAAAATATAATGTATGTTTTGGAGGATTCATTATGGGTTTATAAAATTAATGATATAACCTAAAAACACAGTATTTTAAAGGGGATACATAATTTTGTCTTATTATTCTCTTTATTATTTTTATTACATCAGTTTTGGGAATTTATGATGTCATATACCATATAATTATATAATATTTATTTTTTCTTAAAATTTCAACCGCCACATAAATTATTAAACATTTACCGGTGCATAATTTTAAAATTATTATTTAAAAAATTATATTTATTTTATAAAAAAATAACTAAAAATATTAGAATTTATAATTTAAAATCAAAATTGATATTTATTGTTAAATAATATTTTTTTAAAATAACACTTCTCTAACACTTGTAATAATTACATTTGACTTTGTGAAATTATATTATCATTTATATTTAAAAAAATATATTAGTAATAATAATTTATTATAATATCATATATTTTAAAAACTATTAAATTCATCATAAAGAGTGTCTTTGTTGAAAAAAATTTATTTCCTAAAAGTATAACTAATATTCCATTATATCATAGTCTAATTTTTATCTAACTCATTATTTAACAATATAAAAAAATATTAAAAGGGATCATTATAATAATTTTTATAGAAAAAATAAGATATATAAATTCATATCGGCAGGGTCTAGGTAAATAGTTATTTATTATACTAGGAACCCCGTATGTGTAAGGTGTGCGACAGTGAGATTTTCTAGGGGTTGTTCAATAGACATGGATCTATATCTGATCTCTATTAGAATGAAATTACTCAAAAAATGGTTTATGTCATGCTTTAGTTGTTGAATATTAAACTAAACATGGGTAAGGTAAAAGTCTAGTGATTCAATCTCCCTTGGAAGATATGATAAATGGGCTTCATAGGGTTTAATCCACCTTATTGGGGAATTACTTTCTCTGTCTATGTAAAATAGACCTTATCAAAACCCTTAACATAAAAATATTAATAATCGCTGTAAAATGAATATATTATCAATGACTATGATGATGAATGGTATTTTAAAATAATATACCATGTAATGGTAAAAAATAACCAATGTAAGTGCATGTGTTTTTTATAAACAAATTACTTTGAATGGAATTTATTTATTCAAAAAGGGAATTTCATTTATAAATTATTGGGTCGTTACAAATGGAAGCATGGAAATAAATATAAGATGATACAAAATGGGAATTCAAGATATAAGATCGAATGAAAAAAGAGGAAAGAATATCCTTCCACCTAGATGTCAAAAATCTGTGAAGAAGAATCATAAGAATTACCTTAAAAGGATAATGAAATGCTTCAAGTATGGGAGTGAAGGATACCAAACCCATGAATTTTGAAGATAAAAGATGAATCTAACTAACATGATGTAGGAAATGAAGTAACCTCCCAATAAATTACCAATGGTATACTTATTTAACTATAAAGAGAAAGGTATGTATGAAATCTAGTGCACTTAACCATGAACCATTTAGGGTAGTCAACATCAATAAATACCAAAGCTAAAGTAGAAAGAGAAATATTATGCCACCACTACCATTAAGGCATAACATCAAATTGAATTCATATACAGTATAATTTATATAAACAAAATAATATAAAAAAATTTATTTTAATATTGTTATATGAATTCCTTTATATCCTTTATTTTTTCTAGAAGTGTTTAATCATAACTATGATACCTTGAGGTAGAGGTATATATAAAAACATTGAGCATTATGATCATTTCAAACCAATTTTTGCACAATGTTGAAGGTAAAATATTAGGGAATATTATTCCAATATATATTTTAATCCTTCCCATGGTTGTATTTGATGATGTACTGGGATTAAATTGGATCCCATTATATAGAGGTTACATAATCTTTTATGAAAAAGAAATCTCTATCTATATTGAATACCATCCCGTGTTTCAATTCAAATGAATGGAAGATCATGAATCTCCTATGTAAAATCCCTCAAAGGTGTGGGTATTGATGCCAAAAAACAAGCATATCTTTCCCAAATGGATGTGTAATAGGAAAACAATAAATTTGAGTTAAATACCATTTTAAGGGAATATGTTGATGTATTTATAGAAGAATTTCCCAAATTTTCACCAGATCTTGAGGTATATTACTCAATAGGGATTATACCCTGAGCCACTGATATCTCCAAATGGTCTGACATGACGTCTTAGATCGAACTGGAGGTGTTTAAGAAGATGTTCTAAGAGAATTTTCAAAAAGGGTTCATACATCCTAGTTGATCATCTTGGGGTAAACTGATGCTATTTTTTAGAATAATGATGGATCAATGTCGCTATGTATTTAATACCGGGATCTCAAAAATATCAATATAATAAAAATTATCCCCTTCTATGAATTGATGACTTATTTGATCAAGTATAAGGATCTTCGTACTTCTCAAAGGTTGATCTTAATGTTGGATATCATTTACTAATGGAAAATATGGAATATATTCTAAATAAACCTTCCATACAAGGTATGGACTCTATGAGTTAATTTTAATTCCCTTAAGACATACTAATTCCCTTGAAATATTCATATATTTTATGAATAAATTCATTAGATACAACATTGACAAATTTGTGGTAGTCTTTATTGAGTATATTTCATTTATTCTAATATAAAGGTGGAACATGATGAGAATATAAGGATTTTTCTAGAAATATTAATAAAAGAGATAATTTATGCTATCTTTGGAAAGTGTGAGTTTTGGATGCAGAAAGTAACATTTATGGTTCATGTGATCACAATTGTGAGATTTTTTATGGCCCTTAGATGATAACGTAAATTAATGTATGCCCAGAGCCACAAGTGTCATGGGAATGCATAGTTTTATTAGCATATATTGGTAATACCATTTTTTGGGGATAAATATCACATTATTCTATAGCACAGTAATTAAGTTAACATGGGGAGGGGTAATGTATGTCATGATAGAAGAATGTGAGATAAGTTTTATGAAGCTCAAGAACAGGCCAATCCGTATTTTTGTATTGACACTACCATCAAGCAAAGAAGGGATTGTGATATAAAGTGATTATTAAAATAAATTTTTTGTTTGTATACCCTTCCTGAATGATAAATTGATTACCTATGTATAATTATTGTTAAAGATAAATGAGAATAACTATTAAATAAATGATATGGATTTAGAAGTTGTGATATTTTTATTTGATGATTTAGTGACACTACATATATAGTGAGAAGTGTGACATATATACATATCACAAGAATATAAAGTATATATTCACATTAAAGGATAACAACATGAATCAATGAAGTAGGTTAGATCTGATCAAGGACAATGATTTCTCTATTCACTACAATTCTAGAAAGGCAGACAATGTAGATGATTCTCTTAGCATAGGAGAACCTTATACTCTATCCATGATGCAATTTTAGAAGGTCCATATATTTATGGATATATAAAGGATAGATTTAGAAATAATAATGGTAGGGAATAATTCATACCTTTCACAAATTATTTCCTAACAATTTATCCAGTATTACATCAAGGAGACATAAAGGTACGAATTATATAATTAAAAGATGGTAGAAACATTAAAGGAGGGGATGCTTCTTGAATTTCACATCGATGAGGATGGTTTCATTTGGTTTGGAACTATATTTTGTGTTCCTACATAACCTAAGATAAATAAATAGATATTGGAAAATTAATATTGATCATCTTTCTCCATCAATCCTATTTTTACTTTGATGTAACATCATATTTGAGAGAACTTTTGGTGACACAACATAATGAATGAGAAAACTGAGTACACCTCAATGTTATTAGTATTTCATAAAGTTAATGAAGAGAGATAAAAGTACAAGGGGATGATGTAACCATTCCCATACATACATTGGAAATGTGATAACATCACCATGGACTTTGTCACTAGTCTCTCAAAGATGGCTACTAAAATTGATGCGATATAAGTTGTGATGGATTGAATCAACAAGACAACCAACTTCATCACTATTCAAGAATATTTTTCATTTGAAAAATATGCAAATATATACTTATATAAAGTGGTGATGGGGATGGTGAACCAATTTAAATAACCTGTGACTATTATATAAGGTTTAATTCAAAATTATAAAGAATTCATCAAGATGATATGAATAATGAAATGAATTCTATCAAGGCATATTGCCTTGAAACTAACGGACAATATAAAAGGACCACTACGACACTCAAAGACATTATTAGTGCCCAATAAATGAAATTTAAAGGTGGATGGGATCAACAAATCCAATTAATTGAGTTTTCATATAATAATAAATTCCACTCTAGTATTCAGATGACACCATATGAAGCTATATATGGGGAGTAATCTTGAATACATACATGTTGGGACGAAGATAGTGAAAATGATACTTGGACTCAATCTTGTGTAAGATATGATAGGGAAGGATCAATCCATCCAACAATATATAAAATATGCTCAAATTTAGTATAATATTTATAATAAAAACCATAGATGGGACTTGGAGTTTGATGTTGGAGATAATGTTTTCCATCGAGTATATCCATGGAAGAGATTTATGAATTTTTTAATGAAAGGGAAGAAGAGACCTAAGTACAATGGTCACCTTGAGATCCTTAATCACATATGAGAAATGACCTATCAGATAGTACATCCACCAAACATGGATGAAGTTTATGATGTGTTCTATGTATCTCCCTCAAGGTAGTATAAACATGACCCCTCTTATACTGAATACAAAGGTTATACAACTGGATCATCAACACTCTTTTGAGGAGAATATGGTGACGATCTTGGATTGTAACGAAACATTTATATGTAACAAGAATATTTACCTTGTCAATCTGTTATGGAAGAACCATAAATATGAAGAGGCGACTTGGGAACAAGAGGAAACGATGAAATAGAATCACCGTTATCTGTTATCAACTGAGAATATGAGTTGAAATTTTGGGAACAATATTTATAAAATTTGGAATAATTTAACAACCTAGAATTTATAAATGATATTTTTTTCTTGAATAAATATGCGTAATATTATAGAATTATATTCATAGAACACATAGAGAAACTAAAAAAACATTATTTAATTGATGGATATTGTTTAAATAGTATGAAATTATACCCAAGAAAATTATAAATATTTCAATGGTGAAAAAATAATAAATTTAGAAATTAAAATGTGAAAACATGGAATATTCTAATTTTCTAGATTTTATCACCCCATGATAAACACTATAGAAAAGAAACAAAATATAAACAAACAAAAAAATATATTAGAAAGAGGAAAAAATATATCATGGGAGGAATTATAAGGAATAATGTATTAAGTAATGAAGAGTAATTTATTGGAGGTAATGTGACTGTTGTAATAGTAATCTAACCATTGGATAAGTGAAGTGACCATTGTAATAGCAACATCACCATTATAAATAGTAACCTGACTGTTGGTAGTAGTAATTTCACCTTTAAAATAAAAAATATAATATAAATGAAATTTTAAAATAAGTTTATTTGGTAAAATTAAAATATCATAATACCGTAAAATAAATCACAATACTGAAAATCTCTAATAAATTATACACACTATTCAATAAACTATATTTTAATAACTTTGGTAAAAATAATATTTTTTATATTTATAAATATAATTAGATATGGAATAAAAATACTTTGAAAAAATGAAATTTATTTTAATAATTATCACATAGATATTTCCTAAGGCTGAACATTTGATAATTTTAAAAGAAACATAGATTTTTTATATGAATAGTAAAAATAATTTTTTGCCAAATACCACATGTTTTATGACATAATGATGATTTAATAATTACATAATAAATGTTAAATTGGTTTTTTAAAGAAAATAAATTTTATAAGATAAATGATTTAATTAAAAATAATAAACTTAATTTCTAAACATAAAAGGTGTTTCCCAAAGACAAAAAGTCTAAAATTCCCCTTTAAATAATTGTCTTTTAAAAAAAATTTATTTTCGTTTTTGATCAAGATAATAAAATAAAATTATATAGTTATATAAAGTCCTAAAATAATTTATTTTGTTAAACTATATTTCATTATGTAAAAAATATTCTATTTAATGAATTACAATGGATATAGTTGTTTATTGAATATTTTATCCTTTATGTGCCCTTATCTTAAATTATAAATTACCCCTTACTCCCTTATACCCTTTAATATCCATAGAGACATAACAAATGAAAGGATATAACCAAAAAGACTCCCTAGTACCCCTTAATATCCATAGGGACTTTTTAGATCCACTCAAATCCAAGCATATAAGGAGTTTAATGCTATAAAAATGAAGAAACACCAAGATGAGGGTATGTTTTCATTCACTTAATCATCTCATTTTCCTCTTGTCTTACTCTTTTTATCTATTCCTTTGAAATCAAAATATCTAATCTTAATTTTTTTTATTTTAAAATTATAATAAAAATTTTAATCTAATTTCATTATTATATTTATAATGTATTTATATTTCATCCTTATCTTTCTTATTCTTTTGACAATGTCCTATTAATGGATAGTTAACCACCAACACGGACATTTTCTATTTTCCTCTTCTCAAGACCCTTATTGTTAGTTTTAATTTTTTTTAACATATAAATTTATAAATACAAATATTTATAAGATTCTATAATTAACCATTATGATTTATAAATAGAAAGAAAGAAAGATTATTAAATTAAAGCCTGACGAGATATTTTAAAAAAAATATATTATCAAAATGCATCAACATTGAAAAAGGAATTAAATAATATTATCCTACGGTTATAATAGATAAAGAGTTCAAAAAATAAACATAATTCACTTATTTTTCATTTTTTTATAAAACTTTGTTAATTATCAAGGTGTTAGGATAGTAATGAAATATGACATATTTAATGTAAGGATATATTAGAATAAATTCCTTTTTTTGAGGTTATCTTCCCTTTAATAATATTCATATTATGGATGTTCCTCCATTATCCTAATAGTGAAATTTTATAATTATTTCCCTCTTATTTTTTATATATCCATTTTTAGCAATTTCTAAAGGAATTATAATCCAATTATAATTTTTTTCCAAAAATATTTTATTTCCTCAAACATCTCTTTGAATCATATCGAATTTTTTATTCATCAAAGAAAAGTGATATTTTATGTAAAAATGATCTCCATTATTAATTGGAAATCCCAATGGTTATTCCTTAAAGTATGATTTATGACACCCTTAATAATCCCATTCATTTACAAATGTTTATTTTATGACTATGATTGTAACATGTTCTATTTCCATGTGGCATGCATTGTCAGGATCATTTTATGATGTGAAAGGTGGGAATGAAATTATATATACCTCCAATACATTGGGTAATGTGGTATATGCCATGATATTATGTGTATTATTCAAGAAAATAGAGCTATATCTTTTCACAGTTATGTTTTTATGATTCATGCACATATGTTATGCATGAACTAGATGTTAGCTTTGTTTAAAATTGTGTGTGGTATTTGACCACCATGTTATGTTCTTTAATTATTATACACATTCTACATTCCATTCCTTTATCAAATATTTAACTCATGATTAGGATTATTATCATATGATTAATATATGATGATGTTGATTATGATCACCGAGGTAATATTTATTCATAACCCCTATTCCTCCCATGATTTTTCCCCACTCAATGGGATTTTATCTCACCCATTTTTGATGTATATTCTTAGGTGAGTATAATTACTAAGGAGAAAAAGATATCTATTATAACGATAAATAAGAAGTATTTAAATAATGTTTAATCCTTACTAATTATAAGTGGTGTATAAGATTTGTTTTCCCAAGATAATGAACATTTCAATCCTTCAATGTATTACTATCATATTTTTTATCTTAAAAATGTTGCTATAGTCACATAAAAAGAGTTTTGTCACTATATAAGAGATAAATCATGTTATTCACCTAAATGTGTTGTAAAATTTTGAATTTACTCAATGATTATTGATATTAAATGAGATGAAGACACATAGTGACATCTCTTAACTAATGGGATTTTAGAGTCAAAATAGAGATTAAACATATAGTGAAGTAACCCTGAGCTAAAGATTATCTATTCGCCATTCCATATTCCACACAAACATTTTGGGGATTCTTTACTCCACATATCTCCAATATTTTTCCATAGCAATCAATCTTATACTTCATAAATATTCATCCATATAATTATATTGTCTTAATCTATCCAACACAGTCAGTGAATAAGTAGTTTCAACCTGAGGAGGATAACATACCAAGATACATTTTTGAGGTATATATTCTATTTCTATCCATTATATTCACTATTCTTTTATGGGCTAGTGAATTTCATATGAGGATGGGGTGAATGTAATATGAATTTTTTGTTGTATTTTATTTGAAACCCATATTCTTAATAATAAAATTTTTACTCAATGAATTTAACTGTTTTCACTAGTTAAAAATTGTTTCTATATGGATATGGAAGGATAGTTGAATCCTAAAATCTACACTAGAGTTTTGATAATTCCTGCTTGAGGAAGTAAATTTAAGGTATGTAGTGGAAGCTTAATCATTTAATTAGAAAAAAACACTACTTACACGGGATACGAGAAACCTTACAGGGACTCTTGACTTTTTAGTAAGTCCTTGAAAACCATGAGAGTGGAGTATAAGTAATTATTTATGTTTATAATCATTTTAATATTGGAAATTCATATAGTATTTAGAATGAGGATGATAACAACACTAAGTTCCTATAAATAATTCCTTAAAAAACACTCATTGACCCTGTTGCTCACTACCTCTGACCTATAGACCACAAATACCACTAACACACACACAAAATGAAATATAATATATCAAAAACACATTTTTATATATTAGTTGTTAAAAACACACACAAAACCCCCATTCATAGTTTTTTTCATTATTTAATCCTAATTATTTTAGTGAATTAAAAAACCCAATCCCTATGGAGATAACGTAGTACTAAATGATTTTGTGAATTTTTTTACACAACTAACTAGCCATGAAAACCTCCAATTAACAAAAACTATGTAATATAATATCTTTTTCATGTGATATATATTTAATCATGATTTATAAATCATGTAATCATCCATACATGATTTATTTATTATTTCTTTTACAATATCATATTGAATTCAGTTATTTTATAATGTTGATGGATTTAATTAAGGAATTTCCATTTGATTCTATAAAACATAGATATTTTTTTACATATACCTAGAAGTGAAAATTATTATACAGACCGTTTGACTAACCCCATACAATTCATGACACACATGGCCTAAAATATTTCACTATAAACATATACTATTGTAGTTATCATTATCAAAACATATGATGAATGATATACATGGAAAATGATCCAAAATATAGATACTAATACTTATGATCATATATAAGTGTAACCAATCATAGGTACAACATTTGGGGTTCCAAGTTTCTGGTTATTCCTTATGATATCCTACACTTAATATCACCAAAACAGAACGTCATGAAAAGAAATCTATCTAGTTATAAGCACAGAAAACATGATAGTTAGACATAATCTTTGTACTATGATATTGATGTATCTAAAACCTATGGAATATATTTATGATTCCTATCATAATTTCAGGAGGTGATCATTATATCTAGGAAAAGTAGATACCCAAGATTACCCCACATGGACTTTACATATTTTTAGATGAATATTCATTTCATTAAAAAAATACATTCTTAAGGGATATAATAGCTTAGTTCCTTATTAAACTTGGAACGAAATATTATAATCTAATTAAATATATTCCACAACTCTTGAAAATATATCCCCCCTGAGTACTCTTCAAAAACATACACTACTAAAAACCATTCTTTAAAACCTGGGGAATATAAACATCTAAAAGGTAGATCTCAAATGCTCAGTAAAGAGAAAAAAGAATATATGTAAGCATGACATGAGGATAAGTGTATAAGAACATGAGAATAACCTTGAAAAACCATTCCCTACATATTAAAGATCTTGAACTTGAATCATGACATAAATATTGGAAGTTAATAGGACAACAATTAGAATGAAATCAAATATCAGGAGTCACTAGGGAATAACATTGGAATAAGACATAGATTTGTGGCACACACACAAGAATAGAAAATATTATGTCAGGGATACCCACCAGGACATCCATAATAAGTAATTATTAGGATGAAAACCCATGTACCAACTTTATTTTTGGACTAACCACCCATGTATCCTCTTTTATGGGCTTGAGATGACCACCCATGTACCTTATGAGTTCATAGAGAATTTTTCTTTACCTAATTCATTTGAGGTAGAAATAGTTACCACCCATCACATAATTGAAACCATATTTATATATGAAAAAATAATGTAAACATTCATCTTATCATATCCCATGAAATAAAATTGGTATCATAAACATTTTATAATATCATAACTATTAGAAAATATAAAGGTTACATAATAATTTTATCATAGCATAACCCATGAAAGGAAATTAATTTCATAAGAACAATTACATCAAACAAATAAACCACTATGAAAAATAATTGTAATGGTATCCTTGGATTATATTCCTTTTAAAGCATAATTAACCTTGAAAAATATCAGCATAGATAGAAAATAATTTTCAAAGACTACTTGGGTAATTTCATAAGGGGTATATATTTTCTTTGTAAATCACTTTTAAAAATTAAAAACAATATGAAAATAATTTTCAGCAAAAATAACTATGAAAAAATATGAAATAATATTTCAAAAGTTATTTAAAATTTATCTTGAGTAAAATATGATCTCTACTTTGAAAACGAGTTTTTATATTATAAAACATTTTGAAAACAACTTACTTTGAAAATAACCATGAAAATTTATAAATGTTTATTTGATAATTATTTAAATAATTTTCTAAAATATCAATTTTTTTAAAAAACATTTACATGAAAATTATCTTAATATATAATTTTAAAACATTTTTGAAAATAGTTTTTGAAAACATTAATTTTGAATGAAATAGAATTCTGACTGAAGAGAGAAATGATGTAATATTTTCATAAAATTATTTTATTAAATATCATTAATACCAAATAGTGAAATAATGGTTTCATTAATAGATGATATTATGAGTAACCATAGTATAATAAAATTGATGATATTTATTTAGATATGGATAATAATTATCATTAATGGAAGCATAATAAAAAATATCAAAATAAATGATGAGATTGTAAAATAAAAACATTACAACTTTGGAAACCATAAACCACAGGTCCCACGATGGAATAATATAAATTGGAACTCATAATATAGTGATTATAGATAAATTAATGATATTAATTATCAATGAGGATCTATATACACCTCAAGAAATAATATCTGTGTATATCTTGACATATGTTCAAGGAAGGAAAATTATGACAAAACTCCTTTACCAATTTTGTAACTTTTGAACTGTAAAACCATAAAATAGAGATCCACAAATAGATATGTAAATACCATAATATTTTAGGTGAATAGTCATAAAATAAACTCATGGTTAGTATATAAACCAGATAGAAGAATTGGGTGGTGAATATTTCATTTTTCTTAAAAGAGTAAAAAGTGAGACGAAAATCCATTCCTATTTGGGTAGCTTTTGAATCATAATCCCTAATAAATAATAACATAAATAGAAACATAAATTATAATTAAATGGGTTATATTAATGAAATATCATATGATAGGGTAGTATTCCTACCACATAAAAGAAATGAGTAGTTAATATGGCATTAGTCTCCTAGAAATAAAATAGAGGTTGGAAATCTCCTTAACTCAAGTAATGAGTTCAATTGTTCTCATTAAGAAATATTCTATAATAAAAATTATTTTATTATATATCTATCACAAAAAAATATTCATATACGTCATTCAAAATATGATTTTATTATAACCATTTATTACCCTTTTGTTAACAATTCCATGTTAATGTTGTGTTTCAGGAAATAACCACTTGGTTTTCTGTATAAGTTTTAATTCGTTATATTTTTATTACTTTAAATTTAATCATGATATCATCATATTTAAAATTTAAAACATTATCTAAATATAATATATATTTAGTATATATTAATTTTTCTTAACTCGATAAATTTAGCAATAGGAAATGAAATAGACCATTCATGGAGACGATAGGTCCTACATACTCATGAATGCTATTTTTTTCCTTTTCTTGTAAAGTTGAAATAAAGAAAAGTAAAAGAAATATATTATCAATATAGTATCATAGTTATGTAAAATATATCTGAAATTTTCATTAAACACATCCTTAACACATTCCATGTATATCATGAATGAATCACATCGCTTCATGATGTGGTAGTCCTCCATACGGACGAATGACATTATAATATTCTCAAAAAATGGAAAGAATAAAGGTAAGTGTGATGTAAAAATTTTAGAATCATTATGTAATCATAAATATCATATATATATAATATATAATTAGTATTTCTATCATTATTCGTAGCCTTGAAATGTGGTAATGGAAAAACGAACGACACCAGTTCATGTGGTTGGTAGTACACCATACACACAAATGATGATTTCATAACATATTGGATGGAAGTGTGGGTTTATAGGTAGTTATATTAAAATAAAAAAAATATTTTTATATATAAGATACTTATTTTCTATATAATAAATATATAATAATAATTTTAGGGTTAGAGGAAGATATAAAATAAAAAATTCATCTTTATAAATGTTACCTATTCTTTAGGTATCCTCCCTAGTTTTACACAAAAGGACTTCTTGGGATTGATTTATAATTGAAAATAAAGATTATAGTACGAGTGGAGAGAATTTGTGATGTTGTTTGGTTAGATATTGGTTGATCCAAATGGATTGATAATTTCTAATAATGGGGGATAGCGAGTTCCCTTTCATAGTTGTGGAGGAGTGACATTCCTGAAAATACTCAAAAGTATTTACTATTGGGAGGTCTCAATTAACTCATGTTGCTATAATTTTTGATAACAATTAATGGTATGGTTTATGTGGTTGATTAAAACCTCAAACATAAAAAATGAAATGTATTTTTATAATTCAATTCATTATTCTGTATCTTTCCCTATTTTTACCATTTTGGTTTTTGTTAGGGTAACTAATTTTATAACCAAGGTAATTTATATATTTGGTATAAATTAAATACATCACTATTAGAATATTTATACCAATTGATTCTAAAATATGATATCTAATTTATAAAATAAAAATCCAATATGGTTTGGAAGTTAAATTTTGCGGAAGTGCATGTAATGCCAAAAAGCGCTCTTTTATCCCTAACCATAACAAAAATATTTTTGAGGGGTCAATATATTCAATATAAAATTTAAATTGGTCTATTAATGGACAATACATTATATTTATTAAAAATTACAAATTACATGGCATAATATATGTTTTATATTAATTTTAAATCAAATTAAAAAATATCATTTGTTATAAAATAACATTAATGTAAATTTTGACATTATTTATCTAATACGAATTTAAAAATATCAATAAAATAATTTAATTTTAATATAATAATTTAAAACATATTTATTTTGATATATTCAACTAAAAATTAATGGAAGATAAGAATTCATTCAATTTTCCTGACTTTTAATATTTTTAGTATCATTTGTTTTAGTTAGTTGTTAACTAAATAATTCATGAGTTGGCATTTATTAAGCATTTAAATTAATTAATTTATCTCAAAAAACTAAAAAAATTATCATGATAAAAGAAATATTATTTATCTTTAAAAATAAAAATTATAATAGAAAATATAATGTTTTTCCATCATCCCAATGGTTTATAAATATTTAAGGCAATGATGGTTCCTTTTTTGTATGTTTCTTTACTTGACTTATTACATTGGTCACTTTAATAGAATAGTATTCAAAAAACTCATCAAAATATATCCTAATATTTTAAGGGTTAAAATATTTCAATATAATTGGTTTTGTACATGTTTTTAAATCATTATACACCTCATATTCTATGTTTAACAACTAAATAAACACATTTTACCTTAATCACTGTAATTAATTTTAGATTGTTTCACTAATCAATATGGGACAAAATTTAGGTTGGAGGTATTTTAAATTATAAATTATTAGTATTCAAAATATGAAATCCATTTTTATAAATTCCATTCATAGAAGTGGTAAAATTTAATTTAAAATTAGTCACATAGACGTAACAAGGAAGCCGAGTTTTAAAGTGAAAATGTTCAAAAGATTAAAATGTTTTTATATCAATATTGAATATGAAAATATGTATAATGACCTAAATTAAAAAAATATAGGTATAATTTTACTTTTTTTACTTTAAAACCAACTCAAAATATAGTTTAATATGATAAATTATTGGAACAAATAATTAGTTTTAAATTAAAATATAGTATTTCTCACTATGATAAACAAATGAAACTTCTTAGAAAAATATCAAAAATTAAACCTAGGATAATTTTGATATTACACTTTAAAAAATGAAGTTTATTTTTTAAAATAATTTTTTTAAATCTAGTAAAAATTAATTTTAAATTATGTGTGCCAAATATTATTAAACCGTCCCATTGAAAAGAGACTATTAATCAGAATTTTTTTTATTTGGAATGATTTGTATTTTATTACAACTAAAAAACCTGTCAAATATATATTTTTTCATATGTTATTTAATCTTATTCATTCCCTCTATTAAAATGGATAGGAAATAACTATCATATTAAATAATTATATTAATAGTATATTGAAGTTCAACAAAACTCTATCTTGTGTGTAACACAAGCGATCGAAGGGACTCATAATTGTGTGCAACACAAGACAAACTTAGTGTTTTAGGTACTAAAAGCTAAACTCAGTGTTGTGTGTAGTGAAATATTAACTTTTTATTGTATATAAATAAATAATAACTTGGTGTAGCATGAAATTAAATCTTCCAAATATTCTTTATTGATTAAAAAGAAAAAAATTATTTATAAAAACACATGGTGTTACATTCTACCTCTTGTAAAATGAATTTATCCCTGAAAATTATTCTCAGTAATCAGAATTTTATCATTTAAAAATTCATTCATAAAAACCTACTTCATAAATAGGGTTAATAAAACATCATCTTAAAAAATTAACGGATTTTCATATGTAATCTCGAATAAAACATATTAGGTTTACAAATGTGAGGGAATGGGTGGAAAGTGAAAAGATAGACATAGATGATAAAATCAACACCTATATATAGATGGATAGTGATAGAGAAAATTGATTATAATAATGCGAGTGATCTAGAGAAGGTTAAATATTAAAAAATTTAAAATAGAAGGTGAATGAAAAATTCCATACATATCTTCAAAAATTATGATAATAGAATTTTTTATTCCAAGTTCCTTTTCCAAATATTAACAAATTTTCATATGCTTACTTGATTTCATTCTATTTAATAAGAACAATATTTCCCTTTTGGTGTGAATTTATAAATTTTCCCATCATCCCTTACTCTATGAAATGATTTGGAATTTATTATTCCTAAACCATAATGTATCATAAGATCCATAATATAATGATATGTCATTCAGTCTATCTCTAGTTAAAAAAGTTAACAGTAGTTATCCAATATGGATGAATCTTCGTATCCTAAACTAATATACGAAAACTCATTCAAATATCCCACTAATATTATTCCACAAATTTTTATCCTTATAACAATTTTAAAATATTGAAATTAAAACTTTATAAAGGAGGTCACTTAAATAAACATAACATTAATCCCCATTATATCATAAAGTGGATCTTGATTGTCATATACCAAACATATGAATACCTTAATAATGTATTCTATTTAAAAATGTTAATAACCCAAATTACTATAAATTTATATTGATAACATACATTCTTCATCATTACTTATAGAGAACATAGATTATGGGATATATTCCTTAAATCTAAAAATGCAGTAAACATAATCCATGATTGCATAATCCACTTTTTCAATAAACCACTAAAGTAATCTGTACTATCCTATTTAATTAATTATATCCAGCATATCTTTACATCCAAATCAATATCTCAACATCTTTAACAAATTAAGGGTAATATTCCCTAAATCAAAATATCATCTTTATGTTAAATCACTTTTTTTAATACCATTCAATATATTTTTTATAATTCTTATTGAAATACTTATAATAAAAAATCCTTATATATTTATTAATACATGAATTTAAATACATAAAAACTTTTATTATTACACTTCCTTATCAAACCATTATGTTGGATTCATAATCATATTCCCTAATATATCTTTCCTTTCACATTTCATCTGTAGTCTCTTGATCATTTGAAATGTACACATTACTCACACCACCTTGCTAATTCTCTTCATGATCTTTCCTCTTAGGAAATCAATTTTCATAATGCAAAAATTTTCAACATTTAAATCATTCAATAGTCAATGATACCTTAGGGAGGCCATTATTCTCGTCCATTGTGTTAATCAAACATTTTTATTTTCCCTTTGTAGTTACATTCATGGTTTCATTCTTTTCCACAGTCAAAACATATTTTTGTTCCAATAATACACCCAACTGCATATTTCTTCCAACAGTATAGACACAAAGGAAAATAGATATTATTTCTTCCATGGTACTAATTTTCTTAACTCCACCAAACACTATCAGTTTCTTATTTTGGTGAGTCCAAGAGTTTATTTTGGTGCACATTATTAATCATGTTCTCTAAAATATGATTAGGGGTGATCACATAATTATTTACTCTAGTAATCATCCCCTTTGGTTTCTTATTAGAAAATTGTTCATCAAATTTAATGTTAACAAAATTCCTTATAGTTCTCACCATTGACTAAGACCAAAAATAATAGTGTGAGAAATAATAATAAAAGTGGAAAACCATATAACCATGAAAAACACTCTAAAGATGTATAAATCATGAATCGTTCTTTTTTTACTCCATGAGAACTTAGTTTTATCCTTGGAAATTAAACATCATCATCTATTTAAATCCTTTATGGTTGTTCAAAAAGAGTTTGAAAATTTCCAAAGAATATACCCTAGGAATTTCAAACCTACTATGTAGCAAGGCTTGTTTTCATGAATCAGTTCCCGATCGAGACGATCTTAATACAACATTTTATAGGTTGTTACACCTATGTAAATTTATTCCAGAGCCACATCTACTTGTAGTATCCAGACATGGTTGTAATTTATTTTGAAACCACTCTCTCAATCCTTTAACAAAATTCTAGGTCATTTTATGAAACATTGACTCATCCTTAGACATATCAATAGAGACAAAACAAGGAATATCCTTTGAAATATCCCGAAAGATCTCATTAAAGTGTTCTAATCCTTGTTTCCAAAGGTTAACTAATGATTTTATATGATTCAAACTGTAGTGATCCATGCTTCTTGCACATGGATATTAAAAAAATTTATATGAATATTCATCACATTACAAAAACATATGATTGATGACCATAACCATTTTTGGACTTTGGAATATCAGAACACAATCATCTAATATGATGAAAGATCTTTAACATGTCCCCAAAATATACCCTCCTTTTGTAGTCTTCACAAACATACCCTACTTAAAACCTTTCCTCATAACCTGGGGAAATAAAACATAAGAATGGTTGAGTCAAATACTCTATAAGGGTTATAAAGGAAGATATGTAAGAATGTTATAAGTATAAGTGTATGATAAAATTATCATACCATGATAAAAACATAGCCTACATATCAGACATCATAAAATTGAATCATAGAATAAATATTAGAAGTACATGAGATATGAATCATAATGAAATAAAAGAACAAGAGTCATGGGGGAAAACAATTGGCATGATACAAATATTTGTGGCATACATATAAGCATAGAAAATATTTTGTCAATGATAACGATAATTCATTCATAACATGTTAGGATTGGGATAACCACCCATGTACTTAATTCGGTCTTAGGATAATCATCCATGTACCCTCTTTTATGGGCTTGGGCTAACCACATATGTAACCTCTCATCTAATAGAGAATGTACCTTTACCCAATTCATTGGAGAGAGACATAGTTCCCACACATCACAAAATGAAAACAACATTTATGGGTTATAAAACATGTTAAATAATCATCATTTCATAACTCATAAAATTAAATGGGTATCATAAATATTTTATCATTTCATAACCTATTGAAATGTGACAGATTTCATAATAATTTCATCATATCATAACCTAGGAAATGAAGTATGTTTCATAAGAAAAATTTCATCAAAAACACAGACAATTCATATAATGAATAATAATGGTATCCTTGGATCATATATCTAGTAAATCATAACTAACCAAAAAAAATTCATCTTTTATGGAAAATAATTTTCATAGACTACATAATGAATATCTTGAGGAAAATATCTTTCATTTAAAATCAATTTTAAAAATTAAAAAAATTATGAAAAAAGTTTTCTTTGAAAAGAAACATGAAAAATTATAAATTAAACTTTTAAAATCTACTAAAAACATTAAATGAGTAAAATATCTTTTCTTCATTGAAAAATTATTTTAAGAAAGAAGGAATTTTGACATTTCCTTTGAAAATAACCTAAAAAACTTATAAGGGAAATTTTAAAATAATTTAAATATATTTTTTAAAGATGAAATTTTTAATTTTTTTTTTGAAAATGGGGTTAAAATATCATTTAAAAACATTTATGAATTTTTTAGACAGCATAGTTTTCTAATGAAATAGATTTCTAACCTAAGAGAGAAATAAAGTCTGATTGTCAAAAAAACGTTTTCTTTATTATCTTAAGTACCTAAGAGTGGAAAAATGATACCATTACTTGAATATATCATTAATAAATATCAGAGAATAATATTCATGAGATTTATTGAGAAATGTAATATAATATTTCCTTAAAAAATCATAATCATAAACAATCTTGATAAATGATAATATTGTAGCATAAATTCATTACCACTTTGGAAACCTTGAATTGTAATCCACATGAAGGTATAAAATAAAATTAAAGCTAAAATATCATGAATATAGATAAATTTATGATATTTCATGTCAAATGGGATGTATATATACCTCATAAAATAATATAGGTGCATATTATAAGATACGTCTCCAAAATTGAAATTTGAGAAAAAAACCCTTTATTGATTTGGTTGCTTTTGAACTGTAAACCCCATGAAAGTGAGTTCCTAATATGAAAATTTAAATAAAAATAAATTTTTGGTGAAGAATCATAAAATAAATTCATGGTTAGTATATAAACCAAATAAAAGAAAGAGATTAGGAATATAGCATGTGTCTCACAAAAGTAAAACGTGTGACGAAATTCCATTACTGTTTGTGTATATTTTGAATCATAATACCTGTGAGATAATAACATCAATAAAAGAATTATTTATCATGAAATATAGTAGATTTATGATATATAATATCATAGGGATACATACATACTACCCAAAGGAAATGAGTGGTGAGTATGAAATAAGTCTCTTGGAAATAAAAGTGAGACAAGAAATCACCTTACCTTAAATATTGACTTCTGTTGTACCTATTAAAAATTCTGGTATAATTAATATAATTTCATTATAAATATATCATAAAAAAATATTCATATATAAAAGAACACATATTATTTTATTTTAAACCATTATGATCCTTTTATTAATAATTACAAATTAAAGTTATGTTTCGGGTAATAACCACATTTTTTTCGTATATGTTTAAATTTATATTATTTTTGGTCTTATTGATTTGATAATGATTTAGTAACCTAAAAAGTGTACATATTTATATAATTATAAAATATATTCATTAGATATGTAATTATAGTAACTCATTAAATTCCATAATTTGGAATAAAATACACTATTCATAGAGATTGTAGGTCGTACGTACACACAAACACTATTATTTACTTTTCATGTTAGGTTTAAAAAAATTTATGTAAATGAAATATATTATAATTATAGTACTATTTTTATTTCGTATATATCAAAAGAATTATTTCACTAATTCTTAATTCATTCCATGTATAGCGTGAATGAATCACAACGCTTCGTGAGATGGTATTCTACCGTACATAGGAACGAAGTTATCATATTCCCACAAAATAGAAATCATGAAGGTATGAGTGATATAAAAATCATATAATCATTTTAACATCATATATATAATATATATCATAAATAAAAAGTATTTAAAAATTTATTCCCAACATTGAATGATGGTTATGGAGAAACTAACGATATCGGTTCGTGAGGTGGTAGTTCATCAAACACACAAATGATGATGTTATAACCCATTTGATGGAAGTGTACATGTTTTTTGGTCACACCATTAACATTAAAAAAACATAATATATATAATACAATAAGGTTATTATATAATAATGATACAAAAATAATTTAAGGACGTAGAGGGGGATATTAAACAAAAACACTTATTGATGAACATTACCTCTTCTTTGGGTATCCTTCATAGGTTTTATCTAAAGACCCTCCTAAAATTAATTTATGACTAAAATAATTCTTCCATGATTTGTAGAGGGATTTTGGTATGTTATTTGGCCATTGTGTGGTCTATCAAAATGGCCTTAGTGGTGTCGAGAATGGGGGATAGTGATTTCTCTTTTATAGATGAGGAGGGAAATTTTTGTAAATACTCAAATATATTTACTATTGCGAGGTATCCCTTAACTCATATCACTCAGAACTTTTATAATAATTTAGGTAAGGGTTAATTTGGTTAATTTGGACCTCAAAAAAAATAATTAATCTATTTATAAAATTCTATTCCTTAACATCTACATTTCCCTATTTTTACAATTTTGTTTTATTAAGTTAACTCATTTTATATACTTGTTAATTTATCCATTAAGACTAAAATAAAGTCATAATTATTATAAATTTTTAACCCATTAATTATAAAATATGATATCTAATTTATATAATAAAAGAAACACATGATCGGTAAATTAATTTTAAAATAAGTACACATATTGCGTAAAAACACTACTTTAACCTTAATCACGCTAACAATGTTTTCAATATTTAGGATTCAATATGATCATTATAAAAGATAAATAGGTACATAAATAGAACATCTATTATATTTAATAAAATTTTTGGATAACATGTGAGAATGTAGTATTTTTTTAAATTTTAAATCATTTAATTAGATATCATTTACTATAAAATAACATTAATGTCAATTTTGAAATTATTTATTTAATTTGAATTTAAAAATATGAATACCATAATATAATTTGAATATATTAAGTTAAAACATTTTAAACATGGTATTTACATCTAAAAAATAAATTTATGATAATAATTCATTCAATGTACGTCACTGTTGAAATTTTTAGTACCATTTATTTTTTTTAATTATTAACTAAATAATTCCCTCATTGTCATTTGTTAAGAATTTTAAGTAATTATTTTATAAAAAAAAATATATTATCTTCGTAAAATAAAAATATTTATGTTTATAAAATAATATTTATGACTTAACATATAATGTTTTTCATGAATCCCAAGGATTTATAAATATTAAAGTCACGAAAGGTTCCTTTTTGGTTTCATCACTACATAACTACTGATATAGGTCACGTTCATGGAATAATATCACAATAAATCATAATGTATAGAATAAGGTGTAAAGGGTGAATATATATCCAACCAATGGGTGTTACAAAAGTTTGTAGGTAATTTTATATATTATATTCTAAGTTTGACCCCAATGTATACTCGTTTTTACGTTAGTCACTGTAATCACTGTGGTATAAAATTAAGTTGGATAGATTATAAATTATAAATAATTATAATTTAAAATATTTAATCCATTTTTCAAAATTCAATTCATATAATTTGAAGAATTTAATTTAAAACCAATCTCATATAGATGATGGGAATGTGTGTTTTTAAAGTGAAAATGCTAAAAAGAATAAAATATTTTTATAAAACATTTCGATATTAAAATTAGTCTGATGACCATGAGTGGATTAATATATGAATAATTGAACCATTGTGACTTTAAAACAAATTAAACACATAGATTAAAATAATAAATTATTTAAACTAAAATGCAGTTTTCAATTAAATTTTAGTATTTTTTACTATTCAAAAAAAATTAAACTTATCAGAAAAACTACCAAAAATTCACCCTAAGATAATTTTGATATTTCTAATTTAAAAAATAATTTTATTTTTTTATAATGTTTTTTCTAAAATTCATAAAATTCACTTTTAAATTATGTTTTCCAAACACGATTAAACCATCTTTGAGAAAATATAACATTTCTTAGAAAATGTATCTTTTAATATTAAATGATTCTTATTTTAATTATAAATATTAAAAATGTAAAAACTATCTATTTTTATAATTTATTTTGTCCTATTAATTCCCACCATTCCAACAGTTAGGTGATTTCAATCGTGTTAAATAATATTATTAATTGTATATTAAAGTTTGGTAAAACATAGTCTTGCGTGTAGAGAAAACTATCAAAGAAAGTCAGTATTGTTTTTAGCACATGAGAAACATAGTGTTGCATGTAAAAAAATTATAAACTTAGTGTTTTTTTGTATCAGAATATTAAGAAATAGTTGTGTATTAAGAAATCTTAACTTGGGGTAGCATTAAATTCAAGCCCTTAATGAATTTCAATTAATTATTTCAAAGAATTCATAAAAACTAAGGGTATAATAGGAACATCTCTAACCCATTAATAAAACTTTTTATCTAAAGAAATTACTATATAGTAAAAAAACTAATATTACTATCATGGTAAGCGAAACACATGTATATATCAAGCTATAGACATGAAATTATAACAAAAAAGTACAAGTTTGTGTTAGGTCTATGGTACCCACTCTCTTAAGAATCTCATTGGAACTATATCCCACTAATAACAACACTCGTTCCACTATCTCTCACATGAGAATCAAGTTTTTACAAAGATATTTATTTTTTAATATGTTTTTCATTTTATCCATTGTAAAAACTCTATAAATACAATTTCACCTCTTTTAGTAAAGTACCTCAAGAGAAGAAACATTCAACGTATATGATTTATACTCAATAATAACAATGGATCCTATAAATGAACCGCTATTTTAGTTTTTCCATAATAAACTATTAAAATGTCTATTCTTCTTGGTATAATTATATGAATCAAAATAGATTTGTGTATCTTTTTGGATTATATAACTAAATTAGATGATTTTATATACTTGGTTTATATTATAGAATCAACATCAACGGGTTTCTTAAATATTCAATAGCTCACTAACATCTATTAAAACAAACTTTTCTAGATTATTATTTAATATCATTATGATATTTATGGATGATAGTATTAGGGTATCCCATCATAACTAGCTCCACGTATACTCCTTAAACTACGAATATATCTGTTGTACACCTCAATAACTTTAAGATAGTTTGAATACAATCTAGTTAGACTATCATTTATTTTATTAATATCTTCCCACTATCCTTAAGTCATAGGAAACATAAAATCTATTATACAACATGATATACATGATATTTGTTTTGTATAAGAATAATGAATTCTACTAATTTTATTTACCTTGTACTTTGTTTATAGGCATATTTTCTTAGAGATATTAATTCTACATGTAATTGGAAACAATATTCTCTTATATTTTTCATACATTAAATTTTTATTACATTTTTAATATATTGAATTTGATGTAGTATGAACAAAATTTTGGTTCAAGCCAATGAGCATGTACTGAAGTGGTAGAGGCTCCTGCTTGGCATCCAAAAGACCCAAGATCAAATATGGGCAGGGGAAGAATTTCTCAAATATTTTAGCAGCACTGTATTAGGTACTATACCAGTACTGTAGTAGCGTAGTTACTGTAGATGTGGTGGCACTATAGTGGAGGTAGTACTGTAGTCAGGACTGTAGTGGAGGTGGTACTGTAGAAGGTGATGTTGCAGACCGAGTACTGTAGTTGCACTATTCACTGAAGGGTCCTTTGAAAAAAAGGGCTTTCAAACCTTATCTTCAATACACTTGTCCTTGGTACTTCAGGCTATGTAATAGGTCTACCTCTACCCAGATAAAAAGAGGTCTTTTATTTTATAATAAAATGAGGCTTTGACCATAATCTTTAATTTTATTGATCAATCTCAATAGATTTTAATCCTTGGAATGTAGTTTTCTTCCCCTAAGACATTCATGATAAAGTATTAATTTGAAAATTTATAAATTGAAATTAAGAACTACAATTTATTTATTTCTAATAATATATCATGAATATATAATACTGAAATATGATGGTACTCGAACCAATACTCTTATAGAAACATGGATCACTTACATCAAGAATGAAACCAAACAACCTTGTGTATTTATCAAAAATAATATTCCATGATCATGATTTATATTTTAATCCATAAATTTAACTCTATAACTTTCTAATTATTTTTACATTTATATACTTCAAAAAGCCTTATAGTTGAGTCATATATACATCATCAACCAATTTTCCATTCATAAAAGTAGTTTGGAATTCAATTTTTTAAATCTCATACTCATGAAAGGATGTTATTTATATTAAAATTATAATTAATTTTATCAACATGACTACTGAAAAGGTTTCATCATAGTGAATTACATGAAATTTTATAAAACCATTTTCAATCAATCAATCTTTATATTTATTTTATTTACCATCCATGTCAAAACTTTTCATTAGCACCCACTAACACCGAAATATTTTTACATTTGAGATTGGTATATAAAATTCCAAACATGATTTTGATACCTTGAATCCATTTTGGAAATTCAGGGATACTTACCACTCAGTAGTCATATACCAATTCCATTCTGGTAAGAGTTTAATTTTTCTCAAGTAATAATGTTCCACTAAAATTGGTGATAATAAAATCTTATATCTTTTGGTTCCATAATCACTCTTCTCAACCTAAAAGTATTTTTTATTGAAAAAATATTCTTTTAATATATTTTCCTATAGATTTTGTTCACAACCCATTTCTTTTTCACCTAAATAATCAATATCATTAATGGAAATATTTCTCCCACTATTTCAAAGGAAATATGTTCCTTATCTTGAAATATGATATGTATTTACATATATAATTTTATATATAATGGGTTATATATGCAATGTCCTCTTGTTTCCTTTAGATATCCTATAAGGATTCCCTTTTGGTTTTATGATGATTTTTTTTAATTTTGGTGTTGTATTGATGAACAATTTGCATCCCTATACCCATATATGAGATAGTGAATGATTATTTATATACTATAACCATTATAGAATCATGTGTTTTACTTTAGTTGGTATGAATTTTAGTGTATATTCCATATTTTTCAATGAAAATCACAAAAATGATAATAGAAGAGTTTCATGACTTACCATTTTTTTCATCATGTTTAGCATGTTGTGATTTATCCTTTCATTAACAACATTCCACTAATATATATAAAGATGGGTGAGTTATAAATATCGCACTCACATTGTCTTTTTTAGTTAAATGATTCATTATTTTATTATTTATTATTATTTCGCCAATTTAGGTAAAATTTCAATAAAATTATGAATAATTTGGGAATCATGATAGGGTACATATTTAGAAATTTGTTATTACTAACCACCCACCCATAACATGTTAAGTGGGATATAGTTTTCCAGTAGAACATATAGAATATACACATGATTCTCCAAGTCATGTAGCTATTCATGATATGAAAGTGTTAAGGACACAATTATTACATGGTTATGGGTAAACCAATCAAAAAATATTACCTATGGGTACTTCCCTATGAATGGATATTATATGATTCAAACACTCTTTCCTAAATAGTGTGACTAAATCATAAATATATCCTTATATATTGGAGTTACTTCAAACTGGTTAGCTCATAGTTTTTTAAATCACGAATCCTACCTGCAAAAAAAAAGTGAAATCACACATATAGTGATACTATATTTAAAATCATATTTCCTTCCTTTCAACTTGTTTATAATGTTATAGGTATATGTCATAAATTCATTAGATTATACACACTTCACACTAAATTTTAGGTGGAGTTTTCATCTTGATTCATCTTAGATTCAACAGTGGAGTATTTTGATTCCTTCTCCTTAGTTTCATTCTCGTTTTCCCCATGTATTTATTTCTCCCCTCTTTCTATGGTGCCTAATGTTTTAATCAGTCCAACATGAGATAGTTATATTGATGTTTAGTCATTCTAATGTAGTTTCTAGTCCCATTCCATCACTGTACCAATACATACATATCAGCCGAAAAGGGTTTTATATATTTAAGGTAGGTAGTTCTTAAAACATTTTCTATTTAAAGAACCGTCCATGATTAATTATTATAAATGAGGTTTTTAATATTTTTAAATGTAAAATATACCATCCTTGAGGACTAATCTATATGTGATATTTTTTTTCAAACATTATTTTAATAATATTAAGTTCAATGATTTTAAATTGATGTTTTATATATAGAATTGATGATTACTAACTTACAACTGATATATTTACTCTTCTTATAGAAATGGTTCTAGAATGATGTTAAAATAATTTGAAATTATTATACATCATGGGAACCCCAAGAGACTTGGTATGGATTGTATGAAAAGTTCATTTCCATGGAATTATGTCACTCTACTAAGCCTATGATCATTAATTACAATTCCACTATGGCTAGTAGATACGGTGATGGTTTAATATTCCACTCTAAAAAGAGTCCTCTACGTGGTTTGAAATTCTGAACATAGAATAGTACTAGGATCCTAGGAGGCCTAGAAAATATTGATCCAAGGGTATATCCCATTATAATTTTTTGTAAGTACTTGTTTACTTAGACCATTACTATTCATTCTTAAATATATTAAATATTTATATTTTTATTGAAAATTAAAGGTGTATCATCATAGTTTTATTTTCAAACTAGCACTATTTGATCATTTAAAAATGATTTCTAATGGGAAAAATTTGGAGATATTATATTTATAGCTATCCTAATAGCATTTATACACCCATTGGTTAAACGTTGACCTTGTTTTGACAAATACAAGTAAAGATAAGAAACCACTTGGAGTTGGTGGATATTCATGTTAGTTATCTTTGGGATTGGAGGAGGTGACATAGTGGGGGAAATCCCGATTATCAGAAGGATATGGGTAGTAATTGTTTATAATTTTTTCCTTTGGTATTTATTTTAGACTCATCCTTTATATAACCCTATCAACTTCCCATTCCATTTTATAAATTGTTTTTTTAGTTTGGACCCTTTTTGTATATACATGACTAGGCTTTAAATTATTCTAGGGTTGATTTTTTCTCTAGTAAAATGATATGTAGATCTAATCACCCATTTGTAGAGAAAAACAATGGTCTGAGAAGAACTGGGATGTCTATGATTTTTATCTTGTGAGGGAGAGGTCATAGTGAAATGATTTCACATTAGGTTAACAACTTTTATTCCATCAGGAAAAGATCAGGTACATGGTTGGGGAAAATGGTCTGACTATTTGATTGTGGTCGGTTTGATGTTTGTATAATCATTCATATTAAGTTATTCATTTATGTTTATCTTCCATACAAACTAATAAAGGTTCCCACAACCATAACTAAGTACATACATTATTTCTAAAAGAAGGTAGTGAATTGGGGTTTCAGACCCAGCAATGCTTAGGAACCCACATTGGTTGAGAGGATTGGAGGTTGGGATCATCACATCCTTTTGTGGGAAATTATTTCCTACTATGGGAATCTATTTTAGATTTATTATATGTTCGAGAATATTTTACTTATCCTGATATTAGGATAGTTACCTTAACAAAATAACCAGGTACCAAATTCTTCCATGTGTAAAGGAGGCCAATTAGTGAGTCTATCTGTATATATCTAAGGTTACATACCAAATTTACTTTAATAGGTAGCTTATTAAATTTTCAATCCAAATGAAAAGGCACTCATGATTTTCCTTCCACTAAGAGAGGGAATTAGTACCTTTAGGATGGAATTGAGCCTTTATGTTGCATCCTATGTACCCATGTTAATAGAAAGAATCCAAAACTATGTGTTCATTAAACCCATGAATTTTAATATCAAGCATAAAAGATATATATGAGGGAACTTAGGCACTAATCATTGAGCTCAAAACATAGGGGTGAATCCTGTGTATCATGGTCATGGAAGGAGTCAGATTAATTATTGGTCACTCACACCCTTAGGGCTTTCCCCAAGTAAGATACCCTTGTATGGGAGTATTTATATCATATCGATGATCGGGGCTTACACACAGGGGTTTCCCTGGTTAGTTGAGAGTCATGATGTTAATGATATGATCATTGAAACTAAATAAGAACACATCAGTGTGAGAAACAAAGGATATCAAGTAACCAGTCTCACTGCATATAGATGTGGGATTTATGTGTTGGGAAATCCCTTTGGATGTTTAATATAGAGTGTGGTCCTTTAAAAAGTGTCATATGTATCATTGTTATGATAGGAATAGAATTGATGATAGTTCAATCAATTTATCAATCCAATGGCGGATGAGGGAGAATGATCTCCCCACAGGAGTGAATGGGTCATGATGGTTGAAATATTGGACACATAGAGGGACTCACAGTGAGGTCGATTCCATTTTGAGCTAGGAACATAGAAATATTTGCTACATATTCTGGTAATGGATGGAATCTGAGTTATTGTATTTTATTTTTCCATGGATTACACATTGAGGCTTCCCAAATATGGTAGTAGTCATATGATGCCACCGATCGAGTATTACACCTGAAGGCTTTTCTAATGTGGTTGTAGTCATATCATTTTACTTATGAGGGCTTATACACATAGATTGTACTTATATAGGGGTATTCATATCATGCCACTAATTGAGACTTACACTCTTAGGATTACCTTATATGGGGACAATCATATCAAGACACTGATTGGGGATTACACCTTGAGGTTACCCTAATTTACTCACTGGACAAGGATATCATATCCTGGGGCATCTTCTTGACATGACTTGATTTTATGTCTGACATGTTTTGATTTTCTGTCTGATAGGTCTGAGGAAATATGGAAATGTACTACATTCATAGAATACATTTCCAAGGGAAATTTCACAATCTAGTTGACATGTTTTAAGTATGTTGCATAATCTAAATGGAATATTTGGGGACCATCACATGATCAAGGCTGACATGTCTAATGGGCATCACATGATTTGGCTGACTTATCTGGAGGGTGTCTAAGGAGAAAGATGACTTGTCCGAAGGACATCACACGACCTAGGTGGATATGCATAGAGGGTGCCACATGTCCTGAATAACTTTTCTAGATGACATCAGATGATCCAGGATGACATGTCACTATGTCACTGTGAGACTTAGCTGACTTGTCCTAGTGTTTCCACATAACATGGGTGGCATATTTGGGGGACATCATAAGGTTTTGTTTGGAAATACCAAATTAATTTTTAAGACTTGGATTTAATTCTTTGAGGGTGTTTTATAATATTCTTGACATGTCCACATGAATTATCATTATCCAAATAGTTTGTCGAGGGAGTGTACAATGATTTGAGCGACATATCCCAGTGATTTTTTATGATATGGATGAGTCTTGATAAGTTCATAAGGATTAACATATATGTTCATTGCAAAATTATCATACATTATAGTCTTTTATCCATATTTTATTGCATATATGCCTTAGGTTTGTCTAGAGTTAGCTTATTTTATGTTTTGTGGGACCTGGATGACATACACGATGTTCTTTACATAATCTATTTAATAAAACATAAGTCCTTGTTGTGATCTTATGTCATCAAATGAAGTGAATATGAAAACATTGTGATCCCTTAGGATATTTCCCAGATTTCACATGGTGGAAAACATTTTTGAGGACATGATTGGTTTCTCTGAGAAATCCACTCCTTTGACCTCATGTGTAAATGGCCAAGGATGCGAGTAGTTTTTTTGTGATGGGGGGTGTTACATTCATCACCACCCCTATTTTTTGGTATCTTGTGAAGCACATATCTCATATATTTAGGATTGATTTGGTGGATGTTTTTTTACACACTTCATATGATCTTAACGTGGGTTATTTGAGGGAATCCCATGATGATAATTGACCATGGGAATTTCATAACTTTCTCAATATTATTGGACCTAGAATGATCAAAGATATTTCACCTGACCATGTGGACATATAATGGTGATTCCACAAGGATAGAAAAAAATGTATAGGCATTCACATGATCATCATTCCTTTAGAAAAGATTTAATGCGATTGAAAGAAACTTGGCTGGGATCTTCCTCAAGACAAAGTTAGATTTCTTGGGGGACATTGAAAGAACACGATTCTTGTCTCGAGGGATTCCTTAAGACCATGATTTCATGTTTATTGGGTCCTTTATGGGATCAACAATGATCTTCATAGGTGCATGACCCCATTCATATGATGATCAACATATCTTCTTTCGGCAAGAAGCTTCCATATTTTCCCATTTTATTCCCTTCAATAGTTTTCAAGGGTAAGAATCTCATGGGTTTGTGTTAGAGTTGACAAATACAATCACTCTCCCAACCTATGATGCATTTTCTAACTAATAATGGGACTTGTGGCGATATGTGAGCATTTTCACGGACAAACCATCTATTTGTCTATGGATTCAAAGGGTGGGCGTAGAGTTAGGTGGATATGTTAAAAACCCTAATAACGATGAAGGTGACATGTCAACGTGATCTTGTTCTATAAGGTGGAAATGTATTAAAGTACTTTGTGAGGTATTTATGATAGTACAATTGCATCATAACAAGATCAATTACCACATAAGGTCTCCACCTTCTAAATAATATATGCTTTATTTTAGAAGTTTTTTTGTGGACTTTATGAACTGATTGTACATGAGGGTGCCACATGATCAATATGAGATCGTGATGGTAGGTGTTCCTTGTCCTATCCGGTCACACTCTTTATCCATGGTGCATCATGTGATCAGTGTTGGATCTCATGATAGAGTTAAAGCATTTTCTTAGTAAATATTAATGTGGATAAAAGAGGGCATCAGATGATGAATGTTGGTTCTCACAACGATGTGAGATCACTTTAACATACAACATCTATGATTTTATTTGATGCGTCATGTGTTAAATGATGGATCTCATGATAGAGTGTAGATATTATCATGGTAATTCACTCTTATTTTATACGATGTGTCAGATTTCCATGTTTGTATGGTTTCAGAGCATGACCGAGGATGATTTCACGTTAGGGACGCATGCCAAATGGTGCATGGATAGTGTGGAAATCCATCAAATGAATTTCACATAACCCAACCCCATGACACATGTACATGGAATGTTTATCCTACTCACATGATGATATCAATCATGACATGGTTCTTCACATGTACACATGAATATTGCCTTTTTTTCATTGTGGACTTCAATTGGACCGATAGAGTGCATTGATTATTGAATGTTATTTATTCTTGGATTTATTAATGCATCAAATAAATCTTTATATATTGATCATACCCAGACGTCAATATAGTTTCCACAATTCCATTCATAAAAGGTTATGAATTAATTCACTCTCCTCTATTAAGGTAGGCCCCTAAGATGAACATGCCTCTCCATGTGATCATAGCTGTGTATATTGCTGAGACTTTAGTTTTATCATTACAATAGAAAAAATACCTTATTGTATCAAAATCCATCACATGATAGTTAATGTGTTGCCTCATCCCTTTTTAGGACTAGGTACACGAAGCCTCAACATTTCATTTGAATTATTTTACGAAGGAATATTATATAGTCTCACCTCTTTGTGTGAATATTTGTCCAATGGAATTCTAAAATATTCTTTTTTGTATAAACCTTTTGTGGGAATGAAATAATTTATTTTGTGAGTAGAATGTGAGCCCTATTTATTTTTGACTAGAGGAAGACCCCAAATATTCATCTCCCTCAATTATTTGTTGATGAAGTATCACACTACCTTTTCTCATAAGATAAAGGTTGTGTGTCTAATAAATATGTTCCACCATTTATCACCCCAAATGTATATAGAATGAGATATGAAAATAATTCCACTTCAAGAGATATCTTCAAAACATGAAAGATTTTTTCCATTCTCAATGTGACACATATTTTTTTAATGATATCATAACATCATAGAGGATTTAAATTATCACAGGATCTAAATTGGGAGTTCCATTCATGTTCTATAGATCTTACTTACGGACAGTTTATATCTAAAACTCAATATTTGATCAGGTATTACTACTCATTTAATATATATGGGCATACTTGTGACCTCACAAAGACCTCAAATGAATGCTATATTTTTTAGTTTAGATTACATGTTTTATTTTACTGTTTGTATTGACATTTCATGTATGGATATTAGAAATATGTTTATCAATGGAAAATGCTTGTTGGGCATGGAAATTATTTTCTATAAATACTATAAGAAATATGTGAATCAAGCTAGGTGAGCATGGAGTTCCTCTTCCTCACAAGATATATGCTCACACACGAGTAGGATATCTAAGATTATGGCCACATACTACATTTTTCACACTTTGATCCCATCCACATACCATATTTCTAGCATCACATGTCCACATGTAGGCCTTGAATGATCTCAAAAGCTTCATATTTTCATGTCAATCTGATCTGTATCACGGGATCCATAAATTCTTCATGATATATAATATTATAATTATAGATCTATGTAAGAACCTAAAATCCATGATGTAAGAGATTTCATGACCTAATATGATCACATTGTTTCACCACTACTCTCTTGATATACACAGTTTATTCCTCTCTTCATTTGATGTCATATCAGGTATGTGGTAATCATATGATAGTGTCTCATATGGACATGTCAAAAAAAGGAGATTTAATGCAAGAAGGATCATTCTCTCAAGGTCCAGTTGGTTTGTGGTATCTACTCTAAGCACAATAGGTACATCGAAACTCTTATACCATGATGTTTTAGAAGAAAATGTGTGATTTAACTTATCCATGATGCGATATTAACCATTAGAATCATTTTCACATGTCATTATGGATTATTATATGCGAAAAAATAATCATATGTCACCAGAAATGTAAATGTGTGCGACACAAATTTAGTGGTGTCGAAAAATTCCCCTTAGAAGTGGATTCATTCAAAATGAAAAGAAATGAATTATAGGGTAAATATAAACCACATTACCATATAATTGAATAATTATGGATTCTCCTTATTTTGAACACTATCAATGAATAGATCATCAGAAAATTATATGTCATTATCCATTTTCATTCATATATGATGTGCGTGATATTTCATTCATCTAATGTTTCATGGATCATAAATGATACCCATCCATTGTATAATATCCGGTAAACTGGAATTACTGGGATTGAATGTTTGAATCCCAATAGATTGATTTTGATAAATTCTTATGAATTACCTCTAATATGTGACTCCTTATTTATTTATCTTCTCCAGTTATGATGATATTAAATTATTCACAAAAGGATAATTTGGGTAGAATATATGTCCCATAGGGATATTTCTCTATCGTTTGTTAAAGTAAATAGACTTATTGAGCATAACTTGATTTTTTTCCTAAGGTAATATGGTGGGCCCTATAAGATTTATATCTCTTTATTTTATATTACCCTATTTTCTTCCTATGATTTACATAGGGGAAGGTTTTCTGTGATTTGTCTTGGATTTTTTTAAAGATACCCTCTTACAGGTTTTTTGACCCGATAGTTTTTGTTCCCTTTTCTGGTCTTTGAAACCAAAACATTGTTGTGTTATAGATTGTGGACTTCTATCATAGACCTTTCAGTTATATAGTTTAGGTTATTTTATTTTATACATTTTTTGATACAATTTTTTGTATCCTATATCAAACCTTCTATTTTTAGACTTGGGTCTTCTAACTTGGACCTTTTATTTATATAGTTTTAGGTATTTTGGATGGGACCTTGAGAATCTATGCTGTTTAAAGTCATACTTCTTGGAATTTAATTATTAATAAAAAATTTGTGGTAGAAAAATATGGGATGACCCAAAACACCATAAGGTTCTGGGTTCTATCGTGGTGTTTCCCTGGCTCGCAAGGATTGGAGTTCCTTTCTTACAAGGAGGAAATTCCTTTAAATAGTAGGTCAATGAGCTTATGTGTTGGAAAAATTGTCAAATAGATGAGTATATACTCTTTTTGAAGGCCCATGGATGATTTATGCGATTAATATTGGTTATTGGAAAAAATATTAGGGAAAATTAATCCAGTGATATAGTTGAAATATAGGTTTCACAATTCATGTTTCTTGGATTATAAATTGATGAATCATGTAGTGGGGCCTTTATTCCAGGGGTGATCCAAAAAACTATAGTTTTTGAATCCTTCTATAGTGTCATAGAGGCTCACTAGGATTGGAGTTATTTTCTTATAATGTGGAGATTCCTCTAATTAGTAGGTAAAATCCCTTCTACATGAGTCCGTATGTATTACATGCAGGGTCAAGTAGTGTTGATCCTCACTCTTTTCCAAGGGCCTTGAAATATTTAATAAGGATAAAATGTATGCTCAATGAATCAAGGTATAGATAAAATAACTATCTAGGAAGGTTTTTTCCCTTATGAAAATTTAGCTTTTAATTATAGATCCCAGTCCCTACTCCATATGGTTTTGATTTATGAGGTGTGGCCCATTAAAAGGATTGGGAATTGAGAGTTACATTCCTTCTCTATAAAAGAGTATAAAACATGATTCCGTAACATCGAGGATATTGAATATTCTTGAATAGTCTATTTATGGGGATTATAAATCATGGTCCCAAAATATATGAGTTAACTAGAGGTGGGAATATGTTGGTACATGTCATCCATTGGAAATGGTGCGAGCCTTTAATGTTCTATGTGGTCAAGACAACAACTCCTTGATTTAAGGGTGTCCTTACAAGGATATGGTGGCCTATTTGGAAAAGCACGTATTTTTTTCTAGTCTTATAAGTGGAAGAGCTAATAGAAAAGAATATGATGGTCCATGGTGTTCTAAGAAAATGATATCAACTCATGGAAATAATTGTGTTAGATAAGAGTTCAAATACACAAAGGTTGTTCATGAAAAATGTAATATTCAAGAAGGGTTTTGCATCCTAAAATTTATGTGTCCACTTAACACACATGTTATCCTAAAGAAGAGATATAAAAAATCAAAACTGAAAATCTTCCTAGAAAATGGTATCTGTTAACCATATCTAGGGTTTTACTAGGGTTAAAAAGTAGTCCCCGTGAGCCTTATTCCTTATTTATTTATGACATTATTTTTCATGAACTCTAGAGTTGAAGGGATTAGTGAATGAAGACATGAATTTTTCATTGGATGCCCTTTCTGATTTTCAACATAACATGTTTCATGTTTTTTTACAAGTAGTTTAGTGTCTTACAGTCTAGACCATCAAAGGCTAGTGTTTAAGGTTATACAATTTTCAGCAATGTGAATTCATTTTAAGGTCATGAGTCATAATTACAAAGTATGAGGAGAATGTCATAAAATATACTAATTAGGATAATCGGGGTCAAGATTATTTCAAAATCCTTATGATCTGAATATAAAAATGTTGTAAATCATGACTCGAGGTTACCTAGTCATGGGTGGTGATACAAACCAATCCCATAAGTGATGGACAAGAATACCATCAGAGACTAGTTCTACCACGGTGAAATTTTGATCAAAATTTTCATAAGCCCATTTATATAGGGACAATATGTATTTTTTTGGTATATATGATCCATTATTAATCAGTATCAAGGTAAAAAAGGTGATCTATTTTCATTTCCAAGGGATTTAAAAGGTTTTTGGTAACCTGAGGTGCTCAAGTCATGAAGTGCAATTTATGAATTATGGTTCTTAAAAGATGATAGAATAACCCCATACTCTTATTGATAGAGGCAAGGCTCTTGTGAGATATTGATAAGGGATGATAATGGGTTATGGAAATCACAATTTGACATAGGTTAGCATGGAATTATTTTTCTTGTAGTTTTAATTTCATGAGACCAAGAAATTTTCATTTTAGTTTAACATCATGTTGTGAAGAATTATTTGTTTCCTTGCATTTTAACATCATATGGAAAGGATGTGTGAATAAACTTGAAAAAGTGAAAATTATATATTAAATTCATAATAAATATGTATACATATCTGAATCATAATATGTAGACCTTCTTATGAAGATCTATCATGTGCACAAGAAAGCGGTATGCATATCTGACTCATACGTAGGTAAAATGATCTTGTATAACATGACCCTTATGCTTTTGGACATGAATTTTTTTCATTGTTTATTGTAGATAGACAAAATATTATAGATAAAGGAATCACTACATATCATGTGAGGGCATGAATAAAGACACAAGTAGTTTTTAATGAGAAAATCTATATGTAGGTTTTACATGTACGTAGAGGGGAGAATTGTTCACATTGATTACTAAAGATAGACCCACGATTGGAGATCTTGGTGTTTCTAAATATCGTCTAATGAAAGAAATCAAGAATAAAAATAGTTATTAAGAAACGATGTAGTTTAACATCATGCATCAAGGACGTAGGCTCCCCAACATCAAATGGGGATGTTGTGGTTAGTCCTAGGAATGGAGGTATGGGCATCACTATGTATCCAATAGTGGTAAGAATCAAGAAAAATGTAGTTATATTATGGGAAACACTCCATATAGGTCTGACCTATATGTTGAGGGTGGTATTTCTACAATTGATTATTGTTTTTGGACCCAATAGAGGAGATCTGAGCATCACTACATATCCTTTGATAATAGTAATCAAGCCAAACTTAGTTCTTGATTGGATGTGTGGTGGGTGACCAACACCAAGGATAGTGATCCTCTTGGGGGAGGTCTATGGTAAATCAGAGTGTTATGTCATGAAACATTCATTAAACATGTAGTTTAATGTCACTTGGTGAGGACTCATTGTGTACCTTTTAAGGTTGTTCATTCAAGACCATGACAACCCCGATCACGAGCTAATATGTCTCGATCACATAGTAATTCCCTACCAAAATTCTTAAGCTCACATTATCCATGATCGGTGTGAGAATCAAGGAATGGTAACTATTCCATTCACGATGTGGTGGAAGTTAGATAAAGGAAAAGGGGAATTTGGTATCATGAGGTGGCTGGGCCAAGTTATAGAATCAATTAATCCCTATATATCCCATTGGAATGAGAATTGAGTTGTACATAATTCTAAAAAACTATAAAGTTTAGTGTCATATAGAGAGGAAATCAGCAGTGCATTATAATGTCATGTAGTAAGGACAAATATAAAATTACATGAAATAAGAAAAAAGTTTTGACTAGGACTTGAATGGAGGTTTGGGTGTGAGTACGTATCATGTGATGGAAGGAAACTATCCACACAAAGTTCTTGGAAACTGGTGTCTTATAGTGAGGACACCATCTAGGCAGTTTAACATCTTACGATAAGGAAAAGGGTCAATAGACATGTAAGACAAGTAATATTGTATCTAGGACTATGAATAAAGGTATGGGTGTTAATACACATCTTTTAATGTATGTATTCAAGCTACACATAGTTATTAGATGAATAGATTCCTATTTGGATGTGACTCTAATACATGGACTAAGGAACATCATTTTTCATTCACATAGATCTTTCTCATGGGCGGTGAATCCCTTTTGGGATGGATCATCCCATGAAGTTTAACATTATGTGGTGAGGAAACCTACCATATAGTTTTCTGTCATATGTTAAGGACATTTTCCATGCATCATATCATATTGAGGTTAGGACATGTTCTGCATAATTGAACGCCATTCGGTCAAGATGTGTTCTGTATAGTTTATTTTCATATGGTCAAGACATATTCTAAACAATTTATTTTCATGTGGTTAAGTTATGTTATGTATAATTTATTTTCATGTGATAAAAACACAATTCATAAAATTTAATATCCTGAGTCCATGAAAAATATAATGATTGACGTCATCTATATAATGTATTTCTTAAGAAACCATTCATTGGTGGTGGTGTGGCACATTCCCTATCTATCATGTACATGGTGTAATATCCATTGTGATAAACCTTATGTTCGATATAAGTACCTTCCTATTTGGGTTCTATATTTGGAGGATTCATTCCTCATATCATTGGTGTCTTGATATCCTATACTAGTTCTCCTAGAATGATCAAATATAAAAAAGGCCTTTTACTGAAGGCACATGTTATTTGATTATAATAGACTTTGAGGTTGTGAAATGTATGAAATGTTTCCTCATAAAGACACTCAAATTCATCCAACCACTTTTTCTGTGGATCATCAACTAATAGTTTTCCAAATATGGCTATTCCAAGTGATGGAAATCATAATTCTATGGGTAACACTACCTCAATTCTATAAACCAATGAATATGGAGTTGTCTGTGTAGTAGTAAATGTGATGGAATAGTAGTCCCATAAATCATTGAGGTTCTTTTTTAGCAATTCTTTCTTTTCCTTATTAACCATATTCAAGTGTATATTATATAGAGACGTTTTTATGGACTATATCTATTAATTTTCCATGACATGATAGCACGATGAATGATTGAAGTCACTGGTGCACTCGTGGTGAAATTTATTCAAACTTTTAGTACGTAAGTGGGTTCTATTTTCCATCAACATATTGTGATGGGATATAAACATGGTGATTATATGGTACTTGATGAAGTTGATGACACTATTCATCCTAAATTCCTTAAGGGGTATTTCCTAATCCCATTTGGAAGAGAATTTATTAGCTATAAGGATGTACATAAACTGCTTAGTTGTGGCTGGGGGATATGACCCCCCAAAAATTATTCATTATATGAAAGACGACTATGAATATCTATCCATATATAGAAATCCCAGGGCTTTATGGATAATTATCTCATTGATCTTGAATTCATAAAAATTCTTGGTGAGTTCAACATAGTCATGTATAATGGGTTTTTATAGTAACCTGGCCTCCTGATTTGGTGGGAGTGCCTGGTACCAGACTGATGAGTGCCTCAGGAGAATACATGGAATTCCTCCAATATAGTGGGAATATCTCCTTATTCTATGAATTTGGGGAGGATTCTATCAAATCGTTTCTTGTAGAGGTATTTATTATCATTTGGACTATTCTGCATAGTAATGTGGTCTACTTTGGTATGAATTTGTTCCCTTACCACTCGGTCTTTTGGAAGAGTCCCATTTTGGAGATAATCAAATTTGGATCCATCCATCAAAGGTTTGATATCAGTTAATTATGATATGAGGTGGTGCTGACATGATTGATTTCTTCCATGTCACAGTTGATGATTGATGAGACCATTCGTTGGTGTGTGATGTGAATGATTACTTACTTCTTATTAGGGTCGTCCATGACTATGGCTACATCGGCCAATGCACCAGCATGAGCATTCCATGATAGGGGAACATGATGAAATGTGGGATAAAAAGAGAACTCCACCATTATTCCTCCATCATATCTAACAGGGGGTAGTTATTCCTTTTAGATGGAATATTCTATATTGAAATTCATCATCACTAGTTCCAAATCCACTTTGATGTTTATATAGACAATTTGTAGCTATGGGGATAGTTTCAAGATAGCTATGAAGGATAAGTATTCTTCATCATTAATGATAAAACTTTTGGAAATTTAGAAAGAGTAGGGGAAAATGGGTTTTCTAGAGAAACAAATACAATCCCTGAGCCAACCCAATAGAGTTTTGGGTTTTCTAGTCTCTTTCCAATAGGAATTTGGAAGGCACTGTCAAAATACATCTCCCATTCCCGGGGAGTGTCATGGGTATAGAAAATCTCATCGTTCAAAGGTTTAGTGTCCATTATTTTACTTTTCAGGGTAGCATGTTTGATGAGGAAATCATTAAGGACTTTCCCTTTCTCTAACTTCTATGAAAAAAATGAATGTCAGACTATTAGATAATGGACAACCATAATAAAAAACCCCATATCAACATGGGACAACCATGTATGTAGTTGAGTGGGTTAATAAGAGATAACATGTGGACATCGTTGTGATGAAATTAATACCTCAAAATTTTCACTCTAAAGATGAGTCCAATGCAGTTCTTCTCAGTATAAAAATATCAATACTCAGTTCCTAGCATCATTCAGTTGAGGTGGTAGAGTTTTTTCTCATTCCTTGTATCATTTTTCTATTCGAGGAGAGTTCTAAGTGATCATTCCATGGAGGAAACATATAAGATGATTATATTTCCTTCCACTAGTAGCATCAGGATCGGTGGTTACAAAAAGTACTGCTTGAGAATATCTAAGGCTTCTTAGGACTCCCCATCCTATCGATAAGTAATTCAATTCATCATTATCTTGGTTAGGGGAGATATTTTTTGGCGAGGTTAGCTGTGAAATTCTAAATGTAGGATAGGTTCTCTTTAAGACCTATTAGTCCTTTGAGATTTTGAGGGGTAAAAATTACCAAGATTGTACTGTTTTTTCATGGTTGACCTCAATGCCATGGTTGAGTAGTAAAAAGAAAGGAACTTCCATAATGTCACCCCAAAATAGCATTTTAGTGATTTCATATTTAGACTATGTTACCAAAAATTTTCAAAGAGTATTTTTATATATGTGAAGTGATCACACCTCTATCGAGATTTTACCAACATGTATTTGACTTAACATTCATTCATTAATTATAAGAAGGGTTCAAAGATATGACGCATGGTGCATTGATATGTTGTGCCAATGTTATTTAATCTCAAGGGAATTGACTGATTGAATAATATCCCATGGTTTTTTCTGAAGGCTGTGGCTTCCTCATCTTATGGGGCCATATTTTTTTGTTGTACCCCGAGAACCCCTCCTTGAAGGATATGGATTTGAATCTAGTAGTTTCATCAATAAAGAGTTACGTGATATATAATGGGAAGTATTCCTTTGAGAAGTGTCAATTAAGATCTCTAAAATCTATGTCGGCCCTAATCAACCCATTTTTTTCTTGATAGGTTTGATATTTGTGTACCATCTTGGGTATTAAACTTCACGGAAAAAGTTATCTTTGATCAATATTTTTATTTCCACCATGGAATTTTGTAGAATGATAGGGGTACATCCTCTTGGATGACTAGTTGAAACCATAATGGTCATTGGGTTGGCCGGGATGGTGCATAGATAGATCTGGATTCATTCTAGGTATTTTTGTTTAATGCTAAGAAAGAACATATTGATGTTTCTTTAGAAATGCAGTCACATCTCTTGATCCTTGAGAGGCATTAAAGAACTAATCAGTACAAGACACATGTCTTCTTCTATTCCTAGAATCACCTACTTGATCTCATCAATGGGGGTGGATATGCCATCCTAAAATACTAGAGGGGTGTTCATGCGATCATCCTATTCTTATTACACTTATTAGTATGAAGAGTAATTTGTAGATGAATTTAGAAATCTAGGGGGGGTATCTTTAACTTTTTGGGTGAGACAGTCCATGGGAAGAGAGATTGTCATCCCCTACCATCAGATTCATTGAATAGATATTCTAGTGTAAATTTTATATTACACTACTTCTAGGGATAAAAGGATCTTAGACATATAGGATTAAGTCTACAAACTCAACTATATTTATGGGTAACATATAATCATTTTCAAGCATACTCTAAGAATTTCCAGTGGTAGTAACCAATCCATAAGGGGATGAAACCTATATATATTCATACACAATTAGTAGTTTTAATTAATTTTTATGGAATAAATCCTTAGTATATGCAGATTCACAATTCTTAATGGGTTAATTCTCACCATATAGTGTACTGAACTTTCTATCAATGGGGTATTCCAAACAATGGTGGAATTTTAAAGGTACCACAGAGTGGTTATGATTTCAGGTCCTTCCGAGTAGGACATTGTATGTGGTTTCTTATTGAATAACCATAAACTCAATGTTATATTTAAGATCCCCACAATTGCTTTTGGATCTTGATATTCTCAAGTGGTCTTTTCACATGCATATCAGACACCTGAATGGTCACCTTTGTGGAAGATAAGTCCCCTCCCATATATCCCAAAATTCAAAGCGTTCAAATTTGAATGAGGTTGATCCTCGAACCATTATCAATCAGAACAATTGGGACGTTAAAATTTTTGAGTTTTGCTGAAACATATACAGTTCTGATGTGTCCCTAGATGATTTCTTCCTAATCATACTCTATGAATGATATGGGGACTTAAACTTTATATTGAATGGTATACACTCAAAAATAAAATATTGAATGACTTTTGTCTAAAAATGTTGTGGGATTTAAAGGGATTCAATGAGTGAATCCCTATGTTCATTTGAAATAAAGAGTGCATACACAGTTGAGAGTTTGGATGAAAAATATTCCAGCTATTTTGGAATATAATAATTTTTTGCTAGAGGAAAATTCTTCCAAAGGCGGGGTTTCTCATTATTATATAGTTCAAGAGTTGGAACATATGAAGTAGATAGGTTGGGTGCTTGTGTAGAGGTTGAGGGATCATCCTCTTCCAGTGGAAATGGTTGTTCCATCCTTCCATGTTACCTATGATGATCTAATAATCACATCCCTCATTAGGTGGTCACATAAGAATATTGGGGACATATGACCTTTGGATGGTTCTAGGAAACCACCATGTATATTATGGAATTTATGGAGTTATTTCCTATTATTTTCATCTATATATAAACTCTATGGGGGAATCAATGGAATATTAGGCCTGAACATGCACCTACTGTCCCCTATGTATTTGGTTCCCATTCATGTGACCACCTATTCCCTGACCAAAGATGGGGAACTCATACTCAGAGGAAAATTCATCATTGGAGAAGCGGTTTACCCAATGTATCATATTAACTGAAGAAAATATGATCTCTTCATTCCATTATTTTTATTTTTCATGGGGTGGTGCTTGTGCTTTAGATGCTGAAGGGAAGAACTCTACTAGAGTCAGATATTACATCAAAGCAAAATATGACTATTACTCTTTTATCTCCTACCATGGGAGATGGTCACATCCCCCTTCAGGTGGTGTTTTTTATGTCACCTACCTAGGTTATGGAACTGTTCTGGGTATGATATATGTGCTCTCATGATGGAATGATCTTGTTCAATTGTCCTTTGACACATCCAGTTATTATAATTTTTACCATTCCTATATGAAACTTTTTTCAAGTCACAGTCTTCTTCGTACTGGGAAATGGTTTTGTACATCCCCTATGCCAGGAAATTATCCAATATAAGCTTTCTAGAATCAAACATTCTTCATAGGATATATATTAAGATGAAACAATCTTAGATGTTGTGACCCAGAATTATATTGAATAGAAAGTAGTCAGGATGATCAATGAGGTTGACCTCATTAGGATTCTTATGCTGTGGAATATTGAATAGATTATTTTCCACAAATACGTGAAAATTACCAGGGACATGGTAGTTTTAGAAGGAGTATGATTTATTAATCAATTCCAAAAATCACGAGAGACCCTGATCTCTTTTTTCATCCTTATAAGAGGGATTTATTTATTTCTACCTTTCAATGGGAGGAACTAGGTGACTTGGGACCTTCCTTGGTGATTGAATAATCACTTCCATTGGTTATAGGGTAACAAAAATAGACTTCGTCTTGCCTATAATTTTCCCATGAACTAAGGGAATAAGTTGAGACTTCGCTCGATACCATTAAATGGAAGCTTACAAACACTGTTCCTTTTATGAAAACTCATGGAATCCACCTAGATATTTTATTTTGATCAGTGTTTTTTTCAGCTCATCCTATATATTTTTGGCATACATCTCAATTAATTTCTCCTTAGAGTGTGGGATTCTAAGTGAAATGGTTAAACCTTTCCATCTAGAAATTAAGTCATTCACCCTGTCATTTTCCTGCTGGTTGTAGTTATTAAGTTTTTTAATTGGGATTTTCCTCAGTATGGAGCTTATAATGACCCAAACTTTTGAATAACATTTTGTTTCTAAATATTTTGTATTTTATTGTGTCATTATCAATAAAACATATAATTGGAATGTAACCATCATGTTTTGACCATTACATGACCATTGGAAACCATAATAAATTCTAATTTTATAATCATTTTTTATAAATAGAAATTAAAATAGATAATTAATGTAAAAATGAAGAGTCAATGGCCTCATCCAATAGACCCGATTCATATGAATCCCATTTTTTGATGCTTGGGAAGGAGGTAGGGTCATTGGTATTTTCTTTGGACCAATCCCAAGATGATCTTCAATGTATTAAGCTTGAACGAAATATCTTACAGGATAAGTTCAAGTTGATAGAAATCACCACTCAGGCATTGTTTTCTGAGCCGCCCCAAGATTCTATCCCCATTTCAAACCTCACTCTTAGGTCCTATGAATTTGTTATTAGGGATTTACCTAATGAGGACTTAGTTAGTTTATGTTATCCAATGGTATAAATAAAATTCTTATTTCTTATTATGGTAAAACAACCATCATTTTTGAATTTCAAATGTCAAAATTAATCTTGGTTGAATTCTTCGAATTTTTTATGAAGTTCCATATTATTACTAAATATTGAAAAAAGAGTATTTTAAAATAATTTTTATACTTTAAATAATTGTTATTGTGAAATGATTTTCGAAGAACGGACATACTTGGTTTTGATCAGTATGAAATTTAGAGTACAATAAGATCATCTTAATTTTTGGTGAATAGTTACTTATGAATTGTAATATTACCCTTATGAATAGTAATATGACCAATTTAACTGTAACGTCGCATAATTAATTACAAATTTAATTTAGGCATCTGGAATGGTATTGTGATATAAAAGATTAATTAAATTGTTATTTAATTTATTAGTTAAGTATTAGTATTTATTCAAGTAAATAGTGATTTTAATTAAAAATTAAATAGATCATATTTATAAAATTATTTTCCTAAAATGGATTTCATTTTTGAATTAACAACATTTATATTAGGTTAGGGTGAATTTATGATATTTTTATAAAATATTTTTTTTCAGGGAATACTGGAAATACAATTTTTGAGTTTTCAGTGTGTTTTATGAAATCACAATGATGTAATATGTACATTAAATAGATTTTATACTCATGTCGATTAAAATATTATATGAGGTGTCCCAGGTGGCCAATAAAATTGGGAAATACACTAGGAAAGCCCCTTGTTTTTGAAATACCACCGATGTGGTGTCCTAAAAAATTATTAAAAAACTACCTCTCTTTAACTATAAATACCAAGCCATTTATTCATTTCCATTCATTCAACAATATTTTAACTAGATACTTTGATAGTATAACCTCAAAATAAGTCCTTCCAAGATGTCCTAAAGCACTCAAGGTCCTGATCCAACAGTTTTAGAAGTTACTCTTCAAGGTAAGGGAATTCCCAACTTCTTTTTCCTTTTAGGTTCTCTTTTATGTGGTATGTCTTTCAAATTTCCATACTATTGTATTATTTCTATTTTATTATGTAGCTATACTATATTATGAGTTATTTATTAATGGGTTACCCCTATACCCTCTCTCTTTAATGTTTTATAAAACCATGTTTCAATCCCATTATGCTGTAGAATTTTGGTCTCAAGATCACTTTGTTTTTGTCAAGAAATTATTTTATTTTCATTATTTGAATACCCAAAGCACTTTTATTTACTAGGGTATTAATCAAGACATAAAACATATTTATTTGGTTCTAAAAATGACATACATTAAACCCTCATTCTTTTTCCATGGGTTATAAATGACATAATGATAATTTTAAGCACTTTTTAAAATGCTATGATTTTTATATAAAGCCCGTTTCCTTTATTCTCTCTAGGATATTTATGAAAAAATTTATTATGATCTATTTGGATCACATGGAAATTATGAAATATTAAGGGTTCTACGAAATATAACTCTAATGCATTGGGTATGGAAATAAATCTTGAGAGATGACAAGTTTTACGATAACTTAGTGAATAACCTTGGTAATTTTTATGACACCTTGGGGATAGACCTTCGTGATATGCTTATGAATGTATAAATTAATTGTTATATCCACTGTAAAAAGTTATTATTAAAGTTATATTTATCATTATATGACTATTTCTCATGAATTTATAATATTTATACTTCTTCTTATTATATTCTCTCAAGCTCACGTGTAAACTGTTTTCCCTATTTTCCCTTACTAGAGATTATGCTCCCCCTTTTCATTGATGTATGTACCCAGGCTATGAGATGTAATAATTGTACATAGGATGAAAATTTCAAGAATCCTTTCATGTGGATTAAAATAATGTTTTATTTTGTCTTGTATTATGTTCGTTTTCTCCAGGACACTAGACTTTAAAGATCATCTATTTGTAAAATGTAATGAAAAGTAATGTAACAAAAACAAGGGGTTCCATAGTTGGTATCAGTGAATAGTTTAGTTATTTAAACAAATTAGGATATGAAAACATTAATAAGAATACTATATAAATGTTTTTATATAGTAAAATATCCTTGTATTTTGGTGAAATATTAAGTAAGTGGTTTCTGAACAATTAAATCCATATTTTGATACAAAAAAATTGATGTGTCTCTAGCACAGATGTATCTAGGGGTAAAACATGAAAGAACCAATTTTAGATAGACTCAAATGGGAACTAGTTCATGATAATGGACCTTGATACACTCATTTTATGACACTACCGGGGGATATTTTTGGTTAATCACATGATTTTTACATATCATTGTTAAGGATTTATAGAAAAATTTAATTGTTGTTAAAGAAAAAACTCTAAGATATTATGGAGTAGGGGTTTATCTGACCAATTATGCCTCCTCCGGGAGTAGCAGTTCAATTTTTGAAGAAGAATGATGGATTGATGTGATTGTGCATTAATTATAAAGAATTGAACATGATCATAATGAAGTAAAAATACCCTCTTCCAAGAATTGATGAATTATTTGAGCAGCTTCATGGGGCTCAGATCAACTCCAAGATTGATCTTTGATCTTGTAATTATCAATTGAGGGTGAAGAGAGAAGATATTCCAAAAACAAATTTCCGATCAAGATATATAAATTGTTTGATTTTTTCTATGACCCTCAGCTTGACTAATGTACCTTCTATTTTTATGGATTTGATGAATATAGTCATTAAGGACTACCTTGATAATTTTATTGTAGTTTTTTTTATGATATTATTATATAATCTAAAATTCATTAGGGGCATGAGGATCATCTAAGAGTTATTTTAAAAAATCTACGAAAGGATAGGATTATTTAAATGTTTAGTGAATGTGAATTTTGATTACAACAAGCTACTTTATTGGGGAACATTATCATTTGACCCTACAAAGATAACGTTTGTAGAGGATTGGCCTCATCCTACAATAAAAACTGAGATTCGTAGTTTCCTTGGTTTAACAGGATATTATAGAAGGTTTGTGATTTTTTTCATGTCTTTCTAATCTATTAACCATGTTAACTCAAAAGGGTTGAAATTCATCTGGACAAAGGAGTGTGAGGAAATTTTCCAAGAGCCAAAGAAGATATTGTTTATTGAACCTGTGTTAACTCTACCCTCAATCAGAGAAAGATTTTTTATTTTTATAGATGCATCTATGAAATGTCTTGGGTGTGTCCTTATAAAAAATGAAAAAGTCATTGCTTATGAATCTCAACAGTCAAATCCGCATGAGAAGAACTATCCTATATATTACTTGAATATGGATGCAGTTGTTTTCTCTCTAAAGATATCGAGGCACTATCTTTATTATAAGAAATATGATATATACATAGACCATCATAGTTTGATGTATATTTTCCGACAAAATGAATTGAACATGAGACATAGGAGGTTCATGGAATTTCATAAAGACTATGATTGTTAAATACATTTTCACCCTGTAAGAGCTAACGAAGTTTCTAATGCATTAAGTAGGAAAGACCCTTTTGTTATGGAAATGCTGAGGATTCCCGAAGTTCCCTTGATCAAAGACCTAGTAAAATTGGACATTTTAATTGTAAGGGAAGGTACATCATCAACCCAATCTAAAATGACTTCTCAACTGCCATTACTAGATAAGATCAAGAAACCTCAAAAATAAGATCCTTTGTTACTAAATATGTTTGAGGTTGTGAAGGGTTGGTGGTTTCCCGAGTTCAATTTTGACCAAGAAAGTGTAATAAATTTTATACAAGACTATGTGTTTCATATATTCAAAAAATAAAGAACAAGCTGATCGATGAATCTCATAACTTTACATTCTTTATACATCCTGGAAGCACAGAAATGTATAGGGACCTTCTTGATCATTATTGGTGGGATAATATTGAAAGGGATATTATCAATTATACTACAATGTTCCTGGTGTGTCATAAAGTGAAGGAATAGTGAAAAACTCTTAAATGGGTATTACAACCACTACCCATACCAGCCTTGAAGGGGGACAATATCACTATGGAATTTTTCACTGGTCTCCCAAAAACATACAAGGGAAACAATGTTATAAGGGTTATAGTGGATCATCTCACCAAGACTAACCATTTTATCCCTCTTCAGGAAGATTCCTCTCATGATAAAATTTACAGGATGTACGTGAAGGATGTGGTAATACTGCATAGAGTTCTAATATCTATTGTATCAGATTGTGATCTAAGGTTCTCATAAAAATTCTAGAGAAGTATTCAACATGATCTGTGGAATGAATTAAATTTTAGTATGGCCTATCACCCCAAAACTGATGGCCAATATGAAAGGAATATTCAGACACTCGAGGACATGATGAAAACATGCTCAATGTAATTTAAAGGTGGATCATATCAACATCTCCCATTAGTTGAGTTATCTTACAACATCAGATTCCACTTGAGCATTCAAATGGCACCCTATGAAGCTCTATATAAGAAGAAATTTCTAACTCCTACTTGTTGGGATGATGCTGGTGAGAGAAAGATTCTTGGGATGGATCTTGTACACGAGATGACAGAAAAGTTTCATGCTATCCAACGACAGATTAAGGTTACTCATAGTAGGAAGAGGTGATATGCTGAAAACCCTTGAAGGGACACAGAGTTTGATGTTGGTGATAGGGTATTCCATAGAATTTCACTTTGGAAGAGATTCATGATCTTTGGGACGATATGGAATCTCATCCCTAGGAACATTGGCTCTAATGAAATCCTTAATCATGCAAGAGCAGTGGCGTATCATCTTACACATCCTCCAAATATACCACAAGTTCATGATGTATTCCATGTATCGCTTTTGAGGAAGTTTATACCTGACCAATCACATGTACTAAATCTAGAGGAGATACAACTGGAACACAACCTCTATTATGAGGAGCAGCCGATAGAGATCTTGGATCGTAGGGACAAGGTTCTACACAACAAGGCTAACCACCTTGTTAAAGTATTTTGGAGGAACTACAAATATGAAGAAGCCATGTGGGAACCAAAGGAGACTATGTGGCCAGAGTACCCAGACCTTTTCAATTATGAGGGTACAAATTGAAATTTTGGGGAAGAAATTTCTTAAGGGGGGAGAGAGAATGCAACGACCCAAACTTTTGAATAATATTTGTTTTCCTGAAAATGTAACTTTTACTATGTCGTAATCAATAAAAAATAAAATTGAAATGTAACCATTGATTTTTGGACATTATATTACTATTGGTTAATAAGTCCCTTTGAAATCATAATACTTTTTAATTGTATAATATTTTTTTATAAATAGAAGTGATAAAGGATAATTAATATAGAAAGAAGAGTCGATGACCTCATCCAGCAGAGTCGGGCCATACGAGAACCATTTTTCAATGTTTGGGAAGGAGGTAGCATAACGGGAATTTTCTCTGGACCAATACCAAGCTGAGCTTCAACATGTTAAGATTGAATGAAATTTTCTACTGGAGAAGTTCATGTTGATAGAAATCATCACTCAGGAAATGTTGTCTGAAATGTCCCAAGATTATATCACCATTTCACACCATACTCTTTGGTCATATGAAAGTGTTATAAGGGGTTATGTAATGAGGCCTTAGTAACTTTGTGTAGTCCATATTTATAAATAAATTTTTTATTTCTTATTATAGTAAAATAACATTCATTTTTCAATTTAACTTTTCAAAACTAATCTATGTTGAATTTTTAGTATTTTTCTAAGAAGTTTCATATTATTGATAAATATTGAAAAAAATATTTGTTTAAAATCAATTTTATACTTAATAATTGATACTATGAAATGGTTTTCAAAAAATGGACATACATAGTTGTGATCCATAAGAAATTTAGTGTCCGATAAGATCAACTTAATTTTTAGTGAATAGTAACTTATGAAAAGAAATTTTACCCTTATGAATAGTAATATGAAAAATGGAATAGTAACCTCACCAAGGGAAGTATAAATGCAATTTAGGCACCATTAATGGTAATGTGAGATAATATTACAATAAAATAGCTATTTTGTAAATTATTAGTTATGTATTAGTATTTTTTCATGTAAATAGTGATTTTACTTAAAAATTAAATTTATAATATTTAAAAAATTGTTTTCATAAAATGGATTCATTTTGTGAATTTATAACATCTATATTAGGTTATGGTGAATTTATGATATTTTTATAAAATGTTTTGTTTTTCAGTGAATAGTAAAAATACAGTTTTTTGAGTTTTCAGTGTGTTTTTTGAAATCATAATGATGTAATATGTAATTTAAAATGATAGTAGACTCATGTGGATTAAAATTTTATGTCAGGTTTCCAAAGTGTCCTAAACCATGGCAAAATACCATGGTAAAGCCCATGGTTTTGAAAATACCACCGATGAGGTGTCCTTAGAAATTATTAAATAAATCCCTCTCTTTTACTAAAAATAACAAGCCATTCCTTCATTTATATTCATGCCAAAAATATTTTCCCTTGATTTTATGATATTATTACCTCTCAAGGAGTCCTATCAAGGTGTCTTAAATCCCCCATGGTCCCGATCCTAGAGTTTTAGAAGTTACTCTTCAAGGTAATAGAAATCCCAACTTTTTTTTCTTTCAAGTTCTCTTTTAAGTGGTATGTCTTTCAAATTTCCATAACATGTTCTTATTTCCATTTTATTCTACAAAAATAATATATTATGATTTTGTATGAATGGTTGTCCCCTATACACTCTCTATTTAATCTTTTATAAAACTATGTTTCATACCCATTATGCTGGAGAATTTTCGTCCCAAAATCACTCTCTTTTTATCAAGAAATTATTTTATTTTCTTTATGTGAATACCCAAACCTATTTATTCTATAGAGGTATTCATCTGTACATAAAAATTATTTATTTGGTATTGGAAATGACATAGATAAAACTCACATTCCCTTTCTGTGGTGTTTAAATGACATAATGATCATGTTTTAATCACTTTTTAAAATGCTATGATTTTGATATGAAACCCATTTCTTTTGTTATATATGGATAATTTATGAAATATTTGATTATGATATATGTGTATCATATGAAAATAGGTAAATAGTAGTGGTTCACCCTAATATCACTCGAATTCATTGGGTAAAGAAATTAATCTCTAGAGATGCCATGTTTTATGATACCTTGGTGAATAACCTTGGTAAAATTTATTACCCCTTCAGGATAGACCTTGGTGACATGCTTATGAATCTATAAATAAAATTTTGTAGCCAAATTTTAATGTTTTGATTCAATTTCTTTTTATAATTATATTCCTCTTTCTTATGACTTATGATATTACCTCAAGTCATTATTATATTCTCTCAAGCTCATATGTAATCTTTTTTCCCAATTTTCCTTTATTGGGGTTTATGGTCACCATTTCCTTCTATTTATGTCCCCATGTTATGAGATAAAGAAATTATACATAGGATAAAAAATTAAATAATACTTTTATATGGATTAAAACAATTTTTTATTTTTTCATGTTTTATTTACTGTTTCGCCAAGACACTATACTTAAAAGATCTGCTATTTGTAAAATATAATGAAAAGTAATGTGATAAAAATGAGGGATGGCATAAAGATGAATTTGTAAAATAATTTACAATTTAGGTCTTACCATTTTGAAATAGATTTTTCTAGAATACTATTATATAAGATAATGGATGGACCTATTAGAGTATGTACAAAAGGCCCCAGCTTGGTTGCCTCCTATTGATCTCAAGGGACTATCATCAGACCACATCGTGAAATAAAGTGAGTGAGATATAGTTATATGTCTCCAATTTTATCTAAGGTGGAGATTGTAGTATTTCCCAAATTGGGTTTTGAAAAGATTCTTCCAACCAATTTGGATATGGATTTCTATGAGGCTTCATAGGTGAACATCACCTCTTCTTGGCTTCCATTAGAGTATCTAGGGACTCGATGTCATTGAGAAGTTCTAGAGGTACAATTTTTTGAACTAGATCCCATATTTAGGGAGCATGCATGGCTTGATGAGTTTTACCCATTTTATTGTCCCTCTAATTATTGATCCACATGATGACTATATGATCACCCCGACAAGGGAGAGGCTGTTACTAAAATAGAGGGGTTTCATGATCATTTATAACTTCCACATTTATATAGACCTAATGTCTTGATATTGAACTAGTTTAATGCTCAAATTATGCTCTCATAGGTAGATAAAATCTTTCCTAATGTATGGGAGGAGGAATATTCACCTCTATCTAAGTACAATACGCATTGTGAATGTTCCCCTTAGTAGATCCATGTTGAGTTTTCTGAGAGTTTGTATCTCATTCTCATATTGTGCCATTGTTTCTTTCATTGAAGGAATTGTAGTTCTTCTAGGTGATGAGTGCGGTATGAAAAATTATTTCCAGTTATACTTAGTAATGTTATAATATACCAGTTTCAAATCAATATTCAAAGGTGTAGGTTTTGGATCCCCCCTGGTTTTGAATTCATGTAGGCTTAGTAGATTCATCTGAATACCCATCTGGGTTTATATTTTTTGTATTCCATTCCTCAAAGTTCACATCTTGATATACATTATTAGTGATGTTGATGGTGGTGAAATTCATCGAGGTGTATCGTGAAATGGTAGTCGTACCATTACTCTTGGTGCAAAAATATAATTCCAAGCCACTTAAATTAGGGTATCTTCCTAAATCCCTAACCATTTTGGTCCTTTATGGATTACAACCCTGGTGGGGTCTACTGAACATTTCTATATGTTACTCCTATATTGGCCCATGAATGGTTAACTTGAGGGAGTTTAGGATCATGTTTTCCAAATGGTCCCTGAAATAGATGAGGTTTATCTTGTAGCTTTCGGAATGGATGGGATGTTGACCTTTGATATTTATCTCCCAACATTAAAATAATTTATTATCTTTTTGGTGACAATAATGTTGAAAATTACCCTATCTTTTTGGATTGAGGACTATTAGGTTCCATAGTTAGCATTGGTTGATCCTATTGTAGAGGATCTGATGATTGCGGTTAAGGATTTGAAGATTCTTATGATAGAAATTGACATTTAAATTCCCCCGGCCCAGTGGTATAGGATTGTTCTAGAACCTTCATTGATTAACCCAAGACCCTCTGGGGGGATGATGAACCCATTGTTGGTTATTTAGTTAAGAATGAACCAAACCTAGGGGGGTGAGTTATTTTTGCTGTTGTTGCTGGTATGTCCTAGATCCTCTTAGGGATTAATGATCAGAGGAACAGAGTTGGTGGTATATATTCATATTGATTAGGGGGATGGGTTCACTTCTGTAAGTCTATTATAGAATTTGATACTATGATTCACTTGATTCGGCATTTCTATGATCATCTGTGATCTAGGTGTAATGAAATTCCATAATGGGATTAATTATTTATGGTAGGTTTTTGGGTTGATAGTAACTTTTGTTTTAATGTATGAAATGTGTTCTTGTTGCTTCGATGGACCCATTTCGATGACATTTTGGCTATCCTCCCTAAATGTTTAGAATGTATTGGAACTGTTAAATCTGGGGTCTTCAATTATAGTGAACAAATGGATCATGTGATACCAAATTCCCGTAATTTATTTTAAGGCTATAATATTATAGGATGTTGTCTCTATGGGGTTCTATGATTCCAGGGGTGAAGTGTTTTGTAAATCTCTATACTTTCCCTACATTTAAATAAAGATCCATGATTAAGCTTCAATGATTGGTTTCTAAATATATGTGATGCAATGTAGGGAAGTGTGTTGTAGATTTGCACAATGCATTTTTAGGTTTGAGTCCTGGGATATTGAGATATTAACCAGGTCTAGCCAAAAATAGAGTATCATGATGGTGTGAAAGTGACCCTTATATCGTTGATAAGTGAGGGGTCAAACCATGAGTTACTGATAAGTTTCCCTCATATTCTGGCTTTGATAAGGCATGAAAACCTTCTTTAGATCATCTAAAATCCCATAGTTGAAAGTAGAAAGGGGTTATAACATGATGGGGTGTTTTTTTCATTGTATTTATCTATATATCATTATTGGCATCCTCTTAAACAAAATTACATGCGTCTATCTGGTCAAACCATAGAAAGTGATTCTTGTGGTTTCATACTATCTAGAGTGGAGTTCTGATTGAAATTTAAGGGGAAATATATATATGGTTGACCATTATGTTTCTAGAATCTTTCTATATAAAGGTGTATGAGTTTTTAGAACCTCTATATATATAGCTGTCTGGGAAGGGGATGTATTCCATTGTTCGTGAGAGATATCACCATGGGGAGGTTGACCATGTATGATGTCAGGAGTACATTCCTTGTGATCCATCTCCACACAACAATGAGGAGGACTATCATTGTAATTAATGAATTATACTTCGTTTAAAGAGTGAAAAAACCATTTGGGTGTTGCGAATGTGTCTCAAAAACTACCAGGACATTAGAATTGAAAATATTAGGGATATGGGCCTCATTATGCATCGTGGAAATAATATTCTAACCCTCCTTTTGATATTATACAAGAATATTAGTCTAGTATATAACAGAATTCATAATATATTGAAAACCATTTTTTACTATAAAAGTATAACGATACTAATGATAAGCTACTATTGTATTGTAGTAAGATAATATAAAAGAAATATGAGGCTATCCCAAGTAATTTTCCACTCTCACTTCATGATCCTTAGTCATAATGGGGAACGATCCCGATATAGGACATTTTTAATATGCCACTAGTATTTTTGATCAGAGTGTGATCCTATCATAAGGAATTTTCCACTCAAACATGGTGAGACCTAGGTGGAATGAGAATATGAGCTCAATTAAAATATTTAATCCATGGAAGAGTTTGTTGAAGGTCCTTCAAAAAGGAATAAGTGATATGATCCTCCTCATGTATAGGATCAGAAGGATTCTAGTGCATTCATTCATTGATGAAAGTAGGGATATGATCATGGATTCTATGAGTGTATAGAATATGCAAAGAATAATCCCCAACATGAATATGATCTAGTCGCATGACATATGGAACTATCACATGGAGGGCCTCAGTCAGAATGGGGATATGAGCCCAATCCCGATCCTTTGGAGCATACTTATGATACTTTCTAATAGGAATATGAGCTTGTCTTTGGAAATGAACTGATATCATATAGTGAGACCCAACTAGAATTGGGATATTTTCATGATTATGGGTCCCAGTATTTTTGGATATGTATGTTTCCTTATCCTGAAGAATGCACTTCTACCACTTGGTGAGCCATGGTTGGAACAAGAATATAATACCAGTTTAGTGCTGCATCCTTTATTTTAATATACTGATAATCCTCCTATATAGAAGCAGGAATGTGTACTTTAATACGATAAACCAATCATTCATTCTGATCAGGGTCTCGTGCCACACATTCTATAGGTATTGGACAATGTACCTATCCATGAATCTATACCACAGACAAAAATATACTAGTGGATTTATTCATCTATTTTTAGAATGTAATGTACCTTTAGAAAAGTGTGAACAGAAATGTAAGCCTTCACATTTTCTGTCTCCATAATATACTATAAGATATCTTTAATTGAAGTAGGGATATGAGCTAAATTTTAACCACCTTGTGCCACCAGGATATGCTGATGGAATTATTGCATAGGGGTAGGATATGTGCCTCCCCCATGCTCTCTCTAGGAATATACTCAAAGAACTATTTCGAGTGAGTAGGGATATGATCCTTATCATTGGATAATACTAGAATATGCCAGTGGGCTTCATCAATGGATATAGGGATATGAGACCACTCTTGGTTATCCAATTTTTTCTATGCCCGATGTGTCTTACTTGTTTTATGTGCAAGTGTGTTAGAGGTGGAAATATTTTTCATAGGCCCCTCAACAGGTGACTGATGGGAACCATTGGGATAAATATGGCGACAGAGGTTGACAGGAGCCCTCCTCAACAACCCCTGAACTAGAAGGTAGTCATAGTTTACTCCTTGATCAACCATCATCAAATACTGATGGTGGTGGTGTTAGAGTGGGTTTCCTAAATCCAAAATATTTTTTACTTTATGATAACATATATTCATGGGTTTCTAATATTAATAATTTCCATCTCACATCATAATTTTTCTTCTGCTTAACATTGTATGTGATAATGTCCCCAGAGTAGCTATCAAAATTAATTTTCATTGATGTTCTCCACTACGATGAGAACCCGGATGTTCTATGACACTATTATGGAATATATGTTCTATGGCCATATGATATCATTTTGAGGGACAAAATAGATACATTCTATCAAGGGTGGAGACTCCTAGAACTTTGAGGAACCTTATCATGGTTTAGTCACTTGGTAATATCTAGGGGGATATTATTAGAACAAGACCATCTAGTAGGGAATCCACATTTCTATGTGTTATTGGATATTCCTATCTGTGTATGCGTTTATTGGTCCACAAAATTTATTATTATTATCATTAATGATTATTATAAGTTGCTCACTTAGATGTATTGATGAAAACTATGGCGACTGATGTTCGCAGCGAGGTAGGATATATTGGGTGCATCACGAGTAATATTGCATTAATGAATAATTCGATAAAGGATTTATCCCTTTTATTCTTTAACATCAGATAATATCTCAGTTCCTTTGATGGAAATTTCATGGCTTAAATAAATCTATGTCCATGGAGATCAACAAGAAATTTCTATTTCTATAAATAAAAGAATGTGATATCAAGAATATAGGTTGATGGAATGGGCATGAAACCTACTCGATTAGAGGTATTGTGATAAATGTATCATATTACATGATAAGAGTTTTTATAAGGTGACGTGTCTCTGCGACATTATGTTTTTTCTCAAAGGGCAGCTTGGTGTGTTTATAGATGCTAACATTGTACTTTAGGCTTCTCCACCTAATGCATATGAGAAAGAGGCCTTGAGGCTCACACACTAAGTGTATCCAAAATGTCAGATAAATAATTTATTATTTAACAAATTGAATAAATATTATTTAGAGCCATGGTTTAATAATTATTCATGTATGCCTGATCGAATTTATTATGCCACTATATATTCGAGAGAATAAATATTATGGGTGGAATAATTAAAAAATATTTATTTTCAATTTGGTTAATATAATATTTATTTATTTATCGGTGAATGAATTAGTGATATTTATTTAACAAATAAATATTCATTAATCAAGGTGCGACAAATATTGAGGAGGATTGGCAGACCATGTAACACCCGAGATTTTTATGAGAAATATTTTGTTTTTATGTTAGATACATCATAAAAGTAATATTTCACTACACACAACACTATCTTGTCTTTCTTTACATGCAATCCCGACCTTCCTCGATATCTTGCATTGTACACAATACCGAGTTTTACTAAACAACGATATGCAATTAAAATATGATTAAAACTAGCCGTCATGAATAGTAATATCAACTTTTTGAAATTTTATAAATTTCAATTTTCAAAATGGACTTCATTTTTGGATTAGGAATATCGAAATTATCCTAGGGTAAAATTTTGGTATTTTTCTGAAAACTTTCAATTTGTGATGAATAGTGAAAACACTCGGTTACTATTTTAAAACCGACTTTTTATTTAAATAATTATTTATTTTATTTAAATTTATTTTATGTGAAAATTGATACATTATACCTATATAACTTCAAAGTAATTCATTGGAGTCATTTTATAATAATTTTAGACACATACAAATTTTATTAAACTTTTCACCGTCTTTTACCCACCTCCTATGAGAGTTTTAAAAATTTACATAAAACTTAATTTTACCACTTCTGTGAGTGGAATTTAGAATATACAAGATACACGGTTAATATCAAGGAGTAAAATGTGGTTGAATAAGATAAAAATAATTTTTGGTGAATAGTACCTTTTTACTTTTTTTACCACAGTTAAATGTAAATAGGGTAATTAAGGGTAAAAATGGTATTATTATTACCCTAACACATGTCCTGATTCTATTGTATAATTTTAATTCGACAAAAAACAAACTTAGGAATAAAATATGACCATTTAGGTCCACTTGGATTAGATTAGGAAATTTAATATTATTATTTAAAGAAGAGTTAAAATAGTTAAAATCAAAGTTTAATAAGTAAAACATTTTAATACTGGGTTATAAATAAGATAAATTCAACTATATATATTCATTAGAAAGCTAAAAATATTTCCTACATAATAGTGTTTTATTTATAATTTTTATACTTTAAATAATTTAATTTATTTATGACACAATGATAATGCAATTATTACCTTATTAATGAAATATTAACATAATTGATGTTATAAATACCCAAGTAAATGTAATTTTCGACTTTTAATGAATTAAAACTAATTTTATAGGTTATTATGACATGTTATTATTTATTTAATTAACTTTTTTCAAACTAATCATTCTGTTATGATTTTCACAAAAATCAATTACCAAATAGTGTCAAAATTGTCATAAAATAGTTTTTAAAACAAATATTATATTACTAATTTTTATTTTATTCCTAAAAATCTAAGGTTCGGAAAAATGACTTAGATAAGGTTATATATATTAATAATGAAAAACCTAGGGTTCTTTTGGCTTGTTATAGTAAGTTTATTAACCATATAGTGTAAGAAAACAAGAAGACACGGTAAAAGAAAAATTATTTAACTTAAAGTTAAATCTAAATGATAAGGTTAAAATAGTAACCTAAACTTGTCTAAATTCTGTTGGTTGAGAGTATTTAGACCCATCCCCAACTTAACTTTGAAATAAATCAATTTTGAGCTATTAAAAACCTAATATTACTTTATTATAAAATAATATTTTAAGTTTTTTCTAAAGTGCCCCTCTCCTCCATTATAAAAGGGCACCTCCTCCCTCTCCTCTTTACACAACTTTGAGCCTTCAAGCTCGGCCAAACCCTGCCCACTTCCATTATCAACTTCCCTAGAAACATCCTAGAGGTCTAGGTCTTCTAAAAAGACCATATTTAGTGCCCTAAGAGGAAGTTAATAAGAGGAACTTCAAAGAAGAGGTAATGTCCGTTACCAGTTCTTTCAACTTTATTTCTTCATCTACTTCTTCTTCTTTAGTTGTTTCATTATGAAGTAATAACATCAATATCACTTATATATTGATATGTTGTTATAAATATGAAACAAACCTATTTCACCTTCTATCCATCCTGTGGAAAACAAAATCATCGCGCGTGCGTACGTACAGAATACCGTCTCCACGCCGTGGTGTAATATGTTTTCCACCACAACCTTACTTGGATGGGTATAATGGTGTAACGAATAACTATATATGATATTGATTCTGAAATAGTATACATACACTTCAATAAAATTCCACGATCATGGGAACGATATCATCGCTCGTGCGTACGTACGACCTACCGTCTCCACGATGTGATGAGACTCGTTCTACATGATCTTCATTGCATAATTATTATATAAATCAATTGAATGAATAAATACGATATATATTACACTAATAACATTCTGGAAATGAGCTATCTATAACCTAAAAAGAAGAATAAAAATTTATTCGACAAAACACGCATAAGAACAAAAAAAGCAATAAACACTCGAATAACAAGTAGCAATGAAATATTACTAATAAGAAGCTAAGAATATGACCATATATGATATCATAAAAATGAGTAAGATTCTGGAAAAAGTCAATAACATTATTTAAATAATTATACAGGAGGTTCGGACACATACGAAAGAAATCAGACCTAAGGTAAGGGAAAATATCGCAATCTCAATTTATATCCGAGATTGTATATACATCGGTAATTACAGGGGCATATTTATCATCCACATCCATGTTTCATCAATATGTAATATTATTTCTATCCTCCTAATATTTTTTAAATCCAATTTTACCCATTGGTGAGTTTTTAGTAAAATATATGAAAGGAATCTTTTTTCGTTTTTGGTACGAGGTACTTTTTGACTTTTCCGGCCAAAGTACGAGAAGAATGTTTTTTAACTTATATGGAATGAATGGATTTTTATGATTTTATAGAATATTATTTTCATGAAGATTCATTTACAAGTTTTCAAGTTTATTTTTAATCAACTTATTTTAGTTTAAAATTGTATGTCATGTTAAGAAAGTAAAATGTTTTTTTGAAGTAGAAAGGATATTTTCCTCAAGAATGGAGTTCAAGTGTTTTATCAAAATTATTTTCCATATAAGATAATATAGGGTTCTATTTAGATCCCTATTTTTACATTGATTTTATTATGTTATGATGGAATTAATTTTATGATGTCCTTTTATCTTATTTGGATTATGTTATGATGGCTTGATGTTTAAGAATCTCATTTTTATTACATGGGTTATGCTATGATTAATGATTTTGTGGCACACATAAGAATGGTATCATTATGAGATGGGTGGGACCTATATCTCCCTCCAATGCATTGGGTAATGATTTATATCTCATGATATAGACAATGGTGGAATGGAAGGTTAATCCGGTTCAGTGATACAGGACTGAAACGATGAGTGAAATCGGTTCAGAAATGGACTTTGTCCGCTAAGATAGTCTCGTAAATAAGTCTTGACTAATAATAAATGATTCTCTATGATTATGTGTGTATTCCAAAAAGTTTCATGTTTTAAGTTATGATTATTGGGATTACATTTCACTACGATGATTTATCCCATGTTATGAAATAATGATCTCTTTTGCAGGTTAAGATTTCCAAAATGATATGTTCTTATCAATATGATGTGATTGATATTTATTTTTTTACCCTTACTGAGAATTTGAGCTCACCCTTTTGTATGTTTTTATCCCCAGGTCAGTAAGAGGTATATTAAGTAAGATATTCCAAAAGGGACTCTAGATATGATAAAATAAAAGGGTGACAGTGTAGATGATTTATGAACTAGTTGTTTATGTTTCCCAGTTTCTAAAGACACTAAACCTATACGGCCCTTTCATGGTTTTTTTATATGTTGTAGTAAGTGTGCTTAAATTCTGAAGTAATAACAATGTATGTAAAGTATGGGTCGTTATAGTTGGTATCAGAGGAAAGGTATAGTTAACCTTTGGAAACTAGGTTGTGAAAGGCTTAGTAAGAGATCTAAGGATAAGTCTAAGTATAGAACACAATATTAGGGTTTTAGAAATGGCCATGAACAACCTATGATAAGAACTTAAGTGTGAAATTTTATTCTTCATTATGTGGTTTTCCTATTATAATTAGTGTTCCTCACACTATTCTTCTTGGTTTTAGACAATGGCTAGAACCCGATGGAACCGTGTTAATGCGGAATGTGATGGGCAATGTAATGATTGTCCCCCTGAGCAACCAAAAATTATGGGAGTTGGAATGAAAAATCTAGTATCAATGCTCACACAACTTTCTCAAGCTATGAATCATGTAGAACTTTTAAACGAGCAAAGGAAGGAGAAAAATTCTGTTGAATCCTTCATGAGGCAGCGTCCACCCTAATTCAGCGGGTCTACTGATCCATTAGTTGTTGAACAGTAGATCAGTAGCACTGAAAAGATATTTTCAGTTCTTCAATGTTCTGAACATGATAAATTCATCTTAGCAGTATATCGTTTGGATGGTGAAGCTGATAAATGGTGGAATCTTATCAAGAATACGAGGCAAAGTGATGAAATTGAATCCATGGAATGGGAAGAGTTCAAGAACTTATTTTTCAATAAGTACTTCCCTCGTATTCTTCAAACAAAGATGGAGAAGGAGTTTCTTGAACTAAAGCAAAAGGATGATGAATCTGTTGGTACCTACGAAGCAAATTTTACAAGACATGCAAGGTACGCTTCTGGGATTATTATCCAACCTGAGAGTAAGATCGATCGATTCTTTAGTGGCTTAAAACCAAGTCTTCGAAGGGAGTGATCCATAAGGGGGTTCAATAGCTACAAGGAAATCATTCGATGTGCTTTCAAAGTTGATATGGATATTGGAGAAACCCATCAGTCATATGCGTTTGATAAGAAGAGGAAAATGGTATTCAAAGGGAAATCTAAAGACCACACTGAAAAGAAGATGAGTTTTCCCTTATGTTCAATGTGTGGAAAGAAACATGGAGGGATTTGTCTTAAAGGGACAAGTAAATGTTTCTAATGTGGAAAGGAAGGTCATCGGGAATTTGAATACCGCAATGATGGGAAGAAGATGTCTAGTGATGCGAACAAAGAAAAGGCTACACAGAGTGGACCTCCTACACTTCAATGTTACAAGTGCAAGGAAATGGGGAATTATGATAATCAATTCCCTAATCCAAGGGTTTTTGATGATGATCGACTTCAACAAAATCTTAAGGCTAAATACAAAGGAAAGTCACATGCAATTTCTATCAGTGATGTGGAGCACGATAACAAAGTGGTGAAAGGTACAATTACCACCAACTCTAAAGTAGAAAATGTTTTATTTAATTATGGATCCACCCAATCTTTTATTTCTGAAGAATTTTCTAAGGGTATCACTATATTACCTCAGAAATTAGATATTTAATTAGCTGTGACAACCCCTAATGGCACAACAATCGCATCAAAAGTTTACAATTCTTCTCCGATTGAAGTTTGTGGGAAAGTGCTTCTTGAAAATCTTGTGATCCTTCCTATAGTGGAATTTCATGTGATTCTTGGCATGGATTGGATTTATTTATGTATATCTCATATCAATTTCCAAAGAAGGGAAGTCACATTTCATATTCCAGATAAATCTATGATCATCTATCGATGCAAGGATGAACATAACCTTCCAGTGGAAATTTCTTCCATCTTATGGGTCTTGATTCCACTAAATGAAGGTTATTTATCTCAAATGGTTGGAGAGAAACTCACGATTAAGAATATTCCCATTGTACGAGAGTTTGATGATGTCTTTACAGAGGAATTTCTGGGTCTTCCACCAAGTTGTGAAGTTGAGTTTTCAATAGAACTCATACCGGGTGCTTTGCCTATTTCAAAGACACCTTATAGAATGACCCCAATTGAGTTGCAGGAATTGAAGAAGGAACTCCAAGATAATCTTGATAATGGATTCATATGCCCTAGTGCATCACCTTGGGGAGAACCTATTCTGTTTGTTAAGAAGAAATATGGATCAATGAGACTCTGCATTGATTATCGAGAACTTAACAAGATCACTATCAAGAACAAATATCCTCTCCAACGCATTGATGACTTATTTTACCAACTACGCAGAGCTCAATACTTTTCCAAGATTGATCTTCGTTCTAGGTATCATCAATTAATGGTCAAAAGGGAGGATATACCAAAAACGTCTTTCCGTAAAAGTTATAGACACTATGAATTTATAGTGATGCCATTTGGTCTTACTAATACCCCTGCTATCTTCATGGATATAATGAATAGAGTCTTTAGAGACTATCTTGATCAGTTTGTGGTAGTCTTTATAGATGATATTCTTGTCTATTCAAAGAGAAAGGAATAACATGAAGATAACTTGAGAATTTTATTGAAGACCCTGAGAAAGGAGAATATTTATGCCAAATTTACCAAGTGTGAATTTTGGCTTCAAAAAGTTTCATTTTTGGGTCACATAATATCAAAAGAGGGGATATCTGTGGATCCAGCAAAAATAGAGGTTATTGAAAGATGGTCGAGACCAACAACAGTAACTGAGATCCAATGTTTTCTTGGTTTGGCTGGATATTATCGACGTTTTGTGAGAGATTTTTCACGATTATCTAATCCACTCACCAAGTGGACTCAAAAAGGAGTTAAGTTCATGTGGACGAAGGAATGTGAAGAGAATTTCATGGAGTTGAAAAGAAGGTTATCCAGTGGAACTATGATCACACTACCTTGTAGTGGAGAAATGTTTGTGATCTAGAGTGATGCATCCAAGAAGGGATTGGGGTGAGTTCTCATGAAAAATTATATGGTGATAGCTTATGCCTCATGACAGTTGAAAATCCATGAGCAAAATTACCCAACTCATGATTTGGAGTTAGCTGTGGTAATCTTTGCGTTAAAGATTTGGAGGCATTATCTTTATGGATAAAGGTGTGATATTTATACTGATCATAAAAGTTTAAAGTATTTTTTCACACAAAAGGAGATGAATATCCGCCAAATAAGATGGTTGGAGTTGATTAAGGATTACGACTGCTCAATTCATTACCACCGTGGGAAAGCAAACAAGGTGGTAGACACATTAAGACGACAAGACCATGATATCTTATCCATGATGAGGATCACAAAAGATCCAATATTTATGAATTTACAAAGGATAGATCTTGGAATTATAATGGAAGGGGAAAAATATTATCTTTCTCAAATGAATGTTCAACCATATATACATGTGAAGATTAAAGAGGCACAGAAAGAAGACGTAGAGTTAAAAAAGAAGGTGAGAAATGTTCCTGAATTCAACCTTGATTGTGATGGGATAATAAAGTTCAGGAATCGGGGTTGTGTTCCTCCCATCCCCGAATTAAAGAAGGAGCTACTGGATGAGGCTCTTAGTTCTTCATTCTCTATTCATCATGGAAGCATGAAGATGTATAAGGACTTGAAAGAGTACTTATGGTGGGATGGCATTAAAAGATATGTTGCTAAATATATCTCTCGATTCTTGGTCTTTCAGCAAGTTAAAGCTGAGAGACAGAAGTCTAAGGAAATGTTACAAACATTACCCATACACGAATGGAAATGGGAAAACATCAGTATGGACTTTGTCACCGGACTTCCTAAAACATCCAAAGGCAATAATGCTATCTGGGTCATTGTTGATCGTCTTACAAAGTCTGCACACTTCATTGCTATTAGATAGGATTTATCTCTGGATCAGCTTGCCAGGATATATGTAAAGGAAGTGGTAAGATTGCATTGAGTACCACTTTACATTATATCTGATCGGGATCCGAGGTTTACCTCAAAGTTCTGGAGAAGTATTCATCATACTCTGAATACAGAGTTTAGTTTCAACACTGCTTATCATCCTCAGATAGATGGTCAGTCTGAGAGAACAATTTAAACTCTAGAAGATATGTTAAGAGCTTCCTCTATGGATTTCAAAGGTGGTTGGGATCAACACCTAAATTTGGTGGAATTTTCTTATAATAATAGATTTCACTCCAGTATTCAGATGGCTCCTTATGAAGCTCTCTATGGAAAGAAATGCCGAACTCCATCTTACTGGGATGAAGTAGGGGAAAGAAAGCTATTAGGACCTGATCTTGTTGATGAGATGGCAGAAAGGGCCCGATCTATTCAAAAACACATAAGAGCAGCTCAGAGTCGACAAAAAAGTTATGCCGATAACCTATGAAAATACCTAGAGTTTGAAGTGGGTGATAAAGTGTTCTTACGAATATCTCCTTGGAAAAGAGTAATGAGATTTGGAAAGAAGGGAAATCTGAGCCCTAGGTATATCGATCCTTTCGAAATTATGGATTGTGTTGGGAAGGTAGCTTACCGTTTGGCGCTTCCACCGAATCTCTCCCAAGTTCACGATGTGTTCCATGTATCTCTCCTGTGAAAGTACATACCCGATCCTTCGCATGTACTCAGCTCAGAAGTTGTACCGCTGGAGCAAGATCTTTCTTATGAAGAACAACCGATAGCGATTCTGGATCGTAGCGAAAAAGTCGTACAGAACAAGACCACTCGCTTGGTGAAAGTTTTATGGAGGAAACACCAATTATAAGAAGCTTCATGGGAGCTTGAGGATATGATTATGGAGAGGTATCCTCATCTGTTTGTTACAAAGTGATGAATTTCGAGGGAGAAATTCCTTTTAAGGTGGGTAGAATGTAACACTCGAGATATTTATGAGAAATATTTTGTTTTTATGTTATATACATCATCAAAGGAATCTTTCACTACACATAACACTAGCTTGGCTTTCTTTACAAGTAATCACGACCTTCCTCGATATCTTGCGTTGTACCCAATACCGAGATTCACTAAACAATGATATGCTATTAAAATATTATTAAGACTAGCTGTTATGAATAGTAATACCCACTTTTTGAAATTGTATAAATTTTATTTTTCAAAATGGACTTCATTTTTGGATTCGGAATATCGAAATTAGCTTATGGTGAAATTTTGGTATTTTTCTGAAAACTTTCAATTTTTGATGAATAGTGAAAACACTGGGTTACTATTTAAAAACCGAATTTTTATTTAAGTAATTATTTATTTTATTTAAATTTATTTTATGTAAAAATTGATACATAATACCTATATAAGTTCAAATTAATTCACTGGAGTCATTTTATAATAATTTTAGACATATAAAAATTTTATTGAACTTTTCACTATCTATTACCCACCACCTAGGAGAGTTTGAAAATTTACATAAAACATAATTTTACCACTTTTGTGAGTGGAATTTCGAAAATCTGAGAGACATGGTTAATATCAAGGATTAAAATGTCGTTGAATAAGATAAAAATAATTTTTGGTGAATAATAACTTTTTACTTTTTCTATCCACGGTTAAAAGTAAATAGGGTAATTTAGGGTAAAAATGGTATTATTATTACACTAAAACATGTCCTAATTATATTGGATAAGTTATCTTAGACCAAAAACAAACTTAGGAATAAAATATGATCATTTAGGTCCACTTGGTTTTGATTAGGAAATTTAATATTATTATTTAAAGAAGAGTTAAAATAGTTAAAATCAAAGTTTAATAACTAAAACATTTTTAATACTGGGTTATAAATAAGATAAATTCGACTATAAATATTCATTAGAATGATAAATATATTTACTACATAATAGTGTCTTATTTATAATTTTTAGAATTAAATAATTTAATTTATTTATGACACAATGATGATGCAGTAATTACCTTATTAATGAAATATTAACATAATTGATGTTATAAATACCCAAGTAAATGTAATTTTAGACATTTTATGAATTCTAATAATTTTATAGGTTAATATTACATGTTAGTATTTATTTAATTAACATTTTTAGAACTAATAATGATGTTATGATTATCACAAAAATCAATTACCAAATAGGGTCCAAATTGACATAAAATAGTTTTTAAAACAAATATTATATTATTAATTGATAGTTTATTCCTAAAAATCTACGGTTCGGCCAAATGACTTAGATAAGGTTATATATATTAATAATGAAAAAATTGGGGTTAGTTTGGCTTGTTATAGTATGTTTATTAACCATATAGTGTAAGAAAACAAGAAGACACGGTAAAAGTTAAATTATTTAACTTAGAGTTAAATCCAAATGATATGGTTAAAATAGTAACTGTCACGACCCGTCCTCGGGGCCCATGCCGTGAATACCCCAAGCCCGCCTTCCATACGCCAGGGGCTGGCGACTAGCACCAAGGCGTAGATCCCGAAAAAAGGGAAGGCATTGCCTTTGTAAAGTAAACAAGCACCACAGAGTAAGCCGGCGGAAAAGTAAACACTAAGTAAAAACTGTAACAAGCTGTGCTGAAAGTAATAGGGGCTGGAAATACAAGCCCAACTGTAAAGTACAACTGAAAGGGAAAAAAGCAACTGAAAAGAAAAGTCGCAGCGTCGAGCCGTCCTCTGGAAGTCCCACCTGAAGGGTGGGTACAGATAGCCTCCACTGCTCCTCGGGTCCACCTGACCGCTCCAAGTACGTCCCGCCCAGTGGTCCACCTCCAGGTACCGTCCTGCTCCGCAAGCCTCCACCACAATCAGCGTTGTCCGTCGTCTGCAACCAACACAACGTAGTGCGGGAATAACCCGTGTAGGGGTGAGTATAAGCTACTCAGTAGGGACCCCGAGACCCCCGAGGGACCCCCAAAATCCACAAAGGATAAACCAAAAAGGAAAGATACAAACACGAAGTAACAACCGACACTACTTAGGTATATGCCCATACATATACCTAAGTCAACAATTCCAAAACGCTCCAACCTCCGAGCCTAAGTACAACTCAGCCCACACAGAAAAGTATACGTATTCCACACAGTAAAGCAAAACGTAATCCAAACAGGATAGCACAACACAATCCACATAGGAAAGCAAACAGGATTCATCTCACACAGGTTCGATCATGAAGTTGAACCCAAAGCTATTGGGAAACTCCTTCTCCACCAAGTGCAGTGGTTATACCGCTACAACCAAGCGCTTCCCTCTTACCTTGGACTGCTGTAGTTCTCCACCTATCGGGTACTGTGGGCCTGCTGCTACCACCAAGCGCTCCCCCGTGCCGTTACGACCAAGTGCTCCTCCGTCGTGGGTTTTCCGCTACAACCAAGCGCTCCCCTGTGCTGCTACAACCAAGCGCTCCCCTGTGCCGCTACAACCAAGCGCACCTCTGTCGTGGGTCTGCCGCTACAACCAAGCGCTCCCCTGTGCTGCTACAACCAAGCGCTCCTCCGTCGTGGGTCTGCCGCTACAACCAAGCGCTCTCCTGTGCTGCTACAACCAAGCGCACCTCTGTCATGGGTCTTCCGCTACAACCAAGCGCTCCCCTATGCCGCTACAACCAAGCGTTCCCCCGCCGGGCTATCCGTAACACACCGAGTCGTTTGATCAGCAGGCGTCAAGTCTCAACCGGCTCTAGGGTTTCCGCACACATCATGCTCGTTTCAGGAAGGTCCACTCCACGAGCTAAGAGGTCGATGCATCAACTGACATGTAGTCCGGAGTTGATGTATCCCTAGATGTACCATAGCGGTCACTGCCGAAAACATGGAGGATTCCCGTACGGTTTTCATCATCGTCGCAGTCGAATCTACTGAGGATCTCTGTACAGTCATCGCCGTCACAGCAGCAGTAGCAGCCAGCTCTAAGGTTCCCGCACACAACAAGCTCGTTTGGGAGGGTCCGCTCCACGAGCCGAGAGGATGATACATCAACTGACTCAAAGTCCAGAGTTGATGTATCCAAAAGTTCCGTATCGTCAACAGGAACTCAACGTCGCAGACGGCGCGCCAATCGGATGCCCGGTCTGAGAGTTATTGGCCTTTTCGTCCCAGGGGCACGGTTGATTTTTAAGGAAAAACCAATCCGACCGTACTCCACCTGCGTCCAATCCTCGGGAGGAGTATTCCAAAAGATCCGTCTCACTTAGAGGAAACCACCAAAGCCGACGGCACGTCAATCGGACGTCTGTAGCTCAAGATATGAGCGTTTCCGCTCCGAGGGCCCAGTTGGTTTCGTGTACGAACCAACCCGGCCGAACCCAAAGTATTCTGAAAACTTGAGTGCGATATACTGAAACGACCGTCTCGATCCAAGGATCGCTTTTCCGTTGACGGCGAGTCGTTTGGAGGCTCGTAACTCAAGTTATGGGCAAAATACCGAAAACGGTCCGAAGACGGGGGTCTGGGCCCGGGCCGACCCGGCCCGACCCCCTGGGTCGGCCGAACCGGGTCGACCCGACCCGACCCGGTCCGACCCGACTGGACCCGGTCCGGTCCGGCCAGGGTGCGGCCCGGTCCAGTCCGGCCAGGGTGCGGCCCGGCCGGTCGGACCGGCCTGGCTCGGCTCGGCCGGGCGGCCGAGCGCGGCAGCCGCGTGGCACCGCCCCCGCGGGTTGAGGAAATCGCGGCCCTCGAGGGGCCGCGCTGGACAATAGCAGACGCGGCTTCTGCTACGTCCTGTGCGGGCGAGCCGGACCCGCGCGGCTATCGCCGCCGCGACTTCAGGCGCGGCGGCCTCTTCCGGCAGCGCACCGGGGCGCCGCCGCCTCCGGCCGCCACCTCCGGCCGCCGCCGCCGCCGCGTCGGCGACCCGCGCTGCCGGAGACTTCCGCGGGCCATCGGAGTTGCTCCGGTGGTCTGTTTTCCTTCCTGTCTGCGCCACTGATCCTCCTGGGACCCGTTCTTCACTGCGGAATCATTAAATCGCCCTTGCGTCACATTTTTTCGTCACCCTCCAAATCCGCACAACAACAAAGAACGACGGAGGGTTGTCGGGCCGTGTTCGTTTGGCCCGCACCCTCCGCGTTAGACGGTATCAATCGAGAGTATAAAACAACATATCCAAAAACAATTTTAATAAAATAAAAGTGTTCATAAGAATCTGGGTTCTTTATTTTAAAATAAACGATCACGGGAATAAAAAGGTATTTCCAAAATAAAATCTCTACCTTGTCAAGTCGTCACACACGCGTTCTTCGCGGAACTTGATCATGACAGAAGGTGGGGATCATCGCGTCGTCGCAGTATTCGGCGCTGCGTCAACGAACTCCAAGGACCAAGAAACAACAGATTTAATTATAAATAATTAAATTCATGTTTTTTAAAAACCACAAAGTACTCTTAAAAGAAACCCGAAATCTCTTACCTCCAGTAGTAGGTGATCAGAGATCCGTGCGGGGAAGAACGCCTCGGATGAAGCATCGTCAATTTCCGCGGGTTCGGCGTTCTTCATTGTAGGCCGGTGTTCTTCGCGTTCTTCGCGTTCTTCGCAAAGGAGGATGAAGAACTCTTGGTTTCTGTCAAATCCTCTCAACGAACATTTTTCCAGAAGTCGTGCGTTGGTCTTATTTTATTATTACGGCAACGGATTTCAAACAGGTTATGAAACGAATGAAGGGTCTTTACATTACTCCCACCACAGTGCTTTACGTCCCCGTAAAGCTTCAACACAAACTAGGGATTCAAAGGAGGTAGAGCTAGGTGGTAAGCCACCTCACCAATCCTGCTGAGGACCTGGAAGGGTCCGATGAAGCATTGAGACAACTTGCCACCTCAGCCAAATCTCTGTAATCCACGTCGAGGTGAGACCTGCATGAAGACGTGATCTCCATCCTCAAACTCTAGTGGCCTCCGCCTCCTGTCAGCGAAAGACTTCTGTCGGCTCTGAGCTGTCTTCATCCGCTCCTGGATGACCTGGACCTTCTCTATCGTGGCCTAGACCACCTCTGGTCCCACAAGAACTTCTATGATTTCTTCCTTTCCGATAAGAGAAATCCAGTCTCATCCCCTGGATGAACCACGTTTTTTCCCTAATACAGTCAATCCCGACATGGACGATACTAACCCATACCAAGGATTACGTCGTAAGGCCTCGACGCTACTACCAAGAGATCCAACCGTTACTCTCGCCTCCAAGGGTTGAGTCACACTGTCGGCATCAGTGTGTGGTAACTGGGTCTCCTCCAGTAGGTACCTCTCAAGTGAGGGTCAAGTCAACAGTCTAAACCGGAACCTCTCAGTAACAACACAAGAGAGGACAAGGAAGTAAATGCCACAAGAAAAGGTGTCTTTTATTACTGAAGCTCAAGTACAAAGACACAAATCATCTACAAACATACATCAACAAAACTAGAAGCAACCTGAACAAAAGTCTCCAGGTCTAGAGCTAGTCCTGCTCCTATCCATCTGCTCCCGGAGCTCCATGATCGTAGGCCTCAGCTGCCTGAAGCTGAGCTCTCCCATGTCCTCCTATCCCCTGCGGTCGGGGTGGACCTCCTGGTGGTGGTGGTGGCAACACCCCGAAGAGTCGTCCACCTCCAGCTGCACGGCCAGCTCCCCTTCCATGGCCGCCTGCTCCTTGCAGACCACCCTGATCGAACCTCTGCCTCTACCTGGGGGGCCCTTCGTCCATCTTCTGGTCATCCGTATGGCGGGTCGGACAGTCACGAGCCATGTGACCAATCCCGCCACAGGAGTAACACTGCCCTCTCATGGAAAGTCATTGTCCACCCCGAGTGCCTCGCACAAACAATCCAGAGTCATGCTGTCGACCACCTATAGGTATAGTCCTCTTGGACCCCTGCGTCATCTGTCTACTGCCAAATGCAGAAGACTCTGCTGCATGCCGGAAATTGGTGGTCCTGCTGCTGGAGACTGCTCAGCAAGGAAACTCTCCAATAAGAGGGCTCGCTCCAACACCCCTGTCCGAGTCGGAATGTTGAGGGAGATCATCGAAGCCATGATCTCATGCCTCAATCCCTTCTTGAAGGTCCGGGCCCAGAAGAACGGGTCCCGTACCATATCTGTGGAGTAGCGCGAGAGATCAGTAAATCTCACCGAGTACTGGGCCACTGTCAAGCTGCCCTGCTGCAGCTGAAGAAGCTCCTGAATGCGCACCGCACGGAGGGTGTCCGGGATGAACTCTGAGCGGAAGAGGCTCTCAAATTCTATCCAAATGAGAGAGGACGCATCGTGCACCTGGAGCATCAAGCTCCACCATCGTCCTGCTGTTGCGTGCAGTAGGCTCGCCGCGAGGATCACCATGAGGTCTGCTGGTGTCCTCACTAGCCTGAAAACTCATACGACCGCCTCCAGCCAGTCCTCGGCTGTCTGGGGGTCCATCTCCCCACAGAACCTGGGTGGTCGCTTGCGCTGGAACTCGTGCAGAGCTCCGAGGCGACGTGCATCATTAGCGGTCGGTGCTGGAAGCATCGGGGGCTCGGTGGGTAAAGGTACCGACGGTGCCTCCGCTGTCAGTGGGCCCTGTTCCGAGGCCTCGTCGCTCGGCGGGCTGTCGTCACGCTCTACTCTTGGAACCCTAGCTGGCTGCCATCGTGGGGCCATCCTGAAAAGGAAACAGGTGTGCCACAGTCAGAACAATATACCTGGTGAGCTGACATAAAGTAATCACAAAGAAAACTTGAAACACACATGCAATCAATGTTTCCGTGCATTAAGTCCGAAATCAGAAGTCAGAGTCCTGGTGTACGGATACGTCGGCCGCCGCACCAACACTGGACTCCCTGGACTGATAACCACACCCAATACGCAAAACACAATTTCTTCACATAGAAGAAAGATCAGAGTCTGCGGTAGAACCAACCTCCCTCTGATACGAATTTTTCATGACCCGTCCTCGGGGCCCGTGCCGTGACTATCCCTAGCCCGCCTTCCATAGGCCAGGGGCTGGCGACTAGGACCAAGGCGTAGATCTCGAAAAAAATGGGAAGGCATTGCCTTTGTAAAGTAAACAAGCACCACAGAGTAAGAAGGTGGAAAAGTAAACACTAAGTAAAAACTATAACAAGCTATGCTGAATGTAATAGGGGCCGGAAATACAAGCCCAACTGTAAAGTACAACTGAAAGGGAAAAACAGAAACTGAAAAGAAAAGTCACAGTGTCGAGCCATCCTCTGGAAGTCCCACCTGAAGGGTGGGTACAGATAGCCTCCACTGCTCCTCGGGTCCACCTGACCGCTCCGAGTACGTCCCGCCCAGTTGTCCACCTCCAGGTACCGTTCTACTCCGCAAGCCTCCACCACAATCAGCGTTGTTCGTCGTCTGCAACCAACACAACGTAGTGCGGGCATAGCCCATGCAGGGGTGAGTATAAGCTACTCAGTTGGGACCCCGAGACCCCCGAGGGTCTCCCAAAATCTACAAAGTATAAACCACAAAGGAAAGATACAAACATGAAGTAACAACTGACACTACTTAGGTATATGCCCATACATATACCTAAGTCAACAATTCCAAAACGATCCAACCTCTGAGCCCAAGTACAACTCAGTCCACACAGGAAAGTATACGTATTCCATACAGGAAAGCAAAACGTAATCCACACAGGATAGCACAACACAATCCACATAGGAAAGCAAACAGGATTAAGCTCACACAGGTTCGATCATGAAGTTGAACCCAAAGCTATTGGGAAACTCTTTCTCCACCAAGTATAGTGGTTATTCCACTACAACCAATCACTTCCCTCTTACCTTGGACTGCTGTAGTTCTCCACCTATCAGGTACTGTGGGCCTGCTGCTACCACCAAGCGCTCCCCTATGCCGTTACAACCAAGTGCTCCTCCGTCGTGGGTCTGCCGCTACAACCAAGCACACCTCTGTCGTGGGTCTTCCGCTACAACCAAGCGCTCCCTTGTGCCGCTACAACCAAGCGCACCTCTGTCGTGGGTCTGCCGCTACAACCAAGCGCTCCCCTGTGCTGCTACAACCAAGCGCTCCTCCGTCTTGGGTCTGCCGCTACAACCAAGCGCTCCCCTGTGCTGCTACAACCAAGCGCACCTATGTCATGGGTCTTCCGCTACAACCAAGCTTTCCCTTGTGCCGCTACAACCAAGCGTTCCACCGCCGAGCTATCCATAACACACCGAGTCGTTCGATCAGCAGTCGTCAAGTCTCAACCGGCTCTAGGGTTTCCGCACACAGCATGCTCGTTTTGGGAAGGTCCACTCCATGAGCTAAGAGGTCGATGCATCAACTGACATGTAGTCCGGAGTTGATGTATCCCAAGATGTACCGTAGTGGTCACTGCCGAAAACAAGGAGGATTCTCGTACGGTTTTCATCATCGTCGCAGTCGAATCTACTGAGGATCTCTATACAGTCATCGCCGTCACAACAGCAGTAGCAGCCAACTCTAAGGTTCCCGCACACAACAAGCTCGTTCAGGAGGGTCCGCTCCACGAGCCGAGAGGCTGATACATCAACTGACTCAAAGTCCAGAGTTGATGTATCCAAAAGTTCCATATCGTCAACAGGAACTCAACGTCGCAGATGGCGTGTCAATCGGACGCCCGGTCTGAGAGTTATTGGCTTTTTCGTCCCAGGGGCCCGGTTGGTTTTAAAGGAAAAACCAACCCGACCGTACTCCACTTGCGTTCAAACCTTGGGAGGAGTATGCCCAAAGATCTGTCTCACTTAGAGGAAACCACCAAAGCCGACGGCACGTCAATCGGACGTCTGTTGCTCAAGATATGAGCGTTTCCGCTCCGAGGGCCCGGTTGGTTTCGTGTACGAACCAACCCGGCCGAACCCAAAGTATTCCGAAACCTTGAGTGTGATATACCGAAACGACCGTCTCGATCCAAGGATTGCGTTGCTGCTAACGGCGGGTCGTTTGGAGGCCTATAGGTCATGTTACAGGCAACATACCAAAAACGGTCCGAAGACGGGGGTCTGGGCCCGGGCTGACCCGGGCCGACCCCCCTGGGTCGGCCAAACCGGGACGACCCGACCCGGTCCGACCCGGCTGGACCCGGTCCGGTCCGGCCAGGGTGCGGCCCGGCCGGTCGGACCGGCCTGACTCGGCTCGGCCGAGCGCGGCAGCCGCGGGGCGCCGCCCCCACGGGTTGAGGAAGCCGTGACCCTCGTGGGGTCGCGGTGGACAACAGCATACGCGGCGTCTGCTGCGTCCCGTGCGAGCGAGCCGGGGTGCCGCCGCCTTCGGCCGCCGGCGCCGCCGCGCCGGCGGCCCGCGCTGCCGGAGACTTCCGCGGGCCACCGGAGTTGCTCCGGTGGTCCGTTTTCCTTCTCGTCTACGCCGCTGCTCCTCCCGAGACCCGTTCTTCACTGCGGAATCATCAAATCTCCCTTGCGTCACGTTTTGTCGTCGCCCGCCAAATCCGCACAACAACGAAGAACGGCGGAGGGTTGTCGGGCCGTGTTCGTTTGGCCCGCACCCTCCGCGTTAGACGGTATCAATCGGGAGGATAAAACAACATATCCAAAAACAATTTTAATAAAATAAAATTGTTCATAAAAATTCGGGTTCTTTATTTTAAAAGAAATGATCACGGTAATAAAAAGGTATTTCCAAAATAATATCCCGACCTTGTCAAGTCGTCGCACGCGCATTCTTCGCGGAACTTGATCATCGCGGAAGGTGGGGATCGTCGCGTCGTCGCGGTATACGACGCTACGTCGACGAACTTCGAGGACCAAGAAACAACAGATTTAATTATACATAATGAAATCCGTGTTTTTTAAAAACCACAAAGGAGACTTAAAAGAAACCCGAAATCTCTTACCTCCAGCAGTAGGTGATCGGAGATCAGGGCGGGGAAGAACGCCTCAGATGAAGCGTCGTCAATTTCTGCGGGTTCGGCGTTCTTCGTTGGAGGCCGGAGTTCTTCTCCTTCTTCGTGAAGGAGGATGAAGAACTCTTGGTTTCTGTCAAATCCTCTCAATGAACATTTTTCCAGAAGTCGTGCGTTGGTCTTATTTTATTATTACGCCAACGGATTTCAAAGAGGTTAAGAAACGAATGAAATTAATTCATAGAATTAATTTCAACGAATAAACCGCCCATTTAATTCAACGAAGAAAACCACCCAATTAATTGGTGCGTTAAGAAATTAAGAAAATGCGTCAGTTGACTTTCATAATGACGGGTTTTTGCGGGTGCGTTACTTAGCGGAAAAGAAACGTTGGGGCTCGTGCGTGCCCCACCCCACAAATATCCTATTAAGTGGATATGATATTTTGGATTGCACCCTATCCGTTTCAACTGAGCTTAAGCAGCTTAAAGTGGTCTTCAAGTGGCTTTAAGTGAAATAAAAATAAAATTGTCGCACAACTTTATTTTATTTATTAACTTAAAACTGAAAAATTAAAAACCACAACCGAGCAAACACAACTCCGGAAGAGGCATTTCTAAGCAAATACCGGTGCTGTGATTCCATCGGTGCCCTCGGAATTCAATTCCGAGCACCAGTTCAAAAGTTAGAAAAACCCGCTCGTTCGTTCACTGAATGTACCCGAGCAAAACTTCGGAAATTAATTCCAGGCACACCGGGCCTCGGAATCAGGCACCATCAGAAACTACGTTCTTGTAAAATTCCAAAGAAAATTAAGAAAAAAATAATTTTCCTTGAAATTTACGGGTCTTTACAGTTACCTAAACTTGTCTAAATTATATTGGGTGAGATTATTTCGACCCATCCCCACATTATATTCGAAATAAATCAAATTGGAGATATTAAAAACCGAATAAGTCTTTATTATAAAATAATATTTTAAGTTTTTCCAAAAGTGCCCACTGCTCCCTTATAAAAGGGCACCTCCTCCCTCTCCTCTTTACACAACTTTGAGCCTTCAAGCTCGGCCAAAACCTGCCCATTTCCCTTATCAACTTCCCTAGAAACATTCTAGAGGTCCTGGTCTTTTCAAAGACCATCTTTAGTGCCCTAAGTGGAAGTTAAGAAGAGGCGCTTCAAAGAAGAGGTAATCTCCGTTACCGATTCTTTCAACTTTATTTCTTCTTCTACTTATTCTTATTTAGTTGTTTCATTATGAAGTAATAACATCAGTATCAGTCATATACTGATATGTTATTATAAAAATTAAACAACCCTGTTTCACGTTCTATCTATCCTACGGAAAATGAAATCACCACGAGTGCGTACGTATGGAATACCATCTCCACGCCGTTGTGTAATCTGTTTTCCACCACCACCCTACTTGGATGGGTATAATGGTGTAAAGAATAACTATATATGATATTTATTCTGAAATATTATACATACACTTCAACACAAATCCACGATCATGGGAACGATATCATCCCTCGTGCGTACGTACGGCCTACCGTCTCCACGATGTGATGCGACTCGTTCTACATGATCTTCATTGAATAGCGATTATATAAAGGAATTGAATGAATAAATATGATGTATATTACACTAATACCATTATGGAAATGAGGTATCTATAACCTAAAAAAAATAATAATTTATTAGACAAAACACGCATAAGAACAAAAAAATCAATAAACACCCGAATAACAAGTAGAAATGAAATATTACTAATAAGAAGCTAAGAATATGACTATATATGATATAATAACAATGATTAAAATTATGGAATAAGTCAATAACATTATTTAAATCATAATACAGGAGGTTCAGACACTTACGAAGCAAATTAGACCTAAGGTAAGGGAAAATCTCACAATCTCAATTTATATCCGAGATTGTTTATACATCGGTAATTACTGGGGCATATTTATCATCCACATCCATGTTTCGTCAATATGTAATTTTATTTCTATCCTCATACTATTGTTTAAATCCAATTTTACCCATTGGTGAGTTTTTAGTAAAATATATGAAAGGAATATTTTATCATTTTTGGTACGAGGTACTTTTTGGCTTTTCTGGCCAATGTACGAGAAGAATGTTTTTTTAACTTATACGGCATGAATGGATTTTTATGATTTCATAGAAAATTATTTCCATGAAACTTCCTTTACAAGTTTTCAAGTTTATTTTTAATCAAATTATTTTAGTTTAAAATTGTATAACATGTTAAGAAAGTAAAATGTTTTTTTTGAAGTAGAAAGGATATTTTCCTCAAGAATGGAGTTCAAGTGTTTTATCAAAATTATTTTCCATCTAATATAATATAGGGTTCTGTTTATATCCTTATTTTTACATTGATTTGATTATGTTGTGATGGAATTAATTTCATGATGTAATTTTATGTTATATAGATTATGTTATGGTGGCATAATGTTTAAGAATCCCATTTTTATTACATGGGTTATGCTATGATTTATGATTTTGTGGCACACATAATAATGGTATCAGTATGATATGGGTGGGACCTATATATCCCTCCAATTCATTGGGTAAAGATTTATATCTCATTAGATAGACATGGATGGAACGACAGGTTAATCTGGTTTAGTGATACATGACTGAAATGAGGAGTGAACTCGGTTCAGAAATGGACATTGTCTGCTAAGATAGTCTTGGAAATAAGTCTTGACTACTAATAAATGATTATCTATGATTATGTGTGTATGCCAAAAAGTGTCATGTTTTATTTTATGATTATTGGGATTACATTTCACTACTATGATTTATCCCATTTTATGAAATTATGATATCTTTTGTAGGTTAAGATTTCCAAAATGATATGTTCTTATGAATATGATGTGATTGAAATTTCTTTTATTTACCCTCACTAAGAATTTTAGCTCACCCTTTTGTATGTTTTCTTTTCCCCAGATCATGAAGAAGGATATTAAGTAATATATGCCAAAAGTGACTCTAGATATGATAAAATAAAAGGGAGACAATGTAGATGATTTATGAACCAGTTGTTTATATTTCACAGTTTCTAAAGACACTATACCTATACGGTCCTTTCATGGTTTTGTTATATGTTGTAATAAGTGTGCTTCAATTATGATGTAATAACAATGTATATAAATTATGTGTTGTTATAGACCAAGTTTAAAGGTCAAGTGTGGAATAATAATATTGAATATTATTTGAATAAATGATATTTAATTATAACTCACAAGTTATCATCATGTTAGGAAATAATAATATTTTTGTTATTATTTGACATTGGAGTTTCTCTAGGATTAATAAATAATTAAAGGCACTTCTACAAATTATCTTATTATTACCCTAGTGAAATAAATTATTAGTTATATTATTCTATCATTACTCAAGGGGAAAGCTAAGTAAATTGTTTTTCACCAAGAATTGGAGAAAATATCTCAACCATAGAAAGTTCTTTCTTCTCCAAGAATTCTCTCAATAATGAGAGTTATACAAGTCTATCAAATCAATTATAATACTTTGAAATTATTTTTCAAGGAAATCAAAGGCGGATGACTCAAGCACAAATATCTTCTGTGATAACACATGGAGACTCATTCTGTGACATCTGACGATTTTTGGAACATATTTGGAGCACTGATAGAGGAATCTTGCATTTGGATTCTACCACACAATGGCAGCGCACTGTAGATCTATGTCAAGAATCATCAACAAAGAAAGAATAACCTTGGTGGTAATTCTTATCTAATTAAATTAATTGTAAACAACATGGGTTGATATACTATTTCTTGTTTCAAATTTTTTTCTATCCCTTTCTTGTTCTTTGATTCAATTCTGTTGGTCATGATGTTCTTCATCAAAATATACCTCAGATTTATTATCAATAACGGTAAAAAGAAAATTTGGGAACTATCCCCCATGGGCTTTCGCTGCGCTCGGAACCTAAAAGTGGTATCCAAGGGGTCACATCAATGTTAATAATTATTTAGTTTCATTGATGATTTAAGAATTCATAATTTAGTTTTTCCATTGATGTTTATCATTATTTAAATATGAGTTGTGATATCTATTTCTTCCTCCATCGTTTCTCACAGTTCTAACAAAAATGATTAATTTTATTATTAATTAAAACCATGGAACTAATCAGGAGGTGCCAAGGATTTTGATAAGATAACACAAGATTATACACCATGTAATCTAGGTTACACTCCATTTACTCATGTTCAATGCACCAAGAGTTAATTCAGGAATTAACCAACCCGTGTGTATTAATGACACAAAATGTAGTTAATTCTTACACTTCGTGTTCACTGGGAGATACAGGTGCACGATCAGCCAAACTACATGCCGTGTGGCCCCCTGGACATGGTGTGTAGTCCCTTTGTGTCTGGGTTGGGTTGTGTATTCCATACACAGCCTACCTAGATGGTGACCATGTAACCTAGAGACAACACTACATGTGTCCTGTAGGACATGTCTTGTAATCCAAGATTTCCAAAGTACACCTCACACGCTGAGTCCCTAGGAGTGTACATCAGATACAAGGTGAAGAATGTTCATGTTGTATAGATCATATCTACATAACATGTACTTTTACTAGTTACTCAGATTTAAAATTTATTATATTATACAACCCTTGAAAAATGTAAATGAGTGTGGTTTTAAATCTTGGACAAGCCATGTGATAGGATTTGATATATATATATAAGTATTTTATTAACATCTACATAATTTTTAAGATCTTCACATCATGTATTACTTGTATTATATTTATTATTCTTTGTGAATTCAATATGTCATAAATAAGAAAGTGTTTATAAGTATAATATATGTTTGGTAGTTTTGGACCGGTGTTCACCGGGTTACCTCCAAGGTACAAGTTATGTACACTGTTAATTTTAAATGAATTTATTAATTTTTGTTAAAATTATAATCGATGAGAATATCAAGGAAACATGGAAAATGATTAAGATAAAATGATTGATTCACTAAAGAAAACAATAAATCTATTGGAGCAAAATTTATCTTAAAAACAATTACATAATTTAATACTAGTTTTATTAAACGCATAATTCATTTCATGCATGTGGATGATCATGAGCTAGACCAGACCTTCGTGTGTTATTTATTTTATTTTAATTTATTATTAAATTAAATTGTTGGCATGTGTTCCTTATCTCCTCGTTAATATATAGGACCTACAATCCCATGGTTTATTTTATTTAAACCTGCTTTTACCCCTCACCTTCATGTGAGTAAAATCATATATAATAGATGAAGCTATTATGAAAGTCCATAATCTTCAAGTTAGGAGTCGAGTTGAAACCAATCCTAGGAGATACAAATGTGGACAAGTGGAAAGATATAAACATGACCCTAGGATTGGCTCAAGGTGTTTCTCTACTAGTTAAGTGGTTGGTTTATCAACCTCTAGATGAGCTAATAAATAGAACAGACTCATGATCATACCCTTTATTTTAATTCTATTAGTTTCATGGTTATTATATTATGGATGTTTTGTTGCGATCACATAATTAATGAATTAAAAATCTTGAAAATATGGAACTAAAATAAACTAGATTATGAATAAATATCATCTAAAGATGTTTTTAAACACTTAATCATATCCCACATACTATTAAAAACATGAGAAAATATAATAATTTGGAATTTACACCTAAAAGATAAAATCCCTAAATAAAATATAAAGTCAATATAGCCTTCCATTACTTCAGTTAGAATTGAACCACATTTCAAAGAGATTGACCAAACAAATTCATGATGATGTAAATTATTAGGGAGTTATGACATGAGGTTTTGGGTTGACTTGACTTGGTTCACATCAGGGGTTTTCTACCAAAGTAGGACTTGGTGAAATTGAGCAGAAAATTTGAGGAAATCTAAATTAATTATTTTAGGTTTGGGGATTCCACTCAACAGATCATGGAAATGTGAGTTAATGCAGTTGTAATTTTGAATTCCTACCTAAAACCTTTCTAGTTCATTGAACAACAAATGTTGGGGTAATGATAAGGAGAGTATGGATCCTTGCCACTTGAATGTCCAATAAACAGGATATTCTGAAGCCAATGGTGAGGGATATAGGGTTTCAATAAAACAGTGGAAGACTAATAACTATAATATTTATATGTTGGTCTAAATTTTATCAAATAAAGTAATAAAATTATTCTCATATTATTTATAGAAAAAAAATAAAAAATGACATCAAACATGTCATTGCGATCCATAATTAGGAAGGAAAACATTCTCACCATCACTAAATTCTAGGAGTGGAAAAGGCATATATAGTTCATCCTTCACCATGATAAGAAACTATATGTGATGTAAGAACCATTACCAGTTGTGCCTAGAAATGAGGTATGTGATGAAGATATCTCTCTATACAAGAAACATTGGAATGATGATAGAAATTTTTAGTGTTTCATGCTATCATCCATGTCCAATGATCTCTTAAATAATCATGAGGAAATTGATGATTATTGAATGATTTCTCAACTTCGGGATCACTATCAAGATAATGAAAGAGAATTGAGGTATGTGATATCCAATGTTATTTCCATGATTAATCTTGGAGATTCTAAGCCAGTTGGGCCTCACATAGTCATGCTAATCGGTTACATTGAGCATCTAGACTTTTTAGGGATTAAATTCCTGGATGATTTGTGTATATATAACATAATTGAATCACTTACCAAGACCTTATATAGTATTATTGTGAATTATAATATGTGAAATAATGAAAAGAGTCTATCAGAACTTATAACCTGGATTCATAGGTGGATAAGGACATGAGGCATGAAAAACCCATAATCCTTATAATGAATATGAAGAGGAAGGAAAAGGAAAAATGGAATAATAAATATTAATAGTCTAACACCCTCGAGCACTATCTGACCTTGTAGTAGAAGATCCAAAGGTAGGGCAAGGAAATGGAGGAAGTATTTTTTTCATGTGGAAAGTCAGGCCATTGGATGAGAAAATGCACCCAGAGGAAAGGGGAATCCAAAGGTTCATTCAATATGGAGTGAAAACATTCCATACCTACACATTGTGTATTAGATTCAGCTTGTGGTTCTCACTTATATATTAAAATGTAGGAACCATGTAGATTTTGTAAAATTTCTAATGGAGAGGTTGATATGTGAGCTAATAATGGTGCATGACTGGTTGCTCTATCCATTTGTGACTACCACCTTTCATTGTCGATGAGAATAATTTTCGTTTTGCATGATTTTTATTATGAACCTACTATTAAAAAAAACATAATTTCTTTTTCATGTTTAGATATTGATGGGTTTATTTTCATGTTCGGAAATAATTTTTTTTTCTTTTATAAGGACAACATATGTAATGGTATGACCCATTTAAATAATCGTTTGTATCTATTAAATTATGAAAATCAAGTGTTGGAATTTGATAATGGATCAGGTCCACACGAATCATATAAAACCCAGTTGTGGCATCACCACCTTGGTCATTTCAATGATAAACATTTGACAAAGCTCTATCAAGATGCATATTTAGACTCTTTTTATCTAAAACCACTTGATACATGTCATGCATGTTTATAAGGGAAAATTACCAAACCCTTATTTGGTGTACAGGGTGAAAGAGCCACAGAGCTTCTAGGATTGGTTCACACTGAAGTGTGTAGACTGTTTCTAGTAGAAGCTAGAGGTGGATGTTCTTACTTCATAACTTTTACTGACGACTTGAGTAGATATGGATATATTTTGTTGATGAGGTACGTAACGCACTGACCCTAGTTACCCAGAGTCGATGAAATATTACATTACATAGGCATGTTCACAAGGGATCAAATCCCAAAAGACGGATTAGTTTAATATCCTTATAAGTACTATATACGTACATATGTTTTACATTACATCATAAAAAAACAACAACAATGAGTCCCCTTTGAACAAACTCATTTCCCTTAAACTATCCCTTTAGGTCAAGCATAATATACTTCTTCACATCCAAATAAAAATAAAATATAAGAAAGGGGTGACCTTATATGCTCAGTACGGATAACAATATATTAGAAACTGTAATAAATAAGCATAAACATTAAAGGCAATGTATAAGACTAAAACAAAATCCTTTTAAACTTAAACTTCGGCATAATATGGAAAATGTAAATCATATAGTTCCATTTACTTATTCACATGTATATTAAACTAGTCGGATAATCACATTTCATATCAATAGCTAATTTCACAATGATGGAATGCATAATGAAGAGCATCATAACCACATAGTCAAGGCCTCGTGCCAAGACTAAAAATAATATTTTTTCAAGTCCTTGTTCCAATACACTAGTTTGTCTCTTAAGACCTACTGATGCATAGAGGAGCTATAGAAGGCTCCAACCGTAACTTACTATGTCCAATGAATTCCTCATATTAAAAGGTTTAAACATAACATAAACATTAGTATTAAAAGTGGAATTCAAAATGTTAATACTTTAACCATAAACAAGGAATGGTATGAAAATAGCACATCCATAGTCAAACATAACTCATTCATGTCCATATAAATAAATCCTTAAAACCATTTCTAAAACATGAAAATTAATGAGAATGATTTAGAAAAATACATCTTTAAAACATTTAAAGTGGTATTTTAGTTAGAGTTCCTAACCAAATGAGAGATGCTAGAATAAAAATAATTGAGGTAATCAAAACTATATAATATCATGATAATAAAGGTATTCATGATATACTCTATCAAAGTAGAGTATATACACCATATAAAAGTGAATTGACACATAACAACAAAGAATTCTCAATAAAATGTAAATTGATATGAAATCCCTTATAATGACTGTATCCTTAGGTTAAGGATAAATAAATGACATAATTATGTGTGAAAAATATAAATACACTAAATATGATTGGAGATTCAATGTAAATCAATCATAGGGCATTCACACATATTCTTGTAAAAACAACACTAATAACATGGACGTTTAACTCAATGAATGGAAATTGAGTTAAGATTACTCTTATCTAGTTCATATCGATGACTTGAGAATTTATAAATGGAGTGATTATGTGTTTAGAAAGTAGACCCACACAAAGGGGAGCAGAAACTAATACATAATTAAATAAATAGTGATTTCACACATAATCTTGGAGTAAAATAATCAATGATGTTTGTGTAAAACACAATGAATGGAAATAAAAATTAGAAATTCCCTTACCGATTTGTTAACTTTCGAAACATACACCCCATGAAAGAAGGATCATAAAAATAAGATGTAAATACCCATAAATTAATTTATACTACACAAAGAATACAATCATGGGTAGTACATACACCACAAAAAAGGAAATAGTGGCAATATAGCATTAATCTCATGGGAATAAGAAATGAGATGAAAACCCCTTACATTGTACTTTTCCTAAGTAGAGGGTAGGTTAAACTCCTGTATAATGGTGAAATAATTTTTATTAAATTATAAAATAACCACATACATATATATTATATCATATATGATCTAGTATTTCTTTCTTAATAATATTTCAGAAGTATCATTGTTTTATGTGTTAACTTATTCATTTTCCTTTATATGATTGTTATGTAAGTCATGTTTGATATGGATGATATTTATTTGATTCATATAAATAATGATTAAATGTTCTTAAAAATTATTTTTAATCATAAAATGAAAATTATTCTTGAATGGTTACGATGGGGAATGAATCTCATCAAGTTCGTGGAGACGGTAATCTGGACGTACACTGGAGCGACAATACCATTATATTGAAGGTGAAATCGTATGTAATTGGATATTATATCATATATAAAGAATCATTAAAATTTTATGTTTATTATTAAATCAATTATAATCATTATTATACCCATCCAAATAATGAAGTGTTGAATAACAGACTACACCACGACGTGGAGACGGTATGTCGTACGTACATATATATGGTGACTTTTTCATTAATATGATGGATAGAATAATGAAAATTGTTGTTCCATATTTATAATAACAAAATTGTATTTATAAACTACTACTGTTATTATTTTGGTATTTAAACAGTAAATAAAGAGGTAGTAGAAGAATAAAAGAACATTGAATGAGGTGATGGAATTATTACCTTTTCTTTGGGTGCTTCATATTAATTTGATCAAAAGGTCTCGTTAGGTTTGATTATGATCAAATTAAGGCCTCTAGGTAGAAGTTAGGGTAGTTGGGAGGATATTTGAGCTGGGTTTGGCCGGTCTAATGGGCTTTGGAGGTGTGATTTTGAGAGAAGGGGAAGTACCTTTTTATAAGAGAGGTGAGTTTCAATTAAGTATAAGCTTGAAATATTATTTTATTATATAGTAATTTTCGGTTTATAATGGCTCAAATAGGATTTATTTCAAGGTTAAGGTGAGGATAGTCGAAAACCTCTCAAACAATAGGTTTTAGATAGGTTTAGGTCACCATATTAACCTTATATTTTAGATTTAACTCTTAGTTAAATAGTTTAACTTTTTCAGTGTCTTCTTGTATTTTTATATTACATGGATAATAAACATACTATCAAATGTCATGAGAACCCCAAGTTATTAAATAATGATATATATATTATTATATAAGTCCTTTGGGAGAACCTTAGATTTTTAGTAATAATAAATCAATTAATAATATATTATTTGTTTTAAAAACTCATTTATGCCAATTTTGAAACTATTTAGTATTTGGTTTTTGTGAATGTCAGAAAAACTTTATCGCTTCCAAAAAATTATTTAATCAATCCTAAAATGTCATATTATCCTATAAAAGTCTTTTAATACATCAAAAATTTCAATTTAATATTTTATTAATATTTATAATATCAATTATTTGAATCTTTAAATAATAAGGTAATTTCGGAATCATCATTGTGTCATAAATAAATTTAACTATTTAATGTATAAAAATTAAAAATAAAATAAAATTATGTATAAAATCTTCTTAACTTTATAATGAATATTTATAGTCGAATTTATCTTATATATAACCCTATATTAAAAATCTTTTAATTTTTAAACTTTAAATTTTACACTTTTAACTCTTCATTAAGTAAAATAATAATAAATGTCATAATCTAATCCAAGTGAACCAAAAGGATCATATTTTATTCCTAAGGTTTATTTTTTTCAAAATAAACATATCCAATAGAGTTAGGACAAGTCTTAGGGTAATTATAATTTCATTTTTACCTTTAATTACACTAATTAATTTTAACCGTGGTAAATAAAATTCAAAATTTACTATTAAACAAAAATTATTTTTATCCTATTTAACCACATTGTACTTACTAATTTCAACTTTGTCTCTTGGATTTTTGAAATTAAATTTAGAGAAGCGGTAGAATTATGTTTTATGCAAATTTGCTAATGTGCCATGAAGGTGGGTAAAAGACATTAAAAAATCAATAAAATTTTATATATCTAATTTTATTGTAAAATAACTCCAATAAATTAAATTTAACATATATAGGTATTGTGTATCTATTTTGAGCTAAAATTAATTTAAATAAAATAACTAATTATTTTAATAAAAAGTAGGTTTTAAACAATAACGTAGTGTTTTTCACTATTCATCAAAAATTGAATGTTTTTAGAAAAATACAAAAAATTCACCCAAATATAATATTGATATTATAAATTAAAAAATAATGTCTATTTTTCCAAATTAAAAACATATAATTTTTATCAATTAATTTAAAAAAATATTCCCATTGTCAAAACCAGAAAATGGGTTTTTGAGAAGTAAAAACTTTCAAAAGATTGATATGTGTTTATATCCAATTTAAATCTAAAATTACTTCCAATGACCAAAATTTGATTAAATGATAAAAATATAATGTAATTATACTTTAAAATCATTCAAATGTATAATTTGACAATATAAATTATTTTGATTAAAAAAGTTGTTTTCAATTAAAATTTAGTACTTTACACTATTCATCAAAATATGAAAGTTATCAGAAAAGCACCAAAAATTTATCCAAACTAAATTTTTATGTACTTATTCAAAAGAAGAAGTTTATTTTGTTAAATTGAATGTATAAAAGTGTCAAATATTGGATTTAAAAAGGGTTCACCATTAAAAGGCGGTAAAAGTGCATTTATTGAAAAATACATCTTTTATTGGAACATTGAATTTGTTCTTATATTATATATAATAAAAACATGATATGGATGTTAAAATTATATGGAGTATATAAAATTCACATTTTGTTTATTAGTATTCATAACCTCTTTTTAAACATCTAGTTTTATAGGTCGTGGTGCGCTTGAACTTGGTGTTGCGTACTTCACACGCTATCGTATTATTCAAAGAGAAACGTACTGTGGAAGCTTGGGGTGTTACATTCATACCTCCTTCAATAAATTGAAACCACGCAATTTGAAACTTTTTTTTGAAATAAAAGGTTAAAAAATAGAGGATACCTTTGTGGAAATCCCACATCAGAAATATAGTTAATAAAATTTAGTCATAATAAGAGGGAAAGGGATATGAAGAAGTCACCACAAAATTATGATTTTGAATAAGAGAACATTGGTGGAAATTATAATTGGAGGAAAATGTAAATATTTATAGGGAGTTATTGAGGTCATCAATCACAAACAAGTGAATGGAAAATTGGGGCTCTCAAAAAGTCATAAATCTAGGATGATTTAAAATATCGCCAGTTCAATAAAATATCAGATATTAGGACAACACATTTTTGGTTTTAAGATCCTTTACCTAAAGCGTAAAACTTATTTTATTCATAGAATAAGAAAAAGAATGCTTGAAAAGTATATTTCCATCCTTTAACTAATTTCTTCCACAAATTCATCTTTCACTCCAAAAGATAAGCATTCAAGATGACTTGGTCACACCTAAAGTTCTAGAATCAACTTCTAGAGAATCACATAATCCACAAAAGATGAAATATATATTTCCCTTGTCTATAGACATTAAACATAACCAAAATTGTTAGTACATGATCAGATGATCCTTAAAAATGATAACACTTTAATAAAGAAATACTACTCATTATCTCCAAAATTAATCAAACAATACCCAATGTTCAAAAAGTACCATTAAAAAACAATTGTGCTTAAAATTAGTAAAAATAATCCAAACTAATTTTGAAACCCAAAATTTAGAAGGATTTGATCACATACTCTTCCACGATAAATCTTAACAATTATCTCCAAATAACATCAACTACACTTAAAGTCGCATACTTAAAAGTAATTAACTAAATCAAATATTCTATATGATAGGTTAATAATTTTTCATAAATAAACCAAATCTCTATAATTCCACAAAAAAAACATACATTCTTCCAAAATAAAAATCCTGCATCATTCCTCAAATGAAGTCCTATAGTATTCTATTTACTTTAGGCATATAGTGTTCCCAAAAGGGCAAGCATCTTCCAAAATAAAAGTTGTCACATAATCACGAAATCATTTTCCTATACTAAGGATAAATAATATGTTCCCAAAATCAACATATTCTAGATCTGTAAAATCATTTAACTAAAAATAATTAGTTATACTAACTAGGGAATTAACGTAGTCCAGTTGTAGGTAATAAATCCCAGCCACACTTTTGTTGTGGGTTTGATTCTTGTAGCTTTTTCCGACATGGAAGGTTGTCACACAGTGTGACTGTTGTCCTTTTTCAAAAACTATATAATTTATAACATTCCCAAAAATGAGATAAATTACTCTAAAAAATCATAACATATTTTAACCACAAATGTTATCTCATACCTTGAATTTTATTCCTAAAAATTAATAGCCTGTAATTGACTTAAATTCAAGGATGATATAAACCCAAATGGTTCTTCATAAATATATCCACAAAAGAAAAGACAATTCTTCCTCAGATATCATTTTCAAATAACAAACAGTAGGGATACACATAAAAGAGAAAAGTCTTCCAAATTAATCCCATCAACAAAGAGTAGTAATACTTTTAAACATTTCGCCATCAGTTTATTTCCACATAGGTTCTTCCCTAACATATAGGTTATCCCATAGAATATGACATTAACTCAGGTAATTCCAAGGCCCCCTATATTTATAGAAAATGTTTATAAATGGATTTTTAGGATCATTTTTATTTTCTTCCATAGTACTCATCATTTTTTCTCAGAAATTATTTACATTAGGTCCCTCTTTCCCACACATAAATCATTTCTTTGTTCCATTGAGACACTTTCCTGGGTTTCTCCGTCCACATTTCATGCATGATGGAAAATGAGTTTTCTTTTCTCCGTGGTCTCCACTGTTGGAGCTTTTATCATTCTCCACCTTTCTCTTCATTGTTGATTTTGGGAGTTGGTTTATGTATATGTTGTTGAACATATTTTTGGAAAATTGATTCGTCATGAACACGATATCTTTTACTCTTAAAAAATTCCATTTTGTTTATCATTTCCACCACTATACCACCTTGTACATCATGTTCAATGTTATTATGAATTCCTTGGAATCCATCCATTGACTAAAAATAGAAAGACGATTGTGAGTAACAATAGTCATAAAATCATTTAGAGAATATCATGACACCATATTTTCTATCTAAAACACCGTATTATTAATAAAGGTTATTTATTCTGATCTTATATTAAAATCCATCAAATCAATTTTTAATGAAATCATGAATTATCCTAAGTATATCCCCCAGGAGTTTCGTAACAAAGAGTGTTGCAAGGCCCGTTGTTGTGTACCGGGATACCCCATGTCAAACTTGAAACTCATTGTCGGAGTTTTCACTCCTAGGTACATCAGTGCCAGAGCCGCCTCTACCTTCACATATCCAGAAAGGGATTTATTTCTTGAAAAATACACAAAATATCTATATTACCAAAATTATAGGATGTTCTTCTATACTATTCCTCATAGTCTATCTTAGGGTAATGTTCTCTAATCAGAGTTTTTTCTAAATCTAGCTTCCAAGGTTTGTATAAAACTTTCTCTAATAACATCTGTAATTCCCTAATCCTAGTTTCCCAGAGTCGGCACAATATTAAATAACGTTGGCATGATCACAAGGGATCAAATTATGAAAGACCGATCGGTTTAGTATCCTTGTAAGTACTAGATACATACATAAATTTTACATTACAACATAAAAAAACAATGAGTCCCCTTTGAACACACTTATATCCCTTAACCTATCCCTGAAGGTCAAGCATACTTTACTTCTTCACATCTTGGGAAAAATAAAACATAAGAAAGGGGTGATATCAGATGCTCATTAAGGATAAAAATATAGGGTAAACTATCATAAATAATCATAAACATTTAAGGCAATGTATAAGACTAAAATACAAGCCTTTTAAACTTAAACACCATCATAATATAGAACAGATAAATCAAATAATTCCATTTACTTATTCACATGGATATTATACTAGTAGAATAATCACAAGTCATATCAATAACTAATTCCATAATGATGGAATGCATAATTCCGGACATCATAACCACAAAGTCAAGGCCTCATGCCAAGACTAGAAAATAAGACTTTTTTCTAGGCCTTATGCCAAGACACTAGTCTGTCTCATGAGACTTAATGATGCATAGAGGAGCTATAGAAGGCTCCACCCATCACTTATTAAGTCCAATGAATTTCTCATATGAAAAGGCTGAAACATAACATCAACATTTGTATTAAACCTATAATATGAAATGTTAATACTTTAACCATAAACCACGAATGGTATAAAAATAGCACCTCCACAATCAAATATAACTCACTGAATTAAATATGAAGAATTTTATTATAATAAATCAACCTCAATAAAGAATAAAATAAAATTAAGGATATTGATATAGATGAAAATAATCAGTAAAACTATTTGAGATAAATATCCCCCTTTTCATGAAAACATTTAAACGTTTCACTATTTATCAATGAAGTTGTTTAAAAGATATTTTTGAATAAAAGTGTCCCATACCACTTTGAGGCATTTGATAATAATTTTAATTTCAAAACATTGTTGTTCATATAAACAACTCCTTAAAACCATTTTAAAAAACATGGACATTAATGAGAATGATTTATAAGAATAAATATTTAAAACATTTAAAGTGATATTTTTGTTAGAGCTCCTAACCAAATGAGAGACGTTTGAATAAAAATAATTGAGGAAATCAAAACTTTATAATATAATGAAAAAATAGGATTCATGATATACAATGTCAAAGTATAGTATATATACCATATAAAAGAGAATTGGCACATAACAATAAAGAAGTCTCAATGGAATGTTAATTGAGATGAAATCCCTTATAAAAACTATATCCTTAGGTTAAGGATAAATCAATGAAATAATTATGTGTAAAAAATATAAATACAGTCAATATGATTGGATATTCATTGTAAATCAATCAATGGAAATTCACACATATTCTTTTAAAAACAACACCAATGACTTGGTTGTTTAACTCAATGAATGGAAACTGATTTAAGAATACTCTTATCAAGTTCGTATCGATGACTTGAGAATTTATAAATGGAGTGATTATGTGTATCCAAAGTATATTCAATCAAATTGGAGGGTAAATTTCTATGTAAGTAAATAAATAGTGATTTCACACATAATCATGGAGTGAAATAGTCAATGAAGTTCACGTAAAACCTAATGAGTGGAAGTCAAAATTAGAAATTCTCTTACCGATTTGGTAGCTTTCAAAACATACACCCCATGAAAGAAGGATCATACAATGAAGATGTAAATACCCATAAAATAATTTATATTACCCAAATAATACAACCATGGGCAGTACATACACCACACAAAAGGAAATAGTGGCAATATATCGTTAATCTCATTGGAATAAGAAGTGAGATGAAAACCCCTTACCTTTTACTTTTCCATAGTAGAGGGTAGGTTAACCTCTTCTACAATGGTGAAATAATTTATATTAAATTATAAAATAACCACATAAATAAATATGATATCATGTAGGATCTTCTAATATTGCTTTGTTAACAATATTTCAGTTGTATCATTGTTTCGGGTGTTAACTAATTCGTTTTACTCTATAGGTTTTGTTACATAAGTCATGTTTGATATGGATAGGATGAATTTAATTCATATGAAGATTTATTTTAAGTTCATAAATGTTATTTTCAATCATAAAATGAAAATTATTTTTGAATGGTTTCGATGGGGAATGAATCACATCGCATTCATGGAGATGGAAATCCGTATGTACGCACGAGCAACAATACCATTCTATTGATGAAAAAATAATATGTAATTGGATGGTATATCATATATAAATAATTATTAAAATTTTATATTTATTATTCACATCAATTATACTCATTATTATACCCATCCAAATGATGAAGTATTGAATAACAAACTACACCACGGCGTGGAGACGATAAGCCATACGTACACACGTATGTTGACTTTGTCATTCAAAGGATTGATAGAATAATTAATATGGTTGTAACATATTTATAATAACATAAAATTATGTAGAGGGTAGTGGAGTTATTATTTTGGTATGGAAACAACAATGAAAGAGGAAGTGGAAGAAGAAAAATACTTTGAAAGAGGTGATGAAATTATTAACTTTTCATCGGGTGCTTCGTTTTGATTTGATAAAATGGGATAATTAGGTAGGATTATGATCAAAGTAAGGCCTCTAGGTTGAAGTGAGGATATTTGGAAAGATATTTGAGTAGGGGTTGTCTGAGCCAAATGTCTTTGGAGGTGTGATTTTGAGAGAAGGGGAAGTACCCTTTTATAAGTGAGGTGAGGGTCACTTTAAGAAAAGCTTGAAATATTATTTTATTATACAATAATATTCGGTTTATAATGGCTAAAAACGTATTTATTTAAATTATAAGGTTGGTATGAGTCTAAAACCTCTCAACCAATAGGTTTTAGACAGGTTTAGGTCACCATATTAAACTTATCTTTTAGATTTCAGTCTTAGTTAAATTGTTTAACTTTTATAATGTCTTATTGTATTTTTATATTATATGGTTCACAAACATACTATAAAATGCCAAGAGAACCCCAAGTGGTTCATTAATGACATATATGTTATTATATAAGTCCTCTTATTGAACCTTATATTTTTAGGAATATTATATATATTAATAATATAGTATTTGTTTTAAAAACACAATTATGTCAATTTTGACACTATTTACTATTTGGTTGTTTGAAAGTCATAAAAACTTTATAACTTCAAAAAATATTATTTGATAAACCCTAAAATGTTTTATTAACCGTGATTTTATCTGGAATACATCAAAAGTCTCAATTTACAATTATTTTAATATTTATAATATCAATTATTTAAATCTTTCCACAATAAGGTAATTACTACATCATCATTGTGTCATAAAAAAAATAATTTATTAATGTCTAAAAATTATTAATAAAATATCATTATTTATGAAATCTGTTAAAATTTCTAATGAATATTTATAGTTGAATTTATCTTATGTATAACCTTATCTAAAAAATGTTTTAGTTATTAAAAATTGAATTTAACACTTTTAACTCTTCTTTAAATAAAATAATACAAAATGTCCAAATATAATCCAACTGTACCAAAAGGATCATATTTTATTTCAATGGTTGATTTTGGTAGAAATAAACGTATCCAATAGAATTAGGACATGTGTTAGGGTAATTATAATATCATTTTTAACAATAATTACCCAAATTACTTTTAACTGTGGTAAATCAAATTCAAATGTTACAAATCACAAAATATTATTTTCATCATATTGAACCACATTTTAATTACTAATGTAAACTGTGTCTCCGGGATTTTTGAAATTCAATTCACAGAAGTAGTAAAATTACGTTTTATGCAAATTTTTTAACTTGCCCAGAAGGTGGGTAAATGACATTAAAAAATTCAACAAAATATTATACATCTAATGTTATTATAAAATGACTCCAATGAATTACATTGAACATATATTGATATTATATTTATATTTTGACCTAAAATAATTTTAAATAAAATAACTAATTATTTAAATAAAAAGTAGGTTTTAAACAATAACGTAGGGTTTTTCACTATTCATAAAAAAATTGAATGTTTTTAGAACAATACCCAAAATTCACCCAAAGATAATTTAATATTAAAAATTAAAAAATGATTTATATTTTACGAAATTTAAAACATAAAAGTTTTATTAATTAATTTTAAAAGATATTCCCGTTGTCAAAACCAGAAAACGGGTTTTTGAGAAGTAAAAACTATCAAAATATTGATATGTGTTTATGTCCAATTTAAATGTAAAATTACTTCCAATGAAAAAATTGGATTAAATGATAAAAATATAATCTAATTATACATGGAAACCATTAAAATGTATAATTTAACGCTATAAATTATTTTTATTAAAAAAAATTGTTTTCAATTAAAATTTAGCATTTTTCACTATTCATCAAAATATGAAAGTTATCAGAAAAGCCTCAGAAATTTATGAAAACTAATTTTTTATGTCTCATTTATAAATAAGAAGTTTATTTTTTCAAATTTATTATACAAAACTATCAAATAATGAATTTAAAAAGGGAACTCTATTAAAAGGTGGTAAAATTGCATTTTTGAAAGAATACTTCTTTTATTTGAAAAATTGAAATTATTCATATATTATGTCTACGAAACACATAATATGTATGTTAAAATTATATGGAGTATATTAAATTCCAAATTTGCTTAAAACTATTCATAACTACTTTTAAAATGGCTAGTTTGATAGGTCATGGTGCACCTGAACTCATTGTTGCGTACTTCACATGCTATCATATTATTGAAAGAGAAACATAAAATAGAAGCTTGTGGTGTTACAAGGTATAACTCTGAGTCCTTCGAGAAATTCAATGAATTAATGAATTAAATGGAGAATTATCTTGGTAAGAAGGTAACAATGCTTTAATCCGATCTAGGTGGAGAATATCTCAACCAGGAGTTCATAAAATTTTTACGAGAGTTTGTGACTATAGCATCTCGTCTTTTTATAACATAAACTTTCATTACATTACACAAAACTGAGGATCTTTAAGGTTTAGTGTCTTGGAAACCAGGAACATAATACATGAAAACAACATAAAGCATTCTTCTTAAACACTTGAAAGGCTTCTACTTAAGTTCATCCTAGGTTCATTACTGCATCTCATAACCTGGGGACATACATCAAAAGAAAGGGTGAGCAGAATGCCTAGTAAGGGAAATAAGAGGAACATTTTACATGTGAACTTGATATACTTCAATAAGGACATGAAAAGAACTTTAAGGCATGAGAAAGAAATCATGAGGCATTTCATAACAAAAATAACATTTTTCATAACTTGAAGATGTGGATACATCATTTAACATAGACAATCATGAACATATCACCAAGGTCCATCCCCAAGGTGTCATTTGAAAATTAGCAAGGTTATTCACCAAGGTATCGTTAAAATTGTAATCTCTAGTGGTTGCATCATTACCCAATGCATTGGAGCGCTATCAGGGCGCACCCTTAAATTTGCCTTTATTATCATGTGAGCCACATATATCATCATCAAACATTTCATAAATAACCCACATAGCATAAAATAAATGGGTTTCATTTCATAATCATAACGTTTTAAAACTGCTTTAAAGACATAATCTTTACGGCACTTTAAACCCCCGAAAAGGGAAAGTGGGTCTCATGTATGTAAATCCCAGAATTTAAAATAGAACATCTTGATATATATGTGAATACCCTTGTAGAAATAAGAGCTTTGAGTATCCACTTTATAACATAAAATAATTTTGAGAAAAGAGGGAGGCATTTTGAGACGAAAATTCTACAGCATAACGACTATGTTTCGGGGTTTTAGAAAACATTGAAAAGAGAGGGGACATGGGTCAACCACTCATAAATGATCCATAAAACAGTAGGGGGACAGAACAAGGAGGATATATCGACATGGAAATGAAATTTTAAGGAAATACCATTTGAAATGAAAAACATGGAAGGAAGACAAAAATTAGATTTCTCTTATGAAAATTCGGCAGCCTAACGACGTCACTTAAACTTCAATAAAAATGAATTGACAAGATCAAATTGGGTCTCTCATCATATGATCATAAGATACCAGTATGATAGATTTAGATATCATACCCCAACATAACAAAAAGTAACTTGAAAGACTTGACATGAAAATCGATCTTGAAAAATGAGAAGGGTGAAAGAATCCCTTAAAAATTCGGCAGCCTAACGGCGTCACTTAAAATTTCATCAAAAGAAATGATGAGAGTAAGAGGGGATCTCTAATCATATAAAAATGAAAAGGGTAGTAAGAGGAATATAAAAGAACATCCTCTCACATAAGAACATGGATCATAAAAGGAATGACATAAAAGAGATTACATGAAAAGAAAGAGAGATGTCAGATCCCTTACCTGAAAACGTGACTCTTGAAACTCAATGGTTTGGACCTTGAGGGCTTGGGGGCACCTTGGGAGGACTCCTTGGGAGGTAAGGAGACCAGAACTTATTTGGGGGAGAGTTGGGAGTGAAAACTAAAGGAGGAAAGGGTGGGTATTTATATGGAAAGTGAGGGGACAAGGCATTAATGGCCAAGGGACACCTCATTAGTGGTTTTGGCAAAACCATGGGATTTCCCATGGTATTTTCCCATGGTATTGGCCACTTGGGACACCTCATACCTTATCTTACTATTCATAATTCTACCATATTGAATATATACTTAATACATCATTTAATGATGTCATTAAACACTCGTAACTTAAAAACTATATTTTCACTATTCATCGAAAATTCAACTTTCTCAGATTAATCTCAAAATTTCACCTTAACCAAATATCAATGCTCTGATTTCAAAAATGAAATCCATTTTATAAAAATAATTTTCGAAATATTTTTAATTTAATTTTTAAATAAAAACACTATTCATCGAGAATTCATTTTTTTCAGAAAAATCCCCAAAAATTACCTTAACATAATATCGATGCTCTGAGTTCAAAAATAAAGTCCATTTTATAAAAATAATTTTCTAATTATTTTTAATTAAATTTTTAATTAAAAACACTATTCATCCGAAAAGAATAATACCTGACTAATAATTTATGAAACTGTTATTTACCCATTTTATTGAATCACATTACTTAATCTAGGTGTCTAAATTATATTAAAACTTTATTTGAGTGAAATTACTAATTCATGTGGTCACATTACTAATCCTAAGCATAAAATCACTATTCATAATTTACTATTCATCAAAAATTAAGTTGATCTTATTAGACTCCAAATTCCTTACTGAACACTTTTGTAGAAGACCATTTTTTAAAAATCATTACACATCAATAGTTATTTAGGGTTTTCATAAATATTTTAAAATATCCTTTTTTTTCAAAATTCATCAATAAAATACATCCTAAAATTATCCGGACAAAAGAAATTCCACAAACATCACTAAAGGAAGAGATCTCAATTTATTCACCCAAAAGGATTACACAAGGAAGCTAGGGTCTCGTCACATAGCCCCTTATAACACCGACATAAGACCTAAGTGTAAGGTGTGCTATGGTGAGAGAATATGAGGGAGGCTCAGATAACATTGCCCTAGTAGTAATCTCTACTAACTTGAACTTCTCTCGTAGGCGTTTCGGTTCAAGCTTGACATGCTGGAGTTTGGCTTGGGCTTGGTCCAAAGCGAAGCCCACAGATGCTACCTCCTTCCCAAGCTCTGATAAGTGGGATTCATAAGGGTCGAGTCTATTGGATGAAGTCATCGAATCCTCTTTCTACATTAACCATTAACATCTTATTAAATCATTATGAGTAAGTTAATATACTACTCAAAAAGATTGGGTCGTTAAATTCTTCCCCCCTTAATAAATTTCGTCCCCGAAATTTATACTTGAGGCCTAGTCGAAAAGGTGAGGGTACTTTTGCTTCATCGTTTCCTCAGGCTCCCAAGCTTCTTCTTCATATTTATGATTCCTCCACAACACTTTCACAAGGTGGGTAGTCTTGTTTCGTAGAACCTTGTCTCTACGGTCCAAGATCTCCACTGGCTGCTCCTCATAAGAGAGGTCATGTTCCAGTTGTACCACCTCTGGGTTCAGTACATGCGAAGGGTCGGGTATGTACTTCCTCAAGAAAGATACATGGAAGACATCATGAACTTGAGCTAGGTTCGGTGGAAGTGCTAGATGATAGGCCACTGCTCCTATGCGATCAAGGATTTCATAGGGGCCAATGTACCTAGGGCTGAGCTTCCCTTTCTTCCCAAACCGCATGAATATCTTCCATGGAGAAATTCGAAGGAAGACTTTGTGGCCAACACCAAACTCCAAGTCCCTTCGACGATTGTCAGCATAGCTCTTCTGCCGACTCTGAGCAGCCTTTATGTGTTGTTGGATGTCATGAACCTGTTCTGTCATCTCTTGCACAAGATCAGGCCCAAGAAGCTTTTTCTCACAAGTTTCATCCCAACAAGTAGGAGTTCTACACCGCTTTCCATACAGAGCTTCATAGGGTTCCATCTGAATACTCACATGGAAGCTGTTGTTATAGGATAACTCCACTAATGGGAGGTGTTGATCCCATCCACCTTTAAATTCTATTGAGCATAATCTCAACATGTCTTCGAGTGTCTGAATAGTCCTTTCAGATTGGCCATCAGTTTGAGGATGATAGGCCGTACTAAAATTCAATTCAATATTCAGAGCATGTTGAAGAATTCTCCAGAATTTTGATGTGAATCTTGGGTCACGATCAGATACGATGGATAGTGGTACCCCATGCAGCCTTACCACTTCCTTCACGTATATCTTGGCAAGCTGATCCAGAGAGAAATCTTCCCGAATAGAGATAAAATGGGTTGTCTTGGTGAGACGGTCCACAATAACCCATATCGCATTTTTTCCTTTGGAAGTTTTTTGGAGACCAGTTACAAAGTTCATAGTGATATTATCCCACTTCCATACTAGTATGGGTAGCGGTTGTAATACCCCCTTAGGAAGTTGTCGTTATGCCTTTACTTGCTGACACACCAGGCACCTTGTAGTGTAATCAGCAATCTCCCTCTTCATGTTATCCCACCAATAATGATCACGAAGGTCTCTATACATCTTAGTGCTTCCCGGATGTATAGAGAAAGTAGAGCTATGAGCTTCATCCATCAGTTCTTTCTTTATCTCTGGAATATATGGAACACATAGTCTTGTACGAAATTTCAATACACCTTCTTGATCAATATTGAAATTAGGGAACTTCCCATCCTTTACAGCCTCAAACTTCTCCTGCAGCAAAGGATCTTCTTTTTGAGCCTTCTTGATCTTCTCTAGTAATGAAGGTTGAGAAATCATTTGGGATAGGGTTGATGATGTCCCTTTCCTTATAATTCCCATGTCCAGTTTTACTAGATCTTTAATCAAGGGATCTCCTAAGATCCTCATTGTTGCCAGAACAACAGGATCTTTCCTGCTTAATGCATCTGCGACTTTGTTTGCTCTTCCAGGGTGATAATGAATTGAACAATAATAGTCTTTAATAAGCTCTAACCATCTCCTTTGTCTCATGTTCAATTCTTTCCGCGTGAAAATATACTTTAAACTTTGGTGGTCGGTGTATATATCACATTTCTCCCCATAAAGATAGTGCCTTCATATCTTTAGAGAAAAGAAAACTGCTGCCAGTTCTAGATCATGCGTAGGATAATTCTGCTCATGAATCTTCAACTGTCGAGATGCATAAGCAATTACCTTGTCATTTTGCATGAGGACGCACCCAATCCCTTTCAAAGATGCATCGCTAAAAATAAAGAATCCTTCTCTGATAGAGGGTAGTGTTAACACAGGTGCAGTAACCAATCTCTTCTTCAGCTCTTGGAAACTTTCCTCACATTCCTTTTTCCAGATGAACTTAACCCCTTTTCGAGTCAACTTTGTTAGTGGATTAGAAAGCCGTGAAAAGTTTTTTCACAAACCTCCTATAATATCCCGCTAATCCAAGGAAACTACGAATCTCAGTTACTGTTGTGGGTTGAGGCCACTCCTCCACAACCATTGTCTTTGCAGGGTCAACCGAGATTCCTTCATTGGTTACGATGTGCCCCAAGAAAGCCACCTGTTGTAACCAAAACTCACACTTGCTGAACTTTCCAAAGAGCCTCTCCTTCCGTAGAGTTTTCAAAATAACCCTCAGATGATCTTCATGCTCCTCATGACTTTTTGAATATATCAAAATATCATCAATAAAAACTACCACAAAGTTATCAAGGTAGTCCTTAAAGACTCTATTCATCAAATCCATGAAAATAGCAGGAGCATTAGTCAAGACGAAAGGCATAACAGTAAACTCATAATGCCCATATCTTGATCGGAAGGCAGTCTTTGGAATATATTCCTTCTTCACCCTCAGTTGATGATAACTAGATCGAAGGTCAATCTTAGAGAAGAATTGAGCCCCACGAAGTTGGTCAAATAAATCATCAATTCCTGGAAGAGGATATCTGTTCTTCACTGTGATCTCGTTCAGTTCTCTATAATCAATGCATAGACGCATTGATCCATCCTTCTTTTTCACAAAGAGAACTGGTGCTCCCTAAGGAGACACACTTGGTCGGATAAACCCCTTCTCCAACAAGTCTTGGAGTTGTTTCTTTAACTCTTCTAGCTCCACATTTGCAATTCTATACGGATTCTTTGATATCGGTTGAGACCCAGGTATGAGTTCAATGGAGAACTCTACCTCTCTTTCTGGGGGAGGATGTATTCCTGAACAATCGGAACATCTTCTATTTGTATGCTCCCTTTTCCTTCTTCATCATCACCGATTAACTCCATAAAGAAAGCTATAGGAGGTGCTTCTAGATAGGGATCAGTTCGGGATATCTCTCCTTGGAAGATAACTATAGGTCGTTCATTCAAGACTAATGAGATTTCCTTACTTCTGAATTTGATCTTAGCATTATACTTTGAGAGCCAGTCCATCCCTAGTATAACGTCAAATTCCAACATGGGAATGACTACTAGATTTGCGATAAGATTGTGCTCATTAAAGTAAACACTAGAGTCTCTAAACACTGTTGATTCATGGATAATCCCACTTGGAGTCTTGACTGACAACTCTACCTCAAGCAATTCGGGGATTGATTCTATATTCTTTGCAAACTTGGAAGAAATAAAGGAATGCATAGAACCAGAATCAAATAAAGTACTTTCTAGTTTTGAGAGGACGACAAGAGTACCTGCTACCACATCGTTTGGAACTTCAACTTCAGTTGTTGTGATAGCGAAAGCACGAACTTGCTCCCTTGGTCTCTGCTGAGGTTGATGGTGATTCCCCTCCACCGCCCTCAGATTTGGACATTGATTAGCAAAGTGCCCAAGATATCCACACTTGAAGCATGTGACTTCGGGTAGGGCCAGAACCATCTTTCCTCTATCGTTAGTGTTGGGAAGTTGAGGCTTCACATCACTACGACAATTCCGAGAAATATGGCCTTCTTTTCCACACCTATAGAACTTACCACTTCCAATCAAGCAGTTCCCCAAATGCTTCTTCCCACATTTATTGCATGTGGCATGTTGCATATGCTTTCCACCTCTTTCCTGATCAAAAATTCTTCCCAGGATTGGTTCTAGAGTTCTCTTCTTCTCATTAGATTTTTGAGACCACTGTGTCTCCCCAAACTCTAGTTCAACTTTCATAGCACTTCGAACTATTTCTTCATAGCTATCGTAGTCCCTGTTGGATAGATTCTTCCGCAGATGAGGTCGTAGTCCGCCAAAGAATCTATCAACCTTCCCATTAGGGTCCATGAAAAAGCTTGAGGTATAACTGGAAAGCCTTGTGAAGTTCATCTCATAGGTTCCAACTGATTCATTCTCCTTTTGATTCAGCTCGAGAAATTATTTCTCCATTCTCGTTCTCATCGAACGAGGGAAATACTTATTAAAGAATATTCCCCGGAATTCTTCCCACTCCATAGCTTCCATCTCTCCTCATGGCTTCATGTTTTATCAGTGACCACCACTGATCAGCTTCTCCCTCTAGGCGGTAAACAGCAAGGGTGACTTTTTCTTATTCCGAACAATGAAGTACAGAAAAGATCTTTTCAATGGAGCTTATCCATTGTTCCGCAACCAATGGGTCAGTAGATCCACTGAATATTGGTGGTCTTTGGCGCATGAAGGACTCAACAAAAAGTTGTTCCCTTCGTGGTGAGATCGACCTCTCAGCTTGATTCAAGTTATTACTCATAAATTGAGTCAGTTGGTTCATCATTCGCATGAATGTTTCCATTCCGGCTTCCATCGGAGGGCCGTCAGCACATGGTGCATTGTGGTCACCATCGGCATGGTTCCTCCTATTGCCCGCCATTTTCTAAAAGAATAAAACCATAGTGAGAAACTTATTTTATTTATGAATCTTTTAACTAAGACTTCATGCTTAGACAATTATACTTCTCTATAATTCCTTCATAATGATTCATAAAAAGCTTGTGATTAACCAAACATATCCCCCGGGAGTGTCGTAACCAAGAGTGCAGCAAGGCCCATTATTGTGCACCAGTTCCCATACGAGTCTAGCTCAAAGCGGTGTTTTCGGGTTTTACCCCTATGTACATCTGTGCTAGAGCCGCCTCTACCTGCTCATATCCAGACATGGATGTATTTGTTTGATAAACCACTTACTCAATACTTACCAAAATACCAGGAAGTTTTCCTATATTTAAAATTTTCTATAGGGTTCTTCCTAAAGTTTTTGTATCCTAATTTCCACAAATAACTAAACCATCCTTTGATACCAACTATAGCATCCCTTCTTTTTGTAACATAAACTCTCATTACATTACACAAAACTGAGGATCTTTAAGGTTTAGTGTCTTGGAAACCAGGAACATAATGCATGAAAACAACATAAAGCATTCTTCTTAATCAATTGAAAGGATTCTCCTAAAGTTCATCCTAGGTTCATTACTGCATCTCATAACCTGGGGATATACATCAAAAGAAAGGGTGAGCAGAAGTCCCAGTAAGGGAAACAAGAGGAACATTTTACATGTGAACTTGATATACTTCAATAAGGACATGAAAAGAACATTAATGCATGAGAAAGAAATCATGAGGCATTTCATAACAAAAATAAAATTTTTCATAACATGAAGATGTGGCTACATCATTTAACATAGAAAATCATGAACATATCACCAAGGTCCATCCCCAAGGTGTCATTTGAAAATTACCAAGGTTATTCACCAAGGTATCGTGAAAATTGTAATCTCTAGTGGTTACATCATTACCCAATGCATTGGAGCGCTATCAGGGCGCACCCTTAAATTTGACTTTATTATCATGTGAGCCACATATATCATCATCAAAAATTTCATAAATAACCCACATAGCATAAAATAAATGGGTTTCATTTCATAATCATAAAGTTTTAAAAACTGCTTTAAAGACATGATCTTTACGGCACTTTAAACCCACGAAAAGTGAAAGTGGGTCTCATGTATGTAAATACAAGAATTCAAAATAGAAAATCTTGATATATATGTGAATACCCTTGTAGAAATAAGAGCTTTGAGTATCCACTTTATAACATAAAATAATTTTGAGAAAAGAGAGAGGCATTTTGAGACGAAAATTCTGCAGCATAACGGCTATGTTTCGGGGTTTTAGAAAACATTGAAAAGAGAGGGGACATGGGTCACCCACCCATAAATGATCTATAAAACAGTAGGGGGACAGAATAAGAAGGATATATAGACATGGTAATGAAATTTTAAGGACATACCATTTGAAATGAAAAACATGGAAGAAAGACAAAAATTAGATTTCTCTTATGAAAATTCGGCAGCCTAACGACGTCACTTAAACTTCAATAAAAATGAATTGAAAAGATCAAATAGGCTCTCTCATCATATGATCATAAGATATCAGAATTATATATATTGAGATTATACCCCAACATAACAAAAAGAAACTTGAAAGACTTGACATGAAAATCGATCTTGAAAAATGAGAAGGGTGAAAGAATCCCTTAAAAATTCGGCAGCCTAACGGCGTCACTTAAACTTTCATAAAACGAAACGATGAGAGTAAGAGGGGATCTATCATCATATAAACATGAAAAGGGAATTAAGAGGAATGTAAAAGAACATCATATCACATAAGAACATGGATCATAAAAGGAATGACATAAAAGAGATTACATGAAAAGAAAGAGAGAGGTCAGATCCCTTACCTTAAAACGTGACTCTTGAAACTCAAAGGTTTGGACCTTGAGGGCTTGGGGGCACCTTGGGAGGACTCCTTGGGAGGTAAAGAGACCAGAACATCGTTGGGGGAGAGTTGGGAGTGAAAACTAAATGAGGAAAGGGTGGGTATTTATAGAGAAAGTGAGGGGACAAGGCATTAATGGCCAAGGGACACCTCATTAGTGGTTTTGGCAAAACCATGAGCTTTCCCATGGTATTTTCCCATGGTATTGTCCACTTGGGACACCTCATACCTTATCTTACTATTCATAATTCGACCATATTGAATATATACTTAATACATCATTTAATAATGTCATTAAACACTCGTAACTTAAAAACTATATTTTCACTATTCATCGAAAATTCAACTTTCTCAGATTAATCCCAAAATTTCACCTTAACCAAATATCAATGCTCTGATTTCAAAAATGAAATCCATTTTATAAAAATAATTTTCTAAATATTTTTAATTTAATTTTTAAATAAAAACACTATTCATCGAGAATTCAATTTTTTCAGAAAAATCCCCAAAAATTACCTTAACATAATATCGATGCTCTGAGTTCAAAAATAAAGTCCTTTTTATAAAAATAATTTTATAATTATTTTTAATTAAATTTTTAATTAAAAAACACTATTCATCCGAAAAGACTAATACTTGACTAATAATTTATGAAACGGTTATTTACCCATTTTATTGAATCACATTACTTAATCTAGGTGTTTAAATTATATTAAAACTTTCTTGGAGTAAAATTACTAATTCATGTGGTCACATTACTAATCCTAAGCGTAAAATCACTATTCATAATTTACTATTCATCAAAAATTAAGTTGATCTTATTAGACTCCAAATTCCTTACTGAACACTTTTGTAGAAGAGCATTTTTTGAAAATCATTACACATCATTAGTTATTTAGGGTTTTCATAAATATTTTAAAATATCCTTTTTTTTCAAAATTCATCAATAAAATACATCCTAAAATTATCCGGACAAAAGAAATTCCACAAACATCACTAAAGGAAGAGATCTCAATTTATTCACCCGAAAGGATTACACAAGGAAGCTAGGGTCTCGTCACATAGCCCCTTATAACACCGGCATAAGACCTAAGTGTAAGGTGTTCTATTGTGAGAGAATCTGAGGGAGGCTCAGATAACATTGCCCTAGTAGTAATCTCTACGAACTTGAAATTATCCCATAGGCGTTTCCGTTCAAGCTTGACATGCTGGAGTTCAGCTTGGGCTTGGTCCAAAGCGAAGCCCACAGATGCTACCTCCTTCCCAAGCTCTGATAAGTGGGCTTCATAAGGGTCGAGTCTACTGGATGAAGCCTTCGACTCCTCTTTCTGTATTAACCATTAACATCTTATTAAATCATTATGAGTAAGTTAATATACTACTCAAAAAGATTGGGTCGTTACAGTGACTCTATCTCAACTCACATAATATTATACCCCATAGTGGAATGGTATTAGTTAAAGGAGGATCCATACCTTATTGGAAAGTTTAAGTTTGATAATGAGTCATGCAGATCTTCCAATATCATTTTTGGGATATGCATAACAAACTAAGACATACACATTAAACTGAGTACCAACTAAAGTGGAAAATTGAATTCCCTTCAAGCTATAGAGTAGAAAGAAACCCATTTTTACACATATATGATTATTGGGATTTGAGGTGTTTGCAATTATTTCTCATGAAACAAACTAGAACCCCGAGGCATGATGTTTATCTTTATAGGGTATCCCAGGGAGACAAAGGGATACTACCTATTCAAACCCTTAGAAAAGAAAGTTACTATTTCGAGACGAGTCATATTTCTTGATTGGGAGAACATCCTAAAAATTATTTTGGGAGAGTGACTGACTTAGATGAATTAGATGATGAAGATACAAAATAGCTGGTACAAGAATAAGTTCCACAAGTACTCATAGAAGATTTATTTTCTGAAACTCATGTACCATGTAGGAGCTTAAGAGAGGTAAGAAAAACAGAGATATATATTTTTCTAGTGACTAAGGATGGTGACTCATTATTGTTGGATAATGGTGAACCTCTATCCTTCAAAGAGGAAGTAGAGAGATAAAAATTTATAAGATGGCTAGAATATATGAATTGTGAGATGGATTCCATGTATCCGAACAATGTTTGGGTTCTAGTCAATACAACAGTTGATGAAAATCTAGTTAGGAGTAAATGGGCATTCAAGAGGAAACTGAACATATAAGGTATATTAAGTTCCTATAAAAAAATTATAATGGCTAAAGTGTTTAAATAACATCAAGAAATTGACTATGATGAAACATTTTCACTAGTTTTCCTATTTAAATCCATCAGAATCAAATTTTCCTTAACATCTTACCATGACTATGAGATTTGGAAGATGGATTTCAAAACTGCATTCCTTAACAGGAACCTTCCAGAAGATGTCTATATGACACAACCAGAAGGGTTTGTTACACCAGGTTATAGAAAAAGATTATGAATGTTGGAGAGATCAATTTATATATTAATGGAGGAATCTAGGTCATGGAAAATTCTATTTAATGAATCCATAAAATAATTTGGTTTCATAAAAAATGAATTAGAGCTACGTGTTTACAAACAGTTTAGTGGGAATTTGGTCATTATCATAGTAATGTACATTGATGACATATTACTAATTTGAAATGTCATACCATTCTTTCAATATTTTATGTGTTGGTTAAACATGTGCTTCTCCATGAAGAACATAGGAGAAACAACCTGCATGATAGGGATTAAGATCATTCATGATAGATCAAAGAGGCTGGTTGGATTAAGACAAAGTACATATATTCACTAGATACTAAAGAGATTTAGTATGGAACATTCCAATAGGGTATTTGTTCTAGTGGCACACAATTTACATCTTTCAAAGAAAATGTGTCCCCAAACACAGAAAAATAAATTTTTAATGAGTAAGATCCAATATGATTAAGCACTAGGATCAATCATGTATGCCATGTCATGTACTAGACTTCATGTTTCATGTGAATTGAGAATGGTAGGAATATATCAAGAATATCCTGGAGGAAAACATAGGACTACAATTAATACTATCCTTAATTATCTGAGAATAACTAAGGATATGTTTCAAGGGTACTGAGGAGATGATAATATTTTCATCAGAGGGTATACTGATGTCAGTTTTAAGACAGATCAGAATGATCTAAAGTAACAATCAGGATATGTTTTTTGTCTCAAAGGAGGAGTTTTGAGCTAGAAGAGTTCAAAGAATCCAGTTTTTTCTCATTCTACAGTAGAGTATGAGTATATAGAAACTTCTTATGCATCCATGGAATCAGTTTGGATTCAGAACATTTTCCAAGATCTTGATGTGGTACCTAGTAGTAAATACATATCACATTTTATTTTGATAATAATTTAGTGGTGGCTCTTGTAAAAGAGACATGGTCACATCAATAGAAAAATAAAAAACTCTATAAGTATCACCTCTTGAGGGATATTTATCATAGGGTTGAAGTTATGATATTAAGAGTATCCACATAAGATAACATGGTTGACCACTTGACTAAAAGACTAACTTAGCAGAAGCATGAGTATTGTGTGAGAGCTAACAGACTGAACTTCATTAGAAGTTGTCTCTAGTGAAAGTGGGAGTCTCTAAGAGTTGGTTCCCTAGATCCAAATTATTTTATACTTTATAAAATCATATATTCATAGTTTTTTAATATTAATAAATTCCATATCACAACATTATTTTTATTCTATGTAACATTGTATGTGATAATGTCCTAAGAGTAGTTGTCACACTAAACGGTCATAGCAGTTCTCTGCTATGATGTGAACCTAGATGTGAGATAACACTATTCTTGAATATATGTTCTATGTCAAGATGATATCATTTTAAGGGAAAAATGATACAAGCTATCAGGGGTAGAGACTCATAGATCTTTGAGGAACCTACTCATGGTGTAAACCCTTAGTAATGTCGATGATGATATTATGAGAACAAGACCTTCCAATAGGAAATCCACATTTCCATGTGTCATTGGATGTTATTAACTACAAACATGTGTATAGGTCCTTAGACAATAAGATTATTATTTATAATTAATTTGAGTCACAAACTTAGATGTATTGATAAAAACTGTGATGACAAATGTTCTCAGCGAGGTAGGATATATTGGGTGTGTCATGAGTAATAATGAATTAATGAATAATGAGAGAAAGTATTTATCCCTTATATTCTTTAATAGAAGATAATTTAATAGACCCTTTGATGGAAATGATATATCCTAAATAAATACATGGAGATGGTGATCAATTGGTATATTTTATTTCCAAAAAAATGTCAAATAAAGAGGTATCAAGCATGTATTTTTATGACACTAGGATGCAACCTACTCGATTAGAGATATTATGATCAAGGTATTATATTACATGGTAAGTATTCATATGAGGTCACATGACATTGTGCCATTATCTTCTTTCTCTACGGGTTCCTTTACATGTTCTTAGATGCTAAACATGGACTTTTGGATTCTCTACCTAATACCACTGAGAAAAAGTCTTATAGGGTCACACACTCTGTGTATCAAGAATCATAGATAAATAATTTATTTTTTTAAAAGTTGAATAAATATTATTCCTAGCCATATTTTAATAATTATTCTTTTATTCCTAGTCACGTTTATTCCAACACTAGTTATTTAAGAGAATATATATTATGAGTGGAATAATGAATAAATATTTATTTTATTTTTAGGGAATAAAATATTTATTAGTTTATCAATGAATAATTATGTGATATTTATTCAATAAATGAATATTCATTATTCATGGTGAGATAAATATTTAAGAGGATTGGATGATTTATTTTATGGGTGCAGTGAGAAATATAATATTGAATATTATTTTATTAAATAATATTTATTATTACTCGCATGTTGAGTGCATATCAGGAAATAATAATAATGTTTTTATTATTATACATGGGGGTTTCACTAGGATTAATTAGATAATTAAAAGGCACCTGTGAAAAATATCTTATTATTACCCGAGTGAAATAATTGTCTTCTAATATCATTCTCTTATTAGCCAAGGGTAAAACTAAGAAAATAGTCATTCTCAATGAATTGGAGAAAATATTTCAATCCTATAAAGTTATTTATTTTCGAAAAAATTCTCTTAAGAATTAGAAAGATCCTCCTCCACTGAATCAAGGGTAATGCTTTGGAAGCAGTTCTCAAGGCGATTGAAGGTGGAAAACGCATGCACAAGGATCGTCTGTGCTAGAAACCAGAGACTCCTTTGACGGCGTTAGAAGATTTGTGGAACATGTGTGTATCACCACTAGAGGAATCCTACACTAGGATTATACAACACAGTAATGGTGCACTACAGAACTGTGGCCAGACACATCAAAAAAGAAAAATAACCTTGGTTATAATTTTTATTTTATTAAATTAATTGTAAAAAACATGTGGTGATCTACTCTCCCTTGGTTCCAAGTTTTTTCTATCCCTTTCTTAATCATTGATTCAATTCCATTGGTCACAATGTTCTTTATTAGAATAGTCCTCATATTGATTGTTAATAATGGGAAAAGGAAAATTTTGGCACCATTCCTCCCGCACTTTCACTATAACTGGAACCTACAGGTGGTTGTTGTGCTATGTGTATTGACTTCCAAAGCGATCAGTGGTGGAAATGAGTGCCATCAGATTTACTACAACTTTCATTAGAAAATGTGGAATCTTTAGTTTCACCGTTTTAAGACCCATTTAGCTATCTGGAATGTTCGGGATAATACCACACTAGTGTTTGTAATTCTATATTTTTTTAAAAGAGAAAACTATGTCTGATAGCAGAAGCGATACATACCACCAAACACAAAAAACAATGATTATTTAAATATGTATATTTTATCATTTCCATTAAATTTTTGGATATGAGTAGGATTAAGTAATTCATGAAATATATATATATATATATATCGTATATATATATAGATAAATTATTATTAAATAATCAATAAATTTTTTCTAATGTATTTTATTCTTCAAAAGATGTTTTATTCAAAAATTCTTTTTATTTATTTTTATAAATTTTATAATTATTATCTAGAACATTTTTAAAATGTTTCTAAAAAACTCCATTTTTGAAATCATAAAATAAAAATTAACATAGGGAGAAATCCTGGGACTTTTCAAAAAAAGGAAATATATATATATATATGCCTTGCGGCGCATGACGGGGTCATGGGGAAGAAACATGCGCTACCCGACGTTTGATTAGAGAAGGTTGGGTTATGCTTAATCACTCATATCGGGTGCACCGTTTTCTACCTCAAAATGCCCAACGGTTCCATATCCAGTAATACATAGACCTGCTTTCCAAAGGCAGGCGTTCGCTGGGTGGTTTGACCAGCGATGCTTAAGAACTCACATTGGTTGAGAGGATGGGATTTCGGGCTCATCGCACCCTTTTAAGGGGAATTATTGCCTGTTTTGGGACTCTCTTATAGATTTAAGACTTATTCATATGTTCATGAATCTTTGGTTTATACCCAATCATAGTATCCACAGATTTCTCCTGGTTGGAAATGATCAGCTGGACCCAGGGGTTCGGAATCAATTATGCCTGAGGCTTACCATCCCTCATTGGATTAATGACCCTGAGGAGTCTGGACTCATTGAGACGACACTAGGGTTGGCACGGTGAACTATCGTAAAGATAGTCGGATCAACCGGTTGTTGGGCTTGAACCTCGGGAAGGCTTCCTACGTACCCTTCCTAGGAGAGAGGGATCAAAGTCCACGTAGTTCGAATGGAATAGGGCTTATTCTCTGAGGGAGCCCAAAAAGTCGGGGCTTACTCCGAGATGGATGCCCATAGTAATGGATGGATGGGGCTTACACTCTGAGGATGCCCTAAGTAATGGATTAGGGCATAAACTTTGGGGAGGACCATAGTAATGGATGGATGGGGCTTACACTCTGAGGATGCCCATAAGAGTATGTCATGGTTGATGCATACTCTAAGCCCACATGAGTCACGTTCAGTGTGAGAAACAAGAGGCAGCAGGGACCATATGATAACATCGTGAAAGATGCGTTTGTGGGAAGTGGAGTGGGGATTACGCATGAGGGAAGCCCAAAAATACGGGGCTTACTCCGTGATGGATTCACATGGAAACAAAGCGCAGTGGGAGAGGGACTTGATCCCAAAGAAGGACGGAGCAACACCCTTTTCCACTACGCCCTTCTTTGGAAATGGTCGTGGGGAAGTACAGAGGTGCATGGGGGATTCCTTCGGATGGTTAGTCCACCACTCCTCGCAGAGGGGAGAAGTGCCCCCATCCTAACAAGTTGAGGGGCAGAAAGGGGACCCCCGTGCTCAGACTTTGCATTACCATGGGAATGTGAACCTAGGAATGCTTCGGAAATCCACTCAAGGGACGGGGCATCCCCTTCGCCCCTTCTTACCATGGGTATGTGAACTCAAAATGGTGCTCTGATGTGCTTGAGGGTTACATCACATGGGTATGGTGGCTCCGGTGGAGGCCTCAGCTCGAAGCCGATGAATGGGCCTATGAGGGAGTTGCGGAGAATCAGGCCAGATTGGATGGATTTTATCTGGCTCGGGGAATGGGAACTCCGAAGGATATGGCAGGCCACACAGGTGTATGAGTGGTGGAACCCTTTGCGTAGGGAGGTGCTACGTGGCTAGAGAGGCCATCCGCGAACCAGGGTGGTCTGAGGACTGATGGGAATTCCATGAACCAAGGTGGTTCGAGGCTTCGGGTTCGGCCAGTATACCAGATTGGTATGCGGAGGGGTCCATGTGAGCAGCGACGGGCAAGGGCGGCTCCGGTCAGGGGTTCATCGGTCGGGGATATGCCCGCGTAGGAGGGTACTACACGGTTCAACGGATCGGAAAAGGGGCATAAGCTCCCTGGTCCATGGGAAGTGCATTTGAGGAGGGTCCATGGTTCGCAGTCTTCTTTTCTTTGTTATTTTAGGTTCTCGGTTCACCAAGTTGTTATGCATTTTCAGTTCCTTATTAATTCACTTCTAGCTTCATACCAGTTCTGGTTCGCGAACTGGAACTTCGCTGTTTGCGAAATTCTAAGCTCCTTCCTTCGAAATCCTTCCACCCGAATCTGATCGATCTCCAAAATTGCCTCCTCCCTCTTTCCCCTCCATCGCCTTTTATAGAGCGGGGAAAGGGATTTATCTGTGGTCACGCGACACCTTTTGCAGAGTACCATGACCAGAAACCCGGTTTAAAAATGACTTGGTCAATCCGCAACTCACGGGGGGAATTGAACGCATCTACCCTATGAACCAAACTAGCTTGGGGAGTGCTTCGCGGCCGCGTAGGGTTCCGCTTCCATTCTGCGAACGACAGTAGATGCGGATTGGGCCGGTCGACGTGGTCCGCGGCTCGGGCGGTTCATGAAGGTGGATCGGTTTGGCGCCCGTCCTACTTCGCGCCCGCGGAGGATCTCCCCCTCCATTCCGCGAATAACAGCGGTCCACAGAGGTGGTGCTTTGTGAAACCAGCCGCGTGACATTATCATTGGACTGGTCTGCGAACTGGTTCGTCTTGTGCCTTCCTTTGAGTATTCTCCACACTTTTCCCCAATTCTTTGGGGGGGGGGGGAATTGGGTAGAATCTTCCTTTTGGATTAAAGGGGATTCCAATTTTCCTTTACGGATTTTTCAGGACCCTACAAATTCCCCCATCGGAATGGGGTCCAATCGGAATGAAGAGGAGGCCATTCCGATGTAGAGTGGTCCTGAAACATGGATGCCTTGCGGTAGGAGAGTGGATCTGGTAGGGGACCACACCTATAAATATGGGTCCCTTCCTTTGTCTTTTACCAGATTCTTCATGAAACCAGAGCTCTCTTGCTTTTTTTTTTCTTCCGCATGCTCGTTCCTTCGAGAAATGTCTCATCCATGAACCAGCTATCACTTCCACAAACCATTCCTTATTCGCGATTGCCTTCATACATGGACCAATTTCCTAGCCGCGAACCAACACTTTTAATTAGTTAACAAGTAAGTCACGCCGGGCTACATAGGAACTCGCTCCACAGTTTCAATGGTCCGCAGATTGAAATCTTCCAGACTTTGAAAATTTCTGAAGTCTTCCGAATCTAAATATTTAAATCCAGGATTAAGGTTTCGCAGAGAAACCTGGTTTGCGGTTTTCTGGCCAATGCTCCGCGGGCCAGCGTATCGCGGAACTCTTCTGCGTAGGGTTGGTTCGCGGGATACATTCATCGCGAACCAAATTTTATGTCCTACTTGTGGACCTATCACTAATGATTCTTGACTCCTTTTCCATATGACTAGTATTTTTGTCCAGATTTTATTATTCCGGACTAACCATTTTCCTGGATTTTTATCATGCAGGGAGAAAACATGGTTCCCCCTCCTCCTGCACCCAGGCCTCCTGCCAAGCCTCTCCAAATTGGTACAGAGAGACGTCCACCTATGATTCGCAGAGCGGAGAGCATCAAAAAGGACCCTATTCGGTCAATCATTCCCAGCGGGGGTGTCTTGACGGGGTTTCTCTCTCCTGAGCTCCTGGGTTAACCACTATCAAACAGACTTCCGTTTACGGCTTCGGTCTTCAAGACGACATCCCTAGCTCCCCCTACTTTCTCAGATCTTCCGTCTCCTTGTTTGGAAGTGTCACCAAAGTGAATTCAGGAGAACCTTACCTCATTGGGGGAGATAACCTCTGATCCTGACCTGAAAGAAGATTTCATTTTGAGAGGCTCTATTCAGACCCAAAGTGATCAGTGCACTCAAGACTTCTCTCAAGAGGCTGTCTTCAAGAATTACCCCTCTATTATCAACCTTGATCGAGTGGATCCTGACACAGGGTGGATCCCTAGGTTTGATCTTCGGTTTGGTGGGCTTTTCTCAAATGACTGGGATTGGGCCTTCTGGGTCCATCATCATTTTCGGGAATCTCCCAATTCATAGGAAGCAGTCAATATGTACTCCACAGTGTGGGCCTCCCAGTTCGCCATTTACCCCCCATCGTTGATCCTGCCTGACCTGCTCAGTCACTGGGGTTCAAGCACTAATACTTTCCACCTATCCCATGGTGAAGTTGGCATTAGTTTGTGGGACATCTACAAATTGGGAGGGCTTCCGATCATCAGTGAGATGTATGACATGTTTCTGCCCACTCCTAACGCATGGGACAACATTGAACAAGTGCCTTCATTGGAGAGGGATGTGCTGGTTATGGTGGAGTAGTCACTGGGTCAGGCCTTGCGTTAATACTCTCTTATTCCCTGTAGCACCTGGATAGGGTTATTTTTGAACACCACTATTCCTGTGCTGAATATCAAGTGCCCCAGGACTCATCCTTCTCAACAGTCACGAACCATCCTAGGTTCCTACTGGGTAGTTATAGAGGTGGGCGACTACCTTTCATGGGGTTATGAGGTGAGCCCCGGTGTGCGGCCTATGCTCAGGCTGGTAGGTCTGTTTTCCATGTTTTTTAGCGGGTGGCTATTCCATTCTTGGGATATCAACCCAGGAGTCAGGGCTTGCACCTTGATGATGGCAGTTGAGTTGGAAGAGGGTCGCCCAGTGAATTTGGTCGTGCCCACTTTGGCTCGTCTTTACGATCTACTGAGCCACATGCAGGAGGGCAGGTCACCCTACCGTCTGAGTTGGCCATTTCAATTCTTATATGGATGGATAAAGAATCATTTCTACTATTATAAGTATTTTCATAACATAGTCATCCAGCTTCCTTCCTTTCGGCTTGCCCTTCTCGATATAGCTGGGGTTCGCTTGAAGCATCTCGGTTCTGATAAAGTCATCAAGATTCTGAGTGGCTTCTCCAAGTTTTCTTTCACTCCCTACCCACCCCTTCTGGTTTCGTGGTTGATAACTGTAGTGGGATACTAGAGGAGTGTTCTTACATGATTTCACTACGGGATGAGTTTCTGTCAGTGCAGATTGACAGGGTTTCTCTATGCAAGTTGTATGTCCGCTATCATTTTTTCCACCAGTTTGGGTGTGTGCAATTCCAAGTTTCCTTTCCCCCTCCTCGGGATCGAGGACTACACCTAGACACTCTCCGTCAATGGTGGTTAATGCTGATGCGGGAGGGATATGACACAAGTATTCCCTTTACTGGCATGGGAGCGGCTGCCAACCTATCCTTGGAGTACACAAGAATGTGGGTAAAACATTATCTCGATGGGATCCTGGGGAAGGCTGTCCGGTAGGTTCCCAAATTAGGAGTCATTGTATCTATTGTTCCTACTACACCTTCTTCATCGGCTTTGAGGGAGGACCGTCTTATGGATCGTCGGTCAAAGTGAATCAGAGGATTTTCCTCTCCCAGCTCCTCTGCGGCCAAAGTTCAGACGAATGAATCCTTCTTGGATGTGGACTAGGATGACCCTGTGGCCTCGTGTCCCAACGAGAGAATGCCTGAAGTTTTTCCATCTGATACCAGACTTAGAAACTTGATCCCAAATCCTGAACCGCAGTTAGAAGCTTCAGACCTTCCAACTTCAGAACCATCTTATAGCGTGCACATGTCTTCACTAATCGCAATTCCATACTTCATTCTCGTGCTATCTAACGATGATATAAAAGATCCTCATGTCATGGAGGACCACCAAGCAGTGCGAAGGTGGGACTGGCCCCGAATATCAAGATTGTTGATGAAACTCCTCTGGCTAAGATGAAAACTAAAACTTAAGCCCTCCAACAACTCTTCCTAGGTTTGGGGTCAGCTAGATTTGACTATCGACAGTTTCATTTTCTCTTTTTCCAGGTTTTCATGGCCCGTGAGGAAGTTTAAACTAATGAACACAAACTTTATCACCTTGTTGTATCTTATTTCAGGGCTCGAGCCCTGGAGGAAGCCTTGATAAAGCTCCATCAGATGATAGCACAATAGACAAGCTCTCAAGACCAGGTGGTCATCCTATCTTCCGAGTTGCATGAATGTGAAGTGTGGGAAGCGAAGCTGAGGGATCAATTATTTACCATGACTGGTCACCTTGAATCCACTAGGAAAAGGATCAACGATCTCCAAATAATATTGGAGCATACTCATTCAGTGGACGAGGGTGAGGACAGGGAGAGGGCCATACTGGAGTAGACTCTCAATAACCATTGCCGCAAGGTCGCCGATCTGGTGGAGAGAGTGAACCAGGATCCTTTGTGACGGTCAGAGACACTCCTTCACACTTGTTTTGCTTACCCCATGTCACTGTGAGGGAGAGGACCCAGCTTGTGGACGTCCTTCTTACCAACTTTGTTATGGAACAAAGAAATGTTTTCCTTAGCGCTCTTGTCGTATTCTCCTATGACATGAATTATTTGGCACGATTGTTTTGTATGTTAATTCACCAAACTTAGAATAATCAGAGTTCGAGACAATTGATAAAAAGAATAAAAAAAACAAGCTCTAACTTTTTCCTGGATCAGGGGATCCAGCGAGAATAGTTTGAATATTGCTAGGGTTTTTTTAAAAAAAACCTACAAACTTTTTTTATTTTATTTTAATACCCTTATTTTTCCTGGGCCCATTTAGTGTGGACCCAACAGGTATGACCCGACTTTTTCTTAGGTCACCCTCTTCAGGTTTTCAGCCTAACATGATTTATGCCTCTTTTGGTGAGCAACTTAATGTCCCGCCGACAAGACAGTCATTACTAATGTTTTAGGTCGAACAGCTTTGACCAGATCTGGTGGGGCGAGGTACCCAATGAGGTTTGGTTGATTAAAAGATGGATCGATATCCTTCATACGCATGTGGGGGGAACATGTTTATATTTGAACAACATGCATGGCATGTATCAAGGCATGGTAGCTGTATCGGCGTACAGAGGTCGGAAGATCATCGCCTAAAGAAATATATCCTTTGGTAGACGGGCCATGGGTGATCAATATGCAGAGCCACTGAGGGCATGGTATGCATAGTTGTCCAAAGGTGTCCTTAAGTCAATGATTCTCTATTTCTGATGGCCTGAGGACTTCATGGAAGTTCGGCTTATTGAAACCACTATGGGTGGCTTGGAGAATTATTTAAACTACCAGGGGTGGCTCATAAATGGTGTGTGACGTTTGAAAGGGTTTGAGAAAATATGTATTAATCAGGAATGTGGACACAAGGTCCCTGTCCTATGCATTTATCTAGCATAAAGGACGGTTGGAGCTTGGCGCAGTTTAAAGTCATGCAGCCTAGTGTTGGAACCAGGTTCTTCAAAGCATGATTTGGTGTATGGTTTGTGTTTGTTGTCAATCCTCAGTGGAGGTTCAGGGTGTGTACCAACAAAGTGATCATACCATTCAAGCAGAAAACAGTAGTGAAGGTGGCGCTGTTTCCCAGTGTTTGCCAAATTTTTGGGCCTGAAAATCCGTAAATAAAGTAAAGTGTTTTTGGCAAAGATACTTGCGCGCCGAGCTCTTGGAGGATGAAAGACTTGCGCGCCATATGTTTTTGAGGATCAGAACATCACAATTTGGCTAAGGAAAGAAGGTCGCGCAAGTGTTGGTCGGGTCGCGCAAGTAACTTGCGCGACAGAGGATCTGGAGACAGGACTTGCGCGCCGTCGAGGGACTTGCGCGCCGCCGCGCAGGGTGTCCAGTTTGCCTATAAATACTGGACCACCCCTCCTCATTTCCCACGGAGTTCAAGGCCGAGAGATTGTTCGAGCTCTCGTCGTGCAGGTGGTTGAGTCGCGCAGGTGGTTGTTTTGTCGCGCAAGTAGAGTTTGCGCGCCGGTGTTTGGCTGTTCTCCCAAGGCAGTTTGGAAGAGAAAGGAAGTGGATCGCGCAAGTATTTAGTTCAAGAAGGAAGTGTCACGCAGGTGCTTCAGTGACACTTGCGCGCCAGTTTAGTCTTGCGCGCCTGAGACTTGCGCGCCGCCGGGAGACTTGCGCGCCGGGCTTGAAAAGGAGACCTAGACACTATTGAAGCACGCCTGCCTTGCTGGAGCTGCACGAAAGCCGAGAAACTACTCGGTTCATTCGAAGAAAAGTGATATTCTTCTTCTGGTGAGAATCGGACTTCAATAGAGCATCTACATTCAACAAAGGATGCACTCTTATGAAAATGAAGAAGAGACCTACACGTCTATAAACTGAGTGGGACTTCACCAACGGCAGTGAGCCAGGGGGAGTCAACGGGAGTGACCCGAGGGATGCAGTGAGTTATCCCTGAACTATTGTAAAGGCAGTGAGCCTGGGACAGAGTGTCTGTACCCGAACTTTTGTATCCGCAGCTAGTGAAGCATAGTGGATTTAGGTACGACCGGCAACCTGTCGGCGTATGCTCCTTGGACGTAGCCCTTAGTGGTGAACCAAGTAAAAATGACTGTGTCTTCTCTGTGCATGTGAATGTTTTCTTTTTGATCGTAATCATCATACAGGTTCAACAAGTTCCTACCAACGTGGGAACAAGATCCAACAAATTAAAAGAAAAATTGGTCACCCTGATTCACCCCTCCCCTCTCAGGGTGTCCCGGGGTCCTTCAAGTGGTATCAGAGGCAGGTTGCTGGCGTTGAATCTGACCTTCTTCGGCATGGAAAATGCGATCAATGTCAGGGGAGTCCCTCACTTCGATGGAAGCAATTTCCAGATCTGGAAGAACAGAATGAGATCTCATCTAAGATCTCTTGGAATGGAAGTTCTCTTTTCTACTGTGCTAGGAATACATGTCACTGATCCAACAGGTCTTGCTATGACTGAAACAGACAGGAAACTTCTTGATGCCGATGCCAAAGCACAGAATGCTCTCACTGCTGCCCTTTCTGATCAGATTTACCTGAAGGTGATGAATTGCACCTCAGCAAAATCTATGTGGGATAAACTTGAGAATATTTATGAAGGTGATAGCAAAGTGAAGGAGGCGAAACTACAAGTGCTACACAATCGGTTTGATGATCTGAAGATGCATCCAGACGAGAATGCAGACTCTTTCTTCAATCGAATTACTGAAGTGGTTGGAGCAATTCGGGGTCTAGGCGAAGAAATCAAAGACATTGATATTGTAAAGAAAATATTAAGAAGACTTCCACCTCTGTATAATGCGAAGGTGTCAGCTCTTGAGGAAAGAGATCTTTCCAAACTTTCTCTAGATGACTTACTGAGCAGTTTGGTAGCATATGAAATGAGAGTCAAACCAGAAGATGCTACGACTCGGGTGAGCAAGGAAATGGCATTCAAGGCCATGGATAAATTGAAAATCTCAAAGGATAGTAGCGGTGATGATGACGAAGAGAAAGAAATTCTTTCTCTCATTTCAAAGAAGTTCCAGAAGGGGAAAGGGAAATTCAAAGGGAAGTTACCTCTCGCATGCTTCCGTTGTGGAAAAGTTGGGCATATTGCCTCTCAGTGCTTGAAGAATATCAATGATAATGACAGTGAAGATGAAAACTTCAAGAATCCTCAAAGAAGGTTCTTCAAAAAGGGAGACTTCAAATCTGGTAAGAAAATGCAAAGAAAGAGTTTTGTCTGTGAAGAGGAAGAAGATGACAATGAATTCTGTGATGAAGAAGAACCAGAATTCAAAACTGGGAACCATGCTTCTATGATGGCCACTGTTGAAAAGTCAGAAGATACTGATGGTGAAAAACAACTGAGAACTTGTGTAGATCCTGAGGTGCAACTTAAGGATGCAGTTAGTAAGCTTAAGATTAAATGTAAGAGCTGCAATAAGTGGAAATCAATTGTAGAAGAATCAACTGAATATGTTGATCAACTTGAAGCTGAAATTGAACGACTGGAAGAATTTGTGAAGGTACAGTCTAAAATAATTGAAAGCAATGATGATGCAGTTGATCTGAAGCTGAGAATTGAAGAGCAAGCAAAGGTCATCAATGACCTCACATCCAGACTGGATGAAAAATCCAAGACTGTTGAGGGTCTTGAGGAGGAAGTAGTTACTCTGAGGAGTAAAATGGAGACAGAATCAGTTCCAAAAGAATCGAGGAAGAAAATACAGTTCGGAAGATTCTCAGATGCAGAATTACTTGCAAGAGCCAAGTGTGGTTCAGATGGGGTTGGAAAAGTCTTGAGTGATCAAAGACCTGCTTGCATGGGAAAGAGTGGAATTGGCTGTGAGGCTGAGTCATCAACTGCTGGAAGTGAAAAGATCCAAAAGACAGATAAGATGAAAGTTGAACATGTTGAAATGTTACCTAGAGTGCTGAAAAAGGAACCCTCAATCCAAACTAAAAGGAGACCTGAAAATTATCCTCAAACTTTCAAAAATGGCAGACAGTCTTACTATTCTCCCAAGGAAGAAGCTATAAGGAAAAAATCAAGTGAGAAGACATTTCTTCTCATGAAGTGTCAGTTCTGTGGCTATCTGGGCCATACCATGTCCTATTGTGAAGAGGCAAGAAGCTATCTGAATGGAGAAGATATAGATGCTCAACAAAGGAGAACAATTTCATATCCTAATTCTTATAGAAGAAATAATTTTTATGGATATTGTTTTCATTGTTCTAACTTTGGTCATAAGGCCATTAATTGCAGGCAGAGAAGGGACATTGACACCTCATACAGAAGTTCCAGACATGTCAAGTCTCGTCAGCAAGACGATGTTTCTCTTTCAAACAGGTTCTCACCTCTTAAAGAAGACTTTGACTATGAAGAACCTGGGTTTGCGGAAGAGATAGTTGAAAGTCCATCAGTTCTATATACTCAATCTAATGTCTCATGGAAGTAAAGGAGGAAGATTGAGAAATCAAACCTTGCAGAGGTAGCTCTCAAAGCTACAAAGAACAACAGTACCTGGATTCTAGATAGCGGTTGCTCATCTCACATGACAGGTAATGCCGGTCTACTAACAAATATCATAAAGAATGTTGATGGTACAGTAAGATTTGGTAATGATGGGGCTCTAAAAATCAAAGGGAGTGGAAGTACCAAATTAGCTAATGGAGAACTAAAGAAGACTGAAGTCCTTTACGTAGATGGCCTACGTCACAATCTCCTCAGCGTGAGTGAACTCTGTGACTCAGGACTTGTTGTTACTTTTAATCAGAAAGGCTGCACTATCAAGGGAAAAACTGGCAATTCTCTCATGAAGGGATGCAGAACAGAAGGAAACTTGTATCAGGTTGATAGTGAAGAGAATGTATGTTACATGACTGTTAAAGAAGAAAACAATCTGTGGCATCGGAGATTGGGACACATCAATCAACAAGACATGGAGAAAATATCAAAATTGAGAATTGTCATGGACATTCCCAACCTGAAGCGTGAGCGTGAAAAATCCTGTGATGCTTGTATTCGTGGGAAGTTGGTCTGCAGTTCATATCGGCCAAAGAAGAAAAAGGCATCTCACCTTCTTGATCTGATTCATACAGATGTTTGTGGTCCAATAAATGTTGCCGGAACTCATGGAGAAAGGTACTTTGTCCTTTTCATAGATGATTACAGTCGAATGGCATGTGTGATGGTCATTCACCGGAAACGACAGGTCCTTGACTGCATGAAAACATATCGGCGAATCGCCGAGAATGATACTGGACGAACAATCAAAGTGTTGCGATCTGACAATGGAGGAGAATACACGTCCATTGAATTTGAAAATTATCTGGAGAAGCATGGGATACAACATGAGGTAGCTGCTGTGAGAACTCCACAACAAAATGGAGTTGTTGAACGAAGGAATCGATAGGTGAACAACATGGCACGAACTATGCTGATTGAGAGTCGTATTCCACGACATTACTGGAAAGAGGCTGTTCAAGCTGCAGTGTACATTCAGAATCGAACAGGACTTTATATGGGTGAGACGAAGACACCATATGAATTGTGGCATGGACGGAAGCCTTCTCTAAAATACTTTCGTGTTTTTGGAAGTAAGTGCTTCATCAGGAACAAAGAAGGAAATCAGGGGAAATATGGTGACAACGCAGATGAAGGAATCTTCCTCGGTTACTCAATGAACAGCAAAGCCTACAAATGTTTCAACAATCATTTGGGAAGGATTGTGGAAAGCAATGATGTTAAGATAATTGAAGAGAAAACCACAAATGCATCACGGACGTCATATGCTGATGTGATAGAAAGTCATGAAGAATGTGGACATGAAGAAACTACAAATGCAGAAATAGAGGAAGCTGTTCAAAACACTCATCAATCACATAATGATGTTGACTCAGAAGAAGAATCTGAAGAAGAAACTATGGCTGAAGAGAATACTACTGAACCTCGCAGGAGAAATCGAAGAGCTGAGATTGATCCATCCAACATAATTGGGGATAGGAGTGCACCCACACAAACCAGAAGGATGAGGAATACCACGCAATCTGCATTTCTATCAGTTGTAGAGCCATCCTCATTTGAAGAAGCTGCAAAAGATGAATCTTGGGTGAAAGCCATGAATGATGAATTAGATCAGATTGATAAGAATCAGACATGGGATCTTGTCCAGAGACCTAAAGGTCACAATGTTATTGGTACCAAATGGATTTTCAAAAATAAGTTTGATGAGCATGGAAGTGTTATCAGAAACAAGGCACGACTGGTGTGTAAAGGATACTCCCAGATTGAAGGTATTGATGTTGAAGAAACCTTTGCTCCAGTTGCTAGACTGGAATCAATCAGGATTTTCCTTGCCATGGCACTCCAAAGAGGATATAAAGTATATCAAATGGATGTTAAGACAACATTCTTGAATGGTGTACTCGAAGAAGAAGTCTACATTGAACAACCGGTGGGGTTTGTCTTGGGTACCGACGAAACAAAGGTCTGCAAACTAAAGAAAGCTCTATATGGTTTGAAGCAGGCACCACGGGCATGGTACTCACGGCTAGATTCATATCTCAAGAAGTTGGAATTCAAAAGAGGAGGAGTTGATCACAATCTCTATGTGAAGAATTCTCCAAAAGATCAGTTCATGTTTCTTGTCTACGTTGATGATATCATTTTTGGTGGCAGCAGGCAGAAATCAGTGGATGAATTTGCCAACCACATGAAATCAGAATTTGAAATGTCTATGATTGGGGAGCTCACATATTTCTTGGGGTTGCAAGTAATTCAAAAGAAGGAATACACTTTCATTTCTCAGGAAAAATATGCAAGAGAGTTGCTGAAGAAGTTCAATATGCAAGACTCCAAACCAATGTCAACTCCGATTCCTGTTGGAACTAAACTTGGAAAGCATGAGGATGGGAACTCTGTTGATCCCACCATGTACAGGAGGATCATTGGAAGCCTACTGTATCTGACAGCGACAAGGCCAGATATTGTCTTTGCAACATGCCTTGCGGCCCGCTTCCAGAGTAATCCAAAGGAGGAACATATGTCAGCAGTAAAAAGAATCATGAGGTATATTCAAGGCACACATAACTTCGGGTTATTTTTTGCTGCAGGCAGGGACAATGAATTATCAGCGTTTTCTGATGCTGACTGGGCTGGGGATGTAGTAGACAGAAAGTCCACTAGTGGTGGAGCTTTCTATATTGGGCATAAATGTGTTGGCTGGTTGAGCAAGAAGCAAGAAAGTACTTCTCTTAGTACTGCTGAGGCTGAATATATCTCCGCCACAAAAGCATGCACTCAACTTCTTTGGATGAAGCAGCAGCTAACAGATATTGGTGATAAGGTGCAGCAACCAATGGTGATTTATTGTGATAACAAAAGTGCAATTGATATTACGAAGAATCCGGTTCAGCATTCTCGTACAAAACATATTGAAATACGGTATCATTTTATCAAAGAAAAGGTTGAACAAGGCGTGATTAAAATGGATCATGTTGGAACTAATGAGCAAGTGGCTGATATCCTAACCAAGCCATTGTCCGCGGCTGTGTTCGAGAAGCATCGGTTGAACCTCGGTGTTCGACCACCTCCTACTGCATAAGGAGGCTCCAGAAGTCCCCTCTCCCCGTTTGTTTTAACTGTTTTTATCTGTTTATGGCTGTGATGCAGGGTTATGGGGGAGATACTATCCAGGGGGAGTATGGCTTGAGCTGAACGTTGAACAAACTTTTCGGTCTTTGGTTTTATTGTCAATGGGGGAGAAAGGAATAAATTCAAGGAAATAAATTCTTCTGTGATGAGAAGTGTAAGCTTGTGATGAGAAGTTTAATAAGGATAACATCGGGATGGAGAATTTCGTGTACGATTTCAACACACTAAGACCCAATTCAAGCTTTCTCTCTTGTTTTCTACACCGAGCATTGCTCACGTAGACTTAGAGTGTTAGCTGAGTTGATTCTTGCGTTTTGGATTTGCTCATGGTTGGAGATCTATTGAATTTATTCTGATTGCCAACAAACCCAAAGGGGGAGATTGTTGGAACCAGGTTCTTCAAAGCATGATTTGGTGTATGGTTTGTGTTTGTTGTCAATCCTCAGGGGAGGTTCAGGGTGTGTACCAACAAAGTGATCATACCATTCAAGCAGAAAACAGTAGTGAAGGTGGCGCTGTTTCCCAGTGTTTGCCAAATTTTTGGGCCTGAAAATCCGTAAATAAAGTAAAGTGTTTTTGGCAAAGATACTTGCGCGCCGAGCTCTTGGAGGATGAAAGACTTGCGCGCCATATGTTTTTGAGGATCAGAACATCACAATTTGGCTAAGGAAAGAAGGTCGCGCAAGTGTTGGTCGGGTCGCGCAAGTAACTTGCGCGACAGAGGATCTGGAGACAGGACTTGCGCGCCGTCGAGGGACTTGCGCGCCGCCACGCAGGGTGTCCAGTTTGCCTATAAATACTGGACCACCCCTCCTCATTTCCCACGGAGTTCAAGGCCGAGAGATTGTTCGAGCTCTCGTCGCGCAGGTGGTTGAGTCGCGCAGGTGGTTGTTTTGTCGCGCAAGTAGAGTTTGCGCGCCGGTGTTTGGCTGTTCTCCCAAGGCAGTTTGGAAGAGAAAGGAAGTGGATCGCGCAAGTATTTAGTTCAAGAAGGCAGTGTCGCGCAGGTGCTTCAGTGACACTTGCGCGCCAGTTTAGTCTTGCGCGCCTGAGACTTGCGCGCTGCCGGGAGACTTGTGCGCCGGGCTTGAAAAGGAGACCTAGACACTATTGAAGCAAGCCTGCCTTGCTGGAGCTGCACGAAAGCCGAGAAACTACTCGGTTCATTCGAGGAAAAGTGATATTCTTCTTCTGGTGAGAATCGGACTTCAATAGAGCATCTACATTCAACAAAGGATGCACTCTTATGCAAATGAAGAAGAGACCTACACGTCTATAAACTGAGTGGGACTTCACCAACGGCAGTGAGCCAGGGGGAGTCAACGGGAGTGACCCGAGGGACGCAGTGAGTTATCCCTGAACTATTGTAAAGGCAGTGATCCTGGGACAGAGTGTCTGTACCCGAACTTTTGTATCCGCAGCTAGTGAAGCATAGTGGATTTAGGTACGACCGGCAACCTATCGGCGTATGCTCCTTGGACGTAGCCCTTAGTGGTGAACCAAGTAAAAATGACTGTGTCTTCTCTTTGCATGTGAATGTTTTCTTTTTGATCGTAATCATCATACAGGTTCAACAAGTTCCTACCAACGTGGGAACAAGATCCAACAAATTAAAAGAAAAATTGGTCACCCTGATTCACCCCTCCCCTCTCAGGGTGTCCCGGGGTCCTTCACCTAGACATTCTTCAAAGTGGAATGGATTATTCTAATTCTCGGTAATGTTGTCAGACACGTTCCACTATATTCAATAAGGTTCATGAAAGAGGATAGTAATCTATAGCTCAGAGGGTTTTCCGAATCTCGGGATGGACATGGGGGATCAGGGGACAAGGGGCGTACGGAGAGAACCATTGCCTAAGGAAATATTTCCTTTGGTAGACGATATGGGGGAGATCAATATGCAGAGCCACTGAGGGCATGGAATGCATAGTCATGCAAAGGTGTCCTTAGGTCAATGATTGTATTCTCCAGATAGCCAGGCAACTTCAAAAAAGTTTGGGATTCAGGACCACCAGGGGTGGTTTACAAGGGTTTGTATTTTTCTGAATGCAGAGTATGGTTTATGAGGAGAGGGTTCCTGGATACGGGAGAAACATATAGGATAAATTTCCAGAGAATGGGTGAAGCGATTTCTTCTCACGCTGGTGTGAGACGGTGGTTTATGCAGGTCTGACCCGTGCATTGAGGGACAGAGAAAATCCTATGTTCCTTACTGAACCTATGACAGGTTTGACCATGCAGTTTAACGTTTTGCGGTAAGGACCAATTCCATACAGTTTAATGTCATGCGGTAAAGATGAGGAGTGTTATTAAAGGATGTTGCGCAGATTAACGTCATGTAGCGAGGATGGGGGCATTTTTAAACCAGTGAAAATGCTCTTGGTTGGAGGCATTTCCATGGATGTTGAATGCTTGGTCTTTGAAGCTTTATACCAAGAGACCGAGATGTTCCGTGTAGTTTAACGTCAAGCGGTAAGGACGTAGTTGCAAAGGCCTCTCTTGATTAGAATGTAACTGGGCTTTAACATCTCGGCATTCCCAAGACGTGGAAAAGGGGTTGATAGTGTAAATCATGGTTCCAGGGATTCTTGGATCAAGAGAAATGATATGGGGGGCTCTGAGGCCGGTAAGCGTATGGAGCTAGGAAAAGTATCGCATGAGGAAATCTTTCCTTTGGTAGACGGGCCAGTGGCTACCAATATGCAGAGCCGCTGAGGGCATGGTATGAATATTCATGAAATGGTGTCCATGGGTAGATAAATTTCCACTTCCATTGGCCATGAGTTATTATGAGGATCCGTGATTGACCGGGCCACAAAGGCTGTCGTTTGGTAAGAAAATATCTAGACATGTCAGGCATATTCGGCCCTAGTTGCTGTTAAAGCTTAGAGGGCTCCATGTGGTGATTTATCTTGCGCACACGGGTGTACCTTCACTCCCTATAGTTTAACGTCGTTCAGTAAGGATGAAGTACTCCTAGTTTAGCAGTCCTAGAGCTCAGACTATTGGGTGACTATTGCTGTAGTCACTCGAAGGATAAGTGAGTTACCATGCTATGATATACTCTGAACAGGGTGGGGGGTGAAGGTTGTAAACTGTAACTCTGAGGTTTCCCAGATCAGGAGATGTGGTGTGGGGGGCTCTGAGGCTGGTAAGTGTATGGAGCTATGAAGAGTACCGCCCGAGGAAATATTTCCTTTGGTAGACGGGCCTGGGGCTATCAATATACAGAGCCGCTATGGGCATGGTATGCATAGTAATGAAAAGGTGTCCCTGGGTTGATGAATTTCCACATCCAATGGCCATGAATGATTATGAAAATCTGAGATTCCTCACAGTACAGAGTTCGACATGTGGGGATAATGGTGTTCAAGTATACAAGAAACATCTTCACTGAAATTGTCTGTTGAGTCAAAGTAGCCTAGCCCTGGCTTGATGTTCGTAGATGCAGGTCATCATGTGAACCATGAGCAGATACATAGGCTAATCGTGTAGGGATACCCTGGAAACATTTGGATGTGAAAAAGGGGGAAAAACTTGTAAACCACTGCTCCATAAATTTCTGGATCGAGAGATATGATATGGGGGATCTGAGGCCAGTAAGCATACGGAGCTTAGGAATAGTATCACCTGAGGAAAACTTTCCTTTGGTAGACGGGCTAGGGGCTATCAATATGTAGATCTGCTAAGGGCATGGTATGCATAGTCATGCAAAGGTGTCCACGGGTTGATAACTTTCAACTTCCGATGGCCATGAGTGATTATGAATATCCGTAATTATCTGGTTAGTGGAGTCTGATGTATGGAGGGGATTCATCCAAATGCTCAAGGATTATTTCCATCTCGTTTCGCCATATATCCTGGGTGGGTCACGAAGATGTCCGTGCAGTTTGACGTCGTGTGGTGAGGACGCGGTCTGTGAAATTTAACGTCATGCAGTGAGGATGCGGTGTATATACCTATGTTTTCTTTTTTCGGCAGCTGGGCTAGGAGATAAGACCTTGGCATTGCTACGTATCCTGAGAGGGCATGAATCAATCCACACATCGTTCTTTCCTAAATACACCCCTTGCAGGTCTGGTCCTAACATGGGGGGAAGGGGAATTTTTAAATCTTATTATCTGTGTAGTTTAACGTTGTCCGGTAAGAATGAGGAGTAAACCCCGTGTAGGTCTAGTCTATGCATGAGGGAAAAGGGCATTTTTAACTTCTTATCCGTTCAGTTTAACGTCATGTGGTAAGGATGAGGAGTACACCTCGTACAGGTCTGGTCCATGCACGGGGGAAAGGGAATTTTTCACTTTCATATGGGGATGGATGGGCCAGGGTGGGGGACCCTGGCGTCACTATGTATCCTATGAGGGCAGGAGTCCAGCCTCACGTAGTTCTCTGAAGTCCACATAGTTTAACGCCATGCGATGATGACGACGAATACACCCAGTTCAGGTCTGGTTCGTACACGGGGGGAGAGAGCATTTTTTTAATGGCTGGGTCAGGGTGGGGAACCCTAGCGTCACTACGTATCCTGTGAGGTCAGGAATCAAGCCTCACGTAGTTCTTTTGGGGAATTCACCCCGTGCGGGTCTAGCCCGTACGGGGGAAGGGGTATTTTTGGCTTCGTTTGAGGTGGCTTGGCCAGGGTGTGAAATTCTGGCATCACTACATATCCTGCGAGGGTCGAAATCAAGCCATACATAGTTATCTGAAAGAAGTACACCCCGTGCTGGGCTAGTCCACACACGGGGGTAGGGGAATTTTTTTAATTTTATTCCATTTGGGAGTGATTGGGCTAGGATAGGGGATTCCTTGCATCGCTACATATCCTACGAGGGAAGGAATCAATCCACACATAGTTCTTTTTAGAGTACACCCCGTGCAGGTTTTTTCCATTCAAGGGGGAAGGCGGCGTTTTTAAATCTTATTCGGGGGTGGCTGGGCCAGGATGGGGAGCCTTGGAGTCGCTGCATATCCTGCGAGGGAAGGAATCAAGCTGTACATAGTTCTCTGAAATCCGTGCAGTTTAAGGTCGTGCAGTGAGGATGAAATACTCTTAGTTTAGGGTCATAGAGTTTGGACCATTGGGTGCTTGGCAGTTTAACGTCCTACAGCTCGGATGATAACTGCTTTTAGTTATGCTAGTGAGGACGGAATACTCTTAGTTTAGGGTCATAGAGTTTGGACCGTTGGGTGCTTGGCAGTTTAACATCCTGCAGCTCGGATGATAACTGCTTTTAGTGATGCCGGTGAGGACGTAATACTCTTAGTTTAGGGTCATAGAGTTTGGACCGTTGGGTGCTTGGCAGTTTAACATCCTGCAGCTCGGACGATAACTACTTTTTGTTATGCTGGTGAGGACAGAATACTCTTAGTTTAGGGTCATAGAGTTTGGACCGTTGGGTGCTTAGCAGTTTAACGTACTGTAGATCGGACGATAATTGCTTTTAGTTATGATGGTGAAGATGGAATACTCTTAGTTTAGGGTCATAGAGTTTGGACCATTGGGTGCTTTGCAGTTTAACTTCATGGAGCTTGAATGATAAATGATTTTGATTTCTATGTAAAATAATTCTTCAGGAATATCGCATTTGTAGGAGTGGTGGTGAACTGCCCGTCCATGGAGATCAGGGCATATGCTCCATTGGAGTAGAATTTGTGTATAACATACAGTCCCTCCCTCTTGGGCTCCAGCTTTGTAGTTTTCTTTCCTGGTATTATTGGGGTCCGTAGGACCAATACCAATTCTCCTTCCAAGAAAGACCGAAGACGAAACTTTTTATTGAAGTCTCGTGAAATCTGGTTCTGGTATACTTTGAAATGGTGCAAACTGTGAAACCACTTCTCATCCAGCTGTTCCAACTCACCTAGCCGCTTTTCTGATTTCTCATCATCAGATAAATGATCAAAATTGGCAACACGGAGTGAGGGAAATTAGAGATCAATGTGCATGACTGCTTCCATTCCGTATACTAATGAGTACGGGGTAGCCTGAGTAGCAGTGGAGATTGTGGTTCGATAAGCCCACAATGCATGGAGGAGTTTATCCGGCCATGACTTCTTTTATTTTCCCCCATTTTCTAGAGAATTTTGGACATGGTCTTGTTAAAATACTATATCTATCCGTTGGCAACTGCGTGGTAGCGGGATGGGTGGTTAGCCTTGATACCATATTCTTGGTATAGTTTCTCCAATTCAGCAGAGCAGAAGTTGGTGCCGTTATCCGTCAGTATGTTATGATGGACACAAAATCTGGTGATGATATTGGTTTTCACAAAGCTGAGAATGTTTCTTGCCCCTAATTCCATAAGGGGTACTGCTTCTCCCCATTTAGAAAAGAAGTCAGTTGCTGTCAGGATATACTTCAGCTGTTTGGCTGTGGCGAGGGGATATTGTCCCACGACATCCATTCCCCAGAAGGTAAATGGCCAAGAGTACTTAACCTATTGAAGTAACTTCAGGGGTTGGTGTATGAAGGTGGCATGAATTTGGTATGAGTGGAATTTGGCGGTAAAGTGCTCGCAATCTCGTGCCACTGTGGGCCAATAGTACCCAATTCTTCGAACCTGATGGGAAAGCTTGGACCCCAACTGATGTGCCCCACAAACACCGGCATTTACTTTAGTCATGATGGTAGCAGTTTCTTCTCCATCAATGCATTTGAGGAGGATTCCATCAAGGCCTCGTTTGTAGAGGACCTCTTGCTGACCCGCGCCGCCATATAGGACAAAGTTAATTTCCCTTCTCCATATTTTCTCTCGTTCAGCCCTGTCTGATGGAAGTTCTTCCCATTGAAGGTAGTTTGCAATGGGGGTCATCCAGCCGGTGGCAGAAGCATATGGATTAGGGACAGGACTTAATTCATTTATTTCCTCTATTTTGGTCTATAAAAACGGAAATACCATTTGATGTTGAGCAATACTGATGAATTTTTCATCCCGGTCTAGGTCGGCTAAGGCTGTGGCTGCGTTAGCTAATGCATCGGCCTGAGAATTCTGAGACCGGGGAATATAGGTCAATGTTGGTTCTACGGAGAATTCCACCATTAACCCTCGGACATGATCAAACAGAGGAATCAACTCCTCCTTTTTGATAGCATAGTCACCATTGACTTGCTTGATGAATAGTTCTGAGTCACCTTTTACCTGAAGGTGTTGTACTTGTTCTTGGAGTGCGAGCTCCAGGCCTACAATGAGGGCTTGATACTCCGATTCATTGTTCGTGCATCCTTCTAACAGGAGGAAGGAATACAGCAAGACTACCTTTTTCCGGGGACATGAGCATTATTCCCAAACCCACCTTATTAAAATTGGGATCCTCCATCCTTTTCCCTATTGGGCTTCGGGATGCGTCGTCGAAGTACATTTCCCATGTTTGGAGCTCCTCTTGAACCAAGAATATGTCTTCATCGGGTAGCTCGAAGTCCAGTGCGTTAGTCCCTGTTGAAGGGTGCTCTGACAAAAAGTCTTCTAATGCCTGACCATTGATGACCTTCTGAGGCAAAAACCAGATGTCAAACTGTTGAAAGATAACTTCCCATCGGGATAGGTGCCCGGTCAGCATCGGGCGGCTAAGGATGTACTTGAGCGGGTTATTACGTGAGACCAAATGGACTTCATGATGTTGCAGATAATGTCTAAATTTTTGAACTCTGAAGACCAAGTCCAAACAACTCTTCTCGATGTTTGAGTATCGAGTTTCAACATCAATAATTGTTCGATTGAGTTAATAGAGAATATTTTCACTGCCGGCATCATTCTTCTGCAAGACAAAGGATCCTAGTGACTGCTCTAGGGATTTCACATATAGGATGAGAGGTCTTCCTTCAATCGGGAGCATGAGCACCAGTGGTCTTAAGAGGTACCTCTTTAGGCTATTGAATGCCTCCTGGAAACCATCTGTCCATTGGTAGGTAACTCCATTCTTCATTAACCTGGTAAAGGGAAAACATTTTCCCGCCAGGTTTCCTATGAAGCTACTAATATAGGCCACGTGTCTTTGGAGTCCCCTAAACTTGGTGAGATTGTGGGGTGGTGGAGGGAAAAGGATTGCCTTTGTCCTTTTAGGGTCGAATTCGATGCCACTATGACATACAATAAAGCCAAGGAGTTTCCCTAAGTTAACCCCGAAGGCACATTTCAAAGGGATTATCTTCAGAATATGTTGTCGAAGTTTATTGAAGACAGTCTCAAGGTCTTACAGGTGATCTGAGCGCTTTTTGGACTTAACCACCAATTCATCCACGTAGAATTCAATTAATCTCCCTAGGAATGGTTTAAAGATATGATGCATGGCGCATTGATATGTGGCACTGGCGTTCTTGAGACTAAAGTGCATGACCCTATAACAGAATATTCATTGAGGGGCCCTGAAGGTAGTGGATTCTTCATCTTCTCAGGCCATCCTGATTTGATTATACCCAGAATAGCCATCCATGAAGGATATAGCCTCATACCCAACCATTGAATCGATTAATAACTCAGTGATCGGGATTGGGAAATCATATTTCGGTCAGTGCCAATTGAGATCTCTGAAGTCAATGCAGATGTGGATTTGTCCGTTCTTTTTCTTGATGGGGAAAATGTTGGCCAACCATATGGGGTATTGGACCTCCCGAATAAAGCCTGCTTTAATAAGCTTATCGACTTCAGCCTCTATTTTGGCAGCATGTGAGGGGAGTGTCCTTATGGCATCCTGTTTATATCCCCGGTGGTCTTCTGGCAGACCTAGGTGATGTGTCGCCACTTCGGGATCGATTCCCGACATTTCTGTGTAATTCCAGGCAAAAACATCCCAGTGTTGCATTAAGAAAGAGGTATATACCTCGTTCTCCTCAAGGGAAATGGCTGCACTAAAAAGAGTGGGGCTCAGGTCTTCCTTAGTACCTAGGATTATTTACCTGAGCTTGTCTACCATGGTGGAGATACCTTCCTCACATTCGGGAGGTTCATCCCTGAGATCTTCCTTCTTTTATTCTCCCAAATCCTCATCTTCTTGATCCGACGGGAGGAGAGTTCTTGACTCAACCTCCTGGGTGTCCAGAGGCGAGGCATTGTGGGTTTCCTCACTCAAGTATTCACCCTCAAATTGACGGTTGGCGGACGTTCCCGCATTGTCACAATCGGTCGTTATGGCGGAAGTCATGAAGACAATTGAGTGTGTGTCCGGACTTGAACCCCTGCTCTCAATATGGTTGATGGGAAGTATGTAGGCTCTTCCAAGATAACTGAGGGGGTTGTCATGAACCATTTCCAGGCCATTTAGAGCGGTGATCCAGTCAATACCATCAAGCTAAGGCTTCTTCTTCTTATGCTCATAGAACCCAACGTCAATGTAATGTGACTGGGAGAGCTCGAAAGGGGCCTTATCAGCATGCAATGTCCCACATTGTACATTGACACAATACTTGATACCCTGGTGGTAAGTGGAAGAGATGACCATGTGCTTATGGAGCCATGGCCTTCCCAGTAGGGCATTGAATGCTGTGTTCTTCCAAACCACCAGAAATTCTGAATAGGCCACAAGGTCCCCAAAATGGTTCTTTTTCTTAATTTGTCCCATTGGCTTCTTCTCACTCTTGTCGTAACGTAGTAGAGTTGTGGCCGAGGGTATTAAATCACTCTCACTGTAGCCTAACTTACGGAGTTTCCATAGGGGAAGGAGGTTAACTCCAAAGCCGTTTTCAATAAAGAATTTTTGGATCGCAACATCATCTAGTGTACCAGACACATATAGTGGTTTGATGTGTCCTTGTATGATGGAATATTCATCCAGATCGGTGAAGGAAATCACCACATCGCAGTCAGCTGATCCAGTATCCGTCCAGTAAATCTCAGCGGTAGCTACCTCAGCTTGAAACTTCTAGGGGTTGAGAAAGGCTTCTATAAGTGCCTCCCTGAGGTCGGCTGACAAACCCAGGGCATCTGGGATCGATAGTTTGGCTGGTACTGACGCCAACTGCTTAAGGATGTCGTATTTCTGCTCTAGCGGCTGACAATTCTCCAATTGTGGGGGAGTCTTAGAAGGAAGTTTGGGAGGTTGAATACATGATGTGGAGGGATTGGCTGTCGGATTTCAACGGTGTCCCCGCGTTTTGGGGATTCGGCTCGGCCGGTCTGTTTGCACGTGCTAGGCGGGTAGACAGTTGTTCCTCCTCTGATGGGTACTGCAGAATGATGGGGGAAAAGTGGCTGCTTGTGGAGGTGGAGGGATATTATTTCTCCTATTGAGTCCGTTGAAGGGCTCTCCCACCAGTTTCCATGATATTGACTGTTTGGGCCGATGTCCAATCGTAGTGTTGATTTCAGCCGCGACTGCGCCTCCCCTGGTATCCCCTGCCTCTGCGATTCCTTGTCCTGGCTCATCGTGTTGGGAACTTGGGATCATAACCATACCCTTCGTTAGGGAACGATTCCCTAAGATGGATTCCATTAATGGAACCAAAGATTGTCTCTTCAACCTCTAACAGGTCAACCTGGTCGGTTTCCCTTGATGGTGTCGTTTGGTGGGTCGGTGCCCGTGGTGCTAAGTTCGAGTGCATGAAATCTGACAGTGTCGGGGTTAACTTTGGCCTCATCGTGGACTGATCCTCTTGCGCCTCTCTCCTCAATTTTTTATTATTTTTGGATGACCGGCTCATGGAGGGTTGTGAGGCTGATATTGTCGGCTGTGTGGTATGAGGGGCTATTGGCGACAACACCGGCTGTTGTAGTTGATCTCGGAGTATTCCCTAGGCTCGATTGATAGTCTTCCGAGTCATCCAGTTATCAAATTTCTTCCCCTTCTTGCTGGTGAATTCCTTCCACCCCTCTCCCTTGTCAGAGTTGGCGGTAGAAATGTATGACACATGTGATGGGGGTGGTCCCAGCTCGACCTGCCTGGAGTCTACCATCCTTTGCAGGAGGTATTTGAAGAAGAATCATTCCCGAATATTGTTCCCCAACATTCTATGGTAGGGAAAATAATCTATCCTTTCATCACAGTTGACTTATTCGTGTTTCCTTGGCTCCGGGTGGCGGAGCAAGTTGCAATTCATGGCGACGATGAAGTAGCCATATACATGGTCCTCTAAGAATGAGTATGCTTTGTGTTTTCATTCCTCAAACTGGTTCCGCTTCAATCCTCTCTGATTGTCCCGCTTAGGTGGAGGCGGCTGCTGATATAAAGGGGGCCCTTGATGATTTGGTGGAGGCCTGAATGGTGGAGCAGGCATAGGGGCCGGCTTGAGCATGAAAGAGGACGCTTTAGGTCTGGATTCTCTCTTGGTAGGATCCTGTGAGGATATTTGGGACTTTAGATTAGTCCGCTGCAGGGAGTCCTCTATTCTCTGGGAAATGGCCAAGAGATTGTGGAAGCTAGTGGTGCACTCCACTGGTATGAGCGGTGTTCACAGCTCATCTCTAAGATTATCGATGCATATGGTGAGAAAATTATCTTGAGGAATTGTCCTATTCAGGGAGTTGGTCAGACCTTTCCATCCTGCGATGAAATCTGAGACCCTCTCGTTCTCCATTTGCTTGCAGTTCATGAGGTCACTGACCATTGTTTTAGGCAACATTGAGCTGAAGTGGAATAGGAACTGCTGCCGAAGGTCTTCCCAAATTTTTATTGACTGGGCTGGCAGGCTCGTATACCAAACGAAGGTAGGTCCTTGCATGGTCCGTACGAAGCATCTGAGTTTCACCGCTTCTTTCTATTCCTGAGTTCCCATTATAGGGTCGCAATAAGATGCATAGTGCATCAAGTGCTATTTCAGATCGCCTGATCCATTGAAGATAGGGAATACAGGGCTCCCAAAATTGGGTGGAGGAGGTGTGTTGCTCACCAAATCCAGGTAGGGCTTCCGCTCTGGATGTATCAGAGTGCGTCGACCATCCATCACTTCCAATCGAGCTGTTAGTGCCTCTATGGTGTTGGTGATACCCTAGTTTTTATCCTGTTGGTCCCTGTCCTGGGAAGCTGTAGCCCGAGGCATTGCTTGAGGATCCAGCTCGGTTGGCACCAGGGGTCTATGTGCTATTTGTGACACCTTCAGAGTGTTCATCCGTACTCTCTCTGGTTTCTTACTAAGTGGAGGGAAGTCTTGGTTTTCATCCGGATCCACATTTAGGTAGTTTGATGGGCCGAGCGCCTCGTTGGGCGGGAGCCCTGACCGTGCTTCATTTGCCGGGGCAAACCTTGATCTTTGAGGTGCACTTACTGGGAGCGCATGATGTGGATCCTAAGGGTAAGCACTTTCAATAATATGGTTCCTCTGGTGTAGCTCAGCGTTAGGATGCCTGCATTCTTTCATTTCCTCTTCCTGTCAAGCGAATCTCTCTTCAAGCATAAGTGGATCGTTTTTATCGAGAGAAGGAGGTGGGTTAAGGGTAACTGGTCCTTTGTTCTTATCCTTATTGAGAGCTCACAAGGTGAGCAGAGGAAGGTTATATGAAGGGGTGACCATGTTTAGGGAGGCAGTCTGGTTCCTGGTGTGCGCACCTGGCGGTTCGTTGTGAGTAACAACCTGACCGGAACTATCGTCTCCCGATCCATCTGGATTTTCATCTTCTCTAGTGTCACCCATGGGGTTAACCTCTATGGCGTTGATGGATTCATATTGCGGGGTGGAGAAGATGTCATCTTCCAAATAGAAATAGGATCTCCCACGTCTTTTACTTGTCTTCCCTCTTCTGTCCCGTGATTGCTTTCAGGCTCCTTGGCGAAGGGTGATGTAGTGAGTTCTTTGATGCGGCCTTACGGTATGCCTCCCTCTTGAAGGGGATGATGATTCGAACGACGAGATGGGGCAAGAACCTCCTCTTCTAACTGTCCTCCCTAGCTGAGATAATACTGATTCTCATGGAGGAGGTTGTTGTTGAGGAGGTAATAATGCCCCCAGCCCTGAAGGCTTGGGTTGGCTCCGTTCCTTGGACATTGAGTCTCTTCCCATTTTTATTGGTCTTTATGGGGGAATTTGTTGTTAAAAATCCCCCCAGCCATGCAGGCTGGGGTTTAACCTAGATTGCGGCGGTGGCTGCTGCTATCACTACTTGCCTGATCTCGCGTTCCCCCATTCAGGAGTGAACTGGGTTTGGTGCCGAGTTCTTCGGTGAATCAATCCGTTGTGGGGAGGCAGGCAACGACCGCTGATTAGCCTCTCTTAGGCAAGATCCTGTTGTATGCTCTCGGTGGCTTGATTCAAGAGTTCTTGGATGGATTTTTCTTGTTGGGCCTAATGCTTTTGGGACTCACTCAAGGCCTGTCTCTGTTGGGTGTGACGTCTCTCCTGAACAGGGACCCCACTCCATCGCTGTCTTGATGTGATGACGTTACAAGACACCATTTCGAACAGTTTATTCTGGGCGGGGAGCGAAGTGAAATGCAGAGTTCAATGTTCCCCCATCCCCTAATATGGACTCCCGTCGGAGCATCACTAATGAGGCGGCGCAGCTGGTGGAGCACACAGAAGCAGGCTATCTCAATGTTTTTTTTACGCCTCTCGGGTCACCGTTTCCATGCCGAAGGAAGAGCTTCCAGGTCAATGTGACACAGGGGGTCTCCTATTGTATTGACGTGGTCTACATACCTGTCGTAGGGCTGGAATCTTGATTTCAGCTGGAAGAGGGTTGTCCATATATTGTAGCGGATTCCGTGCATGCATTCTTCCGACAACTCTCTGGGTATGTCGATTTGAGAGGTGGCCATGGGCCAAAACATAACTGGTATATCATCCCGAGCCAGTCATTTCCTCAGGTGCAACATGTCGGCATACTCCTCTCCTAGTGACTCCTTCAGCTGGTCCGCCCGACTGAGACGCTCACCGATAGTGTGGTCGGATGTAGTGGGACCGGTTGGAATTGAATTATCATGTGGGCGATTCCGGGGAGGTTCTGAAGATGAATGTGGCCCCAAACCATCTCCTGACTGAAGAAGGATGTCATTAGCGATTGACTGGGAACCTGACATGCTCAACCCCGTACTTCTGAGTGCCTCAGCATACGAGGGATTTTTTGTGCTTGATTCGGTAGGGGGGGGGGGGAACTTCCTATCGATGTGATATGTCTTTTCGGGGAGGACCTTCGCAATGGAGGCCGTAATGGCGAGGAATACCATTAATTATTGACGCCTCACTGCATAGAGGACTTTTGCAGTGCATACCCTAGGGAGGACCTCGAAGGCGTTTCGCAGTAAGGGGAGGACCTTCTGGCTGCATAGTGTTGTTACGGGGAGGGCCTTCGCAACAATTTTCATCATGGTGAGGATGACCACCAAGGTTTGACGTTCTATGTTAATCCTAGGGAGGGCCTTCAAGACACACTGCGACAAGGGGAGGACATTCTTGTTTCTTGGGGCCACTGCGGGGAGGACCTTTGCAATGGCGAGGACTACCATCACAGCTACTGCAATGGTGAGGACTACCATTACAGCTGTCACAGGGAGAATATCTGTGGGGTACACCCTGGAGAGGGCCTTCAGAATGTACTGCAATGAGGGGAGGGCCTTCTCATTTCTTGATGTCTCTACGGGGAGGACCTCCATTATCAAGGTGGCGAGGACTACCACCGTGATCTGATGCTCAGCTTCACGGAGTGTTGTTGTAGTGTAAACCCTAGGGGGGACCTTCATGGAAGGCCGTGACAAGGGGAGGGCCTCCGCAGTTGAGACTATGATAGCGAGGACTACTATCATAATCAATGGTCCCACTGCATGGAGAGTTCTTACAGCGTATACCCTGGGGAGGACTTTCAGGGTGGACCGAAGCAAGTGGAGGACCTTCTTGCTGCTCGATCTTCTGGTCATGTGGAGGGTTTCCGCGACTCACATCAAAAGAGTAGCTCTCGTGATCAATCGTTTTATGACCGTGGAGGAGGCCCCTGCATGTGCTTGGGGGAGGACCTTTAGAGCTGCTGGTAGCGACATTGTGGGGAGGACCTTCACAACTGCTACTGTCACTCCCATAATATGGTAATGGGTGGGCAGGGTTCTGAGAATTCGATATGTGCTTAGCGGTGTTAAGAACCCCAGCTTCTAGAAGAGCGGAGTCATGAACCCTCTCTTTATATTCCAGCTACCTTCGGCACGTTCTGGGTGCTTTCTTGCAGGCAGTAGAGACCGTGTACTGTTGACAACGACCTTTACCTTTGGGTCCCTGTCTAATTGGGTCCCGTGATGCTGTCGGGATATGTCGAAGAACATCTTGACTTTTAGTAGGGATATATGCTATCTCTGGAGCATCCACCATGATGGACGAGTGTCCCCTAGTTGGAACGAGTGAAGATGCTCGATCCAGTTGCCCTTACGTCACAGAATATAGCCGGAGACCCTCCTGGGATGAAGCAAGGATGCAGATCTACTCTGAGGTGGATATCTCGTCTCTTAGATGAGACACCTCAATTGGGGAGATGGGCTCACGGGCTCGAGTCCTTGTTGTTGTCGCTGATGCAATTACATTTTGGAAAGTCTGTAAGATATGATCTGGGATCGATACATGCTCCTCCATCATTGCCAGGATATGTAGAGAGACATCTTTGGCTAGAACGGGTATGAAGACCCATTCTGGTATCAGAGTAGGAATATCTTACTCTGGTCCTCTGGTGGTCAGTGGGTACTACCAATTATTCTGTGTCAGGGCAGATGAACGAGTTTTCCCCTGGGCTGGGATATGCCAGTCTATCTCTCCATTTGCGCCACATAGGGATGGTGGACATTACTTGAATCCATAGGGAGATGGCCCTGCATATGTTGGTTCCCCACCGTATCGAGTCGGTGGCCTTGGTTGGCAGGGAGATGTGCTCGCCTATTAATTCCCGCCACATCTGGATGGTGGGATTTGTTGATCGTCACCATTCCAGGATGGTAGGCATCAAGAGCACCTGATAGGTGCTAGTCCTACATGCACTGGGTCGCCACCACTTCGGGTTGGTGGGCTTCATGACCCTGGGCATGGAGAGGTGCATGCTGGGTAGGTGTTATCCTGTGTGAGCGACGAGCTTGATGGAGCTTGGTGGGGATGTGCGCCTGTTCGTATGATGCCGCCATATCTGGATGGTGGGCTTTGGAGGAGTGAACAGGTGTATGTGCCTATTCGTGATACGTCTTCGTGACTGGGCAGCGGAGATCCTCCTCAGGGACAAGGGTGATGGCCGGTCCCTGGTTGTAATTTTTCCACCCTCATCGGGCAGTCCGAGGGGCCGGAGCTCGGGGAGCATGGGCCTGGATCCTCGGGGAGACATCCTTCTTATCGTGAGGATGTTGAGTCGCGGCATGACCGCGATAACGTCTTCTGGTGGGGGCCTTGGAGCGGAACCCCCATTCAGTGGGGATGAAGTCCTCAACATCGACCTCATCCGCCTCCCTAAGATAAGGGAGGTACGCATTGTCCCGTTCCGGCGATAGACTCTTGAAATGGTTGGAGATAACAACAGGGGCCTTATGGATCTGCTTTTGTGGCCACTGCTGAGCAGGAGACCGGCGAGTCCTGGAGGACTCGAGGGCATGCATGGCTACCTCCACCATCGAGAGAGTACCGTTCACGTGGTACTCTCGGATCAACGCATCCGAGACCCAGTGTTGAAGATGATGGGTAGGTGATGGGGTCCTCCATTGGTGAGGAAGTCTGTTCATTGCGTAGTTGGAAGCACGCGCCTGTGAGTTCCTTTGTGATTCCATTGGATCGAAAGGAGTTCTGTGTGGTACCTGTAAAACATTTTAACAAATACAAACAACAAAACCATCAAAGTAGCATCTCATGACCCCAAGCATAATTAATGACCTTTCTTGGCCCTCCTTGGGAGTATAAAGGGGTCATAAGGTGGGATTAGGTTAAATCTGTCATGCTTGGTTAAAGATTCATGTCGGGTTCACCATTTTTTGTCTCGCGGTGCATGACAGGGACGTGGGGAAGAAACGTGTGCTACCTGATGGTTGATTAGAGAAGGTTGGGTGCTGCTTAATCACTCATATTGGGTGCACCGTTTTCTACCTCGAAATTCCCAACAGCTCCATATCCTGTAATACATGGACCTGCTTTCCAAAGGCAGGCATTCGCTGGGTGTTTTGACCAGTGATGCTTAAGAAATCACATTGGTCGAGAGGATGGGAAGTCGGGCTCTTCGTACCCTTTTGGGGGGGAATTATTGTCTGTTCTAGGGCTCTCTTATAGATTTAATACGTATTCATATGTTCGCAAATCTTTGGTTTATACCAAATCATAGTATCCACAGATTTCTCATGGTTGGAAATGATCAGCTGGATGCAGGGGTTCAGAATCATTTCTGCCCAAGGTTTACCATCCCTCATTGGATTAATGACCCTGGGGAGAATGGACACATTGATACGGTACTGGGGTCGGCACGATGAACCATCGCGAAGATAGTCGGATCAACAGATTATTGGGCTTGAACCTCAGGGAGGCTTCCTACGAACCCTTCCTAGGAGACTGGGATCAGAGCCCATGTAGTTCGAATGGAATGTGTCTTACGCTATGAGGAAGCCCAAAAAGTTTAGGCCTACTCCGAGATGGATGCCCATAGTAATGGATGAATGGGGCTTACAATCTGAGGATGCCCAGAGTAATGGATTGGGGATTATACTCTGAGGAGGCCCATTGTAATGGATGGATGGGGCTTACACTCTGAGGATTCCCATAAGATGATGTCATGGTCGATTCTTACTATAAGCCCATGTGAGTCATGCTCGGTGTGAGAAACAAGAGGCAGCATGAATGAGATGATCACGTCACGAAAGATGCTTCCGTGGGAAGTGGATTGGGGCTTACACATGAGGGAAACCCAAAAAGTTAGGGCTTACTCCGAGATGGATACCCATGGCGTCAAAGCACAGTGGGAGAGGGACTTGACCCTAATAAAGGACGGAGCATCACCCTTTTCCACTATGCCTTTCCTTGGCCATGGGTGTTGGGTTGTGCGGAGGTGCATGGGGGTTTCCTTCAGAAGGTTAGTCCGCCACTCCTCACGGAGGGGAGAAGTGCCCCCGTCGTAACAAGTAGAGGGGCAGAAAGGGGACCCCTGGGCTCAGACTCCACATTACCATGGGAATGTGAACCCAGGAATGATATGGAAATCCGCTCAAGGGCCGAGGCAACCCCTTCGCCCCTGCTTACCGTGGGTATGAGAACTCAAAATGGCGCACTGATGTGCCTGAGGGTTACATCACACGGGCCTGGTGGCTCCAGTGGAGGACTCAGGCCAGGGCCGATAAATGGGCCTATGAGGGAGTTGTAGAGGATCAGGCCGGATTAGAAGGATTTTATCTGGATCAGGGAATGGGAACTCCAAAGGATCTGGTGGGACACACATGTGTATGAGTGGTGGCGCCCTTCGTGTAGGGAGGTGCTAAGTGGATGGAGAGGCTATACATGAACCAGGGTGGTCCACTGACTGATGAGAATTCTTCGAAACTGGGTGGTTCATGGCTTCGGGTTCGGACCACATACCAGATTGGTACATATAGGGGTCCATGCGAGCAGCGGCGGCCAAGGGTGGCGCCAATCAGGCGTTTTTCGGTCGGGGATTCGCCCGTGTAGGAGGGTACTATGTGGTGCGACAGATCAGAAAAGGGGCATAAACTCCCTGGTCCGTGGGAAGTGCATCCACGGAGGGGCTATGGTTCACGATCTTCTTTTCTTTGTTATTTTAGTTTTGTGGTTCACCAAGTTGTTATGCGTTTTCAGTTCCTTATTAATTCGCTTCCAGCTTCATACCTATTCTGGTTTGTGAACTGAAACTTCGCTATTTGCGAAATCCTAAGCTCCTTCGTTTGAAATCCTTCCACCCGTATCTGATCGATCTCCAAAATTTCCCCCTCCCTCTTTCTCCTCCATCTCCTTTTAAAGAGTGGGGAAATGGATGTATCTGTGGTCACGCGACCCCTTTTGCGGAGGACCATGACCATAAACCCATTTTATGGATGACTTGGTCAATCCACAACTCGCGGGGGGCATTGGACGCATCTCCCCCAGAAACTAAACTAGCTCAGGGGGTGTTTCAAAGCCGCGCAGGGATCTGCCTCCATTCCGAGAACGACAGCGGATGCGGCCAGGGCCGGTCGACGTGGTCCGCAGCTGGGGCGGTTCGTGATGGTGGACCGGTTTGGCACCTGTCCTGCTTCACGCCTGAGGAGGATCTCCGTCTCCATTCCGCGAACGACAGCGTTCTGCAGAGGGGGTGCTTCGCAGAACCGGCCGCATGGCGTTATCATTGGACCGGCCTGCGTACCGATTCAGCTTGTGCCTTCCATTGAGTATTCTCCACACTTTTCCCCAATTCTTTGGGGGGAAATTGGGTAGAATATTTCTTTTGGATTAAAATGGATTCTCATTTTCCTTTGTGGATTTTTCAGGACCCTACAATATATTCAGTGAATAATGAAAAGTATTGTTTTTTGTAAATTTTTATTTCCTTTGATAAATTAATTAATACAGAGGTTCAAATTATTCATTTTAATTTGATTTCAAGGTACAATAAGTATAATTTTTCTATATTTAATTCAAAAAATTTAATTTCATTAATTTTTATAGTAGATTTTAATACAAGTTTATTTTTAGGATTAAATCCATAATTTTATATAAATAGTTTAAAAATTCATAATCTTTCTCTATTATAATTTGTTAAAATAACCCCTGATGATAAATTATGGAAATTAATTTTTTAGAGAATATATATATATTGATAAATTTAAATTCATATTATTTCTAGTTATAGAGTTAAAGTGAAATAATTATTTCCTTAATGAAATGTATTTTATAAAAAACTATTGTTCATCATACTTGTGGATTTTACATTAAATTAAATTCATCCACCACTATGAATTGATTTTGATAAAATGGATTCCATATTTTGAATCATAATAATTAATATTTGGTAGTGAGGTTAACTTAATATTTGGACAATTCAAAAAGTAATTAATGTAAATATTAATTACCACCATAAAAGGAAAATTGGTTAATTAAGGGTAAAAATAACTTTACAAAGACTGAAAACAAGTTATCCAATTTTTTTTAATATTTAAATATCATTTTCATTGAAATATTGATAATATTTATTCCTTATTGTTTTTACATTATAAATGATTACCTAATCAGTTTAATAAATCTTATACTATGATACGATAAAACAAAAATTATATTTTTATGTAATATGAAATTTCAATTAAGACATTCCTTTTGATGAATTTATGAATTTTTGGAATTAATTATTTTTTAATAAAATATTATTTTTAAATTTTTTTTGATAAATTTAATTGATTATATAATTTTTGTTATTAATACTTTCATGAATTATTATATACTCCCTTTACTGATTTTATATGAAATGGGAATAATTTGTGTGAAATATTAATGTTTTAATACTAGGTATAATGTTTGAGCATTTTTAGAAGTAGTCCAATTGAATCAGTTTACTATTTTATTTATAAATCTCCCCTATTTATCCAAATTGTGTATTTATTGTTTTTTAGGATTCCAAATTGAATATACAACATTTCATTAGAAGGGATCATGGGACAATTCTACCATTTGAAGGCCCATTTGAACCACATAATAAGGCCTACAGAATTTGTGATGAAACTGGACTAGCCATGAAGATTTAATTGCTGGGCTCAATCAGGAAGTCCAAATTCCCTTATTCTAATCCAAATTTCGGGGGACAATTTAAGGAGTCTTGGATTAAAATTTTACGGACTAAATCCAAAGAAAAGGGTCCCAATCTATTCATTTAAACTCAACCCACAATTCTGTCTTGGAATTAGAAGCAGTACATTATTCATGACATGTCTCATGATATATTCATTAAATCAAACTGAGATTTTGTAGTGTAAAATAGGAGATATAGGAGGTCTAATTTTTTTAAAAATCATTCAGATTTTAAGGCATATTACTATTCCAAAATCCATTCACATTTTGGCCATCAAAAAATCATGGATAGAAATGGATAATTTAACATTTTTATTGAAACCACCATAACGTTGGATTCTTGAGTACAAATTCCTCCAAATTTCGAGAGTAGTCGTCCAACATTATTATCTACATATTTCAAGAATAATATATCTCGAGATTAGGCTGTCTGGATGTCTAAACCGTTTAGCCAAGTGGAGGGACAGATTGGGAATGAAAACAGTCCACTTCCTTAGGCTATAAATACATCCCCCTCCTCTCCTTCAAAGGGGTTGGAAATTCAGAATATAGGAGGATCAATTGGCATGAACAAGGCTCTGCCAAAGGGCTAGGAGGACATTACAAACTCAAGTTTTTCACTTGAGAGACCCTTCCTTCTCTCTTTGATTTCATGTTCTTTTTGTTCATTTTCTATTGTAATTTCGTAAGTCTTTGTATTTGAAATTCTATTTTAATGAAAGTTTCTTCTTAAGTATCTCTTATTATCATCCAAATTCTGTAGTTTAATATTTATTTTCTAAAAATATTTTAAATAAATTAAATAACCCTTCCCTTACTTTTTTTCCTCATTCGATCAAAAGTCTGTTTTTAATTCTCATTATTGTTTGTGTGTGTGTTCGATGCACCACTCTTTTTCTTATCCCTTTATTTTTCTTCTCTTATTAATTTATCATCATAATAATTATAACTAGATTATTAATCATTTCAATGGATGAGTAAATCTATTGTTGGGGTGATTCATTATTTTTCGATGTTAAGCGGTTGAGAGCTTTTCCTCGATGAGTATTCTTTAATTTAAAATTGTGTATGTTGGACTTACCATATCATGGATTAATGACTTATTTTGTTTAACATGTGGTTTCCATGGATTATTGGAACTATAAATACACAATGATCAACATGATATGATTGATATTTGAATCCCATTTTAAGTTAATGCTTGGATTAAAGCCTTAACACTTAGGAATTCCAATCAATGTTATCTTATGAAGTGGGTGTTAATTTAAATGCAATGTAAAGCAAAGATCCAGGATATCAAAAGATTAACTCACAAAAAATGAACTCACTCCAATATTTATCAATTTTTTAAATCAAACATCATCCATTAATTAATTTATAATCTTTGAAACAAACCCCCCAATTAGAATACAATCAACTAAAAATAATTGACTATTAAAAAGTATCATCGCCGAGAATTCGACCCGAGAACTGTTATACATATTAGCAGAGCACCGGACCCTTAACCGGTCGATAAGAGAAAATCGACTGCACTTTCAAATGGTGTAGTTGCTAGGGATGATTCTTTATGTAGTCAAAAGTTTTTAGTTATTTAAAAAAAAACATAAAAAAACAAAATTTAGAAAAAATTTCAAAAAAAAACACAAAGAAAACCCCTCCTCATAAAAATCATAAACTGAAAAAAAAAACAAAAAGAAAAACCCATCTTCCTATTTATTCCAAAATCTCTCTGAATTCCACATAGCCTCCCAAAAAATCCCTCGGATTTTTTTGAACCTGAAACTAAGCAAACACTTCACCAACTTATAAGGAACCTTAGGGATAATCAAAAATTAAATAAAAAAAATAAAAAAATGATTTTTTTTTGTTGAGTCCTGGGTAGGTCAAAAATCACTATTTCTCATTATTTTATATTGTTATACCTATTAAAATTAGTGTTATGAGGAGATCAATCATGGGTTGGGATTTGAATGTGAGATCTGTTTCATGTTCAACTTTTGAAAAAAAGAGAAAAAAATAAAAAAAAGAACACTTGCATTCTATTCTTATATCATTGGAAGAAGTTTTGTGTTTTGTAAATATTACATATTCTTATTAACTTCATATTTCCTTCCACTTTTGTTTCTTATTTCAAAATTTCATTCCCTCGTAAATATGTGTTTCCATTTCCTTTCATGTATTATATAAAAAAATGTGCATTGATTTTTCCATGTTAGTTATTTACCCATCTTCTTCTCTCTCTTGGACATTATATTCCTACCATCCCATATACATATAAAAACACCTTCAAAAGTACTCTTGATTCTTGTGCACTTTGGATAGGTATTAGAAGCTGATATCTATTTCAAACTCTAAGATTTTCACTTTTGGTTAGTGAATGAGTGAAGCTCCATAAATTAATTTTATCATCTTGAGAGGAGTAAGTTTTGAGTGCCACCATTTTCCATTTAAAAATTTGATAATTAAAAAAATGAATTATTTTTGGAAAATTGTTTTAGTAACAACTTGCGGTGGAATTAAATATGGATGAGTTATATTGTCTAAACCTTCTTGATTGGGGAAAACAAAATTTTAATATTTAATGGTGAGTGAAAATGATTTCTATCATGTTTTTCTATTTGTTGCACATGAGGACATGAAAAAGAATACGTGTGGGGGAGTTGATGTTATTAATATTTTCATAAATTATTATATACTAAATTTAATGATTTTATATGAAATTTGTATAAGTTGTGTGAAATATTAATGTTTTAATACTAGGTATAATTTTTGAGCATTTTTAGAAGTAGTCCAATTGATTCAGTTTACTATTGTATTTATAACTCTCCCCCTACTGATCCAAATTTTGTGGTTCCTATTTTTTAGGATTACTAATTCAATATAAAACATTTAATTAGATTGGATCATGGGCCAATTATGCCATTTGAAGGACCATATGGACCACAAAAGAAGGCCTACAGAATCTGTGAAAAAATGGACCAGCCATGAAGATTTAATTTCTGGGCTCAATCAGGATGTCAAAAATCCTTTATTCTCCTTCCATGTGTAGGGGAAACAGTATGGAGTCTTGTATAAAACTTTCAAGGCCCAATTCAAAAGACAGAGGGCCCAAATGATTCATTTAAACTCAGCCCACCATTCTGGACTGAAATTAAAATCCGTAATGTATTCATGACATGTCTTCTAATATATTCATCAAATCAACCTAATATTTCTCAGTTTAAAAGAGGAGATATAGGTGGCCGAATTTTTTGAATAAATAATTCGGATTTGAAGGCATATTACTATTCCAAAATCTATTCCCATTTTGGCCATTGAAAAATAAAGGATAGAAATGGACAGTTTAACATTGTTTATTGAAACCACCATAACTTTGTCTCCATAAGTTCAAATGCCTCCAATGTTTTAGAGTTGTCTGAACACATTAATATATAAAATATTTAATATGGAGATAAATCTATATTCGGCTGTCTGGATGTCCAAATCGCCGAGCCATGTGGAGGGAAATATTGGGAATGCAAACTGTCCACTTCTGTAGGCTATAAATACACCCCCCTCATCTTCTTCAAATGTGTTGGAAATTCAGAATAGAGGATGATCAATTGGAATGAAAAGGAACTTACAAATTTTTGGTAGGACATTGAAAACTCATGTTTTCACTTGAAAGACCCTTCCTCCCATCTTTGATTTCATGTTCTTTCCGTTCATTTTCAATTGTAATTTCATAAGTATTTGTATTTGTAATTCTGTTTTAATGCATGTTTCTTATTAAGTATCTCTTATTATCATCCACCTTCTGTTGTTTATTATCAATTTTCATAAAATATTTTAAATCATGTTAATACCCCTTCCCTTCTTTTGTTTATTATATTAATCAGAAGTCTGTTTTTAATTCTCATTATCATTAGTGTGTGTGTGTTCGATGCACCACTGTTTTTCTTATCCCTTAATTTCTCTTATCTTATTAATTTATCATAACAATAATTATAAACATATTATTAATCATTTAAATGGATGAGTAAATCTCCCATTGGGGGGATTCATTATTTATAGATGTTAACTGATTGAGTGATTTTTCTCGATGAGTATTCTTTAATTTAACATTGTGTATGTTGGACATAACATGTCCTGGATTAATGACTTGTTTTTTTTAAAATGTGACTTCAATGGATTATTGGAACCATAAATACATTACCATCAACAAGATCTGATTGAGATTATAACCCTATGTTAAGTTAAGTTTTGGATTTAAGCCTTAACACTTATGAATTCCAATAAACGTTATCTTGTGAAGTGAGTGTTAATTTAAATGCAATATAAAGCAAAGCTCAAGGATATCAGAAGCTTAACTCCCTAAAAATGAACTCACCCCAATCATTATCAATTTGTTAAATCAAACATCATCAATAAATTATTTAATAATATCTGAAAACAACCCCAACAATTAGAATACAATCAACCAAAAGCAATCAACTATTACAAAGTATCATCACCGAGGATTCGACCCGAGTGCTGCTATACACATTAGCAGAGCACTGGAACCTTGACCAGTGGATAAGTGACAATCGGCCACACTTTAAATATTTTTTTATGTCAAATGTAATTTCTATAATGGTTCAAAAACTTTTATTAGAAAAGAACCTAACATTCTCAATAAATATTGAATATAGTTTTTAATGATACAATTATAATATTTTTAAAAATATTTATTTAAAATAAATATTATTTTGGGAATCAAAATGTTGATGTTATCCAATGTTAAATTTTTCATACTTTTATGAGTGTCATATTTTTAGTTAAATATTATGTACAGTATAAATATATGGTGTGTACTGTAACATTATAATGACCCAAAACATATGTAATAAATACATTAAATGGTTTCCATGGACAAATTTATGTTTGACCAATAAAATAATGTAATATTAAGGTTCTATTATTCATTTTATAAATCCTATAAAACCTATAATAAGTTTCAATTTTTTACAATAATTTATAAAAGGACATGAATCACTTCCACATCACCAAGTATGGTATTTTAATATGTTCATACTTGTACTTATACAATATTTAAAACCTATCCTCTTATATAGAAACCATGGGAATAAACCATGGTATGTGTTTTTTTATTTAGAGTGAAAAACCTAATTTTGAGAAATAATAAAGAACGCTCATCTCATTTCCTATATAAAACCAACCATGATCCAATTTATGATGAATAAAAACAATTTAAGAGTATCTTTAATATTACCACCCTTATCTAGAGTCATAAAAAGGTTCCCTCGTGCTCTCAAGAAGCTCCTATAAAGCTTTTGGCAATCACTCTCTCATGGTACGAGCTGCCAATCTTCTTTTTATTCTCGAACCTCTTTTATGTTATACCTATTAGATTCCATTTTTGGTTATTTTATTATATTCTCATAAATCACTCTTAATTTTATTTTAATTTACATGTGATTACATACCACTTTCAATATAACTAATCCATCCCATGAAAATATAATTTCTCCCATTACCATGTAAAAATTTAGTTAGAGATTTTTCTCTCCTCATTTCCATTCAAGTACCTTATTTGTAAGTATCCTTTTGAATACCAATTGGATATTTTTATAGTACTTTTAATGATACCTCTAATATAAAATATAGTCAGTAAAAATGAGATGCAATTTATCCCCTCTCATTATAGCATTTACCTACTCCATTACCATGGTGAATTTTGGCAAGGGATCCAATCTGTTTCCTCTGTATTCAATCATCTTCATTTTAATATAACTTTTATACCAAAATATAAATGATTGGATATGTTCTTATATATCCTTATTACTATCCAATTGATGTATAAAATATTATATACCCCTTTCACTCTCATTAAGATCTATGAGGAACATTTATTTCCCCTATTATACTGATGAAATTTCACCGTGATTTTCTATAACAAACAATTGTGCAGTGAATACTCATCCCCATTTTATATCAATAGTGTTGAACTTTATGAACCTATACATAATTTATTTAAGAATTAAATTTACATATTCCAAAATCCTTGATATTTAGAGTAAATTTTATGATAAATGATTCCATGTTTTTTGATATATGTGGAAAACATATTCTTGTGAATAAAAAGAAAGTGATGGGTGGACCCAGAATTATATAGCTCTCTAATGCAATGGGTAATGTTTTAGTCTCATTATATGTAATTTAATGGATTAGGGAGTGAAACTAATCCATCGTGGTATCTTTTAAATCATGGTGTCTTGGATTTTATCCTTGAGCTATGTTTATGATGCCATGTTTTAAGTTGTTTCCTCATTTCCTATGTTGTGTTTATGATTATCATGCCATATCATGACTCATTTCTCTTGTTTGTGATTATCAACCCTTATATGACTCATTGATATTTCAATTTCCTAACATTTACTAATTTATTCATTTTCTGAAAAGTTTATTAACTTACTAGGCTTTATATCTCAAACATTTCTTATGTACATCCCCAGGTTATCCCATGAAGTTTTAAGTACAATGGAATAATATTAGGTTGTCAAGGATATTTTTAATACTATTGTTGTATCCCATGATTAAAGTTGTTATGTAATACACTTAATCCAAAAATAAAATATATTTATTGATATTTTTGTTTGTATTATGTGTTATCTAATGTAAAAAATCTTGAGTTAATGCGTAATAAAGTGCATGGTAATCATAGTTGTTATTAAAGGAAAGTTTAGTTGGATTGGGATTATGATAAGAAAACTGGAGAGAAAGACATCAGGATAAGACTAAAAATAAGAAGAAATATCAAAAAATTTATTAATTATAAAGTAAGTGGCTTCCTCACTAGTGCAGAAAACATTTATCACGATGGAATTTTTTACGTCGGTTATATATAACTGACATGGAAAACCAGGAAACTGGATTTTTCAAGTCGGTTATTTTATAACTGACATGATAAATCTATAATGGACATTTATGACATCAGTTATTTTTTAAGCGATGTGATAAATCTTCATGATTGGATTTATCAGGTCGGTTATAAAATAACCGATGTGATAAACGAAATCATGAAGGGTTATCACATCGGTAATAAAATAACCGACGTGATAAACTGCCGAGCCTCGATTTATCATGTCACTTATATTATAACTGATGTGATAAACAAAAAAAAATAATTTTTTCACGTTAGTTATTTTATAACCAACGTGAGAAACCGAGGCTCGGGGGTTTATCACGTTGTTTATAAAATAACCGACGTGATAAACCTAAAAAACCGTTTATAACGTCACTTATTTTATAACCGGTGTGATAAAATTTAAAAAAATGGGTTATCACATCAGTTATAAAATAACCAACGTTATAAACCAAGTCTCGGGGGTTTATCAAGTCGGTTATAAAATAATCGATGTGATAAACCTAAAAAAATGATTTATCACGTCAGTTATTTTATAACCGATGTGATAAACTTAAAAAAAATTGGTTTATCACTTTGGTTATAAAATAACTGACTTGATAAACCGAGTGCCGATGATTGATCACATTGGTTATTTTATAATTGACGTGAAAAATCAAGTCTCGGTGGTTTATCAGGTTAGTTATTTTATAACCGACGTGATAAACCCTTTAAATGATTTATTGGGACCCATATGATTATCTGTTTTCTTCGATCTGGGGCTTGTGGCTCGTCTCTCTCACGCAAAAATCCTAGAAACCCACCTAGAACTCGTTCCCTCAATGTTGGCTTATCTAGATCCTTAATCATCTTTATTTTAGAAAATCTCTCAGATCGACTCACAATCCCTAAGTAAGACTTTCAACCCGCCCCGATTTCATTTCTTATTTTCTGAGGATGCCCTAAATTTATTTTTTTGATTTCATTTACTTTGATTTTAATGTTCATGTTTATAATAAAATTTCTCACCTATTTATGTATGTTTTCAATGCATCTTGATAGTTAATATGGTGATATAATCAAATTGATTTTTTTCAAATGAACAAGGGTTGTCTATTACCAAAATTGTGGTGAATAAATTCTAGATTTTACATCATTTTGTCATTATGGGTTGAGCCATTGAGGGGTTTATATCATCATTTTGTCATTATGGGTTTAGCCAACAAGGGTTTTGTATAATTCCATGTTTATGGTTTTTATTTTTTGTCTTCTTAATTGTTTTTCTTGTTGTTAAAAATAATAGCTTTTACACATGTTTGAATTCATTTTTTTATTTTTCAAAATTGTTTTGAATTCAAATTATGATATTTTTCATATAAATAAAAAAATTTCTTTTCTTTAAAAGATGTATAATTTTGATATTTGTTATAGGTAATAATGATTTGAAGATAGATTAAGACACATCAAATGAGTAATGAATATGGGGAAGGTGTTGATGATTTTTTAGAATTTTTTAAACAAAATGTTCCAAGCAATGACATTTTTTTCTGTCCATGCCTGAAATGTTTGAATTTAAAGACGTTAAAAAGTAGAGATATCAAAGATCATCTGATTTGTCATGGTTTTAATCCAAGTTATTTCCCTTGGATTTGGCATGGTGAAACTGGACAGAATGTCAGATCTATTGATGCTGATGATGATTTGCAAGATGATAACTCAGAGGGAATTGAAGAAATAATTTGCGATATTGCAGGAGAACAAATTGAGATATAATCGACAATTACACGTCTATATGGTGATGCTAAAAAACCATTGTATCCTGGTTGTACAGATTTTACAATTTTTTTCGGCAGTGTTTGGATTGATTAGCCTGAAGGAGAAAGATGGATGGAGTGAAAAAAGTTTACAGAGCTGCTACAATTGTTGAAAAACATTCTTCCAAAAGACAACAATCTTCCAGAATAACATTATAAGGCGAAAAACATATTATTCCTGATGGGAATGGGATACAAGAAAATACATGCATGTCCGAATAACTTTATAATATATAGGAAGGAATATGAATTTCTGTTAGAGTGTCCAAAATGTGGGACATCACGGTATAATTTGAAAGAAAAATCACAGGCTGATGTAGAGATTGCAAAGATCCAAGCCAAAGTATTTTGGTATCTTCCTATAATTCCTCATTTGAAACATTTATTTGCTAACTCACATGATGAAAAAATATTAATATGGCATGCTGATGAGTGGATATGTGATAGAAATTTTTGTCATCCAGGTGATTTTTCACAATGGAGGAAAATTGATGAGTTGTTTCTGACATTTGGAAATGAAATTAGAAATCTCAGACTTGGATTGTGCATAGATGGAATGAATCCAGATCGATGTCTCAGTAGCACACATAGTTAATGACCTATTTTATTGGTAATTTACAACCACTCTCCTGAAGTTTGTATGAAGTGAAAATATGTCAGGTTGAGTATAATGATCTCTGGTCCAAAGAAACCCAGAAATGGTATTGATGTTTTATTGTCACCTTTGATTGATGATTTCAAACTTTTATGGGAGGATGGTATTTGAGTGTATGATTCTTATAAAATGAATTATTTTCAACTATATGTAGTGCTTATGTTCACTATAAATGACTTCCCAGCGTATATAAATTTGTCTGGATACAATGTAAAGGAGCATAAAGCACGTCCAATTTGAAAACAACAGACTTCATATTGTCAATTGCATCATGGGAGGAAAACAGTCTGCATGGGTCATCGAAAGTTTTTACCTATGGATCACCTGTATTGAAGACTAAAAAAGGCATACAATGGGTTACAATAATTACATATTTATTTGAAACCTTTATACCCTGATGAGTATTTTTATAGGGTGAAAAACCTTGATGTGGCATTGGGAATGACACATAAATCTGGTAATGATAGAAATTTTTGGAAGAAAAGGTCAATATTTTTTTGAGCTACCATATTGGAGGTATCATGAAGTGAAGCATAATATTGATGTCATGCATGTGGAGAAGAATATCTATGACAGTTTGATTGGAAAATTGTTAAGTGTTAAAGGAAAGACTAAAGATGGATTGAATGCAAGATTAGACTTATTATAAATGGGAATACGTTTGGAGTTAGCTCTGTCTTCTGATGGAAGACGAACAGTTCTTCCTCCGGCTTATTATACAATATCCAAGAGGGAGAAAATTAGCTTATGTTAGTGTCTTTATGATATCAAAGTGCCTCAAGGTTATTCTTCAAATGTAAAAATCTTTGTCTCTCTGAAGGATTTGAAGTTGATAGGTATTGTAACACCCCGAGATTTTATGAAAAATATTCTTTTAATTTCATTAATGTCTTGTGTTGTATTCTACACCGAGATTACCTTGCGCTATACGCAACACCGTATTAGCTTGTAGTATACGCAACACTATTCTTGGACCGTGTTACACACAATTTTGATAATAGTTATTCTACGCAACATTGAGTATATATATATATATATTAAATGTATAAACTAAATATGGTTGGATTCTGTTATACGAAACAATGAAGGATTCTTTCACAACACGCAACCCTGACTTGGCTTGCATTACACACAATCACGACCTTCCTCGATAGCGTGTGTTGTACGCAATACCGGGTTTTAATAAACAATGTTATATTATTATAATATTGTCATGAACTATCCGTTATGAATAGTATTAACTAAATTTTGAATTTTATAACATTATTATTCATCTTACACATTTCTAGAACATGGTATAAGAACAAAATAAATTTTTCGGGTAAAATAAGTATTTTTCAAAAAATGCAGTTTTACCGCCTTTTGATGGCGCACCCACTTTAAATATAGTTTTTGACATGTTTATATGTTCAATTTGACAAAATAATATTCTTCTTTTGAATCAGGATGTAAAAATTTACATTAGATAAAGTTTTGATATTTTTCCGACAACTTTCATATTTTAATGAATAGTAAAAACACGCTATATTTTAATTAAAAACAACTTTTTTCATCGTAATATATTATGTGGTTAAATTATAATATTGAATGGTTTTAATGTATATTTAGAATATATTTTTACCACTTAATATAATGTTGGTCATTGGACACAATTTTACAATTAAACCGAACATAAACAAGTGTCAATCTTTTGATAGTTATTATCTCTTAAAAAAAACACGCTTTTTGTTTTGACAGCGGGAATTAATTTTAAATTAATTTCTGCCACTTCTGTGTTTTGAATTTAGAAAAATGGATTCCATATTTGGAATCAGGATGTTCAAATTGTGTAAATAGATAACTTTTATTTTTAGACATTTTGAATAATTACTGCGGTAAATATTTTATTTACCATGGTTAAGGGTAAATCCGGTAAATAAGGGTTAAAAAAAAATATTATAATAATATTAAATTACCCTAAAACGTGTCTTAACCCCATTGGTTGATACATGGTCGACCATGGGCATCTTTGGGTCGATTTTGGGACCCCATTGATCCACTTGTAAGTGAAAAGGACACTTTATTTTAATTAAGTTAAAATGAATACAAAAATGACACAAGCATATATCTTTTAGCAAAACAATTGTTACATAGGGTTATATATGTTGGATTTTAGATTATAAATATTCATTAGAAAGATAAAAATATTTCCTAAATAATGGTATTTTATTTGTAATTTTTATACTTTAAATAATTTAATTTATTTATGACACAATGATGATGCAGTAATTATCTTATTAATGAAATATTGACATAATTGATGTTATAAACACCAAAATAAATGTAATTTGAGACTTTTTATGAATTCCACTAATTTTCTAGGTTACTATGATATATTAATGTTGATTTAATTAACTTGGTTCGAACATGTAATTCTGTTATGACTCTCACAAAAATCATATATCAAATAGTGTCAAAATTGACACAAAATAGTTTTTAAATAAAATATTATATTATTAATTGTTATTTTATTTCTAAAAATCTAAGGTTCGGCCAAATGACTTAGATAAGGATATATATATTAATAATAAACAATTTGGGGTTCGTTTGGCATGTTATAGTAAGTGTATTAACCATATAGTGAAAGAAAACAAAAAGACATGGTAAAAGTTAAATTATTTAACTTAGAGTTAAATCTAATTGATAAGGTTAAAATAATATCCTAAACTTATCTAAATTCTATTGGTTGATAGGATTTCGACCCATCCCCACTTTAGCTTCGAAATAAGACCCTTTGGAACCATTATAAACCGATTTTGACTTTAATATAAAATAATATTTTGAGATATTCCTAAGGTGCCCCTCTCCTCCCCTATAAAAGGACACCTCCTCCCCCTCCTCCTCACACCAATTTGAGCACTCAAGATCGGCCAACCCCTGCCAAAATCTATTCTCCACTTCCCTAGAAAAATCCTAGAGGTTCTGGTCTTCCTCAAAGACCAATTCTAGTGCCCTAAGAGGAGGTCTCAAAGAGGCGCTTCAAAGAAGAGGTAATTACCGTTACCAATTCTTTCCTCTTTATTTCTTCTTCCACTTATTCTTCTTAGGTTATTTCATTATGAAGTAATAACATCAGTATCACTCATATACTGATATGTTATTATAAGTATGAAACAACCCTATTTCACCATCTATCCATCCTACGGAAAAAAAGAAATCACCGCGCGTGCGTACGTACGGAATACCGTCTCCACGCCGTGGTGTAATCTATTTTCCACCACCACCTTACATGGATGAGTATAATGGTGTAAATAATAACTATACATAGTTATTACAACATCATATTGATTCTGATATATTATATAATCCACTCCAATTCAATTCAATATTTATGGAAATGATATCATCGCTCGTGCGTACGTACGGACTACCGTCTCCACGACGCGATGAGATTCATTCTCCATGTTAACCATTTAAGAATGATTATAAAGTATATATAAGAAATAATAATGAAATATATGACATTATAAAGCTACTGGATTTATGTATATATATATATATATGTATGTCATCTACTTACTTCCATTTCAAGACAATAAGGAATGGAAAACAGCGTTCATGCGTACGTACGGACTACCGTCTCCATGAACGGTGTTTTTCATTTTATTTATCTATCTATTATATATATATATACTGAATATATATGATATATAAATCATATTTTATATTATGGAAGTAAGTAAATCATGATATAAGTAATAATAATGTCAAGAACAACAAGTCAAAACACCTACGATAAATGAAACGATTTTACCCAAAACGCTTCTTTAACATGGAATTTACAAAAGAACGGGTAATATAATGTCATAAGTGAACCATATATGATATCATAAAAATGAATATGATTCTGTAATAAGTCAATGACATTATTTAAATCATTATACAGGAGGTTCGGACACATACGAAGCAAATCGGACCTAAGGTAAGGGAAATATCACAATCTCATTTTTATCCGAGATTGTTTATTCGTAAGTATTTACCGGGGTGTATTTTATCATCCACGTCCATGTTTCATCAATATTTAATATTACTTCCATCCACCTACAATTGTTTAAATCCATTTTTACCCTTCGGTGAGTTTTTAGTAAAAGAAATGAAAGGAATCTTTTGCCGTTTTTCGTACGAGGTACTTTTTGACTTTTCTGACAAAAGTACGAAGAATGTTTTTTTAACTTATACGACATGAATGGATTTTTAAAACATTATTTCCAAGAACCTTCCTTTACAAGTTTTCAAGTTTATTTTTAATCAACTTCTTTTATTTTAATGTTTTATGACATGTTATGAAAGGAAAAATGTTTTTGAAGTAGAAAGGATATTTTCCTCAAGAATGAAGTTCAAGTGTTTTATCAAAATTATTTTTCATCTAAGATAATAAAAGGGTTCTGTTTTTATCCCTATTATTACATGGATTTGATTATGTTTTGATAGAAAAATTTTTATGAATTCCTTTATCTTATATGAATTGTTTTATGATGTCATGTTGTTTAAGAATCCCATTTTTATTACATGGGTTATGCGATGATGTATGATTTATGATTATGTGGCACACATAAGAAAGGATTTATTATAAGATGGGTGGGACCTATATCTCCCTCCAATGCATTGGGTAAAGATTTTATATCTCATGAGATAGACATGGCTGAAATGGTAGGTTATACCGGTTCAGTGAAACAGGACTGAAATGAGGGTTACTCGATTCAGAAAGGGACTTTGTCCACTAAGATAGTCTTGGCATTGAGTCTTGACTAACAAGAAATGATTCTCTATGATTATGTGTGTATGCCACAAAGTTTCATGTTTTAAGTTATGATTATTGGGATTACATTTCACTTCTATGATTTATCCCATGTTATGATATTATGAGCTTTTTTTGCAGGTTAAGATTTCCAAAAGCTATGTTCTTATATATATGATGTGATTGATATTTCTTTTGTTTACCCTTACTGAGCATTTGAGCTCACCCTTTTATGTTTTCTTTTCCCCAGGATATAAAGAAAGGTTTTAGGTAAAAAAAAGGATGACCTTTATGGGAGATATTGAAGAACTTTCACCACGATTAGAAGATTACGTTCCGAGTTTCCAAAGACACTAAACTATTACGATCCTTTAGTGTGTGTTTTTGTTATGTACTAAGTATTCCGAAAATGTAATGTAATGTCCATGTACGTCAAGCTTCGGGTCTTTACAGTTGGTATCAGAGGAAAGGTTTAGTCAACCTTTGGAAACTAGGATGCGAAAACGTTAGTGAGATCCCTAGAGATATTTCTACGGTATGTCTAGGGATGTCCCTAAGGTTAAGTAGACGTATAAGTTATAGTACTAGATCTACGCTAACGATCAAAGAATTAAACCTAAGATGTTGGATATTGAAGGTACTCCCCCTTTATTATGTTGTTTTCCCTAGCATGATTTTTTCCTCTCACACTATTCTTTTTGGGTTTTAGACGATGGCTGGAACCCGAAGGAACCGTGTTGATCAATGCAATGGACAATGCAATGATTGCCCTCCTGAACAAACAAATGTTATGGGAGGTGGAGTGCAAAATCTTATTGCTATACTTACACAAGCTATGAATAATTCTGGACTTCCAAATGAGCAGAGAAGGGAACAATATTCTATTGAGTCCTTCATGAGGCAACGTCCACCTTCTTTCAGTGGGTCTTCTGATCCACTTGTGGCTGAACAATGGATCAGTACTACTGAAAAGATATTTTCAGTTCTTCAATGTTCTGAACATGATAAAGTCATCTTAGCAGTATATCGTTTGGAAGGTGAAGCTGATCAATGGTGGAATCTTATCAAGAATACGAGGCCAAGAGATGAAATTGAGTCCATGGAATGGGACGAGTTCAAGAACTTGTTTTTCAGTAAGTACTTCCCTCGTATTCTTCGAACAAAGATGGAGAAAGAGTTTCTTGAACTGAAGCAAAGGGACGATGAATCTGTTGGTACCTATGAAGCAAATTTTACAAGACTTGCAAGGTACGCTTCTGGTATTATCATCCAACCTGAAAGTAAAGTTGATCGATTTTTCAGTGGATTAAAACCAAGTCTTCGAAGGGCATTAGCTATAAGAGACTTCAGTAGCTATGAAGAAATTGTGCGTTGTGCTATCAAGGTAGAAATGGAAGTTGGTGTTACATATCCATCTCATGGTTTTGACAAGAAACGAAAGATGGAGTTCAAGGAGAAATCTCAGAATAATGGTGAAAAGAAGATGAATGTTTCCTTATGCACAAAGTGTGGAAAGAAGCATGGTGGAGATTGTCTTAAAGGGAGTAGAAAATGTTTTAAGTGTGGAAAAGAAGGTCATCGAGCAGCTGAGTGTCGAAGTAATGGAAAAAGGGTTTCTAATGATGTGAATAAAGCAAACACTGCAGAGAACGCACCACCAACACTTCAATGCTTCAAGTGCAAGGAAATGGGGCATTATGCTAATAATTTCCCTAATCCAAGGGTTAGTGATGATCAACATGAGCAACCACTTAAGGAAAAGGACAAAGGGAAGTCACATGCGATCACTATTGGCGATGTTGAATATGACAATGATGTGGTGGAATGATTAAGTGTTTATGTAATGGGATTCCAAAATAATGTTGTATCATGGAGTATTGGAATATTTATGTATTGGTCTAATGTGGTATTCAAAGTGATTGAGATATTATGCGCATAATGAATGGAAAATGAGAAAATTAAATGTTTAACAGTATTCATGAGCTCATGATTGATATAAGGACTAAGTGATATCATGGTTTGAGTATATAGAATTTTGAGGATTTTGGTATGTGGAAAGTGTTAACTTTTAACTGCACTCATGTTTTCACTAAGGTATTCAAGAGAATACACGATTAAGGACTTTGAATGTTTGGAATGTGACCAACAAGACATATCTTATGATATGTGGGGATCAACGACAGTATTAAATCTCTGGTAATCGTTGTCACTATATTATGAGAGTGGACTGCAGTATTATGTATAAGCCTAAAGATTAGACTGGATTATGTTGGACATAAGTTAGTATTGTTTAAGGATAGAAGATTTTCGATATTATTGATGGGATGTTATAGTAACGTAGTTTTAGAAAAAGGACAACCTGCAGGATGGGCGACAGCCCATCGCTTCGGACAAGGTTGTAGGAATCGAACCCACAACCGAAGTGCGACTGGCCTTTATCGCCTACCACTGACCTACAGGAAGTCCCTGTTTAGTAGAAACTAGTTTTATTATATTAAGCAGTATGATATATGAAGTATAAGTCCATTTTAGGAACCATATATGATTAATCTCACTATAGATCGACTTATGTATATAAGTTTTGCTAATCTTTTGTTTGAGACAGATGGAATGACCTGTCATTCTATCACATGATCTGCTAACACATCACGAATAAAAAATTCAACTTCATTTCTTTAAGGGAAGAAGTGTAAATTGTTCAATTCACGAACAACAGTGAGATTATACCAAAATCAAGTAAGTATTTCTTCTAATTCAAATTTTTCAACTTTAGGGAAATGATATTGAAAACCAAAAATGTTGTCCTAGTGATCTTATATCTGATGAATCGGATGGTACCTTAGATCGTCACAAATTTATGGCTTTGTGATTGCTAGCTTTTCCATAGCCATGTTCTCTACCACTCTCCATCAGAACATGATTGTTAGATTTCTCTTCCATATCCATATTTTCACCTATGTGGAAACCCAATGATTAGTTTATTTGGGTAACCGTTACGTTTCATAATTTTGTTTTTAAAGATAAGTTTTGGTATTCCTTTTTACGATGTGGGTTTCTATTAAAGAAACTTTCGAATAATAAACCATGTATAACCCCGACGAATTTCGAGGACGAAATTCATTTTAAGGGGGGTAGAATGTAACACCCCGAGATTTTATGAAAAATATTCTTTTAATTTCATTAATGTCTTGTGTTGTATTCTACACTGAGATTACCTTGCGCTATACGCAACACCGTATTAGCTTGTAGTATACGCAACACTATTCTTGGACCGTGTTACACACAATTTTGATAATAGTTATTCTACGCAACATTGAGTATATATATATATATATTAAATGTATAAACTAAATATGGTTGGATTCTGTTATACGAAACAATGAAGGATTATTTCACAACACGCAACCCTGACTTGGCTTGCATTACACGCAATCGCGACCTTCCTCGATAGCGTGTGTTGTACGCAATACCAGGTTTTAATAAACAATGTTATATTATTATAATATTGTCATGAACTAGCCGTTATGAATAGTATTAACTAAATTTTGAATTTTATAACATTATTATTCATCTTACACATTTCTAGAACATGGTATAAGAACAAAATAATTTTTTCGGGTAAAATAAGTATTTTTCAAAAAATGTAGTTTTACCGCCTTTTGATGGCGCACCCACTTTAAATATAGTTTTTGACATGTTTATATGTTCAATTTGACAAAATAATATTCTTATTTTGAATCAGGATGTAAAAATTTACATTAGATAAAGTTTTGATATTTTTCCGACAACTTTCATATTTTAATGAATAGTAAAAACACGCTATATTTTAATTAAAAACAACTTTTTTCATCGTAATATATTATGTGGTTAAATTATAATATTGAATGGTTTTAAAGTATATTTAGAATATATTTTTACCGCTTAATATAATGTTGGTCATTGGACACAATTTTACAATTAAACCGAACATAAACAAGTGTCAATCTTTTGATAGCTATTATCTCTTAAAAAAACACGCTTTTTGTTTTGACAGCGGGAATTAATTTTAAATTAATTTCTTCCACTTCTGTGTTTTGAATTTAGAAAAATGGATTCCATATTTGGAATCAGGATGTTCAAATTGTGTAAATAGATAACTTTTATTTTTAGACATTTTGAATAATTACTGCGGTAAATATTTTATTTACCATGGTTAAGGGTAAATCCGGTAAATAAGGGTTAAAAAATAATATTATAATAATATTAAATTACCCTAAAACGTGTCTTAACCCCATTGGTTGATACATGGTCGACCATGGGCATCTTTGGGTCGATTTTGGGACCTCATTGATCCACTTGTAAGTGATAATGACACTTTATTTTAATTAAGTTAAAATGAATACAAAAATGACACAAGCATATATCTTTTAGCAAAACAATTGTTACATAGGGTTATATATGTTGGATTTTAGATTATAAATATTCATTAGAACGATAAAAAGATTCCCTACATAATGGTAGTTTATTTGTAATTTTTATACTTTAAATAATGTAATTTATTTATGACACAATGATGATATAGTAATTATCTTATTAATGAAATATTGACATAATTGATGTTATAAACACCAAAATAAATGTAATTTGAGACTTTTTATGAATTACACTAATTTTCTAGGTTACTATGATATATTAATGTTGATTTAATTAACTTGGTTAGAACATTTAATTCTGTTATGACTCTCAAACAAATCATATATCAAATAGTGTCAAAATTGACACAAAATAGTTTTTAAATCAAATATTATATTATTAATTGTTATTTTATTCCTAAAAATCTAAGTTTCGGCCAAATGACTTAGATAAGGATATATATATTAATAATAAACAATTTGGGGTTCGTTTTGCATGTTATAGTAAGTGTATTAACCATATAGTGAAAGAAAACAAAAAGACATGGTAAAAGTTAAATTATTTAACTTAGAGTTAAATCTAATTGATAAGGTTAAAATAATATCCTAAACTTGTCTAAATTCTATTGGTTGATAGGATTTCGACCCATACCCACTTTAGCTTCGAAATAAGACCCTTTGGAACCATTATAAACCGATTTTGACTTTAATATAAAATAATATTTTGAGATATTCCTAAGGTGCCCCTCTCCTCCCCTATAAAAGGACACCTCCTCCCCCTCCTCCTCACACCAATTTGAGCACTCAAGCTCGGCCAACCCCTGCCAAAATCTCTTCTCCACTTCCCTAGAAAAATCCTAGAGGTTCTCGTCTTCCTCAAAGACCAATTCTAGTGCCCCAAGAGGAGGTCTCAAAGAGGCGCTTCAAAGAAGAGGTAATTACCATTACCAATTCTTTCCTCTTTATTTCTTCTTCCACTTATTCTTCTTAGGTTGTTTCATTATGAAGTAATAACATCAGTATCACTCATATACAGATATGTTATTATAAGTATGAAACAACCCTATTTCACCATCTATCCATCCTACGGAAAAAAAGAAATCACCGCGCGTGCGTACGTACGGAATACCGTCTCCACGCCGTGGTGTAATCTATTTTCCACCACCACCTTACATGGATGAGTATAATGGTGTAAATAATAACTATACATAGTTATTAAAACATCATATTGATTCTGATATATTATATAATCCACTCCAATTCAATTCAATATTTATGGAAATGATATCATCGCTCGTGCGTACGTACGGACTACCGTCTCCACGACGCGATGAGATTCATTCTCCATGTTAACCATTTAAGAATGATTATAAAGTATATATAAGAAATAATAATGAAATATATGACATTATAAAGCTACTGGATTTATGTATATATATATATATATGTATGTCATCTACTTACTTCCATTTCAAGACAATAAGGAATGGAAAACAGCGTTCATGCGTACGTACGGACTACCGTCTCCATGAACGGTGTTTTTCATTTTATTTATCTATCTAGTATATATATATATACTGAATATATATGATATATAAATCATATTTTATATTATGGAAGTAAGTAAATCATGATATAAGTAATAATAATGTCAAGAACAACAAGTCAAAACACCTACGATAAATGAAACGATTTTACCCAAAACGCTTCTTTAACATGGAATTTACAAAAGAACGGGTAATATAATGTCATAAGTGAACCATATATGATATCATAAAAATGAATATGATTCTGTAATAAGTCAATGACATTATTTAAATCATTATACAGGAGGTTCGGACACATACGAAGCAAATCGGACCTAAGGTAAGGGAAATATCATAATCTCATTTTTATCCGAGATTGTTTATTCGTAAGTATTTACTGGGGTGTATTTTATCATCCACGTCCATGTTTCATCAATATGTAATATTACTTCCATCCACCTACAATTTTTTAAATCCATTTTTACCCTTCGGTGAGTTTTTAGTAAAAGAAATGAAAGGAATCTTTTGCCGTTTTTCGTACGAGGTACTTTTTGACTTTTCCGACAAAAGTACGAAGAATGTTTTTTTTAACTTATACGGCATGAATGGATTTTTAAAACATTATTTCCAAGAACCTTCCTTTACAAGTTTTCAAGTTTATTTTTAATCAACTTCTTTTATTTTAAAGTTTTATGACATGTTATGAAAGGAAAAATGTTTTTGAAGTAGAAAGGATATTTTCCTCAAGAATGAAGTTCAAGTGTTTTATCAAAATTATTTTTCATCTAAGATAATAAAAGGGTTCTGTTTTTATCACTATTATTACATGGATTTGAATATGTTTTGATAGAAAAATTTTTATGAATTCCTTTATCTTATATGAATTGTTTTATGATGTCATGTTGTTTAAGAATCCCATTTTTATTACATGGGTTATGCGATGATGTATGATTTATGATTATGTGGCACACATAAGAAAGGATTTATTATAAGATGGGTGGGACCTATATCTCCCTCCAATGCATTGGGTAAAGATTTTATATCTCATGAGATAGACATGGCTGAAATGGTAGGTTATACCGGTTCAGTGAAACAGGACTGAAACGAGGGTTACTCGATTCAGAAAGGGACTTTGTCCACTAAGATAGTCTTGGCATTGAGTCTTGACTAACAAGAAATGATTCTCTATGATTATGTGTGTATGCCACAAAGTTTCATGTTTTAAGTTATGATTATTGGGATTACATTTCACTTCTATGATTTATCCCATGTTATGATATTATGAGCTTTTTTTGCAGGTTAAGATTTCCAAAAGCTATGTTCTTATATATATGATGTGATTGATATTTCTTTTGTTTACCCTTACTGAGCATTTGAGCTCACCCTTTTATGTTTTCTTTTCCCCAGGATATAAAGAAAGGTTTTAGGTAAAAAAAAGGATGACCTTTATGGGAGATATTGAAGAACTTTCACCACGATTAGAAGATTACGTTCCGAGTTTCCAAAGACACTAAACTATTACGATCCTTTAGTGTGTGTTTTTTTTATGTACTAAGTATTCCGAAAATGTAATGTAATGTCCATGTACGTCAAGCTTCGGGTCTTTACAGTTGGTATCAGAGGAAAGGTTTAGTCAACCTTTTGAAACTAGGATGCGAAAACGTTAGTGAGATCCCTAGAGATATTTCTACGGTATGTCTAGGGATGTCCCTAAGGTTAAGTAGACGTATAAGTTATAGTACTAGAACTACGCTAACGATCATAGAATTAAACCTAAGATGTTGGATATTGAAGGTACTCCCCCTTTATTATGTTGTTTTCCCTAGCATGATTTTTTCCTCTCACACTATTCTTTTTGGGTTTTAGACGATGGCTGGAACCCGAAGGAACCGTTTTGATCAATGCAATGGACAATGCAATGATTGCCCTCCTGAACAAACAAATGTTATGGGAGGTGGAGTGCAAAATCTTATTGCTATACTTACACAAGCTATGAATAATTCTGGACTTCCAAATGAGCAGAGAAGGGAACAATATTCTATTGAGTCCTTCATGAGGCAACGTCCACCTTCTTTCAGTGGGTCTTCTGATCCACTTGTGGCTGAACAATGGATCAGTACTACTGAAAAGATATTTTCAGTTCTTCAATGTTCTGAACATGATAAAGTCATCTTAGCAGTATATCGTTTGGAAGGTGAAGCTGATCAATGGTGGAATCTTATCAAGAATACGAGGCCAAGAGATGAAATTGAGTCCATGGAATGGGACGAGTTCAAGAACTTGTTTTTCAGTAAGTACTTCCCTCGTATTCTTCGAACAAAGATGGAGAAAGAGTTTCTTGAACTGAAGCAAAGGGACGATGAATCTGTTGGTACCTATGAAGCAAATTTTACAAGACTTGCAAGGTACGCTTCTGGTATTATCATCCAACCTGAAAGTAAAGTTGATCGATTTTTCAGTGGCTTAAAACCAAGTCTTCGAAGGGCATTAGCTATAAGAGACTTCAGTAGCTATGAAGAAATTGTGCGTTGTGCTATCAAGGTAGAAATGGAAGTTGGTGTTACATATCCATCTCATGGTTTTGACAAGAAACGAAAGATGGAGTTCAAGGAGAAATCTCAGAATAATGGTGAAAAGAAGATGAATGTTTCCTTATGCACAAAGTGTGGAAAGAAGCATGGTGGAGATTGTCTTAAAGGGACTAGAAAATGTTTTAAGTGTGGAAAAGAAGGTCATCGAGCAGCTGAGTGTCGAAGTAATGGAAAAAGGGTTTCTAATGATGTGAATAAAGCAAACACTGCAGAGAACGCACCACCAACACTTCAATGCTTCAAGTGCAAGGAAATGGGGCATTATGCTAATAATTTCCCTAATCCAAGGGTTAGTGATGATCAACATGAGCAACCACTTAAGGAAAAGGACAAAGGGAAGTCACATGCGATCACTATTGGCGATGTTGAATATGACAATGATGTGGTGGAATGATTAAGTGTTTATGTAATGGGATTCCAAAATAATGTTGTATCATGGAGTATTGGAATATTTATGTATTGGTCTAATGTGGTATTCAAAGTGATTGAGATATTATGCGCATAATGAATGGAAAATGAGAAAATTAAATGTTTAACAGTATTCATGAGCTCATGATTGATATAAGGACTAAGTGATATCATGGTTTGAGTATATAGAATTTTGAGGATTTTGGTATGTGGAAAGTGTTAACTTTTAACTGCACTCATGTTTTCACTAAGGTATTCAAGAGAATACACGATTAAGGACTTTGAATGTTTGGAATGTGACCAACAAGACATATCTTATGATATGTGGGGATCAACGACAGTATTAAATCTCTGGTAATCGTTGTCACTATATTATGAGAGTGGACTGCAGTATTATGTATAAGCCTAAAGATTAGACTGGATTATGTTGGACATAAGTTAGTATTGTTTAAGGATAGAAGATTTTCGATATTATTGATGGGATGTTATAGTAACGTAGTTTTAGAAAAAGGACAACCTGCAGGATGGGCGACAGCCCATCGCTTCGGACAAGGTTATAGGAATCGAACCCACAACCGAAGTGCGACTGGCCTTTATCGCCTACCACTGACCTACAGGAAGTCCCTGTTTAGTAGAAACTAGTTTTATTATATTAAGCAGTATGATATATGAAGTATAAGTCCATTTTAGGAACCATATATGATTAATCTCACTATAGATCGACTTATGTATATAAGTTTTGCTAATCTTTTGTTTGAGACAGATGGAATGACCTGTCATTCTATCACATGATCTGCTAACACATCACGAATAAAAAATTCAACTTCATTTCTTTAAGGGAAGAAGTGTAAATTGTTCAATTCACGAACAACAGTGAGATTATACCAAAATCAAGTAAGTATTTCTTCTAATTCAAATTTTTCAACTTTAGGGAAATGATATTGAAAACCAAAAATGTTGTCCTAGTGATCTTATATCTGATGAATCGGATGGTACCTTAGATCGTCACAAATTTATGGCTTTGTGATTGCTAGCTTTTCCATAGCCATGTTCTCTACCACTCTCCATCAGAACATGATTGTTAGATTTCTCTTCCATATCCATATTTTCACCTATGTGGAAACCCAATGATTAGTTTATTTGGGTAACCGTTACGTTTCATACTTTTGTTTTTAAAGATAAGTTTTGGTATTCCTTTTTACGATGTGGGTTTCTATTAAAGAAACTTTCGAATAATAAACCATGTATAACCCCGACGAATTTCGAGGACGAAATTCATTTTAAGGGGGGTAGAATGTAACACCCCGAGATTTTATGAAAAATATTCTTTTAATTTCATTAATGTCTTGTGTTGTATTCTACACTGAGATTACCTTGCGCTATACGCAACACCGTATTAGCTTGTAGTATACGCAACACTATTCTTGGACCGTGTTACACACAATTTTGATAATAGTTATTCTACGCAACATTGAGTATATATATATATATATATATTAAATGTATAAACTAAATATGGTTGGATTCTGTTATACGAAACAATGAAGGATTATTTCACAACACGCAACCCTGACTTGGCTTGCATTACACGCAATCGCGACCTTCCTCGATAGCGTGTGTTGTACGCAATACCGGGTTTTAATAAACAATGTTATATTATTATAATATTGTCATGAACTAGCCGTTATGAATAGTATTAACTAAATTTTGAATTTTATAACATTATTATTCATCTTACACATTTCTAGAACATGGTATAAGAACAAAATAATTTTTTCGGGTAAAATAAGTATTTTTCAAAAAATGGAGTTTTACCGCCTTTTGATGGCGCACCCACTTTAAATATAGTTTTTGACATGTTTATATGTTCAATTTGACAAAATAATATTCTTCTTTTGAATCAGGATGTAAAAATTTACATTAGATAAAGTTTTGATATTTTTCCGACAACTTTCATATTTTAATGAATAGTAAAAACACGCTATATTTTAATTAAAAACAACTTTTTTCATCTTAATATATTATGTGGTTAAATTATAATATTGAATGGTTTTAAAGTATATTTAGAATATATTTTTACCACTTAATATAATGTTGGTCATTGGACACAATTTTACAATTAAACCGAACATAAACAAGTGTCAATCTTTTGATAGTTATTATCTCTTAAAAAAACACGCTTTTTGTTTTGACAGCGGGAATTAATTTTAAATTAATTTCTGCCACTTCTGTGTTTTGAATTTAGAAAAATGGATTCCATATTTGTAATCAGGATGTTCAAATTGTGTAAATAGATAACTTTTATTTTTAGACATTGTGAATAATTACTGCGGTAAACATTTTATTTACCATGGTTAAGGGTAAATCCGGTAAATAAGGGTTAAAAAATAATATTATAATAATATTAAATTACCCTAAAATGTGTCTTAACCCCATTGGTTGATACATGGTCGACCATGGGCATCTTTGGGTCGATTTTGGGACCCCATTGATCCACTTGTAAGTGAAAATGACACTTTATTTTAATTAAGTTAAAATGAATACAAAAATGACACAAGCATATATCTTTTAGAAAAACAATTGTTACATAGGGTTATATATGTTGGATTTTAGATTATAAATATTAATTAGAAAGATAAAAATATTTCCTACATAATGGTATTTTATTTGTAATTTTTATACTTTAAATAATTCAATTTATTTATGACACAATGATGATGCAGTAATTATCTTATTAATGAAATATTGACATAATTGATGTTATAAACACCAAAATAAATGTAATTTGAGACTTTTTATGAATTCCACTAATTTTCTAGGTTACTATGATATATTAATGTTGATTTAATTAAATTGGTTCGAACATTTAATTCTGTTATGACTCTCACAAAAATCATATATCAAATAGTGTCAAAATTGACACAAAATAGTTTTTAAATAAAATATTATATTATTAATTGTTATTTTATTTCTAAAAATCTAAGGTTCGGCCAAATGACTTAGATAAGGATATATATATTAATAATAAACAATTTGGGGTTCGTTTGGCATGTTATAGTAAGTGTATTAACCATATAGTGAAAGAAAACAAAAAGACATGGTAAAAGTTAAATTATTTAACTTAGAGTTAAATCTAATTGATAAGGTTAAAATAATATCCTAAACTTATCTAAATTCTATTGGTTGATAGGATTTCGACCCATACCCACTTTAGCTTCGAAATAAGACCCTTTGGAACCATTATAAACCGATTTTGACTTTAATATAAAATAATATTTTGAGATATTCCTAAGGTGACCCTCTCCTCCCCTATAAAAGGACACCTCCTCCCCCTCCTCCTCACACCAATTTGAGCACTCAAGATCGGCCAACCCCTGCCAAAATCTCTTCTCCACTTCCCTAGAAAAATCCTAGAGGTTCTGGTCTTCCTCAAAGACCAATTCTAGTGCCCTAAGAGGAGGTCTCAAAGAGGCGCTTCAAAGAAGAGGTAATTACCGTTACCAATTCTTTCCTCTTTATTTCTTCTTCCACTTATTCTTCATAGGTTGTTTCATTATGAAGTAATAACATCAGTATCACTCATATACTGATATGTTATTATAAGTATGAAACAACCCTATTTCACCATCTATCCATCCTACGGAAAAAAAGAAATCACCGCGCGTGCGTACGTACGGAATACCGTCTCCACGCCGTGGTGTAATCTATTTTCCACCACCACCTTACATGGATGAGTATAATGGTGTAAATAATAACTATACATAGTTATTACAACATCATATTGATTCTGATATATTATATAATCCACTCCAATTCAATTCAATATTTATGGAAATGATATCATCGCTCGTGCGTATGTACGGACTACCGTCTCCACGACGCGATTAGATTCATTCTCCATGTTAAACATTTAAGAATGATTATAAAGTATATATAAGAAATAATAATGAAATATATGACATTATAAAGCTACTGGATTTATGTATATATATATATATATATATGTATGTCATCTACTTACTTCCATTTCAAGACAATAAGGAATGGAAAACAGCGTTCATGCGTACGTACGGACTACCGTCTCCATGAACGGTGTTTTTCATTTTATTTATCTATCTATTATATATATATATACTGAATATATATGATATATAAATCATATTTTATATTATGGAAGTAAGTAAATCATGATATAAGTAATAATAATGTCAAGAACAACAAGTCAAAACACCTACGATAAATGAAACGATTTTACCTAAAACGCTTCTTTAACATGGAATTTACAAAAGAACGGGTAATATAATGTCATAAGTGAACCATATATGATATCATAAAAATGAATATGATTCTGTAATAATTCAATGACATTATTTAAATCATTATACAGGAGGTTCGGACACATATGAAGCAAATCGGACCTAAGGTAAGGGAAATATCACAATCTCATTTTTATCCGAGATTGTTTATTCGTAAGTATTTATTGGGGTGTATTTTATCATCCACGTCCATGTTTCATCAATATGTAATATTACTTCCATCCACCTACAATTGTTTAAATCCATTTTTACCCTTCGGTGAGTTTTTAGTAAAAGAAATGAAAGGAATCTTTTGTCGTTTTTCGTACGAGGTACTTTTTGACTTTTCCGACAAAAGTACGAAGAATGTTTTTTTTAACTTATACGGGATGAATGGATTTTTAAAACATTATTTCCAAGAACCTTCCTTTACAAGTTTTCAAGTTTATTTTTAATCAACTTCTTTTATTTTAATGTTTTATGACATGTTATGAAAGGAAAAATTTTTTTGAAGTAGAAAGGATATTTTCCTCAAGAATGAAGTTCAAGTGTTTTATCAAAATTATTTTTCATCTAAGATAATAAAAGGGTTCTGTTTTTATCCCTATTATTACAAGGATTTGATTATGTTTTGATAGAAACATTTTTATGAATTCCTTTATCTTATATGAATTGTTTTATGATGTCATGTTGTTTAAGAATCCCATTTTTATTACATGGGTAATGCAATGATGTATGATTTATGATTATGTGGCACACATAAGAAAGGATTCATTATAAGATGGGTGGGACCTATATCTCCCTCCAATGCATTGGGTAAATATTTTATATCTCATGAGATAGACATGGCTGAAATGGTAGGTTATACCGGTTCAGTGAAACAGGACTGAAACGAGGGTTACTCGATTCAGAAAGGGACTTTGTCCACTAAGATAGTCTTGGCATTGAGTCTTGACTAACAAGAAATGATTCTCTATGATTATGTGTGTATGCCACAAAGTTTCATGTTTTAAGTTATGATTATTGGGATTACATTTCACTTCTATGATTTATCCCATGTTATGATATTATGAGCTTTTTTTGCAGGTTAAGATTTCCAAAAGCTATGTTCTTATATATATGATGTGATTGATATTTCTTTTGTTTACCCTTACTTAGCATTTGAGCTCACCCTTTTATGTTTTCTTTTCCCCAGGATATAAAGAAAGGTTTTAGGTAAAAAAAAAGGATGACCTTTATGGGAGATATTGAAGAACTTTCACCACGATTAGAAGATTACGTTCCGAGTTTCCAAAGACACTAAACTATTACGATCCTTTAGTGTGTGTTTTTGTTATGTACTAAGTATTCCGCAAATGTAATGTAATGTCCATGTACGTCAAGCTTCGGGTCTTTATAGGTATGAAATCTCATGATTGTCACGTCATGATGCAACAACTTCTACCAGTTTCATTGCGTGGAATATTGCCCATCCGTGTCAGAAAGACTATAACGAAGGTGTGTTATTTTTTCAATTCAATTTGTAATAAGGTGATTGATATGAATGCATTAAAAATTTTGGAAATGGATTTAATATCTATACTTTTTCAATTAGAAATGTATTTACCTCCATCTTTTTTTGATAGAATGGTGCATTTAATGGTTCATATGGTTCGAGAAATAAGGAGTTGTGGACCTATATATCTTCGTTGGATGTATCCTTTTGAAAGGTATATGAAAATTTTGAAGGGGTATGTTAAAAATCCTTATCAACCTGAAGGATCCATTATTGAAAAGTATATTTCTGTGGTGGTTGCAGAGTTTTGTACGAGATACTTGTCTGCAGAGAAGCACATAGGTTTGCCTATATCTCATCATCAACGAGTTAATACTCAGGGAAAGGGGATTCGTGGATTGAAATTCAAATAGTTGTCAACTGAACAGATGAAGAAGGTACATTTATACATTTTGAATAACATAGCTGATGCTCAACCGCATATCACATTGCATATTAATGAGTTGAAACAATGTCATCCAAAAAAGAATGAAATGTGGATTTTGAATGAGCACAACAAAACATTTTTGACATGGTTTAAAAATACCCTACTTGGTAGATCAGATATATCATAGACGTTATGATGGTTAGTGGGTGGTCTAAGTTTAAATTTGATAACATGGTTCGGGTATGACATTAGTGCCTATGCATTTCATATGAAAGCTCAGGACAACAGAAGTGCAGTTCAGAATAGTGGGGTATTGGTGTTTCCAAAAGCAATTCATTTTTCGACTTCTAAAGACAGAAGTCCAATTTTTGCATCAAGTGCATATTATGGAGTCATTGAAGAAATATGGGAGGTTGATTACTTTAAAATTAAAGTTCATATTTTTAACTTCAAATGGTTTGTCGGTAACAATAGTGTGAGACACGATGAATTTGGAATGACAATTGTTAATCTGAATAGATTGAAAGACACGATAGATTCTTTTATATTAGCAACACATGCAAAACAAATTATCTATGTTATTGGTCAATCAGATATGCAGCGGTCTATTATTTTAAATGGAAAAAAACAATATGTTGGTGAGGATCAACTTGATGTAGATGCCGATTTATGTGATATCCCTACTTCCATGGAAAGATTAGTATAAAATAATGATGAGCATGTTGTAGACATGGTTTGTGCCATAAGGAATGATCATGAGGAAGGAATTTGGGAAAACAATCCATTTGTACATTCCTAATGTTACAGGTAACATAGGTTTACCATTTTTACCATGTTTACCATGTTTACCATGTTTACCATGTTTACCATAGTTTGTGCTATGAGGAATGACCATGATGAAGGAATTTGGGAAAACAACCCATTTGTACATTCCTAATATTACAGGTAACGTATGTTTACCATGTTTACCATAGTTTACCATTTTTAACATGTTTACCATATTTTACAATTTTTTACCATATTTTATCATAGTTTATCATGTTTTCCTTTACGTAAGTTATATATTTATTGATTTTGTTGAAATTCCAATTACACTAACATGTTTACCAAGTTTACCATATTTACCACTGTTTATCATGATAATCCATATTTACCATGTTTACGATTGTGATAGTTGAATTTTTTTATTTGTGAATTATTCTTTCGTTTTTTGATTTCAAGGACAATGAAATATCAATCAGTTGATCAACCACATGATTCTGAAGGAGAGAAACATGATGATTACTTTAGGGAAGAACATTTACATGCTACTGTTGATGTTCCCCAATTTTCATCATGTTCTCCCATAAAAACTAAGAGTTCAAGAGTTGGTAAATGTGGCAGCACACATTTACCAAAATTATCAGTTTCTTGTGCCCAGGACCACGGGATAGTTGTTGAATTTGAGGACAATTATATTCCAAGAGGTCCAAATGCAAAAGATTTTAAGAGTTTTATATCAAATCAAGGAAAAATCAGTGTTATCATTTTGTATAATGATTAGAAAAGAGTGGATGAAATGATAAAAGCTCAGTTGTGGAAGAATATTTTGGTAAGATATTTTTCTACTGTTTGACTTATCTTTTAAAAAATATAGTATAATATAAACTCTATCTTATTTATAAGATGACATTTCATATTCCTAATACTGGAGGACTCAGGAAGAAATGTTTATCAATGGCAGCTAGAAGATGGAGGGATTTCAAATCGACCCTCACATCTGATTTCATTAATGGTCAAAGAAATCATGACAATCCATGTCGTATATATCCTTTCATAGATGAATACACATGGAGAAAAATTGTTCAAAGTGGGACATAAGAATCATTTTTGGTAAGTGCAATGTAACCTTTTATTTGTTTCTTATATAATTGAACTTATTAATAATTTTTAATGATTTCTTATTGTCAATTTACAGTAAACAAGGAAATCTCATCAGGATATCCAAGATAAAAATGTATACCCCTCATAGCTTATCTCGGGGAGTGCATACATTATTGGAAGAACAAATGATGGCAGAAAAATTAGCAAAAATTACAACTGAGTCTTCAAGCTTAGGAGAGATTTTTCCTCCGTCCCCTCCATTTAGACATGAAAAATGGAAGAAGAATCAGATGGGTAAAAAGGTGAAATATCTTTCAGATGAATCGAGGATCATAACTGAGAGGATTGAAAGATACTTATTTTATTTATTTAAATTATTGTCTATGAATTATATACTTTGAATCAATATTTTTTTTAATTAATTAATACATGATTCTCTTAAGGAGAAAAGCACACATGGGGTATTTACAGCTGCTGGGAGGCATGATATTTTATTTTAAGCATTGGGAAAGCCCAAACACCCCGGTAATGTACGAGGATACCTGAAGTGTGTATTAGTAAGAAAAGTGTTGCCACGTTCTTCAACGTCTTCCATTAAGGGTGTGTATAAAAAAAATAGATTCTTTGTAGGATGAAGTTAAAAATATCAATGCAATGATGGAGGAAAATATCAAAGCATCAATATAGTCTATGTTTGCAGACATGCAAAGACAATTTCAGACTGCATCTCCCACTCCTCCAACTCCCCCTGCAGACCCCATTTTTTATCCTCCACCTCCGGAAGCAGATCCCACTCCCCCACATTTGGCAGCATCTCCCCCTCCTCCAACTCAGCCTGAGGCCTCCATTACTCTACCTCAACCTGCGTACCCCATTTTTTATCCTACTCCTTCGCCATAACTTCCTACATATTGTGGGTTGTTTGTTGATGATCCTCATCATCATATAGTGGAATATGGCCTGGTATATTGTATAGGAGATACAGTTAATCATCATCAGTTAGAGGTAGAGCAGTATTGGGTCACTGTACAGGATATTATAGATATATCAGCTCGAGTTCTAGTACCTATAGATGAGGTGACGACAATTGTACATAGTATCATCAACTTTTTAGTTTGGCCATCCAGAATTCTGCGAGTCATTATCGTAGAGGTATGTGTGTTATATCTTATTTTTAATTTATTAATAAATATGTTTTATAATTTTAAAGCTAATATATTTATCAATTTATTTACATGAATACTTTAAAGGTAAAGAAATAATTTATAGACAACAACAAAGACAAATGGCTATGACATCAGATATAGATTCCAGTAGTTTCGACAGATTGTCCAAATATAAAAATTTATTAGTGGAGCATTATTCATTTTCATTAGAAGGTCATGTTTCTGGACATGCAATAAATATGGGAATTTTGAAAAATGATATCATGTAGCTTGTAACTAGAGAAAAGTTGGACGTTAACGTGGTATAGATTTTTTCCATGTAAGTCTTAACACAATTTTTTGCCTGCGCTAAATTTAAAAAAAATGAGTACTTATTTCTATTTTGTATTAGGTATCATTATAACATGTGTGAGAGGAATGACTAGACAGATGTATATGTGTTCATGGACCCACATTTTCTTTCCCCTGATGCACATTCATTGGATGAAGAAGAAAGAGAAATTTATGTTGCAAAAAGATTTCAACAAAATATTATCACACAGTGTTGGATGATGCCTTATTTTGAGAGTTATGGAACATATTTCTGATAGTGTTCTATCTCTTTTAACAAAAAAACTATTACTCTAAAATTTTTCATTATATATGTGATCATTGGATGTTGGGTGTTTTTTGTCCACAGGAGAAAACAATATATTGGATATGCTCTGTCCATGGTGATGCACAAAAAAGGTTTAAGAATTTTTTTGGAGATGTATATTTCAATTACTTAATAGTTTTTTATATTATAATGAATTTTAAATTTATCTCATTCATTTTATTTTCTAATAGGGGATGTAACAAATTTCGAAAAACCATAAACAAAAGGGGTGCCAAGATCAAATATGTACAAGTGAAGGTAAATATCTATTTATAATTTGTACTTTTTGATGTATTACATAAAAATATATATTTAATTGACTTTTATTTAAATAGAAATGTCATAATAAACAGTGTTTCATCAAATGCAGATATTATATGTTAAGATTTTTGTATGAAATAATTACAACGGGAACACTTTTGAAGTTTGACCAAGTTAGATTTTCTTATGAACATTTCCATAATATTTCTGTTGATTTAATCATTTTACATGTTAGCTATTTTCCATTAACTTTGTATCTATTTGATGACCCTAATCCGTATAGTGATCAAGAGGTTAAACAAATACAAGTGGAATGGTCAAATCATTTTACATGTTTGATTGGATTTTAGTTTGTTTGTAATGTAAAATATAATTTGGAAAATTGTAATTGTAATTGTAATTGTGTATTTGGTGATTGTTTTGGTCGGATTTAATTTCTTTTTAGTTGACATTTTATGTTTTAAATGTTATCAATGTAAATGCTTAATTTTTCTTTGGTTCTTATTTTTTTCTACTTGTGTTTTTCTGGTACGAATGCTTGGTTTGGTTTCTAGTTGTTTTTGGGGAGAGAAGAGGACTACTTTTTTTTTTTAAAAAAAATTGGTTTTCGACGTCGGTTATTTTATAACTGACGTGATTAAGGAATGGCGAAGGGATTATCACATCGGTTATTGGAATAACCGATGTGATAAACCCCTGTGGAATGGGTTTTCACGTCGGTTTTTTAATAACCGACGTGATAAAGGCCTGGGAAATGGTTTACCACATCAGTTATTAAATAATCGAGGTGATGAACCATTTCCCAGGGGTTTATCACGTTCGTTATTTAATAACTGTCCTGCTAAAAACCCCCTGAACTGGTTTATCATGTCGGTTATTTAATAACCGATGTGATAAACCCTCCCCCAACTGGGTTTTTACGTCGGTTATAAAATACCTGACGTGATAAAGGAATGGGAAATGGTTTACCATGTTAGTTATTAAATAATCGACTTGATAAACCATTCCCTAGGGGTTTATCATGTCAGTTATTTAATAACCGATGTGCTAAACACCCCCCCTACACTGGTTTATAACGTGGTTATTTAATAACCGACATGGTAAACCCTCCCCTAAATGGGTTTTCACGTCGGTTATAAAATAACTGACCTGATAATGGCATGGGAAATGGTTTACCACGTCGGTTATTTAATAACCGACGTGATAAACCATTCCCCAGGGGTTTATCACATCAGTTATTTAATAATGGATGTGATAAACACCCCCCGCACTGGTTTATCACGCCAGTCATTAAATAACCAACATGATAAACCCTCCCCTACTGCTTTATCATGTCGGTTTTTAAATAACCAACATGACAAACACCGCTATGTTATGGTTTTTATGTCAGTTTTTAAATAACCGACGTAAAAAACTATATTTATAACGTTGTCTGTATTAACGTCTACTAAAAACCGACGTAAAAAATGAAAAATAAGCGACGTAAAAACATTTTTTTTCACTAGTTCCTATAAAAAACATCTCTACTTAGATACTACTAGTGGATGTTGCTCTGGTTATGATATACCAAGGTGTAAAACTAGAAAACCCCACATTGAGATAACTCGATTGAGAACTGGTGCATGGAAATGGACCATGATACACACCTAATTTGACTCTCTTGGAAGATACGACTTGGTAATTCACAATCTCATTAGATACCATTATTAGTGGGAAAATAATTCCCAAAAGAGTCTATATTAGGAAATAGAAAATTGATAACATAGATTGAATCCTTCAAATCCATAAGTAATGTAAATAAACATCATTTATAAGTTTTCATATTAATTTTATTATATTCCAATTTATGTATTTAATAGTTTAAAAGTAAACATCCCTAATTTTTCCTTTATTCTAGTAAATGTCTAGCAATAGGATGAATCAAGTCAATAACCAATTTGATGGGAAATATGATGACTACCCAAATGAGATGCCTAACATAACAGGAAATCAAGTAAGTAATATTGTGATTTTGAAAAACCATCTATCAAAAATCAAAATTAAAAACTAGCACATAGTTGAATATCCAAATAAATCAAAGATGATGAGGATGAAGACTCAAGAAAGTTCAATAGATAAAGGTAATAAAAGAAATAAGATTTAGTTTCCCGTGTCTCAAAAATGTGGAATTCATTGCCATGGAAAATTCCATAGAGAAACTTGAAGGTGTTTTATGTGTGGGAAAATAGATAACAAAGAACCTAATTTCCCTAAAAAAATAACCAGTATTATAGAAGGGAATAAATTACATCCTAAAATAGCCATGATTGTTTAATGTCTTTTTGTGTTGAGAATATGGGCATTATCTAACTCAATTTCATAATTCATGGGTTAAATCCTACACTAAGGACCTATGCTATGGAAATTGTTAAAGTGTAATGATTAAAATATTTATTTATTGGTGTTTGAAATTTAATGTTTTGAATTAGTATATCAGTAAAATAATGGATATAGGAATCATTAAAATTCTAAGGATTGTTCTATAGTAGTTTATTAGGACATAAAATTTATGTTAAATGATACTGATAATCTATAAAAGTGATTTTGTTATATAATTATATTTTATAAAACACATGATTGACGGTTTGTTAACCCTTATTAGGTGTTTGATTTTAGGATAGACCAAAATGAGTACTGGGATGATATGTCAAAGTCCAATATTCAGAGTCTTTGATACTATATTTTAAGATTTATGTGATTGGAATATTTTTGATTTTTATGTTATCACACTACTGGAATTCTTGGTATTTGCGAAGGCTTATTTGCGATGGGATCCCGTCAAAAATAAGTTGTAGCGACAGGGCCCTGTCATAAATATCCTGTTGTAGAAAATTCTGTCACAAATACAATTATTTGCGACGAGCCCGTCGCAAATAAGTCTCTGATTATTTGTATTATATACACCTAAACTTTTTGACGACAGACCCGTTGAAAATGGTTTTTGTGACGGGATCGCCTTCCCATCACAAATATATATATATATATATATATATATATATATATATATAATCCATTCTGTGATGAGCCTGTCGAGCAAATATGTTTTAAAAAAATATTTAGTTAGACTATTTGCGACGGGGTCCCGTCGCAAAAGGTCCTATCGCAAATAATTAATTAATTTCTAAAAAATAAATTTAATAAAATTAAGATTAATGAAAAATTAATATTTCTATTATTAAAAAAATATATTAAAATTCTCAATATTCACAAAAAAATAAAAAAAAATAAAAAATATTATTATTATTATTATTAGTAAATAAATAAACATTAAAAAATATAATACTAAAAAAATATATTTAATAAAATAATGATAATATTATTAAAATAATAAAAAAAATTAAAAAATTAAATTATGTAATATTTTCACCGATATAAAAGATAAAAAATGTAAATAATTCATATTACAATGTTAAATTCAAATGTTTTAAATATAAAAAAATCACAAGTGGGGTCGTCTTTTGGAGGAGGTGGAGGAGTTGGTGGATGAAACTTCATCCCTAAACTACGAGTCAGACGACGCATGTACTCTATCGGCTCGTGATGCCATTGCTGCTATCGATGCATCTCCTCCTCATGCTGTTGCTACTGCTGCTACTGCTATCGACGCATCTGCTCCTCATGATGCGGCTCCTGCTGCTGCTGCCGCCAACACATCTCTTCTTCCTGCTTCTGCAAAGTCTCTATAAGCTCAGCCTGAGCTCGCAACTGTTCCTGATACTGTGATCCAGAAGATGATTCCTCTCCATTATATCCTCTCGAGCTAGACACCGACATCGTAACAGTACCATAATAAGTACTAGGAGTCAATTGAGAGCTGATACCAACTACTCTTCCCTTATCAAAGCTATACTGAGTTGCCTTCATCCATGCCGCCTCATCGTAATGGTGCGCACTGGTATACTTAGTCGTCTCATCTGGACCCTCAGACTGTGTCTGAGAGGTCACAGCCTCATATTACTCCTTCAATTCCAATTAAAACTTAAAATTGTGAAAATATTATATGCAGTTAATTGTCAAACAAAAAAATTAATACTAACCACAATCTGACGTTGGAGATCACCTCTAATCTCTGCAGTGGCTGAATCATTGTACATCCTCCGATAAATGTCGAACTCCGTAATATCGGGATGCTCGACTGCCTATAATAAATATAAAATAAACTGTTTATATTTAATGTTATATAAAATAATTAAAAAATGCACTTACCAGATGATCTCTATGAGAACTGATTGTACGACTACCAGCTCGATGCGTCACCCCCAATCTCCCCTGGTTCTGTCGTCCCACTGAAGATCTCCTCTAAAATCTACGACCCAACCAGTGTAAACATAATCCATCCCAAACATGAGATGAAATGTACTTTGGTTAGTGGGGACTATAAGACTCATCCAATTCTGTCACTCCTACTTTCTTAATGGTTGTCCTTCTCAAATTGTGCAAAAACTGACGAAAACGGTCACACATAGAAACCTGTCATGTCGTTTGGATAGCATCACACATGTTATCATCGATAGGATACCATAAACCCTTAAAATAATTTATAATATCAAGTTATTAATAAAATAAATTTCAATATAAATATTATTTATTTACGTACCAACCAATGATGGAACATGTTGCGTCACACATCAACGGAAATCGGTTCCCATGTGATCCATGGCTGAGAAAAATAATTGCGCAACATAGCACTCCCCTGTCCAATAGCTAAATGCACAAAACTGTGAAAAAGGAATAAATAATCAAACAATTAGTATATATATAAATAAATTAATGAAATTTAAATAAAATATACAGTTTACCATACCTCATTGTGCGTGGATCGAAACCAAGATGTGGACGTCGCTCAGGGATAGGGTCAGAAATCATCAGTCTTGCAAGACTGTGCCCCCTCCGCGTACCTCCTGAACCACCAATAGGCTGAGGGTCAGATGATCCCACATCCCCATCATCCAAAGGTAGCTCAGCCTCCTCTAACTTGTGCAGTAGATCAGAGTCCATCTGAAACAAAAAATAATTATTGTTATCAGATAGTTGAAAATAACTATTATATATAGATATATATTAGTTATGATTATAACCAAAATTTAGCTGTGTCAATGTTCATCTTCATCCTCTTCTCTATAACTGTTCATTTTATTGTCTTCATCTTCATCCTCAGCATGATCAATATCCATATGAGTTTCAGTTTCAACATCTCTTGTCATTTCAAATTCATTTGTTACTTATCATCTTTATCACCATCAATCCTTAATTGTGTGGTGTCATCATCGATATTTATGTATCTTTGTGAATCAGAAGGATTTTGAGCAGTCTCTTGAAAAATTTCAATTCCATTCACTACAGCAGAACCACATTCAGTTTGAATAAACTGATTTTCCTGAGATTTCATTTTTATTATGCTCCACCAATCGCTCAAGTCTATTGAAGTAGCACAGTACTTTGCATAATAAATTTTATGTTCCTGTTGAGCCAGTAAAAATAGTTCATTTAATTTAAGAAGACTTTTATATTTAATATCGACAATTCCATGAGTCGGATGAACACGCAGGCCTCTCTCAGTATCCAACCACCGACATTGAAACATTGTTATGTAATTCTGTCATAGATAACACAACTCAATAATTTCATCCAAAATGCCATAAAAGTCAACTTCAGTTTCTTTGTGACGTGATCCTCTCAAGAAAACTCCACTGTTCATTGTTTGTTTTGATTCCCCGTATGCATGTGTATGATATCGAAAACCATTCACTCCTTATGCATTATAAGATTTAACCATTTTGGATGGTGGGTTACTCAATATACACAGTCTCTTATCAATTTTATCAGAATATTGAGACACCTTAAAATTTGTAAAACAATTATCAATATAATAAATAATAAACGGAATTGATATTAAACCATCAATAATTTATGTTAACAGTTTTTGAAACCATTGAATTTTTTTTATCTGCAATCTTCAAGAGCAGCTGCTGTAGTTTGTGGATGTTGTTTCTTGATATGATTACCATATAACCTACAAATAAAATAAGTTTAACTATTGTAACATAAATTATAGAATAAGTGATAGAATCACTTACATGACAAATGATTTCATTTCTTCACAGTTGAGCAGAATGTATGTATGAGCTATGTGATGTTCTTCATCTGAAATCCATCGTTCATAAATTCCACCAAAACCAAGATTTTTCTGATTAAGAACTGTTAATTGATTGTCCATTTCATCATTAAAATTACCCCCATTTCATCCCATGTGATTTTGTTTTGAGGGATATTGAGATTCAAAATACTGAGAGCAGAAAAAAGCAATTTTCTCTTACAAATAAGCTTCAGCAATTGAGCCTTCAACTGAAGCTGTGTTACATACTTTTTTGTTCAATTTCTGAATGAATCTCTCGAATGGATATATCCATTGAAACTGTATTGGATGTCCATATTTTGCCTCATGTGGAAAATGTAATATCAGATGTTCCATTGAGTCAAAGAAATCCGGCGGAATTTTTTTTTCCAGTTTACATATAATTACAGCAACATCTTCTTCCAGTTTTCTTAGCACATAATAGTCTGTTGTCGCTGCACAAATGTCTCAGAAAAAATATGATATGTCTGTTATCGAATCCAAAATCATTGAATTCAACAAATCTCTGAATCCAATTGGCATAATTTTTCCCATTATAACATGACAATCATGACTTTTTAATCCAGTAATAACCATTCTTAACACTTCTGCCCAAATTGGAAGCACAGCCATCTGGAAGTCTCAAATATGCAATCCAATTATATAATAATAACCGATTCTCTTTGGATAGTGTGTAAGCTACTTTTGGCTTTATTAACCTCTGTGATCTGACATTTTCAAATAGTTCAAGTCCTGGCTGCCTGTGATTCTGGGCAAGATCTAATCGTACATTTAAAGTATCTTTGGTCTTACCTGGTGTATCCAAAACTGTATTAAATAAATTATCAAAACATTTCTTCTCAATATGAATAACATCTAACATGTGGCGAACCAACAAATCAGACCAATACAGAAGATCCCAAAAAATGCTTCGTATTATCCAAATATGTTCTTTCCCAAAGGCATGAGTTTTCTGTTGGTTTACTATTGGTCCAAATGTGATGGGGGGTAATGAAAATACTACTAATTTTAACTATGTACTTGAGATCATCTTTGGAGGTTCATCCCTTTCAATTGTACCTTTTCTGAAATGGGATTTGTTCCTCCGAAAAGGATGATCGGTTGGAAAAAATCTAAGGTGACAATCAAAATAGCAAGGTTTTTTTCCATTGAAGAGCATACAGGATTTGTTTTCTTTCATACATTAAGGACATGATTTCGGACCATGTATACTCTAACCAGATAAATGCCACATGCTGGAAAGTCACTAATCATCAACATCAATGCAACTTTTAATATGAAAATTTTGTTTCATAGCAACATCATATGTATTAACACCATCACTCCACAATTCATATAAATCGCCAATCAATGGTTTCAAATAAACATCAATATTTTTTTTCAGATTTCATGTGATTAATAGAGTCAAAAAGATATAATAACCCTTCATCAACATCCATGGAGGAAAATTGTACAGAGTTATAAAGACAGGAAAACATGAATATTGACTACCATAAAAACCAAATGGACCGAAACCATCAGTAGAAAGACCCAATCGCACGTTTCGGGCTACTATAGCAGAATAAGGATGCAGACAGTCAAAATGTTTCCATGAATCACCATCAGATGGATGATTTAAGATTTTATCCGTTAAAATATTGATTTTGTGCCATGACATCATTGACGATGTGTTTTGAGACATAAATAAACGCTGCAACCTGGGTGTAAGGGGGTAATATCTCATCTGTTTTACTGGAATCGATCTAGACTTCTCTAGTTGAGCTTCTTTATACCTCGATTTTCCAGTTGTGGGACAAATATCCAATGACTCATTTTTTCCAGAATATAAGATGGAATCATTTGGACATGCATGAATCTTCTGATAATTAAGGCCCAGATTATGAATTAGCCTCTTTCTCTCATAGTAATTTAAAGGAAACAAATTTCCTTCAGGTAACCGTGTTTTAACCAAAGAAAATATCTGATCAAAACAGTTTTTTGACATTGTATTATATGATTTAATAGCCATAAATTTTGTAATCGCTTCTAATTTTCTTATCTTGCAACCTGGATATAAAGCATCCTCATCAGACCTCAACAACTCATAAAATTCAAATGGTGCCAACTCAGGAGTTAAATCAATATCATCTTGAGTTTCAGTTTTTTGCATAGATGGACCTGTAACATCATGTACTAAATTTTGAAACTGTGATGGATCCAGAATCAAGTTATTAGGATCTTCTCGGGAACTACATTCTCTGTGTTGATAACAAGAAACATAATCTGGTTGAAAACCAAACCACAAGAGATGTCCCTTAACCTTGTCAAATGTGTCAAATGTTCTCAGGGCACATTTTTTACAAGGACACTTAATTATGCCTTTCGAAACCTTTTCTGGTTTTGATGATGAAAATGCTAAAAAATCTTCAACACCCTCAATATATACAGGATTTAAACCAGAACCATTTGGATTTCTATGCTGATTTATCCAACCGCAATCATCTAATAATGACTGATGTCAACTTTCTTGTTCCATATTTTTCTACATAAAATATAAAATCATCACTGTTTTTTGAATAATTTAAAATAAAAAATACACTATCTTAAAAAAGACGACAAATAATTACAACTACATAAAAATTACTATTAATTAAGGGAGACACAATTTCCTGTGGATTGACGGCTACTGTTTTGTCCGACGACTCATTTTATAATTATCATCGTTGTGGAGATGATTACAAATTTTCCCTTCTTTATCCAAGCAGTTTTCATTTACTAATTATTACTAATAAAAAAATTATATAATGAATATGTAGGAAAATACAATATTAATATTACTAAAATAACAAAAAAATTATAAAATATTAAAATTATCATTATTCGCAATAGGCTTTGCTCTATTCTTAACATGTTCAAATCTCAAAGGATCACCAATTGTCAGGTCATGCGAAAAAAAAGTTTGTGTCTGCCATGTCCCATGTAAACTCTGTAATTTTACTTGCATGTTTGATCACCTCGCAAGTAGTGTTGAAACAGGATGAAAAAAGTAATGTCGTTCTTGTCTCTAAGAATCTTATTGCTCCATTTACATAGATCATTCTTCCTTAAAAATTTGAGGGGATATGAGTATCTTTCCCTTAAATTTTCAAGGAAGAATGGTCTATGTAAATGGCCATGTGAGATAATTCTTATAGATGAGAATGGAATGAATTGGGTTGTCCTATTGCAACACTACTTTCAAGGTGATCAACTATGCAAGGAAAATTATAGAGTTTACGTTGGACATGGATGACAAAAACTTTTTATTGCGCATGATCTGACAATTGGCGAACCTTTGAGATTTGAACATGTTAAGAATAGAGAAAAGTCTCTTGCGAATATTGATAATTTTAATATTTTATAAATTATATATTATTTTAATAATATTAATATATATTTTCATAAATATTGATAATATAATTTTTTATATGTAATTATTACTAATTATATCTATTTATTACTAATTATTACTAATTATTACTAATTATTACTAATTATTACTAATTATTACGAATTATATCAAATTATTACAAATTATATGTAATTATTACTAATTATATCTAATTTTTACTAATTATATCTAATTATTACTAATTATATCTAATTATATCTAATTATTACTAATTATATCTAATTATTACTAATTAAATCTAATTACAACTAATTATTACTACTTAAATCTAATTATTACAAATTATTACTAATTATATCTAATTATTACTATTTATTACTAATTATTACTAATTATTACTAATTATTACTAATTATTACTAATTATTACTAATTATTACTAATTATTACTAATTATTACTAACTATTACTAATTATTACTAATTATTAATAATTATATCTAATTATATCTAATTATTACTAATTATTACTAATTATATCAAATTATATCTAATTATTATTAATTATTAATAATTATATCTAATTATATAATTGCTAATTATTGCTAATTATTTCTAATTATTTCTAATTATTTCTAATTATTGCTAATTATTTCTAATTACTGCTAATTACTGCTAATTATTGCTAATTATTGCTAATTATTTCTAATTATTTCTAATTGTTACTAATTATTGTAATTGTTACTAATTATTACTAATTATTACTAATTATTACTAATTATTACTAATTATTACTCATTATTGCTCATTATTACTAATTATTACTAATTTTTACTAATTTTTATGAATTTTTACTAATTTTTACTCATTATATCTGATTATTACTAGTTATTACAAATTATTACTGATTATTACAATTTATTACTAATTATTACAATTTATTACTAATTATTACTAATTATTACAATTTATTACAATTTATTACTAATTTAGCAATATTTAGCAATACTTAGCAAAATGAAAGCTGCTTGAATAATGAAAGGAAATTTGGTAATCATCGTTGTGGAGATGATTACAAATTTTCCCTTCATTATCAAGCAGTTTTCGTTTACTAATTATTACTGATAAAAAAAATAATATTATCAATATTTATGAAAAAACAATATTAATATTATTAAAATAATTAAAAATTTATAAAATATTAAAATTATCAATATTCGCAACAAACTTTGCTCTATTTTTAATATGTTCGAATCTCAAAGGGTCACCAATTGTCAGGTCATGCGCAATAAATATTTTGTGTTAGCCATGTCCAATGTAAAATCTATAATTGCACTTGCATGGTTGATCACCTCGCAAGTAGTGTTGTAATAGGACGACCAAAGTAATGTCGCTCTCATCTCTAAGAATCATCTCATATGACCCTTTACATAGATCATTCTTCCTTAAAAATTTGAGGGGATATCAGTATATTTCCTTTAAATTTTCAAGGAAGCATGGTCTATGTAAAGGGTCATGTGAGATAATTCTTATAAATGAGAAGGGCATGACTTGGGTTATCCTATTACAGCACTACTAGCGAGGTGATCAACAATGCAAGGACAATTATAGAGTTTACATTGGAAATGGCTGACAGGAACTTTTTATTGCGCATGATCTGACAATTGGTGACCCTTTAAGATTTGAACATGTCAAGAATAGAGCAAAGACTATTGCACATATTGATAATTTTAATATTTTATAAATTTTTCTTATTTTAATAATTTTAATATAGTTTTTTCATAAATATTGATAATATAATTTTAATTGTTTCTAATTATTTCTAATTATTGCTAATTATTGCTAATTATTGATAATTATTGCTAAATATTTCTAAATATTAATAATTATTCCTAATTATTCCTAATTATTCGAAATTATTCCTAATTATTCCTATTTATTCCTAATTTTAGCTAATTATTACTAATTATATCTAATTATAGCTAATTATTCTTAATTATATCTAATTATAGCTAATTATTCTTAATTATATCTTATTATTCCTAATTATTGCTAATTATTCCTCATTACTACAAATTATTTCTAATTATTGCTAATTATTCCTAATTATTGATAATTATTCCTAATTATTGCTAATTATTCCTAGTTATTGTTAATTATTCCTAATTATTCTTAATTATAGCTAATTATTCCTAATTATTGCTAATTATTCCTAATTATTCCTAATTATTGCTAATTATTGAGAATTATTGCTAGTTATTCCTTATTATTGCTAATTATTCCTAATTATTGCTATTTATTCCTAATTATTTCTATTTATTCCTAATTATTTCTAATTATTCCTAATTATTGCTATTTATTACTAATTATTGCTATTTATTTCTAATTATTTCTATATATTACTAATTATTGCTAATTATTCCTAATTATTGCTAATTATTCCTAATTATTTCTAATTATTCCTAATTATTCTTATTTATTACTAATTATATCTATTTATTACTAATAATATCTATTTATTAATAATTATATCTATTTATTACTAATTATATCTATTTATTACTAATTATATCTATTTATTACTAATTATATCTATTTATTACTAAATATTTATATTTATTACTAAATATTACTAATTATATCTATTTATTACTAATTATTACTAATTATATCTAATTATATCTAATTATTGCAAATTAACACTAATTATTTATAATTATCACTAACAATATCAATTTATTACTAAAAATAAATAAAAATAAAAATCAATTGAAATCTAATTTAATTACAACTAATAATCAACAATTAAAATTAAATAAAAAAATAAAATAAATATAAAAAAATAAAATATAAATACCTTAAACTTTGATATTCTGAAGATATTGGCGCCCTCCAATTGCTCTCATATAAAAAATTTTAACTCAAAAGAAATTTATTCCTTGAAACTAAAGAATGAAAAGAGAGAAAGAGGAAGATCTGAGTGATTTGGGAAAAAATGGATGAGGGTATATACAGGTTAGATTAGTTGCGACAGGGTTATTTGCGACGAGGCCCGTTGCAAATACCCTCACGCGCATTAAATACAGTCGGCGGTTAAAAAAATATTTGAGATGGGGCCCATCTAAATAGTTCCTGTCGACACTCTTTTTGGGACACGACGACATTTGCGACGTGGCCCATCGCAAATACCCTCGCGCGAATTAATTACAGTCGATAGTTAAAAGGGTATTTGCGACGGGGCCCGTCGCAAAAAGCTATTAACTGCCGCCAGGTATTTGCGACGGGTACCCGTTGCAAATACTCTTGCACGGTTTGGCACGCATGCTGCGCGGTTTGGAACGCAAGTCACGCCAAACTATTTGCAACCGGGAAATTTTCACATCGCCCATAACTTCCTGGACGGGTTATTTGCGACGAGATTTATTCCCGTCGCAAATATTGATTTTTCCCGTAGTGTCAACGATATCATGGGAGATTTTTTATTATCTATGAGGTATATATATATATATTTGGATTATCTGAGTTGAATTTTATGACATTTTCGAGGTGTAAGATGAAGGGTACGATAAAATTTTTATGGTTAAAACACAATTTAATTTTGAGGTTCCTAGTGTTATATATGAGCATTTATTTGAAGAATGATCTATGTAAAACCTTTGATTTTTTGTTGAATTTTGGAGATTAAGGTATTATGGTATTATCTTTGTCACACCCCGACTTGGTACATTGCGGTTGCAATTAGTTTATTTATATTTGAGTATTTTTCATAGTTTAAAATTTATTAAATTAAAATAAAAATGAAATAAAATAAAATAAAAAGAAAATGAGTTTAATAATAAAAATAATGATAATATCATTATTTTGAATAATAATATTATTGTCAAGTTATTATTATTATAATGAATAAGTTTATTATTAGTATTATTATTGAGATAATTATAATTATTATTTTTATGATATTATTTTTCCCTTTTTGGGGTAATTGTTTACTTCCCCTCCCTTCTCCCTCACGCATCCCCCCTTCCCGGTTCTACTTGTGCACCCCTCTGATGACTCCTCCTCACGTGGCCACCCCCTACTCCCTCTCCACCCCAGTTTCGCACTCCCTCCTTCTCATACCTCTATATCATCAGTGAAATAATCGAATCTCCTCCGGTTATGCGGTCGGCTCATCGATGTAAGTTATCTTCTTACTTCCTTCCTCCTTGGGCAGATTTTTTCATTTTCATCACCCCTCTTTGGATCATCCGAACCCTAGGGTTCCACAGTGGCCAATTTTCAAAGCATTTTTTCCTTTCTAGGTATCGCAACGGGTATCTTGGGTCTCCTACTTGGTGTTTCAACACCATCTACTGAAAGACAAGTGGATTTAGTCTGTTTCAAATCATCAGTCTCTGTTTGAGTATGTACTGATTATTGCGTTTTTGGTACGAGTCGTCCGTAATAATGGTCTATATGTATATACTTGGGTGAGCACACACACAGAAATATATATATATATCTATATATGTATGTATCCTCCATGTTAATATGCTCTCATGGCATAGGGAATATATTATTTGGTTTAAAGGGTATATATATATGTAAAAATGTATATGCGTGTAGGTGAAATGGTCTCAGGATACCTTCGTCAAAAGTTTCATGTCTTTTTGTAGGTTCCCCAATGGATAAACCATTAATTTAATTTCCAAAATTTATTTATTGTTTTAGAAATATGTTATTATATTTATATAGTATATGTATAAGCTATGTTATGTGGTTGTGATTAGTAGAAATGGTTCTACATTTTTTTCATAATTTTTCTAAGTTTCAACATGTGTTTTTATGGTAGATAGATTCTCTTGGCCTTGTTTTCAAAAATGTGTTATGTTTATAATGATTAATCAGTTTTAACTAATATATCTTTAAAAAGTGGTTTCTATAATTGTTTTTGGGTTTGTGGTGGTTATTTCCGAAAATGTTTTGTGATTATATTAGTTGTGAAAGTTGATTTTGAACAAATGTGGGTTTTTGGGTGATTTAAAAAAGGTAAAATTCCTTTATTTTGTTAGTTTGAAAAAATGAATGGGTTTAGGAATAGATTTGAGTTTAATTTGTAATTTGTCTTTCTTAAAAAGATGTTTGATTTTTTAAAAATAACTTTTCATTCTTTATTTTAAATGTGTGGTTCCTAGGTTGTGAAATTGGATTTTTATAAATACTGAAGAACATAATAATGTTGATAAATGGTGTTTTATAATTGATAATGTTCTTTGTAAATTAATGGGGCTTGTTTGGCAGTTTGAGAATTGTTTATGAAAGTGGAAAAAACCTCTTGATGTATTTCCCCAAGTTTGAGAAATGTGATGCAAGTGTTAATATGTGATTTGTGATATGCTCCTAGTGTATAGGCTTGTGAAATTTTCAGTTGGTTAAAAAGGGGAATGCGCTTCAGTAGGGAGATTGGTTGCGGGATGTTGAAAGGGTTTTTGGATAAATAATGTGATTTGTTCATACATGTTTACTTGATAAAACCACACCACCATTTGAAATAAAGCACATGGGTAACCCTGAGTACATAGGTGGGAAGACTAGGACTAGTACTAAAGATTATTCGAAAGTGGTTCATCCAAGTTTCTTCTAGCAGGATTGACACTACAACACTAACTAAACAATTAAGATGATTTGAGACAACTAGGTTATTGGGGTGTCCCCTAATAGTGGCTCGTGAATGATAATGCTGATGTTTGGGGTTTCTAAGCCACATTTCACTAAGGTATGAGGATCCTTGGTAGTCAAATAACACTATATTCTTAGGTATTGACCATGGTCATTGGGATTTGATTTTTATTTCAACTTTTTTATACTTGATGTATCTTTTGAAAAAACCCTATTTAATTTAAATTTATCCCGTTTAATTTTGAAATGTAAATTCATTCTTGGAATCTATTTTGAAAATGTAGTGGAATAGAAATACCTTTCTTAAAATTTAATACATGTTACATGAGTTTGAAAAGAATGAAAAACATTATTTTATTTTGTCTTATTTTCAAACATGCATGTTTTTTATTTATTTTTAAAGGTCAGGGAATTGGGCGTTGTTTATCCTTTCCATTCCTACGGATCATGTTGGTTCTCTCACCTTCTTTATTTTTCAGTTTTAGGTTACACTAGTTTGGGTTTTACTTGGAGAGATTGTTTATTTATGTTCTCTATTGACCCACGAGGTCACTTGAGGTATGTTTCACTGGTTAGTTTACTTTTATTCATGCTATCAGTTTATTCAGTTTATTTTCTTTTATTTATCTATCTTTCCTGGGCTATATCTTTCCCAACTGCTTTATTTTGATACCTAACACTAGTTTTTAAGCCAAGAGGATTGATAATGTCCTTCGAACCATGTTGTGGGGTGACTCGGGTGACCTGTTTAGGGTTGAACCATGTTGGTTCATGAAAATATGGTATCAGAGGAGGGTTATACTCTCTTGAGCCTTTTCAATAGGGGAAGATTATAGGTAGATAGGAGCTGGGATTTTTGGGACTTGAAATTATGGTTACAAGTGTGGTGTTTGGCCCGCACGCCTTACAAGGGGACCAGAGTCACTAGTGGAAGTCGGGTTTTATCTAAATCATCTGGTCGATGTGGTTATTCTCTATTTGGGAAATTGAATGCGTGTTTGGAATATGGTCTCAGTGAGTTTTTAGGACCAAAAAATCCATGTGGAGTAGGAAAAATTGTCCATGAACACTCTTTTTGATGGTGGTCCACTTAAATTTTGGACGCCAATGATATGTACAAGTAGGCCATCAATAGTAGTTTCCTCTTTTATTATCTTGTGTCTTCTTTGGTTTTTAATTTTTTTAAGAACCCTCATTTTTTAATAGTGAAAAACTATATTTTAAATTAATGTTGGTTGATTTTAAATGGGTAAAAAAATGGGTTTTTAGAATTATATTGAATGAGGTTTGAAAAGGTAAACATTTATAAAATTATATTTATGTAAAAATGAGAATTTTTTCAAGGATATTGAATTTTTATAATCAAAGGTTATAGTATGTTGGAAAAATTGGTTATTTTGGATCATATTTTCATTATTTAAACTTATATTTTACTAAAATTAATTAATTAGAATGCATGAACTATACTATAGTGGGTTTTGGAAAGTGTATTTTAAGAGGGATTTACTAAACTATTGAAGAGTGTTTTGATAGAAATAAAGGGTTTTGAAAATTATGTGGGGTGTTTATTGTGAATAGGAAGTGTTTTAAAGTTAAGTGAAATGTTTTGAAGTTGAAGTTTAAGGTTTAAAAATGAATTTTTTTTGAATGATCAGTGTTCTCTGGAAAAGATTTCTGAGATTCAAATTGGGTTTAATCTTGTGGATATTGGTTTTGAGAAGAGGAGTTGTGGGTAAATTGTTATTTTGAAAAATGGGAAAGTTTTGTTTTGAACCTTGGTGTTCTCATAGGTGTTCACATGCATGGGTTATGTGAGTAAAGTGTATGGGTTCCTAGTGCGGATGAGAGGATTCATGTGTGAGGCCATTGAGGACCCTTTGGTAAATGTGAACCCATTAGTCTTGTTTCATTTCTATGTGTCGCTATCAAGAAAAGATGGGGTGTTTGGATAACTAGGGGCTATGCATTTTATTTATTTATGATTTTGGATTGTAACTTTAAACACATTTTTCATTTAAATAATCTTTCTATTTGTTAGATATTTGAAGTTTCATTTTTTCGGTGAGTTGGTTTGACATTTTGGTTAATGGGGTTTTTATGGAAAAATGTTTGGGATACCTTTGAGTAGGTTCCATGTTGTGTTTTTGGTGTCTGATTGTGGTATGTTTTAAACAAAGGGCCAGTTTGACTAGGTCCATGGATTTTCCTTATTGGCTAGTGCACACCCCCTTAATGAATTGATTATTATTCTAAATCCATACATGGGTGATTCACCCCTAGAATGTCCTCTAGTTTATCAACATAAGTACTATCCTCTCGGGTTTCACGGTTGAGTTTATCTCTCTTCCTTTATATATTAAGAATATCCTCTCATAGTGGAAGGGTTGATGCATATGGAGTTGGAGGAAATCATAGTTTCTTTAGTTTCTTAAATCACTAAAAGTGAAGTCGGACATCTTTAAGACTGAAGGTCCTTTCTTTAAGTAGTAAAGAGAACTCTAGTGAGGACAGTGGAAGGTGGTTTGGATTTTTTGTGCTGGTTGGGTTTTAAAGGACCATTAGACATCTTTTCGAGTTCATCTATGTGGAAGTTCATGTTAGGCCGCCAACATGTCAAGTTTGGTTATAAGAGGATGTTGTGGACATATACATGATTCATGTGAGTTTTGGGACTCAGTTTAAGCTCTCTCTCCTTGCAATATTTCTATCATCCTCAAGTGTCTTGTTCAGTGGTGTCTTAAAGAGTTATGTTTTCTTTTAGATGAAAATGTGGATGTTTTGGAACCTCTCAAGAGCTTCTAGTTTAACAGAATCACATTCCCCTCCAAGGAATTCCAAAAGTTCTCTATTCTAAATGAAGGTTCCTTCTAAGTGGACCTTATTTTGTAGTTTCTTGTTCATGGTGAAAGGGATGATCCCTTACATTCTCTTCATGATGAAGTATCATGTTAATTCCAAGTGAGTATTCAGATGTGTGGTGCTATCTGATTATGGTGTGGTTTCGTGTGGTTCCAGAAGGAGAATATTAGTTCAGGAGTCTTAAATTCTAAGTACGAGGCATAAGATGCTTCAAACTTCAAGCCACTATCCATAATCCCCATAGTGAAGCTGACATGCACTCAAGAACCCCAAGGGGTGTAAAGAACCTTGGTATAATGTCTGTCTTTAGTATGGGAAATGAAGTCATTTTAAACATCCTATGTATTTGTCTCATTCTGAACATCCCCCATTGGTGAAAAGAGACATGGGGACCCTATTTCTTTGTTGCTTTCCTCTTGGGTGGAAGAGTTCCTCATTGGTTATAAGGAGGGGCTGTTGTCTCGTTATCTTGAACCTCAGTACTTATACCCTTGTAGATGTGAAAATATATTGGGATTTACTTGTATGGATAACCTTATAGGTCAACCACATTTCTAGTTTGGGCATTTCTAGGAGTAGTGAATTATGTGGTGTTTTCGTTTTAGATCAGATTACTTTTCATCAGACCCTTTTGGTGGGGAGTTTGATATGTATTGAATGTCCTCATCGGTCTATATTGGTTGTTGTGGGAAGTTATCAAGAATGTACATATTGGGATCCCATGCTAGCTTGCACAAGTTATGTTGGTAGGTTGGTTCTTATGGTGGGGAGACCCATCGTGGGCATCATTAGAGTTCCTCTGGAGTGAATATGTGTTACCCTATCTCTTATGGTGGGGAGTCCATTCGGGCCTCCCGTATTGGTAACCCAATTGTGTATTTGATGTTGAATTGGCAATTAGTGATATATTTTACTTATTTCAAGCCGGGGGTTTTATTGATAATATGTAAGGTGTTTTGGTTTAAGGGGTTTTCTTATGTGACGTGAGAGTTATTTTCCTTTGATCGAACAAATGGAGGTTTTTAAAGTTTGGGGGTTGGGTGGCACAAAGTGGAGAGTCCATTTTGGTCTTCTATTTTTGATCTGTAAGCCTCTTTTTTCTATTGTTAGTGCAATAGTCCCCTTATCATTTTCTGTTTTTTGGTAACCTCCTTATGTTATGAAGGAGATTCGGTTTTTTCTTTTGGGTTAAACCATGGAATGGATTTTCAGCGGGTGAAAAGCATTAATGGTGGGGAGAATCGTCACACCCCGGCCTGGAACCTTTCAGTCTCATTTTGTTTATGTATATTTGAGTTTAATATGTTTAAAATTTATTAAGTTAAATTAAAAATTAACAAAAAAATACAAAATTAATTTAATAATGACAATAACAATGATAATATTATTATTACGAATAATAATTATATTATTGTTAAGTTATTATTATTAATATTACTATTATGTTTATTATTATTATTATTATTAGTGTGAATACTAATAGTATTATTATTATTAGGATATTATTATTATTATTATTTATTTTTGGTGTTAGGGTTTAATTTCCCTCATATCTCCCTCACACATCCCCACCCCTTCCTGGTTTTGCTCGTACCCCCATCTGGTCGTTCCACGTTCCCTTCTGGTGGCCTCCCTATCCCCCTCCTTCTAGGGAGCTCCTCCTATGAGATCTCCTCTGACGACTTCTTATCATGCAACCTCTCCCTTCCTCCCTCTCCTCTCTAACCACGTGCCTCCCCCCCTCTGATCCCTATCTTTATCTGAAAAAACATCTGGATCTCCTCTGATTTTTTGGTCGACTCATAGAGGTAAGTTCTCATCTTCCCTCCTTCCTCCTTGGGCCAATTGTCTCCCATTGCCGTCTCCCCTCCATGGTTCGAACAAACACTAAGGTTACATGGTGGTCTATTTTTTATGTTTTCATTCCTTGTAATGGATCACAATGGGTCTCTTGAGTATCCTCCTTCATTTTTCAACACCTATTTCCAATGTCATAGCAGATTCAGTCTGTTTTAATTCATTAGTCACCGTTTGAGTAAGTTTTAATTATCGGGGTGTGGGTTCGAGTCATCAATTTTAAATGTCTATATGTATATACATGGGTAGGCATGTATATATATGTATCCTCCTTGTATATATTCTCTCATGGAATAGGGAATATGAAATTTGGGTCAAAGGGTATATATATGTGAAAATGTATATGTGTGTAGGTGAAGCAGTCTCAGACTACCTTCGTTAATAGAAGCATGTCTTGAGGTAGGTTCCCCTATAACAAACCCTTTAATTTTAATTCCATAATTTCTTTATTTTTTTAGAAATATGTTTTTTATATGTTTAGTATATGTTTAAGATATGATAAGTGGTTGTGATTGCTAGAAATGGATATGTATTTTTTTCACGATTTGTCTAAGTTTCAACACAAGTTTTTCTTGTTAACAGATACTCTCGACCTTGTTTTAGAAGATGTGTTAGGTTTTTAATTATCAATCGGTCCTAAATGATATATCTTTTAAACATGGTTGATAAAATGGTTTTTGGTACGTGGTGTGTATTTCCCAAAATGTTTGGTGTGTAAGCTAGTTGGGAAGGTTGATTTTGAAAATATTTGGGTTCTTGTATTAATTTAATAAGGGGAAATTATATGATTTATTTAGTTTTAGAAAAATGAACGGATTTTAGAATAAATTTGAGGTTAATTAGTAATTTTATATTATTAAAAAAGGTATGATTTTTTGAGAATGGTTTCTAGTTTTCTTTTAAATGTGTGGGTTTTTTAGTTGGAAAATTGGATTTTTAATAAGATCCAAGAACTTAAAGATGTTGAGAATTTTTTTTTTCTAATTGGTTATTTTATTTGTAAATTAATTAGGCATGTTTGGCACTTTGAGAATGTTTTGTGAAAGTAGAAAACCCATATTATGGAATTTCCTCTAGTTTTAGAAATGTAATTCAAGTGTTAATGTGTTATTTGTGATATGTTCCTATTGTAGAGGCTTGTGCAATATTGTGTGTCTTAAAAAGGGGAATTCACTTAGGGAGTGAGATTATTAGTGAGATGTTGACTAGGTTTTTGGGCAACGAATGTGATTTTTTCATTCATCTTTCCTTAATAAAACCTCACCCCCATTTGAAATGGTGCACATGGGCAACCTTAGTTACCTAGGTGGGAAGACTAGGACTATTACTCTAGATTATTTGGAAGTGGTTCATACCAGTTTCATCTAGCAGGATTAAAACTACAACAATAACTAAACATTTATGATGATTAGAGGCCACTAGGTAATGGGAGTGTCTCCTACTAGTGGCTCATGCGTGAAAATTCTGATGGTCATGGTTTCTAATCCATATTTCACTGATATATGAGGATCTTAGGTCCCCAAAGAACAAAATTTGCTTAAGTATTTCCCATGGTGCTTGTGATGTGAATTTCATTTAATTTCTTTCATACATAATGTCCCTTTTTGTCAAAACCATATACTAAATTAAATTTATTTCCATTATTTTGAAATGTTAATTCATGCTTGGAATATATTTTCAAAATTTATTGGATGTGAAATTCATTCCTTACAAATGAAAACTTGTTACTTGAATTTGAAAGGTTTGAAAAAATTATTTTATTATATCATATTTTCAAACTAGATTGTTTTTGGTTTCTTAATGGTAAGTGAATTAGGTGATTTATCTTTGGTATTCCTATTGATCATCTCAGTGCTCATGCCTACTCTATTTTTCAGTTTCAGGTGCCTCTAGTTTGGATCACTCTTGGAGCGAGTGTTGTTTTATGTTCTGTGGTGACCTATGAGGTCACTTGAGGTATGTTTTTCTTCTTAGTTTATTTTTATTCCTACTTCCTATTTTTTCAGTTTATTTTATTTTATTTGTCTATCTTTTATGGGTTATTCATTCCAAAATTCTTTATTTTGATGCTCGACACAAGTTATCAGCCCAAGAGGATCGGGAACGTCCTTCGGGCCTTGTCATGGGCTGACTTGGGTGACCGGTTCAGGGTTAACCTGGGTTGGTTTTTGACAATATTACATTATTTTAAAAATTTTGGATTTAGTAAAGATAAATGGAATATCTTGTAATTATGTGGGGTATTATGCGATTATATATAATTTTATTCACGTGATTCATTAAAAAAACATCTTGAGTTCCCACCATTTGATTCAAAATATTATATTGTAAATAAAATTGATTATACATTTCTGGAAAGTATATTTCTTTATATTCCTAGTATATATGTTTAATTTGATCCTTAACATGAAAAATATAATTTGAAATTAATTTTTTTTTAATTTTATGATAATTTTCGATGAATTTATTGTCATTTTATCCATAATAGATTTATGGTTTTATGGTCATTTACTTTATCTTGACCATGTTCTCTATCACACTTAGTTTGTTATTTGGTGTTATTTTTATCTTCCTTTTCAGTGTTTTTACGTTCCATAAATTCTCTCATACTTGTAAACCAGTTTATGTGATGACCTTCATACTTTCGAATCTTTCATTTCAATAGGATGTTTTGTTAACCCATATTTTCATTGTTGGTTTTCAATAAATTTATTTTAAAGTTCAACAACATTGCTTATCAAGTTCAAGTATAAATTTTGAGGATTCAATTTATTAAATTTGGGAAGAATGTAACACCCTGAGTTTTTAAAATAGAAAACTATGTTTGATAGCATATGATATACACAACACCTAACCCAAAAAACAATGATTTTTTAAATATAATGATTTTAACATTTACATTAATGTATTGGACGTTAGTATGATTAACTACTTAATGATATATATCTATATATTTATGAATTATATATATTTATTAGTAATTAGGGAATAATAAATATATTATTGGTAATGACTTTCGTTCTAAAAAATATGTTTCATTAAAAAATTATTTTTATTTGTTTTTATAAAAATTATAATTATTTTCAAGAACATTTAGAAAAAGTATTTGATAAAAAATTCATTTTTATCATCATATCTAAATTAACTTAGGTTTAATATTAGGTATTTTTTATAAAAAAAATATATATTTGTAGTGAATAGTGAAAAATATTATTTTTATGTATATAAAAATTAAAATTATTCTATTTATTTGAAATAAAGGTAACATAATTATTCTTTAGCTGTATTTAATTTAATTAATTACATTTAAATTGTATTTATACTAAAGTTTAATATACATTTATATTTAGGATTAAAAATTCATTTTTCCGTAATCTATTTTAAAATACACAATCTCTCTCCATTATAATAATTTAAAACAACCCGTAATGTTAAATGATTTAAAATAAATTTTTATATTTCATATATATATATATATATATTGATGAATTTAATGTTTTTAGGTGCGAAGGGGCATAGATACCCTGAGGTGGGGTGGGGGGTGAATTCAGGTATGGATATTTTGTTCAAAATTCATATTTCCCCACTAGATCTAGAAATATTTATTCCATGGGTCACTTTGTTTCCTCTTTAGTGCTTATGTTCATCGTATCCCTTAAAATATTATTGGATGATGACACACTCAATGTAAGAAAATAAATCAAGAACAAGGTCATAGATATTTTTACCTGGTTCTCCCTCACTGGGCTAAATCTAAGAAGCATACAACTATGATGTGTCGATGTACCAAATCAACTAAGACTAACTACCAATAACGATGTTCGGTTGAGATCAATTCTATGAATATTCTCATACCTTTTAAATGTTTATGGTCTAATCACTACATTATCAAAGTTCACTCCTAATGTATATTTCTTTGGCTCACTACCAGTGGAATGGATCACCATATTAATCTTCCTTTTCTCACTTCTTTGAAAAGGATCCACACATAGTTTATGGACTTTTAGGTACCACATAGTTTATGTACATGTAGGTTCCTTCATTATTTCAAACTAATGCATCCTCAACTATAGACAGATGCTCTACCAATTCTCTTCTAGGTTTCTGCTTAACTTCCATGAAAACACATCGATGAAAAACTTTCTCTTTTGAGAGAACTGGAACAAACTTCTATTTACTTTAGACAAAAAAATTACCTTTGATTTTGAAAAATATTCAAGTGATTACCAATCATCCTTTAACTTATTTGAATGTAGCAGTGAATAACCTCCTTCTACATTTATTTTGAGATGGTGAAAATCCAATGTATCCTTCTTCTCCTTTATATTTCAGATGTTAAAATGGTACTATTCATAGGGAAATGTATGTGTGTATCTCCATGGGAAATATTATAGTGTAATACCCTTGTGTGAGACTTTGACGCATAAATTCTTATGTGAGATCCTGGAACGAACACCAAAAACGTTGTACGAACCCATAACACCATGGGAAAACACCTAACATCGTGGTCGAACCCCTAACACATTGGGTGGACCCCTAACACCTTTTGAAAACCCCTAACACCTTGTGAGAACCCTTAAAACCTTGTGAGTACCAATGTCACCATGTGAGAACCCATGGATCCTTTGGGTGAACCCTTGGAACTTTTTTCAAACCCATGGTGCCTTTTGAAATCCCCTACCACCATTGAGTGAACCCTTACAACTTTTTGTTAGCCCGTGGTGCCTTTTGAGAACCCCTCTCACCTTTGGATGAACCCTTCGCACTTGGCGCACACCCCTGGTGCCTTGAGTGAACTCATGTTGCGAACTCTAGGTCATGGTGAACCCCTGGTGTGAACTCCTTGTCAGTGTGTACCCTTGGTGCAAAACCTTGTTCACACTTTTCATAAGTCCAACTCTGTGCAAGTCTCTTTCATGAGTCTTTTATCACGAGTCCTCTTTCATGAGTCTGCTTTCTCCATTTTTACAGGACCTTGTTTGAATAATGGACAACACTTACGCGATTTCAATTTCTTATAACCCTTCTACACAACCTCTATTATGAGATCTCACCACGAGTATGTTCCCCGGATGAGCTTAAAATCAAAATTTTTAAGAAAAACTTCACCAATGTTTAAGGACGGGTCATGATGTATATATAGGTGAGTTTCCCTACCTTAATTCCACACATCACATACAACGATCATCCCCATTAGGATCATGTGCTCCGCATGATCCGGGTGCAATATTTTCTCTTGCTTCATGCGAGATCCAATTGTGATTCCTCATTCAACATTCATGGTTTGTGTGAGTCCTCGACCAGCCTTGCCACACAGAAGTCCTCGGGTGTGTTTAGATAGCTCCACACTGCTCTAAGGACAGACAGAAAAAAAATTTATGACATGATTTGACCCTCTTAATATGAACCATATTGGTCACATGATAAATCCTTGAAAAGTAAAGTAAAAATCCTAGATATCACTTATTCCAAGTTTCATGATCTCTAACCTAAAAAATATAACACAATTAGAAGAACAATGGAGGAGGTGAGTGGTGTTCATGGTCACTGTACGACATGCGACATGCACCTATGACAACTCGCACAACACCACAATTCCTTGGAGACATGTCTGACACATCATTTGAAGTCCCTTAGATTGTCAAAATTCACACTCCATGAACCTACATTAAATATTCACACTCAAGCATGAGTGCTATTTACTCTTTACTCAAGATCTGGGTGCGAGATTGTGAGACAGTCATGAGTGCTACACAAGTCCCCTCCCCAAACTCCAAAGACAACCATGAGTGCTATGCAAGATCCCTCCGTGAGCTCCAAAGACAATCATGCATGCTTCAGGATATCTTACCACAAGACCCAAATTCAATCATGTGATTTCATTTCATTTACAATGTTCTATCTTCCAATGCTTTTCTCGAACCATCGCTAGTTTCAAAGACTATTATGAGTGTCACGTGTGATCACATTGTTGAATCACCTCATCACTTGATCTTCTACATTAGGCTCAAATTCAATCACACACAATCATGTGTTTTTCAATTTAATTGTCTTCAAATATTTTTTGGAGTCATCATGAGTTACTAAGTCATCTATGAGTGTCGTGCTGACTCGTCATTCCTTCTTTGAGAACCAACCACTATCAACATTTTCAAACCTTTTCAATAAACACAATCACCTTAAAATCACCATCATGATTGATTTTTTTCTAACAATCCATGATTTGGGGTTTTTTTTGAAAATTCTTCTCATTTTGATTCCACATTAAAGCTACTTTCATCATCTTTCAAAACCTCTCTTATTGAGATTATGATAGTAATGATAGATTTACACAACACACACTCTAATTCCACATGATCAATTCTCATTGTAGGAAATAAGAGTATAATTAAATGTTCATCCACAAAACACTTCAATTATTTCCAAAAAGACTCTTCTCATTTCATTACAAACCTCAGTTGTCATGATATATAAATTTTGATCGATCATAACCCACATCGTCAGATTTTAAGCTCCCCTACTTCACTGTTCCCCCAATCAACTTCTCCCCCAAACTTGATTAAGGCATTTTCTCTATGATCTAGAGAAATTTCTCTTATTTTTCCAATGAACCATAAGGTTAATTTGTTGTGGTTTACAATTGGGTGAAGAACAAATATCACCATATTAGGGAAAAACACACCACACTTAAGGGAGAGGGGGCCCACATCCACACTTTGAAATGGGTAGGGAGTTGTCTAGACTCCAAGAGCTAGTTGATTACATTCAAACACTTATTTGGGTAAATCCTTTGTTATAATGTTCACAACCTGTAGTTTTGTAGGCACATATTCTAGTTTCACAATTGCTTACTCCACCTTATCCTTGATAAAATGATACTTGATTTTAATGTGATTTTTACTCGAGTGATTTAATAAATTTTTACTCAAATTTATAGATCTTGAATTATCATAATGGAATCCGATCAGAGGATTCACTTCAACTCCCATATCATCCAGCAGCTACTTCATCAATAGTAACTATGTGCATCCTTTAGTGGCCACAATGTATTCAACATCTACAGTGCCCAATGAAATGAAATATTGTTTCTTGATTAACTGAGAAATACACAACCTACCAAGATACAACGCACATACGGATGTTGATTATCTATAATATTCTGACTTAGTCCAATATGTATCTGTATATCCCAATAATTCTTGTTGAAATTTTTCATTCCACAGAAAACCAAAATCCACCATTCCTTTGTTACAACAAAGTATTCTTTTCACTGCAAGTATGTGAGTTTCCCGGGTATTACATTGATACCATTCTAGTTGAAAAGTGGGAAAACAATATTTTTTCATGTCACTATTACGTACATCATGCTTCCAATGATATGCCTATATTATATAATATTAACCACATTTTATTCATCGTCTTGTGAAAAAATCATCTAATTATCCAATAGATTCATAATCTCCTTGGAATTAATTATCCCAAATATTTAAAATAATTTCATGGAATATTTTTTTGAGAAATGAATGTACCATTCATTCCTTATGTCACTAGAAAACGAAGAAAAATATCACTTCACCAATAACTGACAATAAAAAATCACTTTTCATGAATTCTATAAACTGGTTTAACTGAGATTCTTTTGATCCACCAAATATTATATCATCTACATATAATAGCACCATAATCCTTTGATTACTTCCACTGTTGACATAGATATTGTAATCAAATCCACCATGCTGAAACCTAAGATTCATCAAAAACTGATCAAGCCTGGAATACCATGCTCTTAGTGCTTACTTTAAATCATAAAGTTCATTCCTTATCTGAAAAACTTTATTATCATCTTCATGAATAAGAAAACCATCTATCTACTCAATATAAACTTATTCCTCCATAACCCCATTCCGAAATGTGGACTTGAAATCCAGAAGGAAAATATTAAACTTTCTTTGCACTACTCTGGCCAAGAATAATGTAATTATTTTTATCATTGAAATAGGTGAAAATGTTTCATCAAAATCTATACCATTGAGATCATTCATCTGATTATGAGATTGAATTTTTCCCTATGATATGTAACGATTATGATTGTTAGTCCCAATATTTAGACCCACAAACAATCTTTTCCTCCTACATCATATCTTCCCATGTGATATAAGGTTTGGGAAACTTCTCCAGCTCAATAACATTTTCCATTTGTAGCTGCATTCAATGATATTTTTATTCAGTGAATTTACCACATAGCAGCGAGTCATGAAAAAAACTGCTAATCCTACTGAGTCAAGACTCGGTGTAGGAAACATGAGATAAATTTAATAAAACCATCCATAACCATTTATCTCAATTACATATGTATATCTCAGGCACTCAAAGGCCATTAAATCCTTTCAAAGTGTTCTTCTAGATTTATTCTTAAACTGTGGTAACTAATTTGAATCAGTCGACATTCTAGAGAACATCGCAAAACCACAATGCATCTTTTGATGACACCTCCCCTTGGGTCATATCTCCAGTTGAATCTAAAATACATGAACATAATTTAATAGTATTTAGACACATAAGGATATGAGAACCTCTGAAATACTCATGAAAGTGATTCTAGTCGATCTTGATGGATCAAACCATTGATACTTTCTTGTAAAGCGCACCACTATTTTTGTGCTTGTTCTAAATAACCACCCAATATCAACAATTTTGGCCACATGACCAAAAATTCTCAACCAAAATGCTGATATTTATTCTAATATTTATATTTGTTAGTATTTTCCCCTTTCACAATGTGGTTTTTAAACACAGTTGTACAAATTTCCTTCTTTGATGCTCCACCAAAACGCCATTTTTCATGATATGTTCTCTGAGCTGGAATCTCTATAATGATTGTCTACTCTTGCTTATTCCCCCATTTTAATACTCTTTCTCCTAACTTCACTTCATGTCATGTGTCATGAGATGTGTTTTTTTCAAGGAATTATTTATTAAATTTTATTTTACTAGTTATCTAAGTCATTCAACCCTTTCTTATTGGGGTTGAGTCTTCCTATGAATTTACATTCTTCTTAATCACACTTGGAGAAGCTCGAGTTCTTCTTCCGACATTGAGAATGTGATCATCTTGACACATACTCATGTGGTTTCACTGTCTTTTGTATAAGTATCATTTGACAACTAATATCTTTTGGGAGACTTTTCTTTCAGTCTTTTCAAGAATCTTTTGCTTATTCACAGAATTAGAAATATTTATGTCTTCAAAATTTTAAATATATTCCAATGACTCAAAACAAAAACATGAAGTATGACCATGAATCTAATAGAAATATATAATGTTATAACTAATTATTATAAATACCCTTTTAGGTTTATTTCCAAAACCTACCTGATTATTTTTATCTCTAGAACTTCTCATATATTTCTTACTATCATTAATGAGAGGTGGTTCATCATATCCAATGTCGGATTTTCCCAAACTGGATTTCCTTTGGGATGAGACAATAATATAATGTTTTTCCTCTGATATATCATATTTTCTTTTCATTTCATAATCACATACCAAAGGATAATCATACAGTAATTTAAGAGTATCCTTCAACTTGGGCTTGCATTTGGAATCAAATTTCTCCACGTATTTTATCACTGATTCTAGCACTTCTACCAATTTTTGATTCTTAATATTCCTTCATTCAAGATGAGCATTATGTTATCTCCTATGATTATTACCACTACTCATCTCATCGTCCAATTCTTGAATGAGCTTATCTACCTTGTAATATTTCTCCTTAAACATAGAATTCACCTGAAAAATAGAATCATTACAACATGCATTATTATTTTGTAACCTTTTCTTTTCCTGAACTAGTTCATATAGCTGCGTAACAGGATCATCATTTCTTATTTTTTGATTTTTAATTTCTTCTAAGATCATATTAATTCCCTTATCATCAACTTTTAATTTTTCTATCTCTGTAGTAAGGTTTTTTAGTTTTTTATCCTGGGAATCATTATTCTCTCTCGAATCAGTAGCCACATAAATAATCATTTTATTTAAACATTTTTCTTGTTGACCTCAATTTCCAGTTCTTGGATTTGGATATCTTTACCATTAATTTAATCATCTACTTTCTGATCAAATTCCTTTGTTTAATGGAAAACATCTACCTTTTTTCTTCTTGGAGTTTCTTCATCTTCAATAGTTTTAACATCATTAGGAATGTAAAGTTATTCACTCATTACTACAGAATTATTGAGAGAGTATATATTTTTATGGTCAGATTTAACTAAACCGTTTTCAGTAAACTATTGGATCCATTAAACTGAATCAAACTTTATTTGTAGAAAATTTTACACCGAGGAATACCTCCCAACATCTGATTATTCATTATAGTTCTTCTCTTTTCCATGGATCACCGAGATAAAAGAAAACCAAAACTTCAATTCCAATAGTTGACTAAAACTTTTCAGATAAAAAAATCAACAAAGGTAACCAATGCTATGGTGAAATTTTCTTACTCCAATAGGGGCCTAGATACCTAGGGAGGATAAATCAGGTTATGAATATTCTATTCAAAATTCTTAATTCCCCACTAGATATTGACCTATATATGAAATGGGTCTCTTTCCCCACTCATTAGTGCTTATGTTGACCGTATCCTTTCTAATTTTATCTGATAAATATGCCTTGAGTATAATGCAATAAAGAAAGCACAAGTACCCAAATATTATTACTTGGTTCACCCACACTAAGATACATCCAATTATTTTACAAATGCGATGTGAAAATTTAACAAATCCGCTAAGGCTCGTTACCAATAATGATGTTCATGCTAGATCACTTCTATGACCATTCTCACTTCCTTTACAAGGTTTAGGGTCTGCTCATTGAAATCCAAAGGGTAACTCCCTATGTCCATTTCTCTAGCTCACTACCGGTGGAAAGAATCACCATATTCTTCTTGCTCCACTCACTACTCTAGTAAGGATCCACACAAAGTTAATGGACTTGTAGGTCCCATATAGTATTTTGGAAATGTAGGTCCATTAATTATTTCTAATGAATGAATCCTCAACTATATGTAGATGATCTATTGAATATCTTCATGGTTTATCCTTAGATTTCACAAAAAAATCCTAGATGCAACACATACAATTTAGAGATAACTATAATAGACTTCTTTTTACTATAGACACAAAAATTACCTATGCTTTAGAAATATCTCAATGTGATTCCATGTTTTCCTTTCACTGCTTTGAATTTAGAAATAAATAACCTCTTCTATAAGTATTGTCGGATGGTAAATATCCTATGATTTATTCTTCTACTTTAGAATTAAAATGTAAAAATGATACTATTCATAGATAAATGTTATTTCATATCTCCATGAACAATATTCGAGTGTGATTCCCCTATGTTAGACCTTGGTGCATAACTTCTTTTGTGAGATCCTGGTGAAAACCCCTAGCACGTAGCACCCAAATGCATTGGGTATTGTTTCTATCTCTTGAGAAGTCATGCAATGAATTAGAAAGTGAACCTAATCTATCATGGGACATTTTCCATTATGATGTCAAAACATTTAGGCTTGAAATAAATTTATGATTCCAATTTTTTGGTTGTTACCACATTTTCCATGATTCCTTTATGATTATCATGCTACATCATGACTCATTGTTTATGTTTATGTTCCTCACTCCTTCTATGCCACATTGATATGCCTATTGTCTAACATGTGTTACTTCCTTCATGTTATTCCATGTTTATTCTTTTATTCGACTTCATATCTCACTCCTTTCTTATGTATATCCCTTGGTTATCATATAAACTTTTATGCATAATGTAATAATTTGACAATGTCAACGAATGTTTCAATTATGTTGTTATGTCCCATCTTTTAAGATATTATTTAAAGTACCAAATTCCAAAAGAAACATGAATTATCAAACATTTAGGTTGTATTATGTGCAATATTATATGATAAATCTTGAATTAATATGTAATAAATTGACTGGTTGTCATATTTTTATTCCCAAACCATTTCATTTTCCACCTAACAATGATGGTATTGGGTAGGTGAGGTCATTCTGAGACCCATTTGTGTTGTAACCATAGATGATTTTATAGAATGATCACTAGGTAATGATATTATCTCTAGTTGTTTGTGGTTTCTTACAAAATTAATATAATTCATGATAACAACAAGGAACATGGTCACCGATCAGTGAATCATCATAGGTGTGATACATGATCAATCTGATATGCATGTGTAATCCATTTTTCATTTAATCCCAGTATTTCTATACTAAAAAAACGATCTTTAAACAATCTGGATGGACTTATTTAATGAGAACTCTAGCTATATAGGATTAAATAATCATTTTTATCATTTGAAATATTCCTGTTAGGTTCTCCATTTTTGTTCAGGTAGGATATGGAAACAAAATAAAATGATGCCTAGTTAAGAGATCATTTTTATTTTTGAGATATTCATGTCTAGTTTACCATTTTGGTTTCATCTAGAAAATGATATTCAGACATGAGCACCCATGTGGTGAAAACAGATGGTCCAATGAGAACATTGGTGTATGTCCTTTTAATCTAGAAATGATTATGCAATAGTTAAATAATTTCACATCGGCTTCACAACTTTTCTTTCATCAGGAAAAGGTAACACACATTGTTGAAGATAAATGGTTCTATTGTCTGATTAGGGGTTGGGGGTGATGTATTTACAATCATTCATGTCAGGTCATCCATTCATGTTTATCTTCCATAGACACATCCAATGGTTCAGAATTCTATATATGGTTATAGAACTACTTTCCAAAGGTAGGTGGCCAATTATGGATTTAGGCCCAAGGACAATTATGGAATCACATTGGTAAAGGTGATGGGAGGTCAGAGTCTCACACCCTTTCGATGGAAAATTATTTCTTACCATAAGTATCTCCTATAGATTTAAGATATGTTTTATAATATTTTACAAATACCAATATATAACTGGTTACCCAAAAAAAGATCAGGCACTGAATCATTCAATGTGTAAAGGATGGACTATTAGTGTGTCCACATGTTTGTATTCAAGGTTCTTCACCCATTTCCCTTCAATATGACGTTTCTTATATATTGAAGAAATATGAATTTGAACTCCATAGTTTGTTTCCATTTTGGGAGGTCATTAATATCTTGAAAATAGGATGAAGCCTTTATGAGGCATATAATGTACCCTACCTATAGTAGGAGTCAAAACACATGTAGTTCCATAAATATGTGTAGTTTAGAATCTTGAATAAAGGACATATATAAGGGAAATAAGTTACCAGGTACTGAGATCAAAACTCTGGGAGGCATCCTACATATCATGGTCATGGAAAAAATAAGAGTCATTCTAGTTCAGTCAATACCTTGGGACTTTCCCCGAGGTAGATACCCATATATGGGTGTAGTTTTATCATGCCTCTTATTTGGGATTACATGATGAGGTTTCCCTGGTAGGTGGATATTCACGATGTGAGTGATATGATCATTCAAACTTCCTAAGAACACATGGGCTATCATTACTATGATAAACAATGGATAATAGGTAGTCAGTATAAATACATGTAGAAGCGGGACTTATGTGTCATGAAACCCATTTTGATGTTTAATATGGAGCATGAGCCTTAATGAGGCTTCAAACATATATTGGTAATGGTAAGAATCAGATTCATCATATTTTAGGCAATTTCACAATCTATCGTTGGATACAGTAGAATGATCCGCCCATAGGAGTGATTTGGCATTGTGGTTAGAATGTCGGAGACATGGGAGGATACACACCGTGGTGTATGAACATTTGGGATCGATCATTAATAAGGAATCATAAATATTCTAGTTATGGTATGAAATAAATTTCTCATAGTTTAGTTGTTCAGGTATTACACACTGTGGTTGACCTAATTCTTGGGAAGTCATATCATTCCACTGATCGGGGTTTACACAACCAGGTTTCTAAAATGTGAAGGAAGTCATATCATGTAACATACCATTACATTTTTTTATCGTTTTGGACCCCTTGATTAAATTACCCAATGATTAGGTATCCTCATGGATTGTTTTAGGATTTTGTCTAGACTTTATTGAAGATTTCTAGGATTGTGCAAATTTTTCACATGATTTGATTGTAGTTTGAAAAACTTTGTAGCCTCGATAGTAGGGGTCACATTATTGGAAAATAGTTGGAAATATTTAGTAGAAAAACCATGAAACACTTATGTTTGCACTGTTCTGGGTGCTCAGTTTGTGCATGGTTAGAACTAGCCATGCGACTTAACCCAGAGAACTGTGCTCACATTAATTAAAGTTATGAAAATTTTAATTAAGGACCCAAAACTCACCTAATCAAACCCAAACATATCCCACTTGATTATAACTAGATAATTAGGTATTTGAGATCTATCTAGAGCCATTTCGGCTTCAAAAACCTTATCACTTAGTGGATCAATGTGCAAATTGAAGTGATGATCATATTTTGGTAAGTTATTATCTTTTGGATCTTGGATCTCCCTTCTCCTCTTGATTCATTCTTCCTAATGATTGTGAAAGACTTGAGTATTTTTGGATCTTGTTTGATAGGTGTGGAATTATAGATCATGGATCTAATCTCTATCCTTCCAAGATAAATCTTCTTAGATATTGTGCTCACCACTGAAGGTGACACATATCAGATTTGTTGCAGTTGGATTCCTAATATTCCAAATAGGTGTTTTATTTATTTTACTTCATTTTTCAATTCACTGTTTCTAGTTAAATTCATGGATACTTGTTTCCTAATTTCTAACACATGTTTTATGAAATTCATCCTTGAAATTCCCCACAAAAGTATCTTTGACCAATTTTCCTTGGAATTGAATATGGAATTAACTAAATGAATATAATATTGAAATATATAACCTTTTTATTAAACATTTATATTCCATGTTTGATTGGCTTAATTTTCAAATATATTTTAAAGGGTGTTTTGGTGAAATTTAGGGATTTTTACTGAGTATTATTTTATAAAATGAACTTCCATGATTTTAATTAATTTATTTGAACTATTTGTTGTTTTATAAATAGTTCAAAATTTTTTAATTTTTGAAATTAACAGGACCCCCCTTGGAATTATTTTTAAATTTCTATGGAATTGGGGTTCCTGGGTTATTTGAAATAAATGATTTATCTTCATGGAAAGAGGGTGGAAACACAAATTTTGAAATTTATTCAATCATTTTATTAAATTGTAATACTTAATATAAATACTTTATGGATTCATTAAAATAAATTATTATTTTAATGGATGTTTAGAATTTTAGTGATGTTTTTTTAAATGAAGCGGTTATTATTACTCTTTTAAATATTTAATTTTTTGAAAAAAATTGGAATGAATTGATAATTTTTGGGTGTCTAGTTCAAAATTTTAATGAGGTATTTTGAAACGAATTGGGTATGGTTTCCCTTTTTTAATTTCGAAATTATTTAATGGGCTTTGAATTAAAATATCTTGTAAAATTGTGAAAAACCCCAATTCAATTTTAATTGGGGGTTTTTATGAAATTGATGGATTTTTTTGAAAAGTAAATTGTTGAATTTAATAGTGAAATTAGATTGTGAAATTGAATGGTGGATTGATTTCAAATACATTATTGTGAAAATGGATTTAAAATGGTTTTCATAGAAACCTTATAGTATAATCATGGTGAAAAGGTAGGTTGTTTTTAGTAAAAACCCATTTTGGTTTTTAAATGGAAAATTGGTCTATTGTAACTAATGAATCAGATGAATTGAATTTTTTTATAAAATGAATTTTCCATAATATTTTTGTACTAGATAAAATTAAATCCTTAGGTAGTTAGTGAGTTATTTTGGGTGAAAATTTACGAATTACAATGTTATAATATATCATATCCACACATCACATCCCTTAGATAATGGTGATAAAGTCCTTTTGACCAGTTTCAATAAGAAATGGGTTTAAAAATATTATCATTTCACAATTTTAGGTCCTTATCGCCTGGAAATACCATACCTTATTAGTAATATGACCATGTTTCTCACTTTTTTGTATTTGAAATGAATATATGACATTGGTGAAGATAAATTTACAAGAATTGTGAATTTAATTAAACTATTTTATATAATCTGTTTTCTTAATCGATTTTTTAGAAGTATTCAATCATTTGAAATGTAAATCATGATTTGTTTATTTATTCTTTTGAAATGAAAAACCTATTTAATTAAAATTGAAATATCTTTACTTGGATGTTAAACTATCTAGGACCATATTTTACTTTTTTTCTAGATTTATTGTCATTATTCACCATGAATATATTATAATGATTCTTATTCATATTTACATATCAGATGTGTATTCTCATATTTTATCGACTACTTGAATTTAGCATTGGAAAAGGTTTTTAAATATTTTGATGAAAATGTTTAGTTATTAAATGGTAAGTGACATGTTTTACAGGAGTAGTTTAATATTTTTTTAAATGTTTAAAACTATAGTATAAAATAATCCTCATAATCTCCCATTTGTACCCCTATTTTAGAATATTTAAATTACATTGTGAAGTAATTTCTTTGAGTCTTTTTTAGAATCCTACTAGGATAATTAGCTCACACAATTCTTGTTCCTTTTGGTGTTTTTATCCAACTATTATCTTATACTAGTTGTTAATTCTCTTTCATTTTATGTGGGTTAGTACTTGGGTGACCTTGGTTAGGTGAGTTGGGATATGGTGGGTGGTCATGGACCACTAGGAAATAGTTTTGTTGTTGTTATGTTCAGCTTTCAGATTTCATAGTATTTTTTCATTCTTGATATGTATATATTGACGTATACATATAAATATAGATATATATGTATCATTATGTTTCTAAATTATATTCTATTGTGGTAATACTTTTAGGTATAAATAATTCCTAACTGTTTTTGTTAATTCCTAGGTACTTATAACCAACTAGTGGAGACCGATAATGCTCTTCGGGTTAATGGTGAATCAGATCAGGTACTGGTTTAGATGGTATTCTGGGGTGGTTAATTACAAATGGTATAAGATGAGGTATTTACTTAAATGAAAATACTTAATTTTAAAACCTTATATTATTTTGGTTGATTCAAAGTATAAATATGATTAATAATGTTTTGGGACTCAATATGTTGTTTTTGAACCATAGATTGATCACCACCTCTTCATGATGAAACATGACTTACTAGGGATGTTAGAACACAAGTCATTCTTTTTAGTTATTGATTTTCTCATGATAAATTTTATTTATATTTCAAATGATACTATCTTTGATTTGGGGAATATATTATGAGTTTTTGAACTATAATAGAAGGATGACCACTATGGCACCGTTTTTTCACAGTCTGGTAAACTATAAGGAATCAATGTGCCTGATTTGGAAATCCAAACCTGAATAGTTGTGAGGTTTGTGTGAAGTTTACCAGCCCATACTACCAAGCCTTTTCAGTTTTAACATGTTTATAAAATTGAAACCTTATACATTTTCTTACAAGTGACTTCACTTATTTGAGGTTGGTTATGTGGTTTATTGACATGGTTTTCATGCTATAGTTTGATTGTTTTAAATTTAATCACTTATTGATAGTTTTAAATCCATTTTGAAAACTAAATCATGTCTTAAAAACATTTTTGGTTAAGTACATTGAGATATTTTTTCAACTAACAAAAATGAATTTTATAAAATGTTTTCTTTGGAAAAGTAATCATCATTGATTCTTATGTGGTGTCATAATACAATGTTTTAAAAAGGAATTTTGGATCATAATAGATTTAAAATAATAATGTATTTAATAATTGGAATAAGGGGTTAATTTTTTGAAAAGATGGAATAATTGAACCACTGGCAATGGGTTTTTGAAAGTACGATTTATTCATAAAAAGATTTATGATTTTGAAAGAAGAGAGAAATATTTTATAAATGGTTAAATATATTGAATTTTTAAATCAATAATGTTTTCTTTAAAATGGGTTATGAAATTATTAAAAATATTACAAGATATTTTGAGTGTTTTTTGATGAATGAGTCGGTATGATTGTGTTTTGTGATGTTCATAAATTTCTCCCATAATATCATTCAAGAATGATAGAATGTTAGTCCTATGGTCCGAGCCTTGGGGTAGTTATTCACATTTTCCAAAAGTTGAATCCCTTATCAATTACTCTACCCATACTCTATATTGAGTGTTCCATCAAGCTACATTCCATACTTTAAACCCCATCATGGACTTCTTTAATTTTTTTCCACCTTCTTATAAAGGTGAGCATGGTTCTCTTGAGGAAGTGTAGTGGCTTGAAGAAGTTTATGTGATCTTTGACAATCTAAAGACACCAAAATAATTAAAATAAATTCTATCCACTCCTTACATTAGGTAAATATCTAGGAGTGGTGGGAAAATGTTATTACCTCTAGAATGTATGAAATAATGACTTTGGAATTCTTCAAGTCAGTCTTTAATCATTTGTAGTATCCTACAGAAGCGATGAAGGATAAATTTTCCAAGTTCTTGAGTTCAGTAAAGCTAATATATCAGTTGTGAAGTATTACAAGTAGTTATCAAGTTTTATATGATTTATAATTGATAATTTTGGTAATGAATTCAGTAAGGTTGACTCTTTTAGAAAAGGTCTTCACCTAGACCTTGTATCAGTTATGCTCGCGGAATGGTTAATATCTTATCTAGAGTTTCTTGAATGGGACATTTCAGCTGAAGTGGAGTTAGTAAAACAAGAGTAATTAATAAATTACACATTCCAAATTTTATAAGTTTAGTATCCTCAGGAAAAGAAGAGGAATAGCATGTGTAATTAGTGTGGAGAACGTGGTAATTCTAAGAATTTGTTTCTCAAAATCTTCGATGGGTTGTAGACGGTGTAACAAATGAGGCCACCTTTAGAGTTTTTTTATGTTTTTATTTAAAAACCAGAATATTATCTTTAAAATATCATCTATTAAAAATAGAGAAGTAGATTATTCATGATAATAGGGCTTTAACCATAGGCCTCGGTGTGAGTTTTTTCACACAGTATAGAAGCTTCTGGTTTCCAGCTTGTTGTTTCCGATGTCGAAGTGAAAACTGTTTGTGTTTTCCATCATGTGGCTTGAATATTTTTTCAAAACATTATATTTGGTATCATTGTGATGATATCTTATAGAATATTGTTTGGATAATTTGTGTATTGGTGATTTAATAATGGTATCCTTCTATATGACATCTTGTTTGTTGTTCTTTGGTGTTCCACATGTTTTAACTTGATGGTAAGAGCTCAATTTATTGATTTATTGGTTGATATACCATGTGAGAGAGAAGTTCCCTATAAATTACTAGTATTGATATTTATTCTCTTTTCATTAGGACTTTTATATACCTTAGGAATTTATGCAGGTAACTAGGATGATGTGGATTTTTGATAGACCAATCACATGATGCGGGTGGCATTTGTTTCTAAGATCTCATCAATGCATGAGGGTTGGTTTAAAAAAAAATAAAAGTTAACTATTGTGTAATTACCTAGGGTGAACACACTTTTCATCTATTTACTTTTATTCTGGATGTTTGATCTTAGATATTTCTCCTTGGTGAGTGGTTGATGACTCTTCTTTAGTTTTGATGGACACGTCATTCTTAGGTTACACTGTAATTGTGAGTCATCAAATGGTGTGGAAACCTATGATAGCTTTCAAGTATTTATCCGATTTGGAGACACGTGATGATGTTATTGTTATGATTCTGGATTTTTGTGTGTTATTAACCATTCCTTGACTCTATATTCTATACCATAGACCTTCGACCTCCCAGGATAAGTGAAGGATATCTTCTTGTGTCATAGTGTTCTATATTTTCGAATAGAATCTTTCTAGGGACAGAAAGTTATATAATGGTGAGTTTGTAACATCATGTTACATATGATTATTGTTTTGACCAAATTATTATATTAAAAAATTATTGGGTATCTTCATAGGTTTTTTCTGGAGATTTTCAAAACCTTTTTGAGTGATTTGGGGTTTGTTCATGGGTTTCACACGATTTGAGAAATGTTTAACAAAGTATGCATCCCTGATAGTAGGGGGTCGCATACTTGGTTTCTATTTTGAAAAAGTTTCCATCTAAACCATGTAAAACTTCCAGTGGATTTTTTATGGGTGAACAGTTCTCTCTTTATTAGAACATACAATGCCACATAACCCAGGAAACTGTGCACACATTAATCAATGTTATGAAAATCTTATTTAAGGACCCAAAACTCTTATAATAAACCCAAAACATCTCCCACTCAATAATAATCTGATCATTATAGTATTTATATCCCTATAGATCCATTTTGGATTCCCAAATATAATCTCTTGGATGATCTAAGAGTATTTGAATCAGTGCTCTTCTTCCGGTGAGTTTTTTTCTTGATATTGTATATCCCTTCTTCTACTGATTCATTCATCCTATTGGTTGAAAATTACTTGCATTTTTTTGGGTTCCTAATTTATTGGTGATGAATTTTAGATTTAGGATCCTCTATCTCTTCTTTCAGGATCAATCTTCTTAGACCCGGTGATCACCATCGAAGGTGACATATCTTGGATTTATTGCAGATGGATTACAAATATTCCACATTGGTGTTACTATTATTTTCCTTCATTATTTAATTCAATGTTTATAGATAAATTCATAGATACATGTTTACTAATTTCTAACACATTATCTATGAAATTCATCCATGAAATTCTTCATAAAAGCATCTTTGACTAATTTCCCTTGGAATTGAGCATGGATTTAATTTAATGGATATAATCAAGAAATATATAACCCTTTTATGAATTTTTTAAACTCTAAGTTATATTGGTTTTATTTTAAATGATATATTGAAGGGTATTTTGGTGAAATTTAGGTTATTCTCCTTGGTTTTTATTTATAAAATGAAAATCCATGATTTTAATTAATTGAATTGATCTATTTTGAGTTTTCTAAATAGTTCAAAATGATTTAATTTATTAAATGACCAAGAACCATTTTTATTAATTTTTGACTTTTTTTGGAATTTATGTTCCTGGGTACTTTGAAATAAATGACTTATATTTCTAGAAAGAGGGTGAAAACACATGTTTTGAAATTTATTCATTACTTTTTTAAATTCTTAATACATAGTCTAAATGATTTAGGGAAGGTTTGATGTAAACGATTTTATAAAGGCCTATTTTTATTTTTAACGATGATTTGTGAAAGGAATTAGGTTTTGTCTGCCTTTTAAATATTGAATAGTTTAAAAGGATTTGGAAGGAATTAATGATTGTTTTAGTGGCCTGTTTGGAATTTTAATTATGAATTGTGAAAGGAAGTAGGTATGATTACCCATTTTTAATTTTTAAACTATATAAAAGTTTTTGAATTTAAATTTGATAGAAAATTTTAAAAAACACCAATTCCATTTAATTTGGAGGTTTTTATAATTTTTTTTATAATTTTTTAAAAAACTAAAATTTTAATTTAATTGTGAAATTGGATTTTTAAATTGAATTGTGAATTTATTTCAACTCCCAATTTGTAAAAATAGATTTAAAATAATGTTTATAGAGACATTTTTGTTTTATCCTAGTGAAAAGGCATGTTTTTGATTAAAACCCATTTTTTTATTTTTAAATAAAAAATGGTATATTTTTAATAGATAATGGGATGAATTTTATTTTTTTTATAAAATAAACTATTCATATTTGTTTGTTACTAGAGGAAATGCAATCCTTGGGTAGTTGGTGAGTTATTTTAGGTGGAAAATTACAATTTAAAACATGCTAAAACATCATTTCATCACATCACATCCCTTAGGTGATGGTGATAATTTCCTTTTGAGAAGCTTCAATGGGACATTTGTATATAAATATTTCCATTTCATAGTGTCGGGAGAACTGTCATACCTTACAAGGTATTTGACCATGTTGGTCACTTGTTTTTTACTTGAAATAAATATATTCCATTATTGATAAATGTTTTACATGCCTTTCGAATTTAAATAAACTATTTTGTATAATTTTTTTATTAAGCCATTTTTATATATTCCACCATTTTAAATGTAAAGAATGATTTGTTAGAATATTATTTTGAAATGAAAAATCTATTTATTTAAAATGTATTGATTTTTACATAGTTTTTAAACTATCTCGAAAAATTGTTTCATTACATGGTTCATTTATTTTTTATGAAAATTAACTCTATTTTATAAATTCTTATTCATCTTTACAAATCAGCTACATGTTCTCATCTTTTCATGGCTACTTTAATCTTGCTTTGTAAATGGATTTCAAATCTTTTCAATAAAATTTGTAGTATTTTAATTGTGAAATGGAATGTTTTAAATGTTTAGTTAATAATTGATTTTAAAAATTTTAAAACTCTATTATTTAAATAATCCCCATACACTACCATTTTTAATAATTTTATTAGTATATTTGAATTAACTTATGATGTAATTGCATAGAATCCTTGGTGGAATTCTACTGGGTTCAATCACTCAGATCCCTATAATACCTTTTGGTGTTTTTAGCACTTTATGGTTTTACAATAGGTGTTTGTTCCCTATCCTTATTCATGGTTTCGTTCTTGGGTAAAAAAGGGTGGGTGAATTGGGACATGATGGGTGGTTATGGACCACTGGGAGACAGATTTTGTTGTGGTTATCTTCCTATTCAGTTTTATTTTCTTCTCGTTGTACTTGATATGTATGTATTGATCGATACATATAGATATACATATAATGATGTTTCCACAGTGTACTATGTTTCTAAAATATTTGGAGGTAGAAATAATCCCGAATAGGTTTTTGTAATTCCCATGTACTTATCATCGAACTATGGGGATCAGGAACACTTTTCGGGTTAGTGTCGAATCAATTTGTGTACAAGTTTAAATGGTGTTCTGTGCTGGTTTGTTACATATCATTCCACTAATCATGTCTTACAAACTGAGGCTACACTTATATAGGATAATTAATTTCATGACACTAATAATGGATTACACACTAAGGTTTTCCTTATATAGGGGAATTCATATCATGCCATTGATCAGAGATTATACACTGAGGTTACCCAAATATACTCACTGGACAAGGTTATCATGCCCTGGTGCATATTCTTGGGACAAACTGATTATCTGCATAACATGTTCTAATTGTATTCTTGACATGTTTTAGGATATATGTACATGTCCTAGGTTCATAGAGAAAAATCCCATGTATAATCATACGATCCATTTGAATTATCCCAAGGATATCACATAATCTGAATTCCATGTATGGGGACCATCCAAAGGATATCAAATAATCTGAATGGCATGTATGGGGACACGTGATTATGGTTGACACGTCAGAATGGCGTCATATGATATGACTAAATTATCAAGAGGGTGTCTCATGACCTAAATGACATTTCCGTAAGACGTTGGATCATCTAGGATAACATGTCTAGAGGGTGACACCTGACCTATTTGACTTTTCCTCAGGAAATTTCATGAACCAAACTCAGATGTTTGGAGGGTTCCACATAACCCTGGTGACTTGTTAGAGTAAATCACAATATCCTGGAAGACATGTCTTCGTTTCACTATGAGACCTAGGTGACTTCTCATAATGTCTCTGCACAACTTGTTTGACACATATTTAGACATTGTAATGTTTTGTCTTTCTATCTTAGAGGGATTCAAAAGACATAATTGGAATGCCTAGATTGTGTCGTGCAACCTGATTTAAATGTCCAATGGACTTCTTATGATCTGAATTTTGGGTCTAATGAGCATCACATATCTGGAGCAACATGTCCTAGTGCTATCAAATTATCTGGACGAGTCATTAGATGTGAATGAATATTAATGTACATATTATTCACACAATTTTCCCTTAATTAAGTCTTTATTAAATATTTTTATTTTATATAAACTTAATTTATTTCTAGTGTTATCTTATTTTAGTTTTTGTATGACACAAATGGCATATAAGATATACTTTACATAATCTGGTTGTTGCAATGGATATCCTTCACATGATATTAAGTGACCACATTAAGTGATTATGCATAAACCATGATCCATTAGGTTATCACCTAGATTTTACCTGGTGGAAAACCTTTGTGATAACATTATTTGATAATCTATGAAATCATCTCCTGCAATCCTGTGTGTGTTCAACCACGGATGTATAGTGGGTTTTTGTACTGGGGGGAGTTTATAGGCCTCATAAATTTGGTTATAATCCACATTATGTGGAGTGTATCTCATTGATTTAGGATGGGATCGATGGAGGGATTTGGTGTTACATGATTTACATGATCATTCCATGGGTTATTTGGGGGTGTTTTTAGATGATAAAGGACCACTGTGATGTTATGCCCTTTCCAGTTTTATTGGACCCCAACCGATAAAAGGTATTTTAATAGAACTTGTGACTGACATGATTAGGGACCTTCAGGAGATCAACATTCTGGTGGAAATAATTTTGTGTGATTGATGGTTGATTTTCTGGGGTTTTCCACAAGATAGGGGTGGATTTATAAGGGAACTTCCCTATATCAATATTCATGTTATAAGAGATTATGTGGGACTATGCTTACATGTTGAGGGGTTGTATTGTAGGATCCGTGATGAAATCTCAGGGTGAGTAATAACTTTAATTTAATGATCATTGGATCGTCACACTGTAATAATCTTCAACATTTTACCTTTTATTTCCATTATTATTATTCAAGGGTAGGCGATCTCATGAGTTTCAGCATGTGTTTCAGAAAAAATCACTCTCTCTACCTATGATGAATTGTGTGACCAATGATGAGTGTTGTGGTGATGTGAGAAAATTTTCATTGACAACCCTTATTTTCATGTTTTGATCCAATGGGGAGTGTAGAGTTTACTGTTTAAGTTAGAAACCCTTCACATGATGGATGTGGCATGTCAGTGGTCTCTTACAATAGAAGGTGGAAATTTCATCAAAGAATTTATGAGCTATTTATATGAGTGTGTCACAATAAGGCAAGAAACCCCATAATCTCTTATCAATCTTCATATTTATACACTTTATTTTACAAGTGTTTTGGTATCCTTCACCCACTAATTATTCGTGAGGGAACCACATGATCAATATGGTATATCGTAATGGATTTTTCACTATGTCCTGACTAGTCACCCTACATTAACATGATGCACCATATGATTATTGTTGTATCTTGTGATAGATTGCAGGATTTGTCTTAGAAAATATTCTCATGGAGTGAAAGGGGTTTCAAATGAATATTGTTGGATCTCCCAGTGCCATTTGATCACTATCACAGAGAATCCCTCTCCATCTCTTTAATTCATTAAAGGTTCAATGATGGATCTCATGATGGAATGTAGAAATTGTTAGCAATAATTTCTCTTCTATCCTTTGATGTGTCACATGTTCATGGATGTATGATTCTGTAGTGTGTCTCTCAGTGTTTAAATTTCATGGAAACATTCCAAAGTGGGCATGGATAGTGTTGCAATCTATCACATTAATGTCACATAACCCAATCACATGAAACACATTCATGAAATATTTATCCTCTTGAAAAGATGATATCAAGCATAGAACAAAGATTTTCACAAACTCATGAATATTTAACGTGTGCACTATAGACTTCCATCAGCTTAGTATGGTGCATTGAGTCTCAAATTTTATTCATGCTTGGAATTTGCACCACATCAAATAAATTCATTAGGTTTTGATCATACTCGGACATCAAGATGGTGTCAATAATTCCTCACATAATAGGGTTTTTAGTAATTTACTCTCCATACCCATGAAGGTAGGTGTATGATATGAATATGACTCCTTGTGTTCACATGGTAGTATATATTCATAGGACATTTGTTCTATATTTTCAAGTGTGTAATGTCCTTATGGTATTGAAGTCCTTCGAATTATATGTTATGCGATGAAACAACAATTCACATATAGGTAACATGGTTTGTTATACATTTTCATGTATGGTTACATGATACCTCTTCTTTTCATGTGAATTATTATGTAGAGAAATATTTTGGGGTATTTTCTCTTCATGGGAATGATTATGTGATTACATTCTCACAAATTCTCCTTCAAATAACTTGTATTATCTTATGAAATACTCTTTTTTGTGAGGAAAATGTGGTACCTCCTTTTCTAACTAGCAGTTGACCCCAAATATCGATATACCCTTAGTATTTAGTGAAGAAGTATCACACTGCTTCTTCTCATCCATGAATGTTGGCATGACTGATACATGTGTTCCACCATTCATCATACTATTTTACTTATACTGAGATCAAAAAATAATTCCTCTTTAAGAGATATCTTCAAAACACCAAATATTTCAGCATTCTCTATGAGATGTGTATTTATATTTTAATGGCAAAATAACCTCATAGAGTATTTTTATTATTGCGTTATCCACTTTGGGAGTTCCATGCATGTGCTATGGATCTTCCTCACCCATAGGTTATATCTAAAACTCAATATTTTCATAGTTTTTCCTGATCATGTACTATATATGGGCATGGTGTTGATCTACACATTTCCTCCAACACATGTTCTGTTTTTTATTACAAAATGTATATTTTAATTAAATAGTTAGATCAACCTTTCATGTATGGATATTAGCATTATATTTATCCATGCACCTGGCCAGGAAGGTGTATAACGTCCTTTCTCTACAAACTTCCAGACATATGTGCTCCAAGATAGGTGACTGTGGAACTCCTCTTCCAGACATGCTTCCTGCGTATACACTAGTAGTATATCTATGCCGATGGCCATGGACTACGTGTGTTGCACTGTAATCACATCTACACACCATCTTAATGACATCATGTTTCCACATGGGTGCCTTAAATTATTCCTAAATCTCTATACTCTTATGCTCATGTGATCCAAATTATCGGCTCCATGCATAGTCTTTGATATATCATATTGTAATTATAGATATGTGCACGAACCCTAAAACCATGACGAGATCCACGTCTTTCATTGATATGAGAACATGGATTTACAATTCTTCTAATGATATATGCAATTTATTATTCTATTAATTTGATATTATATCATTCCTGTGGTCTTAATTTGACAGTGTCTCATGTGAATTTATTTACCAGAAGAGATTTGGTTCAAGGAAGCTCATCTGATAAAGGTCATACAGGTGTAAGTTATCCACTACAGGCATAAAAGTAAAACCAAAACTCAAATACCCTGAGTTAAAAGAATAAGATGCGTGATTTAGCTTATCTATAACATGATATACACACCAGGAATAATTATCACATGTTATTATGGATCATGATATGATAAAAAATCATACCATGTTTCCATCCATGTAAAAGTGTGTGACACACTTTTAGAGGCGTCGAAAATGACCATATTGTATTGGTTTTTATTGTTTCTTATGAGATTTAATTTATATTATGTAATAATGATGAATTAATTATTATAGTTTTTTATTATTTGAGTTAATGATTCACCAATAAATATTGAGGTCATGTAGGGTTCTCAATTAGTTCCCTCTTAATTATAGACTGATTTATTTGGAAAAACCTCTTCTATAGGTGTATTCTAGATACCCAAGAATTTGATGGTATCCAATGTATATTTGGAATTTACTTCCATCCTTTTCATGGTGTAGCTCATGTTTTGGGTCTATAGTAGATCAGGTCGGGTAATTAAAAAATTGTTTCAAATCCCAGGGTTTTATTTTTTATATTTTGGAGGTTAAGGTTGATAATAAATATGTTTTTTGGGATTTATAAGTTCGGGTGTGAGTGAGAATCTAGAAAAAACTCATTGTAGGGATTCTTATGTCTTAGTGTTATGTCAGTAGATTATTATTTATGAATATTTTTAATTTTATTTTGGCTTATAATGTATTTCAAGTACAGAAAGTGGAGGAATGGAGTTATTTTCTAGGGTGACCAATTTATTTGAACTGTTGAGGACTGGGGGAAAATATTTCCACCAATACTATAGGAGTCTTATAGTGTGTGTAGAATTATAAATGTATTATTTATAAAACCATTCTACAAAACCATGTATCATTTCTATCCATCTAGTTAGGCCCATACTGTTAGTGCAAAATTTGAAAAACTACTCGACCTTACCGTGCATAGTGGGAATCTTGATGATTTATGGGTTTCCTCAATTTTTAATGACTTATTAGGATTCTTGTTATTGTTTAATATATTTTCAAAATTTTAATTAATGTTTTTTACTATTTAAATGGTATTAATTTTATTTATTTGATTTTATATTGTATCATCCCCCCTTAAATACCCCCCTTTGAATCCCCTAGAGAGAGATACATATAATTTTACAGGAGATCATTATTTATTGAATCATAATTTTATTGATATGGTGGAGGATAATATCTAAGAAATGGACCAAGGGGATGTCCTTGGCCCAAATCATTCTGAAAAGGCATGTCTGGGTCTAACTAAAGATACATGTCCACTAAAAGTATTTCTTCCTCATTTTCCTCTATCCTATCGAAGGGATAAATAATCATTAAGTGCAGAGGATCAGTTAGAATATATTCAAAGTATTTTTTAATTCCTTGATACTTTTAAATCCATCAATTTCAGGTGTGAAACATTTTATCTTAAGGATCCCAATTTTTTTTTGAGTTTATTTTCAATCAATGTTATATGATAATATGGTGTGGAAATAATTTAATGTTATATCCATTTTTTATTTCAATATGCATATGGTGATCCTAGAAATGTATTTTTATTTTGTGTACCTCTAAAATGGGAAACATAAATTCATGGAGTATAATTTATATAATGTTCTTTTATTTTTCCCTTGACATGGTTTCGAATGACGGGTTGAAATATCAGTGTTTTAAAATATACCTCCATCATGACATCTATTTGTTCTTTATATTAAAAATATCTACCTATACATAAGTGGAGGTTCAATGATTGATACTAGAGACTGTTCGAGATCATATTTCAGTGATTAATGATGATTCTTCCATTCCTACAAGTGGTGAAGCTGTATTTTCAAAGAGGAATATGAATTGTGATAAACATAGAATAGGTGGTAGTGGAGGTGGATAAAACAACTCATAATAGTTATATTTTTCTCCCTAAATGAGAGAATAAATCTTATCTTTCATTAGAGTGGTAGGTTTAGTCACATAATATGGTCTTACTAGGTGGTACCTAAGGATTTTCATGCTTGTGGATGAATGGGTCATATTTTGAATATTTATAGATCAAACCACTCTTCTCAATGTGGGGCAGGCTTATTGGATACAAGGTGATCCACACCTCGACCTGATGCAAATAAATAAATGGGGTCTCAACTAAATGGGTGTGAAGGCCATGGTGGTTCATACAATTTTTAGAGTTAGTTGTGGGCCAAGCCTCATAATGATATAAGGCCTTAAGCCTATTTTGAAGCAATACAGTTTCATATAGTGGAGGAAGTGCCCATATAATTATACATAAGACTGATAAATATATGTGGTACCATTATTATTACATAATCTATGGATATTAATTTATTTCATATATGTGTATCTCTTTCATTTATATCTTACCATGCTATATATTTTTCAAATATTCTATATGATTTTTATATGATGGGGATAAAGCCTCATTTTATTATGAAATAAAATACCTCTTTTTATATAAGTAGAGCCATACCCGTTACATAGCCCATAAGCCCAAGTCCAAGTGGCCCATGAACATATAACGATGTCTCAGGAGCTTGAAATCCCTAATTCCAGGACTAAAGGCCAATTTTTTGGCCAAAAGTCCCATGTAGTGAATAACACTATTACAATATCACAGGCTACTACTATTAAATAACCACTATAGTTTATGTTATAGTAGTCATCACCACTATAGTGTTACCACTTCTAGATTTCTTATGCTACTACAATACTTTTACAGTTCCCCACTACAATGCTTGCTATATTAAATATTGAAATTTCCCATTCCTGGTTTTGAATCAGTATATTTTGGATATAGTCTTACATGGATTACCACCAAGGAACCACCTTAACTTCAATGAATCTTCTATATTATCGTACACTGTACATTATAGAAAAACATATATCTCTTAGAAAGATAATGGAGAATGTTTACAAATGTACTTCTTGTGTTTTCTTCATATTTTAGAAGGGGTTATCATGGGAATTCCTTATTGTCAATATGGACCTCATTGATATTACTCACTAGATGGATTTGATAACTACTTTAACTCCCATATCTGTTTCTATCATCAAGAGGTGACCTTTACCAAATCCGATGGAATCTATCTTTTATTTCTAGGAGAATGAGACCCATGGTATAGTCATGTAAGATCTCCTCTTACAAAGGTCATCATAACGATATGAATGATTTAATTTCTTGTATTAGAGTCCAATGAAGATAACATGAAGAGTGAGTTTTATCCCATGAATAGGGATCTTATGTATGCATTAATAGATGAATTCTTAGGTTTTCTTCCCAAATAAGAAATTATTATTTTTTTCAATCAAGTGCTTGATACGTAACTAATCTTATTATATTCATACCAAGTTAATCTATCTGAAATGAGGGAATTGAAAATTTAAGTGGATGATTTTGAATCAAAGTCATATATTTATGCTAGCATGTTTACATGGTCTGCTCAAGCTATCTTTTCTATGAGTGTGGATGGAAATTATAGCTTGCGTATCAACTATAGGAAGATAAACCATTTGTATATCAAGAATATATACCACTATCTATACAATTATTTCATCACTAATCAATTTAATAGGGAAATATGGTTCTTGAAGATTGATATTTTGTAAAGATATCAACCATTCTTAGTGAAAGATCTACATTAAGAAGTCATATTTTAGATGTAAATATGGTGATTTAGAATAACTAGTGATGCATTTTAGTTTGACCAATGAAACTACAATTTTCATTGCTCTTATGAATCAAATACTTCGTCGATACCTAGAATCCCTTGACATGGTATTCTTGTATGTCATATTAATTTAGTCAAAACAATATTAAATCTTGGTAATAACTTAAGGAATATATTGGGAACATTCCATGATCATCACCTCTATGAAATGTTAACATTTTTTTATCTTTTTGAGTATAGGTTTTCAATTTATTATGACATTTAGTTTCCAAAAGAATCATTTTAGTTGATATTGACAATGTGAATGATATTATGTACTATGAAGAACTAGATAATTTCATCAATATTTATATCTACTTGGGTTTAGTAGGAAACTACCAATTATTATTTAGTTAATTAAACAGGATTGAAGAACATTTAACCAATTTTACCAGCAATGAAGCAGAGTTTCTATAAAACCCTGAATGTTAAGTATGTTTTTATTAGTTCAAATAATGTTTTTAATTATCCACTATTAGAATTCCACTTGAGGCTAGAATTATATTTGATGTTTATTGTGTTACATTAAGTAAGAGGCTATGTTTCATTAATATGTTTTGTGAACACCTATTAAAATATGGTTCTCCTCAAATTTGGCCACATAATAGAATTAAACAACCCCTGAACTTTAGATAATAGTAGTTATGCATGTTATAAAATGTTAGAGGAGCTATCTATTTGGTGAGAAGCTCATGGTTTATACCAATCATAAAATATTGAAAAAAAATTTCTCTCAAAAGGGCGTAAATATTAAGAAAAGTTAATGAGTATAATACCCATAATAATTTGATTTTATGCTCACCTATAAAAAAGGAAATGGAAATATGTTCACCAATTATATTAATAACAAATTTTCATCACCAACACTAAAAAAATATAGCAATTAGTGGAACCTGATTATTATATTTACTTAAATAAACATTCAGGTGAAAAAAATAGAAAAAGAGTATGTTAACTACTAATATCTAAATAAAACCTTCCATTACAAAACCTATTAAAAATGATCAATCATGAGATGAGTATTTTCAATATAACATGAGAATTATATATGGTTGATAGACCCATAATGGCTGGTCTCTTTCTCTTGATATTATTTTCTATTTTCAAAAGTGATATCTAGTCCCTTCATTCATGGGGAAAGAAGCATTGAATCATTTACCTCATTATTAGTGAAACGTTTATCTAGAATCCACCGTGATGTATTAAGACATGATATTCCAATATTAGTGGGGATGTATGAGACAACACATAGATTATTTTGTATCACCATTCTATACATGTCCACAGGTTAAAGATGATCATTATAAACCCCCTTGTTTTTTTCATCCTCTTCCCTTCCCCGCATACAAATAGGAAAAGATATCTATAGACTTGATTATTTGATTACCTCATCCATAAAAGATAATAATTCTATAGGAATTGTGACTGACCTCTTGAGTCAATAAGATAATTTCATTATGTGTGAGAATATATATAAGGTAGAGGATATATGTATTTTTTATGTAAGAAGACTGTGAAACAACATGGGATGAATTATACTAGAATTTTTAATAGATATACTCATATTTACATCTAATTATCTAGGGGTTTGGAAGAGGTGATGTGTACCATAATGAAACTGAGTACAACTAATCATCCACAAAAAGATGGTAAGATGAAGTAAGTAATCCATACTTTAGAGGATAAGATTTGTAACTATGTCTTACATTTTGGAGGATCATGTGATCAAAATATAAAACAAGTAGAGTTCAATTATGAAAATATATTTCAATTTTCACTCTATATTACACCATTTAGATATTCTTATTTTCAATCACGCCAGTGTCACCTACGTTAGTATGACAAGGGAGAGAATTATTTAGTGCGACTAAGCATTGATCATATGATGAAAAAAAATATTTATATTATCTGATAGTAAATGGAAATTGATCAAAGTCACAATTATTCTTATATTTGTCATAATTTCCATCCTTTTGAGTTATTAGTTTCTATTGAGGTGTTTTTAAAGGTATCAACTCATTTGGTTCATAGATGGACCAATATATAAGGGAAACCCACAACAATGTCTCTAGGGCCCTTTGAGATCACTGAAAGGATGAAAATGGTTTAATATATATTTCCATTTATCTCAAATAATGAAATATTATCCCAATACCTCCCATAGTTTGAGTTAATAAGAGTTAAAACATGAGATAGATATTTTATTAAATGAGAAACGACTTTAGATTATTGGTTCCCAAAATAATATTCTATGTTGGAAATATTTTCAATTGGTTAAATAATTATAGTAGTGTGGTGGTGATTATCATAATACATGGTAACATTAATATTTTATGAGAAAGTAATAGAGGAATCTCTTATTTAATCATTCATATTTTGGTTTACTTTCTAGAGGTACAAAGTAATATTGGGGAGAATTTTCACACAAATGGTGTAATATTTAGGCATGATATTCATTATTTATTGATTATTATTATTATTATTATTATTTCATTTTAAAATTATTTTAAAATTTTGAAAAATTTGGAAGAAGTATAGGGTCCATGGATGCACATGGTTAGTGATAATCATGCACAGAGTCTATGAAAATCAGGAGGGATTTTCCAAAGTAACATGCATAGTTAGAGCATGAATATCTAAAACGTGTTGCTATGAATTATACATAAGATTAAGGAACTTTTTTATTTCATGGATAAGGGGAATACATTTAGAAAATTTTATGTATGTGTACTTCATTTTAAATGGTTACTGGATAACTAAAACATAATTTCCTAAACTATATAGCTAAATAGTGGGATATCCTTATGTATGTTTGGTTCCTACATAGTAGTTACCACACAATTTCTTAAACATTGTGGCCAGACAAGATAAAATTTCCAAAAATTAAATGTATGGAACTACACTTCTACCCTTTATTGATTTAACCCATTTTTTTCTCACTCTCTATCCATTTGATAGTTTCACGTTTTTGTCATCGAATTCCTTGATTATATTACCTTCAAACTTGATTTTGGGTGGATTGTTTCATCAAGATTCATTAATAAATCATAAATTTAGTGTTTTTATTCCTTCTACATAATTTTATTCTCTCATATTCCATGGATTTATTCCTTCCCTATGGTTATGATGAGAATAGATTATGGCTGGTCGAACATGCGATGCTGATTTTTATTTTTAGGGCTCCCAATATATTGGAATCAAGATTTCATTAAATATTCTAATATATTTTTTTATCCTCACTAACCCAACCAATTAGATTAGTAAGGAACAAATTTCAACCAACTACTATAATTCTATCAAGTTTAGGAGTTGGGAGGGGGGTAAATCTTGGTTGGGGAATTTTTAAACCAATTAAAACATTTTTATCTCTTTATCTCTTAGAAATATTAGGATCTTGGTTCTACCATTATATATTTATTTAGATACGAATGTATATGAATGAAAAGGAATTTTAAGGCTTGTTTTCACTACAAGGTTCACTATTTAGTAAGAGTATATAGTCTTTACTCTATATTGTGTTGACCAATACACACATTATTTGATATAATTATATACCAATTATAGTAGTTTGGACAAGAAATAATCCAACCCAAGTGTGCTTCCAAAAACTTTTAGAGAGTGGATATAAAATAATCCTAAATCCTTAGACTGGTGAATTCCTAGTAAAATTGCATCTACTTTCTAGTTCCATTATCATCAAATATATAGAGACTCCAACATTTCCTGTTTCATTGCAATAGTAATAATGTCCACTAAAAAATGTGAATTCTATTGAATGTTACAATTTTTATTCATTATTCACTTCATTATTCTATTTGATTACTTTTAGAACTACAAGTAATTAACCTCTATTATTCTTCCCTTATATAGAAAGTAATGCACACAACATTATTACAAATTTTTGTTAGAAATTAGTATCATTATTTTATTATAAAGATTTTATAATTTTTCTTATCCTCTTCCTCTTATTCTTATTTATTCCATCTTATTATTTTAGTGCACTTTGAATTTGAGTACAATGTTTCCACCTCTTATTTATTTCACTTATTATTATTCTTCATTTGATACTATTTTCATAATAATACTCTAACAGGAACTTATCCCTACAAAATATAACCTTTGAAAATTCTCTATTAAAAACCATATCTTCCAATTGCTTTTTCTTTTATTCATTTGATTCATGTTTATGTATTACATAAATAATATAACTAGACATTTATTGATCCATTAAATGATTATACTTATTCTAGTTACTCCTACATAATCTGGATATTCTCTATCCAATAATTGAACCAAAATTAGAATTATAGTCAAGCATTGTGGTTGGTACCACACCATGAAACTTTTCTTCTTCAGTAATAATCAAAGATGAAAAAGATCAAGAAATAATAATAAAATAATCATTTTTTCAATAACATTTATCACTTTAATATAGATAACATTTTTATTAGAATCAAGGGTGGAGTGAAAACATAAAATTCATTGTTCCCACTAAATATTTGAATATACCACTCAAAAACATCCTCTTGCAAACCACCTTCAATCCTTTGAATAAAGTAGAGTCAATATACCATCATAAAACTTTTCCTTAAAATTCAGTGCCAAAATTCTTCTTCAAACTTCGTAATCTATTATAATGTATAAATATATGTCCTTCATGATTATTCAATTATATAACATCCATCAAATAATCTTTATAATGTATAACTGTACAAAAACCTCATAATTATTCTCAAGGCATCATGTGATATAATTCTTTACTAACATCTTTATGTATTGTCCTATATCAGATAAAAATACATAAGACCTTACTCCTTATGATGTAAACATCCTAAAATATTTTTTCTAATGGATTATTTAAGAATCCTCTAGTTGATATAGTCATGTATTTCTACTTCCCTTCAAATATTGAATGAAATCTTAGATGTTTTTCCAACCAGTTCTGTCCTATGAACTGAATAGATCAATTTTTCTAGAACACTGTGTTTCTCTTTGTCTTTGTAATTATTCAGTTTTAAAATTTTATATGATTCCTACATACAGTTTTTATTCATTTTTTGGTTCTTTGTACAAATTCAATTCATTTTATGGAATCACTTACATTGTTTTTCTATTGAGATCTACATGATTCCATTATATTGAGCTCTTTGAGTCCTCAATCTTGTGAATCAACATGAAAACCTATATCCATTGTTTTTTAAACTACTTTCTCATCCACATATTCCATATCAATTTATATTCTTGATGATCTTCACATGTATCCAATGTCTAACTAAAATTTTAAAAAACCTCCATTGATGATTAAAAAACATATATCTGATGCACGATCTAGAATACTCTATCTGATAGCTCTATCCAAAGACTATACATAAATAGTTCTACCTGATTCATTTTCATAGAAATTGTTATCTGACCCCTTTACTCAAAAACCATGATCTAATACCCTTTCTCATGAAATTATGTACAATAAATTATCTGAGCGTCTTATGTTTGCTGATTCTACACTCTCTATCCAAGAATTTAGATTATCCATATCTGATGATATTATTGACATTATACGTTTATATATCTATTAACTTCACACTATATGGTATGTTATATAGGAATCCACTATTTGGAAATCTTTTTTTCACCTAATCTCAGAATCTTCATCTTTTGAACACATCGATTTCAAATAGGGTTTTCTTATTCAATTTTTTATATTCAATCACAACCACAAGGCATTGTGATATTTAATCAATGATAAATATCTCACCAAGAATCAAATGCCATTTTTTATTCATAATAATATTTCTGATGTCCCTATAAGTTATATTAGGCAAACATTTTGTTCCACCTATTTTATGATAACTTCTATCTGTTAGACTTAGTCTAATGACTATAGTCCGTCAGATTTCCTCAGATCAACTAGATCCAATGGACTCATCATTCACCATACATAACACTCTATATAGAAACTTCATCATTATGTTATTAATAAAGGTTCTTATCAAAATATTAAAGCATATATTTGAGATATTAAGATAATCCCACCAATCATCATAAGATACTTAAAAACATCAAACAATATTTCACCTTAAATTAATTAATATATTCAAAATATCCAATATGAAAGAATGAGATTTATATTATTTTAGGATTACATGATTTGAGAATTTATTACCTTCCTAAAAAAGCATGGTCTCCTATTACTTCTCTTCCTTACTGTCATAGATTTATCATCTTCATTTAATATTCCACGCAACATCATTATTATTAACACTATTGGTTACTTCAACCAAATATACAAGAAACATATTATTTACATGTTCTTTAACTTATTGACTTAAATAAAATAACTAAAATTCATTAAAAACCATTTTAAACTAATAAAATAGACACAAAATGGGATATTCAATAACCTGTTTGTATTTTTTAAAAATACCTTCAAAATACAGTGAATATATCAATATGTGAATATTTATTTTCTTTCATTACTTTTATTTTCAAAAATTAATTTAAATTTATCTCCCCATAATTGATAATTAATACAATATAATTGGGAAAAGGGTATAAGTTATTTATTGAGAAGTGATACATCACCCATATCACACTATGTCTATGTGATCCATGCTCAATGTAGAAAACAAGTTGATTTGATTTAGAGAACAATGATGTCCTTCTCAAATTGAAATTATTACAAAGTGGTATCAGAATAGATAATCTTTTCATCAATGGGTTTCCATTTATATTTTATGGTATTGATTCCAATTTCAATGTAAAATATTTATTTAATAAACCAACATGAAACATCTACACTCACACCAAAAAGAATATAAAAACATCTAAGCATAAATAGTAGGAATAATAGCCTTGGAACTTTCATCATTTCATTTTTTCAATGGTGTTGATTAATTAATTTTTACACCCTTCAAGTTATGTTTTTTATTTTTAGTAAAAAAATGAGACAATAAGAAATATGAACTTTTCTTAATTACTATCCTTCAAGAATATATTTCTCACAAGATTTATAATAATTAGAATTATTAATAGATATGATTCTGGATCTCTATGTTGTGAATACACCTAAATTGTAATTTTATTGTGCTTGAAATATTTTCATATCATCACTATATATGATTTTATTTAGTAAATTCTTTAGAAAATGTAGTTGTAATATCAAACCAAGATGGGATATTTTTCACTTTTCAATTATGTGTTGAAAAAAAGAACTTGAAATTCATCTTGGTTGATCCTGTCATTATATTTTTTCTAGTATACTAGTTTATGAATCATTCAATGATGATAATGTTTTTAGAAAATTCTTTCCAATATTTATATCCCATTTACTCCCTAGTTTATTCCCCTAAGACAATTGTTCACCTTCTTTTACCAATATAATTAGCACAGATACACTTCATAAAGGTAATGAAAATGTGGTGTAACTTCCTTGATTTTCAAAGTGAATAGAAAGGTTGAGATGATTTTCTCAACCATGTTACTTTATATCTTCTAATATTCATGAGTATACATCAAAATTTAAATTATTATTTATTTTGAGGAAAAAAGGATCTATTTATTTCTCCAATTATATTGAGTGGAGAGCATGTCTTCTAATCAAAAATCATGTTTAGTGCATTCCTGATCTTTTCAATGTCCACATATTGTTTTAGAATAATACTTAAAAATCCTATTATTGTGTTTCCATATTTCATACATATATCAAATAAAATATATTTATCAAAAGTATTTTCTTTTTTGACAACATCTCATGAAATTTAGTTTCTTTATGTGAAATCATTTCTTTTCTTTTTTACACTGGACTTTCCGTATCTGACTTTTATTTTTCTTTCATTGTTGAAATCCTCATACTAAATTTATTAAATATCATTTGGTTCATTGGATGAAATTTTGTTTGTCCATATGGATTTTTCATAATTCCTTTCTTTAAAAAATAACTATTCGATATAGCATTCTTCCTCAACTTCATTTGCCTGGCATCGGAGACCCTTTCATTTCCATTATTTTATATCTTTTTGGGATATTTATTGTTTGAAACATTAATTTTTTTACTTACCAAGGTTACTTATTTTTTATTCACCATATTATATGGTCTTATTTTGATATGTAATTTTGATACGTGTCATGTGAGCAGGAAATAGTATTTTAACAACCATTATTTCATAAATCATATATATTTTAAAGAATTAAAAATCTATGTAGAGGATTATGATTTATATTATTCTATAGATGTTACATCATCATATTAGGATTGAACCCACTTGACATAGGCTTCCTTTGTGATCTAATATTTATTAGATAGTACTAATAACTAAATTCAAAATTCTCAAATCTATTTCAATTGAAACGTTGTTGCACAAACCTTGATCTTCTTATATATATTATATCTGTTCCATAATTTCTTCTGATGTGAGAAAGTTTTTTTTGGGATTTATTCAAAACATATTAGTATCTACATGGGTAACCATATTCCACACTTCTTCATTTATCCACTATATAAATGGAGGTAATATTCTCATCACATTTCATTATCTACATTTAAACATTTTTTGTTTCGAAATGTATATTATTCAATAAAAAATATTTGGATATTATGTCACAAAAAATATGAATGGTGACTATTTAATCATATATTCTTGATGTAGATCAATAAAAAAGTTCATGAGATTATTATAACATGTTTGAGGTATTTTAACATCATAGTCTTTATTTTTCATTTTTTTAGAAGTAAAAGCAAAATCTTTATTCAGTGAATACTCAATATGTTACTTTTCTAGATTGAATAATTTTACTTCCTACTCTAGGTACCTCATATTTATAGTTTACATTTGATCTTCAATAATACTCACCTTATCTTAAAAATCCATCTTCATTTCATTAAGTTTTTCTTCATGAATATTATCCTTTTCTCGTAACAATGATTCGATTAATATTATCTTCTTAAATTTCACATCCAATTTAAAATCCTTGACATGATTTCGTTTTTCAACTTTTTTTAGTTCATAGACCTTCTATTTAATATAATTCTTGATAAAAGCATTCTATTAAAATTCACTAAGCCATTTATTTTTAAATTTTGAGGCACTTGTTTCTAGATAAACATTTTTTTATTAAATTCTCTATCATGCTTGGTGATATTTATAAATTCTAGAAGTTTTTTCTTGGAAATAATTCTCCCTGATTTTTTATTCTTCTTCCAGATGGGAGATTTCATCTTGCATATTTTTTCGAGACTCAAAAAACTAGAGAGACTATTTCTCTTGTAATGAAACATAGAATATATTATAATATATTAACTAATATATAGAATGAACATGATCAATAATTTTGGTTGGATGATATTATTGAGGAAATTTTGATCAATAAATTTTACATACATCAAGATCACATGAATTCCTTGATTTTTGTAAGGTATTAATGTTTTTATTATCCTTTTTAGTGATATGAACCACTTTTTCATCACTTTACATGATAAATATATCTTACTTTTTTATCATTTCATAGAGAGACTAAATTATATTATTGCACTTAGTTTAATAAGGTCATAATAATTAACATTGTTTTCTCTTTCTTTCCCCTATTCATTTTTCTCATAGTAAAAATATAATTATCATATGGGAAAAATAAAACTTCAACAAAACACACTTTATTGTAAATATATTAAATAAACTCAAATAGTCAATAGATAATAACTTCAAATTAGAGAATCCACTAGAGGTGAACTTGTGCTTTAATACCAATGCTTAACACCACATAAGGACATGGTCAACAATGATCTGGTGGGGAATCAATGATGGTTAATTTTTAAACAAATTAATAATTCATGTCCCTTTACCACTTAGACAAGTGAGGATTTTGGTTCTATTAGTGTCTCATAATTTTCTTGTGATTGTACATGAAAATAGAATAATAATAATATATAATGTTTTTATAATTTTTAATACTAATTAATAGTATCTATTATTTATTGTGTACCATAGAGATGATTAGACTGATTCTCCACTACAACGAGATACCAAATTTTATGGTTTTTACAAAACATAATTCGACATGCATGTGTGGTTATCTACACTTTAGGATGGGGGTGGGATAGAAAACAATCCAAAATCCATGAAATGTTGAATGACTAGTATAATTTTATCTCATTGTTGGTTCTATATAATATCTATATAGACTATTTACAAATTCATTAGTTACTTCGCAACACGAAAAAATTACTCCACTGGATGTGACTTTGATTGAATATCACGATACTAATTTATTCTCCACTTCCCCCTTCTTCTATAGTTAATTTCATTACAGCATGAAAAGAACCCATATTCTTATTTCATTATATAAAAATTAATTCCGAACAATTTTTTCCTCCCCAAAATAATAAATAATATGATACCTTTATTACACCTATACATGACTTTTTCTTTTCTTCCTCCTATTATTCTTCTTTATTATCTCTTCTTACTTCAGATCACTTTGAATTTTAGTATAAACATTTCCCATATTCATTATTTATAATTTATTCTTTTTATCAAATACTATTCATATTGTAATAATATATCATTACATTTCCATCTATAATGTCCCTTTTGACACATATTCATCTGATACTGATTTTACAATACCTTTTCTCTTATTCTTATAAAACCTATTCAACTAGTAACTCACAAATTCATAGGGTTCTTTATTTCTCCATTTGATACTTCTTTAATGCTCAATACCTATTTCTTTATCAGGAACCTATCTATCCAATAATTTGTCCTAATTGAGAATTAAAATCAATAATTATGGATAGAACCTCCCTAAAAAATTTATATCTTCAATAATAATCATAATCACAACACCTAAAGAAGCAAAAACTCAATCACCTTTTGTCAGTGTATCTTATACACTTTATATATGCACCTTTTTTCTAAAAATTAAGGGAGGTGAACAAACATAAAATTCAATGTTCTTGATAAAAATTTGAATATCATACTCAGAAAATCATATATTTAACCTCCTATAATCATCATAATATAATATATTCAATTAATCATCCTAAAAAAGTTCCTTAAAACTCAATGTAATAATTATTCTTCCAACATACCATTATCTCAACTGGAATCATGATCCTTTCATCATTATTATTGATGCATTGAACATCATTCTAAACATAATCAAAATGTATGACTTTATAAAGTGTTTTTAAATATTCTCAACCGTTTTTTATACAAATTATTAAGAACTTATTCATCATATGGGATCTATAAGATAAAAATTTGTAGGAGATGTCTCTTTCTGATGGACTCATCCAAAAATGTATTATATTATGGAATGTTTAAGAACCATTTGTATAATAAATTCCCAAATTTAGGTTATTATTCGTCTACTATGTGAAATTTATAAAGTCTATCTTTCTAGTTCTTTCAAATGAACCCCTCGATTCTCTTTTCCTAGAACTTTGAGTTCCCCTTAATTCATAACCATTCTAATTTTTTAGCCATTAATATGATTATCCTATATATTTCTTTTTAATAGGGTGTTTCTTTGTATGTATTGACATTATATAATGGACTCACAAACATTCCTCATCTAGTTGTCCCTACATGTTTTTTTTGATCTCTTAGAGAACCTCAAAATATTGTATATAGTTGGAATCGTCTATCTAATTCTTCTTAAAACTTCATTTACATCCATCTATATTAAAAACGTATTTGAATGATAATATTCCCATGTATCCAATAATTTATGAATTTATTAGGAAAGTTATGTCGATAATTCAAAAACCCTTATTTGATACTCTATTTGAAATTCTTTTTCTAAAGACTCAACTTAGAAAGTTCTATCCAATTCATTTTATTGAAATATTATATTTAATTCATTTTCATGGGAAAATCAATTATATGTTGATTTTATCAAAAACATTGCTTTGATGATTTGGAAAACTCAATCTATTCGTTAAATTTTTTTGACTGATGGTCTTACAAAAATTATATTTCTGGTTGAATGATTTACATTTTAATTTTCTATATATTTAGTTAGGAAAAATATACCTTGAAAACATAGGTACACCCTGACTCAAAAAACTCTTTATTTGAATGCCTAAATTTTAGAGAGGATTTTATTCTTTTAAAATTAATCTTTAATCATAGCCACAAGACATTTTTTATTTTAATTATAGTGAAATAAATCACAAGTCATTGACTGATATTGTTTTATTAGAACACTTAGTATGATGGCCTGGTAAATACTATCAGACAAGCATTTTTCTCCACCTTCCCATTATCGGTGTTATCCTCTAAACATAGCCTGATGAATTTAGTTCATTATACTTTATCTAATCTCCTTGTTCCACTAGACTCTCTGTTCATTTTCTAGAACACTCAATCAAAAAAAATTCTTTTTAGTGGTGTTAAAGATTGTACTTCTACAAACAGAAAATTAAATTTTCGTGACATTAATATCATCTTATCAATACTCTTAACTTATAAAAGAATTCAAAAAATATTTCACCTTCATGAAATGAATATATTCTAAGAATTCCAAATGAAATAACACTGTATAACTTAATCCAAGAAAACAAGACTTCAGAACTTCTTCTCTTAATCAATAAGCATGGATTCCAAATTATCCTTTTCTTCTTAGCTATAAAAACATCAACTTCATTCAATCATCCATGATACATATTCTTAATTATTAGGCATGTATACTTTAACCAAAAATCCAAGAAACTTATTCTTTAAAAATTTATTAATATATCAATATCAATAAAATCCTTCAAATTCATTGAAAACCATTGTCAACATAGACAATGCACATAAAATTGGATCTTTACGGAACTTAGATGGAATCCCTTCGACACTAAATTTTGGAAATAAATTATAGAAATTAACTAAATTATACACGATTATTTTATTTTACGTAAACTAAATAAGATAGAAAATAAAAAAGAGACACAATATGATACACGATAAAAATCTAGTGCAACCTCCAATAATATAACAAGATGATAATCATAGTAGTAGTAAAATAAAATAGGTAATAGAAATCTGTAATAACAATAGGCCCAAATCACAACTAGAAATTATGGAATTTGAATGGGTCATTTGTGATGGGAAATTGACCAGTAAAAAATAGTATCTGGACAAGAACAATTTAAGATGGATCAATTATTCTATCAAAAGTAGTTTTGGTTGGAATTACGACCACCCAGTGCCAATAATTGTAGCGATTGGAATTTGGGATGGGCTACTACTTCAATAGAAAAATGATCGTTGACTTAGAAGTATTTGCAATGATAAATAATTCCCATTGCAAATAAATTGGACTAAATAAATATTTGAAATAGAATTAATTTCATCACAAATAATTGGTTTCCATAAATATTTTTCATTTAACCTACATGAACCTTTATTCTTCCTCCTCCCTTATTTCTCCCTCTCATGCACAACTGTGACGTAGTGCCGGCCTGAGTTTACCTTCTCCATTGGACTCTATTGCACTCTGTTTCCACTGACTATTAACATATTCAGGTTCAAATATCTTGGGTAAAAATTCCTATTGTGTTTTTTTATTATTTTTGTGTTTTTTATACTTTATTACGAGATTTAATTATAGAAAACCATTGGTTATCGTATTTATCCTTTAATAATTCATGATCTAGTATTTATGATAATTTAAAATATATTATTCATTATTTTTATGTTATTCGGTTTTGAATAACTTATTGAAATTGATTTATTGTATGTTTTCTTTATTTTTTTTGTTTTATTCATTTTATTATATGATTCGTTTTTTGAGTCTGTTACACTCCAATGAACTTTTTTGTAAGGGATTTTTTATTGAGCTGACATTGATTTGTTTGGTCTAAATTCATTTTTTTTAGTTTTTTATTATATTTTGGTTTTTTTAATTTTATTACATGATTTGTTTTTGGAAAACTATAGGTTGATAATTTTATCTGATTTTAATCCATTACATTGTATTCATGATTGATCCAAATTTTTTATTTCCAATTTTATATTTGTATTTGTGTGTATACATATTAATATATTATCAATTGTATATATTAATGTGTGTACAAACCCTAGGTTTACCAATTTATCAGATTGTAGATTTGAATCATCTTGTTTATTATTCCAAATTTAATTTTTATATTTTTATGTGTGTGTATAAATATAAATTATTATAAAGTAGTTGAAAAGTAAAAATGGAATAGGTTTTCAACTGTTAGGTCATGGAAAATAAAAAATTTGATTATTATTTGGGTTTTATTGATACAAATTCATTATTAGTATAACAAGAAAATTGGAAATTCTATGATTTACACTATTTTAGTAATTTATAAATTTCTTTAATTTATGTTAAATTTTATTAACTTTTTTATTAATTTTTAATTTTTTAAATTATTTGTAAAGTTTTATATATTAGTAATTATTTGCAATTTATTTTGATTATAGGTAATTGTTTTATTATTTTTATTCATTTGTAATTTTTTGTAATTTTCCCACTATTTTTAACTATTGTAATTATTTTTAATTTCATTAATGTTTTTTTATTTTCTATTACTTTAAAATATGTATAAATATTTTAAATTATATGATTTTTTCAATTTTTTTAGTAATTTTAAATTTAACGCCCCGACCCCAGTTACCTAGAGTTAGTGCATTATTATATAACATTGGCATGATACATTGAATCATGTATCGAAAGACCGATCATTTTAGTAGCCTTGGAAGTACTAGATACATTCATAAGTTTTACATTACATCAGGAAATAAAAACATCAACAACATTTTGTTCCCTTTTTAAACACTCATATATAATTAGCCTATCCTTGCAGGTCAACCATAAAATAATTCTTCACATCCTGGGAAAAATAAATCATGGAAAGCGGTGAGCTCAGATGCTCAGTTAGGATAACAATATAGCAGAAACTTTAAAAAATAAGAATAAAAATTTAAGGAAATTTATAAGACTAAAACAAATTCCTTTTAAACTTAAACTTCAGTATAATATGGGAAAGATAAAATCAAAAATTTCCATTTACTTAATCGCATGGATATTCTACTTGTTGAATAATCACATGCAATATCAATATCCACTTTGATAATGATGGAATGCATAATTCCAGACTTCATAACCACATAGTCAAGCCTTGTGCAAAGACTAAAAATAAGATTTTGTGAAGGCATTGTTCCAAGACACTAGTTTGTATCATGATACCTACCAATGCATTGAGGAGTTATAGAGGGCTCTACCCATCACTTACTATGTCCAATTCATTCCTCATATGCAAAGGTTTAAACATAACATAAACATTCAAATTAAAACTAGCATATGTAATGTCAATACTTTAACCATAAACCATTAATGGTATAAATATAACACGTCCATATTCAATCATATCAAAAAACCTTGAATACAATTTGGATGATTTGTATCATAATGAATCAATTTCAAACAAGTGTAAAATTTGTCAAAGGATGTTGACACAGATGAAATCAAAACTACTTGAGAGAAAGATCTCTTTTTTTTTTAAATCATTTAAAAGTCACATAGTTATAAAAGAAAACATTTATTTTTGAAAATATTTTTATAAGCTTGTAAGGGATGCTTTGACGATGTTATAATGGTGGAAAATAGTCGCACCCATTGTATAAGTTAAAAAAACATTCTTACCATAATTTTGTCGAAAAGGTCATGTAGTACCTTGTTTGGAAAATGATGGAAAGATTACTTTCAAAACATATATGGTAAAATAAGGGTATAAATTACTTTAATCCATTTTCTAGTAAATATTAGAATTTTTTTGAAATACCTTTTTAAGAAAACACATATGTGGATTATAAAGAGGTCCGAGTAGATACTTACTTAAAAACAACCACGGATAATAAAGAGATTGTGAAATTAACCCTCACCATGTACATTTCCTTAGTAAATGGTATGTTATCCTTTTTTATAATAGTTAAAACATAGTCATTAAATTATACATGAACTATATACATCAATATGATATCATATATGATCATCAAATATTGCTTTGTTAATAATAATTAAGCAGTATCATCATTTTGGGTGTTAATTGATTCGTTTTCCATTATATGGTGGGTTAAGTAAGCCACGTTTTTATGGATAGGATGTATTTGATTCATATACAGAATTATATTATTTTCATAAACATTATAATTTTTCATAAAATGAAAATTATCCTTGAATGATTGCGATGGGGAATGAATCTCATTGCGTTCATGGAGACTATAATCTATACATACGCATGAGCGACAATATCATTATATTGATGTGGAAATAATATGTAATTGGATGTTATGTCATATATACAGAATAATTAACATGTAATATTTATTATTTACATCTTTTATAGTCACTATTATACCCATCCAAATAATGAAGTGTTTGAATAAGAAACAACACCACGACCTGGAGACGGTTAGTCGTTCATATGCACATATGGTGACTTTATCATTCATATGATTTATAGAATAATGAATATGGTTGTAACATTTTTATAATAACATCACAATATATAGAAGATACTAGAGTTATTATTTTAGAATGGAAACAATAAAGAAATAGGAAGTGGAAGAAGAAAAGAACTTGGAAGAGGTGATGAAATATTTACCTCCTTTTCGAGTTCTTCCTTTTGATTTGATCAAAATGGATCCATAAGTTGTCATTATGACAAACGGAAGGCCTCTAAGATGAAGGGAGGAAATGTTTGAGGATATTTGGGCTGGGGTTGTCTGAGCCAAATGGCTTTGGAGGTGTGAAATTAAGAGAAGGGTAAGTTCTCTCTTATAAGAGTGGTGGGGGCACTTTAGGAAAATATTGAAATATTATTTTATAATAAAAACATTTTTGGTTTATAATGGATCCTATTGGTCAGAGTGGATACTCAAGAGGGGGTGAATTGAGTTCCAATTAAAATTAATGTTAAAAATAATTCTCTTAAATTCCCCCTATTTAAAAACAAAGTTAAACTGTAGTGTATTAAATACAGAGTGAAAATGTTCAATTAGTTTCTCAAAGATTGATTAGGTCTCAGTTAATTTAATCTGAAGAATAAATTGACTTTTGAAACTAACTTACTGGTTTACAATAAGTATAAACACTTTCTAATTTAACTATCAAAGTATCTTTAAAAATAGTTTTGTTTTTCAAAGCAATAGCAGCAGAATATGAAATATATATAGTATACTTATGACATAAACTAAAATGCACAATAGATGTAACCAAGAGGTTCAGTCTCAAGCCGAGAGTTAGTCCTCTCGAACAATTTTTATGAATTGATACACACCCTGGATCGGGGTAAACGACAGTGAACACACAATCCAGGTACAAAGACCTCTACCACAGTTCTACGTGGGAAAACAAAAAACAACTCAAAGTTGTCTAGGTCTTACTCAACCTCTACCACTATCCACAGTGAGATACAAGAGGGTTATAGAGTTTGAATGAGGATTTAAGAATCCTACAGCTTAGCTTAGGAGACAGTGTGTGTAAAATAAACAAGATACACACACTGCTCAAAATCTAAATGAAAGAATCACTAAAGTAAGTGAGATTGAATTTAGAAGACCTTTAGTGATTAGAAATGTAGCTCTGGACTCATCTGGTTGGTCAGAAAAGCTTCTGTGTCCTTCTCTGGTTTTTGTTCTGAAAAACAGAGTATCAATTTCTTCCTTGGTTCCAGGTTCAACTTATCAACCTGAGTGCATGGAGTGTTTGTTGTAGTTATTCACTCAAGATGCAGCTTGTGTTCTCTTCTAGAAAAGAATTTATTCATGTATGTTTAATGTTCTTAGAGTATGGATGTAGCCTTGCACAAATGCACCACGTTTGAATAGTGTTGAGACTTTTTTCTCTTTCACCCTTCGTGTGCCTTCGTAGTTCATTGATTCTTACTGTATGCACTCCCCATGTTCTATTCTTCTATGTTAACTTCCTATTCTTCTTTTTCTCATTATCACCTTTTTATCTCATCCTGTTCATCTAGATCTTTAGCTACCCTTTTATAGCTTTCAGCTCCGGAAAATGGGAATGATTACCTTTTGCATGGGTACTAGGTATGGTTCCCTAACATGGAAACAGAGATAATTAAATTACATTAATTGCATTAAAAACATCAAATGTAACCATTATCTTAATAAATAAATAGTATTGGGAGTATAGAGTTTGACTGGTTGGTCAATCATTAGTAGCCTCCTGTTGTAGATGTGTTCGGTGAATTTTTTATTGCAGTGACCTTCCATCGGTAGCTCTTTGAACTTGCATCGGTAGCTCTTTGAACTTGCATCGGTAGCTCTTTGAACTTGCATCGGTAGCTCTTTGAGTCTGTAGCTCTAGGTATTAGTAACTCCTATAGGTAGAATTACTCTATCGGTAGCTCGGTAGACTTGTTCTATCAGTAGCTCAGGTCTGTCGGTAACTGGCTGTATCAGTTTCTATTGGTCTATCAGTAGCTCTAAGTATTGGTGAGTCTGTATCAGTAGCATTCTTAGTTACAGTGATTATTTGTATCAGTATATTTATGCACATCAGTAGCTTCATTCTGTACTATAGGAAAACTTGAAAACTCTTGTATCGGTAGTTTTTTCTATGCTTACCGCTGGACTTGTACATATCAGTAGCTCTACATATCGGTGACCTTATCTTATCGGTGACTCTGTCTATCGGTAGACTAAGTACCGGTAGCTCTATACCAGTAGCTATAAGTAGATCAGTGACTAACACTTATCTGTTTTATGCAAAATATATCCGATTTGGTTAGAATTCCTTCAGAACTTATACAAACATGAATAAACATTGATTAACATATCTCAAGGATTATTTTAATATTATTATCATCTTGATAATATAATATCATAGATTGAGTGAATTTAAATATATATAAACATTAATTGGGATTATCAAAGGTATGTAAAATCATAATTGGGATTATCAAAACAGGTGAGGTCAACAATATCCCCCTTTTTGATAATCACAACTTATGATATTATAGTTTTAAAACAATGAGTAGTTGTATCAGAAGAAATATCATTAAATTAAAGTATCTCAGAGAAACAATATGTTATAGAACATAATATATCAAAGGTGGAATTAAATATAATGATATTAGAAGGTCAAAGCATGGTACCTATTCCTTAGATAATATTGCTCCCCCTTTGATAATATTTCTCCCTCCTGGATATGTTGATAATATTTCTACCCCTTTGTGGTAATAAAATAGTGGGAAACAAGAAATAGAAAAAATATCACAATGATAAATAATGGAAATCCAATTGTATTAGATGTTTTAAAAAAGTTATATAGACAGAAAAAAATACAATGTATTCCTATAAAACATCCTAGCCATTTGTTCAATCCAAATCTACAATGTGAGATTTTCCTTTTGGTTTAGAAGAGGATTCAGACTGTGTGGATGCTGGTGAAGGCTTAGGAATTCCGGAAATGATCATTGGAGGCTGAGCCACAGAAACTGTGTCTGGCCTGTGCTGAGGAGTTCTTTGAGTGATCATAGGTGTGAGGCTTCGAATGGATTGGGCTGGAGTCATTTGTACTGGAGAACCAGTAGAGGCAGAGGCTCGTAAGGCTGGAGGTACAATCGCTGGCCTGGCATCAACATGCAGGAATGGCAGCAAATGATTTCGGAAATCCATAATTATTCCTCATCCTCTCTCCATAGCAGATATGAATTCATCCTTGTTCTCCATAAATTTGTCCAAGGCTGGATTCAATTCCCTTAGTTTTATGAATTTCTCTCTGAAGGCTTGATTGACAGGAGGTATATTCAGGTTTTCCAAAAGAAGTTTGAAATGATGGTTTAGTTGATGCTTGGTGAAAATCTTAGAGAAATAAGAGTCCACCTTATCTTTCACTTCGTTCTGAGAGGTAGATGCTTCTCTTATATAGTCTTGGACTATCTTAATTATTTCTCTAGCTGAATATATAGTAGAAAGTACAACTTTTCTCAGGTCGGATGAGTCCACAGATCCACTGGTTAAAGCTGAACCATGCTCCTCCTTCATCACAGCTCGAATCTGATTCAAATCCACATAGGGTTGAGATGCAATAGAACCAATGGAGAAGGTTACTATTTCTTTGAAGTTTTTGGTCAACCCACTAATAAGATTTTGAACTTGGGAATCCTAGGTTTTAACATGATCTTTCATGGAAGTTTTAAAACCTTCAAACACTGAAACCATCTGGCTCACAAAACTTTTGACATAGTCTAAGTCCTTGTATGCTTGGGATTTTGAGCTCATGTAAGATTCCAAAGAGATAACCGATTTCTTTAGAGCTTCAACATCTTCTTCCAGTCTAGAAACTTGAGTCTGGCAATCTTTAACTTCTTCCACAATTTCTTCCATAAAGGTTGAAAAATTACAACCGAGAGAGAGTTCAAAAGATCTTTCCAACATACTCATCTCTTCAACAAAACAGTGCTTCAACTCAGCAATAGAAGCACTAAAGGATTCTTTCAGCTCATCTTTTAAGGATTCAAGATCAGCCTTGGTGATCAAATCAGAAGGTGAAACTTCAACAGATACTCTTTCAAAGGCTATAATGTCTACTGAGTCAGTCATAATCGATTGGATTGATGACACCATTGAATCTTCCATCTTTCTTGTCTCTTCCACAAAAATTTCCTTAAGATTTTGCTTCAAAATATACAGGTCATGCATTTTGACCACATCTTCAGGTAGAAACTCAGTTTCAACATCATAAATGATTTTTGGTCTATTGAGGGATGCCTCATTATCGGAATCAGGACAGTCTAATCCACAGACCACAAAACCTGGGTCTGCTACCCAGTCCTCAATATCAATAGCCACTAACACACTTCTAAACATGGTTTTATGATCCCCCTCAATGGGTGAATTCTCTTGTACAACAAGTGAATTCTCAGCAGGTCTTTCCTTCACAGAAGAATCCTCAATTATCAAGTCCATCTCTGCAACAGTAGGCGGGTCCTCTGGATTAGGTGCAGGTTCTTCCCTTTCTACTACTACATCCTCAGAAGGCATAACTAAGCTTCCAATTAATGGACTCAGACTTAAACCGACAGAATCAGAGGCTTCAGATTCATTTTCCTTTTCTCCTTTATGCTCAGGGGTTGGCTGGTCTTCCTCATCCACATGTGTCTCTTCTTCTACTAAGGCTTCCTTTCTAGAAACTATTTCAGCAGTAGGACTTGGAGGTAAGTCCGGATCTCTTCCATCATCCATAGAAGTTTCTTCTTTAGTCTCATCACTGTATTCGGGTTCTTCTTCATCAGGTCCTAAACATGGATCCCTCACATCCTTAGGTCTTGAAGGATGATCCACATGATTAAATTTATCATATACCTTTTGGTCATCATTAACCCACTCTCCTCTCCATGGGTTCCAATTTATCTTCATGTATTTTCACACTGTGCTTGTGATACAAAAGTTGTTCCTTACTACCACTGTCTCATCTTGAGACTCAACTACCCCTTTCACTTTGATCACCACAGAGATCAACATGGAAAAGAAAAGGGAATTAGTCTTAGATTTTGTCCTTGTCATGTCTTACAATTGGATCATCAGAAATATGCACAAGATTCACTTTTACACAATGTCTCAAGATATGCAGGAGATAGATGTTGTGATATCTTATATTCGAAAAGTCTCCTCTTCTTGGTATTAAGACATGCTGAACAAATTTGAACAGCAATCTGTTCTCTCCATCCATTTCAGCAGCCACTACTTTTCTTTGATTTCCATCACCGGTGAGCTCCTCCAGGGAAGTTTCATAATCGAATATATCACTTGTAGGTGGCATAGATTTCGAGACATATGTAGATACACCTTCATGCATAACTTTCAAGCATTCAGTCCAATCAATGGATGGGAAAGATATCTCCTTCCAATTCACATATGAAGACACTCGGTTCTTAGTTTCAGATTTATCAAAGCTTACGAACTCATAAAATTGATTTATTAGCTTTAGATAGTAGGGGCCATTGTTGTTTGAAAAGCAATCTACCCACTTTTGATCTTCCAGTACTTTGAGCACTAATAACTTTCTAGGAAGAAACCATTCTACAGACATCTCATTTTCAATCACAATTACTCTATTTTGCAAATGAGGATTCACTGGTCGCCTACCCGACCTAGTTCTGCCAAAACTACCACTTTCTTCTGGCTCAGACTTTTTCTTCTTTTCTTTCGGCTCATCAGTGTCATCTCTGATGGTAGGAAGTTTGGTTTTTTCCATCACTGGTTCGAGGGATTTAGGGTTCTTGAGATATTTGGGAGCTAATGTTTGAGGGTAAGGGTTTGAGGCTCAGTGGATTGAGAAATAACTAGGACATAGTTTTTATCATTTAGGAATCATAAAATAAATAAATAAAAAGAAATAAAGTAAAAACGATTCAGATTCTGGCAGCAGACAGAAGTTTAAAACTTCGCTCCAATCGATAGAGTTTATTAGTGAGAATTCCTATCAGTGAGGTTACATCGGTGAGGTATCATCAGTGAGGTATCGCATCAGTGAGGTATCACATCGGTGAGGTATCATCGGTGAGGTATCACATCGGCGAGGTATCACATCGGTGAGGCACCTAACAATCATGGTTAATCATTCCTAACTCGTGTCTAATGTAACTTTACCTATCCGAACTTAAAGGTTTGGTGAAAATTTCAAATAATTGATGTTTATTACCAATAAATTCAAGAGTAATATCACCCTTTTGGTAATGATCTTTCAAGAAATGGTGCCTTACATCAATGTGTTTGGTTCTAGAGTGAGACACAGGGTTCTTCGAAATTTTTATTGCACTAGTGTTGTCACAATTGAAAAAAACATGCTTAAAGTCATATCCATAGTCCAAAAGAGTGTGTTTCATCCACAGAATTTGTGCACAACAAATACCAGCAGCTATATACTCTACTTCAACAGTGAACAAAGCTACAAAATTCTGCTTCTTACTACACCAAGATACTTTGGATTTTCCCAATAAATGACATGTTCTTGATGTGCTTTTTCTACCTAACTTGTAACCAGAAAAGTCAGTATCAGAATAACTCATTAACTCAATGGATTGTCCTTTTGGGAAAAACAAACCAAATTTTACAGTGTGTTTAAGATACTTAAAAATTCGTTTAACAAAAAGTAAATGAGATTCTTTTGGGTTAACTTGAAATATTACACACATACATACACTAAACATAATATATGGTTGACTAGAAGTAATGTAAAGTAAGCTTCCAATCATACCTCTGTATTTTGTTTGATCAACTAGTTTCCCAGTCTCATCTGCATCCAATTTACAGACTGTACTCATAGGAGTATCACTTTCCTTAATACTATCAAAACCAAAATGTTTTAAAATATCCTTTGTATATTTACTTTGATTCAAAATAATACCATTTTCATTTTGGAAAAATTGAAATCCAAGAAAATATTTGCGTTCTCCCATTAAACTCATTTCAAATTCATTTTGAATACTTTTTAAAACATCAGTACATAAAGAGTGCTTATAAGATCCAAAAATAATATCATCAACATAGATTTGAACTACTAAAACATTTTTCAAAATTCATTTAACAAAAAGATTTGGATCAACAATCCCTTTAGTAAAACTTTTTGGAATAAAAAAATTTCTAAGTCTATCATACCAAGATCTTGGAGCTTGTTTTAAACCATATAAAGCTTTAGAATGTTTAAAAACTCGATTTGGAAAATGGGGATTAGTAAATCTAGGTGTTTCTTCAACAAAAACATCTTCAATTATAAAACCATGTAGAAAAGCACTTTTAACATCCTTTTGATATAACAGGAAATTCAGATGAGTAGCATAGGCAAGTAAGATCCAAATGGATTCTAGTCTAGCTATAGGTGAAAAGGTTTCCTCATAGTATATACCTTCCTCTTAACTATATCCTTATGCAAATATCCTAGATTTTTTTCTACCTAAATTTTCTGATTCATCAACTTTGTTTCTAAAAACCCATTTAGTGCCTATTTTTAAAGTGTCCTAGGTCTGTCAACTAATTACCAGACTTTGTTTCTTTCAAATTGATTTAACTCTTCTTGCATATACATTACCCAAAATTCATCATTGATATCATCATTGACAATTTTAGGGTCTAGCTATGAATGAAAAGCTTGATGTTCAACCTGGTTTCTTAGAGAAGCTCTAGTCTGTGTCCCTCTATCAAGATTACCAACAATAGAATCTAAATGATGATTCTTTAGAATCCTAGTTGATTTAGTAAAGGTAGGACTAGAAATATCAGGTTCATCTCTAAGCTCGGGTTCAACAGAAGCAGATTCTATAATATGTCCAGAACTGGATGTTTTTACAGCAGGTTATTTATATTTATCATTAAGGTGTAGAACAGTTAAATCTTCTTCAAGATTTTCAAGAGAGGTTTTAGTCTCATGTGGATCAGTTTCATCAAACTTGATGTGAAAAGACTCTTCCACACATTTGGTTCTTTTGTTAAAGACCATATAGGCTTTTCTAGTTAAATAATAACTAAGAAAAATTCCTTCATCACTTTTAAAAGATAACTTGTCAAGATTATCTTTTGTATTAAGAATAAAAACATTGCAGCCAAAGACTCTGAAGTAAATAACTTTAGGTTTTCTATTATTCTATAATTCATAAAGGGTATTCTTGAGAACAGATCAAATTAAGACTCTATTAATAATATAACATGCTGTATTCACAGCTTCAGCCCAAAAATAAACAGGGAGGTCATACTCATTAAGCATGATTCTTGCAATTTCTTGAAGGGTTCTATTCCTTCTTTCTACAACACCATTCCGCTGAGGTGTACTAGGAGAAAAACAATTGTGACTATAGCCATTGTGTGAGAAATAAGATTCAAACTCTTTATTTTCAAACTCACGGCCATGATCACTTCTTAGAGTTTTAATCTTAAGTCCACTATGGTTTTCCACACACTTATAGTATTTAACAAAGTAAGAAAAAGCTTCACTTTTGTGAGCTAAGATGTATACCCAAGTATATCTAGAAAATTCAACTACTAAGACATAGACATAGTGCTTCCCATTTAAACTATAAACACTAGAAGGTCCAAACAAGTCCATGTGAACCAACTTGAGAGGTTGAGAAGTTGAGACTTCTATCTTTTATTTAAAAGAAACTTTATGTTTCTTTCCCTTTTGACAAGGATTACAAACTTTGTAATTTGGGAATTCAAGTTTGGGTAGGTCTCTAACCAAGTTATTCCTAGTCAGCTTTCTAATTTAAATGATGTTGCAGTGTCCTAATCTTCTGTGCCAAAGCCAAGACTCTTTATGAAAATCATTTAGAAAAGTAACATTTTTCCTAGCTAATGAATTTAAATCAACAACATAAACATTTTCATTTCTTAAGGTAGAGAACACTAAAACATTTTTAGAGTTAAAAACATCAAAGGAATCATTTTCAAACTTAACATTAAATACATCACCACATTATTGAGAAATACTTAATAGGTTTTAATTAAGTCCATCAATAAATAAAACTTCAGTAATTAAAACTGAATCAGTGTTTCCAATCTGGCCTAGGCTGATGATTTTACCTTTAGAATTATCAAAAAAGGTGACATGGCCTCCATAAACCTTTATTAAGATTTTAAATCATGAATAATCTCCAGACATGTGCCTTGAACATCCACTGTCCAAGTACCATACCTTCTTGTGATAACTCTTCAAACATGTTTCCTACAAAACTAATTTAGATGGAAAATGACTTTGGTACCCAGATCTTCTTGGGTCAAGATAGGTTAGAAATAAAATATTTAGGTACCCAAATTTGTCTAATGGGTCTCATATAATTTACAGAATCAATATATTTTGAAAGATAATCTTTATCTGATCTATAACCATATGAATAAATAGTTGAAGCATACGAATTTCTAGAACTGGAATAAGCAGAATTTTGTCCAGACATAGGAATAAATTTAGTTTTAGTAAAAAATCATTTTCCAGGTTGATAACCTATTCCAGTAGCATACTTTGGTGCAACATGCTTTCCTAGAATTTGAGTTAGAGTGTCCTTTCCCTTTGTGAATTTTTCCATGTCCTTTCTAATTTGCTCATTATACATTTTCAGTTCAGTATTTTCCATTACAAATTGAGAATTCTTTTCCTTTTCTTCATCAAATCTAGATTTAACATTGGTAGTGAAAGCTTGATATTTCATTAGTGACTTATATTTTTCTTTAAGTTCATTAAAATTTTCTTCTAGCTTGTTACAATATTCAAACAATTCAGCCTTAGACATATCTTTAGAATCAGAATCAGATTCTGCATCATCTCAAGAATAATAGGAATTTAAAACAGTAGTATCTAAGGTTACCTCATATGTGTTGGTCATGAAACACATGTTGGCACAATTCTTTTCAGAATCAGAAATTTCAGATTCACTAGTGCTGTCTTCTGAAGCACTCCAAGTAGCTTTCATAACTTTCTTGTACTTCATTTCCTTATAATCATGTTTCTTTTTGGGTTTTAATTTTGGATAGTTATCCTTAATGTGCCCTTTCCTCTTGCATTCATTGCAGACTACATCATCCTCCTTATCAGATTTCTTCCAATCCTTTTTCCAGTGACCCTTGTTATCATACTTTCCTTTGTAATTTGTTTTTATAAAGAATTTTTTTTTTCTATAAAACATCATGAATCTCCTGGCTATTTGAGCCATCTTAGAATCACTGTCATAGTCTGAATCTTCACTTGTTGAACATTCAGTAGGTAAATGTATTTTATCCTTATCTTTGCACTTAGAAGTGGTAGAATTGAATGCCACATATTTTCTCTTGGGTTTATCATCTTCTTCCTTATTTACTTTAAGTTACTCCTCATACATAATAAGCTTACCTATTAATTCCTTAATAGGGAGTGTGCTAATGTCGCATGATTCTATAATGGAAACAGTAGAACCCCTCTAACTTTCCGGTAGACATCTCAAGATTCTCATGATTTGTTCTTTTGCTGGAACAACCTTTCCAAGTGAGCTCATAGTATTGACAATCCCATTGAACCTGATATACATGTCAGAAATAGGTTTATAAGTATTAATTTTGAAATTATCATATTTAATGGTATAAGTATTCAATATCATTTCTTTAACATTGGTTGTTCCTTCATGAGAAACAACCAAAGTATCCCATATTTCATATCCAGTTTTACAGGCAGATATTCTATTGAACTCCTCATCTCCTAAATCACAATATAAGGCATTCATAGATTTACAATTATTATTGTAAGTAGTCTTTGTAGGTTCATCCCAAGTTGTTCTATCAGTTTCTAGAATTTTATATTGTGACTCTATAGCACTCCAGATATCAAAACCCATACTTTCCAAATGAATTTTCATCTTAAGTTTCCACTGGGCATAGTTTGTACCATTAAAGAAAGGTGGTCGGTTAGTAGCAGCACCTTATAGTATATTGTCCATAACTAGATTTTAGAAAGTAAATTTAAAGAGATAAAATTTAGAAATAACAAAAATTTAAGATCTTTAAAGATGAATCTAAAATCCCAGTTGAAAAAACAGAATGTTTTGAAAACTTTTATTAATAAAAATCTCCTCTGATACCAAATTTTGGATGGAGTGGATACCCAAGAGGGTGGTGAATTGAGTTCCAATTAAAATTTATGTTAAAAATATTTCTCTTAAAATCCCCCTATTTAAAAAAAAGTTAAACTATAGTGAATTTATACAGAGTGTAAATGTTTAATTAGTTTCTCAAAGATTGATTAGGTCTCAGTTAATTTAATCTGAAGATTAAATTGACTTTTGAAACTAACTTACTGGTTTACAATAAGTATAAACACTTTCTAATTTAACAATGAAAGTATCTTTAAAAATAGTTTTGTATTTCAAAGTAATATCAGCGGAATATGAAATATATATAGTATACTTATGACTTAAACTAAAAAGAACAACAGATGTAACCAAGAGGTACAGTCTCAAGCCGAGACTTAGTCCTATCAAAAAATTTATATGAATTGATCCACACCTTGGATCGGGGTAAACAACAGTGAACACACTATCCAGATACAAATACCTCTACCGCAGTTCTACGTGGTAAAACAAACAACAACTCATAGTTTTCCAGGTCTTACTCAACCTCTACCACTATCCATAGTGGGATAAAGAGAGTTATAGAGTTTAAATGAGGATTTAATAATCCTCTAGCTTAGCTCAGGAGACAATGTTTTAGTAAAATAAACAGGATGCACACACTGCTCAAAATGTAAATGAAAGAATCACTAAAGTAAGTGAGAATGAGTTTATAAGTTCTTTAGTGATTGGAAATGTAGCTATGAACTCATTTGGTTGGTCAGAAAAGCTTCTGAGTCCTTCTCTAGTTATTGTTTTGAAAAATAGACTATCGTTTTCTTCCTTGGTTCCAGGTTTAGCTTATCAGCATGAGTGCATGGAGTGTTTGTTGTAGTTATTCACTCAAGATGCAGCTTGTGTTCTCCTCTAGAAAAGAATTTCTTCATGAATGTCCAATGTTCTTAGAGTATGGATATATCCTTTCACAAATGCACCACGTTTGAATGATGTAGATCCTTCTTTCTCTTTCACCCTTCGTGTGCCTTCTTAGTTCCTTGACTATTGCAATATGCACACACCGTGTTCTCTTCTTCTATGTTCACTTGATGTTCTTCTTGTTCTCATTATCTCCTTGTTATCTCATCCTGTTCAGCTAGGTCTTTATCTTCCCTTTTATAGCTTTCAGCTCTGGAAAATGGGAATGATTACCTTTTTCATGGGTACTAGGTATAGTTCCCTGATATGGAAACAAAGATCATTAAATAACATTAACTACATTAAAAACATCAAATGTAACCGTTATATTAATAAATAAATATTATTGAGAGTATAGAGTTTGACTGGTTGGTCAATCATTAGTAGTCTCATGTTGTAGACATGTTCGGTGAATTTTGTGTAGCAGTGACCTTCCATAGGTAGCTCTTTGAACTTGCATCGGTAGCTATTTGAACTTGTATCAGTAGCTCTTTGAACTTGCATCAGTATCTCTTTGTGTCGGTAGCTCTAGGTATTAGTAACTCCTATCGATAGACTTACTCAATCGGTAGCTCGGTAGACTTGTTCTATCGGTAGCTCAAGTCTGTCGGTAACTGTCTGTATCAGTTGCTCTTGGTCAATCAGTAGCTCTAAGTATTGGTGAGTATGTATCGGTAGCTTTCTTAGTTACAGTGATTATTTGTATCAATATATTTATTCACATTAGTAGCTTCATTCTGTACTATCAGAAAACTTGACAACTCTTGTATCAGTATCTTGTTCTACTCTTACCGGTGGACTTGTACATATCGGTAGCTCTTCATATCGGTGACCTTATCTTATCGGTGACTCTGTCTATCGGTAGACTAAGTCTATCGGTAGACTAAGTACAGGTAGCTCTGTACCAGTAGCTGTAAGCAGATCAGTGACTAACACTTATCCGTTTTATGCAAAACATATCCAATTTGGTTAGAATTCCTTTAGAACTTATACAAACATGGATAAACAGTGATTAACATATCTCAAGGATTATTTTAATATTATTATCATCTTGATAATAGAATATCATAGATTGAGCGAATTTAAATATAGATAAACATTAATTGGGATTATCAAATGTATGTAAAAGCATAGTTGGGATTATCAAAACAGGTGAGGTCAACAGCTCCAAAATTAAATTTTCGAGGATAAGGCAGGGATTGGTCGAAAATATCTCAACCAATAGGTTTAGACAGGTTTAGGTCACCATATTAACCTTATCTTTTATATTTAACTCATAGTTTAATAGTTTGACATTAACCATGTCTCTTTGTATTTTTATATTATATGGTTAATAAAATTACTATAACAAGCCAAGGGAACACCATGTGGTTCATTGTTAATATACATAACCTTATCTAAGTGCTTTGGTCAATCCTTATATTTTAAGGAATTTTAAATCAATTAATATTATAGTATTTGTTTTTAAAACACAATTATGTCAATTTTGACACTATTTAGTATTTGGTTTTTTTGGAAATCATAAAAGCATGATTACTTTAAAAAAAAATTATTTAATCAACCATAACATGTCATATTAGCCTATAAAATTAGTGTAATTCATCAAATGTTAAAATTACATTTATTTGGATATTTTTAATATCAATTATTTTAATCTTTCATTAATAAGGTAATTAATGCATCATCAATGTGTCATAAATAAATTAAATTATTTAATGTATAAAAATTATAAATAAAATCCCATTAGATAGGAACTAAATTTATATTTATAGGCAATATTTATAGTCTAATTTATCTTAATTATAACCTTATACTAAAAATAGTTTAGTTATTAAACTTTGAATTTAACTCTTATAACTCTTCTTTAAATAAAATAACAATAAATATCATAATCTAATCCAAGTGGATCAAAGAGGATCCTATTTTTTTCTAAGGTTGTTTTTTTCGAATTACACTTATCTAATAGAATTAGGACAGGTGTTGGGATAACTATAATATCATTTTTACCCTTAATTAACCAATTTACTTTTAAAAATAAAACTAAAAAGTTACTATTCATCAAAAATTATTTTAACCTTATTGAACCACATTTTACTTATAGATTTCAACCATGCCCCTAATATTTTTTAAATTCTACTCACAAAAGTGGTAAAATTATGTTTTAGGCAAATTTGAAAATGCTCCTAGGAGGTGGGTAAAAGGCGGTTAAAAGTTCAACAAAAATTTTATATATCTAAGCTTATTATAAAATGAATCTGATGAATTACATTGAAAATATATAGGTATTATGTATCTATTTTAACATAAAATAAATTTAAATATAATAAATAATTATTAAACTAAAAATTCTGTTTTAACCAATAACGTAGTGTTTGTCACTATTCAGCAAAAATTGAATGCTTTCAAAAAAATACAAAAAATTTACCCAAAGCTAATTTCGATATTACGAATTCAAAAATTAAGTCCATTTTGAAAAATAAAATTTATAAAATTTCAAAAAGTATGTATTACTATTCATAATGGCTAGTTTGATTGGTCGCGGTGTGTTAGAATCTCGAAGTTGCGTACAATGCAATCTATTTCATTATTAAAAGAGAAATGTACCATAGAAGCTTGGGGTGTTACATTCTACCCTCCTTAAAATAATTTCTTCCTCAAAATATTAAGAATATTTCTGCATAAAAAGATTCGAGTGGTTCTTTATCATAAGTTCCTTAGGTTCCCAAGTTTCCTCCTCTATCTTATGATTTCTCCATAGAACTTTCACCAGATGATTCGTCCGGTTTCTCAACACTTGTTCTCTAATATCATGAATTTTGATAGGATCTTCAGAATAAGATAGATTGGTTTCCAGTTATAATTTTTCATAGGTGAGTACATGCATTGGGTCAAGTATGTATTTTCTCAATAATGATACATGGAACACATCATGATCTTTGGAGATACATGGAGGTATTTCCAAACGGTAAGCTACAACCCCAATTCGTTCAAGAATTTCAAAAGGTCCGATGCATGTGGGACATAATTTACCCATATTACCGAATCGTATAACTCCATTACATGAAGATACCTTCAAGAAAACATGATCTCCGACTTGAAATTCCAAATCCTTCGTTCGGTTATCGACATAGCTCTTTTGGATACATTGAGCTTCTTTGATGTGGGTTTATATAACCTTCACCTTTTCCATAATTTCCTCAACAAGTTCTAGGACTACAGGTTTTCTTCCACCATCATCATCCCAACAAGTTAGTGTTAGACATATATTTCCTCATAACTCTTCATATGGTGCTATATAAATACTTGAAAGGAAGCTATTGTTAAAGGAAAATTCTACCAGAGGTAAATATTGATCCCACATACCTTGAAAGTCATGTGAGAAAGATCTCAACATGTCTTTTAAGGTTTGAATTGTCCATTCTGATTATCCAACGGATTGAGGGTGGTAGATAGTGCTCAAACGAAGTTCAGTATCCAGGGCCCTTTGAAGAATTTTCCAGAATCAAGATGCACAATAGGGATCACCATCATAAACAATTTATAGGGGTACTCCATGAAGTCTTACAACTTCATTAATAAATATTCTTGCTAGACGTTCAAGTGGTAAATCTTCTATTATAGAAATAAAATGTGCTGACTAGGTAAGACGATCAACAATGACCCATATTGCATCATTCATTCTATGAGTCTTTGGTAGCCCCATGACAAATACCATCGTAATATTATCCCTTTTCCACTCAGGTATGTGAAGAGATTTCATGAATTCTCCAGGCTGTTGGCTTCCATCTTTCACTTGTTGAAAAACCATATATCTTGACACAAAATCAGTAATCTGCCTATTTATGTTGTCGTACCAAAAAATTTCCTTCAAATATCTTTACATCTTGGTGCTCCTAGGGTGTATAGAGAAATTAGAGATATGAGCATCATCGAACAATTCCATTTTTAGATCATGTATGTTAGGAATACAAAATCTCTTCCCAAATTTCCAAATTCAATTTTCATATATGAAGTCACTCAATTTCCCATCATTCATAGCTTTAATATTATTTTGAAACTACTCATCACCTATATGAGAACTCTTTATCCTTTCTATATAAGATGGTTTTGCAACCATTTAAAAATTTATTGATGTCTCACCTTCCATGGTTATTCATATATCAATCTTTACTAGATCTACGAAAATAGGATCCCTTTCAACTCTCATCTTGTTCAAAACTCCGCGATCCTTTCTACTCATATCATCTGCCACCTTATTTTCATTCCTCGGGTTGTAGTGTATAGTGCAATCATAATCCATGAGTAGTTCAATCCATTTCCTTTGCCTCATATTGAGTTCATTTTGTGAGAAACAATACATCAAACTCTCTTGATTAGTATAAATCTCACATTTTTCACCATAGAAATAGTGTTTCCATATTTTCAGAGAAAAGATTACAGCTGTTAACTCAAGATCATGAGTAGGATAGTTTTTGTCATGATTTTTTAGCTGTCGTGATGCATTAGAAATTAAACTATCATTTTTTATAAGGACACAACCAATTCCTTTATTTGAAGCATCACTATAAATAACAAAACCATTATTCCCTGATGGTAGATTCAATATAGTGGCATTGACTAATCTTATCTTCAGTTCTTAGAAACATTATTCACACTCTTTTTTCCAAACAATTTTATCCCCATTTTCTTATAAGGATCAACAGAGATTCCATCCTTAGAGACTATATGTCCAAGAAAAGAAATCTCCAGAATCAAGAATTCACACTTTCTAAAACTCCAATATAATTCATTTTTTCTATGAGTCTTTAGGATAATGCGCATGTGATTTTTTTGGACCTTCATATATTTTTGAGAATACCAAAATATCATAAATGAATACCACTACAAATTCATTTAGATATTTATTGAAAACTCTATTCATTAGATCCGTGAAGATAGAGGGTGCATTAGTAAATCCAAAAGGAATTACTGTAAACTCGTAATGCATGTACCTAGTTCTAAATGCTATTTTCGGAATGTATTCCTTCTTCACACACAACTGGTGATATCTATATCGAAGGTTAATCTTTGAAAAGTATTGATCTCCATGAAGTTGATCGAATAAATCATCAATGTAAGGTAGGGGATACTTGTTATTTATTGTTATAGCATTTATCTCCCTATAGCCAGTGCACAACCTTACAGATTTGTCTTTCTTCTTAACAAAAAGAATAGGTCCCCCCATGGAGAAACACTAGGGAGAATAAACCCCTTATTACTCAGTTCCTCTAGTTGTTTCTTTAGTTCCACTAATTCCACAATGGTCATTCTATCAGGGGTCAACGATAGGGGCCTTGTACAAGGAATTAAGTCAATGGAAAACTCAATTTCTCATTCTAGAGAATGTCCATGTAAATACTTTGGAAACACATCAACATATTCTTGCACAATTGTTAAATCTTCTATTTGAAAATTACTTTTCTCACCCATAGTTATTTTATTCTCTTCCTCCCCAATAATAGAATTTAGTTGATCTACTGGGGGTGGGTCTAGATAAGAATCAGGTGGTGACGTTTATGCTCTAAAGAAAAAGTACTCCTTATTATTATCGAGAATTGTAACCTCATTATTCTAACATTAAATTTTTCGCATCATGGTCCGAAAGTTAATCCATACCAAGGATTATATCAAATTAAATCATGGGTATGACGATGTGATTTGTAGATAAAGAACATTTATATGCCCTAATGGGAACTGATTCACAAAACATTGTTGTAGTGATATTTCCCTTAGGAGTTTTGACTGAAAACTCCCTTGTTATATCAAATTGTAAATATCTAATTCTTATAGAAAACTGGGAAGATATGAAACAATGCGATGATCCAGAATCAAATAAAGCATTGGATAAACTTGAGGAAACCATTAAATTATCTACGACCATGTCTTTCATAGCTTCAAACTCTGTAGTAGTGATCGCATAATCTTGTCCTTGCCACCTTAGATTTTTTTGGGGAAAGTTTCCTTGGCACTTAAGGCATTATTTTGCATAATTCCCCCACTCTCTAAAATTGTAGCATTCAACATTGAAGACCTCTTTCTTCCCCTTGAAATGACGATCTTGGCGGCCTTCTTCACCACACTTGTAACAGACTCTCATTCCCTTATGGAAAGTACCAGGGTGTTTCTTCCCACATTTACCGAAGAATGAATATTCAACATTTTCCTTCATCCCCTTATTTTCATTTCCAGAGTGTTCAACAAATCTCTTCTTCCCCTGCTTTGCTTTAAAGTCGTAAGACTAATAGAATTATTTTTCTGTCTTGATAGAAAATGTGACAATATATTCGTATGATAAGAAGGATTGTGGGAGAAATTCTCACCGAAGAAATGGTTTTAACCAATCAAAGAATTGGATAATCTTACACCTTGGGTTATATATATAATCTGCAACATGCCTTGCTAGCCTTGTAAAGTTATCCACATATTTTGAGACATTCTCATCCTCCTTTTGTCTCAAACTCAAAAATATCCTTTCCATATTTGCTCGATGGTCACAAGGAAAATATTTTTTTAAGAAAATACCTTTAAACTCCCTCTATTCCATATTTGATACTTCATCATCTTTCATTGTGTTTTTAATCAATGACCACCATTGATCTGTATATCTTGTGAGGTGCTAAACTTCCATGACAACATTTTCCCTTTCCCTACTACCCAAAGTCGGAAATATTTTCTCTAAGGAACTTATCCATTTCATGGCTACTAATTTATTTTTAATCCCATTGAATGTTGGCGGTTGTTACCTCATGAAGCGGTCTAACATTGATCCTCCGCACTGTGGATCATGGTGCTCCATAAGGGTAAGGTTATTATTCATTACCTGAGTGAGTTGTCCCAGTATGGTGATAAAATGATCAGCACCAGTTGCATCACCTGCTCCACTATAATTATCTTGAGTAGGGGGGAAATCCCTACAAGGATTATGTGGGTTGATATGGTTTCCATTCCATCCACTTGGTTCCCTTTCTGAACAATGGAATACACTAGATTAGTTTATGAATCACAATTCATAATTCCAAACATGTCAAACAGTTTACATAAATTGAATAGTTTATGGATATAATCCACAATCATAAAAAAAATTTCATTGAGAAATTATATAATCATAAACCTTTCATAATGGTTTATAAAGAAAATGAGAATTATTCTAAGCATATCCCCCAGGAGTGTCGTAACCAAGAGTGCAGCAAGGCTCATTGTAGTGCACCAGACCTCGTTCGATTCTAGCTCAAACTGGTGTTTCCACGTTTTACCCCTAGGTAAATATATGCTAGAGCCGTCTATACCTTCTCATATCCAGACAGGGATATATTTCTAGGAAAACTCACAAAATATCTACAGTACCAAAATTCTAGGAAGTTCTTCTAAACGAATCCTCAATGTCGATATTAGGGTAGTGTTCTTTAATCAGAGTTTTACTAAATCTAGTTTCTATGGTTTGTACTGATGTTCCTCTGATACCAAATGTAACTCCCTGACCACAGTTACCTAGAGTCAGTGCATTATTATATAATATTGTCATGATACAAGTAATCATGTCTTGAAAGACCGATCAATTTAGTAGCCTTGGAAGTACTAGATACATTCATAAATTTTATATTACATCATGGAATAAAAACATTTACCACATTTTTTCCCTTTTTAAACACACTTATATCCTTAGACTATTTTTCAAAGTCAACCATAAAATACTTCTTCACATCATGGAAAAAATAAAACATAGAAAGTGGTGAGTTCATATGCTTAGTAAGGATAAAAATATAGTGGAAAATTTCATACATAAGAATATACATTTAAGGAAATGTATATGACTAAAACAAAATCAATTTAAACTTAAACATAAACATAATATGGAAAATATAAAATCAAAAAATTCCATTTACTTAATCACATGGATATTCTACCAGTTGAATAATCACATGCAATATCAATAGCCACGTTCATAATGATGGAATGCATAATGCCAGACTTCATAACCACATAGTTAGGGCTTGGGCCAAGACTCAAAATATGATTTTGTCAAGGCCTTGTTCCAAGACTCTAGTTTGTCTCATGAGACCTACTGATGTATCGAGGAGCTATAGCGGGCTCCACCTATCACTTACTAAGTCCAATGTATTCCCCATATGAAATATTTTAAACATAACATAAACATTCATATTAAAACTAGCATACAAAATGTCAATACTTTAACCATAGACCACGAATGGGTCAAAAATAACACTTCAACAGTCAAACATATCACAAAAGCATCCATAAAATATGGAATATTTGTATTATAATGAATCTATTTCAAACAACTGTAAAATCCAACAACGGATGTTCACATAGATGAAATCAAAACTATTTGAGAGAAATATCTATTTTTTTAAATCATTTAAAAGTCACATAATTATAAAATAAAAAAAATTTATTTTTGAAAATATTCTTATAATATTGTAAGGGAAGCTATGATGATGTTATAATGGCTAACAATCACCGCACCCACCGTATAAGTTAAAAAACATTCTTACCTTAATTTTGTTGAAAAGGTCATAATGTACCTTGTTTAGAAGAAGATGGTAAGATTCCTTTGAAAACATTTAAGGTAAAATAAGGGTATAAATTAATTTTACCCATTGTCTATTAAATTTTAAAAAATTTTGAATTATATTATTATGAAAACATGGATGTGGATGATAAAGAGGTCCTAGTGGATACTTACGTAAAAAAACCTTGAATAATAAAGTGATTGTGAAATTAACCCTTACCTCATAATTTTGGTTAGTCGATGGTGTTTTAACCTCTTTTATAATAGTTAAAACATAGTTATTAAATTATAAAATAACTATATACATAAATATGATATCATATATGACCCTATAATATTTCTTTGATAATAATATTTCAATAGTATCATCACTTCAGGTGTTAACTGATTAATTTTACATTACATGGTTGGTTACGTAAGCCATGTTTGTTGTGTATAGGATGTATTTGATTCATATATAGAATGATATTATGTTCATAAATATCAATTTTAATCATAAAATTAAAATTATTCTTTAATGATTACGACGGGGGAATGAATCTCATCGCGTTCGTGGAGACAGTAATCTGTACATACGCACGAGCGACAATATCATTATATTGATGGTGAAATAGTATGTAATTGGATGGTATATCATATATAAAGAATCATTAAAATTTAATATTTATTATTTACAACAGTTTTGCTCATTATTATACCTATCTAAATAATGAAGTGTTTGAATAACAAACTATACCACGATGTAGAGACAGAAAGTCGTACATACACACATATGGTGACTTTGTCATTAATATGATGGATAAAATAATTAATATGGTTGTAACATTTTTATAATAATATCACATTATATCGAAGATACTAGAGTTATTATATTTTAATTGAAACAGCAAAGAAAGAGGAAGCGGAAGAAGAAAAGAACTTGAAAGAGATGATGAAATATTTACCTCTTCTTCGGGTTCTTCCATTGGATTTGATCAAAATGGCTTCTTTGGTTGGATTTCTGACTAAACGGAGGCCTATAGGATGAAGGGAGGAAATATGGGAGGCTATTTGGGTGGGGTTTTCCTGAGCCAAATGGATTTGGAGGTGTGAAATTATGAGAAGCGGAAGTACCCTTTTATAAGAGATGTGAGGGTCACTTTAGAAAAAACTTGAAATATTATTTTATAATAAAATAATTTTCAGTTTCTAATGGCTAAAAAATGAATTATTTTGAGGAAAAGGAGAGGATGGGTTGAAAAAATCTCAACAGATAGGTTTTAGAGAGGTTTAGGCCACTATATTAACCTTATCTTTCATATTTAACTCTTAGTTAAATAGTTTGACATTTACCAGGTCTCTTTGTCTTTTAATATTATATGGTTAATAAACATACTATAACAAGCCAAGAGAATCCCATAAGGTTCATTATTAATATATATGACCTTATCTAAGTCCTTTGGACGAACCTTATATTTTTAGTAATATTATATAAATTAATAATATAGTTTTTTTTGAAATTTCAATTATGTCAATTTTGACACTATTTAGTATTTGGTTTTTGAAAAAATCATAAAAGCGTGATTAATTCAAAAAAAATATTTAATCAACCCTAACATGTCATATTTACCTAAATTTTTTTTAGAATTCATTAAAAGTATCAAATTACATTTATTTGTATATTTATAATATCAATTAGTTTAATCATTCATTATTAAGGTAATTACTGCATCATTATTGTGTCATAAATAAATGAAATTATTTAATGAATAAAAATTATAAATAACATACAATTATATAGGAAATTTTGTTATATTTCTAATGAATATTTATAGTTGAATTTATCTTGGTTATAAACCTATATTAAAAATGGTTTAGTTATTAAACATTGAATTTAACTCTACTAACTCGTCATTAAATAAAATAATAATAAATATCGTTATCTAATCCAAGTGGACCATAAGGGATTATATTTTATTCCTAAGGTTGTTTTGTCAAATTACCCTTATCCAATAGAATTAGGACATGTGTTATGGTAATTATAAGATCATTTTTACCCTAAATTACCCTATTTATTTTAACTGTGGTAAATAAAAGAAAAAGTAACTATTCACCAATAATTATCTTCATCATATTGAACCACATTTTACTTACTGATGTCAACTATGTCTCTCAGTTTTTTGAAATTCAACTCACAGAAGGGAAAAATTATGTTTTATACAAATTTCCAAATGCTCCTAAGAGGTGGGTAAAAGATGGTAAAAATTTTCATAAAATTTTTATATATCCAAGATTATTATAAAATGAATCCAATGAATTAAATTCAAATTATATAAGTAGTATGTATATATTTTGACCTGAAATAAATTTAATTAAAACAAGTAATTATTTAAATAAAAAGTCGGTTTTTCCCAATAATGTAGTGTTTTTCACTATTCATAAAAAATTTAATGTTTTTAGAAAAATAAAAAAATTTCCCCTAAGGTAATTTCGATATTCTGAATTCAAAAATGAAGTCCATTTTGAAAAATAAAATTTATAAAATTTTAAAAAGTGTATATTACTATTCATAACGGCTAGTTTGACTGGTCACAGTGTGTTAGAATATCGATGTTGTGTACAATGCATGCTATTACATTCTTCAAAGGGAAACATACCGTGGAAGCTAGGGGTTTTACATTAAGTTATTTAAATTATTTGTATTTATTTAATATTTTTCAAGAATTTTAATTTATTCAAATAATTTAATTTTTTAATATATTTAATGATTTTTAATTTTTTAACTTTTTAATTATTTGTAAATTTTCTAATTATTTTTAATTTATTTAATATTTTATAATATTCCTAATTTTATTAAATGACTTTTTTTTCTAATATTTTTACATATTTATAAATATTTAAAACTATTTTTTAAATTATTTCAAATTATTTTTAATTATTTATAATTTTTTTAAGATTTTAATGATTTTCACTTTTTAAAAAAATTATAATTATTTGTAAATTTTATAATTCTTAGTAATGTTTTTAATTATTTTTTGTTTTATTATTAATTTTTGGTTTTTTTTGTTTACTAATATTTTTATGTATGTATAAAAATTTTAAATTACATGTAAATTTTTTAAATTATTTGTTAATTATTTGTTATTTTTTGAACGTTTTTAATTATTTTAATTGTCCTAATTCATTTAATTAATTCTTTAATATATTGATATTTTTTAAATTTCAAATTTTTATAAAATTTTATTCAATGTAATTAAAATTTTATTTTTCTCATATTTTAAAATATGTATAAATTATTTAAAATATGTTTAATTTTTTAAATTATTTTTAATAATTTTTAATTTCATTAAATTTTTTAATTATTTTTAATTTTATAATTATTTTTTTTGTTTTAAATATTTTTAAATATTTTTCATTTCATTAAATGTTTTTATTTATTTATTTTTAATATTTTTAAATATGTATAAATATTTTAAATTATATGGAACTTTCATAACTATTTAAATTATTATAAATTATTACAAGTTATTTTGATTTTTTTTATTCTTTTTTGAAATATTTGTATGTGAGACATATAAAGGATTCGTCACAATTTCTATTAATTACAGTAACCCATCACAAATTTTAATTTTTTAGGAAAAATGAGAATCATTTATGACAGGATTCTTAGCCATCACAATTACATTTTATTTGTTATGGTCTCTCACATATTCCTTCATTTGTGACAATGGTTTTTTTCGACAACACCTTTGTGACAGACTCCCATCACAAATGACCTTTTTCAACAGATATCCATCACAAATATGTCTTCACATATTCCAAAATATCTAGTAATGAATACACCAAAAGAACCGAAAGTACTAAAGTGGAACCATGAAAAACTCCACAATAAGACATCTCTAAGATCTAACTCCCACAGACTAGACTAAAACATCAACATGCTCTATCGAGAAGAGTATGAAGTCTCCCATTAGTTGTATCTTGGTAAAATGATTTGCATATGCACCAAAGTGCATATTCATGGAGTGAGTATATTGATACCATAGAAAATTGGTTTGCCGATCCACCCGCAAGAAACTAAGACAAGAAAAAGTAAACTCAGAACAAGTAAATTGAGATATCAAAAAATAGAAGAAGATAACACGACAAAAAAGATACAGATACAATAGTAATGAATGTACTCACACCATAAAGGTCTATAATGATATGAAATAAAACTCTCGAAACCCACTCACCCAATGCACATCCTTTGAATGAAGACCCTCAGAATAGACCATACTAAAAAATGGAAGATTTTCCTCATGATCGAAGCTATATCTTGGTGGCCTAATCATGTGTACCTGAATATGGAATGATACCCATGTATGGATCAAAAAGGCTTCCTTCCAATATAGTTTGGACTCCTTTTATCCAATGAAATTCATAATTATAAAAAATTGGCATGAATACTATGTTTATATCAACAAGTTCCCTTTTAAATTACTTAATAAACTCACTTACCAATGTCCATGAAAGATTATCACACCTTAATATCTCTTTGAAAACAAACATCATTCTATAGATTTATTAGAAATGTTGTGGTTGATTTCTAAAGTAGTTATGTTTAAACCCATAATACAAGGATAATTATCTAGGGATTTAATAAATAAAACATAATAGTTGTATTACAAATATATGTATTAAAGTTCTTGGAAAAGTGGAGTGGGAGAAAAAAAATACAAACTTCAATATGTTCATTTTGAATAATCATTCCACAATTTACAGATTCATCCTCTCCTTTGCATTCCATCAACCACATGAGATCCCTAAATCTCTTCCGTATCGATGGATCAAAAATTTCCAAAGCCAAGATGAATCAATGAAGGTAAAAATAAAAAAGCAATCCAAGAAATTACCTAGTATTTTCCAAAACAAATGAGATGGAGGATAGAGAAATAAATAAAAGTAAAGTAGGCATTAAATTTTATACGATGACATTGATTTCATTTATTTTATGAGTGGTAGAGTAATTACTATAATGAATATTCAATATCACCACTTATAATAAAAATATAGGGGCCTCAAGTCCGATTAACCAAAACTCATCTATGACCTTAAAATATATTCACATCATGATTGACCTAAAATAGTTTTCTTTCAAAACATCCAAGATAATATTTACACCATGGTTAATCATTCACATTATGAACCACCTCCTACACCAAAATTATAGCTACCATTTGTTTTCCTCATATGCATTCTTATCATGATCCAAACAAAAAAAGACAATGTCTTAACAGAAAATTATTATTAAACTAGTATGTATTCAAAACTAGGGGTGTTTTATTGTCACCACCATTTGGAATTTCATCACATAGAATCCTGATATTGGAGGTGTCTAGACAAAATATGAATCCACAGATCAAACATAAAAATATCTATCTGTCAAGATGTCCATTTGACCCAATGATGGTATTGAAAAAAATGAACCATAGGAAGTATTTGACCAAGAAATAACCTATTAGGACCGTCCTGAGATATTAATGAAAACTAGAACTAATTTAAACTTTAGCTCAAGAGAGACATGATCCAAACATGTATGTAACTAGAATTCTTCTCATACTATGAAAGTAAATATATAAGAGAATGACATGCACTACATTGAACCCAAAATGAAAATATACCAAAATACATCCTCACTAATACAATGAAGAATTGAAAATGGTCCCACAAAATGAAAAAAATTATATCCCTTAAATAAGAGACAAATCTTTAAAATGGATAGTATGTAAAGAACACATGATCATTCAATAACGATAGAGGGACATAAAGAAGCACTGTATTATAAAACAAAAATAAACAAAGATATTGGTAAGATTCCCCAAATAGGGTTATTTGAACCATCTACAGTTAACTATATACCAATGAATGCTCTATGAATGGTAATTTATCCTTCATCGAGTGACCAAGATTCAACATATAGTAACACCTATATTAAATAATACTTTTGCGGCCCCTCTAGATAGAAGGTGGAATCCTATAAAAATAACAAACATAGATCCTATGTTTAATTAATTTACCACTAACTCCCAAATTAAATAAGTGATAGAAAAATAATAAGATAACTAGCATACAATAAAAAGTCAACAATTTCTGAAGAATCCCTTTACTAGATTCTCTCAGACAGTTTCCCCTAAACATGAAAAAACTCTAGAAATAAATAGTCTACCCATCACCACATCGATGAACTCATGATTTTAACGACATTTATTTCCAAATCCTATCATAATTATTTCCCATAATATAAAGGTACAATCATACTCATAATAGGCCTAGTGGTCCATTTCCAACATTTTCTACCTTACAAAACAACATAATATCTAAATTGAAAATCCGACCAAGGCTTCCTCGATATAAGGAGGAACCAAAATTGAATCTCGGGATAAATAAGAAAATTTTCATCCTTTTTACAACCCTTTAAATATCTCAACCATTAAGGTTTAATGTAATGGTAAGAGAATTAAAATTCAACTAATGAACTACTTTGGACTTAGTCACATAAGTAGGTAATGAGATCTATCTAATAGAAAACCCTAAATTCTTCTTACTCTATATTACCCAAATTCATGTTTGGAAATGATCCCATGAATAATTCATTATTTAATAATTCAATAACCTGACACAAAAAGACTTAAAATTTATGACATCCAAAACCTTATTAACCAAGAATTGATGGACCTAAGTAGAGATGTCCTTGGTGAGACTGGACATGAGAAAACTAGACCATGGAAGTAGAAATAACCCACAGAGAATATAGTGTAAGATTAATTTATGTGTCTAAGAAAACACCAGTTCATTGCTAATTCTATATATAAGACCATGTACACACCCCTACCCAGAAAAATATCAATTTATATCATCCATCGAAAAACTATTGTCAATAACCTACACCAAACCCATACATTCATCATAGATTGGTTAAAAAAACAAGATATGGTTCAAAAAGCACCTCAAAAACTATCTCTAGATTCATATCAGACCTCTATTTTAACGATGAAAATTTCTTTCAGAAGATGCATGAATAACTCATCAATCATAAAAATCAATTTGAAATTGGGTGGTAGGAACCAATTTATTTCATAGATTATACTAAGGACAAAGAGAAGAAAATTAATTGTACCAAATTTTGGCCATGTAGATGTTAATTAATCATTTCAATCGAAATAGATCCTAGAATATCCTACTACTGATGAATTTTTTTGGTGTTATTCCCATGATAAAACACTCTGAAAAACTTCTATTTTCCCTTATATGATTTACATTGCTCACCGAGTAATGAAAATACTATGAAAATCAAGGATAATAATATAAAATCATAACAAAAAAAATAAGTAGAAGCAACACATAAGAAACCATAGGAAAGTAATTACCTAATGTACAATATTATGCAACCTAACAAGCAGAATGAGTTCTAAAGAAAAAATGTCACACCAAACCCAACCCGTAGCATAACTCAACCAAGATAGAATCTAGAAAAACCTTTTTAGGCACCATAACTCTAAAATTTACATCATAGGAATCAACAATAAGGTTCCAATTTTTCTATACACTATCTTATAAATGTCCCAAAAACAAATTTTAAAATTCTAATGCACTAAACAATTAACAATGTTCCCAAAAAAACATTTTTATTTCACAAAATAATAGTTAAATAAACTATTAAATAATTCCAAGGGTTCGACAAGTTGTTGAATTATTTTTAAATTATTTTATGAAATTGATTTAAAAACTATCATACAAGAATGAAACCTATTATAACAAAACCCTTTATAAAAACTTTAATTATTTTTATATCAAAATAATAAGAGGAATTTTTTGAGAAATTATTATCCCCAAGTTCAACTTAACAATTGTCTTTAAATAAGGATATGTTAATCATTATAAAACCCAAAATACTAGATAATTTCAATAAAAAGTTTTAGAAAATACCCTAGGAAATATTGTTTTAATTTTGGAAGTTATTTACCAAAAAAAACATTACAACGTCATTATTTAATTTGGAAACCATTTTTTTAATCATAAATTGCCTCCTAATAGTGGATCACATAAACAATGCAAACCAAATCATTCAAGAAGCAAAAATAAATACTTGATCAATACTCACTGATCATTATGTATAAATGAAAAGGTTACTAAATTTGTTACCACCTCAGTATCAATAATCCATTTTAAGAAAAATAATAGGTATTTCATGTGCTAAAAATCACAACATTTTGAAATCATTCCCTACAAAAAAGAAACAACTTTGTGTGAAAACTTCTCAAATTCCATATTTTATGCCATTATATTCTCCGTCTAACAAATCTACTAAAACATTCTATTAAAAATCAATCATGTTCATTTAATTGTGACAAAATATTACAACCAAATTCAATAAGTTAAAGTTGTTCAACATGATTACATAATAATTATTATAAAAATTCTAATAATTAAATGATAAATAAAATATTATTGTGGAATATTCGTTTTAGAATTTTCAAAATTTTACCTTTTATTCTAATCACTATATATAACATTCTTTACTTATTGAAAAATTAACAAGAAAAATAACAACATGCTATTCCTTTAAAAATGTAATGAAATTAACATGGGAAATAATTAATCTATGTTCCAACATGATCGTTTTTTAATCATAGTCACTGTGTACCTTACTAACGAATCATGCAATTTATCTCATGGCATGTAATTTTAAGGAAATAATAAAATAACTTAATGAAATAATCACGTAATCTAGTTTTAGGGTGTTAAAAATATTAAAATGGAAACAATCATTTATAGAAAATGAAAGTAAATATAGAATTATTCTTTTTAGTTCTAATTGAATAATATTTTACACTAAATTAAAATAAAATGGATTATAATTATTATATAATAAATTAAATATAATTAGATTCATTTATAATTAATATCTATATTTCATGACATTTAAATTTAACTATAAAATCAAAAACAGAGGGGAATTATAAATTCCAATTATATTTAACAAGAATCAGCAAATATATAATAGAAATAATTAAAAAAAACAAATCTAAACCAAATTTTACCCTATTAATAATTCAATTTCATTGAAACTATTAGTTTTATCAATGAATAAAATCACCCATTTAAGTAACTATGTTTATCATATTCCCATTTACCAAAAATAATCAAAAAATCACAATGGTGATGTATTGATAGGGGATTTATATTTTGTAATGCATGAAAAAAATTCTCACCAGTTAAATATATTTTTATGCAATGATGACACATATAGAAGTGTGTAACAACACTTTTCATTCCAAAACCACCTCGGTTACTTGAATATTAACATTAAATGGAAAGATAATTTTTTTGTTATATATTTGATGTCCCAATATATATTATCTTCTTGAAACTGTTCAAAATGATGGACCATAATAAAATGATACCATTTGTAACATCTCAACCCCAATCCATTAACTTAAGAAAGACTAAAATTTGACTAACCTAAAGGGTCATCACCAAGATACCAAAGGATAGAAATAAATTCCAAGGGTGTAACTGAATCATGGGGGTGGATTTTAACATAATAAAAAAACCAGAAATAGATAAGAATGAAGATAAACAATATAAAACATGATATAAAACCAAAATAACCTTAAATAGAATAAAAAATGATAATTGGAGTAATAGTATAAGAAAATACATAACCAAAATCTATAATATCAATAATCCCAAAGATTACATGTGAACCCAAAGAACCAATATGGAACCACACCAAAATCCATAGTAAAAAAATATAGTAGATCATATATCTAATGTCTATATGGAAACATCAAGACTCATCTAATAGAAAAGTATAATGTACCCCATTATCTATTTCATATTAAACAAGGTCCACATATACAACACAGTGAATATGAAAGGATGTGTGTATATTGACTTATTATCCAATTCACCTGAATCTTCCCACACACACCACTAAGACATTGATAAGTTAGTTCAGAATAAGTATATATATATATATATATATATTTCAAAAACCTTAATAGGATAACATGTTTAACAAGATATATATACAATAGTACATAAATGATCTCACCCAATGATGGTATCCTATTTCATAAATGAACACCCATGAAACCCACTAACCCAATGCATGTCCTATCAATGAAGGACGTTTGAACTTACCATTCTCATGATTGGTACCCATCCCTATGACCCAATCCATCACATGGTTGTCTAATACATTGTTCCAGAAGCTTTCATGGAGCCTAAGTATGAATCAATAAGGATTATTCTAATTTAATGTGAACTCACAGTAGCCCTTATAATTCGGAGTTCCCCTAAATCAATATAACAACCAATTCCTTATGAACCATGCCATTCTAAAATTAAATCACGAACTCATCAACCCATGGGTATTCCATCTTCTAAAATAGAACCCAATTCTATAAATTTATCAAACACATTGGGGTGATGACAACACGCATTATTTTTTAATATATAGTGATAGGTAAATTATCATGGGTTTTAATCAAGGAATCTAAATAGATATTTTTAAAACCAATCCATTAATTCATCGTAAAATTAGATACTGGGGGAAGACATGTACCTCAAAAAATTCATTCTGAAGAATCATTCCACAAATCATATACGTAGACTTCCCTTTCCATTCCATTGACCATAAGAGAGACATGAATCTCTTCTATATCATCATAACTCAAACACCCCAACACAAATTTTTAGTTATAAAGGTTTATGAAAAATTTATTCCAAAAATCACTTAGGGTTTTCCATTAAAATGTGTAGATGGAAAGAGAATTAATCAAAACTAAAGGATGTGTTTGAATTTGTAGAATGATGCTAATTTGACTCATTTATGCAATGATAGATGAATTTAAATTTTTTATCTTAGAGATCAATAATTATTCCAAAAATAAAGGTTAACCTTATATAACTTTATGTCAAAAATTCCCCGACACTTTCCACGTTGTGAATAATCATTCACACCGTGAACCACCTATTGCATGTAGATTTCATCTCCCATTTTATGCCACCCTCTTAATTCTTCTCAATATCCATAATAAAGTGATCATGAATTCTAAAAAAGGTTATGAGACTAGAATTTCCCCAAAACCATCAGTGTTTCAATTTACATAACTAGAAAAATGTTTAATTGATTTAACGTAGGCGAATAAAAAAACATCCTTTATTTGAAGAACCATATGTGTATGATTCTTATAAATGAGGTTTTCAAAATATTTAAATGCATTATTTTCCATTATAGACTACTAATATATATGTTATATAATTATTTATAAAAAATATTTTGATATGGGTAATCTAAATTATTTTAAAATCATATTTCACATATGGAATTGACAATTATGATATTGCATTTAATAAAATGACTCTTATATTCTGGAAACGTCTTTATGCTGAAGTTCCAATCCTTTAAAATTGATAATTCCCCATATGAATCCTAGGTTATCTGGTAGGTATTCTAACACAGTTTCCATGTTACGGAATACTCACATTTTATCAAGCCTACTTTAATTATTAATAATGCCACTCTAGAAAGTGATGATTCCACAAGATTAGTTAGCCAATTTGGATTGTGTATTATGTATATACAGAGATATTGGATGTGTATTTTTATTAGGCACCTATAAGGTTTTGAACATGTTGATCCCATGGTATAACCAATAATGGGTTTTTGGAGTTACATGTTCAATTGAAACATTAAATTAATTTTTAAAAATATTAGATCATAAAATTTGTTTATAGAAAACTAAAATGTAGCTTGATTAGTTTATTTTCAAACTATCATGAATATGTTATAAAAAATGGGTTCTCATAGATTACATTATGATATTATATTGGGATATTTTTTATCACATCTGATAAACCCCAACTGGTTGTATTAAGGACTTATTTTGATTGATACAGGTAAACTAAAGGTAGAAAAGTTTGTTAGTAAATACTCATGCTAGTTGTGTTTGGGTTTGGAGGAGGTGACATTGTGGGAGCGAGACCTAATTTCACAAAGATGTAGGTTAATAATTTTTTTGTTTTATTTTGGATATGGATTTTGTTATAAACTTGTCCCTTTTATCACCGTTTCGACTCTCCATCTTATTTTCAATGGTTTATTATTATTTTAGATAGTTCTTGTATGTATATGCGTTGAAATGAGGTTATTTTATGTATGATCACGTTATTATATTGGGTTTTATGGTTTCTTCTATGATTTCATATATATTATGTCATATTTATGAGTTAATTAGAGTTGTTTTTCTTATTTTATTGAATGGATTACCAATAAATATAAAGGTCATGTTGGGTTCTCAGTTATGACCCTTTTGATGGTAGAATTATTTCCTTGCAAAAAAATTTCCCATGTTTTTTCCTTGTATCAAAAGGATGGGTTTTCAACTCATGGTGATCAAGAGTTCCATTCTGTACTAATGCTAGGTTGGATTAGGTACCAGGATAGGTGTATATTTGGTTGGTTCATGTCATCCCATGAGTTGTTTTAGATGGTTTTGGGTCTTCTAAATGATTTTGGAGATATAAAAATAAGTTTTTCTATTCTAATTTATAATAGGTTTCATGTTTTATCTGAATGTTTTTATAGAGAAGAAGATTTAGAGAAGATTTCATGTGAATTTTTTTATTATGTCAGTCTTTATTTTCAATGCATTGATAATATTAAAAATAAAATGATATTGTGTTTATAATGTGTAGGGAAGGAATTTTGGATGTTTATAATAGTTTAATGAAGGACTAGAGTTGTTTTGAAATGGCATAGAAATGTATTTGAAGGTATAATGGAACATTATAATATTGGATCTAGATAGTGGGATGAAAAATAATGAAGGAAAGGATATCATAAGGTTTATACAAATAGTTAGAAGGTTGATGCATATGATAAAAAAATAATGAAGATGGTTTAAGGTTTAGTATATTCTTCAGAAGGCATATTCAATACAATCAAGAGGTTCAATTAAAATAAATTAATTGTTGTTTTTTTTACTTTATAAAGTTGTATCAAAACATCAAAAGGCTGGTTTGTGAATCTATATGGGTTTTTAGAGACTTTATATGGACGAATACATACATATAAAGGTTTATTTACACCTTTGTGATGATATTTTTAGGGACTATGAGAATTCACTAGGATTTCCATAGTGCTTTATAAGGTTGGAAGTAATCTTTTTGAGGTTGACCTAGCATCATATGGTTCTAGACGTAGGAAAATTCTGATTAGTTACATGAATCCAATTATTTTTAAAATTTAAATGTGAGAACTACTGTTGTGTGATTTGAATGACTTGGAATGGATAAATACTTATTCACAGAGTCACAAAAATTATTCTATGGGTTTTTAACGTATTTAATCAGATGATCACTTTCTAATCATCATTTATTAAATACATAAAAGGTATTTTCAAATTCAAAATGAGGAAATAAATGGCTTATGTAGTGAAGGAATATTAGGGGTTATGTTGAAATTAAACCAACTAGATTAAAAATAAAATAAGTGAGAATGAGAAGAATAATAATCTATGTTTAGTTAATCACAATAATTTATCTATATTTCAAATTTAAAATTTAAATTTTAATGATTGAAATCACTTATTCTGGAGAATTTAATATATAATGTTCCATAAAAATGTTAATGAGGTTTGTTATGAATTAAAGAGAAATATACTCATATTACTAATGTGATCGAATTTAATATGAAGAAGATGATACTTTTTACAATTATAGAATATGAAGAAGATAGAACATAATTATAAATTGATGATATTATCAATTGATGGAGTAATATCTTTTTTAATAATATCTAACATTTTACTTATTAGGGTTGAAAATTTTAAGCTTTTCGAAGACTTTGTTATAGAATATGCACCATGGTAAAACCTGATCACTGCAATGTGCATGTTTATGCTAGTAAAACGTATGATTTTAGGTGAATCTAATTCATTTAACGAATTATCCATCTCATTTTAAAAGATAAACCTCATAAATTTTTTGATGTTCATTTTATCTATTCTCGTGTATATTTGATTGATATCTACACAATCAATATAATATGTGGAATATATTTTTTCAATAAGAAACATAAAAATAATTTTCAATCGTTATTTCGTCCCCTATTGATGATTTAGGAGTATTATTGAGTGTATATTTAGGTGGAATTCATGTTATATATTCCGTTAACTACGATCCACGGTGTGAGTATTTTTTGTGAAGGGATTTCTCTTTGGATGAATAGTTAGTCACTAAATTTATATTGAAAATTTATATAATATAGTGTAGTAAAAATAAATGGGATTAATTTTCATGGGAAAAATTATTACATTTAGAAAGATTGGATGCTACCTTATATTTTGTCAATTTGTTTCGATTTACTGGAGGCTTCCAATAATTGATTTAATCCTCACACTGAATATGTTTCAATTGTAACATTTCATATTGTTTATGAGTTATAAATTTTTATGTTTTGGTTTAAACAATTATTTTAATACTCAAAAAATCACTTATGATATTAAGAGATATTTTAGGAGCATATAGGGATCATTTGAAGCCTGTAGCTCTAGGTTTTAGAGGAATGAAACTAGAAATAGTGTTTTTTAAACTGTGCACTTGGCCACTCAGTTTTCTTAACCCATGTGGGGTGCTGTAGTGGGTCTATAGAGCAGAATATGGGCTATTCATATTTTGATGATACCATGCACATATCCTACATGATTAGTGATACTTAGGGAGTGGGTGAGTACTATTGGAGAATGGTTTGAGAAAATTGTGCATCCAAACTATAAACCCTTTAAAAATGGCTGTATTTCGAATTATACACTAGATTATTTTAACTTATATCCCCCCTACTTCCCTAGTTTGCATGCACAATAGCCTCTACATTCATTAAATCTCTCCATCTTTATCCAAACTTGGTTTTAAGCCTCCTCCAGCCTATGATTTCAGAATCACTCTCTGTCAGTCAAGTTGGATCCATCTTGGTAATCTCTTCCATAATATTCTAGACTTATTTTTTTCCTATATGAAATGATAAATATGTTTGAGCGAATATGAGCTATTTTTATGGAATTTTATTGTTTCTCCAATTTTAACCATTATAACTTGAATACAATAATTATATAGGATAAGGAGTCTTATACCTCCATAAGGTAGATGGTCTAGTATTTATCACTTATGTATTATTACTATATATCATGCATTATGATGATGAAATATTGATCCTTACACACTTCACCATAAAAATACAAATCATTCTTGATTATATTATTGGTCATCCTAGAAATTCCCCTTTTAACCCTTTATATTGTAAGAGGATATTCCTTTCAACAAGTTCCATCCCTCATGATTTTTATATAGAAATAATTGTTAAAATTAAATGAAATTGAATTGTATTATCAGGGCATGTTCTCTTTTTATAAAATGTGGATTACACCCTTGGAAAACTAAATGTTAAATTTTTGAAACCATCTCCTGGATTATGATAAATCATTACATACATGATAGATTGTTATTATTTATACTCACCCATGTGTAATGTACATTGAGACATGGTTAAGGATAGTTTTGGACATTATTCTTAACACTCTCATTGACATATGTTGTTGGGAATAACATCTTAAGTAGTTTACTGAACATTGGATATATTGTTTCACATTCCCCCTATAGTTTGTTGTACATGAAGTTTATCTTTTGTTATTGGGTTTATAGATTTTATGAAATATGAATCCCTAATTGAATTCTTGGAATTAAACCCTTATCAATAGTATGAGACTCGTATGAATATGCATGGATATCTGAGTTACGCCCACGAGTACTAGCTTACAATATTTATATATACATAAATTGATATGTACAATACTACATATATAGTTCATATACACACACACACATATATATATATATATATATATATATCATTGTGTGTGTGTGTCTATCGTGACCCATGTTATATATATCACAACTTAGTCTGAAGCTGGTATAATCTGGTGGGTGTCCCTTTGGAACCCGACTCTACTTGGTAAAAACATTTATTACATAATTAAATTTATTATATATAAAAACTGGTATTTTACTTGTTTTGGAAGGATCATAATTGACACCATTGGTGGTGACCTACTAAAATATCTCACACCCTGTTTGGGCCACTGATTGACACATTATCAAACTTCTTTATTTTAGGTAGGGACAAAAGAAATGGTCTAACTATGGATGCTTAATTTCTAATTCTATGATAGAGTTTTTGAGTATAGGTCCCAAATTATTCTCAATATACTGTTGGATATGACTTTTGATATTTTGGATATTTTTTGTCAAATGTTTTATATGCACACTACTTTGTATCCAAAGTATTCCCATTTCTTTTATTTAGTATAATCACATAACATATTTTGTATATGAGACCGGTTGTATTTACCTAGTTGATATATTTATGCTTCCAATGGTTCATATTATTATTATTAATTATTATGTTTTGTTATCAATATTATACTACTATGGTCCACTCTGACTAGAGGTCATAGTCTCCCCATGGACACAGTCTAGGCCCTTGTTTCAAGTCATAAGCATCAAGAATACAAAAACTGTGGATGAGGTGATTTGGATAATAGAGTTTGGTTACATAGAAGTGAAATAGGTCTATAATTCTACAAAGGGAAGTAATTTTTTTTATTATTATTTTGGAATGGTTATAGAGGATATAAGGAATTGTTGGAATTCAGTAGTGATCCTTTTCTTGGTAGTTAAAAGCCGATGTAGAGAGAAAAAACAAATTTCCTAATATGGTACATTTTGTTGTATATTTCTCTTTTTTACAATTATACTAATTTCACTGCTAGTCCATTATCCTATTTTATTCTGTCACATTTGTGGATATATCTTTTACCTTTGGCTTGGTATGGTATATAAGTGATGTACATGAATTATCAAAGGCACATAAAGATTCACAAGTCATGAATTATTCGATTCCATATAGCTTCGTTTTGTTACTTTCATTTCCTATATTTCTTATGGATTCCATGTGTTCCCTAATAGTAATACTCAATTACATGAATATTTCATATAGGTAGTAAAATGATTGGTTATTTAAATGCTCTGCATCTACCAAAATGGTGTTTCCCATGTTGTTTGAAGGTGGCACTCTAATTAATAAATTATATCATATTTGAGGGATGTACCATTGGTAACATGGGTTGAAATGTTAGTGATTTAAATTAAATGGATTCCAATTAGAATTTGTAATGATTATGAGCATTCATAAATTGGGAATGATGAACCGAGTAATTAAACTATTACAAAGGTTATTGGAAGTTATATGGGGTAAAAAAATCAACTTATAAATCATAATAATTTCTAAATTGAAAATGATAGAAACATATAACTACACCAGAATATATATGTATTTATATGAAAAAAAACAAACACCAGTTTTTAAACTATTAAATAAATGTTTCCATTAAATATAGATATCAATTGCAATATTTAGGGTGTTTTAATTCATACATTTTAATCAACACTCTATATACTAGATAATTGTTTTATGATACATGACCTTGTACCACACCAGACCTTAGTAGTGGGTTGAAGGTAGTGTCTCTTATGACAATAATTTTCTTCTATGTTTTACACAGATCTCGCTTTAGTAATAGGAATATTGGTGTTTAATTTTCTGTATGAAGGTGTTTTACATATCCTATTATTTTATTTATTCTATTTATATTTATAAAATTCTATTCTAAGGTGTTTATTTTAAAATTGTTGAAATATTAAAGCATGATGACCTCAGTTCAAGCACCAGGAAGGCATTGATGACCATGATCTAGTGGGGGTGGCCCTTAAGCTATTAGTATTAAATCCTATAGTTCTACTTACAACACATCTTTCTATATATGAATTGGGAACTGATTCATAGTTTTGAGAGATATTTCTATAGTTTATGTAGTCCATATAGGGTTCTCCCTGAGCTATCTCTTTTTTGGATGAATTGATATGATATTTGTTACGGAGTTATCTAACTACATTCTTAGTGGATAGTAGCCCCCAGGTTGCCGAGTGATGTTTGGAGGTTGTTCTAGTAATATTTGAGGTTTTAGAAATGCATTTCTAATGGATGTACAAGCTCAAAACATATATACTAGGTGATTTGGAAAAGTGATGATGGGACATTGTCAGCAGAGAAAGTCAATATTGGGATATCGTCTAGAAGTATTTCCCAACAACCATCTATTTTTACTTTTTCCTACAGAAAGTGATATTCGAGTTGTCCTTGGAATTTATACTCCTTCACTAGGGTGATATGTCCATGATGGATTTTTTTTATAGTTTTATAAATATCCAACATTTCATATGGATCCTCACTAATGACGATATGATGACATTAAGATGGTCTTAGTATGAGATTTCACACACCATCCAATCTCAGGTAAATATGTTTCAGTTCACTACTGTTTTGGAAATTTTGATCCAAGACCTCATCAGTAAGAATAACTAATGGGATGATAATGGTGTGGGCTAGGGATGTTCAGTATCAGGATAGGGTAGCGGCTCATCTAGTGGCTGAAAGTGGCACCATGGGTCTTCTCATGGGGGTATGTTTTAGATCGATGACACACAATAATAATAATGTTATAGGACACCAGTGTAGGAATCATGATTACATGAAGACATAATTTAATAGAGACCTCATTGAATGTAATGATAGTGGAAAATTTGTCCATCTACACCATTTTTGTAAAATCCCCGACCAGAAAGCCACTCAACTGGAGCCCCAGACTGGGTCTCCACATGACCTCAAGCATGCCTCCCCATACGCCAGAGGTTTCTGTTTAATAGTGAGGGTATACTAGGATATGTGGGGAGACTATACCTTATTTAAAAGAGTAAGGTACAATAGAATACAATTTAAATAGAATAAACAATAGGAAAAAATTAATAACATGCATAAATATGCCAATCCCAAACTAGGTAAAAACTATATCCAACAATAAACATGTCATTCCATACTAGAGTGCCATGTAATGAAAATCAGAAAGAAAGAAAACCACAGAATATCCAAAACAGTCCTAGATCCAAGTCCTAGACCTCATATGTGCACATACCGAACCCAACTCACTTCCCAAGCATCGATCCCTTTCCATTTTCTTGACCTTCAACAATGAAATCTGCTCGGGTACCCAACGGTGGCCCGTATAGGGAGTGAGTATAACTAAGTATGCCACAGATAATAGTGTCTAAAATATATATATAGTAATGGGAGATAGTTCATGAAACTGATAAATAATGTCATGAAAAGGTAAACATTTCAATAGGTCAATCTAGGCTATGTTCCTATAAAGTATACTCCATTGAATCTAGGTCCACTACTTATGCATCCCTTGGTTTAATCTACCATTTTGATGTGTTCAAAGGATTTGGCATGAAAACTATTATCATGCATATTGGAAATAATATAAAATCCTATCTCACTCTGAATCACATTATAATAACATCATAATCTTCACCTTGAACCCTCAGTCCAGGTGAAATGCATCCGTTAGGGAAACATAAATCCACCCCCTTTCTTAACCCATGCATTTATGGGTGGATCTAGAACCACAGTCCTAATCGACTAATGGGAATAGAACCTCAAGTCTATACACCACTCTACCAAGCCATATGCACATGCTTATTTATTATTCACCACAATTGACAATATCAAAACAAGAATAGACAATATCATTTGCAAGATCACAAAAGTATCAATAAATCAGAAATTAACATGTTTCATTAATCTATTAACACATTCATCATTTATATCACTTCAACCTTTAGCCCTATTTCCCATTTCCCATGTTCCTCCCTCTAATAATATTCAAGTGTAAACATAATTCCTTATCATATTCCCAGTAATACCATTTAACCCAATTACATGTCAACCCAATAACCCCCTTTCCCTTAACCACATTAGAAAAAACTAGACACAATCTAATAAAACTCATTAAATAAGTCAATTGACCTCTTCACTATGTCTCTACATCAACATGTGTCAATTTCACACCTTATATTCCTGTTATCCCCATTGGGAGTGCTATCGCACCCCATGGGAGGTCCTAATTTTGTCAAGTCATCCTCCTGCTTCCCACGGGAATCAATAGGGGTTTCATTGACCATTTAGAAACCCAATGCATTACATCTTTCTAATCGAATAAAGAACACATAAAAAAGAAATAAGAATGAAACCCTACATGCATAAATATATGAATAAATTGTTGGATTTAAAATGAAAACCACTTACCTTGAATCCATTGGTGAATGTACACTTAATCGAGGCCTAATATCTTGATTCAACACACATTTTCATCCTCAACCTAAAACACTTCAAAAAAGAAGTGTTTTAGAGCTTCAGATGGAAAGAAGGAAGATATACAGAACCTAAACCAAAAATAGAAGCAAGAGTGATATTAGCCTCACTTGGATCTTCAATACTAAAACAACAATACTCAAAATGGCCTAGAGTTGAGGGAGAATCAGCCTTGGGATCTCTTGGGAGATTTGGATCATTCAAAGGATTGTAAGAGGGGAGGTGGAGGAAAATAATGATTGTAACATAAAAATACTGTAATGGAATTTTTTTATTTTTCATAAAAATACTCAGCTGTACAGTGTACCCACAAGGGTTTCCCAATCCATGCACAACCAGTGTGGATGAAACTATCTGAAAACAACCCCCCTAACACGGTTACCTAAGATTTCTACACGGTTTTCACTAAACTTGCACAAACCATTTAGCATGCCCAGAAACACCTTTTTTCGTCCCCTTTCATGTTCTAAACCCTCAAAATTCCCTCAAGTCATCACATGAACTTGGAGAAACAATAGTTTAACCAAAATAAGTATGTAGAACAGAAATGTAAACAAAAAAATTCCTTAAGGGAGATCTAAGATATTACGACCTGCCCACATTATGACGGCTCGTTCTTGAGCTGCTCCTTCCGAGCATCATTGAGTTACCATGATAATGAGATCAGGCCACAAGGTCCATATATCTGATACCCTCTCTCAAGTATCCTCCTGAAAGTTTCCATGCATCCATAGAACACAAACAAAAGGCACCACCTTTCCTGCCAAGAATATCTCACTATGATCCACAATACGAATCATGTGCTTCTCAAAGGACACATCATCCTCAAGCTCGACATCCTCGGTGTTTATCACACGAAATGGATTTGGGTGATACTTTAAGAGTTGTGATACCTAGAAAAAATCATGAATACCACTATACTAATGTTGAAGAGATTATCAATATGCCATGGGTCCGATCCTCTCTACAATCTCAAATGCTCCCACATACCTAGGTACCAACTTCCCTAGTTTTTAGATACAGTTGTGACCCAACCTCTGAGACACTCTAAGAAACACTCTATCACCCATGCTAAATTCAAGTGAACTAAAACATCGATTAGAATATTAATTATACCTAGTTTGACCTTTTTCATATGATTTTGAATGAATAGAACCATAACCAACATCTCCTACACCAGACACTGTCCAAACATCTTAGACCACCAGCGTCTAACCAACATAACATAGATCTACACGGTCTCCCATAAAGTGTCTCAAATGAAGCCATCTAAACTGTTTCCAGAAATCTATTGTTGTAAGAAAACTCAACAAGAAATAAGTGCTTTTCCCAAAAACCACTGAAATTTTAAACACATTCTCTCAGCAATTCTTTTAATACCAGAATTGTATGCTCTGACTGCCCATAAGTCTTTTAGTGGTAGGGAATACTCAATAAAAACTGGGTACCAAGTGCCTTATGTAGTCCATTCTAGAAGCTCAAGGTGAAATGTGGATCACGATAATAAACTATGGTTCTCGTCACAACATGAAACTGTACTCTTTCTCGAACAAACAATTATCCCAATTGGTCTACAATATTGTTATCCTAGATTGGTAGGAAACGAGACACTTTGGTTAGCCTATCTACCACCACCAAAATTACATCATTTTTATGAGGCATCCTCAGAAGACCCACTATGAAATCGACCATGAAATGATTCCACTCCCACTCTAGAATATGAAATGTATAAAAAAACCCACCAGGATGATGATGTTCAACCTTCACCTACTAACAAGTGAGGTATCGTGCCACAAAACTCGCTACTTCTTTCAATATTCTTGTAAACAAAAACTTCCTACAAAGATCACTGTATATCTTAGTCATGCATGGATTCAATTCCAAATTTAACGCTTGAAACTCACAAATAAACTCTTCCCATGCACCTTCTATCACCCCAACATCACCATGAACATAAGAAACTCCATCGACCTTGAAAGTATTACAAGAAGGTGACTCGCCACCTTTATGAATTTCCTTCATATCCAAACACCATGGATCTACTAGTTGACTCTCTTTAACTCGGATTTAAAGTGCGGATTCAACTACTATAAATGCAAGGGTCATCTCCACATTCTCATCATGTACCTCCAAATACATATCAATAAAGAGGTCCATCATCTTTCATTCTAAACTAGTTTCCCGAACCACCTGATTTTGTGTCTTCTGGCTCAGAGCATCAGCAACACTTTTCCCTTTCCCTGGCGTGTAGAAAAATTGAAAATAAAAAGATTGGAGGTACTCAAACCACAAACACTATCGAAGATTCCAATCATGCTAAGAGAATATGTTCATGTGACTTTTATGGTTGATGTACACCATGTAAGGTTATCCCAACATGTAATGAATCCAAAAAATTAAGTAATGAACCAAAAAAGCTAGATCCAGGTCATGAGTAGGATAATGCCTTTAGTGTGGCCTAAAATATGTTGACCCATAAGCTACAACAGTATCATCTTGCATCAATACATCCCTATGTTCAACACCTGACGCATCACAGAACAAGGTGTACCTCTTATCTGGTTTGAGTAAGAACGAAATCGGTGTGGTGTTCAACCTATCCTTCAACTTATAAAAAGAATTCTCAAAATCCTCTGACAAATCAAACATAACACCCTTATTGGTTAGGACAATGATAGGGACATACAAATGAGAAAAATATCTAATAAATATTCATTAATAACTGACCAAACTCAAAAAACTCTGAACATTAGAGATGTTCTTACATTGTTTCGAAGATACCACAACCTGCACCTTTTCTAGATCCCCCGATACACCTGACTCAGAAATGATGTATCCTAGAATGTGGACCTCATCAATCCAAAACTGACATTTTAATCTCTTTTTCTAAAGCATATTCTCTTTTAGTGTACCCAATATGATGTCAAGGTGTTTGAAATTATTGTCATGACTTTTGGAGTACACCAAGATGTCATCAAAAAGTAAACTACGAACTTATATAGATATAGTTGAAATATCTAGTTTTTCAAGACAATGAACATATCTAGTGCATTGGTCAATCCAAACAGAATCACCAAAAATTCATACAACCCGTAGCTGCTTCAAAAAGCTGGCTGGGGTATGTCAGAAAGTCTCACCCACAACTAGTGGTATACTAAACTCAAATTGATCTTAGAGAACACCAAGGAAGCTATGAGATGGTCAAATAGGACATCTATTCTTAGAAGAGAGTATCAGTTCTAAACCGTCATCTGGTTCAATTTCCTATAATCGACACACAGCCTCAAGGATCTACCAACCTTTATAGAAAACAACAAAGGAGATCCGTAAGGTGATGTATTAGGATGAATAAAACCCTTATTTTACAACTCCTCAAGTTGAAATTTGGGTTCTTGGAGATCCAGTGGTTCTATTTGGAATGTAATAATGGAAACTAGCTCCAACCCCAGAAACAATTCAATTGTGAACTCAACATATCTATTGGGTGGTAACCCCAAGAAGTCCTCAGTAAACACATCCTAATATTGGTCCACAGCAAAAGGGAAGACTAAATACACTTTATCTCCATCATCCAACAAAAGGCATGCTACTTGGGATAGGAGTTCTCCCAATCAGTGGCATAGTGGATAATCCTATACAACATACTCGAATAACCCACTCTCCATAAAGGATATTATTTCTTCCATCATGGGATGTGAATGTTAACTAAAATTAGTACCAGTCAATATGGGATTTATATAACACCAATCTAACCATCCCCAAGATTAGGTCAAAACCAAAAATCTCTAAGAAAAAACATATACCATAGAAAACAATATCCACCAACCACCAGAGCATAACCCTTACACTTCTTGATGTCATGAAATTGTACCCCTAGTGAAGTATCAAGTGACATTACCCCACATACAGTCACCATGGGTAAGACCAACATGACTATGAACTGATTAGAAATAAAGGAATGACTATCACCTAAAATAAAAAGATTACTAGAAAGCATGAAAGATATATGAATCGTACCTCAAACTATATATGGTTCCGCCTCACCACCGTTAGGTGTAGTCTAAACTACATAGAGATGACCTGCCCCTTTACCCTGGGCTCTTGCCTGAGTACCCTAAAATACACTACCATGTTGATAAGGATGATAATTACCTAGAGTTCAACATCCACTACCCCTACTAGAATGAACCGTGGAGCTCCAACAACCTACCTAATATGGGGTAACTGACCCCCTTCCCAGACTCAACATCTGCCTCTAACCTTCATCAGTCCATGTCTCTAGTGTGTTTCAAAATAACCTCTGCACATGGCCTAACCATTTTCATGCTCGGTAATTGACCGGTGGGTGAGGATACTAGTCACGCTTGTTCCTAGGCCTACCACACTGATAACAGAATACCTAATCACCACCTGGAGAAGCTTACCCCCTCTACTGACTTCTCTGTGCACTTCCACCCTACTGAAAATTTAGAAAATTGCATTTCCTACTATTAGATCCAACACCACTTTCTCACCTAGCTGGCACAATGAGTTCACTACTTGAATCTAACTTTAGGTTTTACTTTGAGATAATGCCTTGGTCCACCACTTCACCAAACATTTTTAGATTTAAGACATTAAACTAATCCTTGATCTCATGTCTTAGCCCATCTTGGAAGTGTTTCTACACATCTTCCTCGTCTCCTATAAATGTCGGAACAAAACATCTCAAATAAGTGAAAAAAATATCATAGTCCATTACTAACATTTTCCCCTTGTAAAATGTCCTAAAATTCAAATACTTCTATTAAGTAAATGTTTTGGGTAAAAGTATTCAGGAAAATTCTCCTGGAAATATTTCCACATCATTCCATCAGTCTGCTCTGTCTGAACTAAGATGTCCCACCAACACTTTACTTTACCTCTCAGCATATAGGCCTCTAACTTATCTCTCATTTTTAGAGGATTATATTAATGGTCCAGAATAGTTTGGATGGACTATATCCAAAAATCCAGTACCTCTTCCCCCCCCCCCTCTAGTAACGGTCAGAGAGTGTTACAATTGAAACTCCCTGGTCAGCTCAAATATACTTGGTGCAACCAACCCAGGGTCTCATTCCATCATCTGTAAATAATAAGAAAGGTTATAATTGAACCAAACTTCCATATATTATTGGATCACCACATTCTCTTGCTCCACTACTAGAGGAGGGTTCTCGATAACTTCCTCCAATCACCGAACTGACACACCTATTCAAGGTGAAATTTCTCTACAATGCCAAACATGATCTTTATAATACTACCATAAAAATTTTAAGAAAATGAAAATATATAGGTAGTCTCATCACTTGAAATAACCAAACCAGTATACATACAATTCCCAAATGATACCACTCAAAAATGGATCACTTCTATTTTCCCTCTCAAATTAGGCCTTGGCTAACACTGGAATCTAATTCACACCATTACAAGTTTTATCTTTTACACAGATTCAGAACAATTTCCATATCCCAATTTACACTTAAAACAGGTTAATCAACACTTACTTATTTATTAAAACCCAATTTTTAATTACTACTTACCCTTTTTTACATTCATTTTTACCCATTAATACCATCCCATTAGGCACAATTTCATTACTTTTAAAAAACTCTAATGCATCCTAACCTTTATATCCCACACACCCATCCCATGTATGTTCCTACCATGATGCATATCACTTATCTACATAGATTACTCGAATGAAGAAAGAATTCACAACCTCGTACCATTATGACCATGATAGAAGTATCAAAACACCGTAAAATTATACAAAAAGTGCGTCACCTAATGGTGAAATGTAATAAAATATAACAACACACAATAATAACAACAATCACCTCCCAGGGTAACATGGGGTTTCCCTCATACATGGGATAGATACTCCCAAGAACAATAACATTACCAGGACCAACACTTTAATAACCTCCAGTCTACCGTACATAAATAGTAAGAAAGAGAAAATAACTCCTTTGATACCAAATTGTAACGTACCTGACCCAAAATCCACTAACCTGATGCCCTGAGCCAGGTCACCACATGTCCTCAAGTGTGCCACTACATATTCTAGAGGTTGTCGTATAGAATCAAGGGTATAAAAATATATGTGGGGAGACTAACCCTCTATACCAGAGTAATCCACAACAAAAAACAATTTAAATAGTGGAAACAATAGGGAATAAATAATAACATGCAGCCCCCCCAAACTAGGTACAAACCATATCTAACAGTAAACATGTCATTCCATAATATAGTGCCAAGTAAACAAAAACCAGAAGAAATAAAAATAGCGGAATCCCCCAATTGGTCCTAGCTCTATGTATCAGACTTCATCCATGCACACATAGATCGCAACTCAATTCCCTAGCATGGGGACCTTACCCTGTTCTTAGCCTGCAACCATGAAATCTTCTCGGGTACCCAACAGTGGACCGAGTAGGGTTTCAGTGTAACTCAGTAGGCCACCATCAACAGTGTCTAAAAAATATCCAATAAAGGAAGATAATTCATGCTTGTAATAAATAATGGAAAAGAAAGGTAAAAATTTAAATATGTTATTCAAGGCTATGTTCCTATAAAGTATACTACAATTGAATCTAGGTTAACTACATAGGAATCCCTTGGTTTAATTTACCTTATTCAGGTGTTCAAAGTATTATTCTTGTCTAGTATTCTCAAGAACATGGGAAATAAAACCAGGTCCTATCTCACTAGGCATAAAATTAAAATAACCTCATACTCGTCACCTTGAAGCCTCAGTCAGGGTGGAATGCATCAATTAGGGGAATAGACCTATGTCCCCTTCCCTAACCGATTCATTTAGGGTTGGATCTAGAACCATGGTCCAACTCGACCCATTATAATAGAACCACATGTTTATTCCCCACTCTACCAATCCAAGTGAACACGCTTATTTATCATTCACCACAATTTTCCATATCACAAAAATAATAACCTACATCAATTGCAACATCTCAAAAAAATCAATAAATGTGAAATTAATATTTTTCCTTAATCAATTAACACATTCATAATTTATATCACTTAACCCTTTATCCCCATTTCCCATTTCCCATTCCTATCACAGTAAGCATATTCAAGTGTAAACATAATTCCCTAGCATATTCCCAACAATACTATATAACCCAATTATATTTCACCCAAAAAAATACCCAATACTTATCCAAAAATAGAATAATTATCCACAATCCATTATAACTCATTACATAATCCAATTAACCTCTTTGCTATGTCTCTACATCACTATGTGTCAATTTCGCACCTTATATTCCCGTTATCCCCATTAGGTGGGCCGACACACCGATTGGGTGGCCCAATGTTTGTCAAGTCATCTTCCTTGAATCATATGGGGATCAAGAGTGGATAAATTCATAATTTAGAAAACCAATACACCACATATTTCTAATGACATCAAGAAAAAATCAAGAAGGGGAGAAGAATGAAACCCTACATGCACAAATCTATGAATAAACAATGGGAAATAACCTGTAGACTACCAACCTCAAATATATCGGAGAAAACACACCAAATTGTGGACTTAGATCATTATTCAACACACATTTTAAGCCTCAACCTAAAACTCATCAGAAAAGAAGGGTTTTAAAGCATCATATGTACATAATAAAGAGATAAAAACCCTAAACTAAATATAGACGCAAGAGTGAGATTATCCTTGCTCGGTTCTTCAATCTGTAACCAACGACACTCCAAATGTCCTAGATTTGAGGTATAATCACCTTTGAGAACTCTTGAGAGATTTAGATATTTCCTAGTGTTTCCAAAACGGTGCAGGAGGAAAATTCGGTGTGGAACATAAAAATCCCATAATAGAATTTTTTTAATTTTATAAAAAATACTCATTCGTTTGGTTTACCTGCAAAGATTTATAAATTATTTTCAAACCATGATGATGCTACTATCCAAAACCATCCTTTCATTCATGGTTACTTGGGATTTCCGCACAGTATGCACTAAATATTTCAAACTTTGCAACATGCCCAGAAAACCCATTTTTCTTCCTCTTTCATGCTCTAAACCCTCAGAACACCCGAAAGTCTTCACATGGACCTGTGAAAACACTTGTTTAATAGAAATAAGGAACATAAAATGTAATGTAAAAAAAATATGGTAATAGAGATTCTGGATCTTACAGCTTTTAAAGAACATTTCCCCCAGTTCTTAGTGAAAAGCGGTCAGTACCGACTCCGCATTATAGAGTAAGATTAGTAGCTTCCCGTTAGAATGAAATCTATACTACTGCTAGTTGAGGTGGTGGATGTAGTTTTGGGTGGAAATATTATGAGAAATAATTCCATTAGAGTCAGCCTTCATTGTGTAGTTATAATATGGAATAGGGAAATGGTACTGAACAGCTTCATGTAGTATAGAATATATTAGAGGAACAGAGCCCCGAGACTTTAAATTTACAAGGTAAAATTTTAGTATCCACTACTTCAATGTCATAATATGTTTACATATGTGTATAAAACACTTATTTAAGTGAATATTATAGAAATTTATATCATAGAAATTGAGTACTATGATTCATAAATGAATCTAGATACTCCGTTGGGAACACAATTTGAGAGTATTTGCTTATGTAATGAATAACCCCCAGAGGTTGGTAGCTTCTGTTTCTTATGTAAAATTATCTTCCTAGATATGAATAGTTTTGAATTCATTATTATATTTAAATGGTTATACCTCTATTTATCCAATATCGATTGTTATCGATGGAAGGTGAATTTATCATCACCTAATGGTCCAAAATACATGTATAAAGGTGAAAGGGATTTCATAGAAACCTAAGATAGACATGAGAAGCATGAGATATACATTTCTAAAGACCATATTTCTAGTGTTTTCATGATGGATCATGGTTTAATCAAGATGATTTCCATCCGATATTTTATTTTTTCATAGAAATATTCCACAATTATTTTGGACTACCTCTTGAGAGAAATGCATATTATACTACTGAGAGAGTTCTCGGAGAAAAACTTATGTTTATTCCTCATTATAGAATGGAACCTATTGAGATTCAAGAGCTCAAGAGACATTTGGATGACATGTACGCTGAGGGTTTTATATTCCCAATTAATTATACTTGGGGTTAAGTAATATTATTCATGAAAATTTATAATGCAAGTCTTAGGCTTTACGAGGATGGCCAATATTTGGGTCAACATATGGTTAAAAACTGGGTTCCTATACCCCACATAAAAGATCCCTCTGACCAGATTTAGGGGAAATGGGTATTCTAAATGATCAATCTATTATCATTCTATCATGAGGTGAAATTTAGGGATTAGGATCTATCAAGAATGAATTTCAATAGCAGATATGGATTTTAAAAGTATCTGGTAATTTCATTTGGTCTTAAGCATGAGCCTATAGTTTTAAGGACCGTAATGTATTGGGTTTTCCTCCTGTATTTTGTTTTATTTGTGGAAGTATTCATGGATGAAATATTGGTGTATTTATACTCTATATATTAAAATTCTAGACATCTTGATATCATACTAAATATACTAAGAGTGCAACAACTGTATGATAAAATAACAATGTTACAAATTGGTTCAATAAAATTTCACTTCTTGAATCACATTATCTTAGAGATTTCAATATCTATCGACCCATTGAAGGAATGATCTATGGTATAGTGGGAGAATATGAAGAATGTATTTGAAGAAAATAGTTTCTTCATGATGGATAGATATTATAGTCACTTTATTCAAGGCTTATCACACCTTGAAACACCTCTTGTAGTTGTTATTATTTATAGAGAACATGTAGTGGAATTTGAGTCTAATCATTTGAGGCCTCATGAGTGTATCTATATAATGAATAAAATCATGTTGGAAGCTATGGTTTATGAATTATTATATTGAAGGAATTATTTATTCATACAATTTTTTATTATTTACATGGATCATCAAAGTCTAAAATACATTTCCACTTAGTGTGACATGAATCTTAGAAAAAACTGATGGGTAGAATACCTTCAATTGTTTAGTTTTGAGCTCATTTATAGACCCGATAAGGGTAATGTAGTGTATAATTATCTAAACCTAAATAGTGAATCAAAAATATTATAGAGGTTATCAGTGATTAAAATATTATGGATAAATTTTCTAAGATATATCTGTAGGTTAATTAGTATCACATGTAGTCTATTTTAGCATCACTGGTAGTGACATATTCTCCTTTAGAGCAAGTAAATTTGATATAGTTTTCTATTCATGAGGGATTAGTCCCGAGAGATTGTGTATTAGGTGAGGACTCACATTTTTGTTGGCTTATCTGTGAGGATGATATTCTTCACATTCGTGGGCATGTTTGGGTTCCTACAGAAATACATGATTAGTTGATGTAAGAGGGTCCTGACTTTAAATGATAAGTACACCATAGACACACTAAGATGTACCGTGACATACGACGCTAGTATTTGTGGCCTTGAATAAAGAGAAAATTACTACTTTTATTTCAATGAGTTCCACCTATTAGTAGGTTAAGGTTAAGAACCATCATCTTGTTGGAATTTTACAACCTCTATTCAATATAGTGTTGAAATGGGATAATGTCATGATGGTTTTAATGATTTTTTTGATGAGATCCTTCAAGGAATTTATTATTTATGGTAAATAATCCATTGTTTGACCATGTTCTCTCACTTTCTATCTATTAGAGAAACATTTTTAGTGGATTAGAATGGGAGACTATACATCCAAGAAGTTATACACGTTCATGGCATTTAGATTACTATAAAATCATATAAGGATGATATTTTTAAATTTTTGTTCATGGATGGTTTTCATAGAGAACACAATTCATAAGATCTTATGAGTATGACATATAATCCTATAAATTATGTCTAGTCCAAGAATATTATACAAGTGTTATATGATATTATTTGAGTATATTTGAATGGTTTTCATGGTTATTGGGGGGAAAGAACAACATATAACAATATTATTTTACAATAAAATAATTTTTGAAGTATTTATATGGATCAATATGAGGCCTTATTTGTAGGAGTTTCCCTTTACCATTTTTTTTGTTAGAGGAATGTGAGGAAACTATAGTGGGACCTCATATATTTCTGGAGAGATTGGAGTAGGTATGGATTATACAGAAAACATATCATTATAGGTTTGTCTAGGTATAAGTCTTGTACTAGTTTTACTACTATCCCCTTGAGTTTAAGGTGGGAGATCAGATCTTTCTACGAGTTTCTCCTAGGATGGGTCACAAACTTATTAGAAAATAGTAAAAGTAATCACCTCATTATGTAGGGGATTTTGAGATATTGGAGAGATTATAGCAATGACCCAATTAGTTGGATTTAACTCTACTAGGCCATAACATTCATGAAGCATTCCATTTATCGTATTATCATTGTTATTATTATGATATGTATTATACTATTTATCCTAAGGATATTGAGATGTTGGATGTTGCTTCATTTGAGGAGTTCCATATTTGTAACATTTTTTACATTATAATGTCTATCTAAGGTTGTGTAGTTCATATATATTTGGTGATATTGTAGTACCACCATGTATATGATGAAACTTGGATGTGAGAGGCCCGCGTGCATGTTTAGTGGCTGGAACATTTCCTATATGCTATTTTACTACCCTCAGGAGGGAAACCTGGGCATGAGTTATTTTAATGATAGGAGGTCGTAACAAGACATAATTTCCTATGATATAAATATCCTTTATGTTTGAGTTTAAATATTTTTTTTATCTTTATGGAAGTGAATAAGGTATTAAAAGATATTTCAGGAGCGTCAGGGGCTATTTTGGAGCTCGTTGCTCCAGGTCTAAGAAGAAACAGACTAGGTGAAAGATTATTTAAACCATGTAAATGAGTGTCAATGGATTATTTAATTTATATAGGCTTCTATAGAGGGTCTTGAGATGAGGACACTTTCTACACATGGTTTTCCATTACTGTGTGCCTAGCCTACATTCTTTGTGCCACTTAGGTAGTCGGTGTTCGTTGTTGGAGAATGGTTTGTCAAATTGGTTGGCCAAACCATAAAACATTTTATAATGGATGAATGTCTCATTTCCCCCTCCTTAATTTTAACTTATCTCCTCCCTCCTCCCATTTCATAAACAATAGACTCCACCTTTCTCATACCCCTATTTATTATTTAAATCTCAACATAGAGCCTCCTTACTCATACAGAGTAAAAATTTTTCTCCATTAGTTATGTTGGACCCTTCTCAGTAATCACTTCAATATTATTCCTTCCTTAAATATTTTTTTTAACCATATGGAATGATAATTCAATGTCAAATAATATGCCATATTTTTAGGGAATCTATATATTTCACAAATTTATTCCTTTTTGATCATAAATATAAAGTTGATAACAATAGATGACCCATATACCATTATAAGGTAGGAATGATAGTGTTTATCACTTAAGACATATTTCTATATATCATGCGTAGTGATGCAGTAACACAAAACCCTCTATGCGTCACGTTTAAAATATTATTTGTTCTCAATTATAATTATGAAAATCCTATAAATTCTAATTTACAACCTTTCTATTTTCAGAGGCTAATAATTTAGAATAGTTTCACCCCTTGAGTGGTGCTTATAGAATTCCATGTCTAAATTAAAAAAATTAATGGTACAACTATGTTAAACACCCTTTTTTTAAATTGAATATTATTCCCTTTTCTAAATAAATGTTAAATTCTTGAAACCATATCTTGGCCTATGAATATAATTACTTATATGATGGATTTTTATTATTATTAATCTCCCATGTATAATATACATTGAGACATGGTTAATGCCAATGTTAGGAATGAGGATTCATGTGTCATTGATGTGTGATTTTGGGCATGATGTCACACAATATTTATTGAATGTTTCATAGGATGTTTCACATTCCCCTATAGGTTGTTGTACATGATCTTTCACTTACCTCATTAGGTTGATGAATATTATGACATATACATCCCTGGTCTAATGATTAGGATGTTACCCTTATATACAACCTGAGACTTTTACAACTATTCATGGATTCTTGAGTTATTCCTTGGGTCCTATCTAGTTCTACATATATCTATTTATGTCTATATAAAATACTACATATATAGTGAACATATATATTTATACTTATATATATTTATATATATGGTGAAAAATGTTCACACATATTTTGACTTAGGCTAACGAAATTAAAGTCAAGAGTTTCCCCCCTAGGAACATGAGCCACCATGTTTAAAATATACCTTACTGGTTTATGTTTTTCATATCTATACACTTACATTTTGTAGGCTCTTGATGGATTGTGCAAGATGCCCTTGGTGGTGGCCTATAGAGTATACCCCACACCCTATTTGTGAAACGTATTAGTACATGAACAAATTTTTTAGTTGCATGTAGGGATAAAATAAAGGTTCCAACTCAATATTCTTGATTGTTTGTAGTATGATAGAGTATGTGAGATGAGGTTTGAGCTTATGTTGAAGATGTTACTGGAGATTACTTTTGGTCTATCTATATTTTTGTATAGAATGTTTTATATTCGTACTAATATTTATCCTATGTATCCCACTATATATTTATTTTTGTCATGGCTAGGAATATTTTTTATATAAAACTGGTGATATTTGTTTGGATGATTTATTTTCCCTTTCACTAATTCAAATTATTATTACTAATTATTATATTTTTCTATCTACCATCTACCACTATAATCAACTATTAATAGAGGGAATAGTCTTTCTATAGACATACTCAAGTCCCTCACTACAATTTGATAGCCTCTGGAATACATATATCATGTGTGGGGACATGTTTCCTACCAGGTTCAATTACATATGAGTGAATCAGGTTAGAGACACTATATCTATGACAACATATAATATATATAACTTCAAAAAATGATAGAAATTATAGAAATTTCATTATTTCGTATCCTTTATGGAATTAATTTCTAATGGTTTAAGGAATAAATGCAATTAATGGTATATGGGAAAAATAAGAAAACATATATTAAGGTAATAAAAAATTGATGGAAATTGAAATAGTGGTTTGGAGGTGTATTTATAGTGATCTTAAAGTGATGGAAGATTAAAATATAGATTCATTATTTACTCATGTCAATGATATTTTGAGCACTCTCAGAGGCTTTGGTAAATATCGAGATGATAAATCTATTTTCAAAATGATATTATAAATTATTATTGACAATTTTCATGTTAAATCATCATCAATTGTAGATTATGATATAGTTACCATTCCTCTGGATGACTTATAGAGAATCCTTATTTCATATTAAATGAGCAAGGGAAATGTTTTAGAAAATAAGGATTTGCCTGAAAAGAAAATTCCTTTTAAAGCCTTGATATTTGATAAAGTTATGAAAAACATGTTTAAAGATGAAGATAAAAGTTTAGATTATAAAGGTGATATTGATGAAAACTTTGATTAAATTTTATCACTTATCTCTATTATTGAGTGATGTGTAAAGGGTAAATTTATGGGGAAGCTGATATTTAAATGATTCAATTGTGGATTCTTTTAGAAAAAATATGTAGATGTAATAAATATGAAATAATATTAAATCGTTTAACATGAATCAAAATGACTAAGAAAAACACCCATGAAGAAAAGAATAAAGAATGATAAGTGCAACATTTCATCAATAGGGATGGTTAATAATTCATATAAATATAAAAATTGAAACCTTTTATCAATGTAATATGGTGATAATAGTATTGATAATGAAGAGGAAGTTAAGAATTCTAGTGATATTTATGAAAAAAATACTTATTAATAAAGTGTATGAGGTGTAATTCACTAATGATGATGGTAGAAATGCTTGATATGAAATAATATCCAAGATGTAGTTTATGTAAAAGATATTATTAAATGACTTTTGTATAAAAATATCCATGTTTGATAATGAGTTCTGTAATTTTAATAAAGAAAATAAGTTTATAAGAAAATAATTCTATTCAATGGAAATTGCAAATGAGTTTTTATAAAGAGATTTATGATTTGGAGAAGATTATAGAGTAATAAAATATTTATAAAATCATGTTGGAAGAGAGATTTAGTATGAAGGAAAAGTATCATGAACATTTTTATCTAATAATAATTGACGATGAAATGAAATTTAACAAATTTTGATATAATTTATATTTTTTTACGATTTTGGAGAATGATATTAGAAGTATGAGTCTAAAATAGACCTGTAGAGGACTAATAAAATATGTGAAGAATGCCACATTTGTGGGAAAAAAGTGAGACTCAGATTTATATAATTTCATGAAAGTAATAATTGAATGAGAAAACAACTAAAACAAATAATTTTAAATTTTTTTAAAAGAAGAATTTGTTGATTATGAACACATTAAGATTTTATAATAATATTAGTTCAAAAAAGGTTTCCATGATTGATGAATCAAATGAGTAATAAATATATGTTTTAAAAAATGGAAACCATGATGCTTTTAAAGGTAAGGTAACTTTTTGTAGATACAATTGGAACTATGTATGACTTTGGAATATAAAAATAATTTTTTAGTTTAATTAAATGTTTATTATTTATTCTATAAGGTTTGAGAATTATAAAATGGGGGGGGGAGTCAAACCACTTAAAGAAGAAACATTGATATAAAATTTGAATATCATGGATTGAATGTTGAGAATAAAGTTCAATTATTAGAAAAAACTTATGGAAAATGTGACCAACCTAGTTAAAATGTGAATGATTGTCTCAACATACTAATATTCAAATTGAGTATGAATCATAATAATCAAAAGTAATAGAACACGAATAAGGATAAATGAAAATAAAAATATTTTGATGTTGAACATTTATGTAAACCATATAAATCAAAATATGTGAGGATTCTGAAGATTGGATGTTATTGAAAAGAGACATGATATTTTATGTTGTTCAAAGATGTCAAAAAGTGAAAGGAATTATTAATCAAATTTTTAAATGATGGACCACCTAAAAATGATGTTGTTGGTTCAGTAGTAATGGTTAATGATAAGATGAAGTCCCAGAATTAATTATATGTTGATAGTCTAAAACACAATGTTTAAATTCTTTTTTAGTTTTTTGATGAAGTTAATGATGTCATATTTATAAAAATTTGTTATTGGTTAATAGGATAAAATATGGAAGTATTTCAACATGATAGAATCAAACAAAGGGAAAATTGATTCAGGTTGTAGATGGAAAAAATTCATTCCCAATAGAAATAAGGGAAGAAAAAAACAACACCGTAGAAGGTTTTATCATATAGAAATAATATACTATATATATGTTTACCTCAGGATATAATGGTACTAATATGAATAAGATAAAAATGGAAAGAAACCAGATTTTTTATACATGTCAATAAAAGATGATATTTAATTCTTCACACATGAAAGTTGAGATTGAAACATTTGAACCATTGAATCCTATCCATTTAGATATTTACGGGCCAATAATGAATAAATAAATAAAAGGATATAAGTAAATTATTTATTTTATTGATGAATTTACTCTTATCACTTTTATTATGTTTATGAAAGAAAAATTAAAGGCCTTAATATTGTTTGGAAGTTTTATGAGTACTAAAATGGAATGTGGTTACTCATTAAAGAAGATATAGATAGAAAATGGTGTATAATATAGTAGTGGAATATTTTATTCTTTTTTTTATAAGAATAATATTAACAAATATTGGAAAACCCCATAAGCAAGGCAATAAAATATTTGTTGAATTGAAGAACAAAATCATTAAAGATATGGATTTGACCATGTTGATGGAACATGATTGTTTTTGGTATTTCAAGATACAAAAAATTATATCAATAATTCGCATTCAAAATCATTTTTATGTTAGTATAAATATATATATTTCACCATAAAAGATGTATTACACTAATTCCCCCTATTTGAAAAATTAATGGGAGTTACCTATCCTTTTGCTGGATATTTGAAAGAGTGGTGTTGATGGAATATCCATAGGTTAACATCGAAGTTAAAGAGGATACTACTATTATGATAACAACACATGGAATAATTATAATACTATTATTATTAATGTAATGAATAATTCTATAAAATTATTGTACAAGAAGAACAACATTTCATAATTAAGGACGCATCATTTTTTTGAAAAGTATGAATATTTTTATGAAAATAATAAGAATTTTGAAGTTTTATAGGGTACAGATGATTATTTTTTCAATTAAAGTTATTAAAGGCAACCACGTTTAACTCATCCAAGGATTATAAAATAGGTGGAGGTCTAAAATATAATTAGAAAACTAGTACATTAGGATAAAAATAAAAGAACATTGAGGACAACCAAAAACCCCTCAATATTTATGTATATTAAAAAATGTGAAATAATCCTTTTAGTATCAAGAGTGGGTTGATAATTTGAATGACCAATTAGTATATATAGAGTAGAATACAACATGGGAGTTGGAACCTAATCCTAAAAATACTAATGTTATCAGGACATAGTGGGTGTTATAAACAATATGAATGAAAAGAGGGATGTTATGATGAATAAAGAATGATTTCTGTGAAAGGTGTATTCTTAGTTTGAAGAAATTGATTTTTATAAGACTGTCACATTGATCTCTAGACATTATATCATAAGTTGATTTCATTCCATTACAACACAAAGGCAATAAAAAATATTCCAAATGGATGTAAAGCATACATTCCTAAATGGAGAGCTCTACGTGGGGATTTGTGTTTAGAAATTTTAACTCCACAAGAATTTAGAGTAAGTTTATATTAAAATATTTTTTTATAGATTAAATTGCAAACAACATAGATTTTAATCAAAAAATGATATAATAATAAAATTTTATTATTTAAATGTGTCCAATATTTCCTAGAAGTAAAATTGATGTGTATAAATAATAATAAATAAATATGGAAAATTATATGGGTTATAAATGAATAAATAAATTTATTGGTTATCTACCATTTATAAATAATATTAAAACAATTTTAAAGAAAAAATAAATGTTTTCTGATATGTTTTATTTTATATCTAAACGGAAAATTAGACACACATTGCACACATAATTTTAAATATATTTCACCACTTTTAGAAAATATATTTTAAAAAATGGGTAATTTTTTTTAAATCATCATATACATATATTAACTTATGATGACTTTTTTTATTTTTCCTAACATATTTATACTTCAAGGAATATTGAAAAATAATAAATTTTTATAAAATTTTGATTTTTTAATCAAATTATGTCGCTTTATTAAATTATGCCTATTTAAAAAGAATTTTTTTATTTAGATATATTAATTATAATTAATTACATTTAAATCATATTTATAATATATTTTGTTATAAGCTTATTTTTAGACATCAAAACACCTTTTTTGTGTGCAATATTTTTATGAGTATAATATTTATCAATTTTAAATCATTAAAATAACCCATAATGAGGAATTATTTAAATTAATATATTATTTTATGTATCTATAAATTTTTATTTTAATTCATATAATTATTATTACATGTCATATAGTTAATATGACATCGTATTTTCCTTAAAAAACATTTTTTGAGAAACCATTTTTTGACACATCTATGGGTTTAATTTTAAATTATATTCCATAACTTATTTGAGTTGAAAATGGAAAATTGGATTTCATATTTGGAATAAATATAATATATATTGTAAAATAATATAAACTTAGTTTTTGACTTTATTTAATTATAAACCCAATAAATATTGTTTACCGTTATAAAGGAAAATATTTGTTTATCGGGGAGATTAAACTAAAATGATAACAATAAAAAATTATTGAAAACTAATCTAATTTCTTTTATATGGTAATATTTATACATTATAACTTTGAATGTTCTGAAATTTCCTTTTTTAGCCTAGTATCATGAGAAAACCATGGGTAAAATTATTTCTTTTCAAAAATTCCAAGTGTGTCCTATCCCCCAATTATAGAAGGATACCCCCTCTCATATCATTAACACACTTAAAAACCCGTTATTTTAGAAAATAACAGAAAAATAAATTCATTATTTTAATCCCCTAATTTTGGAAGTATTTATTTAAAAAAAGCTACACATGATGTTTTTTTGTGTAAACTAAAATAAGTTTCCCCAAAGAAGATGTATCATCCTTAACACATCATTTGATTATTTATTCTTAAACCTCAGAAAAATGATTTTAACCATTTTTATATAATAAGATAAAATATTTACATATAATTATATTTTTATTCTAATTTAATTACCAAAAACTATATCATACTCCCTCAAATGAGAAACAAAACCATTGATCGCATGTACGACAGACTACCTCATCACGAACCCACGTAATTCATTTTCCTCCACCAATTATCATAGATGGATATAATAATGTAGCTAAAATTTATTTATGATATTTATGATATAATTTTATCTTTATAATAATAATATCGCATATAACTTCTATCATTCCATTCCATTGAGAATTTGATAATATCACTCATGTGTACAACATACTTCCGTATCAGGAAGCGATGTGATTTGTTTTTCACTTATTCATTACATAGAAGGTAATAAGGATCCATTTTATGTTTATATATATTATTAGGTGCTTATAAATTATTCTGTAAATGAAATATACCAAATAATTTCTTACCATAACAGCCATTAAATAGTTGACAATGTCGTTCCTGTGTACGACGGACTACCGCCTTGCGAAGTGATGTAAATCATTTTTTACTAACGCATTAAATGGATTATAAAAATGTATAAATTTAATGAATATATATTTTAAATATGAAATGATATTATCTTGATAAAATTAATATACAATCAAATTCCCAACCCTTCCACCCATTAATAAAATGATAATGTCGCTCATGTGTACGTATTCCCTACTGTCTCCACGAAGCGATGTGATTCATTATACATGTTTGAAATTAAATAATTATTATAAATTTGTATCTGATAAAAATGATATTTTTAAAATTATTATAATTATTTATATTATGGAACTATATCCTATTTACAAGATATGATACTTCATGATGCAACATGTAGGAGAAAACAAGTCAACTAACAGCCCCAACAAAGATGAAAATGAATGTTTATTAACGAATTGGTAATAAGATGTTTTAAAAGGGTCATATATGATAGTATAAATACTAATATGATTATAGTATACATTAATAAAAATTTAAAAACCCTTATACAAGAAATTTATGATCATTAATCTTAATAGAAGCATGATGTATGAGGTTAATTAACTCAATTTCCATTCATTGGGTTATACGACTACATTGTTGATTATATTATGCAAAAAAATTGGAATGATTTTTTATTTTTAATGTATTATTTATAATTTTATTTGTTTAGACTTGAATTTTTCACACATATTCACACAATTTATTAAATCGCACCCCAATGATATGAAATTTGTAAGGGATTCATCTTAAACATCCTTCTTTGAGACCCATGCCTTTATGCACCTAATGTATTTTTAATAGTGTTTATAATTCCATATTAAAAACTATATCATGAATCCTTCGTACATCATGAGATTTTAGCTTATAATTCACGTATTTTATTCATGGTAATTTATGATTCAAAAGTTACCAAAGGGGAGAGGGTAAATGTTTCAATCTTAATTTAATCAGGATTTAGTATGCTTGAATTTTAATTTAAGGAAATTATTTTAATACTATATAATAAACCCTAAAAATTTTATTCACCTATAGTAAATCATGTAGTTATTAGTAAATAATTAAATTTTCTCTTCAGAACAAAAAATTATGAAGAAAATGCATAGAATTGAACTTCATTTATCTCTTTATTCAAGAATACTCAATCTAAATCGATGTTTTCTAAAAATGATTTCAATTTTTTTACTATGATTATTTAAATTCAGTTTCCTCTAATAGGATTTTTTTAAAATTTTATATATGGAATCTTCCTGTCATTCCCCAAATAATTACATTTTTTACATTTCTAATTTTTTTTGGAAAGGAATATTTGTTTTTAAAATATTCATCATGAATGGAACTATTCCACCATCATGGACACTAAATGTTTTAAAGCTTCTGTTTTTAGTGTCAAAGGATATATAAAAAATGCTTTCTTTAATTTTTAATAAAATTTTAGATTCTGAATAAGTGTTTTTAAAATGAAAATGTAATTTTTCTCAAGAAATGGTTAAAGTGATATTTAAAAATGAATTTAAAATTAATATGAAATCCTTTGATGTCACTCAAAGTAAAATGTTTAATGTCACCAAGAATATGTTTTTGAATGTATTTCCATTAATAAAGAAAAACCTTTAATATTATTTGTTTATTATAATTTATTTATATATTTCTCTCACATATATAACCAATTTTTCCTCCAGTCCTTTTATTTGGTCTTATATGACTTTTGATCATTTGTCAAATACCTTCATTATGAAATTAGAAGTGATTATGGTTTGAACCAAGACTATGTGACCCATTTTATTTCTGCGGGTTATAATTATGTTATTCCATATGAATTATTTCTTTTTTTATAGAACACATAAATCATGGAACTTTTATGATATTTGCGCTTAGGTAGTACTCAATTTATTGGGTATATTCTTAGCTTGATGAGGCATCTTGTGAGGTATTAAAGAGAAAACACAATCCATTATGAGAAATTTTCATCCATGTGACATTGTCTAGGAATTTATCCTTGACTAATGTTTATATCTTATTATATGTTGTTTCCAAATTTCATATGGTTCTATGATCTTACGATACCATGTTCTTTAAGATATAAATCCTTTAAATTATTCATGTGCCTTATATTTTATGATATCATACTATACCTTTGACTCACATTTTATGTTCCCATAGTAGGTTCACTCTCTTATTGGGATTTTTAGCTTACCCCTTTCTATATCTTTTCCCTCAGTAATACCATGCATAATTAGAACATAGAATGGATTTATGTGTTCACTATGGATTATAAAAAAATAATTCTGTATTTTATATATTAAGAACATAGTCTTAAAAAGGAAATATGGCTTTATATTAATTGTTTTTATTTAATGGATATTTATGTGTAAGAAAAATGTAATAAAATTTCTAAAAGTCTTGGGCCACCATAGATGGTATAAAATGAAAATTTTAGTTAACATTTAGAATTATGATGACAAAAATCAGTGAGAACCCTAGGAATAAGTGTCATGAACCAACATGGGTAAACCCTGAACAGGTCACCCGAGCCGATCCGTGGCATGGCTCAAAGTGCGTTCGCAATATCTTGGGGATGGCAACTAGTCTCAGGAATCAAAAAAGTTAAAATATGGAATTCTCCTCCCCAATAAATAAAAAAGAAACTAAAAATCATAAATATGAATAAGCATTCCAATATAAATATATAAACTGAATTTAATATATTATAATTTTAATTGAATGGTATAAAGTCTACAAAAATAAACCAACCACACCAGATGACCACACTATATCCATGTGACACTATGAGTCACTGTAAAAAAATATTTTACCATCAATAAATGTGATCAAAACAAAGATGAAAAATAACAAGGAATAAAAATAGAATAAAACTATTGGTGTGTGTACTAAAACATAGTAGTCTATCCTGATAAATCTATTTCCTCAATACGCTTCCATTAAAATAAAAGATACATTAATTTACTGGTTTGGACTAAAATATATCAAATTTTGTTTCTCTACTTGTTTACTCAAAACAATGTACAACATATTTCCCTTATTCATTGAACAAATCCTATTTGATCAATAAGTTTGACCATATTATATTTAGGGGGAAAGTGATGAATTCATTTTCAACCAAAAAAAGAGAGTATGAAAATTATTTATTCCTTTGATTTTTTTTTCAAAATAGCTTTTGGAAACAATAAATCAGTTTCTGAATAAGAACCCCACAAGAATACCAAGGTATTCACATAACAAGGTAAATGTAAATAAACATACAAGTATCCTAATCATCATTGAAAACAGATAAATGCTAATATACATAGGAGATCCCATGAGATCAAGAATAATATATAAGAAACCAATACCTATGAAATTATCTACAATAGAATTCCACATACGATGAAATCAAAATGATCTATAGGCTTAGCCAAACATTCTATGGACAGACTGATGGAAGATCCCATATAAATGAACCAAGTATATTTACCTACTATGGGCACTGATCAGTATGTGAACTACTAGTGCAACAATCATTCTTAGCATATTCTCTCAATATTCCATGTTAGTATGTCTACGATATTTAATGGGGTTGAGTCAAACAATGATATCCGATCATCCAATCATAATATATGTATATATATATTTATATATAATAGTTCACAAACTGCCACACCCCGAGTCTCCCCAAGGATTAATCTCTAGCCTTAAAATAAATAGAGAACAAAGGGTTTCAAATTTGAAACCCTGATAATAGATCTATAGGATTCCACATCAAGGAAAACCCATCCATTATTCATAGATAGGAAATGAGAAAAATATATTAGAGTTTTCCATAATAGACATTTTTTCTCAATTTCAAAAAGCAGCAATTTAGGCACTTAAACATTACACAAAACCAACCTTTATTCAAAATTAAATTCATTTCCAATAAGAGGTGTCAAACACACCGTTACCATATGAAAACATTTATACAACTCCATAAAAACGTTTCCACCTCACATTCAGTCCAAAAACATTTTCTATGAAAATGACTACCAGGTCATTTTCAGCTACATGTTCCAAAACATTTTAGATGAAAATTACGACACTTTTAAAAAGATAAAAACTACTTAGAAAACCCATATATTGATCCCCAAACATCATTTTTCTCATTACCAATACACTATTAAATCAAAAATATTCATTTTCTATTACAAAACACCCAAAAAAGGCAATCAGGCATTTAATCAAACATTGGTGTGCACTATTTAACAAATAATGATTAACTATCACAAAACAAGGCTTAAAAATACCATTTTAAAACTAAACATTTAATCCAATGACTACATATCAAAATATATAAATCATAGAAGGTAAAAAAATCGTGAAACTAACATTTCTTAAATTAAAAAGGTATGTTCATGAGAAATCTTACCTAGGATCCATGGCCTAATGACAACACACTATAAAAAACCCTCTACGAGGGTTCCAAAACCATATATCTACCAAGATAAACCCAAAAAATAAAAAATACCCAACATAAAAAAGGGTAAAACCAAACACTAGGTTGACATGATCAAGGGAGAAAAGAAAACCACTAAGGAATGAGAGGAGAAATAAGAGCGAAGATATTAGAAGAGAAAATGGAAGGATTTGATGAATACAACATGAAGAATCACTAAACAGTTATGTTAAATCACCTAAAAAGTGTCCCAAATGAGGGAGAATAAAGGGGGTGGGGAACCCTATGGTCAATACCCAACATTTATGGCTTCAAATGTGAGTAATAATAACTTAAATTGGATTTTTATATTAAATTTTATTCTACCTGTAATGGCCTGCATGATTTTACTGCACAATTTTGTAAACCAGTTGAAAACCGTGATAATGATACAAAAAATATACAACAATGTTGGTTTAAGTTTCATGGTTTGGTCAAACAATTCTCAAACCATACGACCTCAAAAATTGGCCCAAACACTCAAATGACACCCCAAACACTAGGGAATCCCAACCAATGATCATTGAATGATTTAAAAACATTATAATGACACCGTGGATGTCAAAAAATATCCACCATGAAAATTTCTCCTAAAATTAACCATGTTCCAAACATGGTATAAAAATAGACAAGGTATCACTTCGAAACTCTACACCCATCACACTCAGAACTCATGAAAAGATCAGTATTCCCTTCAAAATGGAAAATAAACCAAAACATGAAAACATAGGAGTGAAAAATATCCCCACCATTAACAATTTCCACCACCATAAATCCAAAATTATTCCTAGATAACTAATCAATGCCTAAGGACTTCAAATTGACATGATACAACCTCTTAATCTAGGGACACTTCACTGGACAGAAGATGAACTCAATCCCCTTTTCCGAAACAAAACAAAAATCCAAAACCACTTCCTGTGAACAATGGGAAAGATCAAACAACTACATCACAACCAAGTTGAGAACTAACTTGATTAGAATTCCCCCAAATATTCTAATGATTAACCAAACCATAGAACACTCAGGAAAGACATATATTTCAAGGGAGTCTCAAACGGACTCCCCACCAATAGAAATCAACAACAACCTAATGACTTCTGAAGTGAGAACATTACCAGACATGTAGTGGGTCTCCCTACAATTATTAACCAACTAATAGTGTCTAATTGAGATGTCAAAATGAGCCGAAATTGGTGCTATCCAAAAACAACCAACCAAAAATACCTTAACACAACCTATCTACCAAATATAAGAGGAACTCAACAGCTTCATTTAAGCTTCCCAACCCCAAATAGAGTGGACCAAAGCTAATCCAAATTTTTTTTCATGGACCCAGAACCCCCACCACACAGGGCGGGGAGAGAAGGGGCCAAATTATTATACCACTAAGAAAATAATTGACAACTATCCAATGATCGACTCTCATGATTGGATAAAAAACATAGTCGAACTCGATTCACTTGGGTGGTCCACACATAGACACCGATTATATATACACAATATATAGGGTGAAATTATGAACATAAAGTGACGGGTAAGTCCGTCCTAATATTTTAAACTAGAGGAAATTAACATGAATGAAGAAAAGATAATAAAAAAATTATAAAAATCTCACCAAAATGGTGTTGGCACATACATAACCAAAGATCCCACACCACTGGGATTCCTGACTATGTGCCAACTTCACTCCGAGACCTATGGATGGAGCTCTGATGGATGAAGCATTTATTGCCTTGCAGCCAGGAGCTTCTAATCCGTAACAAAAACCCCTTAGTCTAGTTTCACACGAATCCACAGAGCACTCCATATAGGAACAAAGGACCATTACACATCCAGTGTCTTGCATTCTAAAAACAAAACCCTTTATCCAAACAAGGGCTTAAATATTTTTACAACACAATTCTCACTCGCACCGAACATGGAGTAGAATGGATAGGGAACATGGAGAAAAACCTCATTAATAACTGAACAATACTGCTACAACTGAGAGAAACAATATAACCAGAAGCTACTTTAAATCTAGTGAAAATATCTCTCTATTCCAACAAATGGACGGGGGCATCCTTTAAAGATGTGAATTTAACTCTTCAAATGAATCATTAGGTTGATCAACAAGAAATCTTCCCAATGGAGGACCACCCATATATGAATCTCTATTGGGGAGAACATAAGGAGAAAAAGAAACCATGGGCACTATCAAAACCACCTCATGAACCCAAAACTCCACATATAAATAACACCAACTGAGAGGGAAACCGACTCCAAGATTCCCAATAACATTCAAAAAAACTCACTAAAAACTACTCGAGAACCAAGCCACCAACAAGATTCCATCCAAAAAAATAACAAGAGTATCACATCAAGATCATGAGGAGGCATACTGAATAAAAACAATTCTAAATAATATGAATGACAAGACAGACAAACAACAATTTTCAAAATACCAAAATATTTGAGGTCTAAACACATTTGGAAAACAAAACAAACTTGGTTTATATTTTCATTCACTAATGGAAGTTCATCGATTACCACTCACATGTCCATTCATGAGCTATCTCGGATGCTCATATACAAAGCCATACAGAGAATCCATCCACATATCGATACAAAAATGGTGTGGGTAATAACCCATGAAAACACAAAAGTCCAAAAGCAAAGAACTATCATTTTAAAAAACAAACCATTTACGCCATTTAAAAATATAACGACTAATAAAGGCACAGTCACAACCAAGTAAAATTCATTTTCAGATTTTACATAATAATCCATTTAACCAACCTTGAAGATGAAGTCCCATCGACTTCCATCAAAAATCATTGTCACCCTATTCAATTTTTTTCCAGAAATTCAACCAATCCCATTTCACCAAAACCGTTCGGTTTAAAACCCAATTCACTTCATTCAAGAAAAGTTTCCAAAAAAATAATTCTCTTTAAAACAACCATTTTCCATTCTAATAAATACAATAAAGCCTATTTCTAGAATCTTCTAGCCATAAAAAATATAACCCATTTTGAATCATATAAACCCTTTTTCCACTTTTTAAAATCAAATCATTTCGTTAAAACCCAACTTTTCACAAATATCACACAAGGATTTTCAAAATATTTTTTGTCATAATTCAAAGAATGTTCAAAGAATCTCACAATATGGAACTGGCATTTATGGGTTACTTGGATATATGCTTTTTCGCCATATCCCAAACACAACACCAACATAAAGAGTCTTCTAGCACCATGCCCCGTCACCACATGGCATGCCAGGCCCTGCGAGTTCACATAGACCTTTATTATAACTCCACTTATTATATCCAAATCACTAAATAACCCCCAATGACCCAAAACAAAAAAAACAGACTTCCCAGGGTTGCCTGAGGATCAGAATGAGAAAGAGTTCATGACTCTCTTCTTACACATACCCATCACGTCCGATAATCCTACTCCATCTATCATAACACATGTAAGTAACCCATGGAACTCTAAAAAGAAAGTTCCTATATAATTAGACCTACTAAGATACCTTTTTTCATGATCCAAAAAATGTAAACCATGAATCAGTCACCTGAGCCATTTCGTGGCATGGCCGGAATGGCATTACATATCCCCATGGGCAAGAAACTCGTACCATGCATCAAGAGCGTGAAAAGAGGGAAAGATTTATGCCAATATATAATAATTAAACTAAACAACATAAAAATTAAAAAAATGTTCGATATATATTTATATATAATGAACTAAACATATTAAACATGAATTTGAATGACACAACAACTATACAAATAAACCAACTACACCAGATGGACACACTATCTCCATGTGACCCTATAGGTCACTCTCTAACATAATGAGCAAATATTACCCAAGGAAATCGAACTAAAGCTTTTCAATATCAATGTCTAAAAACAAAAGAAAAATATAGGCATGAGTATTAAAAGACATTAGGCTAGCCCAATAAATATTTTTACCCCATGCACATCCTTTAATATAAAAGAAACATTAATTTTTAGGTTTGAACTACAATATATAAAAGCATGACTTTCTATATGTTTACTCAAAACAAATTAAAAAATATTTCCTTTATTCATTTCCAAAATATGGTTCGATCCATAAATGTTACCATATCATTATCAATGGGAAAGTGATTATTTAATTTTTAACCAGAAAAAGAGACTTTGAAAATTGATTTTTCCCTTGAAAACATTTTTCAAAACTACATTGGGAATAATGACATCAATTTCTAAGAAAAACATCACACAAGAATACAACACAGAAACATAATAAGTAAAATGTAAATAGACATACATGTATCCCAACCATAATTAAAAATAGATGAAATCTAATTGACATAGTTGAACCTAGGAGATCAATAATAATCAAGATGGAAACAATACTAGAGACCCCCTATATACTATCGTACCACATTTGATGAAATCAAAACACTGTATATGATAAACTACCCTTTATTTGAATATACCAATGGAAAATCCCATAGAAATGAACCCAGTAGATCTGCAGACAATGGGGTGTTGGTCAGTACATGAAATACCAGTGCAGTTATCATTCTTTGAATATTATCTCAATATGTTTGTTTCCTATGTCTCACGTTTTTAATGTTGGTGAGTCAATATATGCCAGTTGAGTATCCAATCACAACATATATATAATATTAGTTCACAATAGGCTACACCCCATGTCTCCCCAAGGATTAATCTCATGCATTAAAATAAATAGAGCCCAAAGGGTTCTATTATGTATAGACAAGTAATGATAAACATCCAACATAGGTTTCTATAATAAACTTTTTCTCAATTTCACAAAGTGACCATTCGGGCCCTAAAACATTTCAAAATACCAACCTTTATACAAAGTGAAATTTATTTCCCAGAATATGTGTTAAAAACACCATTACCACATATTTTTTTTATAAAACTCATTCAAAATGATTCCACCTCACATTCAAACCAAAACCATTTTCTATGAAAATTCCAACCAGGCCATTACTACTTACACATGCCAAAATGCATTAAAAGGTAATTCCAACTCTTTTAGATAGTTAAAAACTACTTGGAAAACCCATATATGGAACCCTAAACATTATTTCCATATTAAAAATATATTTATAAATCCAAAATATGCATTTTCTATTAAAAAAACCAACAAAATCTTACCAAGAGTTTAATCGAACACTTGGTGCATGCTATTTCACAAAATGATTCTAACTATAAAAAAGGATTAAAACTACCATTTTCCACCAAACAATTAATCCATTGACGGTATATCAATATTTATCAATCATAAATGGTTCAAAAAGCATGAAACTAACATTTCTTAAATTAAAAGGGCATGTGAATGGGAAATCCTACCTCAGATCTATGGAACAATGACAACACACCATCGAAAATGCTTCATGAGGATTCCACAACCCTAGATATACAAAAATGTACCCTAAAATAAAAAAAAATCCTTACATAAATAAGGGTAAAACCAATCCCTAGGTCGACATAGAAATGGGATTAGAGAAAACCAAGAAGGACTGAGAGGATAAGGAAGAGGGAAGTGAATAGGAGAGGAAATTGAAGGATTTGATGAAGAAAACATGAATAATCAGTATCCTTGGTGATAAATCGCCCAAAAAGTGTCCCATAATGAGGGAGAAAGAGTGGGGGAACCCTATAGTCGATACCCAATAGGTAGGGCTTCATATGGGAGGTGGATTCACTTAATGTTTATTTCTTAGTTAAATATTACTCAGCCCATAATGACTACACAATTTTGTAAATAGTTTTCAAACCATACAGATGATACTGGAAAAATATGCAACTTTGCAAGTTATGTTTCACGGTTTGTGAAAACCATTCTTATACCATGTGAGATAAAAAATTGTTGAAACCCCTCAAATGACACTCCAAACACTAAAGAAGAACACCCAATGATAATTGAATGATTTAAACACAATATAATGATGCCATGGCTGTTACAAACTATCTATAATGAATCATTATTTCTACACGAACCAAGGGAAAATCACAAGACAAAAACATGGAAAGTGAGCACTTCAGAACTCAACACCAATCATACCCGGAACCTAAGAAAATATTGGAATTCCCATCAGTCTAGAATATAAACCAAAAAATGAAAAATTCTTTGTGATAGTAAGTCTATGAATAAGACTAAATATGTTAGAATATCATGAAATCTTGTAGTATAATAGATAGATGGGGTATAAATATATAACATTTACTTGTGGATACTATAGATAGTGATGGGTCTGGTAAATATGTAACTTTAAGTAATAACTCTGATAAATTAATACCAAAAGTGAATCAAGTTTTACATTATACATGAAAACATGGCTTATTACACAATTATTTAACACTCCCATGGGATATTCTTTATAAATTCACAAACTCCTTATTCACTATCATAATGGATTTTAATATAATTTGATTATGAATGACCTAGGATAAACCTATGGTGTCATTAATTGAAAATAAGGTGTCAGGATTTAGGCATACTATGAATGATTCTTCATGATTATGTGATTTCCCTCTCTGATAATTTTTACTGATATAATACTATATGCTTTTAGTAAATAGATGGAACTTTAAGGAATTGAGTTAACATTGAATGTTATAGAATACGTTTTCATGAGAAAACTAATGGTATAAAAGTTGGAGTGAATGATATTGTAATTATTTATAATCATTTATCATGATATATGGTTAAAAATGTACACCTTAACCAACTCTCAGACTCAAGAAAGAAGATAATGATAGAGTTCACAAAGAATTTGGATGTTAGAGACCATGTGGGAATGAAAATTCATTATCCTATATTTTAATAAGGTGGGAATAATAAATCAAGGGAATGTATCAAAGGAATGAGAAGATGTTTTATGTTTGGAGAAGGTTGGAACCATGAAAAAAATTTCTAAGGGAAAAATCAAAAGTTTATTTAATGCAATGGATAAGAATAATGGTTACCCTATTGTATCATTGATGGTTGAAGCACATGAGCCTCAACCTAGTTGGTGAGGACTCCATAAGTGAATCCATGAGACCCGAGATCAAATCTAGGCGGGGGCTAATTTCTGGTACTACAGCAGTATTGTAGCAGGTACTGTAGTAGTATTGTAGTAGGTACTATAGTAAGAACTGTGCTGAACTGTAGGCGGAACAATAGTGGGAACTATAGCAGGCACTATTTGGTACTGTAGCAGCCAGGAATATTCCCCCGTTTGGGCCTTCGGGTCACCAATTTGGCCACTGAGCCCTTTAAGGCCTTCGTACCACCCAGACCATCAGGTCATTAAGGCCATTGGGCGACCTCAAGGCCTTCGGGCCACCTTAATTGAAGATAAAAACCAGAAAACCTAAAAGGATCATACTTCAGAAGGAGGAGGAGCAAGGAGTTTTCACCATAACAGAAGCTAAATGGATTTCAAGAATGAGAGGGTATGTCACCTGCCATCGGGAAAATCTTGTTCATGCATGAGAAAGCATAGCCAAATAGCCATGCGAAGGTGGAGAGATGATTTCACGATAAAGATGATGGGGAGGAGTAGTTCCAAGTAGTTAGTATGGGTTTTATGTAATGTTTTAATCCTATGGGTAATGAATTTCCCTAAGGCCTATGGGCCATGTAATACTTATGCCTACATGCCTTGCAAGGGTTCCACCTCAACCCTTGAAAGGTGGATTATCAAAATCCATAAAAACTGAAGGCCTTCGGGCCGTTGGAGGAATTGATGGTTGAATGTTTTAAATGAGGAAATTATGGAAATTGTTAAAATATGTTTGTTTGGGAGAATCTATTGAAGTTGATCAAAAAGGATGTATGATTAAAAGTTTTTATTTGGTTGATTAAGAGACTACAAATGGCATATGAAAGTAAGGAGGTATTAAGGAATAAGATGGTGAATCCCAATTATTTGTTTAAGAATGTAGTGAATGATTTAAATGGTTATATAATCGAATTAAAGATTTATTTTAATCATGATATATATATATATGGATTTTTCTATAGATGTTTTAATAAAATAATTAAAATAATGTATTAAATGATCTTAAATGTTGATTTACTAGAAAGGAGATAATATATAGAAAATCAAATAATTGAGGAAAATATAATCATAAATATGTGGTTGATGTTGAGGAAATTGGTTGATTTTTTGGAGGATAATGAGCTATATAGAAATCCTTAGTGGTAAAAAAGGGGGTTTTTGACTAATGTTTTTTGATTATGATCATTAAATTATTGAAAACATTATAGGATCATGGTGAATTATCAACATGAAAAATACCTATGTTATCAATAGTTTATTAAAAGGAAGACAAAGAAGACAAGTGGTCACCCATCACATCTTTCTAGGACATAGGGCTTGAACGCTCTATTAAATGGCACTAATGGTGCATTGCTTAACACTGAACAATGTTATTTACTAGTTATTATAATATTTATTTAGATGTTTTGGAGGTCAAATATTATTTGTATTTTAGGAAAACCATTGTTGGATAATTTTATTTTATTTTGGAGTGACTAATGATATTTGTAAAGACCCGTAAAATTCAAGGGAAATTTTTTTTCTTAATTTTCTTTAGAATTTTACAAGAGCACGGTTTCAGACGGCACCTGATTCCGAGGCCCGGAGTGCCCGGAATAAATTTTCGAAGTTTGGCTCGGGTACGTTCAGTGAACGAACGAGCGGGAATTCCTAACTTTTGATCCGGTGCTCGGAATTGAAATCCGAGGGCACCGATGAACTCGCAGCGGCGATTTTCGCTTAAGGAGACCTTTTCGGAAGTTGCGTTTGTTGCGGGTTGAAAGTTAGTTTTTGGGTTTTTAGATTAAGTTAAATAAAATTTGTGAAATACAAAATTTTATTTTAACTTGATGTTTTTTTTAAATTCTTCCAAAGGGAGTTGTGAGTGGGACCCGCATCCACTTAACCTCCCTTGGGAGGATTAAGTGAGGTGGGGCCCACAGGAAACCCAACCTTCCACCTCCCTTTAACTCTCCTTTTAATTAATGTTTGACAACTTAAAGTATTAATTGAGGTGAGTTGTTCAAATTCAAACCTTTGAATTTCATGTGGTAAAGTTGTGTAATAATATAAGCTTAAAGCTTATTTTATTCTAGGTTAATTCATTTACCACCTTGAGAGGAATTTTGGAGCTTCCCCTTATTCTTCTTCTTCTTCAACTCTGACGAAGAACACGAAGAACCTTCAAACTTCGACGAAGAACTCCACGTTCTCGGGAACTGTCTTCCGTGACAACATAACCGCGACATCGACGTTCTTCTTCCGCGACGCTCGACTTCCGCGAATCGTTATCGATCATCGGACCTTCTTCGTCGGCATACGAAGATTCGCCAACGACGTATCTCTTCGGGCGTATCTCTTCGTCAACGGATTTGACGAAAGACTACCGCGACGCCCGACCTCCGCGACGTTGTCTTCCGCGGGACGTCGACAAATCTTCGAACCTATTCCCAAGGTAGGGGTTGTTGTTTTGTTTATTTATTTATCCTTGTTCGTGGTTCTTGCATGACTAACGTAAGGATTTTATATAAGTGTTATTGTATAATGTGAGGGGGCCGGACCGCATGATCACGGCCGAACCCCCTCCATCGTTCTTGTTGACTTACCTTGCGGGTGGAAACAAGGTGGCGTGGTGCCGTCGCACCACGCGGATAATCGTTCAATTATTTTACGCGGCGCCGTCGCGCCGCGCCGGGGAAGAATCATCAAGAACGCGATGCCGTCACACCGCATCAAGGGGAATCGAAGGCGCGGCGGAGGGGCACGGTGCCGTCGCACCGCGCCGGGCGACGAACACCGCGGCCGGTTCCGGGCCGCGGCGGAACGAGGAGATTGGCGGCAGGGCCGCCGGCATCGGAAGCCGAATAGGGGACCGAATTTTCCGGTCCCGTTGGAGAAAACCGGCCGGCAGTTGGCCGGCCGGAAGGTCAAAGGCCGGGGGAAATAAATTCCCCCGGCCAGCTCAAACCCCCCCTCATTTATGAGGGGGGGCGGTTCCCTTGAGGGGGGGCAGGAGGCCCCCCGGTTTCTTCAAGCCGGCCCCCACGTGGGGGGCCGTTTTTTTTTCAAAGGGCGCGGCATATAGCCGCGCCGCCTCTCCAATCAAGCGGGGGCTTGATTCCCCCCTGCTCGCTGCCTCCGTGCGGCGCCAGGCCGGCCGGCGGGGCCGGTTCAGACCCGGGTCGGGGAGACCCGGGGGGGGGGGGGGGGGGGTCGGGCTGGGTCGGCCCGGACCCGGACCCCCCCGTTTCGGATCAGTTTCGGTCTTTTGGGAATAACTTGAGCCACGGACCTCTGATTGACGAACCGTCTGCGGCAACGCGATCCTCGGATCGAGACGGTCGTTTCGGTATATTGCACTCAGGGTTTCGGAATACTTTGGGTTCGGCCGGGTTGGTTCGTTCACGAAACCAACCGGGCCCTCGGAGCGGAAACACTCATATCTTGAGCTACGGACGTCCGATTGACGTGCCGTCAGCTTTGTTGTGTTCCTCTTAGTGAGACGGTTCTTTTGGCATACTCCGCCTGAGGTTTGGACGCAGGTGGAGTACGGTAGGGTTGGTTTTTCCTTAAAAACCAACCAGGCCCCGGGGACGAAAATGCCAATAACTCTCAGACCGGGCGTCCGATCGACGCGCCGTCTGTTGCGTTGAGTTCCTGTTGACGATACAGAACTTTTGGATACATCAACTCTGGACTTTGTGACCGTTGATGTATCAGACTCTCGGCTCGTGGAGCGGACCCTCCGAACGAGCTTGCTGTGTGCGGGAACCCTAGTGCTGGCTGCGACTGTTACTGTGACTACTACTGCTACTACTCCTACTGTGACTGCGACCACGACAGTACAGAGATCCTGTGTGGATTCGACGACGATGACTACAGCACTCAGCGATCCTACGTGGATCAGTGCTACAGGTCCTGTGTGGGCCCGATCCTGTGTGGGTTCGATCCTGTGTGGGTCTTTGCGCTCAGCGGTCCTGTGTGAACCAGCTCCTACAGGTCCTACGTGGGCCCGATCCTGTGTGGGTCTTTTGCGGGGGTTAGTTACCTATCGATCCTTCGTGGGTCCGACGACTTAGATGGATCAGAGATCATCTTTATCGTCTTTCGAAGAAGTATACCTGTGTGAGCTGAATCCTACTGCTTTCCTGTGTGGATTGTGTTATGCTATCCTGTGTGGATTACGTTTTGCTTTCTTGTGTGGAATACGTTTACTTTCCTGTGTGGACTGAGTTATATTTGGGCTCGGAGGTTGGAGCGTATTTCAAATTGATGACTTAGGTATATGTATGGGCATATACCTAAGCAGCGTCGGTTATTACTTCGTGATTGTTCCTTTCTTCGTGGTTTATCCTTTGTGGATTTGAGAGACCTTCAGGGGTCTCGGGGTCCCTACTGAGTAGCTTATACTCACCCCTGCACGGGATTTGCCCGCACTACGTTGTGTTGGTTGCAGACGACGGACAACGTTGACCTTAGCTGAGGCTTGCAGAGTGGGATGGTACCCGGAGGTGGACCACTGGGCGGGACGTGCTCGGAGCGGACGGCGGGACCCGTGGAGCAGAGGAGCTATCTGTACCCACCCTTCAGGTGGGATTTCCAGTGGACAGCTCGGTGTAGCGGCTTTTACCTTTCAGTTGCTGTTTTTCTTTTCGAGTTGTACTTTACTTTCAGTTTGGGTTTGTATACTGGCCCATTTACTTTTCCTCACTTTCAGTTGTTCTCTGCTTTTGCTTAGTGTTTACTTTCCGCTTGCTTTCTCTATGGTGTTTGTTTACTTTACAAAGGCAATGCCTTCCCTTTTTACCGGGATTTACGCCTTGGTGCTAGTCGCCAGCCCCTAGCCTATGGAAGGCGGGCTTGGGGTAGTCACGGCACGGACCCCGAGGGCGGGTCGTGACAAATTGGTATTAGAGGAGTTCGGTTCTTCCACGAACTCTGATATTTTCTATGTGAAGCAATAATGTTTAGCGTATTGAGTGTGGTTATCAGTCCAGGGAGTCCAGTGTTGGTGCGGCGGCCGACGTATCCGTACACCAGGACCCTGACTTCTGATTTCCGACTTAATGCACGAAAACGTTGATTGCGTGTGTGTTTCAAAGTTTTCTTTGTGATTACTTATATCAGCTCACCAGGTATACTGTTCTGACCGTGGCGCACCTGTTTTCTTTTCAGGATGGCCCCACGACGGCAGCCAGCTAGGGTTCCGAGAGTCGAGCGTGACGACAGCCCATCGAGCGACGAGGCCTCGGTGCAGGGCCCTTTGTCAGCAGTGGCACCGGTGGTAGCACTACCCGCCGAGCCCCCGATGCTTCCAACAGCAGCCGCTGACGATGCACGTCGCCTCAGCACACTGCATGAGTTTCAGTGCCAGCGACTGCCTAGGTTTCGTGGGGAGACGGATCCCCAGGCAGCAGAGGACTGGCTAGAGGCAGTGGTACGAGTGTTTAGGCTAGTGAGGACATCAGCAGACCTCATGGCGATCCTCGCTGCGAGCCTACTACACACAGCAGCAGGACGATGGTGGAGCCTGATGCTCCAGGTGCACGATGAGGCATCTCTACTTTGGACAGCCTTTGAGAGCCTCTTCCGCTCGGAGTTCGTCCCAGCCACCCTTCGTGCGGTGCATATCCAGGAACTTCTTCAGCTGCGGCAGGGCAGCATGACGGTCGCTCAGTACTCGGCGAGATTTACCGATCTCTCGCGCTACTCGACCGACATGGTACGGGACCCATTCTTCCGGGCCCGGACCTTCGAGCAGGGTTTGAGACACGAGATCAGGGCATCGCTGATCTCCCTCAGCATACCGACTCAGACAGGAGTACTGGAGCGGGCCCTTCTGATCGAGAGCTTCCTTGCTGAGTCTACACCAGCACAGAGACCCACCGCAGGGCGGCACGTGGCAGAGTCATCTGCAGCAGGCAGTCGGCGGATGACTCAGGGGTCTAGACAGACCAGACCTTCGGGCAGACGACCTCAGGAAACTGGCTCAGCAGTGCGGGGCACACAGCGCGGAGCCAGTCTTTCGAGAGGCAGACAGTGCTACTCGTGCGGCGGGCAGGGCCACATGGCTCGTGACTGCCCGACCCGCCGTTCCGAGGAGCATCAGTCAGTTGAGGGACCACCGAGGCAGAGGCAGAGGGTCGACCGTGGCGGTCCGCAGGGAGGAGGCGGACGAGGTAGAGGAGCTGGACGAGCAGCCGGTGGTGGGCGACGCTTTGAGGCTCTGCCACCACCACCACCAGGAGGTCCACCCCGACCACAGGGAGCTGGCGGGCAGAGACAGGCACAGCTCCAGGCAGCAAAGGCCTACGACCACGGCGCACCCGAGATGATTCTAGGTACTATCTGTGTCTATTCCACCCTTGCTGCAGTTCTTATAGACACATGAGTGAGTCACTCTTTCATATCCACTGCCCTTGTTCGGAGCTCGGAGATTCCGACAGAGCCGTTGGCTCGATCCATACGGCTAGAGACTCCTACGAGAGCAGACTCGACGATTACGCACTGGTGCCGGCAGTGTGAGCTTACTCTAGGAGGCGAGAGTTTTGGCTGGGATCTTCTTGTAGCAGCGTCGAGGCCTTACGACGTCATCTTGGGCATGGATTGGCTATCTATGGTCCATGCACAGATTGACTGTTTTAGGCGCAAGGTGCGATGTGTACGCACCGACGGGAGCAGGTTCACCTTCACCGGCGAGAAGAGAGCCTTGGCAGCACAGGATGGACTTCCGCGGAGGAGAGGACAGCCCATTACTCATCAGTTAGCTAGCCTCATACTTGGAGGAGTTGACGTGCAGAGTCCTGGATTTCCTGCAGTGGTGGATCAGTTTGCGGACGTTTTTCCCGACGACGTTCCAGGGCTACCTCCTCGTAGAGAGGTATAATTTTATATTGGCTTGTACCCCGGGACAGTCCCGATATCCACTCCAGCATATCGGATGGCCCCCGCCGAGCTTCGAGAGCTACGGGTACAGTTGGAGGACTTGCAGGGAAAGGGGTTCATCCGACCCAGTGTTTCACACTGGGCTTCCCCGATTTTGTTCGCCAAGAAGGCGGACGGGAGCTTGCGTCTTTGTGTTGACTATCGACGCCTGAACCAGGTGACAGTGAGGAACAAGTATCCGCTACCGAGGATTGATGACCTCTTTGATCAGCTCAAGGGAGCACGGTGGTTCTCGAAGATAGACCTCAGGTCAGGCTATCATCAGCTCAGAGTCAGAGAAGAGGATGTGCAGAAGACGGCTTTCAGATGTCGGTATGGCCACTATGAGTTCTTGGTTATGCCTTTCGGTGTAACCAAGGCTCCAGCAGTGTTCATGGATCTCATGAACAGGATCTTTCAGCCATACCTCGATTGGTTTGTCGTGGTCTTCATCGACGACATTCTGATTTACTCTACGACAGAGGAGGAGCACGCCTATCACTTGCGAGTTGTACTAGACACACTCTGAGAGCACCAGCTTTATGGTAAGCTCTCGAAATGCCAGTTCTGGATACGTGAGGTCCACTTCTTGGGACACGTTATCTCTGAGGCGGGAGTTGCAGTGGATCCCGCGAAGATTGAGGCTGTGTTAGCATGGGAGCCACCCAGGAGCGTGACTGAGGTTCAGAGCTTCTTGGGACTAGCTGGATACTATCGGAGATTCGTGCCAGACTTCTCTAGAGTTGCGGCATCACTCACAGCTTTGACGAAGAAGGGAAAACCCTTCGTGTGGTCTGACAGATGTCAGCAGAGCATCCAGGAGCTGAGACAGAGATTGACTAGCGCACCTATCTTGAGGTTGCCCGTGGAGGGAGTAGGGTACGTAGTCTACTGCGATGCACCAGGGACCGGAATCGGATGTGTTTTGATGCAGGAGCGGGCAGTGATCGCCTATGGATCACGTCAGTTGAGGCCGCATGAGCATAACTACGCTACCCATGACCTGGAGTTAGCAGCAGTGGTCTTCGCTCTGAAGGCATGGCGACACTATCTGATGGGCGAGCGCATTACAGTCTTTTCCGATCATCAGAGTCTCAGGTATATCTTCTTGCAGAAGGACCTGAACTTGAGACAGCGGCGATGGCTCGAGTTCCTCCAGGACTATGACTTTGAGATAGTCTATACTCCTGGGAAGGGGAACGTAGTAGCCGATGCTCTCAGCAGGAGGATGGGAATTCAGCTACTTGAGGAGGCGACAGAGCAGCAAACCTCATTGCAGATATCCTTCGTGGATAGAGATGGAGCAGCCTTCCTCCAGTCTCTCACAGTCACCCCTCCACTACTGCAGTGGGTCAGGGAGGCACAGCGTGAGGACGCCGACTGTGAGACACGGCGTGCACAGATATCCTTGGGACAGGCACCTGATGGTTTCTCCCTTGGAGCAGAGCATGACATCCTTTTCAGAGGACGTACCATGGTACCAGTCGCTTTGCGAGAGGAAGTGTTGAGAGAGTTTCACACTTCTCCTTTGGTGGTACATCCTGGAGTGGCAAAGATGTACCAGGACCTCAGACGACAGCATTGGTGGCCGAGCATGAAGAAGGCAGTAGCAGAGTTCGTTTCTCGATGCCTCACCTGCCAGTTGGTGAAGGCAGAGAATCAGATACCAGCAGGCTGGGTACAGCCCTTGGAGGTTCCGGAGTGGAAGTGGGACGACATATCTATGGACTTTGTGACTAGACTTCCACGTACAACCAGAGGTCACGACTCCATATGGGTGATTGTTGACCGACTCACTAAGTCGGCACACTTCTTACCCATCAGAGAGCAGGGCTCAGTGGAGAGCTTGGGACGTCTCTACGTTCAGGAGATTGTGCGGCTCCACGGCGTGCCATCATCTATCGTATCCGATCGAGATGCCCGCTTTACTTCCCGGCTTTGGAAGGGGTTACAGGAGGCGTTCAGGACGCAGCTACGTCTGAGCATAGCCTTTCACCCTCAGACGGATGGTTAGACGGAGAGGACCATTCAGACTCTCGAGGACATGCTCCACGCATGTGTTCTCAACTTTGGTCGTAGCTGGGAGGACCACCTACCCTTGGTGGAGTTTGCGTACAATAACAGCTACCACTCCACCATCGGGATGGCACCGTACGAGGCGTTGTACGGCCGACCTTGTAGATCTCCTTTGTGCTGTACAGACCCTGGGGAGTCAGCACATGTGGGATCGGAGATGGTCCAGGCCACGACAGAGAAGGTCCAGGTCATCCAGGAGCGGATGAGGACAGCTCAGAGCCGGCAGAAGTCATACGCTGACAGGAGGCGGAGGCCACTGGAGTTCGAGGATAGCGACCACGTCTTCTTGCGGGTCTCACCTCGACGTGGTATTCGGAGATTTGGCTGAGGCGGCAAGTTATCTCCGTGCTTCATCGGACCCTTCCAGGTCCTCAGCAGGATTGGTGAGGTGGCTTATCACCTGGCTCTACCACCTCAGTTGCACCGGGTGCACGACGTCTTCCACGTGTCTCAGCTGAGGAGATACGTGCACGACCCGACACACATCATTGATCATGGGGAGATTGACGTTGACGATGGGGAGACTTTTACGGAGGTCCCGGTGGAGATAGAGGATCGACAGGAGCGGGTCCTGCGTGGGCGATCGATTCCTCTTGTGCGCATCAGATGGCAGCACAGGAATCTCCAGGAGAGCACATGGGAGCGGGAGGCTCAGATGCGTGCTCAGTACCCACATTTGTTTCCCTAGTTTTTGATGTAACTTTACGGGGACGTAAAGCCCTGAGGTGGGAGTAATGTAAAGACCCGTAAAATACAAGGGAAATTTTTTTTCATAATTTTCTTTAGAATTTTACAAGAGCGCGGTTTCAGACGGCACCTGATTCCGAGGCCCGGAGTGCCCGGAATAAATTTGCGAAGTTTGGCTCGGGTACGTTCAGTGAACGAACGAGCGGGAATTCCTAACTTTTGATCCAGTGCTCGAAATTGAAATCTGAGGGCACCGATGAACTCGCAGCGCCGATTTTCGCTTAAGGAGACCTTTTCGGAAGTTGCGTTTGTTGCGGGTTGAAAGTTAGTTTTTGGGTTTTTAGATTAAGTTAAATAAAATTTGTGAAATACAAAATTTTATTTTAACTTGATGTTTTTTTTAAATTCTTCCAAAGGGAGTTGGGAGTGGGACCCGCATCCACTTAACCTCCCTTGGGAGGATTAAGTGAGGTGGGGCCCACACGAAACCCAACCTTCCACCTCCCTTTAACTCTCCCTTTAATTAATGTTTGACAACATAAAGTATTAATTGAGGTGAGTTGTTCAAATTCAAACCTTTGAATTTCATGTGGTAAAGTTGTGTAATAATATAAGCTTAAAGCTTATTTTATTCTAGGTCAATTCTTTTACCACCTTGAGAGGAATTTTGGAGCTTCTCCTTATTCTTCTTCTTCTTCAACTCTGACGAAGAACACGAAGAACCTTCGAACTTCGACGAAGAACTCCACGTTCTCGGGAACCGTATTCCGTGACGACATAACCGCGACATCAACGTTCTTCTTCCGCGACGCTCGACTTCCGCGAATCGTTATCGATCATCGGACCTTCTTCGTCGGCATACGAAGATTCTCCAACGATGTATCTCTTCGGGCGTATCTCTTCGTCAACGGATTTGACGAACGACTACCGCGACGCCCGACCTCCGCGACGTTGTCTTACGCGGGACGTTGACAAATCTTCGAACCTATACCCAAGGTATGGGTTGTTGTTTTGTTTATTTATTTATCCTTGTTCGTGGTTATTGCATGACTAACGTAAGGATTTTATATAAGTGTTATTGTATAACGTGAGGGGGCCGGACCGCATGAACACGGCCGAACCCCCTCCATCGTTCTTTTTGACTTACCTTGCGGGTGGAAACAAGGTGGCGTGGTGCCGTCGCACCACGCGGATAATCGTTCAATTATTTTGCGCGGCGCCGTCGCGCCGCGCTGGGGAAGAATCATCAAGAACGTGACGCCGTCGCGCCGCGTCAAGGGGAATCGAAGGCGCGGCGGAGGGGCGCAGTGTCGTCGCACCGCGCCTGACGACGAACACCGCGGCCGGTTCCGGGCCGCGGCGGAACGAGTAGATCGGCGGCAGGGCCGCCGGCATCGGAAGCCGAATAGGGGACCGGATTTTCCGGTCCCGTTGGAGAAAACCGGCCGGCAGTTGGCTGGCCAGAAGGTCAAAGGCCGGGGGAAATAAATTCCCCCGGCCTGCTCAAAACCCCCCTCATTTATGAGGGGGGGGGGGGGTTCCCTTGAGGGGGGGGGGGGGGGGGCAGGAGGCCCCCCGGTTTCTTCAAGACGGCCCCCACGTGGGGGGCCGTTTTTTTTCAAAGGGCACGGCATATAGCCGTGCCGCCTCTCCAATCAAGAGGGGATTGATCCCCCCCCGCGCGCTGCCTCCGTGCGGCGCCAGGCCGGCCGGCGGGGCCGGTTCGGACCCGGGTCGGGTGGACCCGGTTCGGGCCGGGTCGGTCCGGACCCGGACCCCCCCGTTTCGAATCAGTTTCGGTCTTTTGGGCATAACATGAGCCACGGACCTCTGATTGACGAACCGTCTGCGGCAACGCGATCTTCGGATCGAGAAGGTCGTTTTGGTATATCGCACTCAGGGTTTCGGAATACTTTGAGTTCGGCCGGGTTGGTTCGTTCACGAAACCAACCGGGCCCTCGGAGCGGAAACACTCATATCTTGAGCTACGGACGTCCGATTGACGTGCCGTCAGCTTTGTTGTGTTCCTCTTAGTGAGACGGTTCTTTTGGCATACTCCGCCCGAGGTTTGGACGCAGGTGGAGTACATTTGGGTTGGTTTTTCCTTAAAAACCAACCGGGCCCCGGGGACGAAAATGCCAATAACTCTCAGACCGGGCGTCTGATCGACGCGCCGTCTGTTGCGTTGAGTTCCTGTTGAAGATACAGAACTTTTGGATACATCAACTCTGGACTTTGTGACAGTTGATGTATCAGACTCTCGGCTCGTGGAGCGGACCCTACGAACGAGCTTGCTGTGTGCGGGAACCCTAGTGCTGGCTGCGACTGTTACTGTGACTACTACTGCTACTGTGACTGCGACGACGACAGTACATAGATCCTGTGTGGATTCGACGACGAAGACTACAGCACTCAGCGATCCTACGTGGATCAGTGCTATAAGTCCTGTGTGGGCCCGATCCTGTGTGGGTCCGATCCTGTGTGGGTCTTTGCGCTCAGCGGTCCTGTGTGAACCAGCACCTACAGGTCCTACGTGGGCCCGATCCTGTGTGGGTCTTTTGTGGGGGTTAGTTACCTATCGATCCTTCGTGGGTCCGACGACTTAGATGGATCAGAGATCATCTTTATCGTCTTTCGAAGAAGTATACCTATGTGAGCTGAATCCTACTGCTTTCCTGTGTGGATTGTGTTATGCTATCCTGTGTGGATTACGTTTTGCTTTCCTGTGTGGAATACGTTTACTTTCCTGTGTGGACTGAGTTGTACTTGGGCTCGGAGGTTGGAGCGTATTTCAAATTGATGACTTAGGTATATGTATGGGCATATACCTAAGCAGCGTCGGTTATTACTTCGTGATCGTTCCTTTCTTCGTGGTTTATCCTTTGTGGATTTGAGAGACCTTCAGGGGTCTCGGGGTCCCTACTCAGTAGCTTATACTAACCCCTGCACGGGCTTTGCCCGCACTACGTTGTGTTGGTTGCAGACGACGGACAGCGTTGACCTTAGTTGAGGCTTGCAGAGCGGGATGGTACCCGGAGGTGGACCACTGGGCGGGACGTGCTCGGAGCAGACGACGGGACCCGTGGAGCAGAGGAGCTATCTGTACTCACCCTTCAGGTGGGATTTCCAGTGGACAGCTCGGTGTAGCGGCTTTTACCTTTCAGTTGCTTTTTTCCTTTTCGAGTTGTACTTTACTTTCAGTTTGGGTTTGTATGCTGGCCCATTTACTTTTCCGCACTTTCAGTTGTTCTCTGCTTTTGCTTAGTGTTTACTTTCCGCTTGATTTCTCTGTGGTGTTTGTTTACTTTACAAAGGCAATGCCTTCCCATTTTACCGGGATTTACGCCTTGGTGCTAGTCGCCAGCCCCTGGCCTATGGAAGGCGGGCTTGGGGTAGTCACGACACGGACCCCGAGGGCGGGTCGTGACAATATTTCAAGAGATATTTTATTGGTATGAATTATATTTAACCTTTGGTTTAACAAAGAGGATTTTTGGGAATAATTCTATTATGTTTTTGGAGATGTAATTATAATGGTAGTAGATTATGATTGAGGTGAAATAATTTTATCATTTTATGTTTATTGAGGCTATTTGGGATGCTGAGTTACTTATATAAATAATGATCTATGTTAAACCATTATTTTTATTATTGACTTTTTATGATTAATATCTTCATATTCATTTGGGATAGTATCATACATTGTGTCAACCATATTTGTGGGTTTAATAAATTTACAAGGAATAACTTGTTACTCTTTTATTGATATTTAGAAACATTAAATGTTAATTTTAGTTCTTTAGGGGAAAAAAATTCATATTGCATACTCATTTATTTGAGTAAGAGGTGAATTGGAAAGTGTTATAAGAACAACCAAAGGATGAAATTGGGTTTATGAAAAAAATATCATGTAAAAATACATTTTTTATGTGCTATCTATATCTATATTAAAAAAATCGGTAAAATATAGAAATATGATATTAAAAAAAGATATTTATCCAATTACATTCATACCTAATGAGTTAATGGACTTTAAGCCCATCATGGATTTACAGTTTTTTGGCTGTTAACTTTCTCTTGACCATTCAATTTCTTTTGATCAATGGTCTCTATCATGATATATAATTTTTTATACATTTCATCCATATTTTTATTTTAATTTCCCAACAATGTTATCCTACATAAAAACCAAATAATGTGTTTCTCTTGATGACCATTCTACACCCCTTCCTCTTTCATCAGGAGGATGTTTTAGTTACCTTTTTTTATTTTGTAGATTTTCAAAAAATGTATTTTCAAATGTTAAACCCATTATTACTGAGAACATGATTAAATTGGGAGAAGAAAATTTATTTAGTATAGGGGGAGACAATGTAACACCCCACAAATTTATAATATATTTGTCTTTGAATTAATTTTATTGCTTTTATTACATGTGTTACATTCAACTCTGAGTTCAGACAAACCAGAATATAATATTAAAATCGTACTATTTGAATGTGAGAAATATTACATAGACATTAAAACTTGAAATGAACTTTAAAAAATAAATTATGAAAATTATATGAGGTAAATATTTATACAATAATTGAAATGGTTATCTATTCATTATAAATAAAATAAGAACCATTCTAAAGAAAAAAGATTTGTTTTTTAAAGAACTATATTATTTACTAAATTGTTTTTTAGTCATGCTTTGTGAGCACAATTTCAAATAAATTATACAAATTTTATAAAATTTGTTTAAAAAAACGAATATTTAATATTATTCATATCCATATTTACTTATAATTATATTTTGGGATTTTTTAGAAAATATTTATTTTTTAGTGAATAGATAAAATAAATATTTTTATAAAATTATAATTTGTTTATAATAAATTAAGTGCTGTTATTATTTTAAATTGATTTAATGTTGAAATAGAAATTTTTAGTTATTTTAATTCCATTTAATTACATTTAATTCATTTTTATGCTATATTTTAGTATATTTTTATTTTTAGGGTTGAAAATAAATTTTTCATGAAAACTATTTTAATGTTTATAATGTTTATAGATTTTAGATAATTAAATAAACCCATAATGAGGAATTATTTAAAAAAATTTATATATTATGTATCCCTAATTATTATTGAAATTTATATATTTATGATTATTTTAAATATATTTAGTATAAAATCATATTTTCTTAACTAATCCATTTCTTGAAAAACCATTTTTGATGCGTATGTTGGTTTAATTTAAAATTAAATTCTCTAAATTATTTCAGTTGATTTGGAAAAATGGATTCTATATTTGTAATAATCGTAATTTAAATTATCTGATAACACAAACAATTTTTTTACAACAATTAATAGTAAAAATAGTTAAAATTATTTTTTTTCTCTTAAAGTAAGAATGGGTTTACCAAAGGTTTAAACATAAAAGACAAGAGATATAAATGTCCCAAAAATTTTATAATCACTATTATATCATTATATTTCAATATTATGTCTTATAAGTTTCTAAAATCCTTCATTTATTCATATTTCATGAAAAAACTTGGGTGGAATTCATTCTTTTAAAAAATTCCAAGTGTGTCATTTCCCCCACATATAAAAGGCCACCCGCTTTCCTATAATTTTAAAAAATAAAACCCCATTGGTTTGTCCAATATATACCCAAATAAATTCTTCAATTACATACCATTATCTTTGAATTTTTTTTGGTCTGAAATCCATCATAGGAAGGTATTTGGTGGAAACAAAAAAAAGTGTTTCTAAGAAGAGTTAACATCATTAACAAACATTTTTATTTTATTTCTTCTTCCACATAATAAAAACATTATTGAAGTGTAATTATATAATAAATAAATTATCCACCATATAATTATCCTTTTTATGCTAATTAAAAGGCCTAAATATGTATAAACCTCATGTAAATAAGAAATTAAACTATTGACCGTGTTTAAGATAGACTACCACCTTGTGAAATGACATAATTAGTTTTCCATCACCACTTATCACCAATGAATATAAATATTTATTTAATATTTATATATATTATTTATGATTAAATTTTACCTATTTATTCACAATATCATAGATACCTTCTTACATTCTATTCCATATAGAGTAAAATAACATCGCTCCTTTGTATGACAGACTACCTCTTCACAAATTGATGTGATTCATTTTTCAAAAAAACATTACATTAAAGGTAATAAAGATTAATTTTATTTTAATATATTATATTTAATAAATATTAATTAATCTATAAAATATATATATTATATAATTGAAAACCTTATCATCCAATAAATAAATGATAACTTTATTCATGTGTATGGTGTACAACCTCCTCGTGATAAGATGTTATTCGTTTTTATCTAACACGTTATATTAAAGGTAAAAAAGGATATATTTTATGTATATATATGATATATAATAAATTTTAATGGTTATTTAATGTTATTATACAATCCACTTTCTTACCCTTTCACCCATTAAGGAACAGATAATGTCGATCTTGCATATGTATGGTTTACCAAATCCTCGATGCGATATGAATCATTCTCATTGTAAAAAATTAAATAATTATTATGAAGATATAAATTAAGAAAAATATATATTTAAAACACTAATTTAATTTTAGATATTTTTTAACTATAAAAAATGTTCAGGATTGTGAAATTTTCTGATGAAACACGTTAGATAAAATAAGGAAATTCACATGGAAAACAACAGTTGTAATTATGATTATTAATGAATGAGTTATAAGATTTTATTGAAGGATAATATATGATATTATAAATAATATTTTGATTCTATTATATGTAAAAAATATTTCAAAAACCACTATATGGTAGGATAAAGAGAGCCCAAGTAATGGGAATAAAAAAGTAAGACGTTTCAGAACTCAACTTGCATTCATTGGGTTATAAAACTACATCATTGATTATATTTTCTAAAAATATGTGTGATATAAATCTTGATTGATTCATTTTTTATTTACATGTTTAATTTTGTGGTAATATTTTTTTTTCAAATAATCACTTCATTTATTAATTCTCACCGAAATGATATGAACTTTGAATGTGTTTTATCTGAAACACCATTCTTTGAGAAACATGTTCTTTTATGAAAATTATTTCTTAATAATAGGGTAATAATACCCATTTAGATACTATATCTTGACCCATTCCCACATAATGATATTTTAAGAAACAATTCACCTACTTCATTCATGGGAAGTTATGACTTAGGAGTGAAAAAGTTGTCGAGTTTTATGATTCAAACTAATTTTAATTTGGATTTGTTAAGATTGAATATACAATATAGAATATTATTTGATAATTATATAATAAAACCATTTATTTTTCTTATCCTTTAGTTATTCATATATTTTTCACAAAATAGTAATGTTTTCCAATTTTTGGTACATGAAATGACTAAAACATATTTAAAAGAAATAAAAATTCATTAATCTATTATGTCAAATTTTCTCCCAAATACATGATTTATAAAAATGTTTTATTATTAATTTTATTTTCATTTTTTACCCTTAATTGGATATTAAATTAATTTTAAAAGGATTCTTCATATCATTTCTCAAGAAAGGTTCTTTTATCAGTTTTATTATAAAGACGTGAAGTAATATTTTTTTAATTTATTCCATATGAATCTATATATTTCTCAATATTAACCACTACCTATTTTAATGAATTATTTTTTGTTTCAATGGTATGTTTAAAAATATATTTTTATTTAATTTGTATAGAATTTTTTAGAATTACAATATGTGATTTAAAAATGAAAAGGTTATTTTCATAATGAAATGATCAATTTGATCTTTAGAAATCATTTTCAATCTAAGATGATATAATTTTATGTTACTCAAAGTGAAAAGGGTATTTTCCAAATAAAATTTTAATAGTATTTTCTTAAATTAAAAAAGGTGATGGTATGTATTTATTCTAAATTTTGTATATATGTATCTCATATATATATATTTAGTTTATTATATATTTCTTTGATTAGGTTATTCATGACATATGATCATATCTAAAATTCCTTAATTATGAAATTTCCATTGATTATGATAAGAAGAAATTATGGAATCCCTCCTTCTTATAACATAACTTTTCATTACATATTACAAAACTGAGGATCTTTAAGGTTTAGTGTCTTGGAAACGAGGAACTTATTACATGAGAAAAAACATTATTCTTAAACACTTGAAAGGATTATTCATTTCGTAATCCTATGTTCATCACAACATCTCATAACCTGGGAGCATATATGAAAGGAAAGGGTGAGAAAAAGGCCCAGTAAGGGAAACAAGGGAAACATTTTACATGAGAACTTGAGATACATCAAAAGTTATGAAAAATAACATTAAGGCATGAAAAAGAGATCATGAGGAATATCATAATAAAAATAATATGTTTCATAACTTGAATATGTGGATAAACCATTTAATATTGAAAATCATTTCTGTTTCACCAAGGTCCATCCCCAAGGTGTCATTAAAAATTACCCAGGTTATTCACCAAGGCGTCGTTAAAAATGGTCATCTTTAGAGATTAAGTCTTTACCCAATGGATTGGAGCGCTATCAGGGTGAACCCTAAAATTTGTCTTTATTATAATGTGAGACACATATATCATCATCAATCATTTCATAAACAACCCATATAGCATAAAAGAAATGGGTTTAATTTCATAATCATAACGTTTTAAAAACTGTTTCAATGACATGATCTTTATGTCACTTTAAACCCAAGGAAAGGGAAAGAACGTCTCAAGTATGTAATTACAAGAATTTAAAATAGAAAATTTTGGAATATATGTGAATAATCCTTTATAATAAAGATATTTGAGTATTCACTTAATAAAATAAATGAATTTGAGAATAAGAGAGTGACATTTTGAGACGGAAATTCTGCCGCATAACGGCTATGATACAGGGTTTTAGAAAACATTGAAAAGAGAGGGGACATGGGTCACCCACTAATAAATGATCCATAAAAAATTAGGGGGACATAATATAAAGGATTTAAGAACATGTTAATGAAATTTGAAAGATATACCATATGAAATGAAGAACTTGAAAGGAATACAAAGATAAGATTTCTCTTATGAAAATTCGGCAGCCTAACGACGTCACTTAAACATAAACAAAAATGAATTGATAAGATAAAATAAGGTCTCTCATCATATGAACATAAAAGATCAGTATGATAGATATATAGATCATACCCCAACATAATAAAAAGTAACTCGAAAGACTTGACATGAACGTAGAACTTTGAAAAATGAGAAAGGTGAAAGAATCTCTTAAACATTCGGCAGCCTACCGATGCCACTTAAACATCAACAAAAATCAATTGAAGAAATAAAATAGGGTCTCTAATAATATTAACATAAAATATAATTATTATAGATATAGAGATCATACCCCAAAATAATAAAAATTAACTTTAAATACTTGACAAGAAAATAGAACTTGAAAATGAGAAGGGTGAAATAATCCATTACAAAAAATTTCGGCAGCCTAACGACGCCATTTAAACATTCATTAAAAGAAATGATGAGATTAAGAGGGGATATCTCATCACATGAGAATAAAAATGGAAGTAATAGGATTATAAAATAACATCCTCCAACATAAGATCATGGAGCATAAAAGAAATGACATAAAAGAGATTACTTGAAAAGAAAGAGAGAGGCAGGATCCCTTACCTTAAACGTAACTCTTAAAACTCAATGGTTGGGACCTTGAGGGATTGGGGGAACCTTGGGAGGACTCCTTGGGAGGTAAGGAGACCATAAATTCGTTGAGGATGATTTTGGAGTCAAATGGATGAGAGTATGGCTTGGTATTTATAGGGAAAGTGAGGGGACAAGGCATTAATGGCCAAGGGACACCTCATTGGTGGTTTTGAAAAAACCATGGTCTTGCCCATGGTATTTGCCCATGGTATTGGCCACATGGGACACCTCATACCTTATCTTATTATTCATAAGTCGACCATATTTATTACATACGTAATACATCATTTAATGATGTCATTAAACACCGGTAACTTAAAAACTGCATTTTCACTATTCATCGAAAATTCAACTTTCTCAGAAAAATCCCAAAATTTCGTCTTAACCAAATATTGATTCTCTGAATTCAAAAATTAACATCATTTTATAAAAATATTTTACTAAATATTTTTATTTTAATTTTTAAATGAATACACTATTCACCAAAAATTCATTTTTTTTTTCAGAAAAATCCCCTAAAACTACCTTAACATAATATCGATGCTCTAAGTTCAAAAATGAAATCCATTTTTTAAAAATAATTATCTAAATATTTATAATTTAATTTTTAATTAAAAAACACTATTCACCTGAAAAAACTAATACTTGACTAATAATTTATGAAACCGTTACTTAACCATTTTATTGAATCACATTACTTAATCAAGGTTCCTAGATTATATTAATACTTTTTTTAAGTGAGATTACTAATCCATTTGGTCACATTACTAATCCTAAGCATAAAATCACTATTCATGTTTTACAATTCATCAAAAATTAAGTTGATCTTATTAGACTCTAAATTTCATACTGAACATCATTGTTGGTGACCATTTTTTGAAAATCATTAAACATTTTTAATTATTTAAGGTTTACATAAACATTTTTAAAATATCCTTTCTCTAAAATTCATCCAAAATATGCATACAGTATTTATCCGAACTTTGAAAATTCATAAACATCAACATAAGAAGAAATAAAAATTTGTGTTTAAAACAAAGGATTACACAAGGAAGTTACGGTCTCCTTACATAGCCCCTTATCACAACAGCATATGACCTAAGTGTAAGGTGTGCTAAGGTGAGAGAATCTGAGGGAGACTCGACCAACATCGCACGAGTAGTAATTTCTATCAGTTTGAACTTCTCGCGAAGGAGATTCCATTCTAGCTTCACACGATGAAGTTCAGCTTGGGTTTGGTCCAGAGCAAAGCCCAGTGGTGCTATCTCCTTCCCATGTTCTCTTAGATGGGCTTCGATCGGTCCAAGACTATTGGGTGAGGCCATCGAATCTTCTTTCTATATTAATTAACCAAGATCATTTGTATTTAGAGAAAATAATCGAAATGTTTAGTTTCCAGTGGTCATATTGACCAATGGTCATATGGAAGTCAAAACCCAATGGTCTCATTTTAATTATACTCATGTTATCAAATGAAATAGTTTTGTTGAGTATAAAATAACACACAAAATTAGGAAACAATATTTATTCAAAATTTTGGGTTGTTACAATCTTCCCCCCCTTAAGAAATTGACTCCTCGCAATTTTTTAAATCTGGATTGGAAATTTCATTGAAAGTCCCACATTGGAAAAAGAGTCAGTAACACTATTACTTTAAAAGAAAGAAAAGGAAGTACAAAGGTCACCCGATTTAACCCATACTAGGATTCCATGTAGGAAAACATGGACATGGAGGAGAAAACAACGGGTCACGTTCTGAGGGAGAGTGATAGAAAACATGATTAGGAGAAAGTTAACACCAAGAAAATCCCAAACTTATGATGGGTTAAATCGTATTTGATTTCCCAGTAGGAAACGTTAACAGACAACGTTTTTGTTTTATGTTCCTTTTCATAGTTTTGAGGAATTAATTTACTACATAGAATAAAACACAGGGAAATATACCTACCTTCAAGTAGAGTTTCATCCTTTAATAAGTTTCTACCAAAACTAATCTTTTCTCCAAATGATGAGCATTCAAAACTACTTGGTCTCATCAAAGCACAAGAATTATCTTCTAGAGAATCACATAATCCACCAAGGATTAACTATCTATTTCTTCTATTATCCCAAAAAATAGAAAGTGTAAGATTAAACAACTCTTCAAAAACAAAGAATCCCATAGGTAGGGAAACTTATTTAAATCATCAAAATTCCACTGTACTACCCAAAGTTCATCATAGAACATTCCATAATTAACTATCCTTAAAATTCCTCAAAATAAACCAAACTAAGATTGAAACCCAATTATAATAACAATATCATAACATAGTCTTCCATGATATACTTTATAGTTCATCTCCAAACAACATCAACCACTCTTGTCATCTTATAACAAAAGTAACTAACCCAATAAAATTTTCCCCAAGATAGGTTAATCATTTCTATAAGTAACCTAAATTACTATAAGTCCACCATAAATTCATCGATTCTTCAAAATATAAGTCAACCATTACTCCTCAAAGAAAATACCGTAGTAATCTATTTACCTCGATCAAATAGGGTTCCCAAATAGTGAACGTCTTCCAAAATAATAATAATCTTTTAATCCCCTAATCACATTTTTTTAGGAAGAACAACTTCACTACATAAACATGTGGTACATAATAATAAATGTTTTCCTTAGAGATATAAAATCATCTTAGGTAGTGACTCGATGATCTTAGAAAACAAAAAAGATATGCTCATAGATCACTAAATAGAATACAACATGATATAGAAAATTATTGTGAAGAAGTTACATGTACTTCAGTCATCATGATCCATATCAGCATATGAGTTGCATTGTTCCCTTGTCCTCTATGATTGTTGATGCTCATCATGCTTCTCACCCATTCTAAGAGATCATTTCCTTGGATAATGTCTAACTTCACCACATTTGTGACATCGAAATGTATAAGGTACATTAGATCGAACCTTATCTCCATTCATCACATTATCCATTTTTTAAAGCAATTGGATACTTTATGCCCTATCTTCCCACACTTAAAAAATCTCCCGGTTCCTTTGTGACAATCTCCTTGGTGCCTCTTCCCACACTTTTTTCAAAAAATAAATTCGGTCTCATTTCCCTTATAAACTATATCAGATGAACATCCTTGAGACTTTGTCATATTCTTCCTTGATGAATTTGGGAATTCAACTAGGTACCAATTATTAATTGTGATTTTTGATAGCTGGTTTGGAACAATCACAATATGTTCAACTTGATCTCTCATCATCTCCATCACATTAATAGGGCAATCGTCACATTTCCTATCACATTGGTTGTTGGGACATGTTCTTCCATTTCCCGCCATTTACTAAGAAAATAAAGTAAAATTAGGGGCTTAAATACTTAGCTAATAATCATTAAAAGAAAACTTTTACAATAGAAGGATATACTTGTAGAAGAAAATTATATCCTAACTTCTGATCCCCTAGGTGCCAATCTAGGTTATGGATGATCATATATTCTTATGTGAATCTTTATTTTATTTTATCTTTGACCCTTTAATAATGGTTCATACTAAGATTATGAATTTACCAGAGCATATCCCCCGGGAGTGTCGTAACCAAGAGTGCAGAAAGGCTCGTTGTCATGTACCAGTTCTAGTTCGAGTCTCGCTCAAAGCGGTGTTTTCGGGTTTTACACCTATGTACATCTATTCCAGAGCCACCTTTACCTGCTCGTATCCAGACAGGGTTGTATTTTCTTGTAAATCCCTTACTCAATACTCACCAAAATACCAGGAATATTTCCTATATTTAAATTTTTTTATAGGGTTCTTCCTAGAGTTTTCATATCCTAATTTACATAAATAACTAAACCATCCTTTGATACCAACTACGGAATCTCGCCTTTTTATAACATAAATTCTCATTACATTTTACAAAACCGAGGATATTTAAGGTTTAGTGGCTTGGAAACCTGGAACTTATTACATGAGAAAAAAAACATTCTTATTAAAGACTTGAAAGGATTATTCATTTGTTCAGCCTAATTTCATTACAAAATCTCATAACCTGGGAGAATACATCAAAGGAAAGGGTAATCAAAAGGCCCCGTAAGGGAAACAAGGGAAAAAATTTACATGAGAACTTGAGATACATCAAAAGTCATGAAAAACAACTTTAAGGCATGGAAAAGAGATCATGAAACATATCATAATAAAAAAAACATGTTTCATAACTTGAAGATGTGGATATAACATTTAATATTGACAATCATTTCTGTTTCACCAAGGTCCATCCCCAAGGTGTCATTAAAAATTACCTAGGTTATTCACCAAGGCGTCGTTAAAAATGGTCATCTCTAGAGATTAAGTCTTTACCCAATGAATTGGAGCACTATCAGGGAACACCCTTGAATTTGTATTTTTTATAATTTAAGCCACATATATCATCATAAATAATTTCATAAACAACACATATAGCATAAAATAAATGGGTTTCATTTCATAATCATAACATTTTAAAAACTCCTTTAAAGACATGATCTTTATGTCACTTAAAACCCACGGGAAGGGAAAGAAGGTATCATGTATGTAAGTCCCAGAATTTGAAATAGAACATTTTGGTATATATGGGAATACCACTTTAGAAGAAAGATATTTGAGTATTCACTTAATAAAATAAATTAATTTGAGAATAAGAGTGAGACATTTTGAGACGGAAATTCTGCAGCATAACAGCTATGATACGGGGTTTTAGAAAACATTGAAAAGAGAGGGGACATGGGTCACCCACTAATAAATGATCCATGAAACAGTAGGGGGAGAGAATATAATGTATTAAAGAAAATGGTAATGAAATTTGAAAGATATACCATATGAAATTAATAACATGAAAGGAAGACAAAAATAAGATTTTTCTTATTAAAATTCGGCAGCCAAACGGCGTCACTTAAACAAAAAAAATGAAATGATGAGATCAAATAGGGTATCTCATAATATGAACATAAAATATCAGTATGATAGATATAGAGATCATACCCCAACATAATAAAAAGTAACTTGAAAGACTTGACATGAATGTAGAATTTTGAAAAATGAGAAAGGTGGAAGAATCCCTTAAAAATTCGGCAGCCTAACGGCGCCACATAAACTTCAAGAAAAATCAATTGAAGAGATAAAATAGAGTCTCTCATCATATGAAAATAAAATATCAGTATGATAGATATATAGATCACCCCAAAAAATAATAAAATGGATCTTGAAAGACTTGACAGGAAAATAGAACTTCAAAATGAGAAGGGTGAAAGAATCCGTTATAAAAATTTCGGCAGCCTAACGACGCCACTTAAACATTCATAAAGTGAAATGATGAGATTAAGAGGGGATATCTCATTATATGAACCTAAAAAGGGCAGTAATAGGAATATAAAAGAACATCCTCTAACATAATACCACAGAGAAAAAAAGGAATGACATAAAAGAGATTACTTAAAAAGAAAGAGAGAGGTAGGATCCCTTACCTTAAATGTAACTCTTAAAACACAATGGTTGGGACTTTGAGGGCTTGGGGGCACCTTGGGAGGACTCATTGGGAGGTAAGGAGACCATAACTTCGTTGAGGATTATTTTTGAGTCGAATGGATGAGAGGATGGCTTGATATTTATAGGGAAAGTGTGGGGACAAGGCACTAATGGCCAAGGGACACCTCATTGGTGGTTTTGGAAAAACCATGGGCTTGCCCATGGTATTGGCCACTTGGGACACCTCATACCTTCTCACAATATTCATAAGTCGACCATATTTATTACATACTTAATTCATCATTTAATGATGTCATTAAACACCCGTAAGTTAAAAACTATAATTTCAGTATTCATCCAAAATTCAACTTTCTCAGAAAAATCCCAAAATTTCACCTTAACCAAATATCGATGCTCTGATTTCAAAAATGAACTCCATTTTATAAAAATAATATTCTATTTATTTTTAATTTAATTTTTAAATAAATAAACTATTCACCGAAAATACTTTTTTTTCCAGAAAAATCCCCAAAAATTACTTTAACATAATATCGATGCTCTGAGTTCAAAAATGAAATCCATTTTCTAAAAATAATATTCTAAATATTTTTACTTTAATTTTTAATTAAAAAACACTATTCACCCGAAAAAACTAATACTTGACTAATAATTTATGAAACCGTTACTTAACCATTTTATTGAATCACAATACTTAATCAAGGTGCCTAGATTATATTAATACTTTCTTTAAGTGAGATTACTAATACATTTGGTCACATTACTAATCCTAAGCATAAAATCACTATTCATAATTTACCATTGATCAAAAATTAAGTTTATCTTATTAGATTATAAATTTCATACTCAACATAATTGTAGAAGACCATTTTTTGAAAATCATTACACATTTTTAATTATTTAAGGTTTACATAGACATTTTTAAAATATCCTTTCTCTAAAATTCATAAAAAACATGCATACTATATTTATCCGGACTTTGAAAATTCATAAACTTCAACATAGAAAGAAATAAAATTTTTTATTTAAAAAAAAGGATTACATAAGGAGGTTACGATCTCCTTACATAAACAAAGGATTTCACAAGTAATAATTTCTATTAGTTTGAACTTCTCGCGAAGGAGATTCTTTTCTAGCTTCACACGATGAAGATCAGCTTGGTTTGGTCCAGAGAAAAACCCAGTGGTGTTACCTCCTTCCCAAGTTCTGTTAGATGGGCTTCGATCGGTCCAAGACTACTTGGTGAGGCCATCAAATCTTCTTTCTATATTAATTAACCAAGATCACTTATATTTAGAGACAATAATCGAAACATTTAGTTTCCAGTGGTTATATTGACCAATGGTCATATGACAGTAAAAACCCAATTGTCTCATTTTAATTATACTCATGTTATCAAATGAAACAGTTTTTTTGAGTATAAAATAACACACAAAATTAGGAAACAATATTTATTCAAAATTTTGTGTCGTTAAATAAAGATTTTCCTATCCACTTTATTCTTATTTTTAATTCTTATATTGTGTGTTTTTATTGATTTTTGTGTGTGGAAAATAAGGATCATGAAAATTTTATGATTTGTGCATATAGATAGTATTATAATGAATTGGACAGATCATAAGTCTCATGAGGCATCATTAATGAGATAAGGGAGTAAACCTAATCGATTAAAGGAATTTTTCCACCATGTGATATTATCTAGGTAGTTATCCTGGAGTCAGGTTTATGTCATGTTATATGTTGTTTCCACATTTCCTATGATTCCATTATATTATTACACAATGTTCATTATTATATTCTTCCACATAATTACTCATAAAAATTTGATTTTATGATATCATGGTATACTTTTGAATAAAATGTTATGTTTTTCTAACATATTTATTCCCTTACAAGTATTTGTATCTCACCCATTTCATTACCTATTACCCAAGTTGTCCCATGCATATTTATGATCTAAAATAGATTTTAAGATCTCACATTGGAAAATAAAATATGTTTTCCATGTTTTATTTATTAATAACCGAGTCATCCAAAGACACTTGGAATTTATTATCCTTGTTTTGTATTAATGGATATTTATTTTTAAAAATCATGTTTTAAAATGTGAAAAAGGATTGGATCACTATAAAAACCATTTCAATTATTTATTAGTATAGACGATCACTCAATTTTTATTTTAGAGAAGAATAAATATGTGTTCAATGAATCCCCAAAATGTTGTTATTCCATTGTAGATACCCATTTTAAGGAGTTGAAATTTATTAATTGAAGAGTGGAAAATAATATCTACATTACTGAAGAAAAATCGTAATCTCTCACTGTTATTATTTATGAAGATTATATTTTAATTTAATTAAATTATTAATGTGATTGTGAAGAGTTTTCCATGGAGGTGAAGAAGCTATTTGAAATTTTAATGCATGGGGAAAGGAAATATTCTTCAAGAATCCAAATTTATTAAAAGAGAGAAATTGTATTTATTTATTAAGATAATTATTCTTAAGAACTTATAATTTTTTTCATAGACCATTCAAGACTAATTTTTAAATATATATCTCCTGGAACCATGTTTTTAAAGTGTTATAATGGGGAAGAATTTGATCCAAAATAGATTATGGAAATTATTATAATTTTTTTATATCTGATAACATCACAGATGGATACTATAGATATTGTTACTTTCTGTGATATATATCAATGTTCACAAAAATTTCTACTTTAATGTAATGATATAAGATTATTAGATTTATAAATGATACAAAAAATTATGCTTTGAGATAAAATATTAGTGTAAATATTGAGATATATTTCTAGTAAGGTAGGTATTGGGATGGAAATATAGATCTTATAAAGAACACATACACTGGTATTTTATTTTTATGATGAAGGTGTTTATATTAGGACATCTAGAAGAAATTTTATATGACACTAAGAACAGAAAAAATTGAATATGTTTCTAAAACTCATGAAATAATCCAATTGATATGGATAAGAACTCAGTTGGAAGATCTCAAGGATGAAGTGAAGCTACTGCTACATGTGGGTTATAATAAAAAAGTGAAATTCATTTATTAATAAATATTTTTAATAAATAAAAATCAAGGAACATTAATATAAAATACCATATATTCAAAGATTTTGTGATGTATAATGTATTGAAACTAGGATATTTTCCCAGAAAGGAGTAAATATATAATGTGTTCACTAAACCAATATTGTAGGATTATATTAAAAAATAGTTTTTGATGATGGGAATTCAACATAATTTATCTCAAGGAATAAATATAGTGATTCAATATCCCTCTTGTCTTGTTATTTGGAAATATTTTATGTGAGGATAAAAATGGAAAGATAAATTTCATTATTTTTTCCTTAATATATTTACAAAAAAGTATTTATAATGCTGAATAAAACTATATTAGATGAAATACATTGATATATTTTTACCTATTGAAGAGAGATATATAATTTAGGGGGGGATGTATATATATAAAGAGATTAAAAGAGGAAAATTGTGATGCCAAAAAGTTGGTGTTTGAGTCTTTTGTTTTTTTAATTTTCACGTGTGTGTGTCACATGATCTGTCTTATATAACCTTTAAAGAACGATTTGTTAAGTGAAAGGATAGTCAATTATATAATTTTATCTCAAATGTTTTGAAATAAATTTTAATGTGTTTTGAAGGGATGTTTTCATGTTGTTTCAGAGGTTTAGAATGTACACATTTCACTTAATATTTAAAGGATCAAGGGTAGTGAAGTTTTTATATAATTTATTTATTTTATAGATAAAATCAAATTATTTTTAATGTAATTTTTTCCTACACCATAATCAATAAAGTAGGATTAAAAATTTTATTGATGATTCATTAGTATGATTATTGAGTGTGAAAGTGAATTATTTTGAATGATTTCCAATAAAACACAAATAAAGATATTAATGATCCCAATAGTTGTTTTAGAAGATGTTCATTCTATATAAAGGTTTTTAATATGTCAAGGTGAGATTATTGTAATCAAAATTTTATGATGTTTCTATAATCATTTAGTATTTTTTAGAGTGGGGATAATTTAGGTATGTTTAAAAGTGATCATTTTTATTGTGTTATATTTTTTTAATGAATAATTCATATTCATACTCTGATAATAAATTTTTTATTATGTGAGGTGAAGGTTTATTTAGATGTTTGGGGAGTTTTAAATAAATAATGTATTTGTCTTAAAATAACATGGAAATGTCTCTTAAGATGAACCAAAGCACCATAAGATTGTATATGGATAGTGGGATTAAAAATAAGAAAGGAATAAACTTTTCAATGTTTATACAGATCTTGGTAAGGTTGATTTAGATGATTTTTTTTTAAAAAAGAAAAAGTTCATAATTTTCAATAATGTCATCATAATGTATATTCCAGATCATCAAATGGTTTTTTCAAGACATTGTATGATTTTTTGTGACTATATAAGGTTTTCTCAATGTATATTATGTTTTTTTATGATATTTTATTGTCTCAAAAACACCTCATAAGGTTTATTTTTTATATTCATAATGCTTAATATAGACTTAATAAGGTTGGTTTCTAGATTTTTAAGTTCATTTTAGAGATAAAGAAACTTCATAAGGTTATATATAGTATTTCATATGGATAGATAGTTATATTTGAATGTTTGATCTAACATTTTAATGTTTTAGAGTTAAGTAAATTCATATGTTTGATGGGAATCAAATAAAATTTACGGATAACTGCTTAAAATTACCAATATGTGATTTAGATGACAAACATTGGATCAAGAACTTCTCAAGGAGTCACCTATATTAATATAATGTATTTCAAAGGATTAAATAAGAATATTATTTCCTGGTATTCAATAATTATATATCATAAAGGGAGTTTATTATGCATGTAAAATAAAAAAACCTTTACTCTATGAAGAAATTAAAAGTGTCAGGATGATCAAGGACCAACATGGAAGAAGGTAACATATGTTGTAACTAGAAGATGAAGAAGTTAAGAGTAATTAAAATTGGTTATATATAAATATTCTTAAAATTATATTTGAATTTCAAATATATAAAAAATGTTGTTGTAGATTAAAATATTTTCAGATTTGTGTAAATATTATTATGGTTTGACATAAACTGAAGATAAAAATGCTTAGATTATGAGTGAAAGAGAAATTTAGATCAAGAAGAAGATAATCGATATTGTGAAAGTAGATGAAGAATAAGATACAAGACATTGATAAAATTATTGTATTATCATTTTTGGGATGTCTCTTTTTCTAATCTCCTTTGTAACAAAACACTTGTGTGGGATATGTATTTTATATAGTGAAGAGAGTTTGAGGTAAGATGTATTAGAGGATAAAACCGACTCATTAAATTAAACATTTCCATACATGTGGATCATATGATCTTAGGTGAAACCAAATCATGCTAAGGATGGGACTTATTATTTTGAGATGAGAAACTTGAAGGAATTATATTGTGTTTTATATTTGTGCTTGTATGTGCTTCACATAGACTTATATAGTAAATTTAATTGGTAGAGAAGGATTTTTGAATAAGAAAAATAGAAATAAATAGTAATAATTAATTCATCATCATTTTGGGTGATTTCCAACTAGACATGATGTGTTTTTAGTTTATAATAGTCAAAATACCTCACACTCCATAAAATTATTGATAAAAGCTTGGTTAAGGTATTCTAGGGCATGGTTTGAATATATTTTCTTAAGATTATTTCTATGGATATTCTCTACATCATTATGATATCTCATAAATATATAAAAAATATCTAACTTATAAATCATTTAGTAGAAATGAAATTGTCTACTAAATTCATAATGTAGTGAACCCTCCTCCTTCCTATAATATAAATTAACCTCATACATTAGTATGGATAATTTTAGAATTCATTTATCTATTTTTTCCTTATAAACAAATGGTTATTTAGTTATCTTTTTTTAAATAAATAAAATAAATATTTAAGTATTTTTACTAAAAATAATCTGAATACACATCTTGATGTAATATATTCAAAAACATTTCCTTTACATTTCCATTCTAGAAGTTTTGTATATGGATGACATGTGGATATTTTCTTTTGTATTTTTCATGGATTTCAAATACAATATTATTGAGATAAAAAATAAGAAAACCAATATTTAGATGTTCTATACTATAAGTGATGATGTTCTTAAAAAAGTTCATAACCCTGTAATAAAACCCTATTGTGTATAAAATAGGGATATATATAATTTTTTTGGTAAGTGAAGGAACATAATAATAATTTTATATTAAAAATCAATCCATTTAATAATGTTGGTTGAAGATATCCTATTTCCAATACCATAAGTATTTACCTATTTTCTTCTTAGAGGTACACTTGACCCTTTATTATCCTCCAAAATCCACTTGGATACTATAATTGAACACATATGAGTGTGTTATAAGATATATCCAACACCAAAATTAATGAAATAAAAAGATTTGATTTAATGAAATTTATTCTTGAAGCTGAGGTCCTTTCATAATTCTTCTCATAGTGGGCCTTAGTTCCACCTGAAATTCATAGAAACTCTTACATGCTTATCTCCCTTTGTATATTTATCTTCTCAGGGAATTATTTTCCAAGTACGTTGGACATTTACAAATTAATTGGAATTTTATCATATCAATTTATATTCCTTTTCACTTTAGAGAAAAAAGTGTGAGAGTTCATTATATTTATTTTTATCTTGGAGAACAATTTACAAAAGATTATGGACTAACTTCTTCATGTTATTCATGTTAAAATTAAAAATGGATTTCAAGATGCATGGTGGTAGAGATGCGACTATGAGATTTATATAAAGATTTTCCTTCAAGTAGAAACCCATGTATTAGGTTGGATAGGAATATGACATATAGTCTCTAAGGGTGGGGGTGAATAGATCAAATTAAAATTTCTTAAATGAGTTGATTAATTTTTTTAATTATTTATAAAAGTTTATTAATTTCATTAATTTGTGGAAGAATAGAAGAAAAATGCAAGGATGTTTTTTATTGGTGGTTGGCCTATTGTTTTCCGAGTATAATCTTATACCTCTCTACTGAGTGAGATATATATTATGAACAAATGTGATTTTTATGGGGAATCATAAATCGATTTAAAACTACTTTTTAATTGTATATATAAGTGAAATTCAACTGAATATTGTTTAAGGTGTCACAACCTATTTATAATCCCAACATTGGATACTAGGAGTCACAACCTAAACAATCCAAAAATTAAAATTCAGGAGTCACTACCTAAAGATATAAAATTCCAATCTATATAGAATCATGTTATAAATGTGATGGAATGGAAAATATGTGGAGAAGTGTTATAGATTCATGCATCTATAAATAAATAGATAGAAGAACAATAAAACAAAAATAGTAGTTCAACACTGTATTATAAACTTTATTTTCACATCATGGTAGTTAAAGAATTCATATAAATTTTTATTTAGTCCTTGAGAGACAATCTAGTAGAACTGAGAATGTTCCACAGATACCTGATGTATATTTATCCACACCACCATAGTCTTTGTACTATATCACCTAAAAATGTAAATTATATCATTGGGGAAGTATCATTGACAATTATATTACTTGATAACTGAACAAAAAAAAAGGCTCAAACTACTCTTTGGAAAAATATACTGAACACTTCCGAGAGACGTTAGTGAATTCAAAATTTAAAAACAATAAAATAAGATTATAAAAATTATAGAGATAAATTATAATTGTTTAATAATAATTAGACTCATAACCAAAATATAATACATGAAAAAGTAATTCAGAACAATTTGAAATTGCGCATTAAATAATTTAAATAGTCTCTATAACAATAGGGAAATTAAGAATCCCATGGAAGTCAAATGTTGAAAATGAAATATAAAATTCAAGAGCATTACATTTAAAATAATATTTTCAAAACTAAATAATTTAAAAAATTTAATGAAAATACATTATATATTTTGAAAACATATTTTAATGAGTTCAATATATTATAAAATAAATTTATAAATAATAAAATCAATTTATAAATAATAAAATCAATTAAAACTATAAAAAATAATTATAACTATTTTTGAGATTCAAGTTGTACGTTTTATGTGTTAAAATGAAAAAAAATTCTCTTTTTTAAAACATGTCTAAAATATTATAAATTACTATTTGTAGGTTCTAAAAAATTAATATATATTTATAAAGTCATTAGAATGATTTAAATGTTTAAAAAAACATGCCGAAAAACATGAAATAATAAATAAAATGGAGAAGATTTACATATTTGAAGATAACCTATATAATTTCACTAAACAACATAAGGTATATTCACATAGGTTTTTCTTCACATAGGTGGTTTTCACATATGAATTTTCCCAATATTGGTGAATCAATATATGAAATTCACATTTGAGGAATTGGTATAGGTGATTCCCATAAGAAATTCACATAGAAAAATCACATAAGCCAATTTATGTTGACGAATTATCCTAGGAAATTCACATAATAAAGTCAGCATAAGGTATTTATGTATCCCAAGTTATGAAATCTATAAATAGATTTACATATCCATTTTGAAGACTAAACAATAAAAAATAAAAAATAGAATCATAGTTGGTTCCAATTGACCTAAATTTATATAATTTAATTAGTCTTTAAAAGAATGAATAATTGAATTATAATGAAATTAATATCTCAATAGATGATTAGAAAAACAGTAGCAAAACAATTCTGAAAAATTATGGAAATCATATTGAAAACATTTATAAAATGAAAACCTACGTTCATACATGATAAAAATCGATTCATAACATTATTTATTCTAATTAAATGTATATAATATTCTTATTTTTCCGATAAAAAAATAATCAATTAATTTTGAGTTATGTAACTTATGTTATTGTCAAAATACATATGGTAACTGATTCTGGAAAATTAGCTGCGTGGATTATTAATTGTCCACATGGAGTATTATATATTGGATATCTGGGAATAGTGAAAGTCATGCATAAATGATATTTTAATGTCCCAATTGAAATTTTAGACTAGAAATTATATATAAAACTTCAATAACATGTTAGTTCCATTCAAAACATGAAATCTAAATATATTTTAAGTAAATAAATATTTTGATATAGTTAAAGTTAAATATACTTCATTCAACAGAAAATTCAAATTATTATGAAATTTAATAAAAATGAAACAAGTAACCCATTTTACTTATAAAAACATATAGTGGTTCAAGGAGCTACTCAAAATTCTCCCCCTTTTAGATAATAAAAAACCATGTATAATTTCAAAAACATGTTCCCCTTTTAAAATTATAAAAAAGACGTGGATTTAAAAAAAGGATTGTACATAGTAAGGTAACAAAAAACAATTATAAATTCTGTATAAATTTTTTCTTAAACATGAATTTATTTAACCTATATTAATGTATCCACTATAAATTCATCCAATATTTAAAAATATTTAATTACATATAGTGTGAATTGTTTTTGATTTTATTTAGAAAAATAAGGGGAAATATTTTGAAAATACGATTTTATTAATATTTCATCATTTTAATACATTAATTCTCCCTCTTAAACACATGAAAGCATAAAAAAGTCAATATTCCAACATGGAAAGGTCAAATTTTATAATTTTAAACTATTTCATGTCTAGAGATTTAGTAAATAAATATACATAAGGATTTTTTGTATAGATGAACTCTATAACAAAATCTTATTTATTCACATGATATCTAATAAAATGATATTTAAAATCAATTTTTACTGTTATATATTGTTGTAATGTATTAATAGAAATAGAAATTGAAAATATGTTATCACCATAAAAATACAATTTATCATGATTAATACCAAAATTACAAACTTTATTTCTAATTTATAAACATTGACCCAAAAAACTATAATAAAAAATATAATGAGATGCTATAGTAGATAGAAAAATAATTTCTTCTTAGAAGTCCATGTAATTAAACTATTCAAATAAAATGAAACATATTTAGAGTTCTTTTTATTTTAATTCTGCATTCACAATAATTAAATTTGGAATGTGATATTAAATATAAATAATTATAATTGGAATAGAAAAATGTAGAGATAATAGTTCCTTTTAAATATATAATTCTTTATTTAAATGAATTAATATGAACTTATAATGGTTCATCTTGAATTCAGTCAAATTAATAAACACTAAACATTATATCAGGTTTATATATTTTTAAATAATGTAGGATAAATATCGTTCCTCTATAAAATTTAATATCAAACAATTTACCAAATGCTTCAACTTCTAATTTACAACAACTATTAGTAGTATTTTTTCATGGATTTACATGAATTGAGACAAAAAAATAACCATCAATTTAAAGTAATTATATTGATTAAAAATGATTCCATATTTCCTTTGAAAAATTTAATTTCCAATAAATAATTTTAATTCTCCAATTAAGCTATTTTCAACCTCTGAATAAATTAAAGTAGAAATACCTTAATAAATAAATTCACCATAAGAACTAAAATATGTATTATCAACATAAATTTTAAAAATTAAAAGATCTTTAAAAATAATTTAAATAAAAATATTCAGATAATAATTACCCTATTTAAATACATTATTCAAGAGAAACAAAAAATACATTCATAATAATCTTGAGATTTTTTTGAAACCATACAATGATTTATATTATTTGACAAATTAGTATGAAAGTTTTTGTTTTCAAAACTAGGTGGTTGAGTATTGTAAAAATATTCATATATAAAAATGTCTAGGAAAGAAATTTTATCCTCGATTTTATATAATATAACACCTTGAAAAAAAGAAAAATCTAAAAAATTATAACATCCTCTTCTATGGAAACATATGAAAATGTGTAACACCTCACGATTTTAAGAGAATAAAGTCATGTTATATAGAATAATAGAATGTTACACAACAATACATAACCATATATTCATTTTTGGAATAAATTTAATATCTTTGATATCTTGTGATGCACACAACACCTTGTTTAAAAAAGACAAAATACACTATTAAAATATTATTATTTAAACATGACCATTATAACCTATCAATTAAGTTTGAAGGTATTTAATAATATTAACTATATAATGAAAATTGTTTTGTTTAAACAGGGAAAAAATAAATTCAATGTTTATATATAGATTATTAATAACATAAAAATCCTTTGATTAAAAAGAAATGTTTTATGAAAAAATATATTTTTCAAAAATGCAATTTAGTTATGATTTTATCTTATAAATTAAAAGTAATTTATATCACATTTGAAATTTTTTTTTAAAAAAATAAATTAAAATTTGGAAATCTAAATTATAAAATTACCTTTAGGGTTTTTGAATTTTTTTTTTGAAAATATTAGTTTTTTGGTGAATCATTAAAAATACTATTTTTTTCAAAAACGTTCTTTTCATTTAAATTATTTACAAAGTAAAATTATATTTTAAATTTCTTATAAAATAAAATTATTTCAAATATATTTCAATTTAACTTTTTTATTCTAGTCTATTCAATTTCATATTGACTTTTTATATTAAAATATTATATACATGCGGGAATTTTCTCTTTGGAAAACCACTCTTTCCTCATATATAATGTTTAATTATATCTTTTATTCTATGAATTATATGAATGAAATATTCAAAATTGGATTAAATATTTTAAATAAAAATAATATATAATATCTAATATAGTCAAATTAATTTTTCACTATATTGAATTGTAAAAATAGTATACATTTATTTAAAAATTTAAGGTTAAGAAGAATTTATCTAGGGAGTTTACCTTTGAATATAGTAGTCAAATGACATAAAACATGACCAAAACCCATTTTATGGGAATATTTAGACCTTATTTGAACTATGGTTCTACAATAAACCATTTTTTAGACATTTATTATGAGATAAATGTGGGTATGACTCTATATTTACAGAAATTACATGTGTGTCCTCACCCCTACATATGAATGGATACACTGTTTACTCCCAAATTAACACATAAAAAACAATTTCATTCATCCATGAATTTAAAAAATCTATCAATTCATTACAAAAAACCAAAATGCCTTACTTTTATTATGATCCCACCTAAGATTACTTTAGGTATAAACATAAAGAGGCTATCTGAAGAAGATAAAAAATTCTTACACATGCATATTTTTTTATTTATTTTTCCACATCATTATAAATTACTTAAACTATGATAACATAATAAAAAGATTATATAATATAAACTTATATGTTATTTTGTTAATTTAATTAAGAATGTCCTTCTCCACATCCATTATATGGACAATGAAACTGTCGATCATGTGTACGATAGACAATCACCTTGCGAACAAATATAAATTTTCCATCACCACCTTCTAAGGATTAATATAATGAATGAATTTATATATTTAAATTATATTTATGACATTATCATACTTTTTGAATTATTATATCACATAAATCATCATACTTTACATTCCAAGGGGGGTACGATAATGTCATTCATTTATAAGATAGACTACCTTCTCATGAATCAATGTGACTCGTTTTCCCAAAATATTTACATAGAGGTTATAATGGATAATATTAATGTTTAAGTGTTGTATTTATGATATAAAAAACATATTTAAATGTAATATAACATATAACTTCTTACCCATAAATCCTTTGTAAAATAATAACATCACTCATGCATATGTGTGGACTACAACCTTCACATAGTAATGTGAAATGTGTTTATTTTATTATTATATGCATGGTAATAAGGTTTTATTTGAATAATATATATTCTATATATGAAATAATATTTATTCTATAAGGATGCGTTAATATAAATTTTTCTTTTGTTCAAACCATCATGAAAAATGGAAATAATATTCATGCATATGTATGAAATTCCACAAATGGTGTAATATATTTTCTACTTATAAAATTAATATATTAATATAAATAAATACAAAATTACCAAACTAAAACTTACATGAAAAACAAAGAAATTATCAACCAAATAAGAGATTTTAAAAAACAATTGACACTAAATGGAAGATAAAAGAAAATACACAAATCCTATATGATATTGTATATATTATTATGTTTATTTAAAATATTAACAATAAACATATATTTTTATAAAGGAGTTTTAGACTCAAAATAAGGAAGTTGAACTCGGAGTAAGGGTTTCTCGTATCACTTATACTTCTTCGAGGTGTACGCCATACTCACATTTATTCCTTAGCATGGCATATATACTACCAATTTGAAAATTTATGTCATGAATAAATTTATCTTCATGGTATTTTTTTTGATATGATGATTATTTATTTTATAGGGCTTTCGATTTAGATGTTACCAAAGTAGTAAGGGTTTATTTCTGAATATCTTAATTATTTGAGTCTATTTTTGTATAATTTTCCCATAGGGGAATAAGTTGATATTTATATCTTAAACACAATATATTTTCATATCCTCTAGTAATTCATGGAATTTTTTTTGTAATTGAAAATTATCGATGATTTTGGTATTTAAAATGAATGAGAAATACTTTTTATGAAAATTTTACTTTGTTTCTCCCATTGGTAAAAAATCCAATTTTTATCAAAATATATGTTTTCTAAAAATATTTTCAAAAATTTTATTGAATTTATAAATATATTTTATTAAATAAAATTTTAGGCATTTTTAATTTTAACAAGATATTTTGAACGAAATATTTAGGTCATTTTCAAAACAAGTATCATTTGGATTTTAATGAAAATAGGAATGGAATATTTATTTTAACGTGTATGAAATGAAAAAAATTTACACCTTTAGAAAAACACATTGTTTTAAAGATCATTTATATATTTTTGACGTTTATTTTCAAGGAAAATATTTTTAAAAATATTTTATTATTTTCTTTATTTTAGAAATTTTATCAAAGTGAAAAGTTTATTTTCCTTAAAAATGAGTTTAATGACATTTGTATTGTATTTATATTCATTAATGACATAAACCCTTTATTTTAAATATGATCCATTTTGGATATGTTGTATTTATTTCACCAATATCATTTATTTGAATGCTTTATTATATGTTTTTCTATGGATGTACATTTTTATTACCATTCTTTATATAATTCACAATGGTTTATGATTATGTTTATTTTATTTGGGTATGTATTATAATTTTATACATTATTTTTTCATTAATAAATTTTATTTTGATTTTTTTTCACCCCTTAAATATGAGTAATGTATTATACATAGTATTTTATTGTTGGGGTTTTGTTTTAGATTGTCCCTCGAGGCATCAACAGGTCTCCTTAGTAAAATCAGTTGGCCAAATTAGGTAGTATTCTAAATATAGATTTAAAATATCTTTTGAATAGTCTTTAGAGTATGTTTTTTATGTCTTACATTATTAATTACATCATTATGATATAATTTATTGATTTTCATGTGATTATGTGATGATTTAGAATATCCATTAACAGGTTTCAAGATTATTTAATTATTTTTATGGATATATTTGATCATCATTTATTCCTACAATATTATGATAATGTTATTATTCAAATGGAAAGCATTTATGTTATTTAATTATATATATATATATTATTATTTAATCATGCTATCTTTCACTGTACATATTCCCTTTTTTAGTATCTAAGCTCCCAACTTTCTTATATTTTATTATACTTTTGGTTTAAAGGATGTTTTTTCTGAATGATATAAAGGGATAATCTATGAAGAATAATAATGTTCTGAAGGATAAAAAAATTTATTTAATGTTTTTATTTTTAATGTGGACTTAAATTATGTATCTAGTTTACTAAGACTACAAAAATAATTGGTCATATCGGATTGCATTCCTTTTATATTATGATAATGTAATAAAGTTATCGCTGACTCTATGCTACTAGGTTTTGGGTCTATATAGTTAGTATCAGATGATGTTTCATAAAAAACATGAGAACTAGATTTAGGAAACCATAAATTATGAATTTTAACCCTATGATAAATATTTAGGATATATGTAGAATAATATCACAGTGTTTTGTTATGGAATATATTTTGTTCATTTTATATGAAATACATCAATATTTTGATATTATGAGTAGACATTGTGGTGGGATAGATATACCTAGTTTTAATAACTCAAAAAAGGAGCATTAGGTTTGAATTAAGAGTCACCCAGTACATGATAAAAGTCCTTTATACGCACAAGATATTACACTCTTATGTTATATGGCTAGGATAATTCCCATTTGTCTAACAAAAATATATGAAGATTTTGAAAATATTTTAATTTTCTGAATCTTTCCCAGATGAATCATGTTTATGATTATGAGATTTTCCATGAATAGAATTTTAAATTTTTGTTTAGTGTATCATTAGTTTTGGGATTAAACATTATAATACATAACATTATAATCAAATATAGTGTATGAAACTGTTTAGAAATTCCACCAAGAAGAAGTATTTATAATCACATATATTCACGTAATCCAAAGAGTAAGAAAGATAATTTCATTGATGAGCTTAATCCAATATTTCAAAGGGAACTAATTGACTAAACATTCTCATCATATGTGGATACATTATCTAATGCTATCAAAATAGAGAAATAATTGAATATTTATTATGGATTCCAAGGTAACCAAGAGAATAAGAGGATTTTAGAGAAAAAAATATAAGGGTATGATCGGAAAGAAGGGTTTTCCGACATGTGATAATTAAGAAATGAAACACCTTGAAACTATATTGCAGGGAATGTGAGATTTCATCATGTGTGGAGAGAAATTATATTAGGATCACGAAATCAAGGATAACAAGTAATCATTTTATATTTAGTGTTTAAAATATCATGAAACACCCCAAGCTTCTATGGTATGTTTCTCTTTGAATAATGAAATAACATGCATTGTTTCCAACTTCGATATTCAAACACACCACGACTAATCAAACTCGCCATTATGAATAGTAATACACACTCTTTGAAATTTTATAAATTTTATATTTTAAAATGGACTTCATTTTTGAATTCGGAATATCGAAATTAGCTTAAGGTGAATTTTTGGTATTTTTATGAAAACATTCAATTTTTAATGAATAGTAAAAAACACTGCGTTATTGGTTAAAACCAACATTTTATATAAATAATTATTTATATTATTTAAACTTATTTTAGATCAAAATATATACATAAAACCTAAATTTGTTGAATGTAATTCATTGGATTAATTTTATAATATGTTTAGACATATAAAAATTTTATTGAATTTTTTACCCCCTTTTATCTATCTCCTAGGAGCATTTGAAAATTTGCATTAAACTTAATTTTACTACTTCTATGAGTTTAATTTCAAAAATCCAAGAGACACAGTTAATATAATTAATTAAAATTTGGTTCAATAAGATGAAAATATTTTTTGGTGAATAGTAACTTTTGACTTTTATTTACCACGGTTAAAAGTAAATAGTGTAATTAAGGGTAAAAATGATATCATAGTTACCCAAACACATGTCATAATTCTATTAGATAAGTATAATTAGACCAAAAACAACCTTCTTAATAAAATATGATCATCTTTGGTCCACTTGGATTAGATTATGACATTTATTATTATTTTATTTAAAGAAGAGGTAATAGAGTTAAATTCAATTTTTAATAACTAGACCATTTTTAATTTAGGGTTACACACAATATAAATTCAACAATAAATATTAATTAGAATGATAAAAATATTTCCTATATAATGGTATTTTATTTATAATTTTTAAACATTATATAGTTTAATTTATTTTTGACACAATGTTGATGTAGTAATTACCTTATTAATGAAATATTAAAATAATTAATATTATAAATAACCAAATAAATATAAATTGAGACTTTTGATGAATTAAAATATTTTTTTACTTAAATATGACATTCTAGGGTTGGTTAAATAAATTTTATTCAAAGTGATAAAGTTTTAATGGATTCTAAAAAAATCATATAATAAATAATGTCAAAATTGACATAATTGACTTTTTTAAAAATATATTATATTATTAATTGATATATTTTCAGGAAAATATATGTTTCTTCCAAAGGACTTAGATAAGGTAATGTATATTAATAATTAACCACATGGGTTTCTCTTGGCTTGATATAGTATGTTTATTAACCATATAATATAAAAATACAAAGATCCATGGTAAATGTCAAACTATTTAACTAAGAGTTAAATATTTAAGATAAGGATAATATGATTACCTAAACCTATCTAAAATCTATTGTCTGATAATTTTTCAAACCATACCCACATTATCCTTTAAATAATTCATTTTTTAGCCATTATTAACTAAAAAAGATTTTATAATAAAATAATATTTCCGTCTTTTCCTAAAGTGACCCTCACCTCTCTTATAAAAGGTAACTTCAATTTATCTTAATTTCACACATCCAAATCCTTTTGTCTCAGCCAAAACATATCCAAATATCTTCCCAACTTTCCTCCCTTCATCCTAGAGGCCTTAATTTTGTCAGAAAAATAACTTAAGGAGCAGTTTTGATCAAATCAATAGGAAGAACCTGAAGAAGAGGTATATATTTCATCACCTCATTCAAGTTCTTTTCTTCTTCCACTTACTCTTTCTTTGTTCTTTCCATTCTAAAAAAATACAGTATCTTATATATACTGTGATGTTATTATAAAAATTTTACGACCATATTCATTATTCAATACATCACGTGAAAGACAATGTCACCATACATGTGCACATACGACTTACCGTCTCCACGTCGTGGTGTGGTTTGTTATTCAAACACTTCATTATTTGGATGGGTATACTAATGAGTATAAACGAATTAAATAAAAATATAAACTGTTAATTATTATATATATATATGATATACCATCCAATTACATACTATTTCACCATCAATATAATGATGTTTTCCCTCGTGCGTTCGTACAGATTTCCGTCTCCACAACGCGATGAGATTCATTCACCTTCGTAATCATTCAAGAATACTTTTTATTTTATGATTATAAATAATTGTTAAGAACATAATATCATTATTTATATGAATCAAATACATCCTATACATAACAAACATGGCTTATGTAACCAAGCATATAAAGGAAAACTAATCAGTTAACACCCGAAATGATGATACTACTAAAATATTATTAACAATGAAATATTATTAGATCATATATGATATCATATTTATGTATATATCTCTTTACTAATTTAAAAACAATGTTTAGAAAATTATAAAAGTGTTTAACATTCCGTTGACACAGAAAAAGTACAAGGTAAGGGTTAATTTTACAATCTCTTTATTATCCGAGGTTGTTTTTACGTAAGTATCTACTGTGACCACTTTATCATCCACATCCGTATTTTCATTAAAATATAATTCAAAAAATTATTAATATTTTCGAGACTATAGTTTAAAGTCATTTATACCCTAATTTTACCATATATGTTTTGAAAATAATCTTTCTGTCGTTTTCCAAACAAGGTACTTTATGACATTTTCAACAAAATTAAGGTAAGAATGCCTTTTTTTAACTTATACGGTGGGTGCAGCTATAATCTGGAATTATAACATGGTCTAAGATTCGCATACAATTTTATAAGAGTATATTCAAAATAAATGTTTTATATTATAATTATATAACTTTTAAATTATGTCAAAATAAAAAGAGATATTTCTCTAATTTTTTTTGATTTCATCAATGTCAACATCCTTTGATGGATTTTAAGCTTTTTTGAAGTTTATTTATTATGATAAAAAACTTCCATATTTTATTGAAGGTTTTTCAATATTTTTGACTTTGGATGTTTTGTTTTTACACAATTCATGGTTTATGGATAAAGCATTGACATTTCATAAGCTATTTTGAATACGAATGTTTATGTTATGTTTAAACCTTTTAATATGAGGAATGAATTGGACTTAGTAAGTGACAGGTGGAGCTTGATATAGTTACTTGATGTATCGGTAAGACTCAGGAGACAAAATAGTGTCTTGGTAGAAGGTCTTGACAAAATCTTATTTGTAGTATTGGCACAAGGCCTTTACTATGTGGTTATGAAGTCTGACATTAGGAATTCTATTATTATGAAAGTGGCTATTGATACTAAATGTGATTATTCAACTAGTAGAATATCAGTGTGAACAATTAAATGGAAGTATTTGTTTTTATCTTTTCCGTATTATGCTAATGTTTAATTTTAAAAGGCTTTTGTTTTAGTCTAATATATTGCCTTAAATGTTTATGCATATTTATGAATGTTTACACTATATTGTTATCCTTACGGAGCATCTGAGCTCACCCCTTTCTATGTTTTATTTTTCCCAGAATGTGAAGAAGTATTGCATGGTTGAACTACAGGGATATGCTAAGAATATAAGCGGGTTAAAAAGGGGGAAAATGTTGTTTATGTTTTTATTTAATGATGTAATGTAAAACTTAGGAATGTATCTAGTACTTCCAAGGCTACTAAACTGATTGGTCTTTTGTGAAATGATTCCTTATATCATGATAATGTTATGTAATAATTAACCAGCTCTAGGTAACTGGGTTCGGGGTGTTATAGTTGGTATCAGTAAAATTTAGTACAAACCTTGGTAACTACATTTAGAAAAACTTTTATTAGAGAACACTACCCTAAGATAGACTTTAAGGATTAGTATAGAAGAAATTCCTAGAATTTTGGTACTTTAGTGATTTTTTTGATTTTTCCAAGAAATACATCCTTGTCAAGATACGAGTAGGTAGAGACAGATCTGGCACAAATGTACCTAGGGGTAAAATCAGAAAACACAGGTTTGAGCTAGACTCAAATGGGAACTGGTGCATGACAACGGGTCTTGCTACACTCTTGGTTACGACACTCCCTGGGGATATACTTATGATAATTCTCATATTCTTTAAAAACCATTATGAAGGGTTTGTGAGTATATAATTCCACAAAGAATTTTTTTTTAGGTTTATGGATTATATCCAGAAATTTTTCAATTTATATTAAGTGTATTATATGTTTGGAATTATGTATTGTGATTCATAAACAAATCAAGTGTATTCCATTGTTTAGAAATGGCGCCTAGTGGAAGGAATGGAAACCGTATCAACTCACATAATACATGTAGGGATTTTTCTCCTACTCAAGATAATTATAGTGGAGCTTGCGATGCAACTGGTGCTGATCAGCTTATCTCCACATGGGGAAAACTCACTCAGGTTATGAATAATAACCTCACCCTGATCCACAGCAAAGAAGATCGATGTTAGACCACTTCATAAGAAAAAAACCAACAATATTCAGTGGGATTAAAAATCCATTATTAGCTGAGAAAATGATAAATTCCATAGAGAAAATATTTCACTCTTTGGGGAGTAGCGAAAGGGAAAAAAGTGTCATGGCAGTTTATCGCCTCATAGGAGATGCAGATCAATTGTGGTCATTGATTCATAACACAATGGAAGATGATGAAGTATGAAATATGTAATAAAGGGAGCTTAGAGATATTTTCCTAGAAAAATACATTCCTCATGACCATCGAGCGGATATAGAAAGGAAATTTCTGAGTCTGAGGAAAAAAGAGGATGAGAAAGTCACAAAACATGAGGCTAACTTTACAAGGTCAGAAAGGCATGCTGTAGATTATACGTAACCCAAGGAGTAAGATTGATTGATTCTATTTTGGGTTACAACCATTTCTCCAACGTTTATTATTCTCACAATCCTTCTTATCATATGAAGATATTTAATTTTGTGCTATCAAGACAGAATAGGAATTCTCTAAGACTTATGAATTTATGGTAGAGAAGAAGAAAAAGAGATCTTCTTAACACTCTGGAAATGGAAATAAGGGGAAGAAGGGAAAAGTTGAATATTCATTCTACGGTAAATATGGGAAAAAACACCCTGGTACTTTCCTAATGGGAATGGGAGTCTGATACATGTGTGAGGAAAAAGGCCACCAAGCTCGCGACTTCAAGGGGAGGAAAGAGGCTGTTTAATGATACAATTGTAGAGAAAAGTGTTATTATGAAAATGAATGGCCTATGTTCCAAGGGAACTTACCTCAAAAAAGGCCAAGGGAATAATGCCAAGATTATGTGATAACTACTGCTAAGGTTGATGCTCCGAATGGCGTGGTGGAAAGTAATTTAATTGTTTCCTCAAGTTTATCCAATGCTTTATTTGAATCTAAATCATAAAATTGTTTCATATCTTCCTAGTTTTCTATGATAATTAGATATTTTAAATTTGACATAACAAGGGAGTTGTTATCCAAAACACCTAAGGGAAGTATCATCATATCAAAGTTTTGTGAATCAGTTCCCATTAGGGCATATAAATGTTTTTTATCTACTTATCTCATTGTTATACACATGATTGAATTTGATATAATCCTCATAATGGATTGGATTTCAGACCATGATGTGAAAATTTATTGTAATAAGAGGGAGGTTACAATTTTTGATGATGATAAAGAGTACCTTCTCTTTTGAGCAGAAACATCACCACCTAATTCTTATCTAGATCCACCCCCAATAGCTCTACTAAATTCAGTTTTTGGAGAGGATTAGAATGAAATAATTATGGGTGTGGAAATAAATGTTTTAATAGAGGATGTACCTATTGTGCATGAATATTTTGATGTGTCTCTAGAGGAATTACCTAGACATCATTCAGAATGGGAAATTGAGAATTCCATTGATTTAATTCCTTGTTCAAGGCCCATACCGATAACCCCTTACAGAATAGACAATGTGGAATTAGTGGAACTAAAGAAACAAATATATGAATTTTTTAATAAAGGATTTATTTTCCCAAGTGTTTCCCTATGTGGATCACCTGTCCTTTTTCTAAATAGGAAATATGGTTATATGTGGTTGTACGTTGACTACAGGGAGATCACTGCTATAACAATAAAATACAAGTACCGCTACCTCACATTGATGATTTATTCAACCAACTTTATGGAGCTCAATATTTTCCAAAGATTTACCTTCGATCTGGATATCATCAGTTGTGTGTGAAGAAGGAAGACATTCCAAAAATAGCATTTGGAACCAGGTATGGGCATTTTGAGTTTACAGTAATGCCTTTCGGGTTGACTAATGCAACCTCTATTTTCATGGATCTAATGAACTGAGTTTTCAAGGAATATCTTGATGAATTTTTAGTGGTATTTATTGATGATATCTTGATATACTCCAAAATCTATAAAAATCATGAAAACCAATTTAGCATTATCCTAAAGACTCTTAGAAGAAATAAATTATACGGGAAGTTTAGAAAATGAGAATTCTGGATTTAGGAGATTTATTTGCTTCACTATATTATCTCTAAGGATGTAATCTATGTTGATTCTTTTAAGACAAACTCAATCTAATAATGGCCAGCACCAACGAGTATAACTCAGGTATGCGGTTTTATTAGTTTATAGTGATGCTTCAAACAAATTACTTTTTATGTCCTATGCAGAATGATAGAGTTATTACATATGCGTCATGAAAAATAAAAATTCATGATCAAAACTATCCCAATCATGATCTTGAGTTAGTAGCTGTAATATTTACATTGAAGATATGGAGACACGTTCTCTATGGTGAAAATGTGAGATTTATACTGATCACAAAAGTTTGATGTATATTTTCTCCTAAAAAGAACTCAACATGAGACAAAGGAGATGGCTTGAACTTATCATGGATTATTATTGCACTATACAATACCACTCGTGGAAGGAAAATAAGGTGGCAGATGCTTTGAGCAGAAATAATCATGTAGTTTTAAACTAGATGAGTGTTGGAAATGATCCTATTTTCATTGATCTAGTAAAGATGGATATGGGAATAACCATAGAACGTGAAATGTTAATTATTTTTCAAATGGATTTCAAACCATCTTTACTAGAAAGGATAAAATGTTCTTATACTGATGATAAGGGATTTCAAAAGAAAATTAAAGTTGTGAACAATGTGAGATTGATCGAATTCGTAAAAAAAGATGGAATTTTGAAATTTGGGAAGAGAATTTGTGTTCATGATATACCTGGTCTAAAAAGGGAATTGTTGGATGATGCTCCTAGCTACAATTTCACTATGCACCTTGGTAGCACTAAGTTTTATAGATATTTGAAGGAACATATTTTTGGATAATATGAAGTGGGAGATTGTTGATTTTGTGTCAAGATGTATGGTTTGTCAACAAGTAAAAGTTGGAAGGAAAAAACTTGGAGAAGTTATGCAACCTCTTTCCATACCTGAGTGGAAATGGGATGATATTACAATGGATGTTTTCATGGGACTTCCAAAGACTCCAAGAAGGAATGTTGCAATATGGGTCATTGTTGATCATCTTACCAAGTCAGCACATTTTTCTACTATAAGATAATATTTACCACTTGAATGTTTATCAATTCTGTATAATATTGATGTTTTAAAACATCATAGTGTACCCCTATCGATTTTTTCTGATCGTGATCCCCCTTTTACATCAAGATTATTGAAAAGTATTCAGAAGGCCCTGAATACTGAACTTCATTTGAGCACTTCCTACCACCATCAAACTGATGGACAATTAGAACAGACTATTCAAACCTTATAATATATGTTGAGATATTACTAACTTGACTTTCAAGGTATGTGGGATCAATATTTACCTCTGGTAGAATTTTCATACAATAATATATTCCATTCGAGTATTCAGATAGCATCATATGAAGCATTATATGGAAAGAGATGTTGCACACCAACTTATTGGGATGATATTGGTGAAAGAAAACTCGTAGGCCCAGAACATGTTGAGGAAACAATTGAAAATGTGAAGGTTATCCGAACCCACATCAAAGCATCTCAAAGTAGGCAGAATATCTATGCCGACAACTGAAGGAAGGATTTGTAATTTCAGGTCAGAAATCATGTTTTCTTGAAGCTATCTCCATTGAAGGGAGTTATATGATTCAGAAAGAAGGGTAAATTGAGTCCCAGGTATATTGGAAATTTTGAAATTCTAGAATGAATTGGGGATGTGGCTTACGGTTTGGAAATGACACCAAGTCTCTCCAATGTTCACGATGTGTTCCAGGTATCACTATTGAGAAAATACATGCCTAAACCAACGCATGTAATCACCTATAAGGAAATTGAACAGGAACCTGATCTGTCTTATTGTGAAGATCCTATAAATATTCTTGATAAAAGAGAACAAGTGCTGAGAAACCGGATGACTCGTCTGGTAAAAGTTATAGGGAGAAACCATATGATCGAAGAGGCAACATGGGAACCAGAGGAAATTATGATGAAGAAAAACCTGAATCTTTTTGTGCAGTAGTGTTATAGAAATTTTGAGGATGAAATTATTTGATAGAGGGAGGAATAAAAGACCCCATGCTTCAATGGTATGTTTCTCTTTGAATAATGCAATATCTTGCATTGTACACAACTTTGAGATTCTAACACATCGCAACCAATCAAACTAGCCGTAATGAATTGTCATACCCACTTTTTGAAAAATTAGAAATTTTATTTTTCAAAATGGAATTCATTTTTGAGTTTGCAATATCGAAATAATCATAGAAAGAATTTTTGGTATTTTTATGAAAACATTCAATTTTTGATGAATAGTGAAAAACAACGTGTTACTAGTTAAAACTGACTTTTTATTTAAATAAGTATTTATTTTTTTTAAATTTATTTTAGGCCATAATAGATACATAATACAAATATATGTTCAATTTAATTCATTTGAGTCATTTTATAATAACTTTAAATATATAAAAATTTTATTGACGTTTTTACTGTTTTTTACCCACCTCCTTGGAGCATTTGAAAATTTGCATAAAACCTAATTTTACTGCTTCTACGAGTTGAATTTCAAAAATCTGAGAGACACAATTAATATAAGTAAGTAAAATTTGTTTCAATAAGTTGAAAATAATTTTTGGGTGAATAGTAACTTTTGACTATTATTTACCACGATTAAAAGTAAATAGGGTAATTAAGGGATAAAATGATATAATAATTACCCTAACACATTATATAATTCTATTTGATAATTATAATTAGACGAAAAACAACCTTAGAAATAAAATATGACCCTCTTTGGTCCACCTTTATTAGATTAGGACATTTATTATTATTTTACTTAAAGAAGAGTTAAAAGAGTAAAATTCAAAGTTTATTAACTAAACCATTTTTAATATATGGTTACACAAAATATAAATTCGACTATAAATATTAATTAGAAATATAAAAACCTTTCCTACATAATGGTATTTTATTTATAATTTTTCTACGTTATATAATTTAATTTATGTATGACACAATGAAGATGCAGTAATTACCTTATTAATGATATATTAAAATAATTGATATTATAAATATCCAAATAAATGTAAATCGAGAATTTTGATGAATTCCACAAATTTTTTAGGTTAATATGACATTTTAGGGTTGGTTAAATAAATTTTATTCGATGTGATAATGTTTTTATGGCTTTCAAAAAAATCAAATACTAAATAGTGTCAAAAATGACATAATTTTGTTTTTAAAACAATTATCATATTATTAATTGATATAATATTCATAAAAATATAAGGTTCATCCAAAGGACATAGGTAAGATTATATATATTATTAATGAACCACATGGGGTTTTCTTGTCTTGTTATTTTATGTTTATTAACCATATAATATATAAATACAAAGTGACATGGTAAATGTCAAATTATTTTACTAAGAGTCAAATCTAAAAGATAAGGGTAATCTGATGACCTAAACCTATCCAAAACCTATTGTTCGAGATGTTTTCGACCCATTCCCACCTTTTACTTTAAATAATTCATTTTTAATCCATTATAAACCGAAAATTATTTTATTGTAAAATAATATTTCAAGCTTTACCTAATGTGACCCTCGCCTCTTTTTAAAAGGGCACTTCCCCTTCTCTTAATTTCACACATCCAAATACTTTTTTATCAGCCAAACCCTACCCCAATATCCTAAAAACATTACTACCTTCTATCCTAGAGGCCTTCCTTTTGTCAGAAATCCTTTCTAAGGATCCCTTTTGATCAAATGAAAAGGAAGAACCCGAAGAAGAGGTAAATATTTCATCACCTCTTTCAAGTTCTTTTCTTCTTCCACTTCCTATTTCTTTGTTGTTTCAATTCTAAAATAATAACTCAAGTATCATCTATATACTATGATGTTATTATAAAAATTTTACAACCATATTCATTATTCTATCCATCCTATAAATGAGAAGGTCACCATACATGCGTTGGTATGGATTATCATCTCTACATCGTGGTGTAGTTTGTTATTCAAACACTTTATTATTTGGATAGGTATAATAATGAGTATAACTGATGTAAATAATAAAAATACCATGTTAATTATTATGTATATAGATATAAAATCCAATTACTATTTATTTCTCCATCAATATAATGATATTGTCGCTCGTGCATACGTACGGATTACCCTCTCCATGAACATGATGAGATTAATTCCCCATCATAATAATTATAGAATAATTTTCATTATATGATTAAAAATAATATTTATGAACATAATATCATTATTTATTTGAATGAAATACATCCTATACATAACAAACATGTCTTACGTAACCAAGCATATAAAGGAAAATGAATTTGTTAACTCCTGGAACGAGGATACTACAAAAATATTATTAACAGAGCAATATTATAAGATCATATATGATATCATATTTATGTATATAGTTCTTGTATAATTTAATAACAATGATTTAACTATTATATAGGAGGTTAAGATACCATTGACTAAGGAAAAGTATAAGGTAAGGGTTAATTTAACAATCTTTTTATTTTCTGAGGTAGTATTTACATAATTATCTGCTGGGACCTCTTTATCATCCACATTTGTGTTTTCATAAAAATATAATTCAACACATTCTAAATATTTACTATACTATGGTTTAAAGTCATTTATAACCTTATTTGACCGTATATGTTTGGAAAGGAATCTTTCCTTCGTTTTCCAAACAAGGTACTTTATGACATTTTCAACAAAATTAAGGTAAGAATTCATTTTTTTAACTTATACGGCGGGTGCGGCTATAATCTACCATTATAACATCGTCGAAGATTCCCATACAATATTTTATAAATATTTTCGAAATAAATGTTTTCTTTTATAATTATATAAATTTTAGATGATTTCAAAATTGAAAGATATTTCTCTAAAAAAGTTTTGATTTCATCTAGGTCAACATCCTTTGATGGATTTTAAGATTTTTTGAAGTTTATTTATTATGATACAAAAATTTCATATTATATTGAAGGTTTTATGATATTTTTGACTGTGTATATGTTGTTTTAACAAAATTCAGGGTTTATAGATAAAGTATTGACTTTTTTTATGATAGTTTTAATACGAATGTTTATGTTTTGTTTAAACCTTTTAATATGAGAAATGCATTGGACTTAGTAAGTGACGGGTACAGCCCAGTAAAGATCCTCGATTCATATGTGGGCCTCATGAGATAATATAGTGTCTTGGAACAAGTCCTTGATAAAATCTTATATTTATTCTTGGCACAAGTACTTGACTATGTGGTTATGATGTCTGACATTATGCGTTCCATCATTATGAAAGTGGCTATTGATACTGAATGTGATTATTCGACTGGTATAATATCCATGAAAATAAGTATATAGAATTATTTGATTTTATCTTTGTCGTATTATGATTAAGTTTATGTTCAAAAGGATTTTTTAGTCTAATACATTTCCTTAAATGTTTATGCTTATTTATGAAAGTTTCCGATATATTGTTACCCTTACGGAGCACCTGAGCTCACCCCTTTCTATGTTTTGTTTTTCCCAAGATGTGAAGGAGTATTTTATGGTTGAACTATAGAGATAGAATATGATTATAAGTGTGTTCAAAAGGGGAAAAATGATTTTGATGTTTTTATTTCATCATGCAATGTAAAACTTATGAATGTATCTAGTACTTCCAAGGCTTCTAAACTGATTGGTCTTTCGGGACATGATTCCTTATATCATGCTAATGTGATGTAATAATGTACCATCTCTGGGTAACTAGGATCGGGGTGTTACAATTGGTATCAGTGAATGTTTAGTAAAAACCTTGGAAACTAGATTTAGAAAAACTCTGATTAGAGAACACTACCCTAAGAGAGGTTTGAGGATTGGTATAGAAGAATTTACTCGAATTTTGGTACTATAGATATTTTGTTATTTTTTCAAGAAATACATCTCTGTATGGATACGAGTAGGTATAGGTGGATCTGGAACAAATTTACCTAGGGGTAATACCCTAAAACACCACTTTGATATAGACTGAAACGGGAACTGGTGCACGATAACAAGCCTTGGTGCACTCTTGGTTACGACACTGCCGAGTGATATGCTTTTGATAATTATAATTTTCTTTACAAACCATTATGAAGGGTTTATGAGTATATAATTTCTTAATGAAAACATTTTTATGATTATGTATTATATCCACAAACTCTTCAATTTATGTAATGTGTTTTATATGTTTGGAATTATGTATGTCGATTTATAAAGTAATCTATTGTATGCCACTGTTTAGAAATGGCGACTAGTGGAAGTAATGGAAACTCTATCGATTCTTGTAATTTATGGAGGGATTTACCTCATTCTCAAGATAATTATTGTGGAGATGGTGATGAAACTGGTGCAAATTAGCTTATCACCATTCTGGTACAACTCACTAAGGTTATGAATAACAACCTTACCTATATGGAGCATCATGATCCACAATGCGGAGGATAAATGTTAGACCACTTCAAAAGGAAAAAATGACAAACATTCAATGGGATTACAAATCCATTAGTATATGATCAATGGAGAAATTTCTTAGAGAAAATATTTCACGATTTGGGGAGTAGCGAAAGGGAAAAAGTTGTCGTGACAGTTTATCGCCTCACAGGAGATGCAGATCAATGGTGGTCATTGATTGAAAACACGAAGGAATATGAAGAAGTATAAAATATGTAATGGAGGGATTTTAAGGATATTTTCATAGAAAAATACATTCCTCATTACCAACGAGCTGATATGGAAAGGAAATTTCTGAGTTTTTGTAAAAAGAGGACGAGAATGTCACAAAATATGAGGCAAACTTTACAAGGATAGAAAGGCTTGCTGCAGATTATATATGTAACCCAAAGGGTAATATTGATCAATTCTTTGATGGGTTAAAACCATTTCTCTAGTGAAAATTAGTCTCACGATCCTTATTATCATATGAAGATATTGTCTCATGTGCTATCAAGATAAAAAATAAATTCTCTAAGTCTTATAACTTTAAGGAAAATCTAGAGAAGAAGAGATATTGTGAACAATTTGGAAATGGAAATAAGGGGAGTAAGGGAAAAGTTGAATATCTTTGCTATGGTAAATGTGGGAAGAAACAACATGATACTTTCCCGAAGGGAATGTGATTCTGTTACAAATGTGGAGAAAAATGCCACAAAGCACGTGATTTCCAGGGTAAGAAAGATGCTGTTGAATGATACAATTGTAGAGAAAATGTGTATTATGAAAATGAATGTCCTAAGTTCCATGGGAACATACCTCAGAAAAGGAAAATGAAGAAAGGACAAGCTTATGAGATCACTACTACTGAGGTTGAAGATCCGAAAGACGTGTTGGTAGGTAATTTAATGGTTTTATCAAGTTTAGCCAATGATTTATTTTATTTTGGATCATTGTATTGTTTCATATCTTTCCAGTTTCTTAAGAAAATTAGATATTTTCAAATTGACTTAACATGGGAGTTGTTAGTCAAAACACATAAGGGAAGTATCATCGTAACAAAGTTTTGTTAATCAGTTCCCATTAGGACATATAAATGTTTTTTTATCAGCTGATATCATCGAAATAAACATGATTGAATTTGGTATAATCCTCAGAATGGATTGGATTTCAGACCATGATGCGAAAATTTATTTTAAGAAGAAGCATGTTCCATTTTTTGATGATGATAATGAGTACCTTATCTTTTGAGCAGAAACGTCACCACCTGATTCTTATCTAGATACACCCCCAGTATCTCTACTAAATTCAATTATTGGGGAGGATGAGAATGAAATATTTATTGGCGAGGAAAACAATGTTTAAATAGTGGAAATACCGATTGTGCAATAATTTTTTAATGTGTTTCTAGAGGATTTACCTTGACATCCTCCCAAATGATAAATTTAGTTTTCCGTTGATTTAATTCCTGGCTCAAGGCCAATATCTATGACCCCTTAGAGAATGTCCATTGTGGAATTAGTGGAACTAAAAAACATCTAGAGGAATTGAGTAATAAGGGATTTATTCTCCCTAGTGTTTCTCCATGGGGTGCCCCTATCTATTTTTTTAAGAAAAATGACGGATCTATGAGTTTGTGCATTGACAACAGGAAGATAATTGTTATAACAATAATGAACAAGTATCCCTACCTCACATTGATGATTTATTCAACCAAATTTATGGAGCTCTATATTTTTCAAATATTGAACTTCAATCTGGATATCATTTGTTGTTTGTGAAAAAGGAAGACATTTTGAAAATAGTATTCCAAACCAGGTACGAGAATTACTAGTTTACAGTAATGCCTTTTGGGCTGACAAATGCACCCTCTGTTTTCATGGATCTAATGAAAAGAGCTTTCAAGGAATATCTTGATGAATTTGTAGTGGTATTTATTGATGATATATTGGTATACTCAAAAAATCTACGATGATCAAAAAAATCACTTGCAAATTATCTTAGAGACTCTTAGAAGAAATATATTATATGGGAATTTTACAAAGTGTGATTTCTGGATTTAGGAGATTTCATTTCATTTCTATATTATCTCTAAGGATGGAATATCTATTGATCCTTCTAATACAAAGGCAATCCTAGAATGGCCAGCACCAATGAGTAAAACCGAGGTAGGCAGTTTTATTGGTTTAGCAGGCTATTATCGGCGTTTTTTCCAGAATATTTCCTGATTGGCTAACCTATTAACCAAGATCATGTGTGAAGGGGTTAAATTTGATTGGACAAAAGAGTGTGAATAATGTTTTGAAGAACTGGAGAGATGATTTGTTAATGCTTATATCTTGACTCTACCATTGGGGAATGGTGGGTTTGTTATTTATAGTGATGCTTCAAACAATGGACATGGTTGTGTCCTTATGCATAATGATAGAGCTATTTCTTATGCATCACGATAGCTAAAAACTCATGTGCAGAACTATCCCACTCATGATATTGAGTTAGTAGCTGTAATATTTTCTTTGAAAATATGGAGAACCTATATTTATGGTGAAAAATGTGAGATTTATACAGATCATAAGAGTTTGAAGTATATTTTCTCACAAAAATAATTCAACATGAGGCAAAGGAGAAGGCTTTAACTACTCAAGGATTGAGATTTCACTATACACTACCACCCGGGGAAAGAAAATAAGGCGAAATATGCTTTGAGTAGAAAGGATCATATATTTTCGAACAAGATGAGAGTTGAAAAGGATCCTATTTTCATGGATCAAGTAAAGATGGATATGGGAATAACCATGGAAGGTGAAGCATTTATTATTTTTCAAATGTTTGCCAAAACATTTTTACTAGAAAGGATAAAATGTTCTCAAAATCATGATGATAAATTTGAAAAGAATAGTAAAGCTATGAATGATGGGAGATTGATCGACTTCCTATAAAAAAAATGGAATTTTGAAATTTTGGAAGAGACTTTGTGTTCCTGATATACCTGATCTAAAAAGGAAATTTTTGGATGATGCTCATAGCTCCGATTTCTCTATACACCCTTGTTGCACTAAGATATATAGATATTTGATGGAAATTTTTTGATGGGACAACATGAAGTGGGATATTGCTGATTTTGTGTCAAAATATACGGTTTTTCAACAAGTAAAAGCTGGAAGGAAACAACCTGGTGGAGTAATGAAACCTATTCCCGTACATGAGTGGAAATGGGATGATATTACGATGAACTTTTTCATGGGACTACCAAAGACTCCTAGAAGGAATGATGTTATATGGGTCATTATTGATCATCTTATCAAGTCAACATATTTTCATGCTACAAGAGAAGATTTACCACTTGAATGTTTATAAAGATTTTATATTAATGAAGTTATAAGACCACATGGAGTACCCTACTTATTGTTTCTTATTGTGATCCCTATTTTACATCAAGATTATGGAAAATTATTTAGAAGGCCCTGAATACTGAACTTCTTTTGAGCACTGCCTACCACCCTCAAACTGATGGAAAATAAGAAAAGACTATTCAAACCTTAGAAGACATGTTGAGATATTTTTCACATGACTTTCAAGGTATGTGGGATCTATATTTAACTCTGGTATAATTTCCCTATAACAATATCTTCCATTCAAGTATAAAGATGGCACCATATGAAGTGTTATATGAAAAGAGATGTTTCACACCAACTTGTTGGGATGATGTTTGTGAAAGAAAGCTCGTATGACCAGAACTTATTGAGGAATCGATGGAAAAGGTGAAGGTTATCCAAACCCACATCAAAGAAGTTCAAAGTAGGAAAAAGTGATTTTATGATAACCCAAGGAAGGATTTGGAATTTCAAGTAGGAGATCATGTTTTCTTGAATGTATCTCCATGGAAAGGAGTTATATGATTTGGTAAGAAGGGTAAATTGTGTACCATGTACATAGGAACTTTTGAAATTCTAGAAAAAATTGGGGATATGGATTACCATTTGGTAATGCCACCAAGTCTCTCCAAAGTTCACGAGGTATTCCACGAATAAATATTGAGAAAATAAAAGCCTAACCGAACGAATGTACTCACCTATGAGGAAATTGAACTGGAACCAGATATGTCTTATTGTGAAGAGCCTGTCTAGATTCTTGATACAAGAGAACTAGTGATGAGAAACTGGACGACTCTTCTGGTAAAAGTTCTATGGATAAACCATTACATGGAAGAGGAAATGTAGGAACCAGAAGAACTTATGATGAAGAACCATCCAAATAATTTGGTGCAGTAGTGTTATAGAAATTTCAAGGATGAAATTATTTGAAGGAGGGAATAATGAAACACCCCAAGCTTCCACGGTATGTTTCTCTTTGAATAAGGCGATGACTTGCATTCTACGCAACTTTGAGATTCTAAGACACACCATCCATTCAAACTAGCCATTATGAATAGTAATACCCACTTTTAAAAAATTTAAAAATTTTATTTTTCAAAATAGACATCATTTTTGAATTCATAATATTGAAAATATCTTAGGGTGAATTTTTGGCAGTTTTCTGAATACTTTCAATTTTTGATGAATTGGGAAAAAAACTGTATTATGGGTTCAAACAAACTTTTTATTTAAATAATTATATATTTTATTTAAATTTATTTTAGGTCAGAATAGATACATTATTCATGAATAAGTTTACCGAACTTCATTGGAGTCATTTTATAATAAGTTTAGATATATAAAAATTTTATTGAACTTTTTACCATCTTTTACCCACCTCCTAGGAGCATTTGCAAATTTGCATGAAACATAATTTTACCGCTTCTATGAGTTGAATTTCAAAAAACTGAGAGACACGGTTAATATCAGTAAGTAAAATTTGGTTCAATAAGACAAAAATAATTTTTGGTGAATAGTAACTTTTGACTTTTATTTACCACGGTTGAAAGTAAATTGGTTGATTAAGGGTACAAATGCAATCATAACTACTATAACACATGTCATAATTATAGTGGATAAGTATAATTAGATAAAAAAGAACATTAGAAATAATATATAAACCTCTTTGGTCCACTTGGATTAGATTGGACCATTTATTATTATTTTATTTAAAGAAGAGTTAAAATAGTTAAATTCAATGTTTATTAAATAAACCATTTTTAGTATTGGGTTACACACAATATAAATCAGACTATAAATATTAATTATAAATATAAAAATATTTCCTAAATAATGGTATTTTAGTTATAATTTTTCAAAATTATATAATTTAATTTATTTATGACCCAATGATGATGCAATAATTACCTTATTAATGAAATATTAAAATAATTAATATTATAAATATCCAAATAAATGTAAATTGAGACTTCTGATTAATTACAATAACTTGTTTTGTTAATAAGACATGTTAGTGTTGGTTAAAAAAATCTTATTAGAAGTGATAAAGTTTTTATGGCTTTTAAAAAAATCAATTACTAAATACTGTCAAAATTTACATAATTTAGTTTTTAAAACAAATATTATTTTATTAATTGATGTAATATTAATAAAAATATAATGTTATTCCAAAGGACATAGATAAGGTTATATATATTAATATTTAACCACATGGTGTTCTGTTGTCTTGTTATAGTAATTTATTAACTGTATAATATAAAATTACAAAGAGACATGGTAAATGTGAAACTATTCAACAAAGAGTTAAATCTAAAAGATAAGGTTAATATGATGACCTAAACCTATATAAAACCTATTGGATGAGAAGTTTTCGACCCATACACACATTTTCCTTTAAATAATTCATTTCAGATCCATTAGAAACCAAAAATGATATTATTGTAAACAAATATTTCAAGTTTTTTCTAAGGTGACCCTCATCCCTCTTATAAAAGGGAACATCTCCTTCTCTTAATTTTAGACATCCATAGCCTTTGGGTTCGGCCAAAACCTACACAAATATCCTCCCGAATTTTCTCCCTTCATCCTAGAGGCCTTCCTTTGGTCATAAAGCCAACCTAATGATCCCTTTTGATCAAATCAAAAGGAAGAACCCGAAAAAGAGGTAAATATCTCATCACCTCTTTCAAGTTATTTTCTTCTTCCACTTCCTCTTTCTTTGTTGTTTCCATTATAAAATAATAAATCCAGAATATTCTATATACTATGATGTTATAATAAATATGGTACAACCATATTCATTATTCTATCCATCGTATAAAAGACAAAGTCACCATACATGCATGCGTAGGGATAACCGTCTCCACATTGTGGTGTAGTTTGTTATTCAAACACTTGATTATTTTGATGGGTATAATACTGAGTATAACTGATATAAATAAAAAATATTAAATTTTAATTATTCCTTATATAAGGTAAACCATCCAATTACATATGATTTTTCCATTAATATAATGATATTGTCTCCCGTGCGTACATACGGATCACCGTCTCCACGAACGCGATGAGATTCATTCCCCATCGTAATCATTCAAGAATAATTTTAATTTTATGATTAAAAATAATGTTTATGAACATAATATCATTATGTATATGAATCAAATACATTCTATTCATAACAAACATGGCTTACATAACCAAGCATATAATGGAAAACGAATCAATTAACACCTGAAATGATGATACTACAACAATATTATTAAAAAACAAATATTATAAGATCATATATGATAACATATTTATGTATATAGTTATTTTATAATTTACTAATAAATTTTTTAACTATTATATAGGAAGTTAACATACCATATACTAATGAAAACTACAAGGTATGGGTTAATTTCACAATATCTTTATTATCCGAGGTTATTTTTACGTAAGTATCTACTGGGACTTCTTTATCATCCACATCTGGGTTTTCTAAAAAATGTAATTAAAAACATTCTTAATACTTACTAGACTGTGGTTTAAAGTCATTTATACCCTAATTTTAACATATATGTTTTGAAAGTAATCTTTCCGTCATTTTCCCAACAAGGTACATTATGACTTTTTTCGACAAAATTAAGGTAAGAATGTCTTTTTTTAACTTATACGGTGGATGCAGCTATAAATTGATATTATAACATCTCCAAATCTTCCCATAAAATCATACACAAATACTTTCAAAATAAATGTTTTCTTTTATAAATATATAACTTTTAAATGGTTTCAAAATAGAAAGAGATATTTCTCTAAAGAGAATTTTTATTTTGAATATGTCAACATCCTTTGATAGATTTTAATCTTGTTTGAAGTTTATTTATTATGATACCAAACATACATATTTTATTGAAGGTTTTGTGGTATTTTTGACTTTGGATGTGATGTTTTAACACCATTCATGGTTTATAGATCAATAATTGACATTTAATAAGCTAGTTTTAATATGAATGTTTATGTTATGTTTAAACCTTTTCATATGAGGAATACACTGGACTTAGTAAGTGATGGTTGGTGCCCACTATATCTCCTCTATGCATCGGTAGTTCTGATGAGACAAAATAGTTTCTTGGAACATGGCCTTGACAGAATCGTATTTTTAGTCTTGGCACAAGGCCTTGACTCTGTGGTTATGAAGTCAGGCATCATGCATTCCATCATTATGAAAGTGGCTATTGATACTACATGTGATTATTCGACTAGTAGAATATCAATGAGAATAAGTAAATGGAATTATTTGATTTTTATCTTTTCCATATTATGCTAATGTTTATGTTTAAAAGTAATTTATTTTAGTCTAATACATTTCCTTAAATATTTATGCTTATTTATGGTAGTTTCGGCTATATTTTTATCCTCACTGAGAATCTGAGCTCACCCCTTTCTATATTTTATTTTTCCTAGGATGTGAAGAAGTATTTTATGGTAGACCTATAGAGATAGGGTAAGGATATAGGTTTTTTAAAAAGGGGGCCAAATGTTGTGGCTGTTTTTATTTCATGATGTATTGTAAAAATTAGGAATATATCTAGTACTTCCAATGCTACTAAACCGATTAGTCTTTCATGACATTATTCTTTATATCATGATAATGTTTTGTAATAATGCACCGACTCTGGGTAATTGGGGTCGAGGTGTTACATATCATGTGATGGGTAATTACAAAAATTATTTCCCCATGTATCTAGGGAATATACCTTAGAATAAGATAAGGGATCAAGTTCAATATAATGATATTACTGATTATGAGGAAAGACTTGAGTAAGGGAAGATAAATCATATTATATTATATATGTTTGAATAATAATGATAAATATATATTTTTGGGATATTATTAGTGACCATGAAATTGGTTTGTGATTTGACAGTTCATGTTAACTTAACTTAAGTTTATGAAATCTATTTTATTTATAGAATATATATGAAAACAGTAATTTTATTTTTCAGAAGAATGAATGTTTCAATTTGGTTTTATAGGGATAAAATAACTGACATATTTTGAATGTGACATTATGAGGTACTCTAAATTGTCCTGGGAATATGATGCCGATTTAGTAATCTACCTTCTAATTGTCTGGACTTTATATTTAGTCAGATGTATTTTGTATGAGTCATAAGGTTAACTATTTGTAGAATGGAATAATTTGAACATCTCGTGTTATTATATAACTTTTACCAAAAATTTTTGTTTTGAAAAATATCTATCGATATGATGATTGACTTATCATTATTTTACTATGATTATTATTTGTTAAATATTATGTTTAGTTTTTCTAGAATAAAAACTCCTAAAGTTTATTAATTTCTTATAGTAAGAGATTATTTATGAATTGATAAAATCACATCCAATGGATGAAAATTTTCATATAAAATAGAAATATAACAAGTTATTATATTTTCTTATTCCATTATTCATGATTTTATTGGATTTATACAAATATAGAAAAAGGATCTTAAAACAATAATATTTTGCCTTTACTATCATTTTTGATGAATAAAAGGTGTTTTAATCATTATATATTTATGGTTTTGTTGTCATTAAATTTTAAACATCATTCTTTTTTTAATCAATGATCTATTTCACTCTCCATTAATCAATATGAATTAGTATTTTTATCTATTAGAAATAATTATCCTCTATTTGGAAACATAGTATGAGTTATTCCAGATTACCTTCATGGTTCCCTTAATATATTATGAATGGGATTTTTTATAAAAATAATATATGAGGGGTTTATTCAAGATGGATACTTTCAAATTACCAGCCCATGATTATCAAGATTAGGATTAAATTATGAGTACAAAATTTATTTAAGGGGTATATTAAAACATGATGATATTTTAAAAGAGAAAAATAATGTTCAATAGAATATACGAAACATAAAACCATTATTATCGGAGAACTTGACACAATAATAATTTTAAATGTAGTTAATTTTAAAAAAATTTATTCTCTTTGATAACTTGTGATACACTTAACACTGGGTTTAAATGAATCTTGATACTATATTATATTATTATTATTTAAACATGAACATCATAACCTAAACATTAAGTTGGAAGATATGAATAGTACTATGTATCTTCTGAAAATTACATGGTTAAATAATTTAAAAATAAATTCAATGGTTATCTATTTATTAGAAATAAAATAAGAATAATTTGAATGAAAAAGAACTATTTTCTAAAAAAATGTCAATCACCAAAAGGCAGCTTAGTCATGTTTTCCACAAATAAATAAAAATTAATTTTCAACACTTTTATAAAAATTATTTGAAAAAATAAAAATAATTTTATAAATATATATGTAAAAATTTTATTTCTGTGAAATTTTAATAATTTTCTGAAAAGGTTAATTTTTTAATGAATGTGGAAACATATTAATGTTTTATTAAGAAATGATTTTTTGAAATAATTTTAAATGATAAAGTGTGTTTTAAAATTATTTTAAATTATAATTAGTTCAATAATATTATACTTTAATTTATTTAGTAATTGGAATCAATTTTATAGTGAATTTGGATACAAAAACTTTCTATACTTTTGAAATATTTCTCATTGCAAATCATCTAATTCATCAGGTTCATTGTTTAATTTTAAAATGAATTTGGATAAATGAGTTAAATACTTGGAAGAATAATAACTTATATTATATCATAATGTAAAATTAATTTTTTTACTATAATGAATAGAGAGTAATGTAAATATTAATTACAAGAGTTCACATAATGATAAGTTTACCGGTGGAGTTAAACTAAGTCGATAATTGTTAAAAATGAAATAAATATTGCAAAAAACCAATAGTATGATGATATTTAAACCTTATAAGTTATGATAATGAACCATTTTGATGGATTTTGGTGTAAGAGAAAAGTGTGTGTCACATTATGGTTTAAAATACTCCATATATGTCACCTCCCCCACATATAAAATGACACCCCCTATTGTCCCCACTTCCGACTTCCAAAATAATTTGGTTTCTACCAAGACCTACAAAAATAGCGTCCTTAATTAACTCAAAAAATTCAATACTTCTACGTTTTATTAGTAATTCCTTTTAAGAAGGCTTAAGATTTAAACCTAATGAGGCTCTCAAAAGAAGAGTTATTATACTTAAATGTATGTACTGGTTTTATTCATTCATCGACATCCTTAAAACATTATTGATATATGATAATATAATAAATAATTTTTTTACAATATATTTAGATCTTATTATTTTAATTTACTAACCCATACCCATCTCCACTTCCATAAAATGTGTAACGATATTGTCAACCGTGTGTATAGAGGACTACCGCCTCGCGATCTGATGTTAATAATTTTCCATAACCACCTTAAAGGATGTATATAATGTTGTATTTAGACTATTTACATGATATTTAAGAAAAAATAATACTTTTTTAAATACTATATTAATAATATATTTATACTTTTTATTTTGTGGGTGATACAATAATGTTGCTTGTGTGTACGGCATACTACAACAACACAAAGCGATGTGATTCATTTTTCAATTTTGATTTACATGAATGATAAAATGGATAAAAATAATTAATACATGCCATATTTTTTATATAACCAAATTTATGAAAATATTATATAACATATAAATTCATACCTATCAATTCTTTGGCCAATAATACATTTGATTGTACGCATGTGTGGACTACTACCTCCACATAGAAATATGAAATGTTTTTCATTTTACCATTATATGGATGGTAATAAGGATTTATATAATTAATATAAATTATATATATTAAATGATTAATACTCTTTAAAGTTTTAATAACATAAATATTTCTTTAATTCCATCTGTTGAGAGAAATGGAAACATCTTTCATGCATATGTAAGGCATATTATCTCCATAAAAAATGTAAAACATTTTCTATCTATATATTTAATAAATAAATAAATATATATATATATAATGAATATACATTATATTTATATCATAGATAATATTTTGGAGATACTTTATCCCTAATAAATGTTAAAGGACCAAATTTTTTGAGCTAAATCATATATAAAAAACAAAGCAACTATCAACCAAAAAAGTTATTTTATCAAATAATTGAAAATAAAATGGATATAAAGGGATATAATTAAATCATAAATCATATGATATATTTAATTATGGTTATTTAATATATTTATAAGAAATATAAATTTCATATAAAGAGGTTATCTCACATAAAATGAAATTCAAACATGAGGTAACATTTTCATGTCTCACTTTTACTTTAATGAGACATACATTATATTAACAACTTATTCCATTGGGTGATGTATATAATTCCGCTTTGATATGTTATATTATGAATCTATTTATCTTTATGTTGTGTATATTTTCATTTTATTTTTATTTTTATGGGGATTACAATTTAGAATACACCACACTAGTAAAGGTTTATATCACAATTCCATCTTTATTCATGATTGTTCTCATAAAAGTTTCTGGGAGGGGAATTATTTAAAATTTATATTTTAATATTAACCTATTTTATTTTAATGTGTTTATTCATGAATTTTTTCAAGTAATATTATAATTTTAATACTCTTTGGTAGTTAAAATTATTGAGAAAGTGTTTTTAAGAAATTTGACTTTATTCCTCTCTTCTATCAAAATTATTTTTTCATAAAAATCCCTAAATTTTAATTTTTTTCCATTTTTTAAAAATTTTAAAAATGATATATTAAAAACATTTTTATCATTTTTTATATTTATAAAATGTTTTAAATGGACTCTTGATGTTATATTCATAAATTAATCTATTTGACTTTTACATAAAATGTGAAAGGAATATATGTTTTAAGGTTTATGACCTGAAAGAAATATTCCACTATCAGGCACAATAAATTTCATAAATTGCATTTAAAAGTATTCAAGGTTGATTCTAAATTATTATTCTTTTCATAATATATGGAGATCATTAAAAAAATATTTTCAAATTGAAACGCTTGTTTTCCCAAAAAAAAGTTCAATTTAATTTTAATGGTATTTAAATTCATCAATTACATCAAACCACTAATTTAATTATGATCCAATAGGGATATATTATATTGATATCAACTTTATTCATTCACTGTATGTGTTTTTTTGATTTTTAATGACGATGTATAATTCTATTACCATTCGCCATAATATTCCAAATAGTTTATGATTATGTTTATTTAATTGGGGTAAGTATTAATATTTCATATGTTCAATTTTAAAAATTAATTTCTTTGTTGATTATGATTCACCAATTTCATATTATGAATGAACTATATTTTTTATGTGAAAGGTGGAAACTAGTTATAGGTAACCCCCAATGCAATGATATGTGTCATGAGACAGATCTGTTGGGTAAATTAGACGGGTTTCTACCTACAAATTTAAAATATCTTGTTAAATGTCTTGAAATATGTTTTATATGTCCAAAATTATTCATTACCTCATTATGATATTAGTTATTATTATCCATGTGATTATTCGATTTGTTATAATATCAATGGACATGTTTCAATCTTATGTGATTATTTATATGGGTTTATTGGATCATAATTTATTCATTCGATGTTATGAACATGATATTATTTAAATGGAATGTCTTTAATTTATTTACTATGTCATATTGATTATGATTATTTATTCTTGATAGCGTTCTTGTTTTTCATTCCCTTACTGATTATCCAAGCTTACACATTTCATATGTCTTATTTTCACTACAATCCTGGGAAGGGTTTTTAAATTTCTATGTAGGAATGTTATATGAAGAACAATGGAATTATAAAAGAATTTACCTTGAATATTTCATTCTTTTAATTGTATTTTGAATTTACTTTATTTATATAGTTTACCATGTACACCTAACTAGTCAATCCTTTGTTATGTGATTCCTTGTATCTTGTACCGATGTAATAATGTAATGAACTAATCATTTCTACTAGGTTCTTGGTATTTAAAAAATGAATCTTAAAAGTCTATAATTGATTCTTGAGAGAATCATTGGGAAATAAGTTTGGTTTTTTTCTGACATTCTATCTAGAATCATCCATGTTTTTTCTAAATATTCATTTATTTATGATTACATGTTTATACTTAGGTAATCAATGTAACGAACAAAAATTAGATCTAACAAAATTTTAATATAATATTTATTTTATTTAATCAATGTTTCGTCATTTATATCATAAATAACATTAGTAAAAATATGATCATAAAAAAGGGTTAAAAAATTAGGACCTATGTTTTTAATTCTAGAACATGCATTTCCAATAACATTGTCAATGAGATGATATTTAGGAATCCTGCATGATGTAGGATCATATTGATAAGACCTTTTATATACCACTAATAGAAACATTATAAATATGTGTTTCTCTATTAAAATTGAAATCCATGAACTAAATGAAAAAATAAAATAAATATAGATATGATTTCAGGAAAATGACTAATAAAATATTCACCTGTAAATCTAATAAAATAATCATCAATAACAAAAAAATATTTCATTACACATGAACTATAAGTTTTCATGGGAATAAATTATTGTTGATTTAAATTTTCAAGTGGTATAGAAAAAAATCATGATTGATATATTTAAAAGATTCCATGTGCTACTTACGTTTTAAGAACGAATCAAAAACAAAATGACTACTTACCCTTAACATGGTAAAATCTATAACCTATGTATTCTTTGATTAAATATGTATCATTCAAAAATTATCATGATCAAGCTTTTAATTACATAGAAAGTAATTTATCTCTATATCATTTATACACTAAATTTGTTTATTAGAAAAATAATCGAAATTAAGAGAATAATTATTATCTTTTCTATTAGTAAAATATAAAAGATTTTAATTTTTAAAATTTAAACATTTACTATATTAATATTTGATATAAAAAACATAATAAAATAATTATAAAATACTAATCATGCTTTTTAAAACCTTCAACGTATAAAACTATATAAATTAAAACATATTTATGAATACCTAATTTCTAAATCTATTGATCATTCCTTTAGATTTATATTTAAAAATAAAATAGCCTCTATCACATTTGGTATAAGATAGGAAATTAGATAGGCCACCATCCATGTGATATGAACAACCATTGTTTTTCTACCATGTTTCATTCTTGAGACATGAAAGATAATATTATTTTAAAAATCAATTACATGACATTTTTGGTACCCATGATATTTTTTTGTCCAACTAGGTTAGAAATGGAATTTTTAGGTACTAAGATGGATTTAAAAATTCATTTTGGTGAACTTTACAGGATAAATATTTTGAAATTAAATTCATGGTATACCTTAAATATTTAAGATATATAAGAGAACATTCATTAGCATAATTTCCTTTCATACAATGTTTAATGTATGTAATATAAGAAACCATTCCAGTAAATTTTTATGAAGTTGGCTTATATAACCTAGTAATATTTGGATTAGAATGAAAAATTTATTTTCTATTGTTGAGTTTCACTATATCCTCTATTTTATCATATTTTTCTTCCCCTTGATCGTAATTATAAATCATTTCTTTTATGAAAAAATAGTTTCTAAGATTATCATTTTCCATTTGTAAAAATCAATATCATCATAGATCATACCTTTATAACATGAAGTGTAATTTCTAATTTATTTCTTAAGTCCTTCATTATCCTTATTGAATTTATTAATTTCCATGATAAAACTCTTAGTCTCATCTTTTAATTCATCAAACAACTCATTTAATCATAAACCATTCTTTTGATGCTTATCATTTTCTTCGTATAACGCATAAATTATATAACCATCTCTATCAAAATAAAATAACTTCAAATAAATTCATTACTAACCTAATTTATATTTTTCATTATAAATCATATCATGGATAATTATTTATCACTTTTTGTTTCATCACTTTAATTAGATTATATAGTGCATCTCTATCCTTCATGATATGCACATTTCAATTCCATTTTGTAAGTCTTGTCTTTACCTTATTACTTTATCTTTGGATAGTAAGGTTTGAGGTGAACTTTCATTATCAAATTACAATAGGCTATATCTGGTCCATATGCAGTAACCTTCTTTTATTTTTTATCATTATTTTTATCTTTAGTTGGTTTCCTCTTAAAAGTTTTCTTTATCTTCATAAAACTACAAATACCTTTTACAACATTAATTATTTCCCTTGTATCTCTTTACTAGTCGTTATATTTTGAAGTGTTATAAGAAAAATTTATATGATATTCTAATGCAATAACATTCTTCATTGATGTTTATTATTATATAATATTATTTCATTACATTTTATGTTGAACAAGCGATTTGATGTGATCATTCAACATATATTCATTGAAATCCATACTTTCATCATTCACAACCTTCTTTTCATGGAACATCGATGGTAGAGATTTATCCTCTATTTCAAAAAGTACATCATTCTACAAAACATATTTAATGGAGTAAAATCCATTCAGAATTCTTGGGAGCTAATCATATATTAGCATTACAAATCCATCTTCCGTGATCATAAAATGCTTGTACACCACTCAAAGCATTCTGAGTTTGGTTATAATTAGTTTTTCTAAGTTAAGGTGAGTAAATTGAACAACCTTCTAGGTATTACGAGTTATAATAAATGTAGATACATGAGTAAACACAAATTTTTAATCAAATAATATAATATATTTACAACTTTTTAATTTAAAACATATCTAACAACATCTTTTCCTCTTAGAGTATCCGGTTAAGCTTCTGTTATCTTGTATTGCCTTTAAATGATCAACTAGTGTTTTATTATTATATCATTGAGGTAACCCTATATTTTTAATAAAAATAATAAAAATCATTTCCATCAAAATGAGGTGTCTTCTTAGGAATCCATCCATAATATTCATTTAACCCTGCCATTTTGTAGATCTTGTCCTGAGACTATGAGGCTAAAGAAAATGAAAGCACACTAAAATGTAAAAAAAACTCTATAGAAGGATTAGATAAATTAGTAAAGAAACCAACTATGATACCAATTTTTAGTTATAATAGGAAGATGATATAGGGTAAAGAGTGGGGGTGAATGTATTTTTTTTCTTAAATGAATATATTCAAATTTTAAATTTATTATAATTTTTTTAATAAAGTTAGTTAGTAGTGGAATAAATTAAAGAATAAAAGGATGTTTTTAGAGAATTTTGGTCAAAAGTGGACCTAGTATACTATTATAGCTTTATAAATATTGAGAAAAATTCCTTAAACTAATTTTATTTTAAAATTGGAATCACAACCCAATCAAAACATACTTTTTCTAGAGGAAGTATAACCGAAAGACATCTGACTTATGAATTGGTGCTAAAAACCAAGTTACATCTTTGATGTTTGACACCTATAGTAACAAAATTATGACAGAAAATTATTTTTATTTAAAATTATAAATATAAATTAGTGGAATTTGAAATATGTAAAGAAGTGTTTCAAACTCAATCAACCAAAAAGAAATGAATAAAATAAGAGTAAAACACATTTACTATTTATTAGGTATTTTCTATGCGTGATTGTATCTTTAAGGAATTAAAAAAACCATATATGTTTTTGTTCAACCCTTGAGAGATCTTCAAAAAATAGTGAGAATGTTTTTTCATAGGTATCATGTACAACACTTCACAATATCAACACCACTACACTCTTAAAACTGTATCACTTGAAAATATGGAAGCTCTTATTGAAGAATTATCATATGGGTATTCTGTCACATTCCAACTACACAACATCAAGGATTGAAATCCTTTAAAAGAACTAAAAAAATATAAGATATGTTAGTTTCTTAGAATAAAAATATTAAAATTAGAATATTTGAAATAGGGTGAAAGATATAAATTATTATTGACTAGGAATTTATCAAATAAAAAAATTACAAATAAATAATAATTAAAACCATTTGTAGATAAATCAATAAATAATTTGAATAGTCACCATAATAATATATCAATGAACTATCCCATGAAAATAAAAAAAATGAATAAAAAAATGAAATTTAAAATCAATCCATTTAAAACATGTAGTAAACATATAGAGACATTAAAAACATAATAACAGTGCATTAAAGATATTAAAATAGATTGAACGAGTTTAACAACCACATAAATTAATTTATAAACAATAAAATTGAGTTTAATGACACAATTTAATAAAACTTTATTTTGCGTTTCATGAAATAAGTTTCATGTGTGAAAATTAAACTCATTTTTATCTTTATAGAAAAAATTAGATAACATAAAATATTTTTGATATATTCTACCAAATAAATGTGAAATTATAAAGTCACTAAACAAATTTAAATATTGAAAATATACATTTATAATATTTAAATATAAAATAATATATAAAATAGATGGAAATATTATATTTTAGAACAACCTATATAATTATATGGAACAATGTTAGAGAAATTCATGCAGGTTTTTTTTTGATGTAGTCATTTTTCACATAGTAATTTTTCTCTACATAGGAGAATCAATGTAAACAACTCACATAAGTGATTCAAATTTGTTTAATAGATATAAGTTATTAATATAAGAAATTAATTTACCAAAAATTAATGTATGAAATTCCCATATGAAAAATTTCATAAGAAAATTGATGTAGGCGATTCACATATGAAAATAGTCATAATGAATTCCCATATCTGATTTTCTTATATCTATAAACACGTTTATTTATCTAATTTCAGACCTAAAAAAGACATACTAATATGTAGAATCATATTTGGGTTCAAATGAGTTATATTTATTAAATTCCATTATCTTTCCAATTAAACAAGAATCACCTCAATTTGACATTGATAACTCATGTTATGAATAAAAACAATAGAAAAATAGTTTAGAAAAACTGTAGAAGTAAAATTGAAAACATTTTGTAAATAATATCATAATTTCTGAAAATAAAAATATCAGCTCATTTTTTTTATTATAATGAAATTTTTCCAATATTCTGAAAATTAAAAAAATAATCACTCTATTTGGAGTAATGTAGTATATGTTATAGTCAAAATAAAAAGGGTAAATGTTTCTAAAAAATAAGTTACCTTGATAATGAATTGTCTATATGGTGTAGACCTTATTTTCTATGTGAGAATAGTGAAAATCATGTATAAATAACTTTTTAAGGTCCAAAATGACTTCTTTATCATTAAAAGAATATATAAAACTTGAAGAACATGTTATGACCATTCCAAAAATGAAATAGAATGATATTATAAGAAAAGAAATATTTTTATATACTCAAAGATACATGTATCTTAATCTACAATCAATTAAAATTATTAATAAATTCAATGGAAATAAAAAATAACTCTTTAAAATTATCAACACATAATATGGTTCAAGGAGACACTCATCACCAATGACTTAGTATCTCATTTTCCCCTATCATTGTGGGAATATAGGGACTATATTTTATTCCTTATCATATTCCATACTTAAAGAGTGTTCTAGATTTCTCATACCTATGATACGTATCTCTCACCTAATTTACATCTTGAAGATGAGATAACATTTTTTATATGTCATTAACATCATGAATTATTTTGAAATCATCAGATATGGATGATAAAAAGATACATTAAAAATATGATGTATCATATATGTTTCTCTTATAAGCCTATTTATCTTTATTTATCTCCCTTTGACAAGGTTTAGTAGAAATTAGGTATTGTAACACATATATATTTCTTTCTTGGAACAACATAATTTGTGTAATGAACAATTGATTCTAATGTTAGTGGACTATGATGAATATCGTTCTTCCCATCATTTTATGGAATATTGTGTTCAAAATTTTAATTTAGATGAATGATTAAGAGTTTATATCATGTTTTAAAGTATTTGTGATATGGTATAGGGGTGGTATTTATGTTTAATAATTTTTATCATGTTCTCAAGTATTAAAAGATGAAATTTCATAGTAGGGAGAATAACACACTAAAATAGGTATTGTTTCGATATGGTGGGGTGTTGTGTGAGATGAAATGTTTTGATATTAGGGCATGGTGACACTATAGTGTGATGTTTTTCTTTAGGATAACACTAGATATGAGTTGTTTTAAAAGTTTATGAGTGTGTCTCACCATAATAGGGGTGTTCAACAATGATTTCATAATTCAAAAGCGAATCATGGTTTTGAAAATTGGGAAGTGGTCATACCGTATAAGAGAAGATATGCTACAACACCCTCAACCACACTAAAATGGGTTGGCTAGGAAATTTTGGTTTTTATATGTAGTAAAATATTAATTAATAGATCCTTTTTCCCAAAAAAAATGATATCCTATGTTTGGGGAGATTCTCCTTGACACCAAGGGTCATGCCATAGTGTTTCTCCATATGGGTGGAATGGCACTGTGACATATAAGGTCACACTATAATGAACCCCTGAGTATTTTTTCATTAAATAAATCCTATTTTTGTAATTTATATGGTATTTTATTTTAGATAACTATTGGAATCCCTTAGATCCACTCAATCGAAATAAGGAGAAGCTCCCCCTTTACTATCTCAACCATCCCATTTATCTCCCCTCAATTCGAGTTGTTTGGAAATGTTTCATCACATATATTCCTGGAAAAATATTACCTATATCCTCGTAATTTTACCTTATAATACCGTTATTTTAAATTTATTTTAAGGGTTTTTTATTTTAATTTCACTAAACCATGCTGTATTTATCCCACTAATGTTTCTTTCATGTTCAGTGTATAGAGGAGGTCCTGTAAATATATTTTTATTATGTCATTCAAATTATTATTCAGGAATGTTTCCCTATAAATTTATTTATGGATTTTAGTGAAATGTGGTTCAATTAATAATTTATCTATTTAAATAATTTTGTTATTTTTACATTCTTCAATTCTGAGTGTATGGTGAGAGAGGAATGTACTCCCTTTCTCATGGGTTCTATGTTGTAATACAACATGACGAATTTGAAATTTATTATTCTAAGTTGTGTTTTAGTTATAAATTTTTTTGTTTATTAGTGTGATGGTGTTAATTGATGATATTGGATCTTTTTTTCTTATAATAATTTAGTATGATCTTGGGATAAATTACTTATCTTCAATTGAGGTAGTTTTACTTTACATTATAGAGTTTTTTAGTTATTTGGATTTATTAAGGTTTATCAATTCTTCAATATGATTATTGTTTAATTTTTTCATGAGTTTTTTAATCTCCCCCATAAATTTTTTATAGGATAATTTTATCCTCATATTTATCAAATATTTTATAGCTTTCCAAATTATTACGTTACACATTGACCAAATGATTGTTGGTGTCCCTCTTTATGGAATGTTTGGTTGCATGAGTTGTATTATCAAGGTAAATGGCTTTAATTTTTTAATAATTATTTTCCAAGGGTTTATAACATAAAATTTATTTCAAAATGATTTTTTTAAATTTAATTGAAGGGTGATAGTGGGGGTTTGAAGGAATGGGTTTGAAATTTAACCTCAATCAAATATAAGGTTTTATAAAGAATTTTTTCAATGGGATTTAGATTAGAGGACTAACATTAATATTGGAGACATGTGATTCCTTTTCTAAATGGTTTATAAAGAGTATTTTGAATTTTTATAGGAAATATAGAAATAATTTATCTAAAAATTATTTTCGTCTATATGACATCACGTGGAAAATACCTTATTTGTTAATGATTTTATGCTTTTTGTGGTTATTAATTACAACGAACTAGTATATTGATCATCATTTATGATGAATAAATATTTTATATGAGTTAATTAATATTTTATGATGTTTATATGTGACTATATGGTCTTGATTTTATTTTGGCATGTGTGTTGGTCAAATAAATTTCTTCTCTTGGTGTGCTAGTGAATGGGTGGGTCTGAATTGATATATTTGACCCCGTTGACTGTAGATGTGGGAATTTTTTTGGTTTTGACAAAACCATGATTTGTTCCCTAGATAAAAGTTTGACTACAATATTAGGTAATTTTTTCCTTGAGTGAGATATACGAGCTTTGTTATGGTTTGGGTGACCTAGTGGTTTATAATACAGATTTGGGTGATGAATCCATGAATTGTGAAGGTGCTGGGTAAGCGGGAATAGTTATTATGATTATACATAAGGGGTTGGTTTAGGAGGAACCTATATGATATCTCTATGGAGTTTCTTGTTTTTAATATTCCATGGGCTAGTATTTGATCATTTGATATTACATTTATAAGGTTATATAGAATTACAAGTCATTGTTTTCATAAGAAATTTGATTTTTTGTTCCAGGAGTAGGGAATTTCAGTATAATTGGAAATTATTTTAGAATTACATTGTAACATATCAAGGATATGTTTTTGGATGTGTTAGAGGTATGGAGGATGATTTTTTGCACACAGATGAATGATGGATAAGGGTCTACGAGACCTCATTTCTTAGTTTTATTACAGAAAGTTCATCACAAAAATATGGGTATATGTCACTCTCTTATAATGGTATATTATAAACATAACACTAGGGAAATGGAGATGACCTGACATGGTTTTAGTGGATGATTACATGAAATATTTGTGACACAACATGATGAAATTTTATGTTTGGATTTAGTTAAGGAATGACCTTAGGTATTTTCAGGATATGACCATAGGATTTTAAGGTCTCGTAGATTTTTTAAATGTTTAAGATAAGAAAAAAAATTTGTATTAGAATTATGTCATAGTTGTTGGTGCCATTCTAGATTTAGAACCCTTGTGTAATAATTTGAAATATACTAAATGTTTACTTTTAATTATATTCTTGGTCAAGGATGGTAATTCCATGACCCTTTATTCCAGATGTAAAGACTTTCCCTAAAGTGGTTTAATTTTGTAGATCATGAAGGTTATAATGTGGAGGGTGAAAGGTATGAATGTGAATGAGGACGAAAGATGAAAGGTTAAGGAAATGTCATGGAGGGGAGGTGAAACCATAACATCTTAGTCCATGAAGTCTTGTTTAGGAAAAGGGATCTATGTCACATGTTCACCCAAGGAATAATTCTATAACCACATGAGATTAGAATTCCATGACCCATATATTCCATTTCTTCATGTATCCATTTTATAGTTTTGAAAAATAATGGGAAGATCCATGCTTTTAGATCACACAATCAGATTTAGAGGGAAAAGAGGATATTAAGAACACCATTTTTTCATGATCCTCCCCTTGATTCCTCATTTTTATCCATCTTGGGGATGGATTATTTTTAATGGTTTTACAATATATTCCATTAATTTTATTTCTCAAATTACATTTTTTCTTATTTTTATTTTATATATAATGAATTTTATTCTTTAATCAAGGTTTTCGGACTGATTCCATTAGATCATGGTGGAATTGAGTGGAAACAATAGTGCTTATATCTATTGGAGTATTAGATAATGCCACTGGGGGTTGGTAGGAAATGACATATGGTTATAGTGGGTAAAAATATAGACTTTTTAGGTGTTTATTCCTTATTCTATAAAATTGAGTTATTAATAGTTACCTTTTATAATTATTTATTTAGATGTTTTGTCTTGGTATAAGAGTTATTTTGTTGGGGTGATCATGGTTGAGACATGGATGAGATTGGATAAGTACTTATGAGGATTAGAAGGATGATATCTCTATATTGGTGGAAGGTGGGCCACTTAATAAAAATCAATTTTCTTTTTATAAATTATTGTGAATTGCTACATGTTTTTATTTGACTAGGTGAATATGATTGGTTCTTAGGGAATCCTGGATAAAATGATAGGGTGGAATTAAGCCTCATAGATTTACAGTAAGTGATTACATGTAATTTAGGTATTCAATAATTCCTTGAGACTATCTAATTAAAGGGCCTAAGGTTTTGTTGAGTTATGAGAGGATCCAATTATATCGTAGGGTTGGGGTGAGATGCAAATATACTATGTTGGTTTCAAAGTGATAGTTGGGAATAAATGAGTTTTGAAGTCATAGTGGTGACGGGTGAGATAGATGTACAACTCATGTATCATGTGTAACAATCACTTGATGGTGAATTTGAGGATTATTGTGAACTAAGGGTGAGATAGTCTCTTCAAGCAGAGATGTATTGTGATGTGTAGGTTTTCGTCTAAACCTGAGGCTTGATATGTATATGAATAATGATATGACACATGACCCATGTGTGGGTTTTTGGAGTTGTAGAAAAAAATGTTGAACATATTTATGAGTTAATTACTGTTGGTTAACATGATATGGTCCACGGTTCTTCGTATTGAGTTGTGATAATAAAATTTAAAGACTTTATGAAATTGTTTTCTGACATCTCATTGAAGTCTGGACTATGGTCTATGAGGTCACTATGAGGTTATGAGTGTATGTTGGTACCAACATTTTGATATTTGGATGGATCTTGAGTATTATAATATATTTCCTTATATATGATATTATAATGTTAATAGGATAAAAATACTTTGAATATATGATCAATTTCATCTTGATAAGATTATTCTACAAGGATAGATAGATGATGAGACATCCTTCAAGACAAGAGTCTACGTCTTGAGTGACTAAAACCCCGGTGATCAGTTGATGAGATAGTCAAATATGTGACAATTTCCTTTTTATTGTTCCATTCATGTGTTAGTTGTGTGTATTCATGATTTCAAGACTAGATGGATGGACACTCCTTGAGTGATAAATTAATGGAAGGACCCTAAAATGATTGAGAATGGAGCGATAAAGATATTAAATTTTACCATTCCTTTATTGAGAAGGTGATTTCAATGATATTGATATATGGACACACTTTGAGTAAAAATGTTCTGGTTGGACCATATATTGACTGAAATATTAGGGTTCTTGATGTTAAATGTGAGGTTATAGGAAAATCAATGTATTTTATCAATATGAGTGATTAGTATTACATGTACTCACCTTTATTGATAAGGTGTTGTCTGAACCATTATGAGTGAGAAAGTATGGCCCATTTTTTGATGTTGTATGTGACCCACCCTGTGCAATATGGAAGTAGTTAATGTGATGTAAAATATCACTAGTTATATATAATTTCCTCAACTTAGAATATAGTGGTAGAACAACACCAATAGTGTGAAGTGGTGTTGGGATATGTTGTACAAGATTACAACAGGGGGTGTGTAAACGTAGAGACTTAGTATGATACGATGGAGGTTTGTACAAACCTGTTCCATAGAGAGACAATAAAGGCTAGGAATTGGTAATAAACCATACAATATTTATTTCTGTATGGGTATAAGTGTGGTATTTAATCTTTCCCTATATAATTGAATATGGACTATTTTTTGTGGTATAAGGTGGTTGATATTTAATATTTGACGATATAGGTATGTTTGGGAGATGTGGTGACTTTTATCACATAAAGACCCAATTTAAAATCTTGTGTATTTTTTTATATAATTTATTTTATTTTTGAAAGAAAACATATATTACATAATTTTTTATGGGAACTTGGTGAGAACCTAATATGTTGTATTTCCCACACCCTACATATGTTTATTAGTGTACATACATACCGTGTGTCCATTTTAAATTTCTAATCATAAAATTTTCAGTTGATTATAAATGGAAATATCAATAGGGATTTGAATTAGGTATTTTAGTGAATCTCAAGGGAGGTTGTAGACATCATGTATGTTTTTTTGTATTTTATGATATATGTAGTGGTTGATCGGTTGGGTTGTATGACTTTATAACTACATTTCAATTATTATTGAATGAATGTGTTCTAGTGATTATTTTTACCTTAATTATATTATGTGGATGATTATTTTGTTATTTGTTTTCATTTATGGACATGAACTCGAGGTACAGTTTCCCAACATATTATTTAGGCCCTTTACGATTGTCAAAATCTGTTGGATTATGACGAGGCTTCTATGATGTACTATGATGAATTTGATGAGACATTGATGAGTGGTTATAGTATGGGAATTAAAAATTGGTATTAGAAAGTATTTTTTGTCTAATTAGTTGGGAAATGGTATACATAGAATAAGGATGTGTCAAAGATTTTTATGGACATTGATCTTTTGAGTTGTGAACACATTTCTTATAAGAAGGTAGGGTTACTAGGTTTACAAGAATGTTTTTATTGGTTTACTTTATTATTATTAAGATGTTTATTTAAGAATGATTTGTGTATTTGTGATTTATATTTCTAATTTTATCTTTTTTTGTATAAATAGGCACATTTAAATGAATCATTTTTGAAACATAGTATTAATAAAACATAGATATTATTGTGGGTGATTTATACCACTAATAACTAGGTGTTCAATTGATTAATGTATCAAAAAATATTATATTTTTTTTCCTATAAAACTTATTGGGGAATTAGAATCATATGGACTATGGTAGTTTTATCTTGATATGCTATGTGGATCCCATTGTGGGATTATCTTCAGTCAAGGCTATACAATCCCCTCGAATAGGGGATTTATGCTGAGTAAGGGTGTGTTACCATTAGCGTTGGATGCCTTGCTGATGGTTTAGTGTAGGCGATGTATTCTAGAGATATCTGGTTGGAGGGGACATATTTTAACTTGAGGAAGTGGGTACCCAGGATAGGTTAAATTAATTTCATGTAGAATTCCTTGTTTTCTCATGATCTAAAGTGCTAGGAGTGATTTTGGGATCAATTTTGGGTTTTGATGGAAACATTGATATGATTCCTAGCCAAGTGTGAAGGAGAACCTATACGGTCTTATCTATGATTGGTAAATAATATTTATATGCTTTATGATTTTGAATGATTCATGAGTGATTGGTGAGTATATGGTAATCGTTTGAATAACTTATATGCATCAACCTTTTTAAAAATAGATAATTGACGGTGATTTCTGATAGATGATATTTAATTGAAACAGAATCATGGTCAAAGGTTTAGATGTATGATCCTAGGTTTTATTAGTTATAACTAATTAAATAATTATTTTTTTATATAATCTGGAATTATATTATCATAAAACTACTGTGTTTTGATGAGTTCATTTTGGATTATGGGCGAGGACTTGTAAGAGGGTTCTTCAAAAGGATCAATATACCTAAGAAGGTGAGTGTGAGTGTTAGAAAATATTTAATGGAAAACACCTGATGCATGATGTAAATTGAGAAATGATTATACATAGTTCCCATGGGGATTGTGGAATAGCGATTAGTCATTTGTGGGTTAAGGACCAACGGATTCAATGAGATTCATGTGGGTATAGTTCCCCAAATATTTGATAAAAATTGTATTCATCCCTTTAAGGTGAGAAAATAAAACAGAAATGGATTCGAGTACTACCATAGGATTGGTCCAAGTATGTTTCTTTATAGGGGATCTTATTATTGGGTTTGGAATAGATTTGTAAGAGATACATGCGTGAAATGTTGGAACCCATTGACTATTTCACTCAAGGAGATTTGTATTGTAATCCTTATATTGGAGAGTGTACCATTGGTGGTACAAAGGGGTGAGAATTATTATAGACGAATCTTGGTTAATGTTATGGTTAAATTCCTAATGAGCAAAGAATGATATGTTTTTAGTTTTTTGTATTGGTTCTCATGTGTTTCAATTCAATAAATTAATTATAAAGATAATTATACAGTGGGGAAAAACTTGTCATTCATGTATATATGGTCATTAAGTCACAAGGTCCTGGATGTGGAGAAACAAATCAATAGATGTCTGATATATATTTTAGATGATAATGTACGAGTAGATCTGATTTTGTATGGTTCCTTCATAAGTACAATATTTTGGATTTAAATGTGGTGTTTGATAGAGTCCAAATATAAGCATCTGGATTGGGATGGAGTTTTATGTTGTCTCAGAAAGAGTTTAATTGAATACACAATAATGATCATGGGTGGAGTACAAAAGTGTATTTAATTGATCATGGAACCTATCATGGACTTACATTATATGATGGGTTTGAACATCATTGTTGTAATTTAAATGTTTAATTGATGCCTTTGGGAAATGAAGACATCATTTCTAGGATATGTGATAATGCATTAGAGGGTGTGGCTTATAGTTTTTAATAATTTTTGGATAGAGGATGACTATGTAATTTTTTTAAAATCATTAGGTGAAATGAAGTGAAAGATGCACTAGGTGCATAATATCAGGTATAAAATGGAATTTTTTAGTGATAAAACTAGTGATTTCTAGTAACAACATGTGTGTCTAGGATTAGATTGTAGATAGTTGAAACCTATTCAGTTTGTTTTAGAATCGTGTATGGGGATTAGTATTAGATTCCAATTTATAGACTAGAAATAAATATATTCTTTTTGGTTCTTCTCAGGGATGAGAAGAATTATGGTTGGGAGATTTCAAAGATTAAAAAATTTACTAGTAATTATTTTTAGATGAAATTTTAGTTTTTTTTGTTAGAGAATATGATTTTTAGATAATTGGGTCTTATATTCGAATTTTGGGGGTCATAAAATCTCAAAATAATGTTTTGGATTTTTTTGAGGCACATGATGCGATTCAAGTACTAAATGGATACTGGAGAAGGGTTGGGGGATCCCGATTCCATGTTTTCTTATAAATGGACTATCTTTCATTGATGTGAGGAGGCCACACCATGAAGAATGGATAGTCAATTGACCACATAAATGATATGGAATCACCATGACATGGAGGGAGTGCATCATGTAATTAAAATTGTGTACCAAGACACGGTATAATTTTTTTAATGTCTTCTAATAAAAAAAATATGTATGGTCAGTTCGTGACCCATGATTTTCATTACATAGAGTTTTTTTTGAGGGTTTTAGAAATGTAAAATATAATATATATAGGATTCATTCCAAGTAACAACATGACAACTACACATATGTAATATATTATTAAATATTATGCATTTCCTTTTGAATTTTTCATGGAGAATGTTGGTCATTCCATTATCTTTTGGTTATGTCTTGATATATTTATGTAAAGTGATAGAATTGAGTGGAGTGATAATGGTATGAAATAAAGTGTTAAGGGAAAACTAATATGGGATCCCACACTCTGATGGAATAAGGCTACACTATTGTGGGGATGTTATTCCATGATGGTTATGTCATGGGATCTTGCTTTCGATTGAGGGAGTCATGTCATGCCGTGACTCAAGGGTCCATTCCATTATGGGTGCCAAAATTTGTTTCTATTTATAAAGAATATATATTTCACTACATTATGATTCCCTTTTTCTATTATTAAAAACAAGTGGAAACCCATATTTATTTTTCACCCCCTCTAATTTATAGGGAAATGGGATACAAAGAGAACCATTTTGGTTGGAACTTCCCCTTGCTTTATCCATTCGATATCCCTTGGATAGAGATTATTTTTAGATTTTCACATGGAGGGTTAAATGTATGTTCATATTATAAATTCTTCAATTATTACTCCCATTTAAATTTACAATGATATTTATGTCTCAATGATAGGGTTTGGAAACAATTCCACAAGTGCAAGGTAGAATCGAAAGCCGAATAATATTTATTTTGTTAGTGGATATACCTAGAGCCTACATTAGAAAGTTATAATTACAATTATAGATGTTTTTGAAGGTAAAAACAATTTGGTGGGTTTATAGGTGATTATGTCTCTTTGCATTAAATTTTATTATAATCTAAAAATATTTATAATCAATTTTCTAGATGTCATGGATATAAATATGAATTTGGGTGTTGGTACGAGCATGGAAAATACATGGACACGATAGGATGAGGATAAGAGGAGATTAGAGGGGATGAAAACTCAAAGTTGGAGGTAGGTAGAACCTTTAATATAAATTGAAATACTTTTTATTTATTATTGTGCATTTTTGAATCTTTTTTATGAGATTACGTGAATTGGATGCAGACCAAGAGAATCCCAGATAATAAGAAATGATGGAATTGAGCCTCCATGTATTGGAGTAAGTATTTAATTTCACTTTTACGTATTTAGGATCAACTTGTGACTATGTCTCCATGTAAAAAAGGGTTCTAGTTTAGGTTCAAGAGAATCAGGTTATGCATTGGGGATGTGATGAGACATGAAGAAACTATCTTGTTTTTTAAGTGTTATTTAGAAACGGATGAGAGAATGAGACCTATTAGTGGTCAATGGCATGGTATTTTATTTTAAAAATGATATGAAACAAAATCTTGAGTTTGGAGTAGAGGATTGGTTTTCACTAATTTGGGGATAATATCAATGGATACATTTATATATATATATATAGTTAGTGTGACAAAATGTATTTAATATAGCCCTTGGTATTGCGAGATTTTTGATTGGTAATATGATATGGGTGTAACGTGATGGTAACATTGGTTTAATGGAAATCATAGAATAGTTTTCCAGGGTCCTTATTGTATGTTATCATGATTGTGAACTTTGAATAATGGGATGGAGTTGTGATTAATGTAGTAGAAGAGTATTTCAACATACAAATAGAGGCTTAGGCCAGGAAAGATCTATGGACCAGGAGGTCCCTGTGGGTTGATTAATGCATGTTGGTATTGATGAATAGTGACTCAGTTGGGTTTTAAGCATCCTAGTTGATTCCCCCACAATTGAGAAGAGGAAATCAATAGGTTTGACATACGGTGAATATATGACCATGACGTCCTTGTTAAGATTAGAATATGAGGTTATGTGTATGATGAAATATGATTTGAGATGTGGGGATTGGTCTTGATTGAGTAGATCTTGGGTGATGAGATAGTGATCTTGTGAGATGCTTCATAATGCACAATTTGTTATTTCATTTTGGGGTCAGTTATGTCTATACTATATGGAAAGACTTGATGGATGAACTCACCTTGAGTGAGAAGGTGTTGGAAGGACTGTTCATAGAGTGTAAAGGTAGTGGTTATGATATGTCATAGGAACCTATATTTATTAATTAGTTAGTAGATTATATGTGGATGTATTAACTCATATTCAATGAGAAGTTATGGGATATAACCTACCCGGAGTGAGAAAGTAGTGGTTAGGATGTGATATGTGATGTGATATGAGACTCAATTAAATTACTCACCATGAGTTAGAAGGTATTTTAGGTATAACCTATATTGAAAAGGTATAGTCCAGGTTGCGATGTGGGGTGTTAACAACCATTAGTGAGAGGGGGTTGGGGAATATGATGTGTAACATGACTGAATGTATATCCATTCCTTTAGTGAGAAGGTAGTGTCATGACCCTACCTTGAGTGAGATGGTGGTGGTTTAGCTATATTATAAGACATTACTTTGGGGAGTGGGTAAGGTTTTAGACATGGTATGATAAAAAATATTATTATGGACAATAACCAAAGAGATAGATTAGTTTTTTGGAATTGTTAAGGCACCCTACCCTATATATTCTATTATGAGATTATATTTGGTAAGCTAACGTGCCCCACATCTTCATGTATGAGTTGAGATATAGTAAGTAACCCCAACATAAATCTTCGAGTATGGGTTGTGGAGTAGTATTGAACCATATCCAATATTTTTATGTACGAATAAATCTGTATAGATAAATGTGGTTTTCATCTAACATAGGTTGAAGAAGATATTGTTTTGATTCATAATGTTCTAGTTAGGAAATTACGAATCAAAATGGAATCCTATGTGTTCATTTTATATTAATTAATTTCCTCACATATAACCATGCCCATGTTCGAGAATATTAGTGGAACATGGTTAGACCCTATTAACAAGTTTTTATGACACCATGCATGAGTAATCAGGTGTATGTTAAATCCTTATATTTATTGTGGTAGTCAAACTATAGTATCAGTAGTATATCATGAAGGAGAAGATCATTAATTATTTAAGGAGAGGGTTCATTTAAGGATTGATTATGGTAGTCTAACCTCTTTGTGTATTTATTTATTTTTTATTTATGATAAAATTACTGGGTTTTTTATTGGGTGGTATTGTTGGATTCCATTTATTATAACATGTATGTGTTTCATTGATTCTTCGACAATATTTATATGATGTGGATGATTTTTATATATTTATTGATATTGACAGTTTATATTATGGGTAATAATCTCCTTAACAAATTTTTTAGGTACTCACTAGTAGTCGATAGACTTTATAGTATGAAGAAGAGTGCATTAAGGCCTATGATGCACAGATTGAGATATTGATGACTTTTTCTCATCTATGGTGTAATAGTTGGATTATTTTTTTTTACAATTTCTGGTTTATTTACATTTTTAAACTATTGTTTGTTACCATTTACTAGGTGAGAGTATAATGGGTATTTATTTTTTGTCATGGGATTTTAGATATTGGTAGCTCCGTTGATTGAAGGAGTATGGTAACATATGTTTCTCTATGGAATCTATTGATTGAGTGGGAATGGTCCAAGATTATTTTGTGTAACCTCATTTGAGTTAGAGGGGATAGTCTAAGAAGACACTATGTGGAATACCCTGAGTGAGAGTGAATAGTATTATATATTTACATGTGGATTCCCATGGATTATATAGGATGTTATGAGATGTTTCTATATTGTCTCCCATGAGTGGGAGGGGATGGCCAATGAAGTTACTTTGTGTCCTCCCTTGATATGATTATTTGTGTCCTCCACTAATTTAATGGGGACAGATAGAGATTTTTCTATATGGCCTTCTATTATTGAGAGGGGACAATCTAATATGTTATAATCTGTTCTCCCTTGAGTGAAAAGTTATAGTTATAGATGTTTCTTTGTGGACTACCCTGAGTGACATGGGATGGTCAGAGATGTCTCTATGTGGCCTCAGTGAAGTGAGAGGGTGTGGTCGAGGTACTAATACGACATTTTATATATAATATGATATGTGATCACACCTTTAGTAGAAATTATAACTTATATTTATTGATATATTAGTTCATGAGGGGAATCTCTTCCCTCTATCATTGGTTAAAGATTCTAGGGTTATGTTTCATGGTGAAACAGTTAACACACAATGAGCTAAAGGTTTTCATGAATATTCATATTATGTTATGTTTCTAGGTGTCCTTGTTTCCTGAGAATGAATTATGCTATTTTATGTTTCTACTTCATATACTCACAATCAAAGACGCGCCTAATGTGTTAGAGTAAGAGAGAGAATCCCACTATGTTGATAATATAATCATTTATCTACATAAATATTATGAATTTCGATTTATGTGGTTAGAAATTCAGGATTCCTTTTATTAAAATGTATCACTTTGATACTGACATGTAGTTATGGTCAAGTAGTTTGTGGGGGAAGAGGATTCAGTAAGAAGGATCATGAAAGTTTGTCCATAGGCCCCTATTTTTTACAATTAATTTTTTTTTGTCATATTAACAAGCTAGGATTCTCTTTATTTATTTATTTTTATGATAAAACTTTTATACCTCAACTTCTACATCTCAATTTGTGTTGATGTATAATATAAACTATTTACTACAATGGGGTTCATAATGGCTCCATGTTTATATAAAATGGTTTTTGGGACATATTTTTTATGAATGGGTTATGCCAAAAGTTTTATAGATTTTGGAATGACACCAGTGATATAATTTTTAGGATATTCCACCAATGATAGTTCTGGAACCTTTCTGTTAATATAATGTTTATGGAATAGGGAGAGGCTTTTATGTGGTTGAGTAGTACCCCATACTCTGGTTGTATTCATGAGATATGGGCCAAAGTGTTAAAAATTGGAATCTATGTGTGTGTTTTTAGATGATACAATGTCAGCTAGATATCGATTTGGACTATCAGGGCTTGTGAGGCAGTGTGGGAGTAATTCTAAACACCATTGATTTAATTATTTTTTTCTTCGGGGTGGTTTGTATAAGGAATAGTCAGTCTAGAAGAATGAGGCGTTAGAGTGAAAATTCCCATTGAAGATAGATGATACTTCGGATGAGACATAGGGATTTTCCAAGATCCTTTTCCCATATTCACGTACCATCATATTTTGATGATTAGAACGTGACACACACACACACACACACCTATTAGTGGGGTTTTTTTGACACATTTACCTTTTAGGGCCCACTATTAGTTGAGTAAACCTAAATTATTTCTCATATTCATTATATGTTGTGATTGGATTGATATATATTTTAGATTCTTGATTTAATGATTATTGATTATCTTTTTTTATTCCACTACAAGGTAGTCATTCTTAGGAAGTTTAATTTTTGATAGAACACATTTTTAAAACTATTTTCCTCAAGTATGGACTTAATGAAATATTTCTTATAAGTCATTTTTTCATGAAATTTATCATGTATCTAGAGATTTTATTTTCGTTTGAGATTTCTTTTTTGTGTGATGATATTTAGAAATTTTTTTTGAAGATGGATTACAAAGTGGATTTTATGAATGCTATCTATTTATGAGAAAATATATGAGCGGGTTGGAAAAGGATTTTTGGATTTCAGGTTTTGGTGGAAACCCATGGATTGCATGCGGTTTTTGAAACCATATTTGAGTTTTGATGTGTGTAAAAGGATTTCCATATGAAATTGATACCCATTTTAAATGGGTTTTTTGGTTTTTAGTGCTTTCACCGATAGTGTCTCAGGTTTTAAAAAATGTGATATGTGGTAATTCTATGGCTATTTCAAGTGACTTTTTGTTTTGGTCTCACATGATGGAAGTTTGGTGTTGAAATAAATTAGATTGATTTTAGATTTTATGGTTTCATGGTTCATAATGATTGATTTTTGTTTATATATTTCATTCTTATAGTAGAGAGTACCATTATTTGGAATTAAGAATCAATACTTGGATCTTATGAATTGATACTCATAATATTATATTTTTATTTATTTATGTCATTTTGGTGTTTTGAAATCAATGAGGGAATTTCGTACTATGTAAGTGTAATTGAGTCTAGCCTGACCAAGGTGCTCCTGGGTGAGGAATTCGGTTTAGAGAATGTAAATAGACATACTAGAGTCAAATTATTTCAATTATGTAATTTCAGGATTTGATTAATCTATGGGATGATTCGTCAGTGAGTAACCCAACATTTCACTGATAACACACATTGGTGTTTGGATAGGCACAATAGAAGCACACTTGAACTTTGGAGGAAGAATGAATTGAGTTGGAGATGAATTGATGACCAATGGTGGTTGATATTTATTATATAATGGCCATAATGACCGCATGAGAATGATAATAATTATGGTTTAGAGTTTGTAAGGAACCACAAATTTTAATTTTTATAACTTATTAGGTTAGTCATTTTTTTCATTATTTAGTGGATAAGTTGATTTATATTTTTTGGATTTTAATGAATAAAAATGAGTTTTGATCAAGTTTTAAATGATTTATGGGATTCATTGTGGGTTCTAGTTCATTATTGGTACACCTAGAGTTATTTATATTGTGTTTTTGGATGAAATATTATATCAACCAAAAGATCATGACATAATAAGGGGTATTATAAAATGAAAGGAAGTTTCATGAGATTAAATTTCAAAATTTTTGGAAAGTTCATGTTATAGCATGATTCCTTACAATATGACCCCAACATAATTATATTTTATGGAATTTGGGTATGGTTTACCCCACAATATTATTGTTTTTTCATGATTCCCTAAACGCAAAGAGAAGCTGAGTTCAATATTTTGAGACAGCTTAATGCCATAATATCTTGGTTTTTATGCAACACCCTTAGTAATGTTGTAATGTATTGTCCATGGTATCTTGGTATATCTATAATTCGGTAATTTAAACATGATGGTTTGATCATGATTCAATGTGACTCTAGGTTCAAGGTATTAAGATGTGATTCCTAAGGCCATAATGTAGCATATCTCTAGATGAGGAAATGTTTTTCTACACCTAGGCACACATCCCAATGAAACCATGTATATATTTTCTTAAATAGATCTTTTAGAAATTTAATATGGGTTATATTTTGGAACCAACATGGGTTCCCATAACCTCACTTTATCATAAAAGGTGGAGACCCCCTACATGGATCTATATTCCATCCTCTTTTCATCCCATGGATTGCGGTATTTTAGGTTGTATTTCATTACATGTATTCAAGGTAACCTATTTCCTTTTCTTCATTATTATTAATCCATTTCGTCCTTCAAATTTTCCTCATTGGTTATGGTTTTAGAAAGAAACTTCCACCGAAGCTGGGTGGAATCATCAAGTATTATAGGGATTTCATTTTTGGTTTATTGATGAGGTATATAAGGATATGTTTATGACACCGTTCACAATCCTTATGGACATATATTTACTCTTGAATTTATTTTGGGATTTTGATGGAAATATATTTAATTTCACAATTATTATAGTGAATAAATATAGTATTTTATGTGGCATTGCTCTGGGTTTGTGTCAGGATTGAGAACCACCTAAATTCTTGTGGGTTGGTGTTTTTATTCTAATAGATGAGTTTGGAATCAATTATTACAGGTTTATTTTTTATTGATAAATGGTTTATTGATTGATTTAATGGTTTTCAATGATAATATAAGATATTGTGGGCTCATTGTTGGTTAATATGACCATAATATTGATTACATATCACCGATGGAGTAAAATGGAATTTACATGACTGAGTATCATGGATATTTGGATTTTATTATGTTCGTCTGATCTTCATTAGGATTTTATGGCATGTTTTCATAAATTTTGTTACAACACCTAATATATTTGGATATTCTTACCACATCATAATAGTTATTTAGGACCATATATGTGGAAAAATAGTTCCTTGGTGGTGGCTTGGAAAAACGAGTACTGGTTCCCCCATTTATGGATTTTTTTGTATGTCTTGGGTTTCATTTTCTTAATTAATGAGTTTTCTTTCAAAAATATTGATTTAAAAATTGTTGTTTGATGAAAAATGAATCTATAAATGTATTAGGTTGAATTTTAATTTCAAAATTAAAAGGGTTATTTCATGTGATGGGATTCAAATGAAATCTAAATGAAATATTAGGGTTTTAAATAACACTTTCATTAGGTCTTTCTAAAAGTGACTAACATGAGAAAATAAAACATGTGGTCCATTTTATAGATGGGTGATATCAATAATTTTGATTTTGTTTTAAAGGAATTATAGAATCTCGTTGTATGATATTTAATAAGGTCTATTTGGAATCATTTAGGAAACACCATTTTTTCTAAAGATTTTAATGTGGTTTTACTACTATTTATGAATAACTAGTATATAATTCTAGTTTAACAATGATGCATGTTTTATCAGAGTTAAATTTGTGGAAATTTAGTTTATATGTTCTTATATAGTATATGTTTCATGATTTTGTGTGTGTTGGATTGGAAATTTTCTTCATTTGGTATCAAAGTGCTTGGGGTGGGGGTCTTAATTAATGTAATTAACCACTTATAGGGTAGATATGGGTAAATGGATTTGGATTCATATAATCAGAATAGGTTCAAAGGAGTACGATGAGACTATTTTTCATGGGTAAATTAGACCAAGAGTGATAAATTAATGCTCAGTTAAGCATATGGTAACTATGTTGTTTAAAATATGGGTTTTCTAGATCAATCCTTCAATTAAAAATGTTCTAGGTCAATAAAAATTGATATCTGGTTAAACCCAGAGGTGTATGTTTAAGAGAATCATATTGGACATCCTACTGATTTTTATATTGGAAATGTTCTTTGGGACTGTGTTTGGTCTATTGGAATTACATGATTATTGATGTTCTAATTTCAAATTTATTTATATGTTGAATATAATGGTTTTAACCACAAATAACATGATGGGATGGTGTGTTGTGAAGTTATTGTATGTGATTATGAATTTCAGGGCCTTTCCGCTTTGGGGGGGAGTGGTCTTAGATTATGATGTGTGGACTCCCTTGAGTGAGAGTGGATGGTTAATGATGTTGTTGTGTGGTGTACCGTGAGCAATAGTGAACAATATTTGTTATTTTAGTATGGAATAACTTGAATGATATGGTATGGTTCAATATATTAATGTGTGTACTCCACTAACTAAGAGGGGATAGGTTGGGATGTTTATGTGTGGCCTGCCCCAAGTGAGAAGGGGTGGTCAGAGATGTTACTATGTGTCTTCCATTGAGTTATATGTGATGTTATGAGTTATTTTTGTGTGGAATCCCTTGAGTAAGATGTATTGGTATGAGATTTTGATGTGTGACCTCCCATTAGTGGGAGGGTATGGTCATATATATTTGATGGGTGGACTCCCTTTGGAGGGAGATGATGGTCTATGATATTTTTGTGCGGCCTCCCACAACTGGAAAATAGGTCTATACCCACGGTTTTGCAAAAAACCGTCGGTATATGGTACCCCTATACCCACGGTCTTCCAAAACCGTGGGTATAGGGGTAGTAGGTGAACCTATACCCACGGTTGTTCCAAAAACCGTGGGTATAGTTTTCTTTTAAGACCTATAGCCATGGTTTTAGATAAAACCGTGGGTATAGGGTATTTTACGAAGACCTATACCTACGGTTCTTGAAAACTGTAGGTATTGTGGTTTTTTTTGAAGACCTATACCCATGGTTCTCCAGAACCGTGGGTATAGCTTTCTCGCATTATAGCAGGGAAACAAATTAGGCAGGACATGGTAAAATTTAGCGGGTGGATGTTTTTTAAAATATTAATATATATATGCAGATATATGTATTTGTAACAGATAAAGATTCCAGGTTGGTTGGTCGGTTGGTGGCATGTCTGTGATTCTCAGTGCGAGTTATGTGTTCGAAACCCTCCTGGAGATTTTTTTTGAATTTAAATATGCTATATGAATATATATACGCAGATATATGAGTATATAAAAGAAAAAAATTTGCAGTTCGGTTGGTTGTGCGGTCACGGTGCTTGGGGTAGGTCATGTGTTCGAAACCCGGCGGGACCTTTTTTTGTATTTAAATACGTAATATTAATATATATATATGCAGATAGATGTATATAATTCAGAAAGAAAACCCAGATTGGTTGGTTACGTTGCTGATTCCTTATGTGTGGCACGGGTTCAAAACCCTCCCCCTGCGATTTTTTAAAATTAAATTGCCCACAGTTTTCAAACAGTGGGGAAAGTGCTCGGCCACACTGTACAACAGCGGGTTGGTGTGTTACACACCTATACCCATGGTTCCACCAAACCGTGGGTATAGGTCAAGACCCCTATCCCAATGTCGTTCCAGCCCACGGTTCCCAAAACCATGGGTATAGCCAATACCCACAGTTTTGGGGGCTATACCCACAGTTTTGATCCGTGGGTATAGGTCATTTTTTCAGTAGTGTCCCTCGAGTGAGAGAGGATGGTCTAAGATGTTTACTAGAAACCATCATTTAATGAGACAAATTAGTTAGATATGTTTCGATGTGGCCTCCAGAGACTGAGATGTGATGGTTTAAAATATTTACATGTAACTTGAAATGAGTGAAAATGGATTGTCTGATATAATTATCCATGTCCTCCTTTGAGTGATATGGGATTGTATAAGACTTTATACATAGACAAGACCTAGTAAGACGGTGTGGTTGAGGGATTGGTATGAGTCTTTATGTCGAACATGAAATAATATTTTTTCCCTTGATTGATAGGTTTTCAATCATGTTATGAGATGTATTATGGAATGGGGTGACTCTCATACTTCTTGTATTATCTAAAGTGGGTTGATTTAGGTTTTATAGTTGCATAATATGCACATGATGATGTAACACATTTCGTTTCATGTTTGTATTGGAATTTGTTTCTTGTTGGGTGTATTGAAAGATAATGAATTTCACTATTTTATGTTTTCTGTGGACATCTAATTTATTACCAAAGAAATTAATGTGTTGTGAGGAGAAGAGGAATCATACTTGGTTTTTATGCTCACTCCCTAGTCAAATACATGGCATGGGTTTTGATGTACATTGATATAAATTTATCTTTCCATCCTAGAACACATATTTCTTGAACTTATATACACGGTTTAGATTGAATGGGTTATAAAGGATTGATATTTTATAGGGAGGACCATGTGATCTAGTCCAAAGGCTATTCTTGTTTAGATTTTAGTTTTTTCTGAATATATACCAACCAATTCAACCCCAAAATATTTATTTTATGATGAATATTTATACATATTCTGCTAGTTCCCTATTAGTATTAATGAATCATATAGATTATTTAATACTTAATAATATATATTGCGGTGAATCTCTTATGTGTATGTGTTTTTCTATTAGATTTTGAGATTTTTTATATCTAGATGGGTATTTTTGGATTTTCAATAGATCCAATAAAGTCTATAAGGATTAACTTTGGATTGAATAGTCTCCCCATGATTGTTTAAGGCCCTTATCCCCAGTTGGAAGCCTATATTATAAATGGAGGCACATATATGAACTAGTAAAACAACCTTATTAGGTTCAGTTTAGGTGACCTAGGCTATGTTATTACAATATAGTATGCAGGAATATGTTTTTTGAGAAGAAAATAATAGATTGAGGTAGAGATATGATCTCAGTAAGAGGGTGGTAGACTTGGAGCATGCATGTCTGGAATGGATTTTGTAGAAACCAATGTTTCCATGGGATGTCTAGTGTAAGGATCCATTAATCTAGGATAAGTGAGGTGTTAGACTAATAACACCAGTATACGATGGATGAGATTTAGTAAGAGTGTTAGGGTAAGACTGAGACCAATGACTTTATTCATGCATCCTGATTATGGCATGATTTGGAGATGATATCGACACATGTGTGATATGTTTTTTTGACATATTTCCTTATTGGGATACACTATTATTCAATAAAATTATAAAAATATTCATTTATTTATAGAGAGTATTATATGGGGTGGTTTGGTTAATATGTTTCATTGGGTTTTGATTGATTTAATATTGATTTGGATTGTTTTGCCTCTATAACACCCCAAGATTTCATAGTACGTGATCTCTATAAATATCTTGCGCTACATGAAACATCGAGTTTGAGTGCACCATGACTTAAAAAACTAGCCATTAAAAAATTGATTATGAATAATTTTTACTGAGCTGAGGCATTATTTTAATACATGGGTATGATTACATGGAATCATGTCTTGAAGGACCGATCAGTTTAGTAGTCTTGGAAAATAGATTACATACATGATCATTACATTATACATTCCAACATAAAACACAACATAAATTATCCATTGAAAATTCCATTATTCTCCTAGCTTATCCTTGCATATCAAACAAAATACACTTCTTGGAATCTTGGGAAAACATAACATAAGAAAGGGGTGGGATCAGATGCTCAGTATGGGTAAATAATTTAGTGGAAGCTATAAACTTTTATGGAAAGATGATTAATAAATACAAATGCCTTTTAATAATAAATATTCACATGGATATTCTACTATTCTAGTAATCACATGAAATAATTAATTTCATAATGAGGGAATTCCTATCTCCGGACATCATTACCACATAGTCAAGGCCTCATGCCAAGAATACAAATAAAATATTTTTCAAGGCCTTGTTCCAAGACACTAGTTTGTCTAATGAGACTTACCAATGCATCGTGGAGCTATAGCGGGCTCCAACTGTCACTTTCTAAGTCCACTGTATTCCTCATATAAAAATATTGAAACATAACATAAACATTCGTATTAAAACAAGCATATGAAATGTTAATAATTTAACCATAAAAGATGAATGGTATAAAAATTACACAACCGTAGTCAAACATTTCAAAAAAATATCAATAAAATATGAAATATTGTATTATATTAAATCAGCCTCAATAAATAATAATATCAAGTAAAGGATGTTGACATAGTTGAAAATGATCAGTAAAACTCTTTCAGTGAAATATCCCTTTTTCATGAAATCATTTAAAAGTCACAAAATTTAGAAAGGAAGAAATTTAAAATATATTTTTGAATCAAATTTCCCCACACCACTTTGAAAATTTTGAAAGGAATTAACATTTTAAAGAAATCATGTACATATAAATAATTCCTTAAAATCATTTTTAAAACATTTACATTAAATTAAAATATTTATCAAAATAAATCATTAAAACATTTAAAATGCTGAATTTGATAAAGAGTACCTTCAACAAAACATTAAAATATTCATTTTGAAATAATTTTTATGAAACATGGAAAGGGGTGATAAAAATTTCCCAGTAAATACTTACACATAAACAATCTCGGATAATAATGAGATTGAGAAATTAACCCTTACATTGCACTTTCCTTTGGTCAAGGTTACATTTAAACTCATGTATATTGACCATAATATGTTATTAAATTATACTAGATCCATATTAATATTTATTATATCATACATGATTAATTTATGACTCTATACTTCCAATTTAATAATTATTTCCATGTTAATTTAATATTTCGTGTAATAATCACTTTCTTTATCATACATATTTTAACTTATTATTCTTGATCATATCATTTATATAATGATTTAAATACATCAATAATATAAAAAAATTATTTATATAACATATATATTTATAATATAAATACGTATAATAAAATGATATATGAAATGGAAAACACTGTTTATGGAGACAATAGGCCATACGTATGCATTAACGCTTTTTCCGTTTTCATATCGTATTTAATTGAAGTAAGTGAATACGATATATGTAAGTACATACATAAATACGTAAATACATAAATACACACACACATATATATATATATATATTCAGTATAATTATTATGTTTTATATTACATAATTAATAATTATATATATTTTTATAATCATCGTTGAATGTTGAACGTTGAAATGAATCTCATCGCGTCATGGAGATGGTAAGCTGTACGTACACACGAGCGAAGATATCATTTATTTAATGATTAAAATATGTGGAATTTGATGGTATATTAATTGTACAGAGAAATTATCATGTTATTTTGATTATTTATATACATCTTAATCATCATTATATCCATCCAAATAACAGTGTTGAATAACAAATTACACCACGTCATTGAAACTGTAAGCCATATGTACGCACACATGGTGACATTATAATTCATTGGACGGATATAATAATGAGTATGGTTATAAAATATTTATAATTACATAATAGTAAGTATAAGGTACTGGAGCCATTATTTTCTTATGGAAATTACAATGAAAGAGAAAGTGGAAGAAGAAAAGAACATTGAATGAGGGGATAAAATAATTACCTCTTCTTTGGGTGTTTCCTTTCAATTTGAACAAATGGGCTTCATAGGTTGACTTTATGATCAAGGGAAGGCCTATAGGTTGAAGTTCAGGATGTTGGGAGAAGCTATTGGTAGGGTTTGGACGATCTAAAAGGCTTTGGAGTTGTTAATTTCATAGAAGCGTAAGTACCCTTTTATAAGAGAGGTGAGGGTCACTTTAGGAAAAGTTTAAACTATTAATTTATTATAAAAACATATTCGGTTTATAATTTCTCAAAAATGAATTAATTCTAGGATATGGTTGGGATAGGTCAAAAAAAATTTAACCAATTGATTTCCGAAATGTTTAGGTCACTATATTAACCTTATATTTTAGATTTAACCCTTAGTTAAATAGTTTAACTTTTACCATGTCTTCTTGTATTTTTATATTATATGGTTAATAAACATTTTATAAAATTGCATTAGAACCTAAAGTGGATAATTAATTATATATCTAACCTTATCTTAGTAATTTGTATGATCTATATATATTTAGGGATATTATGTCATTTAATAATATAGTATTTCTTTTAAAAACACATTTATGTCAATTTTGACAGTATTTTGTATTTGGTTTTATTGAACGTCATAAAATCTTGATTAATTATAAAAAATACATTGAATCATCCCTAGCATGTCATATGCACCCTGAAAATTTTTGGATGGAATCAGAAGTTTCAATTAACATTAATTTTAATACTTATAATATCATTATTTTAATCATTTATTAACAAGGTAATTAATACATCATCATTGTTTTATATATAAATTTAACAATAAAAAGTATAAAAAGTATAAATAAAATAACATTATGTATTAAATATTTTTATCTTTCTAATGAATATTTATAGTTGAATTTATCTTATGTATAACCCTATATTAAAAATAGTTTACTTATTAAACATTGAATTTAACACTTTTAACTCTTCTTTAAATAAAATAATAATAAATGTCCAAATCTAATCCAAGTGGACCAAAAGGATCATATTTTATTCCTAAGGTTATTTGTGGTCGAAATACACTTATCCAATATAATTATAACATGCGTTAGGGTAATTATAATGTAGTTTTTACATTTAATTTCCCTATTTACTTTCAACTGTGGTAAATAAAAATAAAAAATTACTATTCACAAAAAATTATTTTCATTTTATTGAACCACATTTTACATACGGATTTCAATCTTGTCTCTTGTATTTTAGAAATTCAATTAATATAAGTGGTAAAATTACATTTTATACAAATTTGCAAATGTGCCTAGAGGGTGGGTAAAAGATGTTAAAAAGTTCAATACAATTTAATACATCTAATTTTATTAAAAATGGACTAAAATGAATTATATTGAACATATATAGATAATATATATCTATTTTTTACCTAAAATAAATTTAAATAAAATAAATAATTATTTAAATAAAAAAAAGTCGGTTTTAAAAAATAACGCAGTGTTTTTCACAATTCATAAAAAATTGAATGTTTTCAGAAAAATACCAAATATTTATCCTAATATAATTTGATATTCCAAATATAAAAATGAATTATACTTTACCAAATTCAAAACATAGATTTTTCATTATTAAATTTAAAATTAATTCTCATTTTCAAAACCAAAAAGCGGGGTTTTTAAAAACCAAAATGTATCAAAGGATTGACATGTGTTTATGTCAAATTTAAATGTGAAATTACATATAATGACCTAATTTGTATTTAATGTTAAAAATATAATCTCATTTTACTTACAAACTATCCAAATTCATAATTTAACACTATAAATTATTTCAATTGAAAAAGTTGTTTTCTATTAAATATTAGTATTTTTCATTATTCATCTAAATATGAAAGTTATCAGAAAAGTAAATAAAAAGTTATCCAAATTAAATTTTTATGTCCCACTTCTAAAGAATAATTTAATTTAATTTTATTGAATATATAAAAGTGTCAAATATTGGTTTTAAAAAGGGTTCACCATTAAAAGGTGGTAAAATTGCATTTTTTTTGAAAAATACTTGTTTTATCTGAAAAAATTAATTTTTTATTATATTTTGTCTATGGAACAGATAATATGGATTAAAAAATTATATGGAGTATATAAAATTTAAAATTCAGTTAATATTATTCATAAACTCTTTTTGAACGGCTGGTTTGGTAAGTCGTGGGGTGCTCAAGCTCGGTGGTGTGTGTAGCACATGCTCTTTAAATAAATTGCGTACTATGAAATCCTGGGGTGTTACATTATCCCCTCCTTTAAAAAATTGCATCCTTGAAATTTGAAATTGTTTTTCTAAAATAAATGTTTGAAAATAGAAAATAACATTGTTGAAAAACCACATCAGAAATAGTGTTAATAAAATTTAGTCTTAAAAGAGGGAAAAGGGAAATGAAAAAGTCACCACAAAATTATAATATTGATTAGGAGAACATTGGTGGAAATTAGAGACAAATAATTGGAGGGAAAACGTAAATATTTAAAGGGAGTGATTAAGGCCATCAATAAATAACAAGTGAATAGTAAATAGAATATTGAGGGCCTCAAAGCCATAAATCTATAATGAATTAAAAACCATCGGTTCAAAAAAATCATAAGGTATTAGGATAACACATTTTTGGTCTTAAAATCCCTTCCCTAAAGTTTTAGAATTAATTTCTTCATGGAATAAGATAAAAAAAATACTTGACAAGTAGAGTTCCATCCTTCAACTAACTTCCACCACAAACTCAACTTTCACTCCAAAAGATAAGAGAATACAAAAATATTCTATTTATAATAATCTTACAGGGTTTCAAAAATTATGAATTTATAATTCATTTGTTAGACTATTTAAAAAACAACATTATAAAAACCATGACATCACATAGGCCAGTGGTAGGTGATGCACTTTTTTCTCCCTTCAGCATCAGCTTCAAGTATCGCGGCCTTACCGGATGTGATGGGTTATTGCCCGACCTCCAGGTTATCCTTTTTATAACAATCTAAAAAAAATCATAAGAAATTATTTAACCTTAACAATAGTATCGAATGTCAAACTTAATAAATTCCAACCTTTAGACTTATCCAAAATACATTTATCCAAACTCACATTCAAAAATTTATAAAGAAGGTAAACACAATGAAGATCTTCTTTCAACGTAATAACATGTGAATACCATAATCATGCATGCTTTTAGATTTTGTCAACACCCTGATTTACCATAAAACATTATCGAATATATTCATTCTCCCGTATTCTTTGTAGAAGACTAGATAGACACCTTATATCCAAAAATGTTGTAAACTCCAACAAAAATGAAATTTAAAAACAATTAATTAGTTTCAAAGTAGTCAAGAATAACGAATATAATCTATCCAAATCAATAATATCTTACTCCAAAATCACTACCTTAGTATCAAGACCATAATAAGGTTTATTTTTCCTACAATAATATTTTTTCCAAAATGTTTAAATTTCTATTGGGTCACTTTTCTTATAACCATATAATCTCAAATCCTCAGAGAAATAGTAATGCAGTATAATCCTTATTTATCTCGATAATTCATATAACCCGTACATCGTTGATAGAACATAGAAATGAAATAATTTTTTAATAACAACATAAGAACACTAGTCATTCCTCTTCATCTATGGTATTATCATAACTTGATTATTATCCAATAGAATCATATGGGGCATACTCAGATTATTCGGACATTGATTCGTGTAGTGTCACAACTCCTTGCAGATGAAGAATTGATCATTTGAAACCTCTTTCTTACCCTTTAAATCACGTACTTGTTGTCATTTTTCTCCACAATTATAACAAACTCCCATTCCCTTAAATCATTTACCAAGGTGATTCTTTCCACAGTTATCACTTATGGTAAAACCATTCTTTCCCCTCTTCCCTTTATCGATCTTTCTCTCTACCATCATTTTCTCCTCTTGCTTCCCTTCAAACCCATAGGACTCAGAGAATTATTTACTTATCTTACTAACACATGATACTATTTCTTAACATGAAGAGAATAAATGGGAGACTAATTCCCTTCTTAATGTAGTCTTAATACCATAAAAGTTATGATCCTTCTTACTCTTTGGATCAATAATATTGCTAGAGTTCTCATTCCTTATATTGGGCGTCATTTCTAAATAATGGCATAGCCCCGAATGGCCCGAAGGCCTTCATTTTTATTTATTTTTTATAACCCCCCTTTCATGGGATGAGGGGGAAGCCTTACAAGGCCTGTAGGCTCAGAGATTACATGGCTCATAGGAATAAGAGATTACATGACCCGAAGGTCTTAGAGAAATTCAACCAGACTATCTATAAGGAAATGACCCTCCCCAACATTTATATCATGATATTAGATCTCCACCATCGTATGGCCGTCTGGCTAGGCTTCCTGTGCAAGAACAGGCTTGTCCCGATGGCATAGACATACCCTCTCATTCTAACAAATCCATTTGGCTCTGCTCTAGTGATTGCACCTACTCTGAATCCTCTTCTAGGGCTGCTCCTTTTTGGTAGTGTGTCTGGGGAAACTACATGTGGCACGATGGCCTTAAGGTGGCCTGAAGGCCTTAATGGTGGCCTGAAGGCCTTAAAGGTGGCCTGAAATCCCTACTGAACCGAAGGCCTGGGTGGCCCAAAAGCCTTAAGGAATCCAAGTGCAAACCGGTGGCCCAAGTTGAATAGTTCCAATTGCTACAGCATCGAACAGTACCTGCAACAGTAACTCCTACAGTTCCCACTATAGTGCCCGCACAATGTATAGTTCCTTACAGTACCTGTACAATGTGCAGTTCTTCTATAGTACCACATAGTGTATAGTTCTGATATAGTGCTGCTACAATACCCTAGAAATATGCCTCTACCAGGTTTTGAACTTGGGTCATATGGATGCACTTAAGGATACCTCACCAACTGGACTGAGGCTCTTGTTCAAACATGTTGTTGGGTAACAAGGTATTTGGGTGCCCTCCCAACCTGCGCGCCGCACGTCCCCAGTGAGGCCCAAGGTGGCCAACCCTTGGGCTTTAGCCAGTTCCCAATGGGGTAGAGGGGCTCATGATAGGATTGATAGCATAGAGTGCGCATTTCCTTGCGAGGACTCGAACCCGGAACCTTGGGGACAGGACGTCACCGCCTTTAACCCACTCATCCATGCCCTGCGGGAAAACGTGTTTTTTGATAACGAGGTATTGGGGTGGCTTCCCCACCTGCATTCCGCACATCCCCAGAGAGGTGCAAGGTGGCCAACCCTTGGGATTAAGCCAGTTCCCAAAGGGATAGAGGGGCCCATGAGGGGTTTGTTAGCATATAGTCCGCGTTTCCTTACGATGACTCTAACCCGGAACATCGGGATCTCGACGCCAACGCCTTTAATGAACTCACCAATGCCCCGTGGGATTCTAAATAATGGAATACACTATGTTATTTTATGAATCTAAATGCATAATTCCAAACGTGTAAAATAACTAATGTAAATTGAAAATATTGTGCATATAATCTGTAATAAAAAATGGATTTCTTGAGGAATTATTTACTACCAAATCCTTCATAATGGATCGTAAAGAAAATATGAATTATCCTAAGAATATCCCCTAGGAGTTTCATAACCAAGAGTGAAACAAGGCCCATTTTCAGGTACCAGGATACCCCGGGTCAAGCCTGAAACTCCTTGTTAGAGTTTTCACTCCTAGGTACATTTGTGTCATAGTGGCCTCTACCGGTTTGTATCAAGACAGAGATGTATTGTTTGAAAAATACTCAAAATTTCTACATTACCAAAATTATAGGAATTTCTTCTATAGTAAACCTCAAATTCTTTTTTAGGGTATGTTCTCTTATCATAGTTTTCCTAAATCTAGTTTCCAAGGTTTGTAATTATCTTTCTATGATACCAACTATAATTCCCCAACCCCAGAAGACCAGAGCCGATCCATTATTTTAATACATTTGAATAATTATGAGGAATCAATTCTTGAAGGAATGATTAGTTTAATAATCATGGAAAATAGATTACATACATTAACGTTACATTATACATTCAAATATAAAAAACAAAAAAAAATCCATTGAGAATGCCATTATTCCACTATATTAACCTTGCATATCAAACATAATACACTTCTTGGAATCTTGGGAAAACAAAACATAAGAAAGGGGTGGGCTTTGATGCTCATTAAGGGAAAATAATTTAGCAGAAGCTATACACATTTAAGGAAAGTTTTATAATAAAAGAAACATAATTTTAATCATAAACATGAACATAATATCGAGAAAATTAATAAAACATAACCATATAAACAAGAACTTAAATATTCTACTAGTCAAATAATCAGATTTAATAATTAATTTCATTATGAGGGAATTTCTAATTCGAGACATCATTAACACATAGTCAGGGCCTCGTGCCAAGACTAGAAATAATTTTTTTTTCAAGGCCTTGTGCCAAGACACTTGTTTTTCACATGAGACCTACCGATTCATCGAGGATCTATAGCGGGATCCACCACTCACTTACTAAGTCCACTACATTCCTCATATGAAAATGTTGAAACATAACATAAATATTCCTATTAAAACTCTCATATGAAATGTAAATACTTAAACCATAAACCATGAATGGTATAAAAAAACACATCCACAGTCAAACATATCAAAAAACCCTTCAAAACAATATGGAAGATTGTATTATAATAAATAAAAATAAATCAAGAATAATATCTAGTAAAGCATATTGGCATGGTTGGAAATGATCCGTAAAAGTCATTGAGGGAAATATCCATTTTTCATTAAATCATTAAAAAGTCACAAAATTTAAAAAATAAGACCTTTAAAAGAAATTTTTGAATCAAATATTCCCATACCAATTTGAAAATTTTTAATGGAATTAACATTTTAAAATAATCATGTCCATCTAAATAAATCCCTGAAACCATTTTTAATACATGGACATTAATTAAAAAGATATTGACAAATAAATAATTAAAACATTTAAAATGCTGATGTTGATAATGAGTCCCTTCCAAAAAACATTAAAATATTAACTTTGAAAATATTTTTATGAAACATGGACGTGGATGATAAAAATGTCCTAGTAAATACTTACAAATTAACAATCTCGGATAATAATGAGATTGAGAATTACCCTTACATTGCACTTTCCTTTGGTCGAGGGTATGTTTAACCTCCTATATAATGACCATAGTTTGTTATTAAATAATACCAGAACCATATTAAAATTTATTTTATCATAAATGATTCATTTATGACTTTATAATACCCATTTAATAATTATTTCTATGTTAAATTAATATTTCAGGTAATAATGGCTTTCTTCACCGTACGTGTTTTAACTTCTTATTCTTGATCTTATCATTTAGATCACGGTTTAAATAATTTGAGAATATAAAACATGATTTATATATCATATATATATATAATATTAATATTTATAATAGATAGATGTATGAATTGGAAAACACTATTTATGGAGGCGGTAGGCCATACATATTCATAAACACTGTTTCCGTTTTCATATCATATTGAACAGAAGTAAGTGAATAAGATATATGTAAGTAAATAAACACACACACACATTCACACACACACACACAGATATATATATATCTATATCTAGTATAATTATTATGTCATATATTACATACTTATTAATAATATATATTTTTATAATCATCGTTGAATGGTGAACGTGGAAATTAATCTAATTGCGTCATGGTGACGGTAAGCCGTACGTACACACGAGCGAAGATATCATTTCCTTAATGACTAAAATTTCTGGAATTTAGATGGTGTATTAATTTTACAGAGAAATTAGCATGTTATTATCATTATTTAAAAAAATATTACTCAAAAGTATATCAATCCAAATAACATAGTGTTGAATAACAAATTACACCACGACATAGAGACGGTAAGTCGTACGTATGCACACATCGTGACATTATCATTCATAGGATGGATAGAAAAATAAGTATGGTTATAACATATTTATAATAACATCACAATATTCATAAGGTACTGGAGTTATCATTTTCCTATGGAAATAACAATGAAAGGAAAAGTGGAAGAAGAAAATAACTTTGAAAGAGGTGATAAAATAACTACATCTTCTTTGGTTGTTTCCTATTTATTTGAAAAAAAGGCTACTTAGGATGTCTTTATGATCAATGGAATGCCTCTATGTTTAAGTGAGAGAAGTGTGGAGGAGATTTGTTCAGGGTTTGGCCGAGCCAAATGGATTTGGAAATGTGAATTTAACAGAAGGGGAAGTACCCTTTTATAAAAGAGGTGAGGCTCACTTTAGGAAAAGCTTAAAATATTAATTTATTATACAATAATATTCGGTTTATAAAGTCTAAAAATTGATTTAATTTGAGGATAAGGTGTGAATAGGTCTAACACCTTTAAACCAATAGGTTTTAGACAAGTTTAGGTCACTATATTAACCTTATCTTTTAGATTCAAACCTTAGTTAAATATTTTAACTTTTACCATGTGTTCTTGTATTTTTATATTACATTGATAATAAACAAACTATAAATTGAAAAGATGAACTAAAGTGGATCATTAATTACATATATTACCTTATCTAAGTCATTTTTTCAAACTATAGTTTTTAGGGATATTATATCATTTAGTAATATAGTATTTGTTTTTAAAAACTCATTTATGTCAATTTTGACACTATTGAATATTTTGGTTTTGTGAAAGTCATAACATCTTTATTAATTATAAAATAAGACATTGAATCAACCCTAAAATGTCATATTAACTTATAAAATTCATGTATGGAATCAAAAGTTTCAATTTTCATTTATTTTAATACTTATAATATCTATTATTTTAATCATTCATTAATAAGGTAATTACTACATCAACATTTTGTCATATATAAATTTAATTATCCAGTGTCTAAAACTTATAAATAAATTACCATGATATATTAAATCTTTTTATCTTTATAATGAATATTTATAGTTGAATTTATCATATGTATAACCCTATATTAAAAATGTTTTATTTATTAAATGTTGAATGTAACACTTTTAACTCTTCATTTAAAATAATAATAATACATGTCATAATCTATCCAATTGGACCAAAAGGATTGTAATTTACTACTAATGTTGGTTTTGGTCTAAATACAATTATTCAAGATAATTAGGACATATGTTAGGGTATTTATAATATCATTTTTACCTTTAATTACCCTATTTACTTTTAACTGTGGTAAATAAAAGTCAAAAGTTACTATTCAGGAAAAATTATTTTCAACTTATTGAACCAAAATTTTCTTACTAATATCAACTGTGTCACTCATATTTTTTAAATACAATTCAAAGAAGTGGTAAAATTATGTTTTATGCAAATTTGCAAATGTGCCAAGAAGGTGGGTAAACGTTAAAAAGTTCAATAAAAATTTATACATCTAATTTTATTATTAAATGACTCCAATGAATTATATTGAACTTATATTGGTATTATATATCTAATTTTACTTTAAATAAATTTATAAAAATTTGGTTTTATATAATAATGCAGTGTTTTTCAGTATTCTTCAAAAATTAAATGTTTTTAGAAAAATACAAAAAATTCACCCAAAGATAATTTTGACATTATGAATTAAAAAATAATTCTAATTTAACAAATTCAAAACATATAATTTTCTTTAATTAATTTAAAATTAATTCCTATTTTCAAAACACAGAAGTGAGTTTTTAAAAAATAAAAAACTATCAAAAGATTGACTTTTTGTTTATATCAAATTTAAATGTGAAATTACTAATAATGACCTACATTCTATTAAGTGATAAAAATATAATCTCATTATACTTATAAACCATTCAAATGCATAATTTATTACAATAAATTATTTCGATTAAAAAATGTTGATTTCAATTGAAATTTAGTATTTTTCATTATTCATCAAAATATGAATGTTATTTGAAAAGTACCCAAAATTTATCCAGAATAACTTTTTATGTCCCGCTTTTATAGAAGAATTTAATTTCATTAAATTTAATATATAAACGTGTCAAATATTGGTTTTAAAAGGGTTTCTACATTAAATATCAGAAAAATTTCATTTTTTGAAAATGCTTCTTATATCTGAAAAAATGAATATGTTCTTATGTTATGTTTAAGAAACACATAATATGGATTAAAAAAATTATATGTAGTATATAAAATTCAAAATTCAGTTAACAATAATCATAATCTCTTTTTTAAGTGGCTAGTTTCATAAGTCTTGGTGTTCTCGAACTCTGTGTTGCGTGTAGCACAATATCTTTAAATAGATCATGTACTATGAAATCCTGGAGAGTTACAACCTCTAGAGGGTAATAATTTATAGGATGTTGTATTTTTAATAAAAAATAATTTTAAAATGTATTAAAACCCTTTCCTATGTTGTGGAGTGTGTGTAACATACCACCCCTTCTCATTATATTTAGAAAGGTTTTTAGCATTACTAGGCATTAAACAACATCCCAAAGATGCCAATGGATAGAAATAAATGATGAAGGGATTCATTGAACATGAGGGGAAAAATTTTTCCTTTATGAAAAAATTGACTAACCAATATTTCATAACAAAATTTCCAAAGTAGGGAGACAAAATAATAGGAATCAAAGAAAACTATAGGACTCCATGATCCACAAGATCTATGATCCAAATTTAAAAAACAACCCAAGTATCACGTGGTATTGAAAAATATGTCTACTGCTTTACCTTTTCTCATGTCCAGATAGTTTCAATCTGCAAAAGCACCAAGGTTACAGAGTAGGGGGGATTACTAAAACTCAATAGGGTTTCCCCCAATGACTTCCCTACTCATGTCCCTATCATAGAAGAGTAAAGAATATTTAAAAAACCCTTTATACAAAACATATTTCAAAATAGGTTATGAATAAATATAAACAACTTCTAAAATTGTTTATGTAAAACAACTTTCGAAATATTTTATTAGTAACTGTTAAAAAGTACGATAATAACCAATTTTCCAAAAAAAGCCTTGTTTCAAGAAAAAAACCAAACCATACTCTTTAAAGCATTTCAAGACTTTCATTTTGTATAACAATTTTATTCCACACAACCACAATACCAAATATACATTCTTCATTCTGACAGTTCCATACTCATGAGTGGTCTCTCATCGATTTTCCATGTCATCACAAGGTAAATATTTTCCAAGTTTCATTATAGATTTTGGCACAAAAAACAAGGTCATATTTCAACTAAGCCTCATGAATACAATGTTTCCACACACAATAAGCATTCACAAAATCCATGATAATCCAATCATGCCAAAATTATTTCAATAAAACACCCTTTTGTTTGAAATCCTTTCTTCCAACAAACCATTACAAAATTCCAAAAAATTGATATCTAAAAAATAAATATTTTAAAATCAAGAAACAAATCACTTAGCACAATAATTGTTAATAATTCTGTAATTTAATCAAAAACAAAAAATTACCACTAAATATGATTTATATCATGGATTGCACAAATATTTGACAATATATCTCCTACAATTTAAACAATTTTAAACTAATAAAAATTGTTCTAGAAAGAGGAATCGATAGTGAAGAAACCTTTGTCAAGAATTTTTGAAGAAAATGATAAATGGATGAAAAATTCTAACAAAACTGGGTTAAATATTCATAAACCCATCTTAGATATCTTACTATAACATAAAAAAGAAAAAAATATAAAGTTATTTGGCTTCTAAAAACTTATATCTACCCACAGAGGACATAGATCTAAGAATCAGAGAAGAGTAATGAATTAGATCTTTGAAATCGATATAGAATAATGAAGAATGAACACTTACCTCGAGTAATCGACTTCTAATAACCAAGGGAAGCTTCTAGATCATATCCGAATCAATGAGAGAACCTTCCTTAACCTTTGGGGAAGAAATATCCCATTTTAGGGCCAAATAGGACGAAAAATAAAATACTTAGATGAAAAAATCTATTAGATCCACTTTTTAAGGAGGTGGTTATGACCCGCACATGGTTTAGTGGCATGTTTTTTCCAACTGCATGCTAACCGTGCATTAGCCACTCC